>CM075676.1:50420000-51712500 GCA_037962975.1 Clitoria ternatea
CTGCCCCTTGACTAAAAGAAAAAGATCTGGGGCGATGCCCCAGTTTGACATAATTAAAAGAATCTTGGGGGGCATTGCCCTTTGACTGAAATAAGAGAAACTTGGGGTGATGCCCCAGTTTGAGCTATCTGGGAATTCGGGGCACTGCCCCTTTTGACTGGAAGAGAGATTTGGGGCCCACTGGGGATGTATAGTGGCTTGCTGGGGGAGAGAATTTTGGGGGATGCCCCAGTTTGAGCTATTTTAGGTGATTCGGGGTATTACCCCTTGACTGGAAGAGAAAAAATTTGGGAATGTACCCCAGTTTGAGCTGTTTGATGAGAGAAGTGTGACGGGCGTTAGTCTGGTAATGATGAACTCATTGGGGAAAAGTGTAGTCCCTCTGGGGGAGAAAGATATGGCTGGCTTTCGGTCATTGTGGTTCCGTCGGAAAGGTGATTCTGCTGGGAGTATCTAGGTTTTCCTAAATCTGATTAGGAAGTATTCTGATTGGGGAGAGCTAGTCCATTTTTGGTTTTTTTCAGGAAGAATCCTCAGTTTGTGTTCCTCTCGGGAATAAATAGTGGGTATGCTGGGGAGAGTTTTAGCGACTACCCGCTTCTGGATCATGGGTTCTGGCCACCCCTTAACGGAAAAGTGAGTAGTATAAAACAAATCAAAACTTACAGGTGAACTCCCTTGGCGACTGGCTTTGAAGTAACTCATGGACAAAATAATAGTGATTTCTGACTTCGGTGAGCTTGCCTAGCGGAGTTGGCTGTGCTTGTCTAAGGTAAGGTCTGACACTGGTATACATTTCGTTCCCCATAACTTTGTGTTTTGTCGTTTTCAATTTCAAAAATTTTCTTTAGGCAAAAACTTGTTTATTCATAAAATTTAGTCATGAACACATGTAGGAAGAAGGAAGAATTTTATTTACGAACATCAAGTATGTACATTGGTGATGAAAGTAATGCAAAAGATAACATATGACAAGGTACAAAGAATTGACGGTAAATGGGAAAGGGAAGGCCTTTAAACCCTCCAGCAATTTTCTGAGAGCGATGAGTATCTGGATTTTTCTCATGACTTCATGTTCATCCTCTGATTTTGCTTCTGAGGTCGTAATTTAACGATGACCCCGATGCCCTAATCTGACTTCCTTGTTTCTGGCTTGAGGGGTTTATGTTGCAGAGTCAAGTTTATAGGCTATGATTTTGTATGAGCCGCCTTCTCAGGTTTTTGGCTTATCTAGTTGCTCTAACTTTTGCCTAGGTCACCTTTTTAGGTTTTCAACCTAGCGAGCCCCCCCTTTTTTTGGGCAAAGTATTTTTTTACTGCATCGGCATTGACAGGTGTTGGTAGGTCATCTCCATCCATGTTGATGAGTATGAAAGCCCCTCCGGAAAAGGCTTTCTTTACGATATATGGTCCTTCATAGTTAGGCGTCCATTTCCCTCGGACATCCTTTTGGATTGGCAAAACCTTTTTAAGGACCAAGTCCCCTTCCTGGAACTGTCGGGGTCGCACTCTGTTTTCATACGCCCACTTTATACGCTTTTGATATAACTGTCTGTGGCAGAGAGCGGTTAATGTTTTTCCATCAATTAGGTTCAATTGATCATACTTAGCCTGGATCCACTCGGCTTCATCCAGTTTGGCTTCCATGATCACCCGGAGGGATAGGATCTCCACTTCAAAAGGCAGTACTGCTTCCATTCCATAGACCAAAGAGAACGGGGTTGCCCCGGTCGAGGTTCGCATCGAGGTTCGGTATCCGTGCAGCGCGAAGGAAAGCATTTCATTCCAGTCTTTGTAGGTCACCACCATCTTTTGCACTATTTTCTTGATATTTTTGTTAGCCGCCTTAACCGCCCCATTCATTTTTGGGCGATATGGAGAAGAGTTGTGGTGGGAGATTTTAAAGCTCTCGCAAAGCTCCTTCATCATCTTGTTGTTCAAATTTGTACCGTTGTCAGTAATGATCTGACTTGGTAGGCTGTATCGGTATATCAGTTCACGCTTGATGAATTTGACCACTACACCCTTGGTCACATTAGTGTATAAAGCTGTTTCCACCCACTTGGTAAAATAATCGATGGCAACCAGAATGAAACGATGCCCGTTTGATGCTTTCGGCTTAATGGGCCCAATATTATCCATACCCCATATTGAAAAGGGCCATGGTGCTAACAAGACATTTAGGGATGAAGGTGGTGCGTGAATATGATCAGTATATATCTGACATTTATGGCACCTCCGTACATAAGCAAAACAGTCCGCTTCCATGTTTATCTGATAATATCCAGCCCTCAAGATCTTTCTTGACATGGCATGCCCATTCGTGTGAGTCCCGAAAGATCCTTCATGGATATCCCTCATGATTTGGTTTGCCTCGACAGTATTAATGCACCTGAGGAGAATGGAATCATAATTCCTCTTGTATAGCACGTTTCCGCTCAACAGGTATCCCATAGCTAGCCTTCTCAAAGTTCGTTTGTCATTATCTGTGATGCCCTCAGGGTATTCTTGGTATTAGAGGTACCTTTTGATATCATGATACCAAGGTTTGTCATCTGGTTCTCCTTCTATGACCTGGCAATGGGCAGGATCTTATCGTTTTTTCACTTCAATGAGGGGCACCTCGTAGTCACTGCTAACTTCGAACATAGCGGTGGCCAAAGCATCTGCCATTTGGTTGTCATCCCGTGGAACATGATGGAAGGTAACTTCATCGAACTCTTTAATCATCTCCTTGATGTGAGCATAATAGGGAACTAGTTTGCTGTCTCTAGTTTCCCACTTACCCTTCAATTGATGGATAACTAAAGCAGAATTTCTATAAACTTCTAGGATCTTTATTCCCATGTTCAAAGCTGCCTGCATCCCAAAGAACATGCCTCATACTCGGCAATATTGTTGGTATAATCAAAACACAACCGGGCGCATACGGGGATGAATTCCTTGTCAGGTGAGATCAGGATGACCCTAATTCTGTGTCCCAGTGCATTGGAGGCTCCATCAAACCTCATGGTCCACCTGTTCACTTGATCATCTTCCTCTTTGGACAGAGCCAAAATATCTTCATTCGGGAAATCATGCCGCATTGGTTGGTAACTGTCAACGGGTTGATGTGCCAAGTAATAATCTGCTAGCGCACTCCCTTTTATAGCCTTTTGGGTGACATATGTTATGTCATACTCTGTCAGTAGCACTTGCCAACAGGCGATCCTTCCAGTTAGAGCTGGCTTTTCAAAGATGTACTTGATGGGATCCATCTTAGACACCAGCCATGTAGTATGATTGAGCATGTATTGCCGTAAGCGTCGGGCAGCCCAGGCCAAGGCGCAGCATGTTTTTTCGAGGGAAGAGTATCTCATCTCGCATTCAGTAAATCTCTTGCTCAGGTAATAGATGGCACACTCCTTCTTCCCAGTCTCATCATGTTGACCCAACACGCATCCCATGGATTCATCCAGCACTGTCAAGTACAGGATTAGTGGTTTCCCAGGGACGGGCGGTACCAAGATTGGCGGCTCTAATAAGTACTGCTTTATCTTCTCGAATGCAGTTTGGCAATCTTCATTCCACTACTCAGGCTGGTTTTTGCAAAGTAACTTGAAAATCGACTCACAGGTTACCGTCATTTGGGAAATGAATCGGGCAATGTAGTTTAACCTTCCTAGGAATCCTCGGACTTCTTTTTCTGTACGAGGAAGAGGCATTTCTAGAATTACCTTGACCTTGTCAGGATCAACTTCTATCCCTCTCTCACTCACGATGAACCCCAACAGTTTGCCAAATTTTGCGCCAAAGGTGCACTGGGCCGGATTCAACCTAAGCTTGAATTTCCTTAACCGCTCGAAGAGTTTCCTTAAATCAGTAATGTACTCTTCTTCAGATCTGGATTTGGCAATTATGTCGTCCACATAGACTTCAATTTCTTGTTGCATCATGTCATGGAAGAGAGTCACCATTGCCCTTTGATAGGTGGCTCCAGTGTTCTTCAATCCGAAGGACATTACTTTGTAACAAAAGGTCCCCCATAGCGTGATGAACGTGGTTTTCTCTATATCTTCAGGTGCCATCTTGATCTGATTATACCCCAAAAATTCATCCATGAATGAGAAGATAGAGTGTTGAGCCGTATTATCGACCAGTACGTCAATCTGTGGCAAAGGAAAGTCATCCTTAGGGCTGGCCCGATTCAAATCTCGGTAGTCCACACACAAGGTCAAGATGGCATTTGGCGTGTGAAGGGCCGAATTTATGTTCCCTCAAGCGATGATGTGAGAAAATGTGTACTTGAGGAAGCTCACAAAAGTGTATTGAGTATTCATCCTGGTTCTACCAAGATGTATCAAGACTTGAAGAAGAATTTTTGGTGGCCCGGTATGAAGCGCGATGTGGCGAACTTTGTGGCATCTTGCCTTGTTTGTCAGAAAGCTAAGGTCAAGCATCAAAGGCCGTCTGGTTATTTGAGACCGTTGGAGATCCTTGTTTAGAAATGGGATAGTATAGCTATGGATTTTGTTTCTGGATTACCCAGAACTCGTGCTGGAAACGATGCTATATGGGTTATTGTAGATCGGTTGACGAAGTGTGCTCACTTCTTACCCATGAACATGAAGAGTTCTTTGGAGAGATTGGCACAATTATATATAAAGGAGATTGTTAGGTTGTATGGTGTGCCATCTAGCATCATATCTGATCGTGGCCCTCAGTTTACTTCTCGCTTTTGGGGAAGTTTGCATGATGAGTTGGGTTCTAAGCTAAAACTTAGTTCCGCATATCATCCTCAAACCGATGGACAATCCGAGAGGACGATACAAAGTCTTGAAGATTTGTTAAGAGCTTGTGTCCTTGAACATGGTGGATGTTGGGAGAGATTCCTACCATTGATTGAATTCACATATAACAATAGCTTCAATTCTAGCATTGGAATGGCACCGTATGAGGCATTGTATGGAAGAAAGTGCAGAACTCCCTTATGTTGGCTTGAAGTTGGAGAGAATTTGGTCTTAGGGCCGGAGATCATCCAAGAGACTACGGAGTAAATTAAGAAGATACAAAAGAATATGAAGATTGCTCAAGATAGACAGAAGAGTTATTATGACAAGAGGCATAAACCACTTGAGTTTCAAGTTAGTGATCATGTGTTCTTGAAGGTCTCGCGTGATAAAGGAATTGGAAGGGCGCTGAAGAGTGGCAAGTTGAGCCCTAGATTTATTGGACCTTATGAGGTATTGGAGCGGATTGGTGACATTGCTTATCGGATTGCACTCCCTCCGCATCTTGCTAATCTACACAACGTGTTCCACGTGTCGCAATTGAGAAAATATGTCCATGATCCTCTACACGTGATTCCTGTGGACGAGATTGATGTACGAGAGGATTTATCTATTCCTCCTGTTTCTGTTCGCATTGTCGAGCATTCTATGAAGAAATTACGGAACAAGTTGGTACCTTTGGTGAAGGTCGCTTGGAAACATGGAAACGTGGAGACCTTTACATGGGAACGTGAGGACAACATCAGAGAACGGTATCCTGACGTGTTCGAATCTGGTAAGTTAAATTTCGAGGATGAAATTTTCTTTTTGGTGGGGTGGATTGTAACATCCCAAATTTTAAAATAGAGGATTAATTAAGGAAAATAAATATTGACGACTTGAATGTGAATTATTTAATGTCCCAAACTATTGCAAATAATTAAATTAAGATTTTTGGGGACTGTTGGTGAATTATGGAGACCAGTTAAGCTGAAATTGAGCCCGGTTGAGATATGAGTGTCGGACCAAGTATCTCGGAATAAGATGATATTGGTTAGGGCTATTGAGAATAATATTGGGAATCCGAATATATATTCAGAATAATTTTCAGATAAAGTATTGAGCCCGAACGAAGAGCCTGTTAGTTGTAAAACGGTGAATCTTTAATGAATGGAATTAAAAATAAACCCAAAAGCCCAATTTCCCATCTATTTTCACGGTGGTTTCCTTCTCCCTTGGCAAACCACACGTTACTTCTTCTTTTCTTCATTTCTCCCTCATCTCCTATCATCTTTTTCCTCCAAAAACCCTAGGCAAGTGGTGGTTTTCTCTTCTCCTTCTCCATTTTCATTCAAGAAGCTAGGAAGGAAGCCATTGGAGCTTGAGATCTTCCTTCTCTTCCTCTCTATTTTCGTGTGGGACACTCCCTTTTCTTGAAAACCCGTTTCGTTTTGGGTGTGAGGTAAGCCCCTTTTACTATTTTGGATGGATTAATGATGATATTATGGAGTATTATGATTTAGAGAAGTAATGCATGTATATGGGTGTTTATTAGGAGTAATGAATACTTGAACCTTAAGGTGGGTGGTTCTAAATATGAGTATTTATGAGGGGTTAATGGTGGTTGGTGCATTAATGATGGTGGGAAATGAAGAATGATGATGCATTAATATGAGTTGTTGGGTTTTAGTGAAACCCTAACTTTAAGATTTGGGGGAAAATAGCTAATATTGATTTAAGAATGTGTTTTATGAAGAAATGTATGACATTGAGAAATATGAATATTAGTAGATGGAGTTTTGTGAAGCTTGGGGCTAGGGTTGTCTTGTAACACTTGAACTTAATGGTGGTGGTTTAATGGGAAGGAATTCCCAAAGCCTAATAAAGGGTAAAAATGGTATCTACAACATGTCTAGCACATGTTGTGAAATTATAGATATGAATATGACTAAATAGAATTGAATTGATGACTTGAGTAGTTGATTGATTGAGGTTTTACATAAATATTGATGTAGGGCCTATTCCGAACGACGAGGCGGGAGCGTCTTATCAATCGGAATTCTTCTCTCAAGGTAGGAAAGGAGTCTTATGTTCTAAATGCATGAATTTGAATGTTATTTGATTGTGGTATGTATTGTCATACATGTTAGCCTTGCTTGAATGTTATGAAAAATAATGATGTGGTGTATGATGTAGATGATATGTTTGGCAACATGCTTTGAATGCATTTAGAAGAAATTTTGATGTGTGGTGTAGTGGCATGAATTGTTTGATGAATGTGAGGTTAGATAAACATATGTCCACCGAGAAAGCATAGCGAATGCTAATGATTTTGATGGGGAATAAATTGTATTCTTGTATGGTATTAAAGTTCGATGATGTGATTGATAACTAACAAAGATTCAAATTAATAAGAATAACCAACAAGATTGAATCCACTAAAAGCCTTGTGGTGATGTTGGTGATGATGATGATGTATGTTGAGTGGCATATATATATATATAGGATGCATAGAGTGAGAAATACATATGATCTGCATTTGCATCCATGGCATATTATATAGCCGTCGTTGTTGGAACATTAGGGGAGTTCCCTCGGCCGACCCAGTGGAAGGGTGGCTCGGTGCACGAACAAGTTGTATTTTCCCCTATGACTTAGTGTGAAGTTACGAAGCCGCCCATGTATTGCTTCGGGGAGCTACATGTGGCCGAACCTTGTGGGGGGTGGCTCTTTACGAGTAGGTGACCCCGATGGTCCTTGAGATCACAGCCGCCACGATTAATATCTGGCCGGCCCATAACACCATATGTTGATATGTTGTGTACCTTGGTCATGGTGAAAATAACCAGGTGTTGCAAGATGGGCGATGTGGTTTGGTACCAGTAAAACGATGGGTGATTGCATGCAATTTAATGAATAAGTGTACACATTTTACTACTGCAGTAGGGGTATGGTTGGATGACCATGCTTGAATCCCATATTCGGTGTTGTAATCCCACAATCAGATCTACACTTGTTGAAATATTCCTTTGTGCATATGCATTAGCTTAAGAGCATTTGCATATAGCAAGGAGGTATGCCAAAGATGATGAAATATGGTGATGAATGTAGTGGGGATGTAAAAATATGTTTTAAGACAACATAAAAGATATGAATACCAAATGATGGTTGTGTGATAGTTCAATTGTTGAGGGACACGATTATGTATGTGCTTGTGTACTTTGTTTAGAATTATGTTGTTATTTATGATAAATGTATGATGGAATTGTGATGTGATATGGTATGATGAAAGTTATAGATGTGCAAAGTATACATGTTTGGATGCATATATACATAATCACTTGGTATTCATATTCATTCCTTTGGAATGTGGACTCACTCTCCCATGTTGTCATTTTTAGAATTGTGATGTAGGACACTCATGGGAAAAGTTAGCATTTTGAAGTACATTTTGGTTGTGGAGGTAAATAGTTGTATAGGAAGTGCCTTGGCCGGCGATATCTAGATTTTTGTATAGCATGAGATGTATATGAATGCTTGTTTTGATATTTAGGTTAATGATATCTAATTTTTGAGGGTCATGGAGGAAAATTGAGCCTTGATGTGTATGGCCAATTTTCATCTATGACCTAAATGATGTAAAGAATGAATTATAATGTTTGATGATGTTAATTCTAATGAATGAATAGGGTGTATTATGTTTTGTACCATATTATAGAGTTGGTGAAATGATAACGATTTCAAATTATATGCCTTGGGTGAATGGTAGTTGGATGAGATCATATTTACATGTTGGAGGGGATATAATGCATTAAATATGGTTAATATAGCATGAATTGTAACTTGGTATGCCATGTTATGAGAATTTTTCATTTCTACATGAGTTCTGCAGAACTCGCTCAAGCGAGTGAGAAATCTCGCTCGAGCGAGGTTGTTATGAAACAGAGTTTTGGCCACTGGCCTGATTTCGCCTGAGCGGGTGTTTATCTCGCCCAAGCGAGGTTGTCATGGAATCAGAGGTTAGCCTCTGGACTATTTTCGCTCAGGCGGAGCGGTGGTCGCTCAAGCGAGGAGGATGAGAATTAGATACTGGACGATTTTCACCTAGGCGAGAGATGCCACGCCCAAGCAAAAATCAACTAGAGAGTTACCAATGCTTCTGGAGCAATCTTGCTTAAGCGAGTCATGATCTGCTCAAGCAAGATTGGTACCTGATGCTTACCTCTTCCTTCGCTCAAGCGTCTCGCTGGCTCACTTAATGATTTCTTTTGTATCTCGCTCAAGCGAGACAGGGCTCGCTCAAGCGAGTTGAGCCCCTGATGGTTACCCCTTTATTCGCTCAGCTTTTCCTCATTTTGCCCAAGCGTGCCTGTCGCGACCGGGATCGCGGCGGCGCGGCCGACCCTCGAAACGATGTTAAATAATAAACAGGGAGTCGCCACCAATGTTTTTTAGGATAAAACAGTGGAAAAACCTTTTGTTAAAAGCACTGGTTATAAAAAACGAAATTCCAAATTCGGGAGTCTGATTACAAGTGAGGAAGGTATTAGCACCTCACACTGTCCGTTATAAAAACCGTTACCTCGATTTGATAGCGTGCATTATAATTAACCCAGTAATTATTTTAACTTCTTCATGAAAAGAAAAATGTACGGAACGACAAAATAAACAAAAATAAACAAAGATCAACACAAAATATTTGCATGAGATTAATAGGACGTCTCGTCCAAATTAATCCCGCTCCGCCTTTTTAAAGAGATATATAAAAAAATATGAGATTAACAGGATGTCTCGTCCAAATTAATCTCGCTCCTTCTTTTTAAAGAGATATTAAAAAATATGAGATTAACAGGACGTCTCGTCCAAATTAACCTCGCTCCTCCTTTTGATAACAAGACAAAAATGAAAACTCTAAAAAAATTAAATAAAGAAAGATGGGCCCAACGGGAACTGTTTCCCGCTCCTACGTATTCTCGAGCTTTCGAGAAATCAGGGTTATGTAGTTCTTAAAATGTTTTTTTTTTAGGAAAAGATTAGGAAGATATTGATGGGCATCATTCTAGCGAAGAATCCATACAAGGCGAAGTGCTTCGCACGTGCACGGATCCTATAAAGGTGGTGTAGACAGAAGTATTTTCCGTACGACACTGACTAAGAACGATTTATTTTGTTTTTTTTTATTTAAACTAGAAAGAAATCATAGGAAATGCTTATTTCCTTTATTATATTTTTTCTACAAAGCAAAAAAGAAAGGTAGTAGAAGCCACAAGAGAGAAATGGAGACAGTAAGTTCGGAAAAGGGAAGAAAAGAAAAAGATGAGTAAAAACTGAATGGGAGAAGAGAAAACCGAGTGTAAAAAATGAAAAAAAACGAGTGAAAAATAAGAAAACCGAGTGAAAAATAAGAAAATCGAGTGAAAAATAAGAAAACCGAGTGAAACTATGAAAAATCCGAGTGAAAACAGAGAAAACTGAGTGAAACAGTGACAATATAAGTGAAACAGTGAAAAATCTGAGTGAAACAGTGAAAATCCGAGTGAAACAGTGTAAATCTGAGTGCAAAAATAGTAAATCTGAGTGAAACAATAAGGATCTGAGTGGAAATAAGAGAAAACGAGTGCAAAATACTAAATCCGAGTGAAAAGAGGATTACCGAGTGAAAGTTGAGCAAAAACCGAGTGATGATGGTGCAGGAACACTGGTCAGAGAGGGAAGATGTGGTTTGAGGGAGTGGGAAGGTGAGGGGATTAGGAATGAGGTGCTGTTGAGTGGGAGTGTGGACGGATTGGAATAGGAGAGGAGTGGAGGATGGAAGGATTGTGGGCAGCAATGGTGAGGGATGATGGAAGGAGAGGAAGAGAAGAGTTGGTGTGAGAGAGAAGAGAGCACGAAGGATTTTGGCAGAGTTTCCTCCTCTAAATACCCCCCTTCAGCTGTCCTCCCCCTTGCCTATTTATAGGCTGGCCCGAGTGGAATGCCAGCTCAGGCTTCCACTTCCGAGTGGAATGCCAGCTCAGGCTTCCACTCGGTTTGGGTAGTGGGGGGACAACGGCTGGTGGGAATTTTTAATTCCTCCACCTCCGCCCCTGTCTGCCAGCCACCTCCGAGATTCCTGGATCCACTTTGGGGGTGGAATCCAGGTCAGCATGTGAATCCGAGTGAGGAGAGTGGAAATCCAAGAGAAAATGGTGTAATCCGAGTGAGAATGGCTCGGATCAACCTTCCAATCAGTATTCATCCATACTGGGAGTCAAATCCGAGTGAGGATGGTGTAAATCCGAGTGAGAATGGCTCGGATCAACCTTCCAATCAGTATTCATCCATACTGGGAGTCAAATCCGAGTGAGGATGGTGTAAATCCGAGTGAAAATGGAGTAATCCGAGTAAAAATGGGGGAATCCGAGTGAGAATCACTCGGATCACCCTCTCAGTCAGCATTCCTCCACATTAGGAGTCAAATCCGAGTGGAAAAGGGGTCGGCCTTCACTTCCTCTCCACAATCCGAGTATAAAATGACTCGGAACCGATTGAAAATCTAAGAGAAAGACTCGGAAGTTGATTATAAAGGTGCACTCGGAATCTGTGTGAGGGTGGTGAGCCAGATTTGGGCAAAAATGGGCTCGGAATTGATTGTTTGAAGAAGGATAACACAGAATTGATTTGAAGAGGGATGACCGACTGTAGTGTCACTCGGTTCCAACTTGAAGACTGGCTCGGAATTGGTCAGAAATGAACGAAGATTGACCAAGAACTGACTGGAGAGAATGATGACTCGGAAATCCGTAAAAATGACTCGGAAATGGGTAAAGGAGGACTCGGAATCTGGGTGAAAAAGAAAGGGATTCGGATGAGTGAAGATTGACTCGGAATTGGTCAGAAATGGCTCAGAAATAAACTTCTTCACACTCAGAATTTGAATTTCTTCACTCGGAATGGCTCTGACAGGGAAGCTTTCCACTTGGAATTGATTCATTCTGAGTAATTCTACTCGGATTTGATCATGTATGTGTCATTCCGCTCGGATTCCCCAACAGAAGCCTATTCCATTCGGAAATGCTTCATTATTACTCGGTTTTTGATCATTTCTGAGTAGTTCTACTCGGATTTGCTCCATTCTGAGTAGTTCCACTCGGTTTTGATCATTTCTGAGTAGTTCTACTCGGATTTGCTCCATTCTGAGTAGTTCCACTCAGTTTTGATCATTTCTGAGTAGTTCTACTCAGATTTCTCTTCAACAGTGGCATATTCCACTCGGATTTGATATGTTCCGAGTCCTTCCACTCGGAAATGATCATTTCCGAGTCAACCCCTTTTTTTTTTTCAAATTCTTTTCATTTGCGGATGGGCTGAAATAGGTGTTCACAGATGCCCCTCTTTACTTCTTTTCATTGAGAAAAGCATGAAGTTTCTTCTTGCTTTTGAAATGGAAAGGGAGTAAAGACATGAACACCTTTGTCAAAGTATTAGATGAAGGGGAAAAACCCAGGAATCGACACTTGAGCCTTTTAGTTAACAGGAGGTGAGAAGATCAGGGTTGACTCCCGGTAGAAAGGAAAGTAAAGGGTGCCTGAATAGGCGAACAAGAAGTAAAGGATGTGCCTGAATAGGCGGACAGGAAGTAAAGGATGCCTGAACAGGCGGAAGGAAAGTGAAGGATGCCTGAATAGGCAGACAAGAAAGTAAGTGGTGCCTGAATAGGTGGCTGGAAGATAAAGGATGCCTTGATAGGCGGCTGGAAGATAAAGGATGCCTTGATAGGCGGCTGGAAAATAAAGGATGCCTTGATAGGCGGCTGGAAGATAACGGATGCCTTGATAGGCGGCTGGAAGATAAAGGATGCCTTGATAGGCGGCTGGAAGATAAAGGATGCCTTGATAGGCGGCTGGAAAGATAACGGATGCCTTGATAGGCGACTGGAAAGATAAAGGACGCCTTGATAGGCGGCTGGAAAGATAAAGGATGCCTTGATAGGCGGCTGGAAAATAAAGGATGCCTTGATAGGCGGCTGGAAGATAAAGGATGCCTTGATAGGCGGCTGGAAGATAAAGGATGCCTTGATAGGCGACTAGAAAGATAAAGGATGCCTTGATAGGCGGCTGGAAAATAAAGGATACCTTGATAGGTGGCTGGAAAGATAACGGATGCCTTGATAGGCGACTGGAAAGGTAAAGGATGCCTTGATAGGAGGACAGAAAGTAAAGGATGGGGTTAACCCTCAATTGACAGAAAATACAAAGATTGGGGGGAGCTAACAGGACGTCTCGTCCAAATTAACTCACTGGTCCTAAAGGCTCGGGGTGATGCCCCAGTTTGACATGACTGAAAGAATTACTCTTTGACCGAAAGAGGGTGATCCTGGGGAGATGCCCTAATTTGACATGATTGAAGGAATCTTGGGGAATTTCTTTCTAAATGAAAGAGGGTGATCCTGGGGTGATGCCCCAGTTTGACATGATTGAAGGAATCTTGGGGAATTGCCTCTTGACTGAAATAGAAGAAATCTGGGGGAGATGCCCCAGTTAGGAAGATTGAAGGGATCTCGGGGAACTGCTTCTTGACTAGAAGGAAAAATCTGGGGTCCACTGGGGATGTATAGTGGGCTTACTAAAAGAAAGAAATCTGGGGATGATCCAGTTCAAGCTGTCTTGGATGATTCGGGGAACTGCTCCATGATCGGAAGGAAAAGAAATGGGGGAAAATCTAGCTGAAGGAGCTAGGGATACTATCCCTCGAACGGAGGGAAGATTTGGGGTGATACCCCAAATTTTGGAAAGATTAGAAGATTTAGGGATACTACCTCAAGGTTGGGGGAAGGATATGGGGTGACGCCCCACTTAGGGCGGTTGAAGAAGCTTGGGGGTACGTTCCCTTTTGACGGAGAGAGACCCGAGGTGATGTCCAGCTCAAACTTCCCGAGAGCATGGGGTACTGCCCTTGGGTTGACAAAAGATAACAACCTGGGGAAGATGCCCCAGTTTGAAATGATCTGAAGAGCATTGGGGGAATCTAGGGAGATGCCCCAGTTTAATTTGTCTGGGAAGTGTAGTTCTACTGGGGAAGAAATTGAGAGATAGCGACTTTAACAGTTAAGGATGAGACTTTGAAGGCACCTGATGGAAGAAGAAACCTTGAAAGGCGCTGGCTTTGGCGATTATGGTTCCATTGAGGAATGGATGGCAGGCCCGTCGGAGGAAAAAATCTAATGGATGTCTCGGTTTAGGACATTTTAATGAGGGTAACTCCACTGGGGAAAGTGTTTTCCTCTTGGGGAAGGAAGGCGTGGCCTTTGATCTCTGTGGTTCTTTCGGAAAGGTAATTCTATTGGGTATAAACAGATTTTTTTTAAATCTGACTAGGAGTCCATTTGGTGGTTTTTTTTTTCAAGAGGAATTCTCAGTATGTGTTCCTTTTGGGGATGAATGGTAGGTCCACCAGAGGAGAGAAATCTGGGGGATGCCCCAATTTGAGTCACTTGGGAGTTCAGGGTATTGTCTCTTAGGGAAGAGAAACCTGGGGAGATGCCCTAGTTAGAGTATGATTGAAAGGATTTTTGGAGAACTGCCCCTTAGCTGAAAGAAGAGAGACCTAGGGTGTTGCCCATGTTCAGAAAATTGGCCTGAAGGAATTAGGGGTGCTTCTCCTTGACAGAAAGAGAATAGAGACGTGGGGAGATGCCCCAATTTTGGAAAGATTGGAAGTTTTCAGGTGTACTACCCCTGATCTGAAAGAGAGAAGTCCTGGGGTATGCCCCAGTTTGACACGATTGAAAGAGTCCTAGGGAAAACTACTCCTTGGCCAGGACAGAAAAAATCTAGGGGGATGCCTTAGTTCAAACCTTCAGGACACTACCCCTTGGCCAACAAAAGATCTGGAGGTGAGGAATGACAGACTTGGGAGGTAAAGTCCCAGGTTTGAAAGATTCGGGGGTTAATAGGGCGTCCCGTCCAAATTAACCAGGTTCTAGAATATACCAAGTTGATTTCTTGGAGATGTGACCCCTAACATGCCTCATGAACAAGACAGAAACCTTGAGAAGACGCCGGCTTCGACTACAAGGTATTGATGGACTTCATGGAAATCTCAAAGCAAAAGGGAAACTCAGAAAGGTGTCATGTTTGGCCATAGAAGGGTGTTTTGTCCAATGATTTGGGTGGGTTACGAGAAGAAACTCGTGGATGACCTACTTCAATGAGTAAAGGCAAGAGTGAGCTTCGGAGACTGATGGACATACACCTGGAAAGTGCCAGTTTTGGCAGTTGAAGCTTGACACATCTACTTATTACAACATCCTGCAAGAAAGGTTAGCGGTGCAAAACAAATTGGAACTTGAAAAGACTTACCGCAAAAACACAATCCTTAGAGATCCGAAGTGACTCATGACTGAAACAGAGCAGATGAAGCAACCCTAGCTTTGGAAACGTGTCAGGCCCAGTCTTCATAATGATTGCTTGAGGCGAAATCAAGTAACAGGAACATCTTGTTCTCATGACTTTAAATTTTCATTACCTTCTCATTTTTATATATTAAGGGAAAACATATGTATTATCAAATCATGGAAAATCACAATAAATACGTGTCAAAAATAGGTGAGATTGTATTTACAAGTCGAGTAAGTGTGGAAAAAGGGAAACCAAAAAGCAAGTGGAGATGTATGGGAAATATTAATAATTGGGTAGAGTGGGAATGATTTTATAGATCTTCCAGTGAACTGTTGAGAACAAAGCATATCTTAATCCCACATCATGACTATGAATTCACCACTTGACTCTGCTTCTGAAAAGGTAGTTGGACTACGATTACTTGGCCAAAATCTTGATCCCAATTGATTGCCTGAACCGCCTATTCAGGTTTTCAGCTTACCAGGTCACTTTAACTTTTGCCTAGGCTGCCCTTCCAGGTTTTCAGCCTAGCGAGCTTCTCTCTCCATGTGACGTCTCTCTTTTTTTCTTTTTTTCTTTTTTTTTAAGGTTGTGTCCCTCACAACAAAGGTTTAAACTGATTGCCAATGAACTTATTTGATCTTTCTCAATTTGATCTCATCCTGTGGGGGATAGATGTTATTTCAGATGAAAAAAATTTGCCCTTAACACCATGTATCCAAGGAAACAAAGGCGTGCCCTTTTCAGTACCAATGAAGGGGCTCGTTTTGAGTCTTTATTTTCTTGTTCATTCTTCATCTATCTTTTTCTTTTTGTATTTTTTTTTGCTTTTTTTTTGCTTTTTTTTTGTTGTTTTTTTTTTTGAATGACCCCTTTGGTACCTTTGTTATAGTCTAGCTATTTTATCCCCTAACCAATGTGGTAAAGAAAATATGATATTAATGGTATCACAGTAGACCAATCCCTTGGTTACACTGGTGTGGGAATAGTTATACTCCATTAAAGTTGGGGTGTTGATTGTGACACAGATGAAACATTGTTTCTGCCGTGTTCTTAGCTTGATAACATTTATGCCCCCATATAGAAAAGTGATAATTTGATCTATGAATCAGCTTGACTTAATTGGTATATACGTAAGGCACCAAACTTGGCTCTTTTTTTTTTGTTTTTTTTTGAGTATTTCTTGACCATCCACGTTGATCAATGCTAACATTTCTTTGAAGGGTAGATACGCCATTTATGGAATCTGGCACTATCTTCATTTTTGAGCTTGTAACGTCTTCAGTTGTTTGTGAATCTTCTTCATTCTGTGTGCTGACCTTGCCTTTGGGTAGAACTAGGTGACTCTTATCCAAACATCCTAAACAATTTGGCCAAGGAACTTTCGTTTTTACCCTTTTCGTCAGCGTAATCAACTGGGTGGTCAAAGTTATGAAATGGAATCATGATCTCATTGTTCTCAAAAGGATCATTTTTAGTCCTGTATTTTTTGGTTTTTTCATGGTAAAAATGAGAAAAAGAAGTAGATAAAGGGAAAAGGATTCAAGGTGGCAATAAGGAAAGCAAGAAAAGGCATTTTGAAATTTGACACATATTTATTGAGAGAAACTTAAAATGATAAAAACATGTTTTTGCCCTTATTACATAACAATATCCCAAAGCCTTAGGCATAGCGTTTGGGTTGAAACAGAAGTTTAAAGTCATAAGGAACTAAGTGGTCTCTTGGTCATGAACCTCTCCAGTTGGCGTGTGATTCACAAAATCTTGCATGCATCCTCTTTACACCCCTAGTCCCTCTTTATCACACTGACCCCAGAGGTCTCATGGTTAGACCTGGGGTTTATAATTATATTGGGACTCCCTTCCTGGAAATCTAGCCACTTAGCTTTAATCAGATCCCTTACTTTGAATTTCAAGGTATGACAGTCCTCAGTAGAGTGCCCCGAGGCTCCAGCATGGTAATCACATCGGGCATTGGGATTATAGCCTTTGGGGTAAGGAGGAACCACCGGTTTCAGTGGGCAGGGTACTGCAAGGAAATTACGAAAAAGGTGAAGTAAAAGTTCTGTGTAGGTTATAGGAATGGGGTCGAACCGGACCGGTGTTCGACTACTAGCGGGTTTTATTGTGCTTTGGTCTGGATTAAGTGGCTGAGTTTGTACTAGTGGGGGATGATAGGGTTGTGGAAGGGTAGACCTAATAGCAGGCAAATGAGAATGGGAAGGTATTTGAGGGATATATGGACAAAAGTAGAGTTGGAATGGGAAAAAATTAGAGCCCTGGTTAGGGGTGGTGGTGGCCATGTAAGGTGCAGGGAGATTGGCAGGTTGAAAGGGAGTATGTGTTATTGATCTGGGTTGGGCCCTTTTTTGGTTACGGGCAGTGGAATTAGCATCCCCTTTTCTCTTCCCCTTATCTCCCGATGCAGACATTCTTGTGATAGGAGCCCCAGGCGACCGGGAGGACTGTGAAATATGGGGATTTATCATTTGTAAATCATGATCCTCTTGTTGATTATGGAATGGGGGAATTTGGTCTTTTGTCAATCCAGGAAGGTGGAGTGGGGTGGTTGGCAAATGTTGATCATTCTTGACACCCACAGAGGGTTCCTCTTCTATGATCTTCTTCTCTAAAAGTCTGGCCATCTCCGCCATTTGCTTCCTTAGCTGGTTAACTTCGTTTCTGAGGTTTTCAATTTCTTGCTCTCTTTCAGCCATGAGTCTCCTTTGAAAGTCTAACAAAGGTGTCGTTCGGTGTCGTTGAAAGAAGAAAAAGAAATGTCAGGTGGAAATAGAAGGAAAGAGGATATCGTGGGAAGCAATCATAGACCTTGACAAACATCCTTTAACCATTCCTTAGAACGTATCGTTCGAAAGTACTAGGTATGGTAAACATGGAAATTAATACGGGATAGTTGTGAAGACAGAAAAATCCTTCATTCTGAAATGCAATAAGAGCCTCAAGTTTAGCTATTTCTAGCTCGGGGAACCATGATCCGTCTCTTAAAGGTTTGATTCCACATTAATTTTCATATCTTGGTCAAGGGTATTCTTTAAGCTCTGAATAGCCTCCAGTGAGAATAGAAAGAAAGGAGCGAAAGAGCCATTGGGAAATGACGTGCTTTGCAAATCGATACTCCCCTAGTAATTTCTTGAAAACATTTTTGTATTTAGGGGGGATACAACTTGCTAAAACTTATGTCAAATCAAGGGTTATGTGAGCTACGGATTTTCTGATCATCGACAATACAAAGAAAATTGATTTTTCTTTTGATTTTTTTTCTTTTTATATGTATTTTTTATGATTCAAAAGATCTGTAACTCAAGGCCCAAAGACTTGTACACAAAGAGAAAGAACTATTTGCCCATTAAAGGATCACTAGTTAAAAGTATGTCATTTTTTTGAAAAAAAATGTAATCCACTAAATGGTCAAGTAGTCCTCTATTTTGGATCAGAAGGAAAAGTGAGAATGAGAAAAGGTAGAAGTAAAGTTTGCCCCTTTGTGCCTTAAGGTGGGTTTTTTCTGGAGGTCTCCTAATGGCTCTAAGGTTTGTCTAACAGTGATATCTCGCATTAGGTGGCTTGTTCTAAAACTTCTAAAGGTCACTAGAGCCAAGATCCTACTCATGATGTTGACTACAAATAGTAGGAAGTATACTAAGTGTGGGCACCATGAATAAGTCGAACTCTAGCTGAGATTCTCACGGTAACCAGACAGGAAGTACATCCCAAATGGCTCCGCTATCAACCTCCCCTAATCTTAAGTTTTATTTGGGCCCGGGTATAGGGTCCCACTCAAAAGTGTGTGCAAATTGTGAGTGTAGTGTGTGAAAGAGGCATTCAATACCTGTACCTTACTTACCCTATACATAGAACAAACACAGAGCAACAAAATAAAATCGACTACCCTAGGGTTCAATGATCACACAGATATTTACAGAACATAAATAATTGAATACAAACAAAACAGAAACTAAACATTGACAAGGGAATAAAATAAGGGAAGAAGTTAAATAATTAATATGCAAATTAAAACATGCGCTATCAAATTGACTGGCTTGACTCTCTTGAAATATCCTCCCCAGTGGAGTCGCCATCTGTCGCGACTGGGATCGCGGCGGCGCGGCTGACCCTCGAAACGATGTTAAATAATAAACAGGGAGTCGCCACCAATGTTTTTTAGGATAAAACAGTGGAAAAACCTTTTGTTAAAAGCACTGGTTATAAAAAATGAAATTCCAAATTCGGGAGTCTGATTACAAGTGAGGAAGGTATTAGCACCTCACACTGTCCGTTATAAAAACGGTTACCTCGATTTGATAGCGTGCATTATAATTAACCCAGTAATTATTTTAACTTCTTCATGAAAAGAAAAATGTACGGAACGACAAAATAAACAAAAATAAACAAAGATCAACACAAAATATTTACATGAGATTAATAGGACGTCTCGTCCAAATTAATCTCGCTCCGCCTTTTTAAAGAGATATATAAAAAAATATGAGATTAACAGGACGTCTCGTCCAAATTAATCTCGCTCCTTCTTTTTAAAGAGATATTAAAAAATATGAGATTAACAGGACGTCTCGTCCAAATTAACCTCGCTCCTCCTTTTGATAACAAGACAAAAATGAAAACTCTAAAAAAATTAAATAAAGAAAGATGGGCCCGACGGGAACTGTTTCCCGCTCCTACGTATTCTCGAGCTTTCGAGAAATCAGGGTTACGTAGCTCTTAAAATGTTTTTTTTTTAGGAAAAGATTAGGAAGATATTGATGGGCATCATTCTAGCGAAGAATCCATACAAGGCGAAGTGCTTCGCACGTGCACGGATCCTATAAATGTGGTGTAGACGGAAGTATTTTCCGTACGACACTGACTAAGAACGATTTATTTTGTTTTTTTTATTTAAACTAGAAAGAAATCATAGGAAATGCTTATTTCCTTTATTATATTTTTTCTACAAAGCAAAAAAGAAAGGTAGTAGAAGCCACAAGAGAGAAATGGAGATAGTAAGTTCGGAAAAGGGAAGAAAAGAAAAAGATGAGTGAAAACTGAATGGGAGAAGAGAAAACCGAGTGTAAAAAATGAAAAAAACGAGTGAAAAATAAGAAAACCGAGTGAAAAATAAGAAAACCGAGTGAAACTATGAAAAATCCGAGTGAAAACAGAGAAAACCGAGTGAAACAGTGACAATATAAGTGAAACAGTGAAAAATCTGAGTGAAACAGTGAAAATCCGAGTGAAACAGTGTAAATCTGAGTGCAAAAATAGTAAATCTGAGTGAAACAATAAGGATCTGAGTGGAAATAAGAGAAAACGAGTACAAAATACTAAATCCGAGTGAAAAGAGGATTACAGAGTGAAAGTTGAGCAAAAACTGAGTGATGATGGTGCAGGAACACTGGTCAGAGAGAGAAGATGTGGTTTGAGGGAGTGGGAAGGTGAGGGGATTAGGAATGAGGTGCTGTTGAGTGGGAGTGTGGACGGATTGGAATAGGAGAGGAGTGGAGGATGGAAGGATTGTGGGCAGCAATGGTGAGGGATGATGGAAGGAGAGGAAGAGAAGAGTTGGTGTGAGAGAGAAGAGAGCACAAAGGATTTTGGCAGAGTTTCCTCCTCTGAATGCCCCCCTTCAGTTGTCCTCCCCCTTGCCTATTTATAGGCTGGCCCGAGTGGAATGCCAGCTCAGGCTTCCACTTCCGAGTGGAATGCCAGCTCAGGCTTCCACTCGGTTTGGGTAGTGGGGGGACAACGGCTGGTGGGAATTTTTAATTCCTTCACCTCCGCCCCTGTCTGCCAGCCACCTCCGGGATTCCTGGATCCACTTTGGGGGTGGAATCCAGGTCAGCATGTGAATCCGAGTGAGGAGAGTGGAAATCCAAGAGAAAAGGGTGTAATCCGAGTGAGAATGGCTCGGATCAACCTTCCAATCAGTATTCATCCATACTGGGAGTCAAATCCGAGTGAGGATGGTGTAAATCCGAGTGAGAATGGCTCGGATCAACCTTCCAATCAGTATTCATCCATACTGGGAGTCAAATCCGAGTGAGGATGGTGTAAATCCGAGTGAAAATGGAGTAATCCGAGTAAAAATGGGGGAATCCGAGTGAGAATCACTCGGATCACCCTCTCAGTCAGCATTCCTCCACATTAGGAGTCAAATCCGAGTGGAAAAGGGGTCGGCCTTCACTTCCTCTCCACAATCCGAGTATAAAATGACTCAGAACCGATTGAAAATCTAAGAGAAAGACTCAGAAGTTGATTGTAAAGGTGCACTCGGAATCTGTGTGAGGGTGGTGAGCCAGATTTAGGCAAAAATGGGCTCGGAATTGATTGTTTGAAGAAGGATAACACAGAATTGATTTGAAGAGGGATGACCGACTGTAGTGTCACTCGGTTCCAACTTGAAGACTGGCTCAGAATTGGTCAGAAATGAACGAAGATTGACCAAGAACTGACTGGAGAGAATGATGACTCGGAAATTCGTAAAAATGACTCAGAAATGGGTAAAGGAGGACTCGGAATCTGGGTGAAAAAGAAAGGGATTCGGATGAGTGAAGATTGACTCGGAATTGGTCAGAAATGGCTCGGAAATAAACTTCTTCACACTCAGAATTTGAATTTCTTCACTCGAAATGGCTCTGACAGGGAAGCTTTCCACTCGGAATTGATTCATTCTGAGTAATTCTACTCGGATTTGATCATGTATGTGTCATTCCGCTCGGATTCCCCAACAGGAGCCTATTCCATTCGGAAATGCTTCATTATTACTCGGTTTTTGATCATTTCTGAGTAGTTCTACTCGGATTTGCTCCATTCTGAGTAGTTCCACTCGGTTTTGATCATTTCTGAGTAGTTCTACTCGGATTTGCTCCATTCTGAGTAGTTCCACTCGGTTTTGATCATTTCTGAGTAGTTCTACTCGGATTTCTCTTCAACAGTGGCATATTCCACTCGGATTTGATATGTTCCGAGTCCTTCCACTCGGAAATGATCATTTCTGAGTCAACCCCTTTTTTTTTCAAATTCTTTTCATTTGCGGATGGGCTGAAATAGGTGTTCACAGTGCCTACGCTGGCTCGCTCAAGCGAATGAAATTCCCGCTTGAGCGAGTGGCACCCTGATACTCATTTGTTTGTTTTCAAATAAACCTTTGTTTTTCATGCATTAAATTCTTATCATGCATCACTTTAGGGGTATTATTGATATATTATGAATCATGGAACCTTATAACTCTCTCCTCTGAAATTCGCCCATACATCAATCAATTTAAATTAATTCTTCCGTTATTTTTAGTTGGACAATTATTATTAGATCATATTTTTAATTACCCTCTTATATCTTCATATATGGGAGTGGTTTATCATAGATCCAGGAGATGTATGAAACGCTTCACCACTTATCCTTTTTTTTACTGAATTATGATTTATAAAAACGCGAAAAATTTACCCCTATTTTGGGGGCGTCTCATTAGCCACTATGTGTCCCACTATGCCCTCGAATTTATCAACAGGCAGGTCATGCTTCACATGTGCCTCACTTAAAACTTTCATCAATGTGTTTCGGTGCGGTTTGGAACTCATCAGAAGGGACAACAAAGAAATTTTGGCCGGGGTATGGTTTAGTTGATCCAATACCTGGTAATCACTATAGCGGATGAATCTCAAAAACTCTTGAGCTTCTTCTTCAGTTACAGCCCTTTTTGTCTCGCTAATGGCTTCTCCCTTTCCAGATTTGACTTCTCCAGCAACCTTGTTAAGTTTCGATTCCGGGGGAGCATATACTCTTCCGCTCCGATTGATACCTCCAACCCCGACAATATTTGTGACAGAGGACGATGACGTAGAACCAACCGCCTTAGAGCTGGTAACGATTACGTCAGTACCATACTTCCACGGCACCGCTCGAGAATCCTTGAAAGGAAACGGGGTTGGTGTTTGCACCGAGATGATAGTTTTGGCCGGAGTCGGAGTCAGAACTATAGGCGCGTTCCTGTTATAAAATATGACCAGGGGCTTTGGAGCCCGCAACCTGGTCTGATCCTGTACCATGTTTATCTCACCTCCCTGGTGCCTACAAATCTCCACAGTGTGGTTATCCATGAATTCTTGAAGAGTTTTTCAGAAGCCTTGTCGCTTCGCGGACTGGTCATCATTGTATTCCTCATCCCATGAGCCCTCTATCAACCCCATCTGGATCATGTGGGAGTGAATTATTTCCAAAGGCATTTTGATGTCATCAACTTTTGAAATACATTCTTCATTATTCTCAACAGTATTAACACCTGGCTTCCCATGGTTGGGCAAAGGATTGGTTGTTACATTTAGGCTTCCTTCTAGAAAACTTATCCAGTCAGCCCTGATCAGATCTCTCACTTTAAACTTCAAAGCCAAGCAATTCTCAGTAGAATACCCTGGTGCACCGGTATGGTAGTCACATCGTGTATTTGGATCATATCCTCTAGGGTAAGGTGGCTGAAGTGGTCTCAGAGAACATGGTACTACCAAGGTGTTTTCGATGAGATGGGGTAAAAGCTCAGTATATGTCATGGGGATGGGATCAAAATGTATTTGAGTGCGGTCATTGTTTGGTCTTCTAGGATTTGGATTGGGTGGCTGGTTCACTTGCGGGGCTTGGTATGGTGTTTATGGTGGTGCAGGTGGTTGTAAAATGGGTGGTCAGAAATGTGATAGATTTGGATTTTGAATCGCAGCCATATATGGGTGTGGTGTGTTAGGATAAGCTGGTGGAAAGGTGATAGGGGTAAGTGGCCTTGGTTGGTTTCTTCCCTGGTTATGAGAGACCAAGTTGGTTTCTCCCTCTTTTCTCCTACCTTCTCCAAGCGTAGGTTTTCTTGCCATCCCTGCCCCAGATAGGCCCTGGACGATCTTCCCAGTCCGTAACCCATTCTCTATCCTTTCTCCAATAGTGACAATATCGGAGAAATAGGATAAAACGCTTCCAATCATCCTATCATAGAAAGGCGACTGGAGCGTATCAATGAACGTAGAAATCACTTCCTTTTCCGATAAAGGTAGGTCCACTTATGTTGCTACTTCACGCCAACGTTGGGCGTATTCTTTGAACGTCTCGCTGTCTTTCTTAGTCATATTTTGCAACTGTACCCTATCCGGTGCCATGTCCAGATTATATTTGTACTGCTGCATGAAAGCGTCCGCTAGATCTTTCCAACAGCGTATGCGAGATCGTTCTAGATGATTATACCAAGTTAGGGCGGCTCCAGCTAGGCTATCCTGGAAGCAATGAATCAGCAGGGGATCGTTAGAAGCATGCGAAGCCATCTTCCGGCAGTACATGGTAAGATGGTTCTTCGGACAAGTTAGCCCCCTGTACTTATCAAATTCTGGCATCTTGAACTTGGGAGGGATAACGACATCGGGAATTAGAATGAGTTCTGTAGCACTGCCCATCCCAAATCTATTCGTTCCCTCCATTTCTCTCAATAGTCTTTCTAGGAACTCTAGCCTCTATTCTTGGGTAACAGCATTAGTACTTGGACCTGCGGTAACGTGATGACTGGTATTCCTGAACGGCTGGTAGATATATGTAGGGTTAGCATTTGGCATGGTAGTGTTAGGTCTGGATATAGTCTGGGTTGCCTGTGTTTGGGTGGCTTGTATGTGGACCGGAGCTGCTTGAAATTCCCGGATGGGCGGGATATTTGGTTGAGTAGTGTGAAGAATTGTCTCCTGGTAATCAGGCTCTTCTTGGAGTGGTGGAAAATAACCCAGTGGCAAGCCATATACTGGAAATGGTATAGCATTACCCTCTGCATCCACAAAGGTATGCTGCTGGGTGTCGGCAGGGTTCAACTTCCTAACGCGAACTGTAAGGGGAGGCGCAGCAGGGTTTGAATTTGGCCCTCCAGACGGACCCTAAGTGTGTCGTGGAGTAGGAGGTCGTTGCCTGGCGTCTTCAACTCCCGCTGAAGAATCCCTTCCGTGACCCTCTTCTCTAGCAGTTTGGCCATCTCGGCCATTTGCTCCTTCAGTTGACTGACCTCAGCTCTCAAGCTTTCATTCTCTTATTCTATTTCAGCCATGAGTTTCTTCTTGAGCCTAGTCGCGTAAGGGTGCTTGCCCGTAATGTCTAAAGAATCACAATGACTTGTTAGGAAAATAAAAGAAAACAGTTAAAGAAGATAATAAAGCGAAGATAGAAGGGTGTACGCGGGATGCAATTTTGAATTCAGCGCGTATTCCCTGACCGTTCCTCAGAACGTCGCGTTCAAAAGTACTAGGTAAAGCAGTAAAGCGGAAATTAACATGAGACAATTGTGGAGACGAAAAACGCTTCTTTATTTTATACTTCTGAGGGGATACAATATTGCTAGAAAGGTTTAGATTACAATACTTCAGCCGTTCCTGGCTTGGGCAATCATAGCCCTCATTTTACAAATTCTTTCTTGACAATAATTCAAAAATGATGATATCTCTTTTGGGGTGGAGAGAGGATTAACCATCCCTTGGGCCTGCTTCAGCATCGATGGAAGGTCTTCCAAGACTCCGTTTGCTAAGTATGCCAAGTTGGCAAAGCGATCCATCCATGAACGAATGACTTCGTCCCGCCGAGCGACTTCGGTTTCTAAGACTTGTGTAGCTTCTTGGCAATGTTGCTCAACATCAATGACCTTTTGCTGTTCATCATTTATTTCCCACTCACAAGCTCTCATTATCTCTTCGAGCCATCGCTCCAGGTTATGTACTTGGGATTGTAGCAGCTCTTTCTCCGCCAAAGCCTTTCTTTCATCCTCCCTGGACTGTGTCAGCATATCCTTGAGGAATTGTCTTTCAGCTAAGATGGCGTCACTTTGCTGGCCCTTCATTTTCAGTTGAGAATTGGCCGTACGAAGGCACTATTCTTGTTTTGCCCTGTAGTCTTCCTCAACCTTCCATTTTTTCCATATCTCATCCATGGCCATCCTCCCTTCTCAATTTTCTTTCTTTTGAAGAGCACATTCTTGTTGATACCTCAAAAGGTCTTCTTCTAGCTTTCGATTCTTAGCTGTCAACTCTTCTATCTGAGCCTTTATGGCCAGGGTGGCTTTGTCCTTCATGATGAGCGGTGGAGTGAAAGTGTTTGTGGTCCTGTGTGAAGGACTTCTAAAGGGTAATTTCACAATGGAAACCCTGTTCAGGACCCATTCATGGTATTCTTCCCCCACAACGTGGCTTCGTGCCCCTAATTCTTTCCCCATCTTATGGATCTTCTTCCAAGCATTGGCTATGTCCCGGACAGTAGCCACATAGTTCCCTCTCGCATAGTACAAAATGAGAGGGGTAAGCAACCCTTCGTCTGGTGGTCCGAGTAAAGGATAAGCCAACTGATGCTTTGCTATAACAGGATTGTAGTTGATGCATCCTTGTGTGCCAATGAGAGGGACATTTAGATATCCCTTACAGCTGTATATGACCAACTCAACCCTCAGCCATTGAGGATATTATCTGACCTTCTCAGCCGTGAGCCCTATAAGGTGATTGGCCCACTCACGCCCATTCTTCACAGCCAACTAACACAGTTTTAAATCAGAAACAGGACATTCGGCCTTGTAGACCTGATGGAAGGCATGAGACACGAGCCATACATACAGGATAGGTAAACAACAGACAATTCTTTTCCCACCTTGCGTATGGAAAAAATCCATGATGCAGTACACATTGGCAACCATAGTCGTGACAGGGTTCTCAAGCCTGTGTTTGTGAGCCAGGAAGACAGCGACGACATCGTAATCCATGTAGTTGTCTATATTAGGGAACAAGACAACCCCGTAGATAGTAAGGGCCAAAGTGTCAATGAAGATCTCCCAATCCTCTTTATCTGCCAGAGTCTACATATGCTTTTCAAGGAACTCTCGAGTGAACCCAGGAATTTGATTTTTATTCATCTGCGCTTTCCTCAATGTCTCAGGATGAATTCTCAAAACACGGGCGACTGCAGTGATGGTGGCGTGATGATCAAGATGACGGTATGGAATTTGCCCATCCAAAGGCATCCCCAGTATTTGTTCAAATTCTTCTATGGATGGTACCAATTAAAAGTCCCTGAATGTAAAACATCTAAGGGGTGGGTCATAGAACTGAGTCAATGCGGTGATTGCCTCAACTTGTACCTCGACTTCCAACAACTTGAAAATCTTTCCATATTTCCTGGCGAAAGCCATCTTTTGAGTCAGATTCAACTTCTTACCCAGTGTCTGTAAACTAGTTGTGTCGACTTTCTTTGCCTTAACATGTAGTAGCTTCCTCAACTCTGTCACTTCTGTACCGTGATTGTCATGTCTCATGTTAACTTCCATACTTGCTCAGGGATACCGATAAATTTAGAATTGTTTCCTGCGAACACCAAAACAAAAGAATCAGACATTGTCATGCTTAGCAATCGATACTTCCCCATTAATTCAATATAGAACAATTTTACTTGGGGGAAGTAGTGATTACCCAAAACTCGTACGAGTCCAAGTCAAAAGGTCATAGGTTTTCCTAATCGTCATTGATTCCCCAATTGGAGGGAATAAAATTATTTTTGATTGATTTTTTTAACGACTAGGAAAATCTACGACTCAGGACTCAAAGGTACATGACCAGATGAGGATTATCTATCTGCCCGAAGAATACTGAGTGTTCCAAAAATGGGTCATTATTTCAAAATAAAGCAAGTCTTCGGGTGGTAAATAATTCATTTATGGATTAAAAAGGGAAAGTGAAAATGATGTAAGGTAAAGTAAAGTCTGCCCTTTCGTGGCCTAGGTCAGGATTTTCTGAAGGTCTTTTCTAGGCCCTACGGCTTGTCTAATAGTGACTCCTCACATTGGGTAGCTTATTCTAGACTTCTAGCAGGTCACTAGAGCCAAGATCCTACTCATGACATGGTCGCAACAGTAGGGAGTCTACTAGGTGCGTATATCATGAAAGGTCGAACTCTAGTTGAGGTTCTTATGAACACCGGATAGGAAGTACATCCCATACGATTCCGTTACCAACCCCTCCTAACTTAAGCTTCATTTAGGGCCCGGGTATAGGGCGCCACTCATTAGTGTGTGCAAAAATATGAGTGTAGTGTGTGAAAGGGCATTCAATACCTTTTACCTTACCTCATTCTGCACAAAGAACAAACACAGAATAAATATACAAGGTCGTCTACCCTAGGGTTCAATAATTATAGAAAAGTAACATAGTCCTCTACCCTAAGGTTCGACAACCATGCAAATATTGACAATGAAACAAATAACGAGATACGATTGAAATAAGAACGAACATTTACAACAGTCAACAAAAAATAAAACAAGGGAAGAAATCAAAGCAAACAAAGTCTATATATAAAAAAACATGTGCTTTCAATCAAACTGGCCTGACTCTCTCCATACATCCCCAGTGGAGTCGCCATCTGTCGCGACCGGGGTCGCGGCAGCGCGGCCGACCCTTGAAAAGTAAGATGTTTTGAAATCCTTTCGAAAGAAAAACCGGGAGTCGCCACCAACGTTTTTATCCACAGGAAAAAACATTGGAAAAAAACTTTAACAAAGCACTGGTTAAAAAGGTGAGATTCAAGTTCAGGAGTCGGTTACGAGTAGGGAAGGTATTAGCACCCTACATCGCCTGTCAAAAACAGTACCAAGATTGAAAATGCGCAACATAAATAGCCTTACCAAAAGACGTTTTATTTCTTCCTTTTTATTGTTTTTTTTTCGAACGGAGGGAACAAACTAGACAAACATGGAGTGTCGAAATAAGGTTAATAGGACATCTCATGCAAATTAACCTTGACTTTATTATGTAAAACACGAAGGAAAGGGAGGATGCTAACAAGACGCCACGTCTAAATTAGTCACATTTTCATCAAAATACAAGATAGGGAAGAGGAAAGAATGCTAATAAGACGTCCCGTCCACATTAATCATTCCCTCGTCTTGATGGGGGGTTAAGGGATGAAGAGGGTAAGCAGGACGTCTCGTCCAAATTAACCCAACCCTTATGAAAAATGGCAGAAGTCAAGACAAAAAGGGAGAAAATCAACAAGACGTCACGTCTAAATTGACTTTCAAGAAAATAACAAGAACAAAATAGTTGCAAAAACGTAAAAAAGTAAAAAGGAAGATGGGCTCGACAGGAGTTAAGTCCAGCTTCTACGTATTCTCGAGTTACCAAGAAATCAGGGTTACGTAGTTCTTGATGAAGGAGTTTTAAGCGAAACTAGAAAATTGATGATGGACAAGGTACATACAAAGCGAAGTTCTTCGCACGTGTATAGGCTTTAGGAAATAGTGTAGGTAGAAGTACTTCCACACGACACTGGCTAAAAACAGCTTTTACGTTTTGGGTTTAAAAGAACATACAAAAAATATTTATTTCTTTTTGTTATTACTGGTTATAAAGCAAAATAAAAGAAGTTTAATAGACTGAATTTAAACAAGAGAATAGAATCAAAAATTACAAATTTAGCAGAAAAATAAACAATGAAAAATGAGAGAAAACAGACAGAACAGAACCGGTGTAGTAATGATACTGGGAACCAGAGTTCAGATGTGGTCCGGTGTGGGCCTGAGCAACAACAACCGGAGTGATGCTGGTGTAGCTGTGGAGCGGATAGTATGGCGCCGGTGTAGGGTTTAGCGAAGGGAAGGTGTGAGGGTTTGGTGGAAGAGCCGGTGTGAACTTGATGAGCACAAGTTCTTGGATTCAGAGGTTCTAGTGAAATTCGTTGTAAAATGGGTTTGGGACCGGTGTCCTAGCTGCAGTTGAGGATTCTGGGGGGGCAATTCTCTGAGGTTTGAGGTACTGGGAATTGGACTAACTACTTAGGGTCTCTTTGAACATCGGAGCAAGTTTCTAGGGGGTTTCTGTATTTAGAGAGTCGACCCTTGTGCCTCTTCAACTGAGGCATTTATAGAGGTCCAAGGTGCTGGCTGAGTGCTTGGACAGCTCAAGCTTCCACTCACCCACGTGCACAGTGGAGCCAGCCTGGCCACTAATAGGTTATGGGGAGCAGCGGCTGGTAGGGAACTTTTAATTATTTCCACTTCCGTTCTCTATCTGCCACTCCCAGGATTCGAGGGTCTGATTGGAGGTGCGATTCCAAGTCACAGCATGGGCAACCGAACTTACCAACCCGATGTCAAGTACATAAGAGCTAAGACATTGGACCATTGGGGGACACCAGATCAACATACGGTATCCAGACCGGTGTCACCAATTCTATAGTCCTAAGCCAGTGTACCCCAGATAGACATCGGACGATGTTCCCTTTCAAAAGACAGGACCGATGTTCTTTTCTTGGCCCCTAACCGGTGTTATTTCTTACAGACGAGGTCAATTTCAATTCAACTCACCGAACCGAAGTAGGTGTTCACAGATGCCCCTCTTTACTTCTTCTTCACAAGAGAAACATGAAGTTTTCGTGTTTTTAAAGTAAAAGGAAGTAAAGACGTGAACGCCGATGTCGGGGCCAGGTGGGGCCTCAGCCGATGTGACATCCGACGGTGTAAGTAAATATGTACCTGGTGTAACCTCATGATGGTTCATAGTTGAAATGACCTAAGAGTCCTTACACGTGTCATTACCTGATTCGTCCTTTCAAATTTCAACGTTTCGCGCCCTCGGACCGGAATGCAAATAGTCGAAGTGAGTGGGCCTCTTTTCATGGGCCTGGGTTGGAATATGGAATGTTCTGGATCCCCGTCCCCTCACCCTATAAAAGCAAACATGGGGGTCGTTAATTTTTACTTGTTTTCTGATACCGAAGCTCTGCCTCTCCGACGTCCAAGACCTCTGGCGTTCAACATTCTTGGTCGCACTAAAAGAACTGCTCACATCGTCTCAGCAGGTAGCTCCACACCTTCCTTCTTTATTCTTCATTCTTAGATAGGGTATGGGGGATACCGGTTCGAGCAGTGACTCTGTCGAGGTCCTATCAGGGCCTCCTTCAATCACATCCCGGCATCATTCGGTAGGAGTCATGAGCCGGGGTCAGCATCGCCATGGTGAAGCAACCTCTGGGGTTTCACACTGGCCCATGGTTTCAGGACATCGTTTCTCCACCTTGCCTTTGTGGGAAATGAGGGAGTTTGACACATCGTCTGACTCCCACACATCGTCTTCTCCTTTTAACTTGGACACTGCTAGTGAGCGGGACAGCAGTGCTGATCTCTATTTATCTGACGATGTGGCCTTTTACAGTTGTGTCCTATTCCTTCGCCACACCGTCTTCATGGCTTCCTTTGGAAATTCTTCTACGGGTGTCCCTGTTGTTGCCACCAACACCGTCGAGACAAATATCATTGCACACCGTATAGATTGGCTCGCTGAGAAGGCCAAGGATCCCTACTTTTGGGTTCATGAAGACCCTAGGAACATCGTCTCCCGCTATGCTGAGGATGCGGCCGATGTTACCATTGAAGATGTCATTGTTCACTCCGACGAGGAGCATGAAAATGACTTCACTATTCTCTGCCCCTTGATTACAGATCGGATTTCCCACCAGCCGGGGTCTAGGTACATTTTCATGTACGAAATGCTATTTTTAAAGATCAGCGTCCGTCTCCCCCTTACGGAGTTTGAAATGGGAGTACTCTGGTTCTTGGACTGCTCTCCCAGCCAGCTTCACCCTAACGGCTGGGGTTTGGTGAGATCTCTAGAGGTACTTGGGGAGTACTTCCACTTCGTCTCCGTCGTCGCCCTCTTCTTTACCTATTGTAGGGTGATGCGCTAGGGTAACTCAGGAGGGGTCCTTGGATTCATTAACCTCCGATGTGACTCCAAGGTGGTAAATTTTAAAAGTTACACCGAATCGGCTAAGACAGACGGAGTAAGCTTCAAACACTCCTATGTCAAGGTCTAGGTCAATGCAGGAAGACCAGTGTTCTGGGAGAATTTTGATTTTTCCAGGAAGTTCTACACCGGCTGGACTCACGAGAACTTCCTCCTGACCAGCAATGCCTACACCGTCAGCGAGAATGTTTTATCGACTGAGTCCAGAAAAGTCTTGGACGCTTTGCAGGAACCTCCTTGGGACGGAGTCTCGCCAGGATACTTATCTAGGTAGATTTGTTTTATATTTTTTTATTATATATCGGTGTTGACATTGTTTTTTTTCTTTATCAGGTGAAATGGCTCGGATCGACATTCTCAACAAACTTCGAGAAGCGGCCGAAGCCAGAAATACCGCTACAACCGATATGGAGAATAGGGTGACTCCCAGGCGAACATCGGCCAAATCTGTGAGTATCCTAGCTGACAAAGTTGGAAATTTGACCCTGGGTTTAGAGGACAGGGTCCAGGACAAGGGGAAGAAGCGCAACCACCCCGGTCAAAGCTCTAGGTCCAGGAAGCACAAGGCCCAAAGAGTTGAGGCCGAGGTGGAGGCACATCATAAGGAGGAAGAGGCTGCTGATGTAAATAACGCCCAGGGAAAGTAAGAACGAGAGAAGGTAAAGGGAAAGTCTGCCCCTTTGTGCCCTAAGTTAGGTTTTTCTAAAAGTCTTTTTTTGGGACCTATAGCCTGTCTAACAGTGACTCTTCACATTGGGTGGCTTGCACTAGACTTCTAAAAGGTCACTAGAGCCAAGATCCTACTCATGATGTGACCACAACAGTAAGGAGTCTACTAGGTGCGTACATCATGAAAGGTCAAACTCTAGTTGAGGTTCTTACGATCGTCAGATGGGAAGTACATCCCAAATGACACCGCTACGAACCTCCCCTAACTTAAGCTTCACTTGGGGCCGGGGTATAGGGCGCCACTCATAAGTGTGTAAATTGTGAGTGTAGTGTGTGAAAGAGGCATTCAATACCTGTACCTTACCCATCCTGTACAGAGAACAAACACAAAATAACAAAATAAAGTCGTCTACCCTAGGGTTCAACAATCACATAGACATTAACAGAAAATAATTGACAAAATACATACAAAACAAAAACCACATACAATCATTGATAGAAAATAAAATAAAGGAAGAAATTAAATAATTAAGAGACTATTTAGAACATGTGCTATCAACTTGATTGGCTTGACTCTCTAAGTCCCTAGTGGAGTCACTATCTGTCGCGACCGGGATCGTGACAGGATAGTCGACCCTTAAAAATAAAACGGGTTTTGAAATCTTTTCGAAAAAAATAGGGAGTCGCCACCAATATTTTTTAGGATAAAAATATCAGGAAAAACCTCTTTTAAAACACTGGCTATGAACATGAAATTCTAAGTTCGGGAGTCGAATTACAAGTGAGGAAGGTATTAGCACCTCACAACTGTCCGTTATAAAATGGTTACCTCAAATTGATAGCGCTTATTTCAAAATAGTCTAGAAATTATTTTAACTTATTTTATGAAAAGAAACATATACAATGACAAAGAATACAAAAATAGACAAAATAGATATGAAAGTTTAAAATAAGATTAACAGGACGTCTCGTCCAAATTAATCTTAAATCGTACAATCTGACTAAGCAAGTACAATGAAATACCAAACAGTGACAGTAAGGGATTAAACGATAAGAAACTAAACAGTAAGAAAATAGTAACGGTAGAAGACTAAACAGTGACAATAAAAAAAGAAACAAATAGTGATAGTAGAATATTAAAACAGTAACAATAAGAAATGACAAAGAAATGACAGTAAGAAACTCGACAAAATAGTGACAGTAAGAAGCTTAACAAAACAGTGATAATAAGAAACGTCACACAGTGGCAGTAAGAAACTTAGCAGAATATCGACAGTAAAAAAGAGTAAAAAACAATAACAATAAGAAGCGACAAACAGAGACAATAAGAAACTTGACAAAATAACAACAGTAAAAAAAAGTAAAACAGAGTGAAAGTAAAGGTTAACAGGACGTCTCATCCACATTAACCTTAATTTGTACATAAATTTAAAGATTAAAATAAAATTAATGATATAAAAAATAAAATAAAGTTGATTAAGAAAATATTTTTTTAATAAAAATGTTAAAAGCATGAGATTAACAAGATGTTGCGTCTAAATTAACCTCATTTTAAAGAAAATAATATTCTAATAAAAATATTAAAAACATGAGATTAACAAGACATCTCGTCTAAATTAACCTTATTTTTAGGAAAATATTATTTTAAATAAAAATATTAAAACATGAGATTAACAAGACGTCGCGTCTAAATTAACCTCCATACGACAATAAAATTTTAAAATATTGACTATATAAAATTAATCGATATAATAGCAGAGACATAGAAATTAATAACGAGAAAGTGGGCCCGACAGGAATTGATTCCCGCTCCTACGTATTCTCAAATGTATTGAGAAATTAGGATTACGTAATTCTTTGAGGAAATTAATTTTGAAAGAAAAATATTTAAAATTATTTTTAAAGTTATTAAATTGAGTTGATTTTTAATAATAAAAGGAAATTTATGAGGAAGGAAAAATACAAGGCGAAGTAATTCGCACGTGTATAAACCTTTGAAGTCTTATAAAGCTGATGTAGGCAAAAGTGATTTTTGCACGACATTACTTATAAGATTTTATATTTAGCGAAAAGAAAGAAAAAAATTATTTATTTTTTTATTTTAAAAGAAACAATGTTTGGGTTTTAATATTTCATTAGTCTTGAAATTTATCATAAAAAAATAATAAAGGGAAAACTGCCTACTTTCGCTCTAGAAAGGATATTTGAATTTATTGCATTTTTTTAAGAAAAGGAACTTTTAATATTTTCTATTTGATTTAAAAGCTATTTAAAAGAATTTATTTTTATTCATTATTTCTAAAAAAAGATATGTTTTGATTTTTAATCATAAACAAAAAATTATTTATTATCTTCTTCTATTATTATTTTTAAAATAAAACATTTATACTTAAGTAACCAAATAAATCAAAATCCTTATTGTTTATTTTTTTTTTTGAAACTTTTAACCTTATTGGGCTTCAGAATCTGAAGCCCATTTCCTAAACTGGGCTTTAGAATCTGAAGCCCATTTTCTAAACTAACTAAAACAAACACAAAGGAATAACCCATTAAGGTTTCATTTGACAAAAAAGAGAAATGGAGAGAGTTCAGAGAGCTGGAGCGGGAGAGAGAGAAACGGAGGGGAGAAAGAGAAAGAATGGAGGAGAGAGAGAGAGAGCGTGAACCAGAGAGAGAGAGGCGTCGAAGAGGGGTGGAGGCCAGCCATTCACGGATCTGGTTAGCCTCAGATGGAGGAGGTCGGAGGAGAGGAGGAAGACGACCGGACTGGTGGTGTCGGTCGCTCGAGGAAGAAGATGGCCTTGGAAGGGGTTCTGCTCGAGCGGAGTCGGAGGGGGAGACTGGTTCTGGTCGGCGTGGGTTGGGCGGAGCCGGTTCTTGGGGCGGAGGGGCTCACAAGGAAGACGACCAGCGAAGAAGGGGCAGTTCTGTCAGCGGTCCTCTCCGGCGGCGTTTCCAACGAGGAAGCTTCTTCCTCTGTTTCTTTCTTCTTCTGCTGCTGTTTTGATATTATTTTTGTTGTTTTCTTTGATTTTTAGGTTGTTGTTGAGTGAGGAAGAAGAAAGGGAAAGGTTATCTTTTTTTCAGATGACATTGTTTTTGTTTGTGATGTGTGTCTATTGTGTAAGAAAGTAGAAGAGGAAGAAAAGTTTTTTTTCTTCACAAAAGGATTTCTTGGTTCTGTTGTTGATGGAATGTAGGAGATTCTCTGTTTTTTTATTTTTTGTTGTTGGTTATTGTTGTTGGTGTTGTGAATTGAGAGGAAGAAGGTGATGAAGGTTGAAGTTAAGATGGATCAAAGGAGAGGTTCTTTTTTGCTTTCTATGTTGTCTGATGAGGAAGATGGTTCTGTGATGATGGTGAGGGGGAGAGGAAGATGAAGAAGGTAGAGGAGTTGGGGACAGACTCCTGATTCCTGGCGGATTTTTCAGAATGGAAGCATTGGAGACTAAAAAAAATAAATTATTATTTATTTTTTAAATAATTAAAAATAAAAATAAAAAGAGACGAAATATGGTGTTTACAATAAATATTATGTAGATCAAAAAGTTCTAAAGAACCATAGTCTAATTCCTTCAGAATTTTATTTTAAAATTCTAATAAGAGTTAAATCATAAATGTGTAAAAACATAAACATAAAATAAAAGTTGTGAATAATAAAGATATTTAAAATTTTTAATATAATTTCATTAATCAATGAATACTAATTAAGTTATTTTAAAATTCTCATTCATAAATATTTTCATTTTATTATTATTATTATTTTATTTTGTTTTAAAAAAAATAAATAATTAAATATAAATACCAAAATTTCATAAAAAATGATAATAATAAACTAACTTATAGTAAGTATTTCTCATGAAAGATATATTAATATCTGTTTTCTATTTGTATTAAAAATGGGATGTTACAACTCTACTCCCCTAAAAGAAATTTCGTCCTCGAAATTTAATATTGTTAATAAGTCTTAACAAGGCTAAACTAAGTGAATAGTTCTAAAATATATTTCTAGTTTCTTTGACAATTGTGTACCTTTTCCTTAACATTGCCATTTATCTTTTTTTAATCTTATCAGTATTTTTTTTAACTCAAAAATATTACCCGTCTTAATTTTGTCAACCATGCTCATCATAAATTAATGGTTAACTCTAAACACCTCAATAATTACGTTTCTCAATCTATTAAAACCTTACTTAATATAATCCATAACATCCATTAATTAAAATTCCTACTCGTAACATAGTAAAATGGACTGCTAAGAATTAATTACTAAACAACTAGCCGTTAGCAACTAACCATTGGACTAGCCGTTTATGACCGTTGCAAACTCTCCCTCCCTTGCTTGCTTATAAATTCTCATTCCATTCTCACTTCCTATCACAACTTCAAGGTTTCTTAGTTTCTTTCTTCTATTTAATTTCTTCAATCTTTTTCTCAAGTACTATCATACTATTCGATGACCAACCTTCCTAGAAGTGAGGAAGAACGAAGGCGAGATGGACTACAGTTTGTGGTAACAAGTGCCTCACTTCTTATAATCATTATGGTGATTTCTCTAGTTTGGGTATTTTATGTATTGCCAAAACTCTTAACTACTATGATTCTCTGATAATTGTTAGAAAATAAGTGGTCACTTATCGTTTAACTATGATGTACTAGATGTTCTACTTTATTTTCCTTAGTGTAATCATGTGTAATAAATTGTCCTAGTGAAAAAGGATAAATGTGTCTTAGTCCATAGTGTACTTATTGATCTAGTCAAATCCTTGCGTTCTTTGCTTCATGATAATTCAGGGTATGTAATCATTTCTTATTGTCCTCTATAATGAATTAAATATTCCTTAACTAAGTGATTACTCTTTCCATCATAATTGACTACAACCATTACATAGATTTGATAAATTCTCTAATCTTAAATGATCACAAATCACTACGTTGACTTAGAAATACTCACTTGAATTTTTTTTGGGTAACTAAGATTTATGTAATTATCTTTATAGGAAAATCAATAAGTAAAGGTTCATATCTATTTCGTCATGGTTTACTAACACATTTCTTTATTTTAAATCTACAATGGTCATTACATAACAATGATTTATATTAGGTATGTATATTCATTGAACAAAATTGATGACTAAAAGAAAATAACTTGATAAACATGTATCATATTGTTAGGAATCACACAAATATTTTATGACACAATTTCTTAATATTAAACCAATATTATTATCTCCCAAAGATTTATAGTACTTATTTTAGATTCTTTATTGACATATTCACTACAATAAAACACTTAGAAAATTCAACAATATATGATTGATTACATTCAATGTCACAACCATCAAAGTTTCATTAATTCATATATTTATATATATAACCATCATATATATTATTCAATCGCAGGCATCACAAAGGAAAACTTCATCAAATCAAAAAATAATTAACATATCTTATATGTCATACAAAAGAAGAATCAATACAAATAGCCAGAGATACAATTCCTAGTACGATTATTTGTTATACCAAACAAGTTAGTGAACAAATTATCATATTTCTTTCATGAAGCATACATCCACACATTTTTTTATTCAAAATATATCACCAAAGGAAAAACTATGATTCTATCTTAGACAATTTGTTATACTACTTTGGATTTATCTACCCATTGGAATTCTAATTCACACAAGTATCTCTACAACTTCAAGAACATGGTAAGGAATATCCTAATAGAATTTTTTGAGTTTATCTCCATTTCTCCATATATCACATTAACCTAGGGTTAAATTTACTAATCTTAACATCCTTCATTTGACATGTCTTTCACTACTTAGTGTAAATCATTCGGGGGTGATCAGTCCCGATAATTTATAACTAAGTAGTCAAAGTCATGACAGCTCCAGTCTAGAATTCATACCAAAATATTTCTAAGAATTTTCTATTGTCTTATCTCCCTTGTTGTCCCATACCATATTGTAAAAGAGGCAAATGTTAGAATATTTCATTATGACATATTAATCAGAGAATCGAACACCATACAATACATTTGGAATAAAAGGAAATAACTGTATTAGTTAATTTACCTTATCATTCCACCATACATTAACGCCCGTACTTAAACAATGTCAAGAAAGACTTCAGAATGGCCAGTTTTTGATAATCCCTGCAATAACATTTTTCAAGTAACAGGCTATATAGTTCTAACTTATACTTCTTATGAACTTAAAATTAGTTCCTTCCTTCTATATTCCTATTTTTTCTTCACTTACTTCTTACCATCTACTCCAATAAAATTTCTTCCTTTGTTAACCATAAAATCTCTTGACTAACTTAACCATCAGAGTACACTAACACGCTAGTAAGACCATACCCCAAGCCGATTTGGATTGAACTGCTCTGATACCACTTTGTAACACCCCCTTATATACACGAGACATATATGTATTCTTCTTGCCTTAAAAAAACTTTTAGAAAGATATACATATTTATCATTCTTTATCTCGTGTATACAAGGACGTATATACATCTGATTTCCTTTGAATATTGAAAGTAAAAAAAACATTGTCTTCCAATATTTGTTCATAATGACAACAATTAATAGAAATCATAAGTGATAAATCATTACAGTATTATATCTGAATGAGAAAGTTTATCAAATTTTAACCTTTACCTTGTTACAATTATCTAACTTGATATTGTAATAAGGCAAAGTAAAACTAAATTATACCTCTACTACAAATGTGACCAATCATTTCCTAGTCCTTGAACCATCGAGTTTTGAAATCCTACTCTTGTCATATCTCTTCATCTATCTGATTGAGGATGAGACCACTTTACCCTTTTGTAATTACATATCCTTCCATCTTGGACTGCTAGCAATATATCACATAACATATATTTTGGACACAAAATTCAAACAAGAAGGAGTGAGAAACAGAATATAATACTTTACAGATAAGACATAAGCATAAAGGTTTTCACAATTTAATATAATAATTTCAATTACAATCATATACATAATCAATTATGAATGTAGAGTTTTCATAACATAACAATTATACTTTCATTCACAACCACCTACATAGAATGTCACAATCACATGAATGTCATGCAATATTTTTAATACTACCATCTCATTCATTCTATTCATGTGGTCCCTTAAAGTTTTAGTTTGCACTGGGCCAACCAGGAGTTTACACTGTTCTATAATTTCGGATAATAATAACATAAATGCCTTCATGGCATATAAAGAGCTCAACTGGCGTGGAAACACTTAGAGACTAGTCAGACTGAGAAAGTTTTTATTGTGAAAGTACCCGACACTAGGGAGCGACCCCAGGTCACCTGAAGCACCCTTTCATACCCTCTCATCCCAAGGCTCGCAATTAAGCATCCTCTAATGTATCCTCGGTTTCTATAATCCGTCCCCAGGAAATATCACATCTCATTTCTCTTTAATGATTCATGATGCATGAACTACTCACATATTTAGTTGGTTAAGACTTTTAGAAACTCAATTATTAAATACCATAAAGGTTCACAAAATCATCTCAATAAACTGTACGTTCCCATAAGTTCTTCTTTGAACTTCTGTTATACAGAAATAAATTTAGTACAGTCTTTAAATTCAGATTTCACCAAAATTGAGTTTCCAAGCCTTAAATATCTCAAAACTTTTTCTTAAAAAACTTTACATATTTACATAATCTTTCCCAATTTGAATCTTAACTAGATTGAGTTTGGAAATCTCGACTATAACAAAGGGAAAACCAATTTAATTTTTTTATTTCTAAAAGAAAATATTTTTTTTAAAATCATTAACTAAGAATACTTAAAACTATAAAAATTTTCTTTAATTCAAGAATTAATTATCTCAACCTCTGATTTTCATAAAATAGCTTCTTTATAATACTAGATTTTATTCTAGAGATTAAAAATAAAATTAATGAAAATTATTTCTAAGAAGAAATAAAAGACTAAAATAATGATAAAATACTTTCTCTTAGAATAAAAATTTAAAAAGTAAGGTAAGAAAATTCTTACTGAGTTTTAACTTTCCGTCATGCTAGCTATATGCTCAAACTCCATATCACAAGGTCATTAATCATTCATCAATCACAATCAAGTATTGTAATATCATCAATCACAATCAAATATCATCAAATCATAAATATTATTAATCACAGTCTAGTATTATAAATCACAATATCATTAATCAAAATAAAATATTATTAATTATAATCAAATCAAATCAACTAAATACCAGTCATAAATATAATTCAAATTTTAATAGTTATTTAGATTAATAAGATTAATTTTAAGTCTTTATAGTCCATTCCTCGCATAGGTCTATGTAGGTCCATATAGTCCAATCCTTGCATAGGTATAGTTCAGTCCATACAGGTCATAATAGTCCAAGTCCTTGCATAGGTTCAGTCCAGTTCGCATAGGTTATCCAGGTATTTACATAGGTATTGAGATCAAGTTACACAAGATACTCAATTTAAAATTTATTATAAATTTTTAAGTTAAATAGTTATTATTTTAAAATAATAATATTATTAAATTTTAAGGGAGTAGGGGACTCCCCCCATTATTCTTATGTCTTTTTATATTATTGATCTGTCCTGAACCGGGGTCTAGAGATCCGGTGTCAAGTCAATCACAAATAGTAGGAAGATTACGTCTCTAAAGACCGGTTATATGAGTATCCGGTTTGTATATCCGATATCACTGTATGTAAAGAGAGCGGATTAGGCGTCCTGGAGGTCCTTCACACCGGCCTAACGCGTTGATGTGGGCGAAAGGTGGTGTCACCTATAAAGATTTTCCGACGCTCAAGTCAGTGATAATATTCCAAGTGAGGAATGTTTTCAGAGAGTAATTCTAAGTAGTTAGCGTCCAAAAAGGCCGTTCCCTTCGTTGATGAAGAGATTTCATATACCTGATTGGCTCGATATTCGAGGATCCGTTAGTGGGGAACCACTAACCTCCAACAACGCCTTAAATTATTATTTTATTGCGTACTTACCAGTATGATTGGGTCAAGTGGCTATTTTATATTGAGCGTAGGGAGTATAGGCTAGTATTAAGGGACAAATTGACCATTCCCGTAAGCAGATTTTGGCTCGTAGTGCTGGGAATTATTGATTTGCCCCTGTAATAATGCCTTTTGTCCTCTGCATAGTGACGTATATGTTATCCGGTGTCATGGTGTTATCCTGGACAACCGGTATAGGGACAGCGCCTGATACAGAATTAGAGTCCGGATGTATACCGATGACACCGGTTGCATGTTGACATCTTGATAAAGACGCTGAAATATGTCTATAAGAACGGATACCAGTATCAAGATCGGATCATATGTCCCCTAGCTTGTGTGAGGGACTGTGTAGTTGCTCACATGAGCTACTCACCCTGCCAAAGGTCTAGATGCCGGTATAGCTTCGCAGGAAACGTTTTTAAGCGTGTGTGTTGTTCAACATTATTATGTCATGAGGAACCGTCCTAGGGCTGAATCGTCCGTTGTCATAATGTTGTTATAACGGTTTCAGACAAAGATTCGCAGCAGGGGAATATCAAAGGTTTTTTGAAAATTGAAGACCCTTGAAATTCGTGTGACGTCTGTAAAGCATAGATTACGTCACATGATTAGACATTAAATGCCTTTAATCACGTGTGCGAGCAGTTATTGCATTTAAGACGGGAATCTCAGTAACCGTCGTTTAGGGCTTAATGGGCCTACAATTTTTAAAAACTTCTGGGCCCAACGGAGAGGCCTTTTGACGAATTGATATTGTTTTGGCGCCTATGAATTTAGAACGACTCTGTCGTTTGACTCGTGAATCAACGCGTTTAGTCGTGAACAACATAATCTTAAACGTTGGTAACCGAACCCTTTCGTTTCCTATAAAAGAAACACTTAGTGGATTCTGGGTTCCACTCATTTCTGACTTCTTAGCAAAACTCTGCAAAAATTTTGTAAGGACGCTTGCTGCTTGTTTTACGAAGCTTTTCTCAGTCTTCATCTTCCTTATTATCTGAAGTAACCATTTTTCTTTCCCCTGTTATTTTCGTCTTCTTTTGCTCTGCTGTTTTTGCTCGAAAAGAATGTATCTTACTAGGGGGAGATTAACTTCTCGCAACCCTAATTATCATGGGGGAAGAATCCTTGTGATTCTTCTGAGGGCTGAGTCATGTCGCTCAGAAAGGGGATCTTACTCACGGTGGAGAGTGATTTTTCCCTTCTCAGAGTCGTCCTCTGATTGTAGTCGCTCTGAAAAGTGGGACGAGTAATGATTGTTACCCTTCTGACGATGTGACTTTTTATTGTAGAACAGAGATTTTTGTTTACGCTACTCACACGATGACTAGAGAAGGAACCTCTGGGGATCAAATTATCCTGAAAACAGCAGAAGGTCTGTATAGCGTAGTCGCCTCTTAGTTAAATTGGGAAGAACTCCAGGCTAAGTGGCCCTTCTGCTGGATAGTTGACGAGTTTAAAGACTTAGCCTCCCATCATGCGAATGAGGACGGAGCTCGGATTCAGCCAAGGTTTACAGTTTGCGCCGAGGAGGAAATGAAAAAGTGGTTCAGGGTATTTGCACCACTCCCTACAGAATGAATATACCACGTTGTTCCAGATGAGTGTTCGCTATATATGCATGATTTTGTATTTCATCACCTCGGAGTTCGTTTCCCCTTGTCCGAGTTTCAAATAGGTGTATTAAGGTTCCTAAATTGTGCGTCTTCTCAACTCCATCCGAATGGTTGGGGACTCGTCCCTGCTCTAGAAGTATTGGAAGACTACTTCAACTTTACGCCCACCGTTGCGATGCTGTTCTACTACACTCAGGTAGTTCGGAGGGCTAACAAGCAAGGCGGTGTAGGCCTAATCACACTCCGGACTCTGTGTTCCTTCGTGAACTTCGAATCCTACACCGATTCGGCTAAAGTTGACGGGAAGTCATTTAAACCCTTCTTTACTCGGATATCAATCAAGAAGAATAAGCCCGTCTTCTGGAAGAACGAAGAGGGTCTTAATAGATTCCCCCTGAGCTGGACTCATGAGCACTTTCTCCTGAACTCTTCAGCATACTTCACTCATCAGTCCGAGCTATCTTCTGAAACGGCGACGGTGTTATTCGCCCTTGAAGCATATTCTACACGTTTTAAAGCATTTTTGTGTAGACGTCTTTTGAGTAGTTCAAGTGCAGTCCGGGATGAATATCTCCGTAATTCTTCATTTAATTTTTCTTTTCCTCCTTTGTTAACTGTATTGAGCATTTCTTCATTCCTAACACGTTTTATTTATGTATGTAGGTGAAATAGGAGGGACATGGACAAGTTGAAAGATTTGAAAGTAGGAGGCAAATCTGTAGCTGGCGAGAATAAAATCCTGCCTAAGAAAGATTCTGCGAAGGATTGTTCCGAGGTGATCATTCTGACCTCGGATGTAGAAGGGGAGATTCCACTGATAGAGGGTGGCTCGACTGGTGTTGGCGCAACTATGAGTCAGCCCAAAATAACAGAAAGGAGGAGGAAGATCAAGAATGATTCTTCAGGAGGACCATCGAAGAAACATAAACCTTCACGGAGTCTGAAAAGGGCAAGAGCTTTGAAAGGTAAAGCTGCAGAGACCTCGGATGCAGCTGAAGTTTCTTCTGGACTCAATCAGGGTGTTCCTTCTGGGGTTCTTGGATCTAGTCCGATCTCTTTCCCCACTGCTTCATTCCTTACTCCTTTCCTCTCATACCGGGGGACAACTCCAGCAATTCTTCCTCAGCCGTTATACGAACTCTGGCCCACGCTTAAAACTAAAGAAATCAAGGAGGCGTGTGAGGCCAGAAAATGGCAGTTAGCAGAACTGACTGGGATGCTTCACTCATTCAGTTTGTTAGCTGATGGTGTTGACAAGGTTGATGAGCTGAGCGATAAAATAGAACAGCTCAACCTCTCGTCGGGGAAGGATAAAGCCACTCTAAGATTAATGGAAGATCGCCTTGCCAAGTCTAAAGAGTTCAGAGATATTATGAACAAGGAAAATCTCAAGCTCAAAACCATGCTTAAAGACTTGGAGGGTAAATTGGCGGAGAAGGAGGAGATGCTTGGTAAATCACAAGAAGATCTCCGTAGCAGTCAAGCTAAATAGGCTGATCTTGAAGACAAAAGCAAAGCTGCTGCGGAGGATTACTTCAAACAAGCAGAGGAGTGGTCCCAGAAGGAGAAGAAGTTCCTCCTTGAGATCGAGGGACTGAAGGCTAGGAGCACGGAATCCCAAGGATCGGATGGAGATCTTTCGAGATTGCAGGAAGAATTGGCTGTAGCAAAAGCCGAGGCGTAGGAAGCTATTGACATATGCACTCAAGCAGTTGAAGAATCCTTCGGCCTGGCTATACGTCAAGTCTTCTACCGCAATCCCACTGCGAAACTAAACCTTTATGGTATGAATCCATTTTATGAATTTCATGGAGATAAGCTATTCGTAGTGATTGAAGGTCGTCTTGAAGATCCTCCGGAGTCCTTATACGGTTTGCCCCCTCTTCCCAAGGGTCAAAGTATGGGTCCGGATCCTGCTGTTCCTAAACCAGAGGGCATCTCATCTGAAGGAGGTACTGAGGCACCTGAAGAGAAAGCTCCGGAAGAAATTTCAAAAGAAGGGACGCAAGAACCTGGAGAAGGGGAAGGACAAAAAGAGACAGAAGAGCAAGTTCCTCCTCCGTAGTTTTGCTATTTTTTGTATGTAAAGTTGTATACCAGGATCAACTCCGGTTTGGGTCACTTATATGTAATCTTGTTTTTCATGAATGAATAAAATTCCTTTTCAGAAATTTGTCTTCAATACTTCATGAAGAATAATGTAATTAGATGTATATATCGTTTCAGTAGTTGATAATCCGTTCCGTATGATAAACATAGAGGTCGGATTGAAATAATTGCCTCGAAAAATTAGACAATAAATAAATTTGAAATGGAGAAATATATACATGAATATTGTCCCCAAGTATAAATATGTTAAGGGATAGATATCTGTCATAGGGCATCATCCTTAAGTCTATTGGGGAGAAAAGGTGTCGATCCGTTGTTCATAGGAGCGGTGTCTCAGGACGGATGACTAGCATTAATTGGAGTTGTTCTCACAGGGAGGTTCACAAAGTCAATCTGTTGTTCGATGTGAAAGTATCGTTTCGAGCTTTGGGAACTGCAAAGATATATATAAAGATGATGGTTGTCTTCCATCATAGGGATAGTGATGGGAATTGGTTCACGCCAGGAGTTGAGATATAAAATAATAGATTACGTGTTAGAGAATATTTGTCCTGGGGAAATATCTCTCAATCGTAAGAGTACGGATTGAGCCTTCAAGATCACAGGAGTTACATCATCAAATCACAGGATAGGTGATTGAGATCGTCCGTCCTGGGGAAATGCTTCTTAATCGTCAAAATACAGATTGAGATTTCAAGGGCTTCCATCATAAGGATGATGATGGGACTTGTCCATGCCAGGAGTTACATCGTCAAATCATAGAATAGGTGATTGAGATAATCCATCCTGGGGAAGTACACCACGCCAGGAGTTACATCGTCAAATCACAAAATAGGTGATTGAGATCATCCGTCCTGGGGGAGTACGGAACTGAGTTTTCAATTTTGTTATCAAATCCAATATCGAGGCAGGGTCATCACTTTGTTTGTCCCCTAGCTTGTATGAGGGACTAGTAAAGTGGCTCATATAAGCTACATTGTCTGTAATGAATTTGGATACCAGATGATATTCGTCATTTATAGAAAGTCATTACGTGGTTGCGTAAATATCCGTTCTTGGAATGAAGTTCCGTTGTCATAGATCTTCTTAGAACGGATCCGTACAAAAAGTTTTTTGTGTGGGAATCCCAGAAGTTATTGAAACTTGCAACCCTTGGTATTCGGGAAACAGTTGCAACGTTTCTCATGATTGGACATTTAATGCCTTTAATCACGTGGGCAAGCCATTATTGCTTTAAATGCGCACGTCTTTATAACCGTCACTGAGGGACTTAATGGGCTTGAAATTTAAATTCTGAGGCCCATTTGAGAGGCCCTTTGACGAATTGACGCTGATTTCGCGCCTCAATGTTCAAAACGGCAGCCTTGTATCTATGAAAAAGGTGTCGTTTAAAAGTGTCGTTTGGTTGTAAACGACAAAACCTTCGACTCCTTATAAAAGGAGAACTTAATAGATTCAGAAGTTCCTCAGTGTTTGCTTCCCTGACGAAACTCTGCAAAAATTTCGAGAAGACATTCCTGTTTGCTTGTGTGATATTTGAATCACCATTTCTCTTCATTCTTAGGTAACCTCTCTTTCGTCTTCTCGTTTTTTCTTTTAGTTTTTCTAAATGTCTGGGAGAGGCCCTGCTAGCTCGAGCCATGTTGGCCGTAGGGGAAGGGGGGAGAGTGTTGTCTCGTACTTCCTCGAGTCGTGGTGGGAGGATCCCTGTAATCGTCCACTCAAATCCACTTCATTCAGAGAGGGAGGCGTTGTCCTACTCGAGGCGAAGGGTTATAATACCCTATTTAGAATCCTCTTCTAGCGAGAGTGAGGGGAGCGCTGATTTGTACCTCTCTAATGATGTTAGCTTTTATCGCAGCGTAAAGGCGTTTAAGTTAGCCGTAAAGAAGATGTCTGGAGAAAGCACCTCTAGTGGTGGAGCATCTTCTCAAAAATATATCATGAAGACAGCTTCTGGATTGTGTAATGTAGTTGCACATCGGATTGACTGGGTAAAGTTCCAGCAGAAACGCCCATATAGCTGGGTTGCTGACGAATTTCGTGATACGGTGTCCATACATGCTCGGGAGGATGGAGCAAGGTTGGAGCCTCGCTTCACCGTTTTCAAAAAAGAAAAGTACAAGGAGAGTTTCATGGTGTTGGCTCCCTTGCCATCACAACGGATCTGTCATACATCGGATGAGAGGTCAATATATATGTATGACTTCTTATTCCTGAACTTAGGTGTACGCTTCCCGCTCAGCAAATTCCAAATGGCTGTTCTGAGGTTGTTGGATTGCGCTCCCTCACAGCTTCACCCCAACGGATGGGGTTTGATCCGTTCTCTTGAAGTGCTTGGGGAGCACTTCAATTTTACACCGACGGTGGCCATGCTCTTTTATTTCACGCAGGTGGTCCGTCGTGCCAACAGGGAGAAGGGAGGAGTAAGTCTGATAACCCTCCGGACTCTCTCCAAGATCATCAACTTCGAATCCTACACTAACTCTGCGAAAGTTGATGGACGTTCCTTCAAATCTTATTTTACCAGGATTCGTGTGAAGCCCGATGATCCAATTTTCTGGCTGAATAAAGATAGGATTGAAGAGTTCCCCGTGGCCTGGACGCATGGACATTTCTTGTTGACATCCCAGGCTTACTACACCGACGAGGACGAGTTAACCCCAACATCGGTTTCCATTATTTCTGCTCTTCAATCGTACACCGCCTCGCATAAGTTTTTCTCTTGCAGGCGTTTGCTCGGGTCAAAGACCACCTGCGAGGAATATTTGCGTAATTTTCTGTCATTTTACATGCCTTTTCTTTTTATGTCTCGATTTCTTCTATTACTGATGATCTTTCTATCTGATTATGCAGTTGAAATTGGAGCTGAGTCACCAGAGATGGAGAAGTTAAAAGGCCTCAAAGCTGGAGGAAAATCCGTGGCGGCTAAAAACAACATTCAGGCAAAGCGGAATTCCAAGAAGGCTACTGTTGAGACCATCATACTCACCTCGTCTGCTGGTGACGATATTCCTTTGTTGGAGGGCGGATCTGATGTACCGACCTCCAACGTTGAGGGAAAAAAGGTTGGTGAGAAGAGGAAAAAAGCAAAACATGAGCCTTCCAAGAAAACCGAGTCTCAGCCCTCTCCCAAAAAACAAAAGACTTCCGAAAGGGTAGTTGATGCAGGGGCCTCTAAAGGAAAGGGGATTGAAAAGACAACAACGGCTGCCCCCAGCAATGTGATTACCTTTGGCGCCAAGCCAATAAGTTCTTACTTTGCACCCAAGGTTTCCTGTCCTCCTCCAGGGAATTCCAATCTTGCCCCATACCTAGTGTATGAGGGTCCTGTGCCTCAAAGCATCTCTGATTCTCCGTACAAGCTGAAGACTTCAGAGCCTGAGGAAGTAACAAAAGCTTGTGACGCCGGACAGTGGCAGTTAGCGGAACTGTCCGGTCTCTTGAAGTCGGTTCGGAGACTGTCGGAGGATAACGAACGACTCAGCAAGTTAGTAGGAAAAGTTAATGACCTTAACGTTGCTGCAGCTAGGGATAAGGCAAGCATCCTCCGACTGGAGAATAAGTTGAAGGCTTCCAAAGAGGAAGGGGAGAAAAAAGATGAAGAGATCGCCAGTCTGAAATACCTGCTTAAAGAGTTGGACGATCAAGTACTTAATCAGAAGAAAGTCAGTTCCGACCTCCACACCAGCCTCTGTACGGAGAAGGAGCATTCGGCCAAGTTGGGAGAGGAACTGAAAGAAGCCAAGGCCGTTTACTCACAAGGAGTTGAAGACTGGACCCGTAAGGAGAAGGAGTTGTTACTAAAACTGGCGAGTTTGAATGACGAGGTCAAAATTTTGAAAGCGGATCTGACTGCTGCAAACACTCGAGCAGAAGAGGCTGTGGATATCTGCAGCCAAGCTGTCGAGGAATCTTTTGGGCTTGCAGTTCGTCAGATTCAATACCGGAATCCCAAAGTGGAACTCAATTTGAATGGTATTGATCCGTTCTATGAGTTTCATGGAGGGAAACTGGTAGCTTTGGTTAATGATCGTCAGGAAGAGCCGCCAGACACCACATATAAGTTAGCTCCTCTTCCTGCAGGTCAGTCAATGGGACCTTCTCTCCTGACTCCCATCACCCAGCGGCCTAGAGGTGAAGGAACAAGTGCTGATGCAGGTAAAGCTGCTGGTGAAGGGGGAGGCGAGACCGGAGATAAGGGCAAAGGAAAGGGCGGAGAAACAAGCTAACATAAATAGTTCCTTCCTTGTCTTGTATTTTTATTGATTCAATTTTGCTGTGTTCCGGGATCAGCTCCGGATTACTGAATCCGTTCTTTAATGTAATTCATGATTTGATCAAATGAAAATACAACTTGCTTTATACGTTTGTCCGTTGAGAGTAATTTCAATAGAATCATTGTATATGTAATGGTCCAATCTGGATGTAGACGCGTAAATACTACATCGGATAGCAGCAAACAAGTTTAGTTCTCATGTATAGGTATTTAAATAACCAAAGGCTCGGTTTGATAGAAAAGATAGAATATCTCTTGTTGTATCAAAATTGCTTACTTAAATCATATGTTTGGCATATGTAAGCCTGGTAAAGGGCGCACCTTAATCTTTGATGATTAGGCATATATAAGTACCATAATAGGGGGTCGCCGTTGTTAGGAAACATGTTGTTGTCATGAGAACGGCTTGCGATATTAATCTTGAGGGGGAGTGATTGTGAGAATGTTTTACTAAGTGTTCATCACTCGGAATACGCGTTAGTTGTTCGATACTGTCCCCAAGTATTACTGGGTGATCAGTTCCGAGTGAGCAACTGACTCTGAATGAGTGACTCCGGGTGAGGCTGGCTCTGGCCATGTCGTCCGGGAAATTCCATTACCCCTCAAGTTGCTCAGTAAAAGCATATACGTTTTAACTGAGTCTTATTTTTCATCAAGGATGATTTCCAGTGATATTTCCGAGTGGAATTTCTTTCGAGTGAGGACACCGAGTGGGGGTTCTTGAGAATTCTGACTGGAAACGCCTCTGAGTGAGAGCTCCGAGTGGAAATTCTTTCGAGTGAGCCTCCTTGGGTGGAAGGTTCCGAGTGATCCTTCAGCCGTACTCGGAGTTTGGACTTACAATTTGAGTTTCTATTCAGGCTCAAATTTTCTGAGTGCAAATTTTTCCGAGTGGAGAATTGCTGATTGAAACTCCGAAGCGAAATATTTTCGACTTAAAGAATTCATGAGTCGGGCAATAGATTTGAAGTGTATTCGAGTAAGGAATTCTAAGGAAAAGTATTTCCGAGTAAGGTTAATGAGAATGATGATTGATTCTTCGTTAGTTGGATTTTAATGAAATATTGCCGACTGAAGAATTTAAATAGTATAGTATTGAACTTCAAGCATTTCCGAGTAAGGAATTCCAAGGGAAAGTATTTCCGAGTGGGGAATTCCTAAAGGAATATTTCTGAATGGAAAGTATTTCCGAGTGGGGCATTTCTGTGTAGGAAAAAAGGCCGAGTGAAATACTTCCAATTTACATGCAACATGGCACTGAATGGACTATTTCTGATTCCTTCATGGTGCAGTAATGAATAGAGAATTTCCGAAAGGAATCCTTTGGGTGAATACGCCTCAGATAGAGACATGCCTAAGTGAATTATTCCTGAGTCGGAAATAATGGGTCGGGCTTTGATAAAATATGACCCGAATCTTTGAATAAGGAATTTCAACAGAAAGTATTACCGATTGAAGAATTTCCAGGAGAAATGCTTCTGGGAAATTTAGAGTTCGGTGTCACTTACTTGTTGTATTTTGGAATTCGGTTCGATCCTACAGTCCAAGCCTTTTGCTGGGGTTCGGTTTTGATCCTGCAACCCACGTCTTTCTTGGCGTTCGGTTTAATCCTACTAACCGTCCTTCACTGATGTTCGGCCAATCCTACTAATCGTACTCGGAGTTCGGTTCAATCCTACAATCCGAGTCTTCAACACGGGGTTCAGATCAGGGCTAATCCTAAACCTACTGCGCCCGTTACTCGGGGTTCAACGTGGTCTTGAAAGAGAACCAGCTTACTGCGCCCAAGCTGTAACATCCTAGGTTATTTTTGCATTTATTTTTATTCAAACAATTACCTCTTACGATAAATTTTTCCTTTTCTTGAAAATTAATCGATATTTAGTGAAAAAGCATTTATTTTTACTGACTTATTCAAGTGACAGCAGTCACAGTTAGATTAATTAAATGAGGTCTAGAAAAGAAAAGCAAGTTAATTTAAACACAACGGATGGGAGAAAGGGAAATCAGGGTTTCTCGCTTGAGCGAGACCCCTACTCTTCTAAGCGAGATTCCGGACTCTCACTTAAACGAGGTTCTATTCGCTTGAGCGAATACCTTTCACACATCGGATTATACAAAACATGCAACCGGACTTCCAAAATTTCACTCTAAAAATGGTTCTGTGAACCCAAAGAGTTATCATAACTACCATGAAAGCATATGTAAATAACAGTGATATATTTTAAAATATAGGTTTACATCCGGTCCGGTCTTAATTAAACACAACTAATAATAATACTAAGAAGTTCTTATACACACATATGACTCTATAGAGAGTCACTCGAAGTCACTCGGACCCTGGCACCGTTCTCCCCCTTGGCGCGACTCCATGGCTCCTTCCCCCTCCCTGTCTCTGGTTACTAAAAAAAAGGGCAAGGGTGAGTGTTTGGCATTTTAATTAATATAGAATGGAACTTAACAAGTATACATGCATATTTATACATACACATCAAGCATCACTTGTAAGTAAGCATACCGAAACATAGTGTATTACATACAGTAACTATATTAAACCAACCACACAATTCCATCACATTCATCACGATCACAACTGACTCTCATACAATCTGACTCCTAGTATCCGGATACTAAAGGATTGGCCTTCAGCTGGGGGTCCTACTTGACACCCCGTGAACCCTGCTTGGTTCACCGAGTCCTGCTTGACTCTCCACCTCGACCACTGGGTCCTACTTGACCACTGGGTAGCTCAACTGGGCACGAAAACCACGGGAGCCGGAAATGAGGGGCTATCATATACCGTCGGCCATCCCATACCACATAATCATTCAACAGTTTACCTTTCACATAATAATATCAATTCCTCATCGCTCGGGTAGCCTACTTGCTAACCCGACGTCACATAACACTGATCATTTCACATTAGATATCACAAGATCATACATGATAAACTCATCCACACCCGATCCTCCACTAATTAATGTACTCAGTCACACATGCACAAGCATAAACACACAACTATGTTTAGCAACATTTTCCTTAACCTGTTTACGTTACTTCAATGACCTGTATAAGAAGCGAGTCCTATTCTAATTAATTATAACCCGAACACCCCCCTTACTTTGGTTCCACGCTTCGATGATCTGTTCTCTGTGTCGATTCCTTCCTCTGAGCACTGGTTTCGCAGTCTCAACTCCGTCACTCAATCTTCCGTTGCTTAGCCTACTACCTACGGATCGTAAAGTACAGCTCGTCACTTCAACGCCCTTAGTTCATGGACTGCATTTGGGCTCACACTCACCAGAGGAGTGGAGAACAGCCACGAATATAGCCATGCATGGCCCTTAACAGCCAAAGAATAAAAGGAATAAGGGAATCACAATTGGAACGGATCAGTAGACTCACCTTGAAGCCTCGATCACAGGAATGGGAATAAATTGAAGTTTGGACACAAATGGAGTCCCTCTCCAGCGCATGCAACTCAGCGTTAAGAGAGGAGAAAAATGAAAGTGAAGGAACAGACCAACAGCAAAGGTAGCTTGCAAATAATGAAGAGGGAAGGAAGAGAATTTCCTTATATATATATAGCTCATGGGCAAGATCGTCTTTTCCTTTATTTTATTTGTATTCTTACTAAATTTAATCAATTTCACTATATTAAACTATTGCATAGTTATCAAATCAATTACACATATTTATTCCCTCAACGTTTAATTATTCATAATTCTCTAATACTTCGCAAGAGTATAGGCCCAATATAAATATCGGCCCCCGGTGTTCTATCTCAGTGTTCATACCTCGGAAATCCGAGCTACAACCTGAGAGGTCAGATATCTCATCCGTGCTCACCTCTTGGTTACCTACATCCGTTGTTTCTGTCATTATGAGGTTAATCCGGGCTATGACTCCGTGTGAGGCGCTCTCCTCACAACGGTTCGGACCAAACCTCCTGGCCCTGTTCGCTCTTCTCTTACACTCCCAATCTTTAACTCCGCCTGACCGCTCTCCTGATCTCGACACCGGCTTTTCCAGTCTTTGGCTCGGACAGAACAAATATTAAATAAAACTTCTAAAACATTTACTAACATTTCCCATTTCTTATAATTCTCATTAAAACATCAGGGATGTTACATCCACCCCCCCTAAAAGGAGATTTCGTCCCCGAAATCAGTGTTCCGGTTGAAAAAGATGAGGGTACATTCGTCTCATATCGGATTCTAACTCCCAAGTGTAGTTTATCCAATGTAAATTCTGCCACTTCACCTTCACCAGCGGGACCTCTTTGTTCCTTAACCGTTTAGTTTGATGCTCTTCAATGCCGATTGGTACCGCCTCCACCGTCAAGTTCTCCTTCACTTCAATGGAGTCACTCGGTACAATCATGGTATCACACGGAATGTAGGCTCAAAGTTGTGATACGTGGAACACGTTGTGAATGTTAGTCAACGATTGGGGAAGATCCAGTCGATAAGCGACTTCACCAATCCGTTCTAGTATTTGGTATGGTCCAATATACTTCGGATTAAGCTTTTGGCTCTTCAAAATTCGACCTACACCCTTAGTCGGTGAAATCCTTAGGAACACCCAATCACCCACTTGGAATTCAAGGGGTCTATGCCGATTGTCATAATAGCTCTTTTTCCGGTCTTGAGCAATTTTTATCTTCTCTCGGATTAAAGCGATTTGCTCATTCATCTCTTGAATCATCTCAGGCCCCAGATGAAGGGCATCGCCATTCTCATTCCAACATAATGGAGTACGACATTTCCGACCATAAAGAGCTTCATATGGAGCCATCCCAATGCTGCTATGGTAACTGTTATTATATGCAAACTCTACCAATGGCAAGTATTTCTCCCATGATCCGCCCTGTTCCAGTACACATGCCCTTAACATATCTTCAAGAGTTTGTATAGTCCGTTCTGATTGGCCATCGGTCTGGGGATGGTAGGCTGAGCTCAATTTGAGCTCAGTACCCAATTGTTGTTGCAAACTCCCCCAAAACCTTGAAGTGAATCGGGGATCCCGATCGGAGATAATGCTTGAGGGCACACCATGCAGTCGTACGACCTCAGCAACGTACAACTTAGCTAATCGATCTAGCGACCACTTCATATTTATTGCCAGAAAATACGCACTTTTGGTTAGTCGATCAACAATCACCCAAATCGCGTTGTATCCGGTTTGAGTGCGGGGTAGGCCAGACACGAAGTCCATGGTGATACCTTCCTACTTCCAGATCGGAATTTCTGGAGGTCGAAGCAAACCTGGAGGTCGTTGGTGCTCAACCTTGCACTTCTGACATATCACACAGGATTTCACATACTCGATTATTGCCTTCTTCATGCTTGGCCACCAGAATTCCTTTTTTAAGTCATGATACATTTTTGTCACTCCCGGATGTATACTCAAAGAGCTCTTGTGTGCTTCTGATAGCACCGCCTGCCTGAAGCCTCCATGTGCAGGTACCACCACTCGGTTCCTGAATCTCCATATACCATCATTACCCTGAGTTATCTCCACATTTTTGCCTTAGGTCTGAGTATCAATCAGCCTCAGTAACTCTTCATCATCTTTTTGTGCATCTACCATAGACTCTAGAAATTTGTTGGAGATTTTTAACATTCCGATTGTCATTCGGTTTGGTGCGTCCATAACAACTCCAACATTCATATCTCTAAAGCTTTCCAGCAATTCCTATTCTTTACCCATCAGGTAAGCCACATGCAGTACCTTCCTGCTTAGTGCATCTGCCACAACATTTGCTTTGCCCGGGTGATACTTCAAATCGAAGTCGTAATCCTTCAAATACTCTACCCATCTCCTCTGTCTCATATTTAACTCCTTTTGATCAAATAAGTACTTTAGACTCTTGTGATCACTGAATACTACAAAGCGAGCTCCATACAGATAATGACGCCAAATCTTCAGTGCATACACCACTGCTGCAAGTTCCAGATCATGAGTCAGGTAATTCTCCTCATGTGGCCTCAATTGCCTCAAAGCATAAGCAATTGCCTGATCAGCTTGCATCAACACACACCCCAATCCAAATTTGGATGCATCACAATATACTTCAAATTCCTGTGTTACATCGGGCAGTGCAAGCACAGGGGCAGTCGTTAAACATCGCTTAAGAGTTTGGAAGCTTAATTCACACTTTTCCGACCACACGAAGGGGTTTCCTTTCCTTGTTAACCGAGTCAGAGGAAGTGCTATCCGAGAGAACCCCTCAATGAAGCGTCGATAGTATCCAGCTAATCCGAGGAAACTCCTGATTTCAGTTATTGACTTCGGCCTCTCCCAAGCCATAACCGCCTCAATTTTTGTCGGATCAACTGAGATTCCCTCTTGGGAAATTATATGCCCCAAGAATTGTACACTACTCCCCAGAAATCACACTTAGATAGTTTAGCGTACAACTTCTTCTCCCGAAGTACTTGTAAAACAAGTCGAAGATGTTGAGCATGTTCCTCGTCCGACCTCGAATATACCAAAATATCATCAATGAATACTACCACAAACTGGTCCAAGTACGGTTAAAAAGTCCAATTCATATAATCCATAAAAATGGCAGGAGCGTTCGTTACTCCAAAGGGCATTACTACGTACTCGAAGTGTCCATATCGAGTCTGAAATGCTGTCTTTGGGATATCCTCCGACCTCACTCGGATTTGGTGGTATCCCGACCTCAAGTCGATCTTAGAGAACTGATGATGCATGATTTATCCTTAATTCCTCAATTTAAATGTGTATAATTTACCATCACTTAGTGTGTAATATACTGCACTTTAACACATTTTCATCATTTGAGCTTTATTTAATATTTAATTTTAAAATGAATTAAGGATAAATTTTTAATAAAAGTTGGTTTTCTCTTGTTTTGTAGTGTGTGATTAAGCCTGTAATTAAAAAAATAATTACCACAGGTCAAACGAAAGAAGCCACGACTCAAGAAATGGTCAAAAATGCGAGAAAAGCACCAGAACAGGTCTGGGAATCGATTCACCAATGTGGGAATCGATTCCCACACAAAAGAACAGCAAGGAATCGATTCAAGCACCCTGGGAATCGATTCATACAGCTAGGAATCGATTCCCCACCCCTGTGAATCGATTCATATACATTTTTAAGGCCTGGGAATCGATTCAAACAAGCATGAATCGATTCATGTGCTTGGGAATCGATTCCCACCCCTGAGGAATCGATTCCTATGTGTAAAATTGCCCAAAAATTGCCTAGATGAATCGATTCAGGCACAGATTTATCAGTGGAAACATCAGATAACGCATTATCAAAGTGGAAACAATACTGAAGCTGATAATGGAGCACTGAAGCTGATAATGGAGCACCATGGAATTGTAAATTGGAGAGTGCTCCTTCCATTAAAATTTTTTATGGCATTGGCTTTGCTTTTGAGCTCCTATAAATAGGAAGCAAGGCAAGGAGCAGAAAAACCATTCATTCTTCATCAGATCCTCCTTCATACGTTCCTCTTCTCTTCTCTGTTGGAAATTCTTCCAGCAAATTCTTCATTTTCCGGGTTAGTTTTATTGTTGTAGTTGTAATTATGGAGGGCTAAAACCCCTAGATTGATTTTCTTGGAGAATGTTGTAATGTAATTTTGAGGCCATTAATTTTAATATAGTATGCTTTTATTATTGTTATTTCTTCATAATCTTTCTCTACTTATTTAATTCCATTTTGTTTAATTAAATTTGTATGCTTAATCGGTTTAATTATTCAAATGGAATAAAATAAGGTTTTAAATTAGAATGGATTAAGGAAATATGCATGCTCAATGAATATTTTCATAATCACTTTTAATAATTATGGTTTGCTTAATTCCATAATTTGAGAATAGATTATGTATATAGGCGATGTTCTTATGTATGCTCAATAATTCCTAGATTTTACGATCTTGACTCCTTTTGCTTAATTAGGATGCTTGATTAAAATATTCATTTTTAAATGAAAGTAAAGGAATTGTGAATTGAAAAAGACGCTTAGTTGATCAATTCAAATTGAGCTAAGAAATTAACATTAATAAGTATACAAATTATTTTTAATGAACCAAGGATAAATTTATTTACAATACTCCAAGAAAATCAATCGCTTGTTATTTATTGTTTTAAATCCTTTATTTACCTTGTTTTAATTTTAATTGTGACTACAAAAATCAATCAAACTCCCCCCAATTGTATGTTAGTGAACTTATTTTTGTAAAAATTTTTAGTTGTTGAGTTTTTATTTTTAATTGTTAAAAATTAGTTTAAGACTTGATTTTTCCTAAATTTTTGTGTTGATCCTTGAGAGAACGACCTAGGTTGACACCCTAGTACTACGTTAATTAATTTTAATGTACTAATTTGATGGAATCACGACTGCAAAAATAACAACGTCAAATTTTGGCGCCGAGCCGGGGATCAACGATCTTTAGGAAAAAACACTTGTTTTAAATTAATTTTTTTTTTAAATTGAAAAAAAAAATTTAAAAAAAAAAATTTCTTTTGTTTGTTTGTTTGTTTATTTTATTTCTTTTGCATGATTTAGGATTCTTATGATTTATTGCTCATCTTGATCAAATATCTTGTTGTATGCTATGTATGACTAGAAGAACTTTTGAGCATTTATATTCATTTGATCCTGAAATTGAAAGAACTTTTCATAGGTTAATTAGAGAAACTAGATTTAATAATAACTTTGTTGATATTGATAGTGATAGTATTTTTTCTGAATCTGTTGAAAGTACTGCTAGTTTTTCTGATATGGCTGAACCTCGTGAAAGAACTCTTAGAGAACTAGCTGCTCCTGAATTCACTTACGAAAGTTTGTGTATTCAATATCCTGATGAGGATGTCCCTTTTATTCTTAAGACCGGACTTATACACCTGTTGCCTAAGTTTCATGGTCTTGCGGGTGAAGATCCGCACAAACACCTCAAAGAATTCCACATTGTGTGCTCCACAATGAAACCCCAAAACGTTCAAGAAGACCATGTCTATCTTAAAGCGTTTCCTCATTCTTTAGAGGGTGTTGCTAAGGATTGGTTGTATTACCTTGCTCCAAGATCAATCACAAGTTGGAATGACTTAAAGAAAATGTTCTTGGAAAAATTCTTTCCTGCCTCTAGAACAACTACAATCCGTAAAGACATATCTGGCATTAGGCAACTCTCTGGAGAAAGTCTTTATGAATATTGGGAGAGATTCAAGAAACTCTGTGCAAGTTGCCCTCATCACCAAATTTCTGAACAACTTCTTCTTCAGTACTTCTATGAAGGTTTACACCACGTTGATCGCAATATGATTGATGCGGCAAGTGGAGGAGCTTTAGGAGATATGACTGCTGCTGAAGCAAGAAATCTGATTGAGAAGATGGCATCTAACTCTCAACAATTTTGTGTGAGAAATGATTCTTTCAAACCCATGTTTGATTCCAATTCTAGTTCATCTGGAATTAAATTGGAGAGCAAACTTGATGCTCTCACCACTCTAGTCACACAATTGGCAGTAAATCAAAAATCCATGACTGCTAAAGTATGTGGCATCTGCTCTTCACAAGAGCACCCCACTGATTGTTGTCCTTCTCTACAAGAAAAGGATAATAATAGTCCCCAAGCCTATGCAGCTAACATCTACCATGATAGACCTCCACCACCACAAAACCATGACCTTTCCATCAACAGATACAATCCAGGTTGGAGGAACCATCCAAACTTGAGATGGGGCAACCAACAACAAAATCCCCAACCTCCATTTCAAAACAATGCACCAACCTTCCAAAGACTGACACCTCAACCACCCACAAGTGGCCCTTCTTTGGAGGATCTGGTGAAACAAATGGCTGCACAGAACTTAGAATATCAACAGAGGAATGATGCTACCATCCAGAGTTTAAGCAACCAAATTGGGCAATTGGCTTCATCATTAAGCCAGTTACAATCTCAAAACTCTGACAAATTACCATCTCAACCAGCTGCAAATCCAAGAAATGTGAGTGCAATTCAGTTAAGATCAGGTAAGAACCTTGAAGTACCCATACCTAAGGAACCTGAAAAACAAACAGATGTGCCCACAACAGTTGAGAATGATATGACCTCTTCAAGCATAAGCAAATCTGAGAAGCAACCATCCCAAATTCCACCTCATATCCCTCTTCCTTTCCCACCAAAAGCAATTCCAAGTAAGAAGATGGAAGAAGTGGACAAAGAAATTTTGGATACTTTCAGGAAAGTGGAAGTGAATATACCTCTTCTCGATGTAATCAAGCAAATTCCCAAGTATGCCAAATTTCTGAAGGAGTTGTGTACTCATAAGAGGAGACTCAAAGGTAATGAAAGGATAAGTATGGGAAGAAATGTATCTGCACTGCTTGGTAAAGAAAATATCCCTGAAAAATGCAAGGATCCAGGTACGTTTTCTATACCTTGTATCATAGGCAATAATAAATTTGAAAATTGTATGTTAGATTTAGGAGCTTCAATAAATGTTATGCCTATGTCTGTTTTTAAATCTTTATCTCTTGGAAATTTACAACCTACTGGTGTAGTAATTCAGCTAGCCAATAGGAGCACTGCTTACCCTGCTGGAGTTATAGAAGATGTTTTGGTTCAGGTAGAACAGCTTGTTTTCCCTGCTGACTTTTTCGTACTTGATATGGAAGAAGGTATGCCTCAAATTCCTGTTCCTATCATTTTGGAAAGACCATTTTTGAAAACAGCTCGAACCAAAATAGATGTTCATTCTAGAACTCTCTCTATGGAATTTGGTGACACAAGAGTTCAATTTAATATTCTTGATGCCATGAAATACCCATCTGAAAATCATTCTGTTTTCCAAATTGACATTATTGATGAACTGGTTTTTGAACATTTTTCTAATATTGATTTGGAATACATGGATGATTCAAACAAATGTTTTGCATGCAATGATTCTGGAAGTTGTGATATTTGTGCTGAAATTGATAGATACATAATTTCTGATTCAGAGTCTTTAGATATACCTGTTAACCATAAGGAGCTGAATGCAGGATTTCAAGAAAATTCTAACATAATTTTTGAAGTGCAAGCAGCGGAATCAAAATCTACTTTGTTAGTTCCATCTGTTTTGCAGGCACCCAAGTTAGAATTGAAACCCCTACCTGAGAACCTAAAGTATGTATACTTAGGGGATGATGAACAGCTCCCGGTGATAATTTCCACTTCTCTTGATGAAAATCAAGAAGAAAAATTGTTACAGGTATTGAAAAAACATAAGAAGGCTATAGGATGGACATTGGCAGACATTCCTGGAATTAGTCCATCCATGTGCATGCATAGAATATTTCTGGAGGAAAATACTAAAGCAGTAAGACAGCCCCAGAGGAGACTCAACCCTGTAATCCTTGATGTGGTTAAGAAGGAGATCACCAAGCTTCTACAAGCAGGAATCATTTATCCTATCTCTGATAGCCAATGGGTGAGTCCAATTCAAGTGGTTCCTAAGAAAACAGGGATCACAGTTGTGAAAAATGAAAAGGATGAATTGATCCCAACTAGAGTGCAGAATAGTTGGAGAGTCTGTATTGACTACAGGAGACTTAACCAGGCAACAAAGAAGGACCATTTCCCTTTACCCTTCATTGACGAAATGCTTGAGCGTCTCGCAGGTAAGTCTTACTACTGTTTTCTTGATGGATTCTCTGGATATTTTCAGATTCATATTGCACCTGAGGATCAAGATAAGACCACATTCACCTGTCCCTTTGGCACATTTGCTTATAGGAGAATGCCATTTGGCCTATGCAATGCCCCTGGAACTTTCCAAAGATGCATGATAAGTATTTTTCATGACTTCATTGAAAATTGCATAGAGGTGTTTATGGATGATTTTACTGTCTATGGATCTTCATTTAATGCATGCCTTGATAGTCTTGATAAAGTTTTAAACAGATGTATTGAAACTAACCTTGTTTTGAACTATGAAAAATGTCATTTTATGGTAAAACAAGGAATAGTTTTAGGGCATGTAATCTCTGAAAAAGGAATTGAGGTAGATCCTGCCAAGGTAGAAGTTATATCACATTTGCCTTACCCCTCTTATGTTCGAGAGGTTCGTTCTTTTCTTGGCCATGCAGGATTCTACAGAAGATTCATAAAGAATTTCAGCAAGAAGGCTAGGCCACTATCCAGTCTGCTTCAAAAGGATGTGGCATTTGAATTTGATGAAAAGTGTAAGGAGGCTTTTAATTGCCTCAAGCAAGCATTGACCACTACCCCAATAATCCAAGCACCTGTTTGGACAGCTCCATTTGAGTTGATGTGTGATGCCTCTAATTATGCATTGGGAGCCGTCCTTGGTCAAAAGATTGACAAGCAACCTAGGGTCATCTACTATGCATCTAAAACTTTAGATACTGCCCAGGTAAATTACACCACCACTGAGAAAGAGCTCTTGGCCATTGTTTTTGCATTAGATAAGTTTAGATCTTACCTACTCGGTTCTCGAGTAGTTGTCTTTACTGACCATGCAGCTCTGAAGTACTTGTTGAAGAAAGGTGAGTCCAAGCCAAGATTGATTCGTTGGATGCTTTTGCTCCAAGAGTTTGACTTGGAAATTCGTGATAGAAGTGGAACACAAAACCTTGTGGCAGACCATTTAAGCAGAATTGAGAATGCTCCTGATTCGGCACCTATTCGGGACCATTTTCCCGATGAACACCTCATGAGTATTTCTAACTCTTTTGATTCACCTTGGTTTGCTAACATTGTAAATTATCTTGTTGCTTCTGTTTTTCCACCATGTGCATCCAGAAACCAAATTTCAAAATTAAAAAGTGATGCAAAATATTATATTTGGGATGACCCGTATTTGTGGAAATTGTGTAATGATCAGGTGATTCGAAGATGCATTCTCGATCATGAAATAGAATCAGTTCTTCGATTCTGCCATGCTTCACCAGTTGGTGGACATTTTGGTCCACAAAGAACAGCAAGAAAAGTGTTGGATTCAGGTTTGTATTGGCCTACAATTTTTAAGGATGCAGGGAGAATTTGTAACACCTGTGAGAAATGCCAAAGAGCTAGTAATGCTACCACATGGAGACAACAGATGCCTCAGCAACCAATGTTGTTTTGTGAAGTATTTGATGTTTGGGGCATTGATTTTATGGGTCCATTTCCTCCATCCTTTGGTTTTACTTACATTTTATTGGCTGTTGATTATGTTTCTAAATGGGTGGAAGCTAAAGCCACCAGAACTAATGATGCTCGAGTTGTTGTGGATTTTGTTAGATCTCAAATTCTTTGCAGGTTTGGCATCCCGAGAGCAATCATTAGTGATCAAGGAACATATTTTTGTAACAGGACCATGCAAGCTATGCTCAGGAAGTATGGGGTTGTTCATAGAGTCTCTACTCCATATCACCCCCAAACCAATGGACAAGCAGAAGTCTCTAACAGAGAAATCAAAAGAATCCTGGAGAAGATAGTACAGCCAAACAAAAAGGATTGGAGCAGGAAATTGGATGATGCTCTTTGGGCACATAGAACAGCTTTTAAGGCACCTATAGGAATGTCTCCCTATAAAATTGTTTTTGGTAAAGCATGTCATCTTCCAGTGGAGATTGAGCATCGTGCTTATTGGGCTATAAAAGCTTGCAACTTATCACTTGATCAAGCAGGTGAGGAAAGAAAATTACAACTGAATGAGCTTGATGAGATCCGTTTGGCAGCTTATGAGAACTCGAGGTTCTATAAGGAGAAAATAAAGAAATTCCATGATAGCTCAATAGCTAGAAAGGATTTTACTGCTGGGCAGAAAGTGCTACTGTTTAATTCCCGGTTGAAACTGATGGCCGGAAAATTGCGCTCCAAATGGGAAGGACCTTTCATTGTTACGAATGTATTTCCCCATGGAGCTGTGGAAATAAAAAGTGAAAACTCCAACAAAAGCTTCAAGGTTAATGGACAACGTTTGAAGCCATTTCATGAAAATCCTTCACTTGTGGATGTCACAATGGAGGAACATGCTTTGGGGGAACCACTTCTTGATCCCCCTTGAGGGAGTTTTTCTTACCCATCTCTTTACTTTTTCATTATATTGTCTATTTTGTATGCTCTGTCTTACATTGAGGACAATGTATGATTTAAGTATGGGGGTGGGATCATTTATGTGTTATTGTGTGTGTGTTTTTTGTGTGATTAAATTTTGTGTGATTAAATTAAAAAAAAAAATAATAATAATAATAATAATAATAATAAAATAAAAGATTTTGTGTGTGTTTTTGTTTTAAAAAGGCACGTTTTATTGGAATTTTAAGATATGCATGAGTAACAAGTAAATTCTTTCATGTCTGATATGAGATTAATGATATGTTATAATTTGAACTTAAACATTTTTGGTATGTTGAGAATGACATGATAATTGAGAAATGATCATATATGATGGAATTATACCTTGTGAGATTTTTGAGCCTTAAAATTTGATGGATCACTTTAAACCATCTTAATCCTTTCATGTGTGATTAATTCCTGAAAGCTTACATCTTAATTTTTGTCTTGTTTCTTGATGATACTTGAAACTCATATGAATGTATTTGAAATGATACAGGCATTTTGTTCAGTTGAGCCACTAAACCAGATAAGCCTACCATGAATAAATTATCTCTTGCTAGCCATTTTGAGCCTATTTAACTGTTTCCTTGTTGCAGCTCAAATAAGCCATGGATGAAAAACCAAAATATACCTACCTTAAGAAGTATATTGAAGCTTTGGAATCAAGTCAAAACAGGCATTCAAATAAGTGTGGGGGTGTGCAAAAAGGAATTGCAACTCTTGTTCCAAGTGTTATGCAATCTCAGTGTTAAAAAAAAAATATATAATAATATTAAAAAAAAAAATTTTGCCAAATACCATACAATAAATGTTTTACCCTCACTGTTTGCCAGTAAAAACTAATTGCTTCATTATTCTTTTTGGTATATATATGAATATATATATATTTCATCCATTTTAACCTTGGCCACATTGCAACCCTGTGAAAGCCCTGTTGATCTATACATGCATTTGTGTTGATTGTGGAATTGAGAAACTTGCCAAATTTTTAGACTGTTTGATTTTCAGGAATTGTTTTGAGTGTATACACAAACCTTAAACACTTGAGAGTTGAGAGTATGTCTTGTGAGGTTCTATCACTTATGATCTTCTTTTCAGTTTAATTTAATTTTCACATGCCTAACTGTTTGAATGATCTTTATATATATCTTGATGCTCTGAATCTTGCATGTTAAATAACTCTTGTTTCTCTGTATATTCTTAAAATTTCATGCCAATTCTGTATGTTGTTTTCAACTTAATGTTTTCAATAAATTGTGATACTTGTTTTTATTTTGATTTTGCCCGGGAGTGCAAAAGGATAAGTGTGGGAGTATTTGATGATGCATGATTTATCCTTAATTCCTCAATTTAAATGTGTATAATTTGCCATACTTAGTGTGTAATATACTGCACTTTAACACATTTTCATCATTTGAGCTTTATTTAATATTTAATTTTAAAATGAATTAAGGATAAATTTTTAATAAAAGTTGGTTTTCTCTTGTTTTGTAGTGTGTGATTAAGCCTGTAATTAAAAAAATAATTACCACAGGTCAAACGAAAGAAGCCACGACTCAAGAAATGGTCAAAAATGCGAGAAAAGCACCAGAACAGGTCTGGGAATCGATTCACCAATGTGGGAATCGATTCCCACACAAAAGAACAGCAAGGAATCGATTCAAGCACCCTGGGAATCGATTCATACAGCTAGGAATCGATTCCCCACCCCTGTGAATCGATTCATATACATTTTTAAGGCCTGGGAATCGATTCAAACAAGCATGAATCGATTCATGTGCTTGGGAATCGATTCCCACCCCTGAGGAATCGATTCCTATGTGTAAAATTGCCCAAAAATTGCCTAGATGAATCGATTCAGGCACAGATTTATCAGTGGAAACATCAGATAACGCATTATCAAAGTGGAAACAACACTGAAGCTGATAATGGAGCACTGAAGCTGATAATGGAGCACCATGGAATTGTAAATTGGAGAGTGCTCCTTCCATTAAAATTTTTTATGGCATTGGCTTTGCTTTTGAGCTCCTATAAATAGGAAGCAAGGCAAGGAGCAGAAAAACCATTCATTCTTCATCAGATCCTCCTTCATACGTTCCTCTTCTCTTCTCTGTTGGAAATTCTTCCAGCAAATTCTTCATTTTCCGGGTTAGTTTTATTGTTGTAGTTGTAATTATGGAGGGCTAAAACCCCTAGATTGATTTTCTTGGAGAATGTTGTAATGTAATTTTGAGGCCATTAATTTTAATATAGTATGCTTTTATTATTGTTATTTCTTCATAATCTTTCTCTACTTATTTAATTCCATTTTGTTTAATTAAATTTGTATGCTTAATCGGTTTAATTATTCAAATGGAATAAAATAAGGTTTTAAATTAGAATGGATTAAGGAAATATGTATGCTCAATGAATATTTTCATAATCACTTTTAATAATTATGGTTTGCTTAATTCCATAATTTGAGAATAGATTATGTATATAGGCGATGTTCTTATGTATGCTCAATAATTCCTAGATTTTACGATCTTGACTCCTTTTGCTTAATTAGGATGCTTGATTAAAATATTCATTTTTAAATGAAAGTAAAGGAATTGTGAATTGAAAAAGACGCTTAGTTGATCAATTCAAATTGAGCTAAGAAATTAACATTAATAAGTATACAAATTATTTTTAATGAACCAAGGATAAATTTATTTACAATACTCCAAGAAAATCAATCGCTTGTTATTTATTGTTTTAAATCCTTTATTTACCTTGTTTTAATTTTAATTGTGACAACAAAAATCAATCAAACTCCCCCCAATTGTATGTTAGTGAACTTATTTTTGTAAAAATTTTTAGTTGTTGAGTTTTTATTTTTAATTGTTAAAAATTAGTTTAAGACTTGATTTTTCCTAAATTTTTGTGTTGATCCTTGAGAGAACGACCTAGGTTGACACCCTAGTACTACGTTAATTAATTTTAATGTACTAATTTGACGGAATCACGACTGCAAAAATAACAACGTCAAGAACACAACGGCGCCTCGCAACTGGTCCAGTAAATCGTCAATCCGAGGTAGTGGATATTTATTTTTGATTGTCAGTTTGTTCAGCTGTCGGTAATCAATGCACATTCGCATACTACCGTCCTTCTTCTTTACCAATAACACCGGAGCGCCCCAGGGTGAGGCACTGGGTCGGATAAAGCCCTTTTCTAGTAATTCGTTTACTTGCTTCTTCACTTCGGTCAATTCCACCGAAGACATTCTATATGGCGCTCGGGACACAGGTTCTGCCCCGGGAATCAAGTCAATAGAGAAATCAATCTCCCGACTGAGAGGTAGCTCCGGAATTTCTTCCGGAAAAACATCAGGATATTCACAAACAATCGGAATATCACTTAGCAGGAGGTTATGCCGACCCTCCGAAGCGAATAAAACAACATACGTGGTTAGGACATCGCTCACCCCGTTCTTCATATCAAGTTCCTGAGAGAAAACAACATTCTTCCGATAACAGTCGACCAACACATGATTAGCAGCAAGCCAATCGAGACCCAGAATAACATCTAAGTCCTTCAATGGCATACAGATAAAATTTACTCGAAAAGTATGAGCTTCGATTTGCATCGGTAGTTCTCTACACACTGTAGTTGCACGGAAAGTGGAACTAGTTGGAGTGGAAACAATAAGAGCGTTCTCCATTAAACTGATTGGCAGACCAAGCCGTCGCACACAACTTTCCGAAATAAAGGAATGGGTGGCACCTGAATCATAAATTACATCAACCAGATAACCACAGATGAGGCACTTACCCTGTACCAAATTGTCATTCCTCGTAGCTTCTGAAGCATCAAACGCAAATACACGTCCGGTCATGGCGTTCTGGGCACCGCTAGATTGGGCATCATATCTTCCCGATTGTTGGTTCCCTCTACCGGCTCCATTCCGACCTCCCCTCGAAAAGTTGGAACCCCGGGTCCCAGAAGAGTTAGTTCGGTTATCCGTCTTGCCCTGCTGTTGCCTCTGAGGGCAATCGGGCCTGAGGTGCCCTGGTTGTCCACACTGGAAGCACACAATCTGATTGGCTTGGCAATGTTTGGCAATGTGACCTTCCTGACCACAATTATAGCAGGTACGATTACCAGAAGGATTACCCGATCGACCAGTGGAACCCCGACCGGAAGAGGATGAGGAGGTAGCAGAAGACTTGCCACCCCGGAAGAATTGACTCATCCTCTTGAAGTTGAATCCTTTTGCCTTCAGTGGCTTTTTATCTCTCGGCTGGGACGTCCTTTGTAACTGCACCTCTTCAGTCAGTCTTGCTTTGTTCACCAGGGTTGGGTAGTCCCTAATCTCCATTGGTACAATTACACTACGGAGCTCAATCCGTAGTCCAGCTTCGTATTTGGCGCACTTGCTACCTTCAGTCCCTTCTAACAAGAAAGGGTGGTAAAAATCACACAGCTCGTCAAACTTGCTGGTGTACTCAGCTACAGACATCCGGTCTTGCTCCAACTTCAGGAATTCCATTTCTTTCTGGATTTTGTAGTTGTCTGGGAAGTATTTAACAAGGAACCTCCTTCGGAAATTCACCCATACCAACGGCTCATTGGCTGCGTTCATCTGCACCTTCACTCGGGACCACCATACTCTAGCCTCTTCCTTTAGTTGGTAAGTAGCAAATAAAACCTTTTGCTCTTCTGAGCACTCAAAATATTCAAAAACCTGCTCGATATCCCTGATCCAGATATATGCCCCGTCATAATCGTGTCCCCTTTGTAGATCGGAGGATTCCTTTTCAGGAATTTATCTAGAGTGGGACCAGACTCGGTCCTACTCATCAGCTGAGTAAATCTAGAGAAGAAATCATCTCCTCCCCCAGAACTAGTTCCTTCGGCCATTTAGTAACTCTACAATGAGCAAACACATCACTATTAATAACCAAGATCAGTCAGGGAATCGGAAATTTACCTTATTTACATTGAATACTACGCCAGTGGAGTGCCAAGGGAACGATGCCAGACCACACACAATCTCAATACAACGAAATACAATCAATATTCATAAGACTATCACAATCACTAGATCGGCCCATACACCGGCTCTAGAAAGAACCGCTCTGATACCCAGTGTAACATCCTAGGTTATTTTTGCATTTATTTTTATTCAAACAATTACCTCTTACGATAAATTTTTCCTTTTCTTGAAAATTAATCGATATTTAGTGAAAAAGCATTTATTTTTACTGACTTATTCAAGTGACAGCAGTCACAGTTAGATTAATTAAATGAGGTCTAGAAAAGAAAAGCAAGTTAATTTAAACACAACGGATGGGAGAAAGGGAAATCAGGGTTTCTCGCTTGAGCGAGACCCCTACTCGTCTAAGCGAGATTCCGGACTCTCACTTAAACGAGGTTCTATTCGCTTGAGCGAATACCTTTCACACATCGGATTATACAAAACATGCAACCGGACTTCCAAAATTTCACTCTAAAAATGGTTCTGTGAACCCAAAGAGTTATCATAACTACCATGAAAGCATATGCAAATAACAGTGATGTATTTTAAAATATAGGTTTACATCCGGTCCGGTCTTAATTAAACACAACTAATAATAATACTAAGAAGTTCTTATACACACATATGACTCTATAGAGAGTCACTCGAAGTCACTCGGACCCTGGCACCATTCTCCCCCTTGGCGCGACTCCATGGCTCCTTCCCCCTCCCTGTCTCTGGTTACTAAAAAAAAAGGGCAAGGGTGAGTGTTTGGCATTGTAATTAATATAGAATGGAACTTAACAAGTATACATGCATATTTATACATACACATCAAGCATCACTTGTAAGTAAGCATACCGAAACATAGTGTATTACATACAGTAACTATATTAAACCAACCACACAATTCCATCACATTCATCACGATTACAACTGACTCTCATACAATCTGACTCCTAGTATCCGGATACTAAAGGATTGGCCTTCAGCTGGGGGTCCTACTTGACACCCCGTGAACCCTGCTTAGTTCACCGAGTCCTGCTTGACTCTCCACCTCGACCACTGGGTCCTACTTGACCACTGGGTAGCTCAACTGGGCACGAAAACCACGGGAGCTGGAAATGAGGGGCTATCATATACCGTCGGCCATCCCATACCACATAATCATTCAACAGTTTACCTTTCACATAATAATATCAATTCTTTATCGCTCGGGTAGCCTGCTTGCTAACCCGACGTCACATAACACTGATCATTTCACATTAGATATCACAAGATCATACATGATAAACTTATCCACACCCGATCCTCCACTAATTAATGTACTCAGTCACACATGCACAAGCATAAACACATAACTACGTTTAGCAACATTTTCCTTAACCTGTTTACGTTACTTCAATGACCTGTATAAGAAGCGAGTCCTATTCTAATTAATTATAACCCGAACACCCCCTTACTTTGGTTCCACGCTTCGATGATCTGTTCTCTGTGTCGATTCCTTCCTCTGAGCACTGGTTTCGCAGTCTCAACTCCGTCACTCAATCTTCCGTTGCTTAGCCTACTACCTACGGATCGTAAAGTACAGCTCGTCACTTCAACGCCCTTAGTTCATGGACTGTATTTGGGCTCACACTCACCAGAGGAGTGGAGAACAGCCACGAATATAGCCATGCATGGCCCTTAACAGCCAAAGAATAAAAGGAATAAGGGAATCATAATTGGAACGGATCAGTAGACTCACCTTGAAGCCTCGATCACAGGAATGGGAATAAATTGAAGTTTGGACACAAATGGAGTCCCTCTCCAGCGCATGCAACTCAGCGTTAAGAGAGGAGAAAAACGAAAGTGAAGGAACAGACCAACAGCAAAGGTAGCTTGCAAATAATGAAGAGGGAAGGAAGAGAATTTCCTTATATATATATAGCTCATGGGCAAGATCGTCTTTTCCTTTTATTTTATTTGTATTCTTACTAAATTTAATCAATTTCACTATATTAAACTATTGCATAGTTATCAAATCAATTACACGTATTTATTCCCTCAACGTTTAATTATTCACAATTCTCTAATACTTCGCAAGAGTATAGGCCCAATATAAATATCGGCCCCCGGTGTTCTATCTCAATGTTCATACCTCGGAAATCCGAGCTACAACCTGAGAGGTCGGATATCTCATCCGTGCTCACCTCTTGGTTACCTACATCCGTTGTTTCTGTCATTATGAGGTTAATCCGGGCTATGACTCCGTGTGAGGCGCTCTCCTCACAACGGTTCGGACCAAACCTCCTGGCCCTGTCCGCTCTTCTCTTACACTCCCAATCTTTAACTCCGCCTGACCGCTCTCCTGATCTCGACACCGGCTTTTCCAGTCTTTGGCTCGGACAGAACAAATATTAAATAAAACTTCTAAAACATTTACTAACATTTCCCATTTCTTATAATTCTCATTAAAACATCAGGGATGTTACACAAGCCTTCTTCGGTGTTCGGTCATACCTACTAACCGTACCCAGAGTTCGGTTTTATCCTACAATCTGGGTCTTCGAATGGGGTTCGGTACAACCTTATATAAAGGTCTGATCCTACTGCGCCCTTTTCCTGGGATTCGGTATGGTTTTTGTAAGAGGACCAATCCTACTGTGCCCAGGTCTTCAATTAGTCATGCATACTAGAGGAGTTATATCGTCAACTACAGAATGGGTAGTTGAGATCATCCGTCCTGAATATGTTTGTAAACGCCGGATAGACTGAAAATCACAGCATAAGAAAAACTCGAAAGAGTTAAGTTGATGTATGAGATTCTTATTGGGTAAAAAAAATAAGAATTACAATAAAAGCGTAGCTGGGATTATGATATAATGATTTCTCCGTTTGAACAATCTCAAGTGAGGAGAAAAGAGTGCATGTTGCTTCAGCAGCTAGCTATAGTAAATGCACAAGTTCTGGGTATTCCACTTGTTTCGGATTAGAGTGCCATCAAGGTTTTCAAGGCGGTAGGAGCCTTTGCCAGCAATCTCGGATACCCTGTATGGGCCTTCCCAGTTTGGGGCTAGTTTTCCTTGATGAGCGAATTTATTTCCCACACTTGCTTTCCTCAAAACCAAATCTCCGATGTTGAAAGTCCTCGATTGGACTCGTTTGTTATATCGAAGAGCGACTTTGGCTTTGATGGCCTGATCTCTAATAAATGCGTCTTCTCTGAGTTCTTGTATGACATCCATTTTTGATGCCAAATTAGCGTTATTGCCTTCTTCAGAGAAGTATTTGACCCTGGTAGAAGCAATTTACAGTTCCACAGGTATCATTGCCTCCACCCCATAGGTCAGGCGATATGGGGATTCATTGGTGGAAGAATGAGGCGTTGTGCGATATGCCCAAAGGACGTGACATAATTGGTCTGTCCATCCGCCCTTGGCTTCACCAAGACGTTTCTTCAGTCCTTTCAGCACTTCCCTGTTGGCCACCTCAGCCTGGCCGTTAGTTTGGGGGTGTTCGACGGAGGAAAATATTTGGGTTATTCCTAACCCTTCAAGTAAATCTGTAAATTTCCTGTCCGTGAATTGGGTGCCATTGTCTGTGACAACCCGTGCTGGGACTCCGAATCATGTTATGATATTTTCATACATAAAATGACGAGTTCGGGCTGAAGTAATATGCACCACCGGCTCTGGTTCAATCCACTTAGTGAAATAATCGACCCCTACAATGAGATATTTGATGCCCCCAGGAGCAGTTGGGAAAGGACCCAAAATATCCAATCCCCATTGGTAGAAAGGCCACGGGACAGCGGATGTGAAGAGTTCTTCTGCCGGTGTGTGGTGAAGATTAGAGAATTTTTGGTAGGCATCGCATTTCTTGACAAAGTCAATGGAATCCTGCTTCATTGTGGGCCACCAGTATCCCGCTCTGAGGATTTTTCTCATCAGACTTCTTCCTCCGGCGTGGTGTCCACATTGTCCTTCGTGCACTTCCTCCACTACTTCATGTACCTCATTCTCTCTCAGACAGATTAAGTAAGGTACTGAGAGTGCCCTTCTGTAGAGGTTACCATCTATCATAGTGAAGTATGGCAGTTCTCTCCTTATTCTCTTCTTTTCCTTCTCATCAGTAGGCAACTGCCCATCGGCCAAATAACGGATGTAGGGGGCCATCCATGTGTCACCATAAAGGGAATCGGTCATTATGGCATTCAGAGAAGGGAAAAGAGGAATGTTGGGCGATGTCAGTGTACTTTGGACCAACGTTGTGGTGCTACCTGGTTTTTTGGTGCTTGCCAATCTGGAGAGTATATCCGCTTTTGTATCCTCTTCGCGTGGAACATGTCTGAATTCCATTTTTGAGAATTTCTCTCTCAACTCTTTGACACAGTTTAAGTACAGTTGGAGTTGAGGTTCACGAGCTTGATAGTCTCCCAGAATTTATGAAATCACAAGTTGTGAATCACTGTATAGCGTCGCCTCAGAGGCTCCAATGTCGATCGCAGCTCGTAGTCCGGCCAAGCAAGCTTCGTATTCAGCTTGGTTGTTGGAAGTTTTGAAATTAAAACGAAGGGAGATCTCCAAGTGTACTCCATCGTCACTTTCGAGAACTACACCTGCTCCAGAGCCCTTTTGATTCGATGAACCATCGACATAGATGGTCCAATGGACACAAGGTGCGTCTGGATCTATCCCTGTCATTTTCACAATGAAATCGGCCAGGACCTGGGCTTTAATAGCGCCTCGAGGTTCATAGGATATATCAAACTCTGAGATTTCAATGGACCATTTAATCATCCTACCAGCGAGGTCAGGCTTGATTAACACAGAGCGGAGTGGCAGATCCGTTCTTACCAGGATCGGATGTGCGTGAAAATACAGACGTAGCCGTCGAGAGGCCCATACAACAGCGAGGGCGGCTTTTTTAATTTTTTGACACCGGGTCTCAGCACCTTGTAATGTTTTGTTGGTGAAGTAGACCGGCCTCTATCCATCAGGAGTTTCCTTCACTAAGGCTACGCCCAAAGCTTCGTCTGAGATAGCCAAGTATAGGATGAGCGTGTCCTCGGGGTCAGGCTTTGTAAGAATAGGAGGTTTGGACAACACCTCCTTAAGCTCTTGGAATGCTTGTTCTTGTTCCTATCCCCATTCGAATTTCTTGGACTTTTTCAGTACTTTATACAGAGGAAGTGATCTGTGAGCCATCTTTGGCATGAACCGTGCCAAGGCTGCTACTTTGCCATTCAGGGATTGGACCTCTCTCAGATTCTTTGGACTCTGCATGTCAAGAATCGTTTGGCACTTTCCTGGATTGGCTTTGATACCACGTTGAGTTAACATGAAGCCCAAAAACTTCCCAGCTAGGACAGCAAAAGTGCATTTCAATGGGTTTAGCCTCATGTTAAATTCTCTCAAGCGGATAAACACTTGGCGTAGGTCTTCAATATGATCACCCCCAACCGATGCCTTGGCTATGATGTCGTCAATGTACACCTCAACAAGTTTGGTGTGCATGCCCTCGAACATCTTATTGATCATGCGCTGGTATGTGGCCCCAGCATTTTTCAGGCCGAAGGGCATAACGGTGTAGCAAAAGACACCACGATCATTGATGAAAGCTGTTTTCTCCTGATCCTCCTCGCACATCGGAATCTGGTTGTAACTTGAGTACGCGTCCATGAAGCTCAGATACTGATAACCAGAGGAATCATCTACCATTCGATCTATGTTAGGAAGAGGATAAGGATCTTTTGGACAGCAACGATTCAGGTCCACATAGTCGATGCACATTCTTCATTTGCCATTGGCTTTCCGGACCATTACTACATTTGAAAGCCAAGAGGAATAACGAATTTCCCTGATAAATCTGGCCTTAAGCAATTCCTCGGTTTGCTGGAAAGCTACTTTCTGTTTCTCTGGTCCCAATCTTCTCTTCTTTTGGGCCACCGGTCTTGTCTCTGGATAGACGGACAATTTATGACAACAGAAAGTAGGATCTATGTCAGGCATATCGGCTGCAGTCCATGCAAAGAGGTCTTTGAACCCCTGAAGGAGCATCAACAGTCGTTGCTCCATTTCTGTATCTAGCTTGTCGTTAATATGGGTGACCTTTTCTGGTGAATCTCCCAATACGATGTCCCTAGAACTTCCATCTGGTGTGGGTTTCAAAGGGTTGGACGGATCAATGTGCAAATCCGCCCTAGGGTCCAGGTCGACAAGGCTCACAGAACCAGCAGCTGTTCCAGAATCATTGAGTTTCCTCTTTTTGTTAGATGCCTCCAACTTTGTCATATTCAGGCTCAGGTTGTAACAATACCTGGCCATCTCTTGGTCACCTCGGATGGATGAAACAGCATTGTCTTTATCAATAAACTTGATAAGGAGGTGTGGAGTTGACACGACTGCCTCCATAGAATTCAGGGTGGGGTGTCCTATGATGCCTTGAATGGTGACTCAACATCGATTAACAGCACTCGAGATTTAACCGTTCTGGCTCCTGGCTCACCTTCAAAGGAGATAAGGGTGTCAAGGTATCCCTTTGTTGGTTGCTTTGCACCATTGAAAGCTGTTAGTTCCTGTGTGTAAGGCTGTAAGTCTGAGTCATTAAAACCCATCCTTTTAAAGCAGTTGTAAAAAATAACATCACAGGAACTTCCCTGGTCAACAAGGATTCTTCGGACGTCCTTGTTGGCTATGACTGCAACGATGACTACAGCATCATCTTCACCAGGAATGGTAGGACCAAAATCCTCATCAGAGAAAGAAATTATTGGAGCTTCAACCCCTCCTCTGTAAGGATGATTATCTTTAACTTTTCCTTGTACAGATAGAATCAAGGTTTGATGATTCTTCCGGGCTGTAATTGAAGCTCCTCCCCCAGCGAACCCTCCAGCGATCATATCAATGACTTCACGCCGGCCTTGACGCTGTTGCTGAGGCATGTCATCTCTGTGTGCTGTATCATCAGTCATTGCACCTTTTTGTTTCTCCGCAGCAGAGAATTTTCTAACCGGATTACGGTTATTGTCATCCCCATCGTCTAGATCTCTTTCTCTTTTCTCATTCCGATCTATCCTGTCAAAGGATTTTTCTTTGAACAGGTATTGCTTTAATTTGCCTTCCCTAATTAACGTTTCAACTGCGTTCTTTAGAGCTTGGCATTCATCAGTGGAATGACCTGTCTATTCATGAAAATCACAGTACTTACAGGGATTCCCTGGTCTCTTCATAGGGGCTGGCCTTCTAATGCCATAGATGCTGAAAGCTGGCCATCCAACCTCTCTCAAAATCTGAGATGGCTTGGCTGACAGTGGTGCATAATGCATAAAGTTTAAATTTTAAAAATCTAAAATTTTCTGTTAATAAAAATTTATTAGTACATTTTCAATTTTTTTTACGGTTAGTAAAAATCAAGAGTTTACTCAAACTGGCAATTTTTAGATAAGTCTACTTGAAATAGATTTTTAAAAAATTTTCTTATAATTTAAATTCACTTTCTCGTAAATATTTTTAATTTTAAGTAACTTTATAAGAATTTAAAATTATATAAATTATATTATTTTATTAAAATATTTCAAAAATTTCAAAAAAAATCCAGAAAATCATAAATATTATGTAGATCAAAAAGTTCTGAAGAACCACAGTCTAATTCCTTCAAAATTTTATTTTACAATTCTAATAAAAGTTAAATCATAAATATGTAAAAACATAAACATAAAATAAAAGTTGTGAATAATAAAGATATTCAAAATTTTTAACATAATTTCATTAATCAATGAATACTAATTAAGTTATTTTAAAATTCTCATTCATAAATATTTTTATTTTATTATTATTATTATTTTATTTTAAAAAACAAATAATTAAATATAAATACCAAAATTTTATAAAAAATCATAATAATAAAATAACTTATAGTAAGTATTTCTCATGAAAGTTATATTAATATTTATTTTCTATTTGTGTTGAAAATAGGATGTTACATAAAGTCCTAAAATAGATTCAATATTTTCTACACTTTTCACTAAGCATAAAATTTTTAACTTAATATCCTAATTGCTAAGTACAAGATTCATAATTTTAAGGATAATTTTTTTTGAGCTTAGTTAATTTATTCGCCTACTATTCTATTATTATTATTATTATTATTATTATTATTATTATTATTATTATTATTATTATTATTATTATTATTATTATTATTGATCTGCCCTGAACCGGGGTCCAAGAGATCCAGTGTCGAGTCAGTCACAAGTAGTGAGAAAAGTATATGTCTGAAGGTCGGTTCTATGAATATCCGGTATGTGTATCTGGTGTGTTTGTATGAAGAGACCGGTCTTGGCGTCCTAGAGGTCCTTCTCACCCACCTCAGGCGTTGGTGTGGGTGAAAGGTGTGTTTGAATGTCATTTCAGGATCAAGGATTTTGATAATGACAAAGGACTCTTGAAGAAATCTTTGCAAAAACAAAGACATGGAATCAGACCCAGAAATACAGCGAAGCTAATCGATTAGGAAGCCCAGGCTAATCGATTAGGATGCCTCTGTTTTAGAACAACTGCATCAGAACCATGATCTAATCGATTACAACACTTAAGATAATCGATTAAAGAGCTACTGGAATTACAGTAATCGATTACACACATGACATAATCGATTACCAAAATTAAAAATGGAATTAAAAGCATCAGGTATAAAGACTAATCGATTAAGGGAATTCATCCAATCGATTAGAAGGCTACTGGAATTAAGCTAATCGATTACCAGGACTATATAATCGATTACGTAGCTGCGAAGCCAAATTAAATGCATCAGGTATCATCACTAATGGATTGCAGGCCAAGATATAATCGATTAGAAGCCCTCTGACTTGAAGCTAATCGATTACACATAAAGGGATAATCGATTACAACACGATCTGGAATGAAAAATTCAAGTTGTAATCGATTACAGCTCGAGGCGTGATCGATTACGATAGTGGGAAAACACATATTAGTGGGAAACCAGCACATGTCTCCACCATTCCTTCAGATCCCCACTATGTGCAACGGCTAGGAAGAAGAAAGGAACTCCTCAAGCTCTCAAATGACTCTATAAATTCAAGAGAAACTCAAGCACAAAACATACAACTAGAAGCTATCATTCTTCACTTGTTCTTGTGCTTAGTAAGCCATCTTTCTTGTATATTCTGATTTTAAATTTGTACATCCTCTCATTTTGAGAGTTAGAATTTGTGTGATCTTTCACCTGTATATCTACTCTATTAAGAGAGTTATTTCCTTGTAAACACTTCATCAAACACAAAGGCTTTCACTCTAGGATTGAGTGGTCACAAAGGTTGGGGTTCAACCTTTGGGTATTGAGAGTTTGAGAGATTGGGTGGGTTACCCTTTGCTAGTGAGGATTGAGTTCTTGAGTGTGGGACACTAGGAAGCTGCAATTGCTCATAGCTTTTATCTCTAAACTTCAATAGTGGAAATCCTCTAAGTGGGTTGCTTAGAGGCGAGACGTACACCGGTGTTGGTGGAACTCGTTATATTGGTTTGCAAGCTCCTCTCCCTTACTCTTTTACTTTCATATACTGCAATTGGTTGATTTGTGTTGATTGATTGTGAATTTCATACTTAAGCTTGTCTAATTTGATACATTTCAAATACTGCCCACCAAGTGTTTGTTAAATTGCTTCAGCTATATTTATCCTTGTGGTGCATTGCATACTATCTTTAACTTGATTTCACTTGCATATTCCTGTAAACTTGGATATAAAAATCAAGTTCAAAGGCATTCCAATCAAAGTTTTTAAAACTCAATTCACCCCCCCTCTTGAGTATTGAGGCCACTTGAACAACAAAAGGTGGTGTCACCTGCGAAGATTCTCCGACGCTCAAGTCAGTAATATATTCCAAGTGTGGAATGTAAGGGATGGAAAACCAGGAACCCTCTCCAGTAAACTGAAGTGAGTTCTTATACCTGATTGGCTCAATTTACGAGGACTCGTTAGTGGGGAACCACTAACCTTCATTATGCAAGTATATTATTATTTAATGCGCACTCACCAGCATGATTGAGGCAAGTGGCTATTTTATATTGAGCGTAGGGAGTATGGGCTAGACTTAGGGGACAAGTTGATCATTCCCTGGAGTAGAGTTTGGCTCGTAGTGTGGGGAATTATTGATCGATCCCTGTAGCAATGCCCATCGTCTTCTGTCGGGTGATATGTTTGTTATCCGGTGTGCATGGTGTTATCCTGGACTAACCGGTGCTGGGAGAACGCCTGACTCGAAATTACAGTCCGGATGTATACCGATGACACCGGTTGCATGTGATATGATGGAAACAGGTTGATCGGTCCGGATCAACATCTCGAAATGACTGAGGCAATCAGTCATAAGTGATGGGTGAAATAAGAACAGATGAGGTATCTGATATCTCAGACACTACTTCGGATGACCGGTTACATCATATAGTTGCAGACAGGGTCGGTATTCTGTGATACCAGTTGATATCTAGGACAGCTAATATTTTTGCCGACTGGATCATTGTCCTGTGATACCGATTGAACTCTAGGCCGGCTAAGATAATGATCTCTTAGTCTTAGGGCCGGTATCCAGACCGGATCATATATCCCCTAGCTTATATGAGGGACTTATGAAGTTGCTCATATGAGCTATACAACCTGCGAAAGGTCTGATACCGGTATAACCTATAAAAATATCTTTGCAGTACCCGTTAACCGTTGAATATTATCCTCGAGCATTATTGAGTGATCGGTTCTGAGTGAATATTTGACTCTGAATGAGTGATTTCGAGCAAATATTCGACTCTGAGTGAGTGACTCCGAGTGAGGTTGGTTCTGGCCGTGTCACCCGGGAAATTCCATTACTTGTAATCTCCTCATGTTGCTCGGTAAAAGTATGTACGCGTTATCTAAGTCTTATTTTTTATGTCGAGGACTCGTGTTTTGTCCTGAAAATTCCGAGTGATACTTCCGGGTGGAAGATCTCTGATTGATCCTTCCGAAAGGAGGATTTCTGAGTAATCCCTCGGGGGGAGGTTTCCGAGTGATTCTTCAACGGTGTTCGATTTAATCCTCTTAACCATACTCGGAGTTCGATTTTGCCCTATAATCCGAGTTTTCATTCGGGTGGGAAGTTTCTGAGTGCAACTTTCCCGAGTGGGTGTGTCCCCAAGTTGAGTGCAACTTTCCCGAGTGAGGTGTCTCCGAGTGCGACACTTCTAATTGGGATTGCACCGAGTGATACGTTTTCGACTTCCACTTGGTATGGCACCGAGTGAAGAATTTCTGACTTCCACGTGGTATGGCACCGAGTGAAGAATTTCCGAGTGGGACATTTCCAAGGGAAGTACTTTTGGTCAGAGGAAGGCTCTGACTTTGAATGAGTACGTTTCGGGTAGATATATTCCCGAGTGAATAATTCAAGTTTGACTTCGAATTTGAAGTGTTTCCGAGTGAAGACTTTCCAGAGAAATACTTCTGAGCGAATTCGAAGTCATGCTTGGAGTTAGGTTTAATCCTACAATCCAAGCCTTAGACTGGGGTTCGGTTTGATCCTACAACCCGTCTTCAATGGCGTTCAGTTTAATCCTACTAACCGTTCTTCTTCACTCAGTGTTGGATTTTACCTATTCACCATTTTTCTTCACTCGGTGTTAGATTTTACCCATTCACCGGTCGTCTTTAATCTATTCAGTGTTCAGCATGGTCCTGAAGAAAAAGCTTCACCCAGCTTACTGCGCCCAAGTCTTCACCGACGTTCGGCCAAACCTACTAGTCGTACTCGGAGTTCGGTTTAATCCTGCAATCCGAGCCTTCGACTAGGATTTGGTTTGATAATACAACCCATGTCTTCAATGGCGTTCGGTTTTAATCCTACTAACCGTGCTCGGAGTTCGGTTTACTCCTATAATCCGAGCCTTCGACACGGGGTTCGAATCAGGGCTAATCCTAAACCTACTGCGCCCGTTACTCAGGGTTCAGCGTGGTCTTGAAGAAGAACCAGCTTACTGCGCCCAAGCCTTCAATCAGTGTTGGATTTTACCCATTCACCATTTTTCTTCACTCTCGGTGTTGGATTTTACCCATTCACCGGCCTTCTCAATCGGTGTTAGATTTTACCCATTCACCATTTTTCTTCACTCTCGGTGTTGGATTTTACCCATTCACCGTTCTTCATACTCGGTGTTGGATTTTACCCATTCACCGGCCTTCTCAATCGGTGTTGGATTTTACCCATTCACCGTTCTTCATACTCGGTGTTGGATTTTACCCATTCACCGGTCTTCTCAATCGGTGTTGGATTTTACCCATTCACCGTTCTTCATACTCGGTGTTGGATTTTACCCAATCACCGGTCTTCTCAATCGGTGTGTGATTTTACCCATTCACCGTTCTTCACCGACGTTCGGCTAAACCTACTAGTCGTACTCGGAGTTTGGTTTAATCCTACAATCCGAGCCTTCAAATTATGATTCACCCTTGTTCCTTCGAAGAGGTTCATCACTAACAACAGATACGTTGTTAGGATCGTCCGTTCTGAAAGTATCTTGTCACAACAGTGTTGTGCATCGAATAAAATCACAAAGACAATGGGTGAACATATAGAATATTTCATTAATTATGAATTACAGGAGAGAAAGAGAGCCGAGTCGGGGTTATGCGTCGTTAAACCTTCTTGGTAAAACCCGATCGGAAAAACCCAATTAAGGAAAGAGTGCACACTGTCTTACCGACTAACTATAATAGCGAAAGGTGTTTTTTGACTTTGGTGGTCTGATCCCTAATCAATGACCTCTCGTCGGCCCTGATGTTGTTGGGGCATAACATTTTACTGTGCAGGCTCATCAACCAGAATTCCCTTTTGTTTTTCAGAAGCAGTAAATCTTCTGATCGGAGTGGGATGATCATCATCGCCTTCCTCGTAATCCCTTCCCCTTTTCTCAATCCGGTCTGGTTCATCAAAAGACCTTTCTTTGAAAAAGTACTGTTTGAGCTTACCCTCTCGGATCAGGGTCTCAATAGTATTCTTCAGGGCTTGATATTCGTTTACCGAGTGGCCCTTTTGCTCATGGAATTCGCAGTATTTCTGAGAGTCACCATGCTTGTGAAGCTGGGGCGGCTTCCTGACCCCATATGTAGTAAGCATTGGCTATCCGATCTCTCTCAGAATCTGTGACCGCTCAGAATTTAACGGAGCATAATTGCTAAATGCATTTACCCGTTCTTCCTGACTCAGAAGTACAGGATTATCAAAAATGTTACCCCGGAACGGTCTCTCCATGCGTTCCGATCGGGGCCTGTCCTTATCTCTCCGTTGTTGTGGCGTTGGGGATTTCCCTCTCGCCGCTGTTGCTTCCAAGTGCATCTCAATGCCCACATACTTGGATGCTTTCCTCCTGAATTCTTCAAAACTCGCCGGAGGACTTTTCACCAACGACAGGGCGAAAACAGAGTTTGGTTGCAAAGCTTCTATCACGATGTGCAACTGTAGTGCCTCTGCCAAGTTTGGAACAGCAGCTGCTTCCTTATAAATCCTCTTCAAGAAGTCCTTGAGAGTTTCATGTTCCCCCTGCCTAATCTGGGCCAAAGTATGAGATGTTCTGGGAATATCACTGGAAATGACGAAGTGGTTCACAAACGCTATTGCCATTTCTTCCCATGAGTCGATGGAACCTGATGGTAGCCCCTTGAACCACCTAAGGGCATCATCAACAAGAGTCCGAGAGAACATCCTGCACATGACATCTTCATCTGCCCCCAGGTACATGGCTTCAAATGCATAAGCATCAAGATGCTTAGTAAGATCAGTTTCACCACTGTATTTTTCGATAGAGAGAGGTTGAGTAGTCTGCAAGTGCTTAGGGATGTGTACACTCATAAGTCTCCTTGAAAAAGGGACTGTGAGCTTATAAGTTACCGGAGAGGCTGTCATCAGCTTCCTCTTCCCTTTAGCAACTCTCCCATCAGAATCGTGGATCTGTTCCTTCCCTTCAAACGTGGGGATGTTTGAATACTGGGGGATTGAGGACTTTTCTCCCTCGGTTGTGTGACGTGTCCCCTTGGTCTGAGACATGGCTCTCTCCTCCACGCTCTTTCTTTCACGCTTCAATTCCATCAGTCCCTCCATCAACTTTCGTATCACCTCATCCCTTGGATCTGGTGCAGACACCTGCACCATCCTTCTTGAACTTTCTACAGGCGACTCGAAAGTCAAGCGTCTGTTCGCTGGTTATTTTTGGGCAGTGATGTCTTCCACGTGCCCATCTGGTCGGTTTCTCCCATCGCCTTCATGATACAAGACAAGGCTTTGTAAACGAGAGGTGGGAATAACTTTAGCGTGTCCCACTGGGCGTGCCAATGATCTGTCCTGAACCGGGGTCCAAGAGATCCGGTGTTGGGCCAGTCACAAGTAGTGAGAAAGGTATATGTCTGAAGGCCGGTTCTATGAATATCCGGTATGTGTATCCGGTGTGTCTATATGAAGAGACCAGTCTTGGCGTCCTGGAGGTCCTTCTCACCCACCTCAGGCGTTGGTGTGGGCGAAAGGTGGTGTCACTTGTGAAGATTCTCCGACGCTCAAGTCAGTAATATATTCCAAGTGTGGAATGTAAGGGATGGAAAACCAGGAACCCCTCTCCAGTAAACTGAAGTGAGTTCTTATACCTGATTGGCTTGATTTACGAGGACTCGTTAGTGGGGAACCACTAACCTTCATTATGCAAGTATATTATTATTTAATGCGCATTCACTAGCATGATTGAGGCAAGTGGCTATTTTATATTGAGCGTAGGGAGTATGGGCTAGACTTAGGGGACAAGTTGATCATTCCCTGGAGCAGAGTTTGGCTCGTAATGTGGGGAATTATTGATCGGTCCCTGTAGCAATGCCTATTGTCTTCTGTCGGGTGATATGTATGTTATCCGGTGTGCATGGTGTTATCCTGGACTAACCGGTGCTGGGAGAACGCTTGACTCGGAATTACAGTCCGGATGTATACCGATGACACCGGTTGCATGTAATATGATGGAAACAGGTTGATCGGTCCGGATCAACCTCTCGAAATGACTGAGGCAATCGGTCATAAGTGATGGATGAAATGAGAACGGATGAGGTATCCAATGTCTCAGACACTACTTCAGATGACCGGTTACATCATATAGTTGCACACAGGGTTGGTATTCTGTGATACCGGTTGATATCTAGGACAACTAATATTTTTGCCGACTGGATCATTGTCCTGTGATACCGATTGAACTCTAGGCCGGCTAAGATAATGATCTCTTAGTCTTAGGGCCGGTATCCAGACCGGATCAATTATTATTATTATTATTATTTTGATATAAATCCTTAAGGTCGTGTTTAGTTCACAAGTTTTTTAAGAAAAATAGAAAATTATTCTTAAAAAATTAGAAAAACAGAAAAGATGTTTATTTATAAAATATTCAAAGAAAACTTATAGAAAACTGAAAATCGGTTTTCTATTTTTAAAAAAAAACAAAGAAGTTTTTAAAGAAGTTTTCCAATAAAACTAAAAAGTGGAAAAAATTTTCAAAAATTTTTATAGCTATTCTAGAAAATGAAAATTTTAGAAAACAAACAAAAAAATTTTCTGTAACTAAACATAGCCTAAGTCTCCTAAATAGCTAAGTTGATATGTGCAACTAGAATCTGGCCCAGGTGTTAGATATTCACGCCAATAGCTGAATTAGGAAGGGAAAACAACATATAGCCAAACGCATGGCATGAGATGGTGGTGGTAGTTGTTGTTGTTATTTTATAGGATATCACACTGTCAAATTGCATATAATTTATTACGCCCAAATACCATGCGAAAGGGAACAGAGGAATATGCAAAAGTTCATGGCTAAATTTTCTTGTAACAAGATTATTAAATTTAGTCCTATAATTAATTTGATAAACTCTACATTATGATTGGAATGGAAAAATTAAAATTGGGGCAATTAAGATGGAATGGCACGACATTAGGGAGCATCAGGTGTCATGGTACCCAATGTATTACAGTTACACGTGGCCAAGGGAAGAGATGCATTAGCGTGTGAATGGTGTAAACATGAGGGGAAAGAAGCCAAATTCGTGGGCATGGGCACGCTACCTACAGCGTCCCAACGTATGGTGTGCGGAGCAGTGGCCAAGACATCATATCATGCACGTACAGGTTTGAGTGTGGCAGCCAGCGTACCAACGCCAAGCTGGTGTGGTAACGCGCAAGAGTGAGAAAAATTAGGCGAGACACACACACCATGGGTCAGGGGTACACGTTTGGGCGCTTGGACGCCCCAAAGCAGCGCTGGTATGCTTACAGCAGAGGCATAAATGCACCATCAAAAAGATTAAGCCTATTGCAAAGCCAATTCACAACTTGGGTACCTAATTTTTGCGTTTCAAGTCTAATTTTCATAAAATCTCACATACCACATATTTTTTACGTTTGAAATCGTTGGCGGGGTCAATTCACCAAATCTCAATCATTTGGGCACATTATACTACCTAATGTATCATGTCTACTTTAGTCATAATTCAAGGCACTAAAATGATTTAAGACGTGTCAAGCTCCAATCCATCCCTAAACTCAGATTTGTTATGCTTATTCTAACATGTTGACATAATTTAGGGAGTCCTATTCCCTTAATTACTCAACATGGCACATCAAGTTTTTCCAACTGCCTACTAGTTATCTAACAATGGTTCATATATTGCCATTCACATATGGACACAACATGCTGAACCAATTACCCCAAACCTGCTTACGGACTCAATCCAATTTGTATTCTATCCTATCTATATTACACTTCATCCAAAACATTATATTTCACATAATTTCATGCAAGTATATCAGCTGACTATGACGTTCATGTTGTGGAATTGAAATAATATTCTACTCATCTCCAATCGTAGTGCGTAAATAATTGTACTAAAAATTACACTTACTAATTCCCAGGAAAGACTGGAGGGGTCATAAACGGTCCCACTTAATACCCAATCTCCTTAGACAGAATTTTCTATGCAATTAATAGCACAATAACTCACAACAGCTACTAAAAATAAAGCTATTAAATAACCAATAAAGAACACCAGAATTTAACGAGGTTCGGCTAATTTTGCCTACGTCCTCAGACACCACTCAATTAATATTTCACTCTAGAAATATTACAAAAGAGAGAAAAAGAATACACAAAAGCCCTTATAATTAATTAGGCTCTTGTTTGGGATACTAAAACTATAGGAGGAGGTTTCCTTATATAAGCAAGGAAGGAACCCCCTCCCTTTATATTTTTTCCATGTGGGACTTCCCACAACAACAATTCATACTTGTATAACAGTGGTATAACGTCTTAATTTTTAAAAATAGATTTCTAAAATCCAAACAAATTTTTCGCGAATAAATTTCAAATTTAAAACAAAATTTGAATTAATATAATAACGCAGTCGGCAATACATCAACCGACTCATTCATGTTTACATATACATAATAAAACTGGTATATACAGGAGCCGGCCAAGGCTACTACAAATAACTATGTGCACCATGTACTATACATATATATATACATAATGCTCCGAGCAGGCTAAGTGACTTCATATATCATCGTTGCGTCCTATATCCACTGTAAAAATAACAACAAATAGGGGGTGAGCATAAACATATCAAATGATAGTTATTGAATCAGATTAAGTGTCCAATTCATAACTACATATAAACCATAACCATATCACACAATCTTATCATATATTATTCATTCTCATAATAATCATATACTCATGTGGTTCACAACAACATACACCGATGCATTCACATGCTCAATCAAATGGATCCATTATTAAGTCTTTTATTTGTGTTGCAACACTGGCTCTCAGCCATAACTCAGCTCTTAGCTGATCCAGCCGTTTTGCTGGTACCAAACCGTTTGCCCTCTCACGTGACACAATCACTCCCAGCGACAACGGTAGTGTCACGGGCTAAACCTCGAGCCCCGCTCAAGAGGTTTCTGCCTTGAGTCCCACCCAAGGTCTTTTTGTGGAATCCTCGAAACCACAATTCATATTTGTTCATTACACAAGCATCCCATGCTTATCAAATGCATCTCATGCATTCATACATCATGATATATTTCATGAACAACATTCATATCATCATCATCATCAATCATATATCAACATCATATTTCCTACTGTATCTCATGCATAGGAATAATCATAAATACATACATCACTTATACAATTCATATCTCATATAAATTCAAAATCAATATCACTCACATATGAACGGAAAATACTATAACACAAGTATATAACATATATTCGGGATTTCTCATCAAATATATAATACCATCCTGAATCCGTTCATAAACTATACATTTAAAATGTAAACGCTCCCCCTACCTGGAATAAAGACTTCCAGCAGCTCTTCAGGCTATATCCAATCACAGCTCACAAATTCCAACTGGAATTTCCAGCTCTGAACCAGTCCAAAGCTTCTTCGTGAAAGAGAAGAAGTGAAGATTGATTTCCTCTTTGATCGTTAATTTCTAGTAAAGATTGGAAAAGAAAAGGATTAAAGGTGATGTTTTACACTTTCCAAAATTCAAGCTGATCCAACAGTAGAAGTTGATATAAATCGTTCATACAAAGAGACGTGAACGAAATGAAGAAGTCTGATACACGTATCTTAAATGATAAGGAATAAACAAGATATTTAAAGAAAAGAAGATAGGACAAAATAGAGAGGGTCCCATACTTAAAAAAGACAAAAGAATTTGCTAGAATTTAGAAGAATAGAACGACGTGGAAGAACCTCAATGATTGAAGTAAATATCAGCTCTGACGTTGTTTAGATATTTTGGCATATCTCTCTTTCCGAGAAGGATTCATCATAGTCTCTTCCCATTCAGAATTACTTCACTCGGAGAAAATTCACTCTGAAATGTTTCTACATAAAACACTGTCATAGCTTTCCTTTCCTCGGAGGTGATCCACTCGAAAAGGTATCACCCGGAGATACCTCATTCAGAAATATCTCACTCAGATATATCTCTACCTGAGTCAAAGTCTTTCTTCACTCGAAAATATTTCTCTCGGAAGTACGTCGCTCGGAAGTCTTACAACCAAAAGGGTCATTTGGAGTCAAAGTTCAGTCTCAAAGACGAATCCGAGCATAAGCTCTCGGCAACTTGAATATGGACCCGAGCACGAATTGAATGAAAGAATTCACCACTCGGATATTTACTTCTCTCGGGAACTATTCACTCGGAAACGTACTCGTTCGAAGTTAAAGTCTTTCTCTGTCCAGAAGTACTCTCCCTGGAAAAGACTCACTCGGTATATCCCAACCGGTGCCATACCACACGGAAATCAAAAATATATCACTTGACGCTATTCCACTTGGAAACGTCTCACTCGGTGCCATCCCACTCGGAATGTTACACTCAACTCGGAGATGCTCCACTCGGTCACTATTCAAAAATATCTCGGCCCGAGAAGTACTCATTCGAAATCAAAGCTTCTCTTCATTCGGAAGTACTTCTCTCGGAAACGATCCATTTGGAAATGTTTCACTCGGAGACGTTTCACTCAGATTTTCCTTACTCAAAAGTGTCTTATTCAGACACAGTTTTTCTTAACTCAAATGATTCTCTCAATCATGCTTCACTCGGAAACATGTTAACCTTCCTTCACTCGGAATCATATCCATTTTTCACTCGGAAGGTCTTGTCTCAGACATAATTCACTCGGAATTTCTCCACTGATCCTTAATGAATTATTTTCTAAAATTTTAAATTTTAGGATGTTACAAGTGGCACACACCTAGTCCAACAATGGTTGTATCAAGTCCAATCAAACCGAAATTCTACCTATAAAATAGAGGTTTAACAATACACGTATATGTAAATTTAACACAGAAGTTCATCAATTTATATTCCGGAAGACACGTAACATCATATCGCATCATACACCCAATAACTCTTATGATGTATTCAATTCCAGAATTCATAATATCCTGCCCATTCATATCGAGTATAATATCATATTTGGCTCTGTGCCAATTCTCTATCAATTAAAAAAATAACATAAATTGAATAGGTTTAATTCGATCCCAACACTTTTTTTCTTATATTTCCTCCTTGAATTAATTTTCAACTTTTGAAACTTAAGAAAAATCAAACCAATCTTTTTTATGAATTACAAAAGTGATAGTTTTATGTATATAATTTTAATGATAAATTATTAACAATTATCAAACCATTATTAATATATGGCAAGTCTAAATAGATTGACAACCTATTTTTTTTTTCATTGAAACTATAACTAATTTAATATGTTAACAAGCGGTTGAAAGTAATAATAGTTTATAAATATTCACTCCCTTTAGAACAACAAGACATCTTTTAGAAAAAAAAACTGTATGATAATCAAAACAGACAATATTTACATGTGAAATAGAGGTCTGTATTCAGATGTAATGTTACTTGGCTAGATGAAATAATAAAAGATTTTTTTTTACTCATTTTTTGGTGCCTGTTTTTGTTAAATTATATTGCTAGAGTATTAATATATATATGGAAGATATGAAGTCTGAAAAAAATATTGGCGGGTTCTGTTGGCATTTTCTCTCTTTTACAATTTCTATGTCGGGGTAAGACAAAATAAAACCTTTAAAAAAATAAGACAAAATAAGACACAGATGACAAAAAGATAATTAAATAATAGTAGCTTATTAGTGAGTGGATGGTTTAAATAATATATACTCTATTTTCTTTAAGCGGTTTTAAGTTTGAATTTCTTGGATGGAAAATTTTTTTGTTAAAAAAGTTAATTTTATTATGAAGATTCGAGCAAAATTACTTTAATTCGAATAAAATTATTTTTTTTGTAAAAGATAGATACTATTAGGGGTGTCCATCGGTCGGGTTCGGTCGGATTCGGTTACTTTTAAGTCCACCCGTTGTTATCCGTAAACACAAACAATAACCCATTTTCACCCAATACTATAGTCGGTTTGGTCGGGTTCGGTTAATTGCGGTTCTCGGTTTTTTCGGTCGGGTTTTTCGGTTAAGTTTCTTAAAAAAATTTAATTTTTATTTTTTGCCAAACACCTTTTACGTATAAAATAATTTTAGCAAAAACTTGCATATAAAAATGATGTATTTCATGTTTTAGAACCAACGTCTTATAGAATATGAAAGTGACATAACATTGAAGCAGTAGGAATTAATTCTATTAGATTATTTTTTTTCTAATCATAGATTGTACTAGAACTAGAAAAGAGCTTAAAAGTTATTAAGTATGCATTTAGAATATGATGATTTGATGATAAACTCATGTATGACTTCAGGTTGACCACACAAAGACCAATCTTAAAAAAAGTATCGTCAATATATCTATAAATCAGTAAAGAGAAATAACTACATGATATTCCTAGTAACAGTCGGTCAGGTATGGGTATCTTCGGGTTTAATTAGTCACAATAAACCACTTAAATGATCCGTTTTTACCCAAAAATCCGTTACAAACTGACCCGTTCTTATCTTTGAAATCGGGTAGTTCGGATTCACACGGATAACATCGAAATTGGACACTCCTAGATACTATAGTAAAAAAGAATGTATATTTTGAATTTTGTTTAAATATATATATTTTTGGATATTCCTTTTCAGACATGGTTTCTTCATGTCATCTGCTCACTGCTCTCTCGGCTACAGCAGTATATCTCCCGTAAACATGCAATTAAGTTGTTTTATTTCTTTTTTCCGCCTTTTTTGTTATGTAAATGTTTGTTGCTTATTTCCTAGGATTTGTCAGTTTAATTAAGAAAATAATTTTTTTACTTTATTAATAATTTAAAAAATTAACCTTAACATATTTTTTTATAAATGATTGAAACGGCAAGTTTATATATATATATATATATATATATATATATATATATATTCATTTGTTTTTGAGAAAAAAAGATACATTTTAAAAGTAATGTCTTTTAATTATTAATAAAATGTTCTTCAAATTTAAGCAACACCTAAACACTAGTTCTCATAACCACGGGGTGTAGTATAGTAATACACCTCACTTCATTTCTTAATCATATGTATAGGGTTCAATTTTTATTGATGAGAATAAAATAATATTTTATGGTCATTCAATCACTCTTAGGTTAGTTTAGATTTAGAAAAAGGTTAGTTAGTGTTTAACAGTCAATACCTTGATGAAATAAAAAAAAACATGAATTATAATGCTAGTGTTGACTAATTTAAAAATGTTATTAGCTACCTCTTTTACAAGATTGGTTATTTAAGAGTTATGCTTAGAAGAAGGATTAAGTTTTCATTTTAAGTAAATATTCACTAATTTTAAAATGTCTTTATCTTCATTTAACTTCCAAAATCTCGCTACTAACTGAACATGCCTTAGAAGAATATTTTGAATGTTTGGCAGGTTTGATTTTAAAAATTGTTTTTAATATTTAATTTATTTTCATTTTTAATTACAAAGTAGTGAAAATATTTTGTTATTCTTTCCAAAATAAACTATGAAATTTTTTTAAAAAAAATAGTATCAATTTTATAATTAGAAATTAAAAAATTACATGTTCTCAAAAAAAAAATTTGGTTGGTAAATTTTTTCAAACTAAACAATACCTATTTACTTCTTTGATTTGGGCGATTGGCCTAATATTTGTAAAAAAAAAAAGAACAAGACTGCAGTGTTTTTGTCCACACATCTTTATTTTTTTGGAAAACAAAGTCCACACATCTTTGAAGTAAAGCATAGACAACATTAAACAGGAGCAAGATGTATAAATATCCTTAACAGCAACAAACAGCACCAGTGGTCTAGTGGTAGAATAGTACCCTGCCACGGTACAGACCCGGGTTCGATTCCCGGCTGGTGCAAAGATTTGCGGGGATAGCTCAGTTGGGAGAGCGTCAGACTGAAGATCTGAAGGTCACGTGTTCGATCCACGTTCACCGCAAGTTTTGTTTTTATTTATTTTTTTCTTTCTCTCTTTTTTCTCTGAAAACGTGTTACTTTGTCATCAACAATCTTGGTTCTGTGCCTTTGTTTTTTCCAATATAATATGTTTCCCTAATAATAATGATCGTTATACAACATTATAAGTTGGGTAATCATGTACATGTCATAAACTGTGGATGCAGCAAGTTGCATATATGTTGTATTTGTTTGTTGGTTGATGCTTCCTTAATCAGCATCTCAAGTTGTGTTTTCATGGATTTGTCCTATATGTATGATGGATGAGGATCATCGCTCACTTTGTATTTTGTATTCTTAAGTCATGTACTTTATGCATATTATATATTACGAGTTCCAATTTGTTTAGCAAGTCTATAGATCTCACTTTCATGATGACTATATGCTCTAACTTAAGGCTATCCTTTCAAATAAACAATCATTCATCGGGAAATTAGAGACTTTTTTTCATAGGACTAGTTAATTTCTTGTGAAATTTATATTCTTCTATAATGAACATGTCAAATGTTGTAATGTGAAAATGACTGATATTTGTAGTAATATATAGTGTGTTATCATTTATCGTCGCATGTTCAGTAAATGCCTATGTTGTCTCACTCTTCTATAAGTGATCTTATTAAAAATATACTTACTATTAATTTGGTAAACGAAAATATAACAAAGGGTGTTTTTTTTTATAAATTGGGTATTTATTACGGTGACTAATCCTTTCACCGATTTGTATGTACCTAGATGAATGACACAATAAACCTCAAGTTTTAAAGTTGCTTTATGTATATCTAAGATAGAACCCTTATAACATGGTAAAGAGATAATGACTTTTTTCTGCTTGAGTTTATAAAAATTATTTTGACGATAGATATGTTGCAGTATCAATAACTAGTCTTGCTCTTTAAAAAATTACTTCCCCATTCCTTTATATAAAAAACATATAATCACAATCATAGGAGAAGTATTGGAAACAACCATCTTAATTAAATAGTATCATCATTTAATTTTTATTCCAAAAATACCCATACCTTTAAATAATTAAAATAATTAAATAACAATAAGCAAATACATCATTAACGTAAATCTTACAACAAATAAAGGGTATAAAAAAATTTAGTAATTAATACACTTGAAAAGTTATCTATGTTTCTTATATTTAGAAACAAAGAAAAGTAGTTTATTGTTTCTTATAAAAATTAACAAAGGGAGTAATAAATTACTACCTATATTTCATAATAAAAGGCACGGAAATTTAAATTATTTATAAGAAATATTAACATTTTTTAATGTATTAAATAAACAATTTCTTTTATACCTTTAATATTGTAAGTATAGAATATGACACAATAACCTATTTCTGTGAGTGAATATTTCAATAAATGAGATATTTTTGGAAATGAGTAGTATTTAAACATGTCAAGCAAAATAAATGTTGTGTTGAAATACTCTTTGTATAATGTACTCCTCCTCAATTAATACACTCTTGTTTTAAACAAACTATAACTGTATAATTGAAAAAATAGCATTAAATAATTTGAGACAAACAAATTCAATATTCAATCTTCTAAGAAGAAAAAAATAAAGCATTTAATAATTTGACACAAACAAATTCAATCTTCTAGGAAGAAGAAAATGGAGCATTTAATTTGATACATAAACAAAGAAGAAGACTCATTTGACCCCGACTTAAGGGCCTATTCAAAGAAAACTATTATGTGAGATAACCTTGTCCAACGCAAGTGTTGCGCCAAGTGATTTTGTTTGGGACCTCGACTCAAACACAAAGAAAAAGAAGAAGAGCAGAGAAAAGAAGATTCTAAGTGCACAATTAAATTATGTTAGAACAAGAACAAATTAATATGCCTCTTGAAATTTTATAGTTAAATAGAAACATTTTTTTTCTACATAAGGCTATGTTTGGTATATATGTTCATAAATAGTGATTTAAGTTATTTTATACCTCATTATTTTATGTTAGACAAAATAATTCTATTTGGTAAACGTGTTTACTTTTGTATCTTGTACCCCTTCCGATCCTAAATATAAATAAAAATAACTAATTTTAAACTTATTGGTTGGAAATAATTATTTGCATTAATAATATCAAATATTGATGTAGTTTTTTTAGAATATCTTTAGTATCATTTATTATGTAAACAATTAGTTGCAGTGGGAATATATACATAAGAATATATATATATATATATATATATATATAGTAAGTAAACATTTAATGACATTGAAAAAATATATTTTTTCTTATATTATGAGGACTAAAAAATTTATTAAAATTTGTTTATATTTAATACCGGATAAAATAATTTTTTGAAATGTTAGTTGAAGTAACGTTTGAACTTATAAACTCTTAGCCTTTTTTACACTTTTATCTTCACTAATATTCTTTAAAAAATGTTTCATGCCTATTTTTAAAAAAAATGTCATTTATATCGTTTTATATTTAACTAGTTTTATTAAACATTTTTCTTTTATTTTTGTTTAATAATATATTTTAAATTAATAAATTAATTTATCATTTTTTTTCAACTGTTAAACAAACCTTAAATAGATAGTAAAATAGAAATAGATGTTTTTATAAAAGAAATTACATCTTGTGAATTGTAACGGTAAGAGTATCCTTAGGACACTAGCATATGCTCATTTCTTCTTTAAAAGCTGTACAAGTGAGACTTACAAAATTCCATTGAGTAATTGTGTTTCATGGCAAATTCCATCCGTATTACAATGCATGTCCCGAAGTATAAATGGATATGTACATGCATGCTTTGTTTTCTACTTGGTAAGTTTTAACTGCTGCTGTTAAATTTATTGGCTAACTACGTGGAGCCTGTCATTTTGTGCCTATGCTAATCATAAACTACTACTACTACTTTAGTTTATTAGAACCTACGTTTGCTGCTATATATAAAAAATTAAACCTATGTTTGCACTTTTATAATTCTTCGATCATTACTTTTTAATAAAATATGAAAGCTAGCTCTTATCTCTTTTTAACTACATGGTATTTCACCTAACAATTGTAACCTACGTGGATATGTTAATTGTGACTTGTAACTTATAAGACATATGGTGGGATATTGTATATTTTGCTGTGCTTACGTTACCATTAATTCACCATCTCAAGTTGTTTTCATCGGTGAGTTGCTTTCTAAAAGAATGAAATTTCACAACAATGTCATTATAAAAGAAATGTTATTTTTTGGTAAGTTAAATAAATTGATGATTGGATCAATAACTCAATAGATGAATTCTAGAACACATAATTTTTAAGAGAGGACTTCTTTCCTAGTTTTCTTGTGGTTAAATACATATTTCATTCTCTTTTGTTTTATGTTTATTTTAGACTCTAAGTTTTTCTATGTCAATTGGATCTTTTATATTTCAAATTAGTTTTAGTTAGATCATTTCTATCACTCTCCATCCAACTTTGTTAACATAATGCACATTTAGCACCCTCCAACTTCTCTAACCTTCAACTTTTTCTACCCGCACCCTCACCTTTCACCATCCACCCCACCATGATTTTGAACCATCACATAAAACCTATTTTCTAACCATGAACAAAGCCTTCGACGCAAAAAGTCTATCTTCATAGAAAGCCTTTTTTCGAAACTATTGCTTTTCATCCTTTCGTAACCTTTCGATCAAGTATTTGACAATGTCCTCCCCTCTCTATGCATCTCACTCTCTTCAATCTCTGTAAACATTTGAATTGAGGTTATTAAATCTGAAAATTTGTTAGGTATCTTGTACCTCCAAGAAGATAAAATGGCGTTATTCGCCCCTGAATTTTATTGATTTCAGAAAAAAAGAGCTACGCAAAGGAGTCTACTCCTCTCACATTGGAATTAAACTAGTTGTGCACTAAGCAATAAAAAGAAAGATCTGTCCTTGTCGAAAAACATATGAGCTATTTATAGGAGATTGGTTAACACCCTAACCATCTCAAATTAACATATAGATAAGCTAACTAATAAAGATAAAGATATAAGAGATTGGTTAACAACCTAACCACCTCAAACTAACCTATCTACTAATAAAGATAAAGATAGATTTAAAGATTTAATTTCTATTTTTTCCCTTCTTTCTATAATACCCTTTTAACTTATTTGGAGGTCTAACAATACCTTCCCCTCCTAAAACAACCTTGTCCTCAAGGTTAAAATCTGGAAATTGAGCTTGGATATGGTGGCTGAATCAACCTGGTTATATGGTGTCATCTTCCTCCCCATAAACACTTTCCGGATTTGCGTTATCATCCTTAGCCAAGATAATGACTTGCAGGCTCTTATCTTGACAGCGATGTCCTAGACCAAAAGGTAAACCGCAATGAAAGCATCAATTTTCTTCCATATGTTTGACATATTCTGGTATGATAAACTTCTGGTTCCCCTGAATCTGTTGGGGTTTGTAGGTGTAGGCGTAGAATAGACTTCTCCATGATTTTTGTGATTGATGTTGTTGTTGGTAGGGTTGGAAATAACAGGGGCTTCTATTCGAGAAGCTGATCCCTGGTTCCCCTGAAATCGATACCCTGCTACCGTGGTATGTTATTGTGGTTTCCCCATGAATTGACCCTCTTTCATGGCATCTTCTATGTCTCTCGCAATTTCCATGGCGCGATTTAGCTCTCTAGGATCATGGGGTTGGACTAATCCTTTAATCTCTGCACGTAGTCCAACCAAGAAATATCCAAAGATTTGCTCCTCTGAACTGTTTTTCGTTTGAGCAATTAGAAACTCGAATTCTTGGGCATAGTCTTCCACTGTTCCTGTTTGTCTTAAAGCTGCGAACCTTTCATACATAGAACCTCACCCATTCTCGCCATATATTTTTAGTACTGCTTGTGAAAAATCATCCCAAGAAGGATTCTTGGTGTTGTTATGCCAATATTAGAACCAATGGAAAACTTTTCCTTCCATGCTGATAAAGGCCACATGCAATTTTTTTGATGGCTTGACATGGTGCACTGCAAAAAAAATTTTCTGCCGTAGCAAGCCAACCCAAGGGGTCATTCCTTTCAAACGCGGTTAGTACCACTTTCTTCAACCAAGAATGTTGTAAATCTTCTTCATCCTTTTCATTGTCACTAGAACCAATGCTGGAACTGTCTGTATCATCTTGTGATTATTTCTTGGTGAGACATTCCATGATAAGACCTCTGATTTGATTCAAATCAAGCATATTTTCCTTGATGTAGGTGACATCTTTTTGTAGTTCCCCCAGCTTGCTTCCATGATTTTTGATCGTATTTTCAGCTTGTTGCAAACGTGATTCTATTGCAGCAGCAACACGAAACGACAGGTCGGACAAATTGTTAGGTATCTTGTACCTCCAAGAAGATAAAATAGCGTTATTCATCCCTGAATTTTATTGATTTCAGAAAAAAAAGAGCTACTCAAAGGAGTCTACTCCTCTCACACTAGAATTAAACCAGTTTTGCACTAAGCAATAAAAAGAAAGATCTGTCCCTATTAGAAAACAGAGGAGCTATTTATAGGAGATTGGTTAACACCCTAACCATCTCAAATTAACATATAGATAAGCTAACTAATAAAGATAAAGATATAAGAGATTGGTTAACAACCTAACCACCTCAAACTAACCTATCTACTAATAAAGATAAAGATAGATTTAAAGATAGATTTAAATATTTATTTTCTATTTTTTTCCCTTCTTTCTATAATACCCTTTTAGCTTATTTGGAGGTCTAACAAAATTTGTTTAAGGTTATTAAATCTAGAACTTTTGTTTAGGTTGTTGAAATTGGAATTTTAAATTTGGGATTTTCACATTCTAGATGTTAGAATTGGAATTTGAAACTTTGGTTTAGGATACTAAAATTAAAATATGAAATTTGGGGATTTTAACATTCTAAAGGCCATGGATGATGGTTTGGTGGTTATGTTGGTGGTTGGAAAAGGTGGAGGGTGAAGGTGGAAGGTTGGAGAAGTTGGAGGGTGCTACGTATACACTCCGTTAACGGAGTTGGATAGAAAATAATGGATGTGACTCAACTTAAACTAGTTTGAAATAGACAGACTCATCTGACAAAAAAGTGTAAGGTTCTGAAGTGAAATAACCACGAAATATAATGAGATTCAAATAGGTATTTAGCGTTTTCTTTCTAATGCTCTCATTTCTCGCTCACCTCTACTTTCAAATTTTAAATTAATTTCATTTTAATCATGTGTTAAGAAAATTTCATCCTATCCAGTATTTAAAAAAGCACACTTTAGTCATTTTTTAGACTTCCTTTATACTAAAAATAATTTTGTTTGTTGATTTAATGTGCTAAATATAATGTTATTAAAAACATTTAAAAAGAACTAAAATGAAACTTGCTATATAAGATAACAACATTAATTTAAGTAACATAATTCCTAACAAAACTAAGTGAAACATACAAAATGAAAATGAAAACATTTAAATATATGAAACTACAATGAAATTTCACACAAACATAAAAGGACAAAAATAATATTTTACTCTTTTATTTATGTTCTATTTTTTCTATCCTTTATCTTTAAATTAAAAGTGTTCATAAATGATCTAATTCAGTATAAACAATAAAATTGAACCAAATTATATGAAAATTATTTCACTAAATAATGTCTTCAACCATCATGTACATTGGAAATATTTATTTTATAGATTAAGGGTGTGTTTGGTAAAATAAGTAGAAAAATTAGTTTAAAAAATGTTAGCTAGAAGATGATAAGCTAGATGAATGCTGATAGCTAGAAGTTAAAAGATGATAACCTAGCTAATTGGTAAAATTAACTGTTAAATATAAAATAACATAAAGGATATTTAATTTTAAAATAAATAAGTGATTTTTTTAAAATATCATTGAAGATAATAGTACAAAAAAAGCTCAAAGCTTATAAGCTCAAACATTACTTTAAGTAGCATTTCAAAAAACATTATAAGTTACTCAAACAAGCTCATGTATCAAATAAAGTTATTTTGCTTAATAAACTTTCAAGCTACTAAAATAAGATACAAATTAACTTATATCGTTATTTATAGCCTTGCGAAACATAGCATAGATATACATATAAAAAAAAGTTGACAAAAAGGGCTAAAAGCCCAAACAAAAAAAAGAAAAAAACTACCTAAGGAAACCTATATACATATTGTCATCAAGAATGCTAAGAGCTAAAAAATCAAGAATAAACTCAAAATATCCCATCCAAACAAAGACCATGCTTAGCTAAAAGGTCTGCCACTGAGTTAGCTTCATGAAATATATGACTCTAATGAATCTCTAATATCAATGGACTCTTTTAGAATGTCTTTAATCCAGGAAGAGCTAGGATGAAGACAATGAATATTGAGTCTCAAGAAATGAATGACACTGGCTAAATCAGATTTAAAATGAATTTTGTTAAAGCCTCTAGACTTAGATAATCTAATACCATGAAGGATCCCTCAAAGCTCAACAACCATGATTAAGCATATTGGCCAAAATTAACAACATAGGCATATAAGAAACTACCATCATCCAACCTTAAGACTCCACCATAAGCATTAGTACCTGACCGAGCAACTGAACCATCATCGTTGATTTTGATCCAACCTTGCCTAGGAGGAGACCAATGGATAACCTTTTGATTTAAAATGGAAAGAAGAACAATTTCATCCAAGCTCTAAGCTTGGGAAATAGAAGCCACTCTATTTTCCATCTTAACAATCTAGGATAAGTAAAGCCTCCTCCAACTGATTGTCCCTATCTTGATGTCCTCCTTGGTTCTCCTGGAGATCCCCGTCATCTCTGTGGCTGGGTTGCTACGCGTGGTCGCCATCTTCTCCTTCCTTAGAGCTAATTTTTCGTTGTGTGTTGTGGAAACCGTTTTACAAGGCCCCACGGTGGGCGCTAAAACATTCACTCTAAGCACTGAACGCATAAAACCCTATAGAATTACTCTAGGAGATTAGGGTTATATTGTTTGAATATGTGTCACTTGAATTACAAAGGGCTCTGAGGCCGTATTTATATATCAAAGGCCTTGAGCTTAGCTCGATATCTAATAGATAAGAATAATCTCACTTCCTAGAATTAAGGAGATAATGAGCTCATTTGTTTAAGCTTATTTTAAGAGATATCCTAAACCCTAAACCCTAAAAAAACACTTATTTTAAATGTTGATATGTTTGTTTAAAGTTTTAAAAATAAGCAGAAGCTGAAAATAAGCTGATTTGAGCTTATTTTAAGAAGCAACTCTGATCTGCTTATTAAAAAAGTAATTATCAAAAAAGTACTTTTTTAAAAAGCACTTAAAAATAAGTTTAAACAAACGAGCCCAATATAATTTCCTGAAACTAAGGGATGAGGGAGCCCTAGCTAATCTGGAGGGAACAAAAACCTCTTAAGATAAAGCTCAAAGAGTTAGGGAGAAAGTGGATCTTTTTGCCTAACGCCTCTTTAAAAATATATTTTATACCAATTATTAAAATAAATATTTTAGAATAACCTATAAAAAATATTTTTTATACCAATTATTAAAATAATTGATATAAACATCATTATTTTACATTGGTTACTTCAATAACTGATGTAAAGAATATTTTTTGCATTGATTATCAAAAGAATAAGAATAAAAAATTAAAAATTTGATCTTTAAAATTTAAGAAGTTAAAGAGATAAAAAAATTAATATGATAATAATTGGCTTACAAATTTTAATTAGTGAAATAGAACATGAGATAAGGGTATTGCACAGTTTTATCCACTACGTTCGTTCTATGATTCCATATTAAATGGCAAGTTGAAGGCATGCCCCTTGAGACGGTTCACGAGTCCGAGTTTTATCTTTCTAAATATTTCTTTGAAAGTGATAAAGCGTTAATTAATAAATTAGCTATTATAGCGATAGATTTCACTTCTTATCAGTTTTCTCTGCCAGTGGACATCTGAATCAGTGTCTCCTAGAGAAATGTCCATAAAATAAATTTTATATTAATAAATTTTTTAAAAAAATTATTAATTAAAACAAATAAAAATCTATTATAAAACTAGTAATTTTTTTATTGGATCTTTCTAATTTTAACTAAAGATGATAATAACATTTATTAGTTTCTTTATATTAGTGTCAAAACAAAGAATGACCTTCCACAACTGATTTATATTTCAATTGATTTCCAATTTGCTAGCAAACCATGTTAATGACCTTCCATAACCGGCTAAAGAAATAAGTTAAAATATAAATGAAAAGATAAATGTTGTTATTATTTTTTGATTAAATATTATTATTATCTTTTGTTAAAATTTAAAAAGTCCAATACAAAAACTTTACCAGTTTACGATAGATATTTATTGATCTTTAGTTAATAATTTTTATAAAAATGTATTAATGAAAATTAGTTTTAGGGGCTTTTTTAAGTCGCCTAAACTAAGAGTTTTACTTGCCAAATATAAGGATCGACCTAGTTTATGATAAATGCTAAGTAGTGGCAACTAGATGATAGACTTGTTATGTTTGTTGGGAATGACTTGATATCTGCTTCGAAATTGTACTAGGTCAAGAATGAGTTGATACTTATTTCGATGTTGATGCTAACCAAGTTATAGCATCGATTTCTCTTCCAATGTCTACCTTTGACGAACACTAAATCATTATTTTCCAATAGTATTTATATTTTATGATTATATATATAAGACCAATTCTAAAATTTTATGAACTCTATATGACATAAGAATAAAGGCTCCTCAATATTTTTATTAAATAAAATATTTATTAAATAACCAACCCAAATTAACAAAGTCATTATAAATTTTAAACATATGAATATGAAATTGCATCATGGTGAAAAGCATAATAATAAGTTAAAAAATAATGAAGAGTACTTCCATGCTTTCCTTCAAAAATAGTATGAAAAATAAAAAAATTAAATAATAAACAATGACAATAAAAATTAAAAATTAAGACTCTATAAACACAAAAATTAACAAAATATTGATATCAACGTTAATAAAGTTAACAAAGATTTGAAAGGAAAATAATGAAATGATGAAATAATTTATATAGCCAAAATTAATAAACAAGTGATTTTCTAGTGTAATTGGAGTAATTGTCTTCCAATTTTTGTCCTTTTATATAGATACTTTTTTTATATGGGTTAGATATTTTTTAATTAATTATCTAGATTTTTTATTTTTAATTAATGTTTAACAATGAGTGTAAATGCATAATGCATATCATTAAAACTTTAAAACAAAATTATTACACTAGGAAATAGTTAAACTCTCAACTTAAAACACACACTTTGTCCCCTAAGTTATTGTTATTTTATTTAAAGTTGTTATTTTTCTCTCTACATAACGTAAATATTATTTATTTCAGGCCTCTATCAACAATAAACCCTGAGTATATTGTCCTTGTTTAGTCAACCCTATATACATATATCTTATTTTTTTAATTCACTAAGTTTGTATATAAAAATATTATTTTATGTTAATTTGTCTTTATAGGTTATTTTCAAATTTTTATAATAGTAACATTTTACTAGGCTTTAATGCATTTTTTAACTCTGCTAAATTTTTTAAATTAGATTTACTTGCTTGTAAAAAAACATTCAAATTTAACCTTTTAAATATTTAGATTGATTGGTGTCACCCTATGTATTAACTTCTTCCAGTTAAAAATGTTGAGGTCATAGCAATCATGTGAATATTTTCAAAATTAAAAATAATAATTCCAAATCATGATGTTCTTACTTAATCTTTAGAGTAAAATGGAAGACCTCTAGTCTAGTGATTGCCGCTAAAGAACATAATAAGGACCACTAAAAGGTCCATCCCGTTTCCCTCTCCACATAGCACTACCTCCTTGCCGGTACACACCCAATCATTAACAATACCTCACACTACACACAATCAATTTGTGATTTTTGAGACCTGTTTTCCCTGAGTCAATCTCTTTATTTCAGCAGATGATTGATTCTCTATTTCAATGGGTTTGGACTACATCACCCTAGTTTTAATCCTTATATAAATACGACTTATAAATATATTTTATGACCTAAATGACACGTTATACAAATAGTAATCCTAATTTTCTAAAGTAATTCTTTAGATATTAAATCCAACTTGTATGTGCAAGTAAATTGCAAACGTCCTTGGCAATCATGACTCGGTATTAAATTTTTACCCAATTAACCATCTAGGTTAACCTCAATATGGTGAATTAGTCAAATGTGGATACTTAATTAAAGCCAAATTGTTCTGTACGTCTTTATCAAGATTCTATCTGAAAGATATAGAAGAATAAAATACAAATAATATGCAATCTCTGGCACCAACTAAGCTCTAAAGGATTGAATGAAAACCGAAATTATAATATTGTTTGATGTAAGAAATAATACAATCAGTCATGTAATTTGTTTATATAATAAACAAAAAGGGGCATCACTTATCAAAATGACGGTATCAATAATATTTATATATTTCACTCTTGTTATTTTGTGCACTTTTTCAACCGCTTTATAGCACTTTTTCCATTAATAAAATGAAATTTTATAAATACTGTAATATATCAACTTTAGTTAAAAATCACTATCATCACTAATGAATTTGCCTTAACAGTGTGAAAGGTAGGCACGCATTTCTTTTTAACTCGCTTTGTTCTTCAGAGGGAAAATTTTTCATTTTTTTAATATTACTTTTTTATCCAACCTTGCTTAGTCACCATAAAAAATAACTAAAAACAGAAAAGGATATATAAAGTGTTGCTTACTAGTATTATTATATATATATATATATATATATATATAGCTATTTTATGTGAAATGGCATCGCCACTTTAGCATTTACTTTTATATCCAATGACTTAGTCATAGCAAATATAATTGTTTTCTTCCTCTTTTCTAATACGGATAAGAACCGTGTTTCAACATCCAAACTAATATTAACTTAATTGATATTATTTAAAAAATAAAAGTAACATCAAATTAAGGTATTCTTAACCATCAAGCGGGTTACTGAAGGAGATATTCTCGTTTAATCTTAAATTTGAGTCCCAGAAAATTTAATTTTAACAGGGATAAGTTTGTCACTCAATGATATTTAAGCCCAAATATGATAAAGAAAAAGTAATGGTACTCTTCATTTTATTATGAAATATTTAGCCCGAAGTTGAATTTCCTCTGTGCTGAAATTTATTATAAAAATCAAGTCTGCAAATTGTTGTAAAATTTGAAATTAATTAATATTTCGTTGCACTACTTTGCTTTAATGCATTATTATTTACTCTAACCAAAATCTGTCAAATTCATTAATTTACTGTTCCAAAAGTTGAAAAACTTATAAATTTCCCTTCGGCTTTATAAAAAACTAATACTAATTGATAATTACATATATAATGCAAATCACCTACCCAATTTTTTTATGAAGACTACGCGGAATCAACCCAAGAACAAATCATTGTCCCGAATCATACAGTTCCCACCAATAAATAAAACACGAATAATTAAACTGAGCTCGTTTAAGTTAAAGATTAATTTTGTTCCAAAAAAACTTAAAGATTAATTGTAGAATTTTCCCCCCATTTTTTTATGTTGTTAAACCAAGTTGGAGTTTGTCTTTAGTTTTCCTTTATATTACCAAAAAATACCCAAGTTGGATTTCGTCTTCAGTATATATATATATATATATACACACACTAGATCTTATCATAAATGATCGAGATTAAAATATAATAATCATATGACTTTTTAAAAAATTCACGTGACCACGTGATGTGACTTTGAAGAAACTTTTAATTATAAGGCTTAGATTTATCCATCTCACTCTCATCTAAGACAACCTTTCTCATAAAAAACATTAGAGAAAGACTTTTTTTTTGGCGAAAATGAGAGGAATAAACTTGGACTGTTAGATCTTATCATGGATAGTCAAGATTAACATATATCAATTATGTGAGTTTTTTTAAAAATTCATGTAACTTTTTAAATGATCATGTGACTTTAATTTTTTTTTTAATCATGACCATTCATATATAGTTATATGACTTAAATTTATTTTTCTTACTCTCACCTAATACAATCTTTCTTATAAGATATATCCATGTATGTGTGTGCTAGGATCCAAAAAATTTATTGTGATTGATAATAACATGTTTTGAGGCTTGATCGACAAAAATATATAAAAGTATTTAACATCACACATCAATAACGTTAAATTTAAACTTTGATTATCAAGAAAACAAGTTTAATTCTCATGTACCCAACCTTTGTCAGTAAATAGTTGGATTTCTAAATGGATGCTAAAATATATTCTATTTATGAATATGTAAAGAATTTTATCGAGATTAAGATTAATTTCATAGTCTCAGATTATCGAATATGCAATGCTCTTGAGAAAAAAATTAACATAATTACTAAGTTAAAATTACTTTGATTACAAATTTTTGTGACAAAAATAAAATAATTAACATAAATATTAATCATTTTTAAAGTAAATTTATTAAAAATGATGACTGAACTCACCATAAAAGTTAACTTAATATGGATTAAGGATTGTTAAATACTTAAACTTTGTAAGGAATATACTAACTATATTTCCTATTGATGTGAAACATCTTAACAAAATCATTAGGAAAAATTGAAAGATTTGGTTAATTGTCGAGTTTAAGGAAAAGAAATTCGCATTTGAATTCGAATATACATGTTAACAGTTAAGTTAATGATTCCCATGTTGTGAGAACATGCTCCTAAGGATGGAATATGCGGACCACTGAAACCGATTTCAGCATAAAGTGGCTCCCATCAAGGCACGGTGGATACGACCACGTGAACCTTAAATTATTAATCACGTTAAATAAAACATATAGATATAAAAAGTATATAAAAATTATTATTATTAAATTTGTCTTTTATATAATATATAATAATATAATTCGTGTTCACTCTCGTAGGTAAATTGCACAATAAACTAACTATAATGTTTTGGGAATCACATTAATTAAAGTGCTCATACTATAACGCCTACCTCACACACACATGAATATATAAACACCACAATTGGCATTCATTTTGCACTCTCATGGACAAACAAATTCCCTCTGTCGACCTGGCTATGAGCTCCGACGAGGTGAGCTTTGCTGATACAGTTTTCAGCTTTTGGGATGATGTCAAGGCCTTGCCAGAAAATTCATCTAAAAACGATGATGACGATGATGATATCGACGACAACAACAATAATAAAATTTTTGATATCACAGAAAATAACAAAGCTTTTTGGGAGGAACAAGATGAGCTTCTTAAGGTATTCCAATTTCATATACAACTACGTTTCTTCTTCTAGGTGTGTGTTTTATTTCTTTCATCTACCACTCGCTCAAACCAATTCACTTTATTTTATTTCTAATAATGAAAAGTTGAGATAGGTTGAGTTTCAGATACTTATTAGAATTTATTAAAGATCACCCATTAATAAAATTAGTATAATTTCATAACTTCCACAAAATTAATTTTTCACCGATCTTAATTTATTGGCAGCCAAATCACCTATACTTAACGTCTTCCTTCTACATAATAAAACCGTACTTCAAAATATAAATCTCCTTATAAATTATCACATATGCAATCATTAATTTTTTAATTAACTATTATTAGTAATTTATCCTTTAAAACGTATTTTTAACTTTAGTGAAGTCGGATTTGAAATAAGAAATTTAATTCCTATATTAGATTATGACATTTAAATGAAAAATAATAATTCATGGAATTTTATTTTGGAAGGCAACTTTGTGTAGGAGTAGCACACGTGAGGCAAAAATTCGGCAAGCGACGAAAGAGGCTCTGATGGACTTGAAGATGTCGGAGATGGTGTGTATTTGCCGGCGGCGACCGGTGGTGGCCAAGAGCTGCACGAATTGCTTGCTGAGAGAACTATGTGATCAGTTAATGAACCTTGGCTACAATTCTGCTATTTGCAAATCTAAGTGGAGGAGTTCATCGGAAATCCCATCAGGTATATTAATTATACTTAATAAATTTACTCATATATATAAATTTACTCATAATTCAAATTATATATATAAACCAAATCAAATTATCCGTTGCAAATGTTGGTTTGTATAACTATCTCCATCTCAATGTTTAAAAAAAAAAGAAAATTAATTCCCTGTTCTTGAAACGAACAATAACTTTATAGGCCTAAATATATATGTTTTTGGCATTTATAAGATAGAAAATAGAGGGTTTTTATTAATCTTTATAAAATTATTTTTTTTCTCTTACATCCTACAATTTATATTGAATATTTTATTTTTTATATTATTAGTTAAGCTTAAAGATAAATTCAACTCTTCACAAATTTTAGATTTTGGGTTGTCCTTCCGAAATATTTTTTTTAGTATAGTGTCCCTGTAATATTTTTATTTTTAATATTTAACCATTGTCGTTAACAGATTCTGTTAAGTGCTGATGTATAGTTGACTCATATGCCATACGTGGCATGTGAGTCAGAATTTTATGCTGTCCAGTTGGGTTTAGGCTGAGATAAAGACTGAGTTGAGACTTAGTCATCAAGTAGGGACAACAAGCTAGATAACATCCAATGCCAGAAAAATGGCACATATGCACCTAGTGGCATGTGAGTCAACTACACCCCACCACTTAACAAAATCTGTTAACGACAAGGGTTAAATACTAAAAATAAAAATATTACATGAACACTATTCTAGAAAAAATCATTCTAGGGGACAACCCAAAATCATAAATTTGTTATGGGTTTAGCCTATTGGTTAAATCTATTAAATTTTAATGTGACTAATAAAATTACACATTAATTTACCTAAGTGATTCTAATAAGTTTAACTAAGGATTAACATATGATTTTGGAGGCTAAAATACAGTTTCTATTAATTAAAATCTCAACAATTTTATTTTCTTGATGAATTTATAAGCAATTATAACAACTAAAAATTGCATTTCAGTTACCAGAGTCATATATTAATAATAAATTTCATCTATTACAATCATGTGGATAAGGTGATATGTAACTTTGTTAACTATATCAACATTTAACAAAGAACTTAATAACAAAAACTAAAAATAAAATATTCAATATAAATTAAATATACAAAAATTAATTTTATCGAAAACATATTTAAGTTGAATTTATACAACATTCTTATTTATTTGTCTATTTCATTCTGCTACATCATTCATCTTATTTTCATGTTTCATATTTGGGTGAATTGTTCCAGGGGAGCATACTTATTTGGAAGTAACAGATAATTCATCAAACGCTAAACGAGGGATAGTAAAAGTGGTGATTGAATTGAACTTTAGAGCCGAATTCGAAATGGCACGTGCCAATGAAGAATACAAGCAATTAATTAAGAGATTACCCGAAGTATTTGTTGGAAAAATAGAGAGGTTAAGAGCATTAGTTAAGATTATGTGTTCAGCTGCCAAAAAATGCATGAAGGAGAAAAACATGCACTTAGGGCCATGGAGGAAACACAAGTACATGCAAGCTAAGTGGTTGGGTTCATATGATAGGTCCACACTCGAACCTTTGCCAATTCTATACTCTACACGCCCACCAAAACCTAAGGCTTCAATGCTCACTTGCGATTTATTAGATAACATTCCCGGTATGCGTTGTACTACTGTTGAGGTTGTCTGAATGAGTTTATAGGGATGTTTGGTTTACACTTGTAGAAACGAAGTTAGAGAAATAGAAAAATTTAAAGGTTGATATTAATCTTTCATGCTATTCAAGACAGTCAAAACTTCGTTTGACCGTAGGATGAAACTTTTCCTTCATCCCACCTCCGTTGAGTTGAACTCAATGCTGCATCAAACCAGCCCTATATTTATTTGATTTCACAGGGAATCGAATACTTGACTAGAGGTTCATAATAATTCTCATATTATGTTCAAACAGTTGAGTTGGTTCACTGTACGCAAATTAGATCATCTAATAATGCTATATGGCTATGTTAAATTTCTGTAAAAATTAGTTAATGTTGTTATGATAAGTTTTAGTTGAAATTTCTTATGTCAAGTATTATTTATACATGATATATGGGACGGATTTTAAAATACCTATATGTATGGATGGAAAATTTTCATTCAATATAATACTAATGTTTGGGTGTGTGCGCTTATTTTTTATTCTAACAATTTTGCACTCTTTTGCCAAATCCACATGATCGTTAGATCACTATGGGCATATAAGTTTTAATTATGAAATTTATTATGAAAAAATAAAGCATACAGCCTTTAGTGGAAAAAATATTATGAAAAATAAAAAATTAATGCTAATTATTAAATTTTATTTAAATGATTACGATTAGATTATAAATATAAATATTAAATTTTAATCTTAACTATCAATGATTTCAATTGTCTTTCGAACTTACTATGCATAATAAAACATCCTAAATTCAAAACAAAGTCCAGAAACCCAAGAAAATGTTTCGCGAATTAATTTATAGTCAGTTAACTGGGTTTCGATAATCAAAGATTCCAATAACAATCATCTCCGATTCATCAATGTGTCATAAGAACATTGTTATTATTAGTCTTAAAAATAGTGGTATATGTCACAAATATCACCTATTAGTCCCAATTTGACAACCATAAAAAGTTGGGTTCAAAACCCTCTTAAATTTGAGTTTTACAATGCAGTGGGTCCGGTGTTTTACGCCTAATGAAAGTTAGAAAACTCCAATTAAGGTAAGACCAATTTCCACACCTCCGTGACATAATTATCTACAACTTTCATGAAGAAGTCAGAGGCCAAATATGTCATTAAGATACCTAAATAAGCCAAAAACAACAAGGGAATCAAGAAAAACGAAGAAAATCCAAAAGATATCAGTAGACCAGCCAGCGTGGGTACGCCCACTTCCAGCGTGCTCACACCCAGCGACCCATCTAAAACGAGTACACTGAGCCAGCCAGCGTGCCTACGCCCACGACCAGCATAGGTACGCCCAGTGACCTGACAGCAGCTGTTCAGCAGCTTTTTGCACCACAGTTTCCAGTGACTTTGGGTCATCATTTCACTAGGCTAATTAGCTCTAAATTTCATGAAATTTCATATAATACACCTAACCTATCATCTACAATGTGGTAAAGTTTCATGCCCAAATTCCTTTCCCATCAAAATCTAAGCTATATGGTAGTTTTATGCATTTTATAACATTCTACGTGAAAAATACTCCACATTTTCAACTTCTAATCACCCTAACTTTTTCATATGATGTCCAATGACCACCAAATTTTAACACCAACTAAAATACACCATTTATGACTTGTAGCCGCTGGCCTCACTCAAAAATTTCTAAAAACGAGAGACTTATGCGCATAATTACGTTTAGCTCGTTTTAAGGTGTTTTTGTGCAACTCAAGGGTCAATTCTCAACGGATTTGACTCGTTTCAGTTTTTACAAGTCACAAATCATATATAGGTGCTAATGAAACTGTCCTATGCCATCCAAACCTTATAAATCTTTATTTGACCATATCAGTTGCCTAATTATGCATAAAGATAATGTAAAACTTCATTTCTTTCATTCAACATCACACATTAACAATACCTGGACATTTCATACACATGCAATGCACCAAGTGTATATTACAGTTTCTGGAAATCATGCATCATCATTATATATACTCATACGGTGGGGCCATCCATGGTCACCACACTCAAAACAAGATCATCATCATGTTCTCATCATTCATCACATTACACATAAACTTAAAATGCACCTAGACTTCCAGTCGAAGCCATCAGATAATTTAATCCACCAAGCATCCATATACACATCAAAATGGGCATACACTAGAGTCAGCCAAGGTTACTACCACAACTATATACATTATATACAAAACATATACAACGCTCATTGCTCCATCATGGTGATATCTCACAGATCACCATCACGTCCTAATTCCACTAAAATATAGCCACAAAGTAGGAGTGAGCACAACACATATTAAATGACAATTATTGAATTGGATCAACCTATCCAATTCCATTTCTCAATCACATTATACAATATCATATTTATTTCATACACTGCCATTTATCATAATTCACCACAACAAATATCCTTAATATCATATACACAGGCTATATCACTCATGTTAGTCTCAATAACAATGCACAAATGCATATGCATGCGGATCCGACTTAGTCAATGATTTCAATCACAGATTCCTTCCCGGCCTCATTCCATTAGCCCTTCCGGCATGATACCGGTCACCTCGTGACGTCTCGAGACTTAACTCTAGCTCCGTCGGCTATCACGGGCTCTCACAGGACCTAGCCCAAGAATTTGTAACTTGAAATCATCCCACAGGGTTCCTGACCTTCCACGGGTCACTATTTTCCTATATATGCAACCTTATACATTACACAACAAGCATCACATGCCATAGAATGATACTAAACAATTCTTTCAACTACATTACATATCATATCTCAACAATTCATTAATTTCATATACTACCTCAATTTCATCACTTATTACATCACATGTAATATTCTACATCAATCACATTTAACATTTGCATCTTATGCAATTCACAACACAATATGGACAACAACTCATAAACATAATAGCTCTCCATTATCACACAAACGGGGTATATTCTCAAACATTTCACAATGTATAATCAATCATTACAATTCATACACATTATTCACAAGTTAATATACATAGATATACCTCGAACCCGTCCATAAACCATACATTTAAAATGTAAAACTCCCCTTACCTGGAATAAGCGATTCCGGAAGCTTGCTAAGCTCTCCGATACACTCCGATTGTTACCTCGTAGCCTCGGAATCCCTAGAAACCATTTAATCATTTTTCTCAATAACCCAAAACCATCAAATTCATAATTTGACACCATAATACACAATCCATAATTATATTCGATAGTTTATAACTTACCGAACATGTTGACGCGCTCCGACACAAACTCTTGTAGCTATCCACTAACGTAAAGTTCTCCGATACTTGTTTTCGATTTCTCCCGAAGCTCCGAAATGCCTCCAAAACTTAAATTTGAAAAATCCCAAGGCTGTTCGCTCACCAAACAACTCCAAAATGGTTCCAAATTGCCCCGACAGTCACCGAAACTATAATTCAGAAAATACCCAAGGCTGTCCGCTCACCAAACAACTCTGAATTGGTTCCGAATTACTCCGACGGTCACCGAAACCATAATTCGGAAGATACCCAAGGCTGTCCGGGTTCCGAACACACTCTAAAACACTAATACTTGGAGAATTTTAAAACCCCAAGGATCCACAAACTGCCCCACCTCAAACCAACTTCACAATTGCTCTAAAATTCAAGAATTTGCAAGAATTAAAGGGTGAGGTTTAGGAATGTCATAAACCAAGAGTTGGGTTTCAAATTTACCTCTAATTTCAACAATTTGAAGCTCCTCCAAGGTCTTCCATGGTTGCCAATGTGAAAGGGAAGAGAAATTGCGCTTGAACCTTGTTTTAATTTAAAGAATTAAGAAGAAGATGATGATGAATCTGAGAAGTGAAGCCGCGGGAGAATAAGAAAATGACCATGGTTTTCTTCTTTGCATGTAAGAAGCTGAGCGTGAAGGAAAAGAAAGAAAATTAATTTTGTTTCACTTAAGTGACCAAGGGCATAAAGGTAATTTCATATTATTTTTTAATTAATCATCCATTAACTTTAATTTTCCCATTAATGCTTAATTAGGATGTTACACATAATTACCATCAACATCAAGCTTAGGGAAAAAAGATCCAAATTGACATTCTCCATGACCCATATTGTCATAGTCTCACTTTTTTAGAACTGGTTTCTCCCTAAGTGTGCCAATCTAGTGATTAAAACTTTCAAACATGTTAGTAACATGGTCACTCCTCAAGTGTGGATCATGGCCCTTCTAGCCCATATAGCAAGGTCAATCATGGCAAACTAGGTATGTGCCTTAACATTCGCTTCCCTTAATTCAGTCATGGTAACATTGAGCTCACTGGTTTAGTTTGATATCATCTGGAAGCCTTCCAGAACAAGGATTTGAGTATTTTTCCAGGGTAAAGTTACTTGAAGTTAATGTAAAGGTTCCTATAGTAATAAGGATTAGTTACATGATAATTGTAATTAGTTTCATAATTGTAATTAGTTAATTTCTCTCTATATATATACAGTTCTGTTCACATAGTAAATCAGTTTTTCTGAAGCATTCTCACATCAAGCGTTTCTTTCCTCCTCTGGCCCTACTTTTATTTCTTTTTCTTATGTTACATTTTTCACTCTGATGGTATTAGGGCTCTACCATCAGAAGTACAGCTATAGTGCATGCAAGTACTTCTCTTGCGAATCCTCCTCCTCCTCCTCCTCTTCTGGATCATAGTTTGAATCAGGCTAGTCCGTACTTTGTTCATCCGAATGAATCAACATCGGTTGTGATTGTGAATTCGATCTTGGATGGTAGAAATTACCATGGCTAGGCAAGATCAATGAGGCGTGCTCTTATTTCGAAGGATAAATGGCGTTTTGTAGATGGAAGCATTGCGGCTCCAGATCCGTTTGATCAATTGCACAATGCTTGGGAGTAATGCAATAATCTTGTTCATGCACGGATCATCAATTCTGTAGCTCCATCGATCGGGCAGAGTGTGCTTTTCCTAGATTACGCACACAATGTGTGGAATGAATTGTGTGAATGTTTTTTGCAAGGGGATCTGGTTCGTGTCTCTGAATTGCAGCAAGAGCTTTTTACCTTTAAGCAAGGTAATATGTCTGTGACCAATTACTTCACTGAATTGAAGATACTCTGGGAGGAACTCGAGAACTATAGACCTATTAACTCATGTACATGTAATGTGAAATGTTGATGTGAAGTTGCTGATAAGCCTAAGAAATATAGAATTCAAGATCATATCATTCGTTTTTTGATGGGATTGAGTGATAATTTTGTCATGGTTCGGTCACAGATCTTACTCATGGAACCATTACCTAATCTCAATAAAGTCTTTTCTATGGTACTGCAACATGAAAGACAGAGCGGTCTTATGTCATATGATAAGTCAGAGGTCTTAATCAATTCTACTGATGGCAAACGATTTAACAATTTTGGTAGAGGAAGAGGAACTGGATCCAATTCTTCGAATTGAAGGGCCAAGGTTTGTAGTTACTGTGGTAAGCAAGGTCACACTGTTGAAACTTGCTACCGAAAGCACGACTATCCAACCAACTTCAAGCCTAAATTACCTATGAATACTAATGATGTCTTCATTGATGAACATGATGCCAACAATGAAATTGAAGAAAAGATATCAATTAAAGAGAAGTACACTCCATTTACTCCTGATCAGTACAAGAGCCTTATGAATATGATTCAATAAGTCACCAAATATGGAAGTATAGGTTCTGGTACACTTGTTATCAATCAGGTTACTTCAGCAGGAGTCAGTCATAATTCATATGCACTAGGTAGCTCATTTGCCCTTTCTTTTAGCACACATCACTCACACAATAATTGGATCCTAGACTCTGGTGCCACTAATCACATATGTGTTTGTAAAGAAACATTTGATGTTCTTGTGAATATACCTTATGTAACAGTACACTTACCTAATGGTAGCAAGGTTTCTACTACTTTATCTAGCACTATTAAGATCTGGCCAAATCTTATTATGAGAGATGTTCTATTTTTGCCTCAGTTTACATTCAACCTCATTTCCATTTGTAAGCTCGCCTTGCAGTATAACATCCAATTGGTGTTTCATCATCAGCTTTGTCTGTTACAAAATGCAACCAACAAGAAGACGATTGGTTCAGTTGAAGTTCAAGGAGGCCTGTATCAATTGCAGTCATCAATTCATGGATGTTCCTCAGTTCATTCTACTTGTACTGTTGATTTACCTATTATTTTGCCTAAAAATGTATTATGGCACTATAGATTAGGACACTTATCACACAATCGAACACAATTGCTTGTTAATCACATTTATTATAGTTAATAAACATTTGATATATGACCCATGTCATGCTTCAAAGCAAAAATGTTTACCTTTTCCTATTAGTTGCTCCAGGGCCACTTCTTGTTTTGATTTAATTTATGTTGACATTTGAGGTCCATATACACTGAGTTTTATGCATAATGACAAATATTTCTTGACCATTGTTAATGATCATAGCAGATATCTATGGACTATTCTTTTGAAGTCCAAGTCTGAAGTTAGAACCACCTTGCAAAGTTTTGTTGCCTTGGTGGAAACTCAGTTTGAAGCCAAGATCAGAATTATTTGCACTGATAATGAAATTGAATTCTTAATAAATTCCTTCTATAAATCTAAGGAATTTTGCATCAGACTAGTTATGTGCAGACCCCCTAACAAAATGGACGTGTGGAGAGGAAGCATCAGTTTATTTTGAACATTGCCAGGGCTCTTTTATTCCATTCTCAAGTTCCCAAGAAATTCTGGTGTTATGTAGTGGGGCATGCTACTTACCTTATCAACAGGATTCCCAGCTCCGTTATCAATAATCAGTCACCATTTTAGGTTCTCTATAAACAATATCCTGATCTTAGCATCCTCAAAGTTTTCGGGTGCTAATGCTATGCTTCCACACTCCATGAGCATAGAAGGAAATTTGACCCACGAGCTAGGAAAGGCATTTTCTTGGGGTACAAACCTGGAGTCAAAGGTTTCATTATCCTTGATCTGTATACCCAAGCTATTTTTCTCTCCAGGGATATGGTGTTCCATGAAAGGGTTCTCCCATATACCACCTCCATACCTATCTACAATTGCCTTGACCTTTCTTCCTTTGATTAACTTGTACCAGACCAGACCTATTCTATTACACTAGACTAGAATCAATCTATTAACCAGCCTACACCAGAGCAGATCCATTCCATTCCACCAGACCAAACCCAATCCATTAGTCATTCTACACCTGATATGTCTACTACCCCTCTTAGGAGGTCTACCCAAACTCCTAAACCACCTTTTCACCTAAATGACTATGTTTGCTCATCCTCCACCTACCTACCTCACTCTATATCCAATGTCTTGACCTACATACACCTTAGTCCTTTTCACAAATCATTTACTCTTTCCCTCACTGTTGAACCTGAACCACAAACTTTCACTCTGGCCTCCGCTGATCGCAATTGGGCCTCTTCCATGAATTATGAAATTATGGCTCTGTAAAGAAATGACACCTGGAACATTATAGATCTACCCTCTAGGGTCAAACCTATTGGTTCTAAGTGGGTCTATAAGTTAAAAAGGCTCGCAGATGGCACTATATCCCGTTACAAAGCTCGACCTGTGGCTAAAGGTTACTCACAAATTGAGGGTCTTGATTATTTTGATACATTCTACCCTGTGGCCACCCTGCTTTCACTAGCTGCCATCAATGGCTGGTATCTTCATCAGATAGATGTGGATAATGCTTTTTTACACGGTGATCTCCAAGAAGATGTGTATATGGTCATACTTGAGGGAGTTCCTTCTCCTAAGTTGAACCAAGTGTGCAAGCTTATCAAATCCTTGTATGGTCTCAAGCAAGCAAGTAGGAAGTGGTTTGAGAAGTTGCTTAAGACTCTTGCTTCTTTCGAATACACCCCTGCACACTTAGATTCTTCCCTTTTTCTTTGATTCTATGAGTCGTCCTTTACCGCCCTCACTGTATATGTATATGATGTTTTATTAATGGGTAATGATCTTCAAGAACTCTCCAAAGTCAAGACTCGGTTGCACCAGCTCTTTGGCATAAAAAACTTGGGCCCTCTTAAGTTATTTCTTAGGCTGGAAATTACGCGTTCTTCTCAGGGCATTTCTATTTGTCAACGGAAGTATCATTTGGAGCTTCTATCGGACACTAGACTCTTTGGGTGTAAACCAGCTTCCATTTCTTTTGATTCAGCCATCAGACTTTACTCTGATTCCAGCACCCCTCACTCAGATATCTCTGGTTTTTGTCGACTTATTGGCCTGCTTCTTTACTTGACCACCACTCACCCTGACATTACATTTGTTGTTCATCAATTAAGTCAGCATCTTAGCAATCCCACAACAACTCATTTCTCTGCTGCCCTTTGTATTGTTTGTCACTTGAAACGATGTCCAGGTAATAGTCTCATTTTCCCTGCTAATTTGATACTTCAGCTGCATGGTTTCTCTAATTCAGACTGGGGCTCTTGTACTTTAACTCGATGTTCCACTTCTGTGCACTATTTTTTCTTAAGAACTCTCTGATTTCCTGGCGAGCGAAGAAGTAGAAAGCTGTTGCTAGATCCTCCTCAGAGGCTGAGTATCGTGCTCTTGGTTCTTCCTCTTATGAGCTTCAATGGTTAGTGTATCTTATGTAAGATCTTCGGGTCAATTTTTTGAATCAACTGGTCCTCTTTTGTGACAACCTTAGTGCCATTCACATTGCCTCCAATCCTGTCTTTCACGAATGCACTAAGCACCTTGACATTGATTGTCATGTGGTCCGAGAGCGTCTACTCCTTGGATTATTTAAACTCCTTCCAATTTCCACTCACAATCAGATTGCAGATATCTTTACTAAAGCTGCACACCCTTCAGTCTTTCACTCTTTAGTTTCCAAGCTAGGCATGATTAATATTTTTTCTCCTCATGCCAGCTTGTGGTGGTAATAAGGCTTAGTTACATGATAATTATAATTAGTTTCATAATTGTAATTAGTCAATTTCTCTCTGTATATATACATAGTTCTGTTCACATAGTAAATTAGTTTTTCTGAAGCATTCTCACATCACGCGCTTCTTTCCTCCTCTGCACCTGCTCTCGTTTCTTTTTCTCATGTTATGTTTTTCACTCTGATACAACACCAATATGACATCACTTGTTTGATTGCAACATCTAATCTTGTAGTATGTCCAACTAAATGACCACACCTAATTGTTAGAATTCAAGTTTTATCAAAGAGATACAAAATAAATGTAATAATGAAAGATATTATACCTTTTACCTGTTAGTGATACTATACCTTTTATCTTTATTAATGATAGTATACCACTATTTACGCTCTGTCCAGTTTACCGACTTCTTGAGATGGCCAAAATTAAGAAAACCACAAAGCAAAATTAAATGTCAACTTCTGAAATCATCATTCATTTCATTAAAATGGTTTCAAGTTTCAATTTAAAGTTCTTGAAGCATATCATTTCCATTTCCGACAATTATTTCAAGATTCTACCTTGCCTCACGATTCTCCGACCCTTGATTTAAAACCTAACAATTCCAAAACCATCACCCATTAGCTAATTATCATCACCCACCACCTCAAGAATGATTTTCAAGTCTTGCATGCCAAGGAAATGGAAAACAAAGGTACCCCGTAAACACCCTACTTCGATTAGAGAGAGAAAAGAAGGAAAACATGAAATTGAAAGCGTCAGTTTACTCACCTCGCTTCCTCGATCGCCATGGTACCCTAAATTTCTAGTTCCATCAAAGTTTTGGAGATTCGTTGTCTTTCCCTTGTTCACGTTGCTGCTGTCGAGAAAAGAAGAAGAAGGTATGCGTGTAAAGGAGAAAGAATGAAAGGGAGTGAAAACAATTTTTATACATTAAGGGTATTTCAGTACCTTTTATTTGATTTTCACATTTTCTTCTATCTTTAATTTCTATTTCTTTTTTCTTCTAGTTAAGTATATTTTATTTTTGCCATGACTGTAATTAATAATTTATTATCATAATTTAGTTTAAAACTAATCTCTTAATTAATTACTTTTACTTATTTAATTTAATTATTAACAATACCCAGATAATTCATTTATTAATTTTTCCATCGTGCAAATAATTAATTTTAATAAATGGGATGTTACATCAATCTCCCAAGATTCACATATGATAAGCATGTCATACATTCAACATCAATACTCTAACAACAAGGCTATGACATGGGTGGGAAAGAAAGGGTTATCTTATACATAGATTGTTAGAAATAAAGACCAGTGGAAGGCCTAGGCAAGGGGAAGTATGAAATTAGGGACAAATGAAAAGAGTGACAATGAGAGGTGGCGAGGTCATGAAATCCCAATTGAAACAGGCTTTACGTAATGGCTAAAGGATGGGTGTGTAGGCTAATTAATTGATATTACAAGGTTAAATACCCTTCATGAAACATTTGTGTTGGAAGGTCTATCTGTAAATCTATTGAGATATATTAGGGATAATTTGGTGTATCTTTTAGCCATGAAGGATGATAATTTACATGATATGTTAAGGTATGTAAAGGGGTGACTTTCATCTATGTTTCAATCTTTAACACATTGAGAACCGAAGTAGGTATCTGGTAATAAATTGATGTGGATTAGATGTGTGGGTTTTCCATTGAATGTTTGGCAGGAGTGTTTTATCCAAAAAATGGTTTCCATATTTGAAACATATGTTATAATGGATGACAACACAAGAAACTTGAGAAGATTGGAGTATGCCATAATTTTAGTGCGTAGTTCAATGCTAGGAATTGTCATGAAGCATGAGAAAAAAAAAATAAAGAGGAAAATGTCACTATGTGGAGGAACTAGGTAGAGAGAAGAGGAAGAGATGTTGTTGCTATAGAGGACATTATGGATGCTCATCTAATTCATTGTTTGTGGCCAGTGACGATACAAAGTCGTTAATGTCTTTTTTTGGCGGCAAAAATGATAAGAGTACCATTGACAAGACAATGAGTTTATAGAAGGAAGAAGATTTGGAAATTTTAATTTGAATATGGTAACAGATAGCATTTCCTCAAAATCGAAGACAGCAAATTTGGAGGAAATAAATGATTGTAATTCAATGAATGAGAATCATGATTCTCGTGATTGGGCCGAATCAGATTTGGGTTGGAGGGGAATTTAGATAAAACAGTAGCGTTGAAGAGAATGATCCAAATTTACAGATAGATTAAAACTTTCATTCAATAACTCACGTCGTCGCTTGTTGCAATTACAAAGTACATGATACGATTCACAAAAATACATTAAATAACAATCATAAATAAACAGAATGTTAATCACCCGTTATATGAAACCTACAAACAACGTAGAGAAACAAGGTGGTATAAACTTTGTAAAATTAAAGCTTGCTAATTTATAAATATAAATTTAAATAAACTTAGTATTTTAATTTTTAAACTCACAAGTGTCTATTGTTTTAAATCTTTTAATTTTATAAAATTTTCATTTTAATCTCAATTTGTAAAAAAAAATTAATAGTTTTTATTTTATCTTTTATTTTTTATTTCCACCAAAAATAAAATAAACTTTGATCCCCTGGTTTGATAGTTGAACTTGTGAAATTTACACTGAAAATTTTGACACAAAAAATTTAACTCAGATTAGTTATAAAAATGAAATTTGATTAACAATTTCAATTATTAGTGTAAATCTCATATTTTGTGTGGAACATATTCCAACTCTATTTGATGAACCTACAACGGTTATGTTTCTTCAACTTGAAATGATATAGATTTTTAGTCAACTGGCCCACGAGAGGGCAAACATAACAATAGGCTAATAGAGTGATTGGAATATAAAAGTCAACAATAAGGTCAACATATGCCCAGTCAAGTGTTATCAACTATTTAAACTAGAAGTGGAAGAGTTTGATCATGATTCAATAATCACTATTCACTTTTGTTCCTTTATTTTTAAAAAATAATTATGTTAAATTTTAATTTTTTACATTATCAATAGTACAGTGAAATTCATTTTAACTAAGAAAACTCGACGTCACTTCCAATTTCCAAATCATGCCAAACCAAAAAGAGGGCACGTGTTTGCTGTTGTTTGAGAATGACTTTGGACCTAGCTACGTAATCACCTTATTTGACACATGTATATGCTGTTACGGCGGCTTCTGCTCCTCACCTTTATTTAAAAGTTTTCATGATTCATAAACCATAAAAAAAATTTTATGATCAAATATAATATAAATTATTTCGAATAGGGCAAAAGATTAATAATAATTTTTAAAATTTTTTTTTATAATTTTGTTTTCTAATTACATACCAAATGAAACCAATATAAATATTAGAAAAAAACACTTAAGGTGTATGATAATTAGAAATGTTAACCCACGAGATAGGTACAAGTGTTTCTTTTTTTTATCTATATTTATGGGTAGAAATTAAATTTAAACACATACAAGTATTTTTTTTTATAGATTTTTTAGGTAATTATATCTGTAGATATTTACGGATATCTACGTACACCTAATTAAAATAGAAATTATGAAATGAAATTAAAAATGACATAATAAATAACAAATTACATCATCCAATTGTCTATAAAATGGAAGGGAACCACTTTTTCAATAGTTTAGTTTTCAGCCTCAGTTTTGTGTGCCCTTTGAAATATTGAGATACTAAATTAAAGGCACATACATAGAAATTTAAATTTGTTTGAAATTCAGAAGTTCAACAAGCAAAGCAAAAACAAACATCTAATTTGGTTTTAACTAAAGGCACATAAATTCCAATTGCAAACGGAGTTAGTTGTAGGACAATCATGTAGTCAAGTACGCCATTAATATAATTTGAGCTTAATTATTTAGTTCCGATTCTAATATAGCATATGTAGACACTTACACAAAAAGCCCTATATAATGTGAAAGCGTTGAGTGTCTGCAAACAGAGAGGGGAAAAGGGTGTAGATAATATTACAAGACATTATTAATTGTTTTTTTCACAAATAAAGTGTAAATACAAAAAAGTCTTAGAGAAATCACTCTTAGAAAAAAGATCTTATTGTTATTTTATTATATGTGTCACTTAATCTTACAAACAACAACTTCCAAACCATTTATACAATAATAAGTGAAGGAAAGATAAGATCCAAATTCATTATCGTATTACATAACCGATTGGGATAATAGGATCAAAAGATTCAAACCTAAATTTTCCTACATTTTAACAAGAAATTATGAAACAGGGACACACACGCAACCCTATTATCCCACGAGAGGAACAGTCCTCCTAAATACTATATCAACCAAACCACAAACAATGTTGAAGGCATGGCGTATGTGTGGTGGATAAAACAAGAGTTCCACTTGAAACATGGTGCAGAGATACTGTTTATTATTCACTATAACTTTTTCTTTTCAATTTAAATAGTTAAATAACGGAGGCAACTGTTTTGATTTCAAAGAACCGGTTTTCACTTTGGTGTTACGTTCAATTATTCTTAGAAAAGACAAAAAGAAAAAAACAACAGACGAATGTTTTTCATACGATATTATTTTATTTGTATATAAACAACAATTATTAGATATAATAAATTATATTTTTTAGTTTATATATAATATAGATGAGGTATGTGTATATGATAAAATATAAATTTTTATCATGTATTTTTTAAATATAATAATTATAATATATTTAAATATATTGTTGATCATATATTTTATTATATATTTCTAAATATATTTTTTAATAATAAAAAGTTACTAAATATTATATAAATTTATTATATTTAAAATTTAATAAATATATTAGGGTTTAGGAAAAAATTTAATATTCAATAAATATATTATTAACACCAATTTTTAATATATTTAATTATATTTATTAAATATTGGCAACTTGATTTATTTTTATTAATAATATATTTAATTATATTAAAGATGAGCGAAAATATTTTTTTACAGAATTACATTATGAATTTTATTTATTTTTATTAATAATTTATTTAATTATATTAAATATTAACATTAACAATTTTATTTATTTGTATTACTAATATATTTAATTATATTAAATATTAATGATAATAATTTTTATTTAACATTTAATAAAAATTTATTTCCATTATTAAAAATTTGTTGTTATATTTATGGAATTTTAAATTTTTTATTAATAAGAATATATTTATAAATATACTTTATTATTATATTTAAAAAATATATTATATGAATTTCTTGTTTTATCATATACACTTTTCTTATTTATGTTGTATACAAACTAATAAAAAATATGATTTACTATTATATATATAATAGTTGTGTCTTATATGTGTAAATGATATTATAGTCTAGTAGTTAAGTAGTTGTTTCTTGATGCATTAAATCATGGGTTTAAGTCTCTTTGAAAATTTTTAGTTTTATTTATTATTAACCAATGAACATTTGACACATAGCGACGGGGCTAGTGACACGTCAGATCTCTATAAGTGGAGTTAGTCAAAAGTTGACGGAGGGAACCTAATTGAAATTGTTTATAAACATAGGGGATATAATTGACAAAAAAAAAACTCAAGGGTTTGAAGTGAAACAAACGTGAAATGTAGGGGATCAAAATAGATGAAACAAATACAAAACATAAGACCAAAAATAGGTATTTAGCCTTTAGTTTATCATTAAACCAAGGATCACATTTTTTTTATGTTAAGGTGCATAGTGCATTGAGCTAGGCAAGCATACCTTTTTTATTCTTGTCGCGACCGGGATCGCGGCGGGACGGCCGACCCTCTAGAATGAAACAAGTTTCGAAATCCTTTTGAAAAGAAAATAGGGAGTCACCACCAATATTTTTAAGGATAAAATACATAGAAAACCTTTCGTTAAAGCACTGGTTATAAAAGTGAAATTCTAAGTTCGTGAGTCGAATTACAGGTGAGGAAGGTATTAGCACCTCACAACTGTTCGTTATAAAACGATTACCCCAAATTGATAGCGCGCATTATAAATAGCCTAGAAATTATTTTTTGAACTTCTTTAGAAAAGGAACGGGCAAAACAGACAAGGAAATTTCAAAATAAGACTAACAGGACGTCTCGTCCAAATTAATCTTAAATCGAACTTGACCAAACAGTAACAGTAAAGTACCAAATATTGACAGTAAGGGACTAAACAATGACATTAAGAAACCAAACAGTAACAGTAAGAATCCCAAATAGTAACAGTAAAAGACTAAACAGTGACAGTAAAGACTAAACAATGACAAGGAGAAAACAAGCAGTGACAGTAAGGATTAACAGGACGTCTCGTCCAAATTAACCTTAAATTGCAACACAAATTAGATGTTAACATAAAATTAAATAAGATGAAATAAAATATGTTGATTACTTAAAACAAGAGATTAACAGGACGTCTTGTCCAAATTGACCTCGTTTTGTAAGAAATATTATTTTAAACAAAAATACTGAAAACACGAGGTTAACAAGACGTCTCGTCTAAATTGACCTCGTTTTAAAACAAGTTACTATTTTAAATAAAATATATAAAATGTAAGATTAACAAGACGTCGCGTCTAAATTAACCTCATTTTAAACAAATTACTATTTTAAATAAAACATTAAAAATAGGAGATTAACAAGACGTCGCATCTAAATTAACCTCATTTTAAACAAATTACTATTTTAAATAAAACACTAAATAGACAAAACTGGTTGAGATAGTAACAGAGACATAGAAACTAAACAAAAGAAAGTGGGCCCGACAGGAATTGACTCCCGCTCCTATGTATTCTCAAGCTTTTAAGAAATCAGGGTTACGTAGTTTTTTAGAGGAAATTAATTTTGAAAGATATTTGAAATTATTTTTTAAAATTTTTTAATAATAAGAGGAAATTTAAGAGGAAGGAGTGATACAAGGCGAAGTAATTCACACGTGCACAATCCTTCGGAGTCTTATATCACAAATGTAGGCAAAAGTAATTTTGCACGACATTGCTTGTAAGATTTTGTGGTATTTATGCCTAAGGAAACACATGTTTAGTTTTTTAGATTTTTTTATATAGAAAGGAGAACTAGTCTTTATTTTAAGAAAGATGTTTAGATTTAATATTTAAAATTTATCATAAAATAAAAAAAATATTTACATCTATTTTAGAAAAGATATTTTGATTTTTAAAAATTTTATTTTGGATTTTAGCACAAGGAATTTATTATGTTTTTTAAAAAAAGATATTTAACTTTTGATATTTTAATTTTTAATTTAACATAACTAAAAACTATTTATTTATTTTGTTATTCATAAAAAGAAATTATTTTTATTCATTATTCCTAAAAAGAAAAGGATATATTTTTTGATTTTTATTTCAACATAAATAAAAAAATTATTCTTTCTAATTAAATCTCTTTAAAAATAAATCAAAACCAGGAGTTGTGTTAGGGAGTTGGGTCCTTGCTGGGCCAAAACCAGGAGGATGTGGCGGGGTGGTAGGCTGCTGTTGGGCGTCCTCAACACCTGCAGAGGAGCCTCCTTCTATGTGTCTCTTCTCCAAAAGTCTAGTTAACTCTGCTACCCGCTCTTTTAGCTGATCGAACTTAGTTCTAAAGTCTCCATCCACAACTTCTACCTCAGCCATGAGTCTCTTTTGGAGTCAGGTCTGGTAAGGATGCCTACCCGTGATGTCTTTTGAAAAGAAAACAAAAATTCGTTAAAAAGCAGAACATGTTTAGTAAATAAAACAAGACGATAAAGAGAGTGTAAACCAAAATTATGCGAGAAGCGATTCGGAACTTGTCGACTATCCTTCGACTGTTCCTCAGAACGTCACGTTCAAAAGTACTAAGTACGCAATAAATGGAAATTAACATGAGATATTTGTAGAGACAAAAGATCCTTTCATTCTGAGATATCGCAAAAATACATAACTGCTAAGTTTGTTACATCACCAGAAAAATAAATCAGCCATTCGTAGCTCGGGCAATCATGGCCCTCATCTTACAAAGCCTTTCCTATTCAAGAAGGTTACAATGTCCTTTGGGGTAGTAAGGGGATTAACCATCTCCTCAGCCTGCTTGAGTAGGAGTGGAAGGTCTTCCAGAGTCCCGTTAGCTAAATATGCCAGGTTGGCGAAGCGGTCCATCTATGAACGAATGACCTCGTCCTACTGCGCTGTTTTGGCCTCCAAGGTGTGTATAGCCTCACGACAGTCTTGCTCTATTTCCATGGCATGTTGACGCTCGCCGTTTATTTCATGTTGGCAAGCCTCTATCACCTCGTTAAGTTGACGCTCCACCCTGTGAATTTATGACTGTAGTAATTCTTTTTGCACCAGGGCGTTTCATTCATTTTCCTTGGCCATTGCCAACATATCCCTCAAAACCTGCTTGTCAGCCAGAATGGTGTCCCTCTGACGACTCTTCATTTTTAGTTGCGAGTTGGCCGCTCGGAGGCATTGCTCTTTTTTTCTGATATGGTCCCTTTCAGCTTTCCGCTTCTTCCCTACCTCCTCGATGGTTCGCTTGCTTTCTAGGTTCTCCCTTTTCTGAAGGGCACATTCTTGTTGAGACTTCAGCAATTCTTCTTCTAGCTTTTTGTTTCTTGCAGTCAGTTCCTCTATCTTGGCTCTCATAGCTTTTGTTGCTTCATCTTCAAAGATGGGTGGGGGAACAGGCGCGTTTGTTGGGAGATAGGAGGGACTCTTGAAAGGCAGCTTGACTATGGACACCCTATTTAGGATCCACTGATGGTATTCTTCTTCTACAGCATGGCTTCGGACCCCTAACTCTTTTCCTTTCTTGTGCACTTTCCTCCAAGCCTCCGCTATATTCCGAACGGCAGAGGTGTAATCTCCTTTTGTATAGTAGAGAACAAAAGGAGTGAGCGACTCCTCATCAGGTGCCCTAAGCAGTGGGTGGGCTAATTGGCGTTTGGCGATGATAAGGTTGTAGTTGATGCATCCCTAAGTGACCATGAGGGGAACATTTGGGTAGTTTCCACAGTGGTGAATTGTGGCATCAACCTTCAACCATTGCGGATACCACCTTATTTTTTCAGCTATGAGCCCCACCAGATAATTGGCCCACTCACGCCCATTCTTTGTCGCTAACTGGCACAACTTCAGATCAGAAACAGGGCATTCAACCTTGCCCACTTGGTTAAAGACATGTGACGTAAGCCACACATACAAAGCTGGCAGACAACAGATGATCCTTTTCCTGCCTTGTGTATGGCAGAAGTCCATAGTGCAGTAGGCATTCGCCAAAATAGCAGTGACAGGGTTCTCGAACCTGAGCTTTCGAGCTAGGAAGACATCGATAGCCTCGTAGTCCACATAATTGTCTATGTTTGGGAGTAATACGACACCATAGATAGTAATAGCCAAAACGTCCATAAAGGCATCCCAATCTTCCTTTTCAGCTAGGAAGTGCATGTGTTTCTCAAGGTATTCCCGAGCAAACCCCGGGGTCTGATTTCTGCTTAGTTGTACCCCCTTCAACACCTCTGGGCCAATTTTTAGGACACGGGCAAAGGAAGCGATATTTGCTTGATGCTCTAGTGATATAAATTCTAAGAATTCACCGTAAAGTCTGATCCCTCGTGAGCTTTCTCAGTAAAAACTTACATTAAGTCATGGCCTTATGGCAACAATGGTTAACAACCCCTATAGAATTGAGATACCAAGGGTATTCCAACTTTTACTTTCATCAAAACAAGTTTCAATACAGCATGAATAATCATTCTCCCGTTTGACATTCACACTAATAAAACAAGTTTCAATACACATGAAAATCATTCTCCCGTTTGACGTTCATATTAATAAAAGATTGAAATACTAACATGGACTTGAATCATAAACATGCAGAGGTAGAATTCACAACATTATACTCATTAGATTAGTTCACCAATTCCAACAAAAACAGATTAGTTACACATGGTAAAAGTAAAAACAACACTTACAGAGGTTGACATTACGAAGACGATGGAAACTTCACGATACAACGATCACAATACACCACAACACTCTCAAGTATCTAGAAAACTATTCTAGAACTATAAACTCTAAAAGAAATACTCAAAACTCGAGTATATAAGAGAGAAAAAACTTTGAATGTAGAGAATTGGATGCTTAGAATGGTGTTGGATGGCCCTATTTATAGGGCTGAGCAAGGGTGCTGACACTACGCGTCAGTCCCCTGACTCAGCCTCTATTAACGCAGCTGGTAGTGGCCACCTTGGAATATTTTATTCAATCATGCTTGGCCATGTGTCCCTGTCTCCACTGCGTTTTGGCCATTTGTGCTGAGTGGAGTGGCCAATAATGGGTCACTAGGTGAGTGCTTGGCCAGCTTGGCTGTGGAGTCCACGCAGCTCTGACGCTACGCGTGGCTGTGGCGCGTAGCGTCAGCATCAGAAGTACCCACGCTACGCGTGGTGTTGATGCTACGCGTCAACTTCTCCAGTTCTTCAATTTTCTCTTAAATTCTTTACTTTTTCACTGCAAAACTTGAGAAAATTGATCAAGGGCAGATTATTTCCAACAACATCTATTTATTGAATTAAAAACCTAATTTTCTAACAATTTAACCAAATTTTTATTATTTTTATGAAATTTTTATTAAAAGATTTATTGTAAATTTAAGGACTAACAAATACCCCCAACTTGAGACATTGCTCGTCCTCGAGCAAGAGAGAAAAATAAAAATAAAAATTTGAAATCAAATTTTTGAGTTAGTCTGAGAATTTACCACAAAAAGTAATTATACAATTTACCATTTTGAAATAATCAATTATAAAAATCTAATGTAACAAATGTTTAATGATAAAATTCTTTACAATATTTTATTAACACATCAAGCATAATTTTAGGCTTACCTCTCCAAGTGTTTATCTCAATGCAATCAGTAACCTGTTTCACTCAATCAATCATAAAATCAAACGAATTTAATTTTGATTTTCATCTAATCAATAGTTAATTATACAGAGTTAATTCAGAAATCACAAGGTCTTTTCACGGGTTGTCATGAGGCTTAGCTTACATGAATCAATAGTTTTTTTGGAATTCAAAAACCTGAAATCATAAAAGAGCATTTTATAATTTTTAGGCTTTCTCTTGGTCCAAGTCTCAATTCCTTTATTGATGAAAAATAAATACCCCCAACTTGATTCTTTTCACTATTTTTGACTTTTATTTTTCATTTATTATTTTTTTTCTTTGAAAAGAATCAAGTTGCTTATTTTCACTCCCTATTTTTGTAAGAACACTCAAAATATTTTTTTATTTTGCTCAATTGCTCTTTTAATCGATCAAGTATAGGGAATGGTTGAAATTGTTTTAGGTTTAAGGGTACCAAAGAATTTATTCTCAGGCTCAACATTGGCTTGCAAAGGATAAAATAATTTTACCAAGGTAAGATGTTTGGCCCAATGGTTTCTTTTCACCAATAAATGTGCCTTGATCATTTTCCTGAATTCTCTGTACAACAACACAAATCAAAGATTAAAGCAAAATCAATTCGAATGAAGTTATGTCGATTAAACCCTCAAGTGTTTAAAAAGATCTCTTAACTCACCGGTTTATTGAAATTTGCTTGATAGTTAATAAACTTATTGTAATTAAATTTATCAAAATTCCTAAGTTATAAAAGAATCAATAATTGATTTTACAAAATTAGTTTTATTGTGTAAAAATTTTAAGTGAATAAATTAACTTACTAACAAAAATTTGATTGATTTATTTAAAAAATAAAATTTATTTTTGACTTTTTTATTTTTATTTTTATTTTTATTTTTATTTTTATTTTTATTTTTATTTTTATTTTTATTTTTTTATTTAAATTAAAATAACAAATAACAGAATGGGTTGCCTCCCATTGAGCGCTAAGTTTAATGTCTTCAGCCTGACATTCCAGCATTTCAAGGATCAGTTAAAAGATAACTGGTGGTAATTTTGTTAATTTCACCACCCAAATAGAGTTTCAACCTTTGCCCATTTACCATCTAACTTCTTTTGGAAGTTGGATCTTCAATTTCCACTGCTCCATATGGTTTAATTTCTTTAATCAAAAACGGGCCTCACCATTTTGATTTCAATTTTCCAGGAAACAATTTTAATCTTGAATTGAACAATAAAACTTGCTGACCTGGTGTGAAGTATCTTTTCTTTAGCTTTTTATCATGGTAAGCTTTCACCTTACTTTTGTAACATCTGGATGATTCATAGGCATTATTCCTCATTTCTTCTAATTCGAGTAGCTATAACTTTCGTTTGTCCGCTGCTACATTTTGATCAAAATTGAGGAATTTTAAAACCCAATATGCTTTATGTTCCATTTCAACTGGAAGGTGACATGATTTTCCATAGACCATCTGGAATGGAGAAAGACCAATTGGTGTTTGAAATGCAGTTCTGTATGCCCAGAGTGCATCATCAAGTTTTTGTGACCAATCCTTTCTAGAAGATGCCACAGTTTTCTCCAGAATTCTTTTTACTTCACGATTTGAAATCTCTGCTTGTCCGTTGGTTTGTGGATGATATGCTGTGGCTACCTTATGCTTTACTCCATAATGTTGTAATACTTTCTGAAGAATTTTATTACAAAAATGTGAACCACCATAACTGATTAAAGTTCTTGGTGTCCCAAATTTGCAAAAAAATATTTTTCTTCAAAAAATTCACAACAGATTTAGTGTCAGCATTAGGGGTAGCAATTGCTTCCACCCATTTTGAAACATAATGAACTGCCAAAAGAATGTATTGGTTTGAGTAAGAGTTAGGAAAAGGTCCCATGAAGTCAATTCCCCAACAATCAAATACCTCAACCTCTTGTATATTTGTGAGAGGCATTTCTTGCCTTCTTCCAACATTACTTGTTCTTTGGCAGTTATCACAAGATTGAACAAATGAGTGAGCATCATTAAAAAGAGAGGGCCAGTATAATCCTGATTGAAGAACTTTTGCAGCTGTTCTTTCATCATTAAAGTGTCCTCCATATGGTGATTTATGACAATGCCACAACACATCTTTTACTTCCCAGTCAGGCACACAACGCCGTAACAAATTATCCGCTCCAATTTTGAATAAATGAGGGTCATCCCAAACAAAATATCTTGCATCTCTAAAGAATTTTTTTCTTTGTTGCCAAGTTAAATCATTTGGAAGAACTCCTGCTGCTTTGAAATTGGCCATGTCAGCAAACCATGGCCGTTGTGTTATTTTGAAAAGTTTTTCATCAGGAAATTCTTCCAAAATTTCTTTTTCCTTGGCAGTAACCTCATTATTCATTAATCTAGAAAGATGGTCAGCTACCATATTTTCACTACCCTTTTTATCTTTGATTTCAAGATTATATTCTTAAAGGAGCAAAATCCATCTGATTAACCGAGGTTTTGAATCAAATTTAGTCAAAAGGTACTTGATTGCCGCATGATCAGTAAAAACAATTATTTTTGAACCAATCAAGTAAGATCGAAATTTTTCTAAAGCATATACTATGGCTAGTAATTCTTTTTCAGTAGTTGCATAATTTATTTGATTTTCATTCAAAACTTTACTAGCATAATGTATGACTTTAAAAACTTTTTCATATCTTTGACCTAAAACTGCTCCAACAGCATAATCACTTGCATCGCACATAAGTTCAAAGGGTAAATTCCAATTAGGAGCAACAATTAAAGGGGCAGAAACCAATTTTTCTTTTAAGGAATTAAAGGCTTTAAGACATGCTTTATCAAATTTGAATTCAACATCTTTATTCAGAAGGTTTGATAAAGGTTTTGCAATTTTTGAAAAATCTTGAATAAACCTCCTATAAAATTCAGCATGTCCTAAAAAGCTTCTAATACCTTTTACATTCACAGGAGGTGGGAGTTTAGAAATTACCTATATCTTGGCTTGGTCTACTTCAATGCCTCTAGAAGAAATTTTATAACCAAGTACAATTCCTTCTTTCACCATGAAGTGACACTTCTCCCAATTAAGCACCAGATTTGTCTCAATACACCGCTTCAGTACGGTGTCCAGGTTGGATAGACATGTCTCAAATGAATTCCCAAAAACTGAGAAGTCATCCATGAAAATCTCAATGCTCTTTTCAATTAAATCTGTAAAAATAGCAAACATGCATCTTTGAAAAGTAGCAGGTGCGTTACATAATCCAAATGACATTTTTCTGTAAGTAAATATGCCAAAAGGACATGTAAAAACAGTCTTTTCCTGATCAAGAGGGTCAACAGCAATTTGATTATATCCAGAATAACCATCAAGAAAGCAGTAATATTCTTGTCCAGATAATCTTTCAAGCATTTGATCCATAAAAGGCAATGGAAAATGATCTTTTCTTGTTGCTTGATTTAATTTTCTATAATCAATGCACATTCTCCAACTCGTGACAGTTATTGTAGGAATTAGTTCATTTTTTTCATTAACAATTACTGTCATACTATTTTTTTTGGAACAACTTGGACAGAACTTACCCATGCACTATCAGAAATGGGATAAATAATACCTACTTTCAGCAATTTCAGAACCTCCTTTTTGGTTACCTCTTTCATAGTTGGGTTGAGGCGTCTTTGAGGTTGAGCAACAGGTTTGAAATCATCTTCCAACAAAATTTTGTGCATGCAGTATGATGGACTTATACCTTTCAAATCTTCAAGTGTCCATCCAATTGCTTCTTGATTTCTCTTCAATACTTCCACCAGTTTTTCTTCCTCTGTTTCACTTAAAAGATTACTAATGATTACTGGTTTTAAATTACCTTCTTTCAAAAAGATGTACTTTAGGTTGGAAGGCAACACTTTTAGTTCAGGTTTTTGGATTTCTTCAACAGGTGATTCTTGAATTTCTTCAATCTTTCTTGATTCAAAGGAAATTTCTTTCCCTTGGTCGAATTCTTCAAGATACCTTTCAATCTGTTTCTCCTCTTCTTTATTCAAGAGTTCAACAGAATTAGTCAATAACTTATTTAATGGGTCAGAAATAGACATACCTTTTGATAAGGAAAGATAAACTTCATCAAGGACGTCCACTTTGAAACAGTCTTGCTTCGAGCTAGGATGTTTCATTGCCTTGAAGACGTCAAAATTTACTTCCTCATCATGCACCCTTACTGCTAACTTTCCATTGTCCACATCAATCAATACTCGAGCAGTTTTCATGAAAGGTCTTCCAAGGATCAGGGGAACATCGGCATCTTCCTCCATGTCTAAAATCACAAAATCCACAGGAAAGTAGAATTTGTCAACCTTTACGAGCATATCTTCTACAATCCCGTAAGGTCTTTTGATGGATTTATCAACTAATTACAGAGTCATCCTTGTCTGTTGCGGATCAAGGTCACCAATACGCTTCATCATACTTAGGGGCATTAGATTGATGCTAGCCCCTAAATCTAATAAAGCCTTTCCGATATTTACTCCGCCAATAGAGACAAGAATAGTGAATTTGCCAGGATCTTTGGATTTTTCCGGCATCTTGTATTGTAAAATAGCGCTGCAACTTGCTTCAAGTTCTACTATCTCCTCATCATACTTCCTTTTCTTTGTAAGCAGTTCTTTCATAAACTTAGCATATGTAGGCATTTGTTCTAATGCCTCAGAAAAAGGAATGTTTATGTGCAACTGCTTAAAAATTTCAAGGAATCTCTTGTATTCCTTTTCTTTGTCTTTTTTTTATGGTGGATGAGGATAAGGTAAATCCTGGACAGGAGGTGTCTGTCCCAAATACTGATTTTTTTGATTTTTTTTCTTTTCCTTTTATTTCATCTTTTTCTTTATTTTTTTCTTCACTTTCTTTTTCTTCTTCTTTTTCTTCTTTTTCTTTTTCTTTTTCTTTTTCTTTTTCATAGTCTATACCTACAGTTTTACCACTTCTTGTAAAAATAGCCTTACATTGTTCTTTCATTTTGAACTCCTTCATGTCGGCTACTTCTTTTACTAGCTGACTCATCTGTTGGTATGATGCTTTACGTGCAGCCTTAATCGTCTCCATGTATTGCATCAATTGTTGAATACTTTCTTCAGCCTTTGTCAATCTAGTATTGTAATCACCTTGATTGTTGAAGGATCTAGCATTTTGCCTCCAACCATAATTTTGGTTTTGCCTTCCCTGCAGGTAATTGTTAGAAAAAGAATTTACAAAAGGTTTTGGAGAATTACCTGTAGGTAATCTCTGATGGATCAAGGAATTAGCTTGTTCTTGTTCATTCTTGTCAGGAGCATAGTAACCACATGGTTGTTCTCCCATACAATACTCACATTGTTTTAGTTGAGCATGAGGTTGTGGTGATACTTGGGCAATTTGAAGTTTTCCAAGTTGTTTACTCATTGCCTCAATTTGTTGCATCAATAATTTTTGCTGAACTAACACTATATCATTTACTCCTTGTTCAAACATACCTTGTACATTACCTCTTTCCGGTTTAGCTTGATGGTCACTAATGGACATTGATTCCAATATCTCAATAGCTTCCTCCACAGTCTTGTTCATTAAAGAACCACCTGCGCAAGCATCTAACATCATCTTGAACTGAGGTAATAAACCATGATAAACGATCCTTATCTTTTCGGCATCATCCAGGTTGTGGTTTGGACACTTTCTCTAGAGTGCCTTGAATCGTTCCCATGTTTCTCCTAATGATTCATCATTGTTTTGAGAAAAAGAGTGTATGGCTGTCATGGCTTCAAAATATTTTGAAGAAGAATAAAATCTTTCCAAAAATTTTCTTTTAACATCGGACCAGTTTGCAAAACTACCCGGTGGGCAAGATTTAAACCATTCTTTAGCTTTACCAATCAATGAAAAAGGAAATAATCTCATATAAACAAATTCTTCTTGATTGGGTTCAAAACTAATTGTGTTGTATAACTCATAAAAAAAACAGTCAAATGTTCATACGGTTCTTCATGATTTAAACCAGCAAATTGATTATTTTGAATAATATTTAAAGTAGCAGTTTAATCTCCACTGGCACAACAGGTCCTTGAAACATTCCCGAAACTCAGGGTGGACCATTAATAGCAGCAAACTGTCCCAATGTTCTCTTTTCAGTAGCCATATTTGAATTTTCAAAAATTTTAGAAGTAGAAGAAGAATTAGTTTGTGTTTTAGATTTCAAAGACTTGATTTTCTTTACAAACTTTTCTATCTCAAGATCAAAATAAATTTTACCTGTGGTAGATCGGGTTTGCATACATAAACTAGACAAAGAAAGTTAGTATAACAATAATAAGAAAAAGTAAATAAACAACTAACAAAATTTAACTAAGGTAAAAAATATTTACCACGGTAATTAAAAATTTACTGTTTTACTGAAACAATTCAATCCCCGGCGACGGCGCCAGAAAACTTGTTAACCCGGTAATAATGGTTGTTTATGTTTAACTGTTTGTGTTTACTACCGGGTCATTAATTGGCAAGCGCACTAATCGTTTGTAGTTTTCAAAATTTAGATCGTTCCACTGGGATTGAAAATCCAATAACAACAGTAATTTCCTAGTCACTATGTTAAATGTAAAGAAACTTATAGACAAAAGAATGGTTTATATACAATTTACACAGTATTTACAGGATAGCATGGTTGAATTGTTCATGAGATAAAAAGAAAATAAAAATCTATATAAAAAGTTGAGTTGCAATCTAGAATAGGTAAGATACTTGAGATAAACACAGATAGACAAATTATGTTGGAAATTGGATCCCTAATCTAGAATAACAATGAGGAACTCAAGACATGCATATTTAATCATCAAGTTTCATGTCATTGCAGCATAAATTCATTATAACCGATCCCTCGTGATATAAATTCTAAGAATTCACCGTAAAGTCCGATCCCTCGTGAGCTTTCTCAATAAAAACTTGCATTAAATCCTGGTCTTATGGCAACAATGGTTAACAACCCCTATAGAATTGAGATACCAAGGGTATTCCAACTTTTACTTTCGTCAAAACAAGTTTCAATACAGCATGAATAATCATTCTCTCGTTTGACATTCACACTAATAAAACAAGTTTCAATACACATGAAAATCATTCTCCCGTTTAACGTTCATATTAATAAAAGATTGAAATACTAACATGGACTTGAATCATAAACATGCAGAGGTCGAATTCACAACATTATACTCAATAGATTAGTTCACCAATTCTAACATAAACAGATTAGTTACACATGGTAAAAGTAAAAACAACACTTACAGAGGTTGACATTACGAAGACGATGGAAACTTCACAATACAACGATCACAATACACCACAACACTCTCAAGTATCTAGAAAACTATTCTAGAACTACAAACTCTAAAAGAAATACTCAAAACTCGAGTATATAAGAGAGAAAAGAACTCTGAATATAGAGAATGGGATGCTTAGGATGGTGTTGGATGACCCTATTTATAGGGCTGAGCAAGGGTGCTGACGCTACGCGTCAGTCCCCTGACTCAACCTCCATTAACGCAGCTGGTAGTGGCCACCTTAGAATATTTTATTCAATCATGCTTGGCTATGTGTCCCTGTCTCCACTGCGTTTTGGCCATTTGTGCTGAGTGGAGTGGCCAATAATGGGTCACTAGGTGAGTGCTTGGCCAGCTTGGCTGTGGAGTCCACGCAGCTCTGACGCTACGCGTGGCTGTGGTGTGTAACGTCAACATCAGAAGTACCCACGCTACGCGTGATATTAATGCTACGTGTCAGCTTCTCCAGTTCTTCAATTTTCTCTTAAATTCTTTACTTTTTCACCGCAAAACTTGAGAAAATTGATCAAGGGCAGATTATTTCCAACAACATCTATTTATTGAATTAAAAACCTAATTTTCTAACAATTTAACCAAATTTTTATTATTTTTATGAAATTTTTATTAAAAGATTTATTGTAAATTTAAGGACTAACATCTAGATGATGGTAAGGCGCTTGTCCTTCTAGAGGCATCCCCAAAATCCACTCAAATTCCTCAGTAGACGGAGCTAACTAGAAATCCTGAAATGTAAAACAGCAAAGAGGTGAGTCATAAAACTGAGTCAACGCGGTGATCGCCTCAACTTGTACCTCGACTTCCAACAACTTCAAAATCTTTCCGTATTTCCTGGCGAAAGTCATCTTTTGAGTCAGATTCAACTTCTTACCCAGTGCTTGTAAACTAGTTGTGTCGACCTTCTTTGCCTTAACATGCAGTAGCTTCCTCAACTCAGTCACACTTGTACCATAACTACCTGACCCCATGTTAATTTCCATATTTCATTCGAAGGTATTCGCCTAGCTCTGAATAGCTTCCTGCGAGAACACAAAGAAAATGAAATCAGTCATTGGTAAAGGACGTGTTTCGTAAATCGCTACCCCCTTAGCAACGTTTGGAAGACAATTTTATAATCAGGGAGTAATGATTGACAAAATTCGTGACAAACCGAGAGCCCTGTGGGTTATGGACCTTCCGATCGGCATCAACTTTTCCTTTTCCTTTTTTTTTGTTTTTTGACTCTCTTTCCTTACTTTTGGATGTTTTTTTTCTTTTTTTTCTTTTTTTTTGACGACACAGAAAATCCATAACTCAAGACCTAAAGACTTTAATGAAATGCGAAAAATGAAAAGACTATTCGCCCAACAAAAGATCACTAGTTTAAAAAAAATTTCGTTTATGGAAAGAAGCAATCCTTTGAACGGGTAAATGGTCCAACAATTTGGATTAAAAGGGAGAGCGGGAAGGAGGAAAGATAGAGGAAAAGTCCGCCCCTTGTGGCCTAAAATGAGTTTTTTCTGAAGGCCTCCTATCGGTTCTAGGGTTTATCTAACAGTGGTATCTCATAATAGGTGGCTTGTACTACTGTCTAAAGGTCACTAGAGCCAAGATCCTATTCATGATGTTGACCACAACAGTAGGAAGTCTACTAGGTGTGGGCATCATGAATAAGTCGAACTCTAGCTGAGGTTCTCATGATAGTCAGACAGGAAGTACATCTCAAATGACACCACTACCAACCTCCCATAATTTGAAGTTTTATTTGGGCCCGGGTACAGGGTCCCACTCAAAAGTGTGTGTAAATTGTGAGTGTAGTGTGTGAAATGGGCGTCCAATACCTTTACCTTACCAATCCTTTACAGAGAACAAACACAGAACAACAAAACAAAGTCGTCTACCCTAGGGTTCAATAACATACAGACGTTAACAGAACATAAATGACAAAACATAAATAAACACAAACCGCATACAAACATTGATAGAAAATAAAATAAAGGAAGAAGTTAAATAATTAACAGGCTATTTAAAAAACATGCGCTATCAATTTGATTGGCTTGACTCTCTAGTTCCCCAGCGGAGTCGCCATCTGTCGCGACAGGAATCGCGGCGGGACGGCTGACCCTCGAGAATGAAACGAGTTTCGAAATCCTTTCGAAAAGAAAATAGGGGGTCGCCACCAATATTTTTAAGGATAAAATACCGGGAAAACCTTTCATTAAAGCACTGGTTGTAAAAGTGAAATTCTAAGTTCGGGAGTCGAATTACAGTTGAGGAAGGTATTAGCACCTCACAACTGTCCGTTCTAAAACGGTTACCCCAAATTGATAGCGCGCATTATAAATAGCCTAGAAATTATTTTTTGAACTTCTTTAGAAAAGGAACGGGCAAAACAGACAAGGAAATTTCAAAATAAGACTAACAGGACGTCTCGTCCGAATTAATCTTAAATCGAACTTGACCAAACAGTAACAGTATTGACAGTAAGGGACTAAACAATGACATTAAGAAACCAAACAGTAACAGTAAGAATCCCAAACAGTAATAATAAAAGACTAAATAGTGACAGTAAAGACTAAACAATGACAAGGAGAAAACAAGCAGTGACAGTAAGGATTAACAGGACGTCTCGTCCAAATTAACCTTAAATTGCAACATAAATTAGATGTTAACATGAAATTAAATAAGATGAAATAAAATATGTTGATTACTTAAAACAAGAGATTAACAGGACGTCTCGTCCAAATTGACCTCGTTTTGTAAGAAATATTATTTTAAACTAAAATACTAAAAACACGAGGTTAACAAGATGTCTCGTCTAAATTGACCTCATTTTAAAACAATTTACTATTTTAAATAAAATATTAAAAATGTAAGATTAACAAGACGTCGCCTCTAAATTAACCTTATTTTAAACAAATTACTATTTTAAATAAAACATTAAAAACATGAGATTAACAAGACGTCGTGTCTAAATTAACCTCATTTTAAACAAATTACTATTTTAAATAAAACACTAAATAGACAAAACCGGTTGAGATAGTAACAGAGACATAGAAACTAAACAAAAGAAAGTGGGCCCGACAGGAATTGACTCCCGCTCCTATGTATTCTCAAGCTTTTAAGAAATCAGGGTTACGTAGTTTTTTAGAGGAAATTAATTTTGAAAGATATTTGAAATTATTTTTTAAAATTTTTTAATAATAAGAGGAAATTTAAGAGGAAGGAGTGATACAAGGCGAAGTAATTCACACGTGCACAATCCTTCGGAGTCTTATATCACAAATGTAGGCAAAAGTAATTTTGCACGACATTGCTTGTAAGATTTTGTGGTATTTATGCCTAAGGAAACACATGTTTAGTTTTTTAGATTTTTTTATATAGAAAGGAGAACTAGTCTTTATTTTAAGAAAGATGTTTAGATTTAATATTTAAAATTTATCATAAAATAAAAAAATATTTACATCTATTTTAGAAAAGATATTTTGGTTTTTAAAAATTTTATTTTGGATTTTAGCACAAGGAATTTATTATGTTTTTTAAAAAAAGATATTTAACTTTTGATATTTTAATTTTTAATTTAACATAACTAAAAACTATTTATTTATTTTGTTATTCATAAAAAGAAATTATTTTTATTCATTATTCCTAAAAAGAAAAGGATATATTTTTTGATTTTTATTTCAACATAAATAAATAAAATTATTCTTTCTAATTAAATCTCTTTAGAAATAAATCAAAACCCTTTTTATTTAAGTTTTTTAACATAACTAAAAAACTATTTATTTATTTCGTTATTCATAAAAATAAATTATTTTTATTCATTATTCCTAAAAAGAAAAGGATATATTTTTTGATTTTTATTTCAACACAAATAAAAAATTATTCTTTTTAATTAAATCTCTTTATAAATAAATCAAACCCTTTTTATTTAAGTTTTTTTTTGTTTGCAAAAAAAAGGGAACCTATAGCTATTTGGGCTTCAGGATCTAAAGCCCATTACCAACACAACAAAACAATGACAAAAAAAGGAGGAAGAAACCCATTAGGGTTTTATTTGAAAAAAAAGAAAGGAGTTAAGAAATAAAAAGGGGGGCGGCAGTAGAGGAGAAAAGAGAGAGGGGGAAAGGAAGAGAGAGAAGAGCGCGGGGGAGAGAGAGAGGTCTACCGGAGAGGGAGAAAGGAGCGAGAGAGAGGGAGACCGGCGGGAGAGTGAGAGAACGATGGAGAGGAGAGAGAGAGCGACGGAGGAGAAGGGTGAGAGAGAGGAGTTCGGGAGAGAGAGTGAGCGACAGAGAGGGAGAGAGAAGTCCGAGAGAGAGGGCGAACCAGAGGGAGAGGGCGGCGGAGAGAGCGGGCTCACCGAGGAAGAAGAAGACCGGCGGTTGGAGGAGGGGTGTGGATCTTGGTGGCGGTCCGGCTGAGGGAGGTGGTCAGACTTCTCCTTCTTCTTTGTTTGTTTTTTTTTGTTTATTTTGGTGATTATTTTCTGGTTGCTGTTGAGGGAAAGAGATAAGAGGAAGAAGATTAATTTTTGGTTCTAGATGGTTTCTGATCTCCTTCCATTGTTTTTTCTCTGGGTTTTTAAACCAATTTCCATGAACGCTTTACAACCTGCAGATTCCTCAAAATGGCTCCCATGTTCATAGTGGAGTAAGCATTATTGAACATTCATGTCACTTGGCCAGCAATTTTCCATTCTGCATTGTTGAGGGAACAGAAGGAAGTGGATGATGGTTTTTTCATTATTATTTTTTATTAAAACAAATAAATAAATAGGGAGTGGGGGGACAAAGGATGGTGTTCACAATTCTATTATATAAGTACTTCTTCGGTAAAGGCATTATGTAGAAGCTGTGCATTTGAACTTATAATTTGCTGTAAGAAAACTTGTGCTTATGATCTTCTTGAGTCATTTGGAGAATATGATGTAGATAATAAGGCTCCATAATTGATGGACGTTATGGTGGACACATTACTCTTTGCGCTTCCATAGTCATCAGCTCCTATACGGTTTTCCATTGAATAGGTTATAATGATAATGTTGTGAAACCATATCACAAGCAAAACAAGACAAAGCTAGCCTTAAAGTTACTTTATAATCATTTTATTTCTTTTTTAATATTTAACGTAATTTTTAGATAGCTGACAAAAGAGATCGACAAGATGAGATTAGGAAAGAAAAGTTGTAGATAATTGGTAGGAAAAAAATGATATAACCAAGTGATTTGCACATATGCATAAACCATGTTACCATTAGAGGCGGGTATCCTAAGCCTGTCATCCAGATAATGCAAACACCTAGATAGAGGGTCCTAAGGACACCAATTATGAGCCAATTGAGAGCTATAACTCTAGCTTCAGGTCCAACTCTAGCTCCAATGGTGATGGTGTTTAAGATTTATAGAAGGAATACATTCAACAACTGGATGTTGCTAAGGATGGGGTATCTGGGGCCCTGGTGTTGGTCTTTTCGACCATTTAGACATTTAAAATGAAATTGGTGTCTTTTGAATTTAATATTTTACATTTTATACTTTAGACTCACAAATATTTGTTTTGAAGTGGTACCTTTATACCGAAGAATAAAAGTACTACGAGGCTAACACAGGCGATTCAATCACACTTCCATGGAACATGGAAGGACTGGATATGCACTATGTTTGTTTGTTTGCCAAAATTTCAATGTATGACCAAGATATGCACAAAAATGTAATTTGACCATTTTAAGGCTTTAACATGCAATATAGGCATCAAATCTCAATGAAATTGATCCGTTCCAATTCACATGAGTTCTAAATCATAAATATGACCTATTGAAACCATTCGGAGGCATCTGAACCTCACAGAATGCATTTTGGCCTATCCAGTTCATGTTTATGCATAAAATCCACTAAAAATCATCATATTTCAACTTTACAACATCAAAATCATTTCCAATGCATATATTGTCTAATTCCAATGCCATATACATTCCCTACTCATAACAATCATGCAATGTATCAAGCATACCAATTTGTAATTCCTGGACATAATGCATCAAATGCTTTCTATATGGGACCATCTATGGTCAACCACATCCAACATCAAAATAAACCAACATGATATCATCATGGATATCAACAATTCCTTATAAATAACATAATCAATAAATTTTAACTAAGAAAATACCCCTATCCATCTATAATCCATTCATTTAAAATATAAATGCTCCCTCTACCTGTAATTGACGATTCCAAAAGCTCACAAAGCTTTCTGACACTCTCTGATCACCAACACGAAACCTTAATAATTCCTAAAATCATCAATACTTATTTTTAATATCAAGACATTATCACAAACACATTTTTTTAAAGTTAAATCAAAGCATTTAGGTTTTCGAAACTCATTGAAACGAAAGGAAAATCAAAACCCCAAAGCGCCAAAGTTGCCCAACAATGTAAAACTACTTCTGAACCACCTAAAGCCATGGAAACAACATTGTAAATACCCAAATTTATAGAATTAGAAACAAGAAAACAATGGGTATCATCGGAGCTTATCGAAATAAAAGGAAATCAAGGATTCCTCTTAACCCAATGCTGCCCACAACAAAAAAAATAGCCCCAACAACTCTAGAAACACGAAATTAGAGGTTTAAGGAGTGTAATTTTGAAATTTCAACAAAAACCATGGATGGGGGTTACGGAGCTCACCTTAAAATTGAAGAAATTAGAATACCCTAAGCTTAACCATGACTGCTATGCACAAGAGAAAGGAAAAGGAATTTGAAATTTGTCTTTGCATGTGAGAAATTGAAGAAGGAGAAGATGGTGTAGTGGAGTATGTCCGCGGGAAGGGAAAAAAGAAAATGGCAAAGCTGTTCCTCGCACGTGAGAAAGAGCAACATGAATTTAAGAGAGAAAAGTGAAATTGTAATACTTCATTAAGGGCAAATAAGTAACTTATAACTTTTATTAATTAAGCATAACAATCCATTTCAATTACTGAATAACATAAAAATCAACCACTAATCAAGATTGGGATGTTACATAACATGGGCTAACCTAGTAACTGAGTGGGCTAAGCCCAAGTATAAAGTGAATTAGGAATGTAACATGTGTAACTGGAGTAGCTTCACGAGTGTAGTGTTGCACACCATAGGTAGTTTGTCACATGTTGATATGTTCTGTCAGTTAGTAAATAACAAATAATTCATTAAGTTATTTATCTATTTTATAGTATAAATTTAATAATTATAAGGTGTTTATTTTTTCCTTTTCTAGAGGGATATATATAAGCACCTCATCAGCCTTCCTAAGTTATTTTTGGTGAATCATCATAAATAGTTACGCAGGCAGGACTACATCAATGAACGCTTATGTCAAACAATTGTAAGTTATAGTCAACATTAATTCCATTTCAAATTTAATTAACTCTACAAATTATACGTGTAGTTCATGTTTTTGTAATGTAGTAATTAATGAGTAAGATAAGTACAACAGGCGTTTATTTGAGCTAAAAACTAAGGGTGAGCCTCTTGGACATTGTTGCTTGGATAGACTAGTGGATGAATGTTGTAGGTGGGAGGCACCATGTAACATCCCAAAAAAATTTCATTCTCAAGTATATTTATTTTGATTAAGACCATCAATGATATTATCCATTTTATCTCGACTTTGTACATAAATTTTGGTTAGGACAACATCTTCAATTTAACATTTTACCATTGTAAATAATTTTAACTTTATACCTTAGGTAAAAGTTAACCAAATAACTTATTACCTATTTCCTTAGTTATCAATTTCTTTACCTTTTCCATTTACTCCTATCAAATTACCACATACTCCACTCAAAATGTGTCATCTTATACACATTTTAATTCCTAGTTAGAATCTAAATTTGAAAATATGGTAAACTATAAAGTTGTTCCTATTCTTCTTAGCTTTCCAACAAGACCAAATTCATTAAAATCCATTAATATTTGAGAGAGATATGCCCAAAATACTGAAACTGTTTCAGAATTGGTATTTTACTTCAATCATATCATCTTGTACATATTTTAATGCCTAGTTAGAGTCCGAATTTGAAAAAGTCATCAACTACAAAGTTGTTCCTCTTTGTCTTATCTTTCCAACAAGACTAAATTCATTAAAATCCATTAAGATATGAGAGAGATATGCTCAAAATACCAAAACTGTGTCAGAATTGATATTTACTTCAATCATACAAGCTACATTATGTAGGCTACGAGAATGGTTAACAATCTAGCCTATTTTTCTCACCTAAAACCTCTATTATCACCATAATTAATGCACCTAACATCCCACTACAATGCCATTATGAAAATCTTATTCCCTACTTGTCATTTGCATGATTAAACCAACACTACATCTTGTTCCCAAGTCTGAATTCTTAGAACAAGCTAAAGTTAGTGAAGTCTCTCTCTCTCATTTTCTTTCATTTTCTCCATCAAATTCACTCTTGATCTGAATTTAGGACAATAAGAGAACACTTTTAACCACTTTAGGAACCTCCATCAAGGTAAAAGGGGATAGGGTTGTGAATAAATATGGAATGGGTAGAATCGTATGCTGTTCTAGGATTTCAAGATTTATTTTTGTAACTTGTTACTTAATTTTGAAGCTGAAAACGTGTGAATTTGACTTTTACTTTTTCATCAAACTTGTAGATTTTTTTGTTATATGAATTTTGAGCTTGGCATGACATGATTTGTATGCCTGTAGCTCAAGTTATTACAAAAATGCTAAAGTATGTTTGTTCTGGAATATGTACCTTCTATTTTGTGTAAATATTGAAATTCTGGGAATTATAAATACATATTTAGACTTTGATGTCTTCATAAAAGTTGTATATATTTATGTTATGGATCTATAGAAAGTGGTTTCAAGCTAAAAGGATATTTTTAGCTCTAGTTATACCTTAAATACAGAAGTATATTCATGCTGAAAACTTGTTGACGTGAATCATTGTTTGTATTTTTAAAACTGAGAATTTTGTGATGAGAATCAGTGTTTAGTGTCTTCATAAAAGTTTTAGATATTTGTGTTATGAGTAATTTAGAACTGGTCTCATGCCAAAATTATTTTTGTAGCTCTAGAAACGTTGATTTTACCAACATATGTACGTTTTGTTACTTTCTTTGAGATAGTTTAGTATACTATGAATTTGTGATATTTCTGCTTGGATTTAGAATTTTTGGTCGTCATGAAAATTATAAATAATAGAATTATTGAAACACATAACTTGGCCTCATTCAAAAATTATTTTTATACCATGAGTTATAGCTAATTTACTAAAGATTGTCAAACTAAGAAATTTTTCAGCAATTAGTGATAATGAAAAAGATAACGTATTGACTATTATGTGATTATGTGATGCTTCTGTTTGGAATTTAAAATTATGGTCTTCATGAATGTTGTAGATAATTTTGTTATGGAACTACAGAAAGTGGAATTACTAAAAAAAGGATTTAGATTGCTCATGTTATGGCCTTTTTACTAATGTATGTTGCTGCTGTAAATTTCTGAAATTTACCTATGATGATTATTATGGATGAAAATGATATTTTTCATGTGGATATTGATTTATTTATTAATTATTAAAGGATTACTGATTATTATAGATGTTATTGAGTGTCCTATGAATGTCATACAGTATGTATATTTTTGTGATGAATAATTATGAATGACTAAATTAATGTATACATGAATGCTATAACATCCCAAGTTTCAAAATTTTAGAAAATAACTAAGGCTCGGTGACTTGTTCCTCTCATGCGCATCGTTGGTATTTTGGACCCAATTGTCCAAAATGATGCTTGATTGGAATGATTTTGATCTTGTTCACTTCATTTCGAAGAGATCTTTAACCCCTATTTCTAGTCTCGACTTCAAATTCCCACTCTGTCATGCTCAAATTCAAGGATTAAGTAAATCCATCTTAGAACCATGTTATTCGCATTTTTATCATGTGCATGGTTTGTTCAGAAATTCATAACTCTCTCATACGACCTCCTTTTCTTGCAAACTTGGTGTCAAAATTACCGTAACAAAATTATCTATATTTGTCGTGAAGACTTTGAAAGCCAAATCCTCGCAGATTGGTACAGTTTTTAGAATCTTTGCCAGTCCATGAGTTTCACGTTACTATGCTGACAGGTCCTAGAAAAATTGCTATATCACCCTCTTCCGGGACTCAAATCACTTCGTTCTTTTTGATATAGATCCGTATAAAAAATATCTACAATTGTTATGAGGGGCACGAAACCCAATTCTCAAAGGAGAATTTTTGGTGAATTAATTTTAGAACACCTACCTGATTCAAAGGCAAATAGAACATCCTGTCTCGTTTTGATCATAACACAGGCTACCAATATTGGATCGTTGCAAATGATATATCAAATCGAAAGGAAAAAGGAGATCTACAAGTTTTTTATTGAACATTTTTATAGATTCTACTCTCATGAATTATCATATATTTAATTGCAACGTTCCTAATTTTCATTTCCTAAAAATCATGCACATGCCATGACATTTCATGCTAACCATACCATACCATACACATGCCTATATATATATTCACATTACTGCTAGTGGCAAGCAGATTCTTCACTCCAAACTCTGATCCAACTGCCCCCACTAGCTGCACATAACAATGACTATTAAAATAATCCATTCCCATAATGTCATATACACATGAGATTCCTTTAACCATTTTCCACTCTTCCACCATTCCATTCACGCTGCAGGAGCCCATAACACAACCTAGGATTTAGACATTCAGCTGCATGCACAAAACTCAAGTAGTGTTTGCCATTCCAACTAAGTAATGTTCATGAAATGCAACCAGCTATACCTCCATTTTCTTTAGCTTGATTTTTATATTACTTTCTTAGCAATTCATCACCCAAATCTTACGTCCCACTCTTGTATCAAATTCCCCTTCTCATGTTTCATTTCCTGACATGGGCCCCAGATCCTTTTCTTTTATATATTAAACTTAACTCTTAACTTTTGTATTTCTTTCTCTTTCCCTACGTGTTATGTGCATATATTGCCAGAGAAGATAATTGTCTTTCACACTCTGCTTCCACGTTCCATCACCCATGCAGATTGCCTCTCATGTGTCCTCAACTTTTGTTGATTTTCTTCTATAACATGACACCTCTTTTCTTCATGCAAACCACCCTTATTCTTATTCTAAACTCCCTGTTAACAATTTTATTTGATTCTTATCACTCTTTTATTTTTTGGGCATCGGGACCTTTTCTTTTCTTTCAATTCCAAACCTCACACTCTCAATTCTACCCACTCCTATCAATTTCAATTAATCCTTCAATTTTCACGTCACTTTACGCCACCCCACATTCCTTTTCCTAATTGGTTCTTGCATTCCAATATCACATTCTCAACCTCTTACATCCTCTCAATTTTGTATCTTCTCTCTCTGTTGCACCTAATCCTCATTTTTTTCCTTAATTCCCTCTTCCATTAATTTTCACTGCCTTTCAATCACTCACTGCTTCACTATCTTGTCTTTTTCTTTTATTCTCAAATCACCGTACCATCAGCACACTACCTTGCTCATGCATGTTCCATTTTCACGCTAACACCATGCAACAGATCTACCTTTCTTAAACCATTTTCTTGGTTTGCTCTCTTGTCTCTCTCAATTTCAATTATATATATATGTGTATTTAAAGCTGTAATCTTATCTTGGTAGGAGTATAGTGATAAATTCCATGGTGATAAATTGAGAAACAATTACAAATTATTAAGCTGTTAAGATATTTTAGGTATCAAAATACACTAAACCATGGCATGAATTAAATTGGGTGATTAGTAAAAATAAAACTAAAGGGTAAAGGTGCTTAATGCTAATATATATATATATACCATTGTTAAAAATCTGGTTAATAGGTGTAAGAAGTTAAATTTTAAGTGATATAAGAATATATATATATATTTTTAGAATATTAAAAATTAAAATCTTTGAGTTTTAGGAATTTCATTGTTTAGTGAAAATAATATTTTGTGAGTAAGTAAGATTTTTTTTATATATAATTTAGTTGAATTTACAATGTATTTTATTTAAGGAATTAAATTATTATATAATATTTAAATTATTTACAGGTTTACATTATATTATATGTTATACTTGAAATTTTTAATAAATAAATAAATAAAATAATAATGACTAGATAAAAAGTATTTTAGAAAAAATTGTATCTTGGTGTTATTTTAATAGCATATGAATTATATTATATAAAAAAGGGTTATTAAATAAAAATGTGATATAGGAAATTTTGAAGTATAATATATACATATATATAATATTTAATTATAAAATATGTTAAAATAATTATTATTAAATTTTAGAATTTATTGGAATTATCAAAATTTTTGTAGATTGGTTATTTGAGCACTAAAGTATGACTTTTAAGTAGTGCATAAATTAATAAAAATCATTATCGTTAATTTATAAATTTCTGGCTTTGGAAACCAGAAATCGACGATTGACTCGAAGCGATCGAGGAACGCTCGAACTTAAGGAATTGAGGATTCCAGGTAGGGGGAGCATTTATATCTTAAATGTATAGATTATGAACGGATAAAGGGATATAGGTTGATTTATGAATTGATTATGATTGCATGAATTATTGAGTGTGATATATCCCCTTAGCTAACTGTTTTTGATATGAATTGATTGATACCGTTCATATATATTGTGATGATTATGGTGATGATTTACGTCGAATTGCAATGGTGTGGTGTTATGAAGTTAATGCTTCTGATGATATTGAATGAATGATAAATTGATGATGATTGATGATATTAATTGATGAGTATTAAGCTTGAAGTAGCTTAGTGTATGTTGTTGTAATTGACTGTTGCATGCTATGCTTGTTGCTTTGTTGAGATGAGACCCTTGGTGATGGTAACCAAGTGGTAGCCCCTGATGATGGTAATCAGGCGGTCTGTTAATGATTGATCATTATTTGACATAGCATTCATATTCAGACGCACACAGGACTGCAGGGGGCCTGTGATGCCGGCCTAGATGGGAGGGAGACCTGATGATAAGGCACAGACCCTGTGGTGGTTTCTTCGGATTCCACAGCCGCCTTCGAGTTGGACTCAAGGCCGGCCCGTAACACCGAGTTGAGTTGCCGCTGTCACTGAGAACGACTGGTGTTACATTATGGTCGTGCGGTTTGGTACCTATAAAACGGCCGAATCAGCTGAGAGCCGAGATATATTATTATGTTGTGTAAATCCCATCGTTAGAGTCGGATCCGCATACATATGCATTCGCATATAATTATTGAGGTTGAGAAGCTATGAGATAGCTCATGATATGTACTGTTGTGTTGTTGCAATTGAGGTATTCTAATTGTTGTTAAATGACAGTGTGTATGTTAATGTTTATAATGAATTATTGATTTGTGTTGGAGCTGGATAATTAATTAGTAAATTATGTTGAATCCAGTTCAGTACCTGTCATTTAATATATATATGCTCACCCCTATATGTGGTTAATTTTTCAGTGGATATGGACCGAGGCAATACTTGGTGATTGCTTGGTAGGAGTCATCGTGGTCTTCGAGACCAATATACATATGTGTATATTTATATAGTTGTTGGTGTAGTATCGCCTTGGCTGGCTCTAGCGTGTACTCATTTTGGTGTGTATATATATATATATGTTTAATGGATTTAGGTATCTGGTGGCTTCAACTGGAAGCCTAGGCACATTTTGGACGTACTATGTGATATGATGACAAAGATGTTTTGGGAGTGGTGACCATGGATTGTCCCACCGTATGAAAATACGTATGTATAATGACTATAGTGTGGTGGTATGGTCCCGAAACCTGTTTTGAAACTGAAATTAATTCGTGAAAAATTTCCTCAGGTTTTCGGACCTTGTTTGCTAAGGAAGGATGTTTTAAATGCATTGTGGTTTATTGAGATATGTTGTTGAACTGTAAATCCATGATTTTAAGAATTGATATATGTGATGTGTCCTTTGAGGACTTGTGGCTTTCTAAGTGATTATGGAAGTATTGATATCATGGTATGTTAAATTGATAAAGAGAATTAAAGGCATTCATGCATCATAGGCATTTGGACACACCATGGAATTTAAGGGTTTCATGATTGCCGGCCCTGGTGGGGGTTACTTTATGATGAGTTAAAGCCTTATTTTCGTTGAGCGCCATGAAGGGTAGGGATTCATGGTATATACTAAGTCCTACTTGTGTACTTTCACTAGTGCAGAAAATGGATACGAGGACAGGATACGAGCACGGTTATGTCAAAACCGTGCTAAAAAAAAGGCGGTGGCATTTTTGAAATTTTTGAAGTCACATACGAGGACGGTTGACTGGCAACCGTGCTTAAAACTAGAGATACGAGCACGGTTGGCAACGAACCGTGCTTAAAGACTGGAAAAATTTTTTAAATTTTTTTTCTGAAAGAGTTATAAGGACGGTTGCTTTGAACCGTGCTTAAAGGTGTCACATACGAGGACGGTTGACTGGCAACCGTGCTTAAAACTAGAGCTACGAGCACGGTTGGCAACGAACCGTGCTTAAAGACTGGAAAAATTTTTTAAATTTTTTTTTTCTGAGAGAGTTATAAGGACGGTTCCTTTGAACCGTGCTTAAAGGTGTTTTTATTTTTTTAAAATTTTTTTTTTAAAAACCTACGAACACGGTTGGAAGGGACCCGTGCTTAAAAGTAGTAAAATAATTGAGCTATTAGCACGGTTCTGAGGGGAACCGTGCTTATAGGGTCATTTTCTCGAAAACTTAAGCGTTGTTTCATTTCCCTCCTCTTCTTCCTCCTCCCTCCATTAAAATAAAAAGGTGTTCTTCTTCTCTCTTTCTCTCTACGAAGGTTTCCATTCGTGTTCCCCACTCACCAAATCCATTTTCCCTCTCCCTTTCGTCTTCCCCCTTCACCAAACTCCATTTTCGTTTCCCTCCCACCACGGTGTGCGTCTTCTCTCTCTACATAGAAGGTTCTCTTTCTCTCTACCACTTACCACCAACTCTCTACATACACAGGTTCTTCCTCTAAAACCCCATTTTCATTATTATTAATTTATTGGTCAGGAATATTGTTTGGTTGATACAATATATATTTAGGCTTAGTTGTTTGATTGAGGTTTGGTATGACTTGAGAAAATTTCAGGAACGTGTTTTGTGGAGCTTAAGAATGGAGTCTAGGAAAACAGAGACCACACCAGATTTTTGAGAAATGGAGTGTGCTTCTTCTTTGATTAAACGAGCCATGTACACAATATAAACTTCACGCTCACTACTACTTTCATTCCCTCCTTCTCTTGATGATGATGAAATGGACAGTAACAGCAACAAAATGGGCACAAGAATAACAACCAAGCTTGTTAATTTACGAACTCAGTTGAAATTAACCATATGAACGTTGGATCTGAACAAAACGTTGGATCTGAACCCAGAAAATAGTGCCATTTTTCTGCATATTAAAATAAAAAAAGGCTAGATACGAGCACGGTTCAAAGGAACCGTGCTTAAAAGTAAGCTACGAAGACGGTTATTTAACCGTGCTTAAAAGTGTCTATCTACGAGCACGGCGGGAACAAGCACGGTTCTGGAACCGTGCTTAAAGGTCCAACAGAACCGTGCTTAAAACCCCTTTCTCCACTAGTGTTTGGTAGTTGAGCGCTACGAAGGGTAGGGATTCGTGGCATTATGCTAAGTTTTACTTGTGTCTCTATGAGACTTTTTACTGTAGTATTCCCACTAAATCAAAATGGATTCAGCATGACATCATTTGGCTAAATTAAAGATTATTAAATGTAAATGACCTTGTTTGACACATTCATCATATCATAATTGTTTGTTGATTGTGTTTGTGTAATTTTACTTATTTTATATTTATTCTATATTCTATCTCACTCTTACATTATTTTTACAGTGCATGCTTAACAGAATGACGAGTGGTGAATTTGATGAAGCTTTTATGTTCTATTGTTTAGACTTTGACTTTATTTGACTTCTAATGTGTTGTAATAAAATTATTATGCACCTCGTACTGCAATCTTTTCTATCATTTCCGCTATATAAATGTAGTATGTTTTATTCGTTCACGACTAGTATGCATGATAATATTCCGTATTTATTAATTTTTATGTGACCTCAAAATTTAAATTACGAATTTCAAAATGATTCCTTAAACGCAAAAAATTTATTACAAAAATTTGGATTAATTAATTGGAATTTATAATTTGGGTTTTGGGTGTCACACACCACGGTCGTCTATATGGCACTGCTTCCTTGGTCTCCAAGGTTCGTCAAGGGTCTTCATCGATGATGTAGTGTTCAAGTTGAGTTGAAAAATATTATAGGGCGGTTAATGCACTATGAGTGGTTGCAGGACTAGTTTGACTGGATTTAGACCTAGTTGGCCATATAGGAAGCACAACATGAAGGGTTGTTTATGGCTTTGATGGTGAACTGGATGACCACCCTGTGCCTGAAGAAGAGAAGCAACGCCCATACCAGCGTCATCATCATCCCTATATCAGGCTCAACAACAGCAAACCTAGTAGGGCTCCTCCTTACCTAACAACGACCCCACCAACACTTTCACCATGGATATTGATTTTCTTGTTTTTTTGTTTTAGTTGTTTTTTTTTATTTTAACATGTATTATTGTTGTTTCTTGTTAGTTAGTTTATTTTCTTATTTCACATATGTTTATACAATAATAATTTTTTAATAAAAAAGTCAGGTTTAATGTGAGGCATTATATCCAACACTAGATTTTAGAACGAGACATAATGTCTCATGTGGTGTTTGCATAGAAAAAATTAGCATGGAATATAGTGTCCTACACCATATGATTTTAACATAAGTATTTTTTGTTTAAGCATACTTAGGACTATGTCCCTTGCTAAAGCCATTTATTCTTGTAGGGTGATAGTTCACTAATTTTAATTGGGTTAACCATTAAACACAAAAGATATTTTTAATATTTTTAACAAAATTTATTTTTTACTAAAAATAATTTTATAAATTATTTTAGTTTTTAGTGTTCTAATGTTATGATATTATGTTTTTAATCAATATCATTTCACATATAATATAATTTTTATTAGAAATATTATTTTATTATAAAACTAGTTTTAATCACAGTTTGACGTTAAAGCTTGATCATGCTTAAGCGTTTAAATGACAAATAGTCTAATTTTCAAAAGATTGATTAGGTAGAAGTGAGGTTTGTCTGGTGATTGAGAAAGAAAGATCATGGATTAGAATTATTGATGCTTAAAAAAATTAAACAAATGAATATTTCTTGATAAAAAAATAAAAGAAATATATCATTGTTACTTATTAGTATAGTATAATTGTTGATTTAGTAGTTTTTTATCAATAAACAAAAGAATATTATTAGGGTTAAAGCGTACCCAACCCCATAAATATTTGATGCATTTTCTTGGATTCCATATTTTTTATGCCTTTCATACGTCACAGACGGCTCTCTTGTGACGTACAGTAATTTCACCAGAAAAATTATAATTCCAACTTATCCATAAAGACAGACATATATATTAGTCAAAAGTTTGACATGAACATGCAGTTGTATTTCTTCGAGGAAAATAGGAGGAATCATGCATGAAGTTCCTAAAAGCAATGCAACAGATTTTTTAATATGAAGGCGTAGTAAAAGTTATGATAGCACACTTTATTTTCTTTTTTATAATAATAACTTATAACCCACTCTTTGCTTTTTTTCCACAAATAACACACTTTAACTAATTAGAATATATATATATATATATATATATATATATATATATATATATATATATATATACATACTCAATAACATACTATATTCAGGTTTGAGCCGAATTATAAAATCACTGAGTAGTAAAATTTTTTTAATTGAGTTTTAAAACTAGAACAACCATTGATCTACACTATAAAAAAATTATCATTTACCAATACATGAAATTTGGATGTTGTTAGAATTTTTTTGTTATTATACTCTTTAATTAAAAAAAATATAGTGTTAGTAAAGATATTTTAAGTTTTTACTAACAATTAAATATCTTATAATATTTAAATTAATATTAGTATAACTCAACTTAATACTAATAAAACTATTTATTAGTATAATTTATTAAATTATTAGTATAAATTTAAATGGCATATAGGAACCCTTTATTTTTTATTAATTAAGGGCTATGCCAACAAGGATTTCTTAACAACTTCTAAATTTGGTTTGTTTTGAAAGTTGTTATAAAACATTTGGTATAGCCTTTAAATAACAAAAAATTATTTATTAGTATAATTCATTAAATTGTTGGTGTAAATCCAAATGACCTATAACAACACTTTATTTTTTTTTTGTTAGTTTAAGTTATATCAATAAAAAAAATTCCTAACAACTTCCAAAATTTATTTGTTAGTAAATGGCAATTTTTTAGTGCTACTTGCTTGGTGGCGGTGTGTTAGATATATAGTGTATGTATATATATATATATATGTATTAATTAATAAGAAATATCATTAGTTTTAAATAAAAATAAATATTGATATTTAAAAATAAAAATTAACTTGTTTTAATTAATAAATTAATTTAATAAATTTTGTACTTAAATCATATTTTTTAACATTATCATTATAATCTAATAGACTATTTTTCTACTTAATTTTTGTGTTCTTGTATTCCAACCAATTAATTAATTTAAATGCATATCTAACTATTACAAATAACTTCATACCCTTTGTAATTTTAATACTACCTCCGGTTCCAAATATAAGTGATCCGGTCTCAATACCGGTATCCGATCTGCAAGACATACTTCAACGTCTTTGTCAAGACATCAACGTGTAACCGGTGTCATCGGTATACATCCGGACTGTAATTCCGTATCAGGCGTTCTCCCTATACCGGTTGTTCAGGATAACACCATGACACCGGACAACACACACGTCACTGCGCTAAAGACAAGGATTATTGCTACAGGGATCGACCAATAATTCCCTGCACTACGAGCCAAATTCTGCTCACGGGGATGGTCAACTTGTTCCCTAATCCTAGTCTATATTCTCTATGCTCAATATAAAATAGCCACTTGACCCAATCATGCTGGTAAGTGCGCAATAAAATAATGCTAATGGGAGTTAGTGGTTCCCCACTAACGAGTCCTCGAAAAACGAGCCAATCAGGTATATGAACTCATTTCATTAATGAAGTGAAGGATCTTCAACTATTTTTTGATGAACAATTACTCTCTGAAATACATTCCTCACTTGGAATATCATCACTGACTTGAGCGTCAGAGAATCTTTGCAGGTGACACCACCATTCGCCCACTTCAACGCGTTAGGTCGGTGTGAAGGACCTCCAGGACGCCCAGTCCGCTCTCTTCGCTCAAGGACAACGGATACTTATACCGGATACTCATACATATCCGGTCTCCTGTACGGTATTTACATACTGTTTGTGATTGACTTGAGTCCGGATCTCTAGACCCCGGTTCAGGACAGATCATTCGCACGCCCGGTGGGACGCGATAAAGTTATTCCCATATCTATTGAAAGAGCAAGTAATCCACAATGGAAGGCGAAGCACAAGATTTCGTGGAGAATCAGCCTGAAGACAGAACTGACCCCAATGTTTTCAGGAAGCTCAACTTTGATTCTCATGGGGGCAGCTCGAAGAAAATAGTAACAGTGTCTAATCCTGATCCTCGTGATGAGCTGATCAGCCAACTTCAGAGGGAGCTCGCTGAATTGCGAAGAGAAAAAAGGCAAAGCGAGGATAAAGAATCATCCCGCACACGAAACACTCCCCACACAACTGATGGAGAAAAGTCCACCACTCTCCAATACTCAAATATCCCTACGTTTGAGGGGGGAGAACAAACTCGTGATTCTGAAGATGAAGCTTCCCGAAGGAAGAGGGAGTCAATGACAGCACCCCCAGTGTCTTACAAGCTGAAGGAGACTTATGAGCATCCACATCCCCAAGCACCTTCAAACTACTCAGCCACTTTCCAGCGGAAAATACAATGGAGAAACTGATCCTACTAAGCACCTTGATGCTTACGTATTTAAAGCCATGTACTTGGGGGCTGATGAAGATGTGATGTACCGAATGTTCCCTCGAACATTATCTGAAGAGGCCCTCGGATGGTTTAAAGGTTTACCTTCTGGATCCATAGATTCTTGGGCTGAGATGGCAGCTACTTTTGAGACTCACTTTGTCATCTCTAGAGATGTGCCCAGGACGTCTCATACCTTGGCTCAGATTAAGCAAGGTGAAAATGAAGGCTTAAAAGATTTCTTGAAGAGGTTCTACAAGGAAGCAGCCCTGGTTCCTAACCTCACAGAGTCTATTAAGCTGCATATCGTTATTGAGGCTTTGCAGCCAGGATCAGCTTTTGCTCTTTCATTAGCGAAAAGCCCTCCTGTAACTTTTGAGGAGTTCAGGAAAAAAGCCTCAAAATACGTGAGTATAGAGATGCACTTGGAGGCCATAGCTGCAAAGAAAAAGCCATCAACACCACCTTCCCAAGCCCAGAAGGGTAAGGAGAAAACGAGGTCAGAGCGCATGGAGAGGCCATTCACCAACCCCAGAGTCAATAACCACTCTCCTCGACCTCGAGAAAGGCATGTTAATTCCTTCAGCCATTATGCACAACTATCTGCCAAACCATCTCAGATTTTGAGAGAGGTCGGATGGCCAGCTTTCAGTAGATATGGCATCAGAAGGCCAGCTCCCATGAAAAGACCAGGAAATCCCCGTAAATACTACGATTTTCATGAACAGAATGGTCATTCCACTGATGAATGCCAAGCTCTAAAGAACGCGGTTGAGACGCTAATTAGAGAAGGCAAGTTAAAACAATACCTGTTCAAAGAGAAATCTTTTGACAGAGTAGAGCAGAATGAGAAAAGAGAAAGAGATCCAGATGACGGGGATGACAATAATCGTAATCCGGTCAGAAAATTCTCTGCTTCAGAGAAACAAAAGGGTGTGATGACGGATGAAATAGCGTACAAAGACGGCGTGCCTCAGCAACAGCGTCAAGGTCGGCGTGAAGTCATTGACATGATTGCTGGAGGATTCGCTGGAGGAGGAGCTTCAATTACAGCTCGTAAGAATCATCATAGAATGATTCTATCTGTGCAAGGGAAAGTCAAAGACAATCGCCCTTACAGAGGTGGGATTGAGGCTCCAACAATCTCTTTCTCCGATGAGGATTTTGGCCCGACCATTCCTGGTGGTGATGATGCTGTGGTCATCACAGCAGTGATAGCCAACAAGGACGTCCGAAGAATCCTTGTTGACCAGGGAAGTTCCTGCGATGTTATTTTCTATAATTGCTTTGAAAGGATGGGTTTTAAAGACTCAGACTTACAGCCTTATACGCAGGAACTAACAGCTTTCAACGGAGCAAAGCAATCGACTAAAGGGTATCTTGATACCCTTATTTCGTTTGAAGGCGAACCAGGGGCCAGGACGGTTAAATCCCGAGTGCTAGTGATTGATGTCAAATCACCATTTAATGGCATCATAGGCCGCCCCACACTAAATGCAATAGAGGCAGTTGTATCAACCCCACATCTCCTTATCAAGTTCATTGACAAGGATAATTCTGTTTTATCTATCCGGGGTGATCAAGAGATGGCTAGGTACTGTTACAACCTAAGCCTCAACATGACAAAGCTGGATGCCTCCAATAAAAAGAGGAAACTCAATGATGCAGGAGCAGCCGCTGGATCTGTAAGCCTTGTTGACCTGGACCCTAGGGCGGATTTGAACATTGATCCATCCAACCCATTAAAGCCCACACCGGATGGAAGTTCCAGAGACATCGTCTTGGGAGATTCTCCAGAAAAGATCACCCATATTAATGACAAGCTAGATACAGAAATGGAACAGCGACTACTGACGCTCCTGCAAGAATTTAAAGACCTCTTTGCATGGACTGCAGCCGATATGCCTGGCATAGACCCTGCTTTCTGTTGTCATAAATTATCCGTCTATCCAGAGACGAGACCGGTAGCCCAGAAGAAAAGGAGATTGGGCCCAGAGAAACAGAAGGCAGCTTGCCAGCAAACTGAGGAATTGCTAAAGGCCGGATTTATCAAAGAAATCCGTTATTTCTCTTGGCTCTCGAATGTAGTGATGGTCCGTAAGTCCAATGGCAAATGGAGAATGTGCATTGACTATGTGGACCTCAACTGCTGCTGTCCAAAGGATCCTTATCCTCTTCCTAATATAGATCGGATAGTAGATGATTCCTCTGGTTATCAATACCTGAGCTTCATGGATGCTTATTCGGGTTACAACCAGATTCCGATGTGTGAAGAGGATCAAGAAAAGACAGCTTTTATAAATGATCGTGGTGTCTTTTGCTATACAGTTATGCCCTTTGGCCTGAAAAATGCTGGGGCAACATATCAGCGCTTGATCAACAAGGTTTTTGAAGGTATGCATACCAAACTTGTTGAAGTATACATTGATGATATAATAGCCAAGACACCGGTTGGAGGTGATCATATTGAAGACCTACGCCGAGTATTCACCCGTTTGAGAGAATTTAACATGAGGCTAAACCCGATGAAATGCACCTTCGCTGTCCCTGCTGGGAAGTTCTTGGGTTTCATATTAACTCAACGCGGTATTGAAGCCAATCCAGGGAAATGCCAAACGATTCTAGACATGCAAAGTCCAAAGAATCTCAGAGAAGTCCAATCCCTGAATGGCAAAGTGGCAGCTTTGGCACGGTTCATGCCAAAGATGGCTCATAGATCCCTCCCTCTGTATAAGATACTGAAAAAGTCCAAGAATTTCGAGTGGGGACAGGAACAAGAGAAAGCATTCCAAGAGCTTAAGGAGGTGTTGTCCAAACCTCCCATTCTCACAAAGCCTGACCCTGAAGACACACTCATCCTATACTTGGCAATTTCAGATGAAGCTTTGGGCGTTGCCTTGATAAAAGAAACTCCCGATGGACAGAGACCGGTAGCAAGACCTTACAAGGTGCTGAGATCCGGTATCAAAAAATCGAAAAGGCCACCCTCACTGTTGTTTGGGCCTCTCGACGGCTGCGTCCGTACTTTCACGCCCATCCAATCATAGTGAGAACAGATTTACCACTCCACTCTGTATTAATCAAGCCCGATCTCGCTGGGAGGATGATCAAATGGTCTATTGAACTCTCTGAGTTTGATATATCCTATGAACCCCGAAGCGCTATTAAAGCTCAAGTCCTGGCTGATTTTATTGTGGAAATGACGGGGACTGATCCAGATTCCCCTCGTGTCCATTGGACCATTTACGTTGATGGTTCATCGAACCAAAGAGGCTCTGGAGCAGGTGTAGTTCTAGAAAGTGATGACGGAGTACACCTGGAAATCTCCCTTCGCTTTAATTTCAAAACATCCAACAACCAAGCTGAGTACGAAGCTTGTTTGGCCGGACTAAGAGCTGCAATTGATATCGGAGCTTCTGAGGCGACGCTCTGCAGCGATTCACAACTGGTGATTTCACAAATCTTAGGAGATTATCAGGCTTGCGAACCTCAACTCCAATTATACTTGAACTGTGTCAAGGAGTTGAGAGAGAAATTCTCGAAAATGGAATTCAAGCATGTTCCACGCGAAGAGAATACTAGAGCGGACATACTCTCCAGATTAGCAAGCACCAAACGACCAGGTAGCACAACTACGCTGGTTCAAAGCACATTAACGTCACCCAACATTCCTCTTTTCCCTTCTCTAAATGCCATAATGACAAACTCTCTTTATGGAGACACATGGATGGCCCCCTACATCCGTTATTTGGCCGATGGACAGCTACCTACGGATGAGAAGGAAAAGACGAGGATAAGGAGGGAATTACCATACTTCACTATGATCGATGGTAATCTTTACAGAAGGGCGCTCTCCGTGCCCTATTTGATTTGTCTCAAAGAGAATGAGGTGCAAAACGTAATGGAGGAAGTGCATGAAGGACAATGTGGACACCACGCCGGAGGAAGAAGCTTAATGCGAAAAATCCTCAGGGCTGGATACTGGTGGCCCACGATGAAGCAGGACTCCATTGACTTCGTTAAAAAATGCGACGCTTGCCAAAAATTCTCTAATCTTCACCACACACCGGCGGAAGAACTCTTCACATCCGCTGTTCCATGGCCCTTCTACCAATGGGGATTGGATATTCTGGGCCCCTTTCCAACTGCTCCTGGGGGCATCAAATATCTCATTGTAGGGGTCGACTATTTCACTAAGTGGATAAAAGCAGAGCCGGTGGTACATATTACTTCAGCCCGAACTCGTCGTTTCATGTATGAAAACATTATAACACGGTTCGGGGTCCCAGCACGGATTGTCACAGATAATGGCACCCAATTCACGGATAGAAAATTCACAGATTTACTCGAAGGGTTAGGAATAACCCAGATATTCTCATCCGTTGAACATCCCCAAACTAACGGCCAAACTGAAGTGGCCAACAGGGAAGTGCTGAAAGGACTAAAGAAACGCCTTGGTGAAGCCAAGGGCGGATGGACAGACCAGCTATGCCACGTCCTGTGGGCATACCGGACAACGCCTTATTCATCTACTAACGAATCCCCATATCACCTGACATACAGGGTAGAGGCAATGATACCCGTGGAACTGCAGATTGCTTCCACAAGGGTCAAATACTTCTCTAAAGAATCTAATAATGCTAATTTGGCGTCAGAAATGGATGTCATACAAGAACTCAGAGAGGACGCATTCGTCAGAGACCAAGCTATCAAAGCCAAAGTTGCTCTCCGATACAACAAGCGAGTTCAATCAAGGACTTTCAACGTCGGAGATTTGGTTTTGAGAAAAGCAAGTATAGGGAACAAATTTTCTTATCAAGGCAAACTAGCCCCAAACTGGGAAGGCCCATACAGGGTATCCGAGGTTACTGGCAAAGGCTCTTACCGCCTTGAAAACCTTGATGGCACTCCAATCCGAAATAAGTGGAACACCCAAAACTTGCGCGTCTACTATAGCTAGCTGTTGGAGCAATACATATTCTCCTATCCTCATTTTGGATTGAATACTGGAGAAATTATTTTCCCAGCTGCGCTTTCATTGTAATTCTTATTTCTGATTTAATAAGAATCTCTCACAATAATTTAACTCTTTCGAGTTTTTCTTATGCTGTGATTTTCAGTTTATCCGGCGTACAGAAACATATTCAGGACGGATGATCTCAACTACTCATCCTGTGGTTGACGATGCAACTCCTCGAATATGTGCTCGCACAAGAGCATACTCAGGACGGATGATCTCAATTACCCATTCTGTAATTGACGGTGTAACTCCTCGAGTGTGTCTAAGTAACTGAAGGCCCAGATTGTAGGATTAAACCGAACTCTGGGTACGGTTAGTAAGTTTGGCTGAACACCGGTGAAGACCTGGGCTGTAGGATTAAACCGAACCTCAGGAAATGGGTTGTAGGATTGAACTGAACCCCATCCTAAGAGCGGTAAAAGGGTAGAACCCAACACCGTGTTGAAGGCTTGGGCGCAGTAAGCTGGTTCTTCTTCAAGACCACGCTGAACCCCAAGTAACGGGCGCAGTAGGTTCAGGACTAGCCCTGATCTGAACCCCGTGTTGAAGGCTCAGATTGTAGGATTAAACCGAACTCTGAGTACGACTAGTAGGATTGACCGAACGTCGGTGAAGAATCGTCATTGGGTAGAACCAAAAAACCGATGGGAGAACGGTTAGTAGGATTAAACCGAACACCAAATACGATATGGATTGTAGGATCAAACCGAACTCCAAACACAACAAGTAAGTTATACTGAACTTCAAATTAATACTCTCTCTTGAAGTTCCTTATTTGGAAGTTTTATAGCTTTAAATTCTGAGTCATCAATTCTTCAATTGAAGTCTGACTCGTAAACTCCGACCCAAAAATAATTCATTCGGGTACGCCACAATCTGAGGCGTATTCACCCGAAACCTTTCAGTCGGAAATATTTATATTCGCAATCGTCAAGTAGAGGAATCTCTACTTAAGATCCTCACTCTTAAAAAACTCTCACGTGGAAGCATCACTCAGAGTTTGTGCAAAGTATTGCTCACCCAATAATACTAGGGGACAGTATTAATAGTTTAACGAATATCTTGGGGAATGGACTCTTGATAAAACGATCTCATAATCATTTCCCCTCAAGATTAACATTACAAGCCGTTCTCATGACAATAACATGCTTACCCACAACGGCTATTCTTATCATGATGTTTACGACCAAAAGGCCTGACCTTCGCAAAGCAAAATACAATTTCTACCAGGCTTTTATATATCAAGTCACTCATATTTGACAAAAAGATACTCTATCTCTCCTGTCAAATCAAGTCTTTGGCTATCAAAACACCTATACATGAAAAACGATAGTTATATACTCCTATCCGTTCTTCATCTCGCATGTACAAATCCGGAATAAAGATTTTATATTATCCGATATTCATTACTTAAATTCGGAATGACTCGATACACATGCATATAAAGGCAAATCGCTTTTTTATTGATCAAATGAATATTACATGGAGAAATTCGTTCAATAATCCGGAGCTGATCCCGGAACACAGCGAATTTGAATCAATAAAAAGAAAAAAGAAAAAAGGAAGGCACTAGTTTTTGCGACTTGTATCTCCTTCCTTCCCTTTACCTTTATCCCCGGTCTTGCCTTTATCTGCGCTAGGGTCTGTTCCTGTACTTTTGAGCTTTAGAAGAGAAGGTCCCATTGATTGGCCTTCAGGTAAAGGAGCAAACTCGTATAGCGTGTCAGGCGGACTCTTATGACGGTTATCAACAATAGCCACCAGTTTCCCTTGATGAAACTCATAAAACGGATCAATACCATTCAGGTTAAGTTTCACCTTGGGATTCCGGTATTGAACTTGACGAACAGCCAACCCGAAGGATTCCTTGACTGCTTGATCACACATATCTACAGCCTCGTCAAATTCTGCTTTCGTGTCCGCCAACTTTAAGAGCAGCTCCTTCTCCTTACGAGACCAATCTTCTGCTTCTTGAGAGTAGACGATCTTGGCTTCCTTAAGCTCCTCTTCCAGCTTTGAAGAGCGTTCCTTCTCCGTACAAAGACCGGAATGGAGGTCGGAATTGATTTTGTTTTGATCAAGTACTTGGACCTCCAACTCCTTGACAAGATACATCAGTCTGGCAATTTCTTCATCCTTCTTATATCCTTCCTCTTTGGAAGCTTCTAATTTACCTTCTAAACGGAGGATGTTTGCCTTATCCTTAGCAGCAGTAACGCTAAGATCGTTAACCTTGCCAACCAACAAGCTGAGCCTCTCATTCTCTTCTGAAAGTTTACGAACCGATCTCAGGAGCCCGGATAATTCTGCCAGGTGCTTCTGTCCGGCATCGCAAGCTTTTGTTACCTCTTCACTCTTCAATGAGGGCTTCAGCTTGTACGGAGTTTTAGGAACGCCCTCAGGAACAGAACCCTCGTATACCAAATATTGTGCAAGACCGGAGCTACTTTCAAGAGGGCGAGTAACTTTGGGTGCAAAATAAGTCGTTATTGGCTTTGCACCATAAGTGATCCCGTCGCCTGGGGCATCCGGAGTGGATCCTGCATCCGGAGTGGACCCTTCCACTTTCTTTCCCTTAGGAAGCTCCAGATCAGCACCCCCTCTTGAAATTTTTGGTTTCTTGGGAGAAGGTTGACGATCCGAGGTCTTGGAAGAACCGCGTTTTGTCCTTTTCTTCTTCTCTCCGACCTTCTCAACCGCAACCCCTTCGGATCCGCCCTCAAGCAAGGGGATATCGTCACCAGCAGATGAGGTTAAAATTATTGTCTCAGCTGTAGCTTTCTTCGAATTCCGTTTCGCTTGGATGTCATTTTCAGCTGCTACGGAATTCACTCCAGCTTTGAGCCCTTTCAGCTTTTCCATCTCTGGTGACACAGTTTCAATTTCAACTGCAAAACCAAACAACATGGTTAAAAATCAAAGACTTCAAGGTATGATACGATAAAACATGAAAAATAGCAGGAAAATTACGCAGATACTCCTCGCGGGTGGACCACGATCCTAACAAACGCCTGCAAGAGAAAAATTGGTGCGAGGCGGTGTAGGATTGAAGGGCTGAAAGAACAGAAACTGAAGATGGGCTTAGTTCATCCTCCTCAGTGTAGTACGCCTGGGAGGTCAATAAAAAGTGTTCATGCGTCCAAGCCACTGGGAACTTCGAAATCCCATCTTCAGTTAACCAAAAAATTGACTCATCAGAATGAACGCTGATCTTCGTGAAGTAAGACTTGAATGAATGACCATCAACTTTGGCGGAGTCAGTATACGCCTCGAAGTTGATAATCTTGGAGAGAGTCCGGAGGGATATCAAGCTCACTCCCCCTTCTCCTTATTTGCACGACGGACCACTTGAGCAAAGTAGAAAAGCATGGCCACCGTCGGTTTGAAGTTGAAGTGCTCCCCAAGCACTTCAAGAGAACGGACTAACCCCCATCCGTTGGGGTGAAGCTGTGAAGGGGCGCAGTCTAAGAATCTCAAAACCCCCATCTGAAACTTTGTAAGGGGGAAGCGCACACCAAGATTCAAAAATAAAAAGTCATACATATACAGGGACCTTTCGTCCGGAGTATGACAAATCCGATCAGATGGCAGCGGAGCTAACGCCATAAAGCATCTTTTGTATTTATCCTTCTTGAAGACCGTAAAACGCGGTTCCAACTCCGCTCCATCCTCTCGAGCGTGGACTGATGTCGTCTCGAGAAATTCCTCAGCCACCCAGCTGAATGGGCGCTTCTTTTGGAATTTCACCCAATCGATCCGGTGTGCGACCACGTTACACAGCTCGGAAGCTGTCTTCAATATATACTGCTGAGAGGGTGCTTCCCCTCCAGATGATTTTCCCCCAGTCGCTTTCTTCACCACCATTGTGAAAGCTTTTACGCTGCGGTAAAAATCCACATCGTCAGAAAGATACAAATCACCACTCTCAGCACTCTCACTAGAGGAGGATTCTGAAGAGGGTATAATCGCCCTTCGCCTCTGATACGGCGACGCCTCCCTCTCTGAGCTTTGTGGCTTCGATTGGAAGACCACTGGAATCCTCCCACCACGAACTGTGGGGTTTCGAGTTAAGGCCCTTCCTCCTCTTCCTCTAGGGCTAACACCACTAAGACTAACACCTTTCCTAGACATTCTCAGATATTGAAACGAGACACAAAAAATGGAAAGAAAGTGGTTACCTAAGGATGGATGAGGATAGTGAATTAAGATTCACAGAGGCAGACACGATAATCTTCTCGAAACTTTTGCAGAGGTTCGTCAAGAGAGTAAGAAGAAATGATAACTGAGATTGCCAAATATGCCTTTTTCAGGGCATGAAAATTCAAATACCGACTCAAAGCAACCTGTCGTTTACCCTCAAACGACTCTCCGTTTAGTGGGTTAAAATTGTCATTTTTAACTCAAAGGCGCCAAAATGCCATCGTTTCGTCACAGAGCTTTCTAAATGGGCCTATTAAATCCAAATCTTAGGCCCAACAAGCCCCTGCGTGACGGTTATTAAGACATGCGCATTTAACGCAATAATGGCTCGCCCACGTGAGTAAAGGCATTAAATGTCCAATCATGAGAAACATGGCCACCATTACCCGAATACCAAGGGTTGCAAAATTTGATAAACTTCTGAGATTCTCATTGCTCTAATCCGCCCTCAAGCGTTTCATCACAACGGAACCTTGTTCCCAGAGCGGATATTTACACACCAGTATAATTCCGAAATCCAGACGTACTACGATTGATATAGCTCATATGAGCAAATCTACTGATTCCTCACATAAGCTAGGGGACTGGTAGAATACTATTGATCTCTGATTTCGGATACGAAAATTGAATCCATACGATTGAGAAGCATCCACCTCAATCCGCACTCCTACGATTGGAAAAATGTCTCCAGGACGGATGATCTCAATCACCTATTCTGTGATTCGATGATGTAACTCCTGGTACGAACAACTCCAATCATCACTCCAGGACGGATGATCTCAATCACCTATTCTGTGATTCGACGATGTAACTCCTGGTACGAACAATTCCCATCATCATTCTTATGATGGAAGCTTTTGAAAATTGAGAAGCATTCACAATCCGTACTCCTACGATTGAAAAAAATGTTTCCAGGACGGATTATCTCAATCACTTAATCTGTGATCTGACGATGTAAATCTTGGCGTTGTGTACTTTTCCAGAACGGATAATCTCAATCACTCATTATGTGATTTGATGATGTAACTCCTGACGTTGTGTACTTGTCCAGGACGGATGATCTCAATCACCTATTCTGTGATCTGACGATATAACTCCTGGCGCTGTACACATCCCAAGGACGGATGATCTCAATCACCTATTATGTGATCTGACGATGTAACTCCTGGTGTCGTACACATCCCCAAGACGGACGATCTCAATCACCTATAAAGTGATTCGATGATGTAACTCCTGATACAAACAATCCCCATCATCATTCTTATGATGGAAGATTTTGAAAGTTAATCCGCACTTTTGCTCTCAAGTGGTACTCTCCCAGGACGGATACTCTTTATCACCTATTCTGTGGTACAGTGACGTAACTCCTGGCATAGACAAACTCCCATCATCATCCTTATGATGGAGGGCTCAAACACCACTTTCTTACACCTGTGCAGTTCCCCAAACTTGGAACAATATTCTTATAATGGACGACATTGTTTTCTCCAGTAAGGATAACACGAATTAAATACAGTCATCCGTCCTGTTACACTACTCTACTAAACAGCGGATCGACCCATCTTTCCCCAAAAGAATTAAGGATCATGCCCCAAAGACAGGCACCTTCTTCTTAATACGCACTTGGGGACATGTATATGTTTATCCGTTCTAAATTTATTTGTTGTTTAATCTTCTGAGGCAGTTATTTCAATCCGACCTCAAGGTTAATCATACAAAACGGATTAGCAACGATTTAAATATACATGAAACGATGAAGACAAATTTCTTAAATGAAATTCATTCATTGAAAGCGAGATTACACATAATTGTTTAAAGCCGGAGTTGATCTCGGCACACAACTATACATTTAAATGAAAATACAACTACGGAGGAGGAATCTGTTCTTCAGTTTTCTGTGCCTCCTCAGCACCAGGCTCTTGTGTCCCTTCCTTCGGGACTTCTACAGGAATCTCCCCTCCAGGAGCCTCAGTTCTTTCTTCAAAAGAAGGAACCTCAGACACAGGAAGGACGAAATCCGGTCCCATAGTTTGACCCTCAGGAAGAGGAGGCAAACCATACAGGGACGTCGGAGGATCTTCGTGACGACCATCGACCACTGCGACTAACTTTCCCCCATGGAATTCATAGAACGGATCCATTCCATAAAGGTTAAGTTTCGCCGTGGGGTTGCGGTAGAAAACTTGGCGTATAGCTAGGCCGAAAGATTCTTCGACAGCTCGGCTGCATATGTCAATTGCTTCTTCTCTCTCAGCTTTCGTTGTAGCCAATTCTTCCCGCAACTTTGACAGCTCCCCACTCAATCCTTCAGACTCCGCTCTCCCAGCCTTCAGTCCTTCGATCTCAAGAAGGAACTTCTTCTCCCTTTGGGACCACTCCTCAGCAGCAGCTTTGCTTTTATCCTGGCTGCTGCGGAGTTCTTCCTTTGCTTTTTTGAGAACCTCTTCCTTCTCTGCCAGCTTGCCTTCCAAGTCTTTGAAGTCGCCCTTAAGCTTAAGGTTCTCTTTGTTCATGATATCTCCGAACTCCTTAGACTTGGCAAGACGATCTTCCAATAGCTTGATGGTGGCTTTGTCTTTCCCCGATGAAAGGTTGAGTTGTTCCAATTTATCACTCAGCTCATCAACCTTATCGAAATTGTCAGCCAACTCGCTGACTGAATAAAGCATTCCAGCAAGTTCGGCTAACTGCCACCTTCCGGCCTCACATGCTTCTTTAATTTCTTTAGTGCTGAGCGTAGGCCGGAGTTTGTACATCGGCTGTGGAAGAGTAGCTGGAGTAGATCCCTGGTATGAGAGGAAGGGGGTGAGAAACGAGGTGGTTGGGTAGGAGGTCGACTTCGCCCCAGAAACCCCGGCAGCAATTCCTTTATTAAGTCCGGAGGAAGCAACAGCTGCTTCCGAGGTTTCAACAGGTTTATCCTCCGAAGTTCTACGCTTCTTGGACGGACCCCCCACAGAGTCATTCTTAATTTTTCTCCTTCTCTCAGTAACTGAGGGCTGACCCATGGCTGCACCAACATCGGATGAACCACCCTCAGCCAGCGGAATGTCCCCTTCAGCATCCGAGGTCAGGATGATTAACTCGGGACGATCCTTTGTGGAGGGCTTAGGCTTAATCTCATTTTCGCGGGCAACGGATTTACCCGCCGCCTTAAATCCCTTCAACTTATTCATTTCCGGAGTTTCTTGTTCTATTTCACCTGCATGAACAAGCATAAGAGATTAGCAACTACAAAATGTTCGATATATTTGACAAAGGAGAAAAAGTGAAATAAAATGCGTATTACGCAGATAATCATCCCGGACTCCGCTTGAACTACTTAAAAGACGTCTACACGAAAATACGTTGCGACGTGTAGTATGTGCTTCAAGTGCAAACAACACTTTTGACGACTCGGGAGACAGCTCGGATTGATCAGCGTAATATGTGTGGGAGTTCATGAGAAAATGCTTATGGGTCCAACTCAGAGGAAATTTGTTAACACCCTCTTCATCCTTCCAAAATATCGGTTTGCTCTTCTTAATGGAGATCCGGGTGAAGTAGGTCTTAAACGACTTTCCGTCAACTTTGGCTGAATCGGTGTAAGACTCAAAGTTCACAAAAGAACAGAGAGTCCGGAGTGTCACCAAACCGACACCGCCTTGCTTATTTGCCCTCCAAACTACTTGGGTGTAGTAAAATAGCATTGCCACAGTAGGTGTGAAGTTGAAATGTTCACCCAAGACTTCCAAAGCACGAATGAGGCCCCAGCCGTTGGGATGAAGTTGGGAGGGTGCACAGTTTAAAAACCTCAACACTCCCATTTGAAGCTCGGTTAGAGGGAAACGAACTCCCAAGTAATGAAAGATAAAATCATACATATAAACAGAACGGTCATTTGGTACGACGTGGCATATCCGTTCTGTAGGGAGCGGTGCATAAACCCTAAACCACTTCTTCGTTTCCTCTTCCGCATGGAGTGTGAACCTTGGCTGAATCCGGCTCCATCCTTATCTGCATGATGGGAAGCCAAGTCCTTGAATTCACTGGACACCCAACAGAAAGGCCATTTGGCCTGAAGCTCTTCCCAATTCAGCTTGGAAACAGCGACGCTGTAGAGACCTTCAGCTGTCTTCGAAATGGCATTATCTCCAGAAGATCCTTCTCCAGTTGCCATTTGAAATATCTAAACCGAACTCCTTAATCTACGATAAGAAATCATGTCGTCAGAAAGTTGATAATCATTACTCACTTCATTTCCTACAAAGCGACTACAATCAGAGGACGACTCTGAGAAGGGAAAAGTCACTTTCCACAGTGAGTAAGACCCCCTTTCTGAGCGACATGACTCAACCCTAGAAAGAATCACAAGGATTCTTCCCCATGACTGTTAGGGTTGCGAGAAATTATTCTCCCCCTAAATAAACTACATTCTCTTCGAGCAAGAATAACAGACTAAAATAAGACGAGGTTTACAGGGGAAGAAGAAATAATTACCTCAGGTAATGACGATGAAGGTGAAGAATGAATAAAGTCTTGTAGAGTAAGCAACGAACTTCCTTACGAGATTTTTGCAGAGTTTTGTTAAGAAAACAGAAGCAAGTGAAACTCAGAATCCACTAAGTGTTTCTTTTATAAGAAACGAAGAGGTTCGGTTACTCACTCTGGAAGTTGTGTCGTTCTCAATTAAACGCATTGCTTCACAAGCGAAACGACACAACCGTTCCAAATTCATGGGCGCCAAAACAATAGCAATTTGACGAAGGGCCTATCTACTAGGCCCAAAAGTTTCGAAAACTTCAGGCCCATTAAGCCCGAAACGACGGTTAATGAGATTTCCATCTCAGGCGCAATAATTGCTTGCCCACGTGATTGAAAGCATTAATGTCTAATCATGCAACGCAATTCGTGCTTTACAGCCGTTACACGAACTTCAAGAGCTTTCAATTCTAATAAACTCTTGAAATTCTCGTACAACGAATCTTTGTCTGAATCCGTTGTGACGACACCAACAGACCATATCTCTTTATCTGAGAACAGTTCTTTACCAATAAATGCTAAGGAACAATTTAACGCGTAAGTTCACCGGTATTCAGACCTCTCACAGGATGAGTAGCTTATGTGAACAACCACTCAGTCCCTCACACAAGCTAGGGGACATATGATCCAGTCTCAATACCGGTATCCGATCTGCAAGACATACTTCAACGTCTTTGTCAAGACATCAACGTGTAACCGGTGTCATCGGTATACATCCGGACTGTAATTCCGTATCAGGCGTTCTCCCTATACCGGTTGTTCAGGATAACACCATGACACCGGACAACACACACGTCACTGCGCTAAAGACAAGGATTATTGCTACAGGGATCGACCAATAATTCCCTGCACTACGAGCCAAATTCTGCTCACGGGGATGGTCAACTTGTTCCCTAATCCTAGTCTATATTCTCTATGCTCAATATAAAATAGCCACTTGACCCAATCATGCTGGTAAGTGCGCAATAAAATAATGCTAATGGGAGTTAGTGGTTCCCCACTAACGAGTCCTCGAAAAATGAGCCAATCAGGTATATGAACTCATTTCATTAATGAAGTGAAGGATCTTCAACTATTTTTTGATGAACAATTACTCTCTGAAATACATTCCTCACTTGGAATATCATCACTGAGTTGAGCGTCGGAGAATCTTTGCAGGTGACACCACCATTCGCCCACTTCAACGCGTTAGGTCGGTGTGAAGGACCTCCAGGACGCCCAGTCCGCTCTCTTCGCTCAAGGACAACGGATACTTATACCGGATACTCATACATATCCGGTCTCCTGTACGGTATTTACATACTGTTTGTGATTGACTTGAGTCCGGATCTCTAGACCCCGGTTCAGGACAGATCAATAAGCAAATATACCTAACTTTACACATATTAAGAATAGTAGTTGGAGGTAGTTATTTGCATTAATGTTACCACATATTTGATTTAATTTTCTAAAATACCCTTAGTATCATTTATTACATAAAGAATTAGTGGCCTTGGAAATATATATGATGAGGACATATTTGGTAAACAAGCATTTAATGACATTGGGAAAGTCTAATTTTGCTTATATTAAGGGACCAAAAAATTCCACTAAAATTTGCTTATATTTGGAACCGGAGGTAGTATAAAATAATCAATTATTTTAAACAATCCAAATAAAATATATTATTTTTAAATCAATTTTTACTTAACACATCCAAAACATACATAACAATTGATTATAGTTATAATAAATTATAGGTATAATCTTTAAAAATCATCTATACCAAATACACCATAATGGATTTAATACATCCAAATTGATATAATTGATTATCATGTTCAGCAGACATAAAAAGAATGTTTTTTTTTGTAACGAACTACTCCCTTAGTTCCTTTATATATGTTTAGTTTGCATTTTTGGTTTATTCCTATATCTTTTCAATTATAAATTCAAAACAATATTTAATGCTTAGTTTTCAATTATACTTATAGTCTTTAGTTATTTTATTAATTTTATTGAAACATGGGAATATTAATGAATCATTATAAAAAAAGATATTTTAATGAAATGTAAGGAAAAAAATACATTTAATATTTTCTATAATCCGTGTGAAAACATTAAATTAGACAAATAAAAAAAATGAAGCGAGTATTACAATACAACATTTTGTTTTGAGTTATATTTATATTCTTTATATATATTTAAGTTTTACTTTTAGATAAACTGATATGAACTATTGGTAAAAAAATTTAAGTTATATTTATTTAGAAAAATTTACATTAACTGATAAAATTTATTAAATAGTAGAATTGTATTATTTTAAGATAAAAAAGTTAATTAAAACTAAATTGTCTACTTTTTTTTTAAATTATGTAATTAATATAGGAAAATGGGAAAACAATATTTATGTTGTGGTGTTTTTGGGTAATTATTTTGGTGATGTTCCTCCTGAGAGGTGGAATGCTTGACCTGTGGAAATGAAAGAAAGAACAGGGGGAAAGTCTACACAGTAACAGTAGACTAGAGAATATGAAAAGGAATGGGAATAACGGCACCGCAATTTGAATAGTGAAATAGTGAAATTGCATAATAATTGTTCTCACTCACTCGTCTGAACCCTTGAAATCCAATTGATGAATTGAGTCCTCGAAGCATCCCATGTTGTCTCCCCGAAGTTTCGCTACCTATTACCATCGTACCCCATGGTTTTTTTTTTTAAGAAAATAATACTGTTTTAAAAAATAATTTTTAAAAAAAGTATTTGCCATTGGTTGAAGACATTGATATGTGTGGTTAATATAGTTGGGATCTGTAGCACTTGGCTTTTTGTACCGTGAGCTGTATTTAACAACTAAGTATGAATGTGTCTCAATATTTGGTCTTCTTTTGCTAGTGCAAGTCTAGGCGTGGGATAGGTTTTTTGGAATTGCTCCAAATCCCCCACATAATGGTAGACTACCGGGCACACCATACACCACAAGGTAAATAATTTATCTATTGTAAAGTCAGGGTTTAGTGATGTATTCCTAATGATTTTGTCAATTATAGGTTGTTGAGAGTAACAACTTCAAGGCGGTTAGGCAGGACATAGACTTTTACCGACGTGCCTTTGATCAAATGAAACAGACTAATGTAAGTAGTATTGACTTAACGCATTAACAATTTGTAAATGTCTATAAATTTAAGTTGGTTGTTAAGTATGACATCTAACAAGCATGGTTGAATAGATTGTTTGGACTCTATACACTGAAGAAATACTGCAAACATTACCGCCTATTAGCCTACAAGGATTACAGGGGTGAAGATCGGTAGTTCCACTATTGTGTATAAACATAGTGGAGTGACATCAACCAGACCATGTCATGAGGCAATTCGGCATGTAGTAGCACATACCATCGCCACCTTGTCAACCTGAATATCTACATGCCATAACACAAAGAGGGAAACAAGGCGAGAATTGGAGCCAGATATATTTACCATTAATTTTCATATGGGAAAGTCGAGATGACTTTGTTCATACAAACCCTCCCAGCAGGGTTTACTTAACGCAAATTGTGACTATATGCGTTGGTATAACTTGCATACGCTACGATAGATCACTAGAAGACATGTCATATTAGGCCGCTCGGTAAGCCACATTTAGTAAATTCAAGAGATATATTAATTATATCATAGTTTATAATCTTATTGATGTATTTGTGTGACTTTACATGTTGATGTAATGGAGAATATCCATTACCTGGCAACAGAGGATGCTCAAGTACCATCACAATCACCCATATTAGTATTTGACCAGATCAAACAACAATCATTAAACGTGATGCAAATATGGGGATAGGAATCTAGGGTTTTAGAAGCCAAGCAGAATCCGTGTGTACCCATCCATGAAGCACCTAACGTTGAATTTGACATTAACATGGCCAGAACACAGAATGAGCGTGAAGGGATCATGAGGGGAAGAACGCACGAGGAACGAGATGTTTACAACTTATCCATATTGCCACCACGAGAACATGGTTCTTATTTTGTTTCCTCCCAGTCAGGCTCATTTTCTCCATGGTCAACATATGAGTATCCATCCCAGAGGGATGACACAAGTTAACATTTTTATTATAGCCCTAAAGATGACCCATTTTTTGGAGTACATGGTCAACATATGGGAGGGGAGTCAAGTGGATATGTTCCCTCACTAGTCCAATCACTGACGGTATTCATGCAAGAATTGTTGACGCTGAACACACTGCTTGTCACGCATTGAGGGGAAGGATCTTCGCACCCTGTTGGACAAGGATTAGACCTTAACATGGATTTATTTGTTGCAACATATACCGTTAGCTTGAAAATGGATGAGGATATACCTGATCTACAAACAAGAAAGAATCCACACCACGCTGCTAAGGATTTTGTAAGGCCTTGTATTTGTTCTCTAAATCCCCACCCCTGAAACCTACATAGGGGGTAGTAATGTTGGTTTGATTGTTGGTTGTCTATTTGTAAAAATGTTAGTTGTTATCATAAAGTGGAATATTGTTTGGATTTTAAATATTTTGCGACAATGATGTTATATAATAATCAAGTGGTTCTCTAATACGTAATGCTATGACGTCCACAACCAGTTCTTTAACATAACAACCTACATGTAAGTCAACCTTGTCAACTCTGACTTTCCGGTGTTGAAAGAATGACTCATACTGGAGCCAGTTCAGGGACCTTGTGTGTGATACCGAAAGGCTGGTGTTGTGACACAAAGCTGTGTGGGATACTGGTCCTAAATGACAGACTATGGTCAAATTACCGTATTCCCCATGGCCTGGTATCAAGACCAGATCAGTAATAATAATAAATATTATTAGAAATATATATTATTAAATATTATAATAATTGATATAATTTTTATAAAATAAATTATTATATATTTTTGAATAAAATATTTTTAAATATATTTCTAATAATATTTATTATTATTACATAAATTAAAAAATATATTATTTAATATGTTTAATAGCATTTGTAAAATTTAATAGTTTCAAATGTATAATTATATTATAAATTGTATTATTTAAATAATAAATACTATTAAAAATATATTTAATCATTATATTATATTATTAACACAATATACATATTATAATTAATAATTTTATAAAAATATACTATGTGTTATAAGATTTCCATAAATGTAATAAGAGAATTGTTGGATTTAATGCTTCTTGTCTTCCCTTTAGGTTATGGGTTTCAACATTCATCTATATTTTAATTTCTCAATTAACTTATCAAACAATCAAATTTCAACTTGTGTTTGCCTTTACTTGATAAAACGTGTCTCAATCAAATTGTGACACGTCTATAAGTAAAAATACAACTATTTGTAGTTGTAATTTTTTTAAAACATATTTTTGGACATATATTAAGAAGTTAAAAAAACTTTAAAATTAATAGTAATATATTTTTATTTTAAAAATTTATACATTCTGTTATTGTGATTTTAAAAAACTATTAAAAAATATTAATGCATAGAAACTCAAGAGATTATCTTATAAGAAAAAAACAAGAAGTTTTCTAAAACTATCCTACACGAAAGTAATACAAAAAAAATGTATAGTGTGGTAGAGTTACGCGTTGGCGCAGACCACGTAAGACAGGACAATAGGAAAGGGCGTATATAAAGGCACGTGCGTAATTGAATTTCTAGTTCGACCCGCAAATGACTCTGTTCGTACAAAGTCAAGATGATGTCACTTAACTGACGTTTCCCTTTTCTCACTTGTTTGTTCCTACCCCTCCTATCAAAATCACACTCAACACATCATTCATTATTCCACCACTACCCTTCTCTTCTCTTATCCAATATATATATATATATATGCCCACACACACTCCCTTCATCAAATTTGAGCATCCATTGCATAATTCACTTTCTTAATGGATCATCTCTCATGCCAACCAACTTCTTCAGTCAAGGTTGAAAGAAGGCTTGTTGAGAAAAATAGAAGAAATCAAATGAAGATCCTTTACTCCAAACTCAACTCTCTTCTCCCTAACTATAACCCCAAGGTTACTTCACTTCCTTCCATCATTGTCATTTTTTGCACCATTTAAAAGACACTAGACAAGAGATTAAATATTTTCATTTAAGATTATTATTCCTAAAATCTCTTCCTATCATTCCATCATTTTGAATAGAAAAGTTTTCATTTTTTATTCTTCAAATAATATTTTAAAGAAATTTTAGCAATCATAAAGCCAATATGTTTTTGAAAGGGTGAATGAATGTGAATTTATTTTTATTAGGTAGAGACAATAACTTATAAGTTTTCTAATTCATTTTATTTTATTTAATGATATATTACTGTTGTTTTGAATTTGAAATGGTATTGATTTGATGTGATGATGCAGGAACCAATACCCCTGCCAGAACAAGTAGATGAGGCTATAAACTACATAAAGAGCATGGAGGCGAAGGTGAAGGTGGCACAGGAAAAGAAAGAGAGTTTACAGCAGGGAATTAGGAAAAGATCTCGTGATTGCTTCACCAAAAGTGCTGCTAATTCTGCTGCAAAATCGCCACAACTTGAGATTCACGAAATTGGCTCTTCTCTAGAAGTTGTCCTCACTTGTGGCTTAGATGACCAGTTCATTTTCTATGAAATCATTCGAATGTTGAATGAAGAGAACATAGATGTCAGAAGCGCCAATTACTCCCTGGCTGGAGATTCAGTGCTTCACGTTCTGCATGCAGAGGTATATATATATATATATATATATATATATATATATATATATATATACACACACATATATATATCACACATGTGTATTGTGTATATTATACCTTTGATTAATTTTAAGAAACTTAATCGATCATTTTTCTGTCTTAATTTGTTGATGGGTTTATGCAGATTCCACAAGCTTTTCTTCAATTTGGAGCCTCAAAAGTAAGTGAGAGATTGAAAAGGTTTGTGAATGGATCCTGCAGTGATGTGGAATTACAGCCCGAGTTGTGGGATTTTGAAATTAATACTTATGATTTGTGGGGTTTCTAGATCTTATATTGATATTTAGCAAAAGTTTTGTAAGATATGCGGAAAATTAATGTTACACTAATTTGTGCTCTCTGGTCTTCAAAACAATGGTTTTGCCCTTGCTCCTATATATTTTGACAACAAGATGGTCGTTTCTCTATTCTTTTCTTTTCTTTTTATTTGCCAACATTAATTAATATCTCAACATTAATTCAGAATTAAAATTTCTAAATTTTCATATTAAATTGACGTATAGCTAACATAATTAAGAGATATGGACGGTGGTCAATTCCATTGACAGACTGTGTAATAATTCAATCCCCTCACCTGGAGCTACCTCTCAGGTTCTCAAAACATAAGCATATATACTTAATTATTATAGTTTATCTAATTTTACATGGATAAAAAATTAAAAAACTTATTATTATTTAAAAATATTATGAATATCTATTTAACTAAGTTTCTAAATAATTCTCATATAATTCTGAATAAAAAAATAATTTTAATTTCTCATCATATATATCGTTGTATAAATTTGATAAACCATAACCATTATATTATATGCTTGGAACATGTGTAATGTAATTCAATATTTGATTACTTGAGTTGATAAACATTATTAGATTTAGTTTTTGATTGGTTATAGATATACACATCATTTTTTCAGTTCGATTCTTGCACTATAATCAACAAAAACTCTTACATAGATCCTCTCTCTCTCTCTCTCTCTATATATATATATATCATAAATTAACTATCTTTAAATTGACTTCAAAATTCTTAATAGATTAATTCTTTATGCTAAAGAACTCTTACTTAAACATCTCTGCTGAAAACTAATTATATCTCTTCAGTGATGTTGGGTTTTTTAATAAGATAGTGTTTGTAAAATGAACAGAACAACAAGATAGAGCAGAACGGTACAATATTATTCTATGTACATAATGTATTTAATATGTTGAACTTAGTTGATTAAAAAAAAATCACATTGCTTGAAATGACAAAGGGATAAGAAGGCTTATATTATATAAAGGCCTTAAAACTTTTATAAAGGCACTAAGTGTGAAAATACCCATAATTATTAATGAGTGTAGCGGGGTCTTGAACCCTAATAGGAAATACCTGGAAATACTTTAAGTTTCTCTTTGTTGTAATGCTCTTGTGTTGAGTGTTGTAAGATGGAAGCTTTGAAGAAAGTGTGGGTGTACTTGAGGGTTAATAGGATATATGAGAGTGATGTTTATGTAATGTATAAATTGTTCACATAATGTTATTCTCTGGTTGTCGGTTTTGACAACGGTCGGGGTTTTTCTTCGGTTTTGGAGTTTTCCACGTTAAAATTTTGTGTGTTGATTGCGTTCTTTCATATTATTATTTTTATTTTTTAAGGAAATTTTTTTGAAGGAAATGAATCTAATTTCCTAACAGTGGTATCAAAGTCTCATCGTTCGGTGAAATATGAATTCTTAGTATGCTTTGTGATTACAGTTTTGTCTGATCTTCCACATCAGAAAAGATTTATTCCCTGTGTGGTTAAAAATTTCCTTGATTATTGGAAAGTGTGTTACTGTAAGTACTGGTTTGGAAATGTTCTAGATAAAGAAACACTTGGTATTTAAGCATGTCCTTTGTGACCCATCTCTCTTTCTTGAGAACTATTCTTATGCACAGTTGTAGTGTTGAACACACGGTCACAATGTCAAACTATTCAAGTGTAGTGAACTTTGACATGGAGAGATTTGATGAAAGAATCAATTTTGGCTTGTGGCAAAGACAAATCAAGGATGTGTTGATACAATCAGGATTACACAAGACATTGAAAGATAAACCTTCCGATATAGAAGATGAGAAATGAGAGTAATTAGATTTGAAAGCTGCAAATACAATCCACCTGTGTTTGGCTAAAAATGTTCTTACAAATGTGTTGAATATTTTAACAACCAAGGATCTCTGGGATAAACTCGAAAGGTTATATCAGGAAATCGATTGTTATTGAAGGAACAAGTCCACAATTTACACATGGAAGATTATGTGAAAATTTCAGATTATATTTAAGTGCCTTCAATGGTATTATCTTTGAATTGAAGGCTATTGGGGTTAAGGTTGACGATGAAGACAAGACACTAAGGCTCATATGGTCTCTTTTGTCTTTCTATAGACACATCAAACTTGTTTTGATGTATGGAAAGAAAACTTTGAGTTTTGAATAAGTTGCTTATTAGATTATCTCTAAAGAAAAGAAAAATAAAGAATGAAAGTGGCTCTTCATCAAACTTAGCATTGGTGATTAGTAATGGGCCTTACGTAAAGAAAAAAGATCTGACATGCTAGAAATATGGAAGGTTTAGGCATGTAAAGAAAAATTTTCAAGGAGGATCAACAACGGAAAGAGGCTCTGAGTCAGGTGCTAGCAGCTTCTCCTTTGTTATTAGGGAAAATGATGTTCTATAAAGATGAAATGTGTATCCTCGTGGCATTTTTGTGTTGCCATGGAGGAGGATAAGTTATTGCTAGCGGATCCACAATTGCACACAGGCATTAGTTGACATTGATGTAAGATGTGTGGTGGAGCTTTATCAAGGGCTGAGGAACTTCCAAAGGAAGCTAACATGGAAGTTGCACCATAAATTTTTAGCGAGATTTCGACATGTGCCATAAAGGAAATTCTTGGAATATCCTAGTTCCAAGTGAGTATACTCTTTATGGTGGAGTATGATTATTTTTTTTAACAATGTTGATTGGTGAAGACAATGATTGTCGGTTTAGACAATGAAATGGTTATCGGTATAAACAATGAAAGCAATTGATTGTCGGTGTAGACAATTGAAGTAGATGTTGTACTTTTTTAATCATGGTAAAGATTGTTGAATTTGGTTGATTAAATAAAGTCCCACATTGCTTGGAATGGCAAAGATATAATGATGCTTATGTTACATATAAACATTAAGACCTTTGTAAGTAAGGCAAAAAGTGTGAAAATACCCATAATTTTTAATGAGTATACTGGGGTCTTGAACACTAATAGGAAATACCCAGAAACACTTTAAGTTTCTTTTTGTTGTAATGCTAAGGGGTTAATAGAGTGTATGAGAGTGAGGTTTATGTAATATATAAATTGTTCACATAATGTTACTATCTAGTTGTCGGTTTTGACAACGGCTATGGTTTTTCTCCAGTTTTGGAGTTTTTCATGTTAAATTCTTGTGTGTTGATTGTGTTCTTTCATATTATTATTTCTTTGTTTTTAAGGAAAATTCTCTGAAAAAATGATATAATTTCCTAACATAATAACTATTAAATTAAACCCGACAATAACACGTACATTTTATTGCATAATATCCTTATTGAGTTTTTGTAACATCCTAGGTAATTAAATTTAATTACTGGTGATATATAAATATTAATTAACAAATTAATCGAATTTCTCATTGGGATCTTCCTAAATGATTATAAATTAATTGAAATTGTTTAGAGGCGATAAATTTAAACAAATTAATTTAATTGGTTGGTTATTAAATTTTAAAATTAAAAATTAAATGAGTGAAAAGTAAAAGGTTTTATTAAATAAAAAGTAATAAATGAAAGAAAGAAAAGATAAATGAATTAAAGAAATTGAAAGAAAAGAGAAAAGAGAATAGAAAATACGTGAAATGTCTAAAACGCCCTTAGAATTAAATTTCCTTTTTACCTTCTCCTTGCAATTCATGTCAAATGGAAAAAGAAAGAAACAGAGAGCACCGCAAGAAGCAAAAGCTATGGTCGTGATTTCGAGCTTCGAATCAAAGGTTCAATCGTCGCTAGAAGTCAAAATTGATCATGTTTTTGGAATTCTAGGTACGAGACCTACGTATAGGTATATTCAATTTTACATTCTGACATCATTCCTCTTCTTAATTCATGATCGAAAGTGGGGTTTTGATTTTCTTCATTTTCATAGTGTAACATCCTAGTTATAATATTTTATTTTATTTTTAATTGAAGCATTAAATTAAATTAACGATTATTAAATTGATTGATAGTCATTAAATTAAAATTGAATGGTGTATTTAATTAATTAAGTGAGAATATAACATTAGAAAAGAAAAGAGAAATAGAAATAAAAGAAAAGAGAAAAGAAAGGAAATTGTTAAAAGACCATAATGCCTTAAGTAGTAAAATTAGGTTCTTTTCAATTCCATTTCCTTCTCTCTGTCTCTCGCGTGCGTCCTTTGCTCCATTTCCTTTCTTCTTGGCCAAATGCTTCTCTAGCTTAGAGAGGGTCGGTTTTTCATTAAAAACTTAAATTGATTGCATATTTGGAATCCTCGAAGCTTAAGGATCGGAAAGGTACTTTTAATTTTAAGAATCGACTTCCTTTTCTTCTTCCTCTAACTTTTGGGTTTCCAGAGTTTGGTAAATTTTAAGTTTCTAAAATGGTTAAAAGATTCCTTGTAACCTCTAGATGACGAATATGCCAATGGGTTTATGTTTTGACACTTGTAGGTTGCGAACCGAGCTCCGAAATCTAGTTGATGCTCGTAGGTTATTGAACGGGGAATTGTAATTAGTCGGGGTAAGCTTTTAAAAGCTTTAAATGTGATCTTTGAAAGTTTTAGCTAGAGATATTGAAGTTCCAGAAGTCAAATATTTAATTCCTCTTCATTTCCTTTTTGAATTTTAGATATTCAAGGCGTTTGATATTGCAAAAATTACTTAGGAAGCTTGGAAGTAAGGTAAGAGGGTGTGCGAGGGTTTTAATTCCATGGGAAATAATATTCATAACTATTCTTGATATTATGGAAAGGTATAGGATATGTGTACAAGTGGAAATCAGCAAAGAAGAAATTGTTTATAGCTATGTTGTGGTAGTTTAATGCTTGAAACACGATTTATATAATAACTGGATGATGTATACAATGTTGGTAATTTTATATCAATGATGTATCCTGATGTTAGTGATGAAAATTGATGAATTGGTTAGTTTGAGATGAGTTCTATATGATGACTTAACGAAAGAGATGATATGTGTAGTTGTGATAAAAAGATTGATATATTGAAAAGTGCATAATGATATATTAATGACCGGTATGGCTTATTTGATATCTTGGGTGATGGCTTTTATGCCAAGGATGAGTTCAGAATGGTTTGTTGATGTTTATATGTTGTATATGCTTGTGTTGTGGTGAGGACAACCATTCTGTATATTCTACCCCTCGTTTTTGGCTCCCGTGGTCGTTAATGGCCTAGTTGAGCTACCCAATGGCTTTTTAGGACCTAGTGGTGAGGTGAGGAGCCGGGTGGGCTTGGTGAACTGGGTGGGTTCATGGGATGTCGGGTGGACTCCCAGTTGATGGCTGCTCATTTAGTATCTGGATATTAGGCGTCTAATGTAATATATGAGAGTCAATTATGATTTGATTGAAATTACAATGTTTACATGAATATGTCTATGATTTATGTTATCTGTAAGTTATTAATTATAACATTGATTGGAATTGAATTATGAAAAGGCGAGGGTGATTGGATATGTTTAAAGGTGAGAATATCCTCACTTAATTTTCTAAATGTTATTTACATTGAATTTTATAACCAGTTACTCATCTCCTCAAATGTTGTTTTCAGTGACTGAAAATAGGGAGCTTGCTGATGCTGCGGAGACTAGCACGAAGTGAGCATTCAGGCAATGTCAGGGATCTTTTTGGATTGAGATATATATATATGTTTGATTATTTTGATGATGTTATGTATATAAGTGTATGGTGTGGTTAAGTGTTTTGATTTATGAATTACATATGGATTGCTAGATTACTTTTTGATTACTTATGTTGATGATGTGGTGATTTTTATATGGCACTGAGCCATTGTATGATTATGTTTGCAAAATGGGCAGGTACTGTGTATTGAGTGCTTTGATTTTGATGTTTAGACAGTGATGATGAATGATAAGTGAAGGATTGATTGTGAGGGTAGAGTTTATGAAATTAAAGTCAGAAGGTTCGATGGAAATGTTAAGAATTTAAAAATATTCCATTAAGCCAAGGAAGTAAACTATGGATTTTGAACATTTGTGGGAATTAAGATCCCCGGATAGGCTCATTAGCTTCGTATTGGAATTTTAAATTTTTTAGTATAATTAAATTATAGTTTTAAATGAGTTTGGTTAAGGTTTATATCTAGAATTAATTTAAATGATGTTTTATGCATTTTAAGCATAACCTTGTCATATGATAGAATTTCAGGAAACGGATTGCGCCAGCAGGTCCGGAATGATGTTTTTATAGTGTTAGAGAAGTTTCATAATCATTGCATTAAAATTGGAGAAAGTAAGCATGTGAGCTGTTAGTAGATTTATTGGAATTAAAAGAATTGGATGAGTCAAAAGTTGCTCTATGAGGCTTTTGAACCTCTGGATATGTCTAATAGCTCCTAACTAGGTATGGAATTATGTTGGAATAGTCCTTGTGCCATAAGAATAGGATTCGATGTAGTTTAGGCTAACATTTTACCATAACTTGACCATAATGTATAAATCCACATATCTCACTGCTTTTGAGGATTTTTCGATGTGGTCAGACCCAGCGAGTCATAATTAAGCCATAGATGGTGCCTGTAAAATTTCATAATGTTTGGTGATCATTTGAACGGTTTTTGGTAGGTTAGAATCTCAAAATTTGGTAAAAACCTACACAATTCTATATTCCACGGTCATAGTAATCGATTACTACATTCTTGTAATCGATTACGAGTCTTCTGTCTACCCTGTAATCAATTAGGTTAATCGATTACCCTGCTACTGCAATTATTATGGTACTCTGATGAGCTAATAATCGATTACCTATTTATGGTAATCGATTACTAGGCTCTATTTTGGTAATTTTATGTTATTTCCATGACTGTCTCTATTGGTTTCCAATGGTTATCGTCGGGAAGGTTTCCCATACGAAAAATTTACCCTGTTTTGGTCCAAATCTCCAAGATAGACATTGGTAATCAATAAGCGGATGTCATATATACTTATTAAGTTGAAAATAAGAATTTTAAATTAAGCATAATAGTGTGGATTGAATTATTTAAAATAACCCCCAAAAAAATTATTATTATTATTATTCTGTTTATAAATTAAAAATTAAGTAAGGATGTTTCACATAGCCTTTCAAAACTAAATCATGGTCCTAGAAGAAACAAGTGTCGATAATCTATTAATGAATTGTTGTTTCAGCATCTCTAGGCTTTGATTCGAGCTTCGGAAGACCATTAGTTGAAAGGGGTCATGAGATGGAGGTTGGAAGCAAAGAAAGTGAGTTTCTAGAACCTTGAATTGGGGTTTCGAGCTTGCGGGGTAACATAGATTTTGGTTTTGGAAATCGATGACTCATTTTAATGTATGAATTTCTTAATTTTAGATATTTCAGCGAAGCTTAATAAAATCAACGTTGAGGAGAAGGTTCTGAGGGCGCGGAATTAAGGTAAAGAGGTGTACTAGGTTAAGATTAATGTAAAAGTTATACATGCGTCATTCGGCATAGAGAAAAGATAAACTATAGCCGCTGTTGATTAATTAATTAATTATGGTAATTGCATATTAGGCGCGGAGAAAATAGAGCCTAATTGATCTAGTAATATAAAGGGCGAGTTTAATGTTAATTTAATAAATAATAGAGATGCGAGATATTGCAGTATTAATAATTTGAAGTGTTAATGGAGAGTGAATTGAGGTGGATATTTGATTAGATGTTGTTTAACAATGTATACATATTATGTAATGATAATGATGGCAATATAGACATGAAAAGGTAAATTGGACTAATGAACCAATGGTGATGTGGTGAAAAATTTATAAGATATTATAGGTAATGTGTGGGTGTGATAATGAATTCAATTGATGTAAATTTAAGACTTGATGTCTGAGTTTGAAAGAGAACCTGGATGTAAAGGAGATGGATAGCATAATTACGCAACAATGAAATAAAATGAGTAGGCATTGATGAAGTGAAAAGAATAGTGATTGATTTTAAAAGAATGTTAGGTGATGAGTATGAAATTGAAAGGGTGTAATGACGTATGGCTAATTGAATCTAATGTACATGATGATATTAAAAGTAATGATACTGATATGAAAATGATTAACTGATGATGATTATAATGTGGATATACCATGATGAGTTAAAAATGAAAAAATGAGTTGTTTGTAAGGTTATGATTATGGTTATTATACCTTGATGGCATTAAATACTATGATTGATGTTTTGATGATTATTGACGATTTAATGAAATGATTTGAAATAAAAAGTATAACATGGAAAGTTATGCCAGGTGTGGCTTACTTTTATATACAAATGTGATGGCTTTTATTCAAGGATGATTTGATGATGATATTTGGTGATTATCTGCTATTTATGCATGTTGTGTGGTGGGGACAGTCATTCGATATATTTTACCCATCGTTTTTGGCTCCCGTGGTCGTTAGTTGCCCAGTTGAGCTACCTAGTGGTCAAGCAGGACCCAGTGGTTGAGGTGGGGAGTCAGGCAGGCTCGGTGGACCAAGTGGATTCACAGGATGTCAGGTGGACTCTCAGCTGATGGCTAATCCTTTTAGTATCTGGACACTAGAGTCGTATTATTATGATTGGTTGAGAGTCAGTGGTGATGATAGTTGAGATGATGTGCATTATATTGATGATGAGACAATGTTAATTATATTAATGATAAAATAATGCTAATTATATTAATGATGAGATTGATACTAAATGAATTAATGATGAGTTTGACATTATCAAAATTAATGATGAGATTAATGTAATTGAATTGATGATGAACGTATTAAGAATGAAGGGTGAGATTTAAAATGAGAGGTAGATATGCAATATTAAAGAATTAGAAGGTGAATGCTTTACATTCATATAATATATAAAGAGTAAGTCAAAGTAGATGCTCATGAATGATACTAATGATGAACAAGAGGAAATTTAATTAGGAAGGTAGCTAGATTATACTTTTTCTAGTGTTAATTTCTATATTAATCTTTAATTTTAGTCACTCACCCCCTTGTTATTGTTTTAAGTGATTGTTGGTAGGTAACTGATGGACACCGCAGAGGCAAGTACCAAATGAAGTCAGGATGATGTCAATGTCAAGCTTGATGTACTTGTAGTGCTAGTTAATTTGCATATATGTGTATATACATAAGTCTTGTTGAAAAGTTAATAGTGATGATAAAATTTATGTGATGTGTAGGTATATATATGTATACGTATGTGTGGACTCATAATTGATGATGGTGCTTGGATAAGTACTTTGATGATTGATGAGATCTGAGTATAAGGCTTGGAGCGTACCATGATGATAATTGATGATTATATATAAATGTGATGATAATGTACAAATTTGATGTCCAAGAATGGTTTATATATGGTGAATTGGCACTAAGCCATTTGTGTGATAGGTTCTAGTGTGTGAGCAGGCTTTATTTTTATGATATGTTGATTGAATTGATTATGTTAGAATGATTAAGATTTATGAGTGAGAATTTATAGATTGAGATGTTAAGAAATAAAGTTTTAATGAGAAATTGGCTGAATAAGCCAACTGAACAGGCAATCTTGAGTTTCGATGGGATTTAGAGTCCTTGGAAGGTCTCAATAAGTTTATGAGGCCACGAGGCGACCCTGTCATCAGGACCCGACCCCCTTCCCACTCTGGTTCCACTATCGGATGCGAACAAATAAGTATTTCATAAAGTTTAGACATTTTTGTACTAGTGTGTGTGCTGATAACATAACTATCTATATTGTTAAGATTGATTTGATTGTTGTTTGTTAGTGGATGGCAAAGCTCACTAGGTACTAGTGTGTGTGCTGATAACCTAACTATATGTAATGTTGAGATTGATTTGATTGTTGTTTGTTAGTGGAGAGCAAAACTCACTAGGTATTGGTGTGTGTGCTGATAACATAACTATCTATAATGTTGAGATTGATTTGATTATTGTTTGTTAGTGGAAAGCAAAGCTCACTAGGTACTGGTGTGTGCTGGTGACATAACTATTGCATGTCTGTTGATGTTTCTTTACATTGAACTATACTGGAAACTTTTTCATGTGTAACAGGGTGCTTGTAAAAATTTGGAAATGTCCTATTTACAGGGGAGACTCTGCCGAAATTTCGGTGGACTCCCTTGTTTGTTTAATTGTGTTGATGTTAGTTTTAAGGATGATTTGCTTGATTAATTGTTTCATTGTTTGAACTACAGTTATGTTGATAGTACTTGCACTTCAAAAGCGATTACTAGGGTCTTTAAAGGTCAGCGGGGTGGTCCTTACATCTCTTGGACAGATGCTGGTAAGACTATCCAACAGAGATGGTTTGGCACTTTCTCGGTAAGTTTAACACAACCTTTCTAATTTCATCTATCTTTTGCATTATTGTATACACTTGTTTTTTAATTTAGATTTGCATTCTACTTTACAGCGTGACTATCGGTGGGAGGAGGGTATGACTGATGAAATTAGGAGGATCTTTACCATAAAGACCTCCAAAATCATCAAGAGTACCCTCTAGAAGGTGAGGGTGAAGAATGAGCACCCCCGCTGGATCCTAGAGCCCCACTGGGAAGGGATGCTTTAGAAGTGGGGAGATGCCAAGTTCCAGCAGACCAGTGCTAGGAACAAGACAAACAGATAGGCTGATGTTGGAGCCTCCACTATACTGGGGGTTCCATCTCAGTTATTGAGCATAAAAAGAGATTTATAAGTACACTTTGTTAAATATGTTTATTAATACAATGACTTCAAAGCTTTTTCACCAACAATTTTAATATGTTGTGAATTGCAGGAGCGGAAGAAGCGCCGTGAGCCTTCGCTATTCGAGGTGATGCAAATCACAAAAGGGAACAAGGCTGGTGACTGGGTTAACTAGAAGACCACCGAGACGGCGGTACTTTATTTAAACTTACAAATGTTTTGAGATTTTTTTATAGATTTACATTTACTAACTTATTCGATTTTTCTAAACATATGTAGGAAGCGTACTAGGCTATGCGAGCTCAAAATGAGGCTGAGTTGGCCGCTCAGACACTTGATGGGGAGGCACCTCCCACCCTTTCTTCTACTGATGATAATGTCATTTATTTAGAGGCTGTCAGTGTAACATCCCTGATGTTTTAATGAGAATTATAAGAAATGGGAAATGTTAGTAAATGTTTTAGAAGTTTTATTTAATATTTGTTCTGTCTGAGCCAGAGACGGGAAAGCCGGTGTCGAGATCGGTCTCAGAAGAGCGGGCAGGCGGAGTTGAAGATCGGGAGTGTAAGAGAAGAGCGGACAGGGCCAGGTGGTTTGGTCCAAACCGATGTGAGGAGAGCGCCTCACTCGGGGTCATAGCCCGGATTAACCTCATAATGACTAAAACAACGGGTGTAGGTAACCAAGAGGTGAGCACGGATGAGATATCCGACCTCTCAGGTTGTAGCTCGGATTTCCGAGGTATGAACACTAAGCTAGGACGCCGGGGGGCCGATATTCATATTGGGCCTATACTCTTGCGAAGTATTAGAGAATTGTGAATAATTAAACGTTGAGGGAATAAATAAGTGTAATTGATTTGATAACTATGAAATAGTTTAATATGGTGAAATTGATTAAAATTTAGGGAGAATACAAATAAAATAAAGGAAAAGACGATCTTGCCCATGAGCTTTATATATATATAAGAAGATTCTCTTCCTTCCCTCTTCATTATTTGTGAGTTACCTCTGTTGCTGGTCTGCCCCTTCCCTTTCGTTTTCTCCTCTCTTAACGCTGAGTTGCATGCGCTGGGGAAGGACTCCATTTGTGTCTGAACTTCAATTGAATCCCATTCCTGTGATCGAGGCTTCAAGGTGAGTCTACTGATCCGTTCCAATTGTGATTCCCTTATCCCTTTTATTCTTTGGCGGTTAAGGGCCATGCATGGTTATATTCGAGGCTGTTCTCCACTCCTCTGGTGAGTGTGAGCCCAAATGCAGTCCATGAACTAAGGGGCGTTGAAGTGACGAGCTGTACTTTATGATCCGTAGGTAGTAGGTTAAGCAACGGAAGACTGAGTGACGGAGCTGAGACTGCGAAACCAGTGCTCAGAGAAAGGAATCGACACAGAGAGCAGATTATCGAAGCGTGGAACCAATGTAAGGGGGGTGTTCGGGTTATAATTAATTAGAATAGGACTCGCTTCTTATTCAGGTCATTGAGGTAGTGTAAACAGGTTAAGGAAAATGTTGCTAAACGTAGTTGTGTGTTTATGCTTGTGCATGTGTGACTGGGTACATTAATTAGTGGAGGATCGGGTGTGGTTGAGTTTATCATGTTATGATCTTGTGATATCTAATGTTGAAATGATCAGTGTTATGTGACGTCGGGTTAGCAAGCAGGCTACCCGAGTGATGAGGAATTAATATTATTATGTGAAAGGTAAATTGTTGAATGACTATGTGGTGTGGGATGGCCGACGGTATATGATAGCCCCTCATTTCCGGCTCCCGTGGTTTTCGTGCCCAGTTGAGCTACCCAGTGGTCAAGTAGGACCCAGTGGTCGAGGTGGAGAGTCAAGCAGGACTCGGTGAACCAAGCAGGGTTCACGGGGTGTCAAGTAGGACCCCCAGCTGAAGGCCAATCCTTTAGTATCCGGATACTAGGAGTCAGATTGTATGAGAGTCAGTGGTGATTGTGATGAATGTGATGGAATTGCTTGGTTGGGTTAATATAGTTTTCGTATGTAATACACTGTGTTTCTATGTGTAATTTGATAGATTTCCGAGTGAAAAATTGATATCTTGTTAAGTATAGGCTAACCCCTTTGACGGTTGCAAATGATGTACTTGTTAAGTAAACTGTGCTTACTTTTGAATGATGCTTGATGTATATATATAATTATGTATGTATATTTGTTAAGTTCCATTCTATATTAATTACAATGCCAAACACTCACCCTTGCCTTTTTTTTAGTAACCAGTGACAGGGAGGGGGAAGGAGCCATGGAGTCGCGCCAAGGGGGAGATCGGTGCCAGGGTCCGAGTGACTTTGAGTGACTCTCTATAGAGTTATATGTGTATATAAGAACTTCCGAGCATTATTATTAGTTGTGTTTAACCAAGACCGGACCGGATGCAAATCTATATTTTAAAATACATCACTGTCATTTACATATGCTCTCATGGTAGCTATGACAACCCTTTGGTTAACAGAATCATTTTTAGGGTGAGATTTTTCAGGAGTCCGTTTGCATGTTTTGCCCAATCCGATGTGCGAAAGGTATTCGCTCAAGCTAATAGAAACCTCGTTCAAGCGAGAGTCCGGAATCTCGCTCAGACGAGTAGGGGCCCCGCTCAAGCGGGAGGCCCTGATTCCCTTTTTCCCCATCCGTTGTGCTTAGATTAACTTGTTCTTCTTTCTAAATCTCATTTATTTAATTTGACTGCGACTGCTGTCACTTGAATAAGTCAGTAAAACTAAATGCTATTTCACTAAATCTCGATTAATTTTCAAGAAAAGAAAAAAAAATTTATCATAAGATTTAATCAATTGAATAAAAATAAATGCAAAAATAACCTAGGATGTTACACTTGGTATCAGAGCGGTTCTTTCTAGAGCCGGTGTATGGGTCGGTCTAGTGATTGTGTTAGTCTTATGAAGGTTGATTGTATTTCGTTGTACCATGATTGTGTGTGTGGTCTGGCATCGTTCCCTTGGCACTCCACTGGCGTAGTATTCTATGTATATAAGGTAAATTTCTGATTCCCTGGCTGACCTTGGTTATTAATGGTGATGTGTTTGCTCATTGTAGAATTACTAAATGGCCGAAGAAACTAGTTCTGGGGGAGGAGATGATTTCTTCTCTAGATTTACTCAGCTGATGAGTAGGACCGAGTCCGGTCCCACTCTGGATAAATTCCTGAAAAGGAATCCTCCGATCTACAAAGGGGGACACGACTATGACGGGGCATACATCTGGATCAGGGATATCGAGCAGGTTTTTGAATATTTTGAGTGCTCAGAAGAGCAAAAGGTTTTATGTGCTACTTACCAACTAAAAGAAGAGGCTAGAGTATGGTGGTCCCGAGTGAAGGTGCAGATGAACGCAGCAAATGAGCCGTTGGTATGGGTAAATTTCCGAAGGAGGTTCCTTGTTAAATACTTCCCGGACAACTACAAAATCCGAAAAGAAATGGAATTCCTGAAGTTGGAGCAAGACCGGCTGTCTGTGGCCGAGTACACCAGCAAGTTTGACGAGCTGTGTGATTTTTACCACCCTTTCTCGTTAGAAGGGACTGAGGGTAGCAAGTGTGCCAAATACGAAGCTGGACTACGGATTGAACTCCGTAGTGTAATCGTACCGATGGAGATTAGGGACTACCCAACCCTGGTGAACAAAGCAAGACTGACTGAAGAGGTGCAGTTACAAAGGACGTCCCAGCCGAGAGATAAAAAGCCACTGAAGGCAAAAGGATTCAACTTCAAGAGGATGAGTCAATTCTTCCGGGGCGGCAAGTGTTCTGCTACCTCCTCATCCTCTTCCGTTCGGGGTTCCACTGGTCGATCGGGTAATCCTTCTGGTAGCCGTGCATGCTACAATTGTGGTCAGGAAGGTCACATTGCCAAACATTGCCAAGCCAACCAAATTGTGTGCTTCCAGTGCGGACAACCAGGGCACCTCAGGCCCGATTGCCCTCAGAGGCAGCCGCAGGGCAGGCAGGACAACCGAACAAATTCTTCTAGGACCCGGGGTTCCAACTTTCCGAGGGGAGGCCGAAATGGAGCTGGTAGAGGGAACCAACAATCGGGAAGATATGATGCCCAATCTAGCGGTGCCCAGAACGCCATGATCGGGCATGTATTTGCGTTTGACGCTTCGAAAGCTACGAGGAATGACAATTTGGTACAGGGTAAGTGCCTTATCTGTGGCTATCTGGTTGATGTAATTTATGATTCGGGTGCCACCCATTCCTTTATTTCGGAAAGTTGTGTGCGACGGCTTGGTCTGCCAATCGGTTTAATGGAGAACGCTCTTATTGTTTCCACTCCAACTAGTTCCACTTTCCGTGCAACTACAGTGTGTAGAGAACTGCCGATGCAAATCGAAGCCCGTACTTTTCGAGTGAATTTTATCTGTATGCCATTGAAGGACTTAGATGTTATTCTAGGTCTCGATTGGCTTGCTGCTAATCATGTGTTGGTCGATTGTTATCGGAAGAATATTGTTTTCTCTCAGGAACTTGACATGAAGGACGGGGTGAGCGATGTCCTAACCACGTATGTTGTTTTATTCGCTTCGGGGGGTAGGCATAACCTCCTGCCGAGCGATATTCCAATTGTTTGTGAATTTCCCGACGTTTTTCGGAAGAAATTTCGGAGCTACCTCCCAGTCGGGAGATTGATTTCTCTATTGACTTGATTCCCGGGGCAGAACCTGTGTCCCGAGCGCCATATAGAATGTCTTCGGTGGAATTGACCGAAGTGAAGAAACAAGTAAACGAATTACTAGAAAAGGGTTTTATCCGACCCAGTGCCTCACCCTGGGGCGCTCCGGTGTTACTGGTAAAGAAGAAGGACGGTAGTATGCGAATGTGCATTGATTACCGACAGCTGAACAAACTGACAATCAAAAATAAATATCCACTACCTCGGATTGACGATTTACTGGACCAGTTGCGAGGCGCCGTTGTGTTCTCTAAGATCGATTTGAGGTCGGGGTACCACCAAATCCGAGTGAGGTCGGAGGATACCCCAAAAACAGCATTTCGGACTCGGTATGGGCACTTCGAGTACGTAGTAATGCCCTTTGGAGTAACGAACGCTCCTGCCATTTTTATGGACTATATGAAGCGGACCTTTCAACCGTACTTGGACCAGTTTGTGGTAGTATTCATTGATGATATTTTGGTATATTCGAGGTCGGACGAGGAGCATGCTCAACATCTTCGACTTGTTTTACAAGTACTCTGAGAGAAGAAGTTGTACGCTAAACTATCTAAGTGTGATTTCTAGGGGAGTAGTGTACAATTCTTGGGGCATGTAATTTCCCAAGAGGGAATCTCAGTTGATCCGACAAAAATTGAGGCGGTTATGGCTTGGGAGAGGCCGAAGTCAGTAACTGAAATCAGGAGTTTCCGCGGATTAGCTGGATACTATCGACGCTTCATTGAGGGGTTCTCTCGGATAGCACTCCCTCTGACTCGGTTAACGAGGAAAGGAAACCCCTTCGTGTGGTCGGAAAAGTGTGAATTAAGCTTCCAAACTCTCAAGCGATGTTTAACGACTGCCCCTGTGCTTGCACTGCCCGATGTAACACAGGAATTTGAAGTATATTGTGATGCATCCAAATTTGGATTGGGGTGTGTGTTGATGCAAGCTGATCGGGCAATCGCCTATGCTTCAAGGCAATTGAGGTCACATGAGGAGAATTACCCGACTCATGATCTGGAACTTGCAGCAGTGGTGTACGCACTGAAGATTTGGCGCCATTATCTGTATGGAGCTCGCTTTGTAGTATTCAGTGATCACAAGAGTTTAAAGTACTTATTTGATCAAAAGGAGCTAAATATGAGACAGAGGCGATGGGTGGAGTATTTGAAGGATTACGACTTCGATTTAAAGTATCACCCGGGCAAAGCGAATGTTGTGGCAGATGCACTAAGCAGGAAGGTATTACACGTGGCTTACCTGATGGGTAGAGAACAGGAATTGCTGGAAAGCTTTAGAGATATGAATGTTGGAATTGTTATGGACGCGCCAAACCGAATGACAATCGGAATGTTAAAAATCTCCAACAAATTTCTGGAGTCGGTGGTAGCTGCACAGAAAGACGATGAAGAGTTACTGAGGCTGATTGATACTCAGACCCAAGGCAAAAATGTGGAGATAACTCGGGGTAACGATGGTATATGGAGATTCAGGAACCGAGTGGTGGTGCCTGCACATGGAGGCTTCAGGCAGGCGGTGCTATCAGAAGCACACAAGAGCTCTCTGAGTATACATCCGGGAGTGACAAAAATGTATCATGACTTAAAAAAGGAATTCTGGTGGCCAAGCATGAAGAAGGCAATAATCGAGTATGTGAAATCCTGTGTGATATGCTAGAAGTGCAAAGTTGAGCACCAACGACCTCCAGGTTTGCTTCGACCTCCAGAAATTCCGATCTGGAAGTGGGAAGGTATCACCATGGACTTCGTATCCGGACTGCCTCGCACTCGAACCGGATACAACGCGATTTGGGTGATTGTTGATCGACTAACCAAAAGTGCGCATTTCCTGGCAATAAATATGAAGTGGTCGCTAGATCGATTAGCTAAGTTGTACGTTGCGGAAGTTGTACGACTGCATGGTGTGCCCTCAAGCATTATCTCCGATCGGGATCCCCGATTCACTTCGAGGTTTTGGGGGAGTTTGCAACAACAACTGGGTACTGAGCTCAAACTGAGCTCAGCCTACCATCCCCAGACCGATGGCCAATCAGAACGGACTATACAGACTCTTGAAGATATGTTAAGGGCATGTGTACTGGAACAGGGCGGATCATGGGAGAAATACTTGCCCTTGGTAGAGTTTGCATATAATAACAGTTACCATAGCAGCATTGGGATGGCTCCATACGAAGCTCTTTATGGTCAGAAATGTCGTACTCCATTATGTTGGAATGAGAACGGCGATGCCCTTCATCTGGGGCTTGAGATGATTCAAGAGATGAACGAACAAATCGCTTTAATCCGAGAGAAGATAAAAATTGCCCAAGACCGGCAAAAGAGCTATTATGACAATCGGCACAGACCCCTTGAATTCCAAGTGGGTGATTGGGTGTTCCTAAGGATTTCACCGACTAAGGGTGTAGGTCGAATTTTGAAGAGCCAAAAACTTAATCCGAAGTATATTGGACCATACCAAATACTAGAACGGATTGGTGAAGTCGCTTATCGACTGGATCTTCCCCAATAGTTGACTAACATTCACAACGTGTTCCACGTATCGCAACTTCGAGCCTACATTCCGTGTGATACCATGATTGTACCGAGTGACTCCATTGAAGTGAAGGAGAACCTGACGGTGGAGGCGGTACCGATCAGCATTGAAGAGCATCAAACCAAACGGTTAAGGAACAAGGAGGTACCGCTGGTGAAGGTGAAGTGGCAGAATTTACATTGGATGAACTACATTTGGGAGTTAGAATCCGATATGAGGCGAATGTACCCTCATCTTTTCCAACCGGAACACTGATTTCGGGGACGAAATCTCCTTTTAGGGGGGGTGGATGTAACATCCCTGATGTTTTAATGAGAATTATAAGAAATGGGAAATGTTAGTAAATGTTTTAGAAGTTTTATTTAATATTTGTTCTGTCTGAGCCAGAGACGGGAAAGCCGGTGTCGAGATCGGTCTCAGAAGAGCGGGCAGGCGGAGTTGAAGATCGGGAGTGTAAGAGAAGAGCGGACAGGGCCAGGTGGTTTGGTCCAAACCGATGTGAGGAGAGCGCCTCACTCGGGGTCATAGCCCGGATTAACCTCATAATGACTGAAACAACGGGTGTAGGTAACCAAGAGGTGAGCACGGATGAGATATCCGACCTCTCAGGTTGTAGCTCGGATTTCTGAGGTATGAACACTAAGCTAGGACGCCGGGGGGCCGATATTCATATTGGGCCTATACTCTTGCGAAGTATTAGAGAATTTTGAATAATTAAACATTGAGGGAATAAATAAGTGTAATTGATTTGATACCTATGAAATAGTTTAATATGGTGAAATTGATTAAAATTTAGGGAGAATACAAATAAAATAAAGGAAAAGACGATCTTGCCCATGAGCTTTATATATATATAAGAAGATTCTCTTCCTTCCCTCTTCATTATTTGCGAGTTACCTCTGTTGCTGGTCTGCCCCTTCCCTTTCGTTTTCTCCTCTCTTAACACTGAGTTGCATGCGCTGGGGAGGGACTCCATTTGTGTCTGAACTTCAATTGAATCCCATTCCTGTGATCGAGGCTTCAAGGTGAGTCTACTGATCCGTTCCAATTGTGATTCCCTTATCCCTTTTATTCTTTGGCGGTTAAGGGCCATGCATGGTTATATTCGAGGCTGTTCTCCACTCCTCTGGTAAGTGTGAGCCCAAATGCAGTCCATGAACTAAGGGGCGTTGAAGTGACGAGCTGTACTTTATGATCCGTAGGTAGTAGGTTAAGCAACGGAAGACTGAGTGACGGAGCTGAGACTGCGAAACCAGTGCTCAGAGAAAGGAATCGACACAGAGAGCAGATTATCGAAGCGTGGAACCAATGTAAGGGGGGTGTTCGGGTTATAATTAATTAGAATAGGACTCGCTTCTTATTCAGGTCATTGAGGTAGTGTAAACAGGTTAAGGAAAATGTTGCTAAACGTAGTTGTGTGTTTATGCTTGTGCATGTGTGACTGGGTACATTAATTAGTGGAGGATCGGGTGTGGTTGAGTTTATCATGTTATGATCTTGTGATATCCAATGTTGAAATGATCAGTGTTATGTGACGTCGGGTTAGCAAGCAGGCTACCCGAGTGATGAGAAATTAATATTATTATGTGAAAGGTAAATTGTTGAATGACTATGTGGTGTGGGATGGCCAACGGTATATGATAGCCCCTCATTTCCGGCTCCCGTGGTTTTCGTGCCCAGTTGAGCTACCCAGTGGTCAAGTAGGACCCAGTGGTCGAGGTGGAGAGTCAAGCAGGGTTCACGGGGTGTCAAGTAGGACCCCCAGCTGAAGGTCAATCCTTTAGTATCCGGATACTAGGAGTCAGATTGTATGAGAGTCAGTGGTGATTGTGATGAATGTGATGGAATTGCTTGGTTGGGTTAATATAGTTTTCGTATGTAATACACTGTGTTTCTATGTGTAATTTGATAGATTTCCGAGTGAAAAATTGATATCTTGTTAAGTATGGGCTAACCCCTTTGACGGTTGCAAATGATGTACTTGTTGAGTAAACTGTGCTTACTTTCGAATGATGCTTGATGTATATATATAATTATGTATGTATATTTGTTAAGTTCCATTCTATATTAATTACAATGCCAAACACTCACCCTTGCCTTTTTTTTAGTAACCAGTGACAGGGAGGGGGAAGGAGCCATGGAGTCGCGCCAAGGGGGAGATCGGTGCCAGGGTTCGAGTGACTTTGAGTGACTCTCTATAGAGTTATATGTGTGTATAAGAACTTCCGAACATTATTATTAGTTGTGTTTAACCAAGACCGGACCGGATGCAAATCTATATTTTAAAATACATCACTGTCATTTACATATGCTTTCATGGTAGCTATGACAACCCTTTGGTTAATAGAATCATTTTTAGGGTGAGATTTTTCGGGAGTCCGTTTGCATGTTTTGCCCAATCCGATGTGCGAAAGGTATTCGCTCAAGCTAATAGAAACCTCGTTCAAGCGAGAGTCCGGAATCTCGCTCAGACGAGTAGGGGCCCCGCTCAAGCGGGAGGCCCTGATTCCCTTTTTCCCCATCCGTTGTGCTTAGATTAACTTGTTCTTCTTTCTAAATCTCATTTATTTAATTTGACTGCGACTGCTGTCACTTGAATAAGTCAGTAAAACTAAATGCTATTTCACTAAATCTCGATTAATTTTCAAGAAAAGAAAAAAAATAAAATTTATCATAAGATTTAATCAATTGAATAAAAATAAATGCAAAAATAACCTAGGATGTTACAGTCAGAGGCGTCAACAAGAAAAGGAGGGTTTTTGGCCTTGGTGGGCCCGGGACCTAGATCGCCAAGACAAGGAAGGCCTCTGCCTCTTCCTCTGCGTTGCCTACAGATGTTGTCCAGATTAACCTGAACATCGAGCTAGCAGAGGAGCGAGTTTAGCAGGATCGAGAGAAGACTTGCAGATTGTTGGCGTAACAGGAGGCTCTGATCCGCTGGTTGATGGAGTCTTTTTGGTCTTGAGACAGAGCCAAACCCACCAGCCCAGGATCCCCTTAGTTGATTAACTAATTTTTGTATTTATTCTTTTTTATTGTTACATATTTTTGCATTTATTTTTTTATTGTTTAAGTTGTAAATCAGTTTTGGGTTATTAATATTTTTTTATTTGGTTCTATTTTTTACTGATTACTTTTATATCTATTTATCTTATGCTGTTTATTACGAGCTTATTTATGCATCGATTAAATAATAAAAGCATTATAAAAAAATCATATATAATTTTATATATATAAATATTTAATCCAACTTTATAAAATATACTTTATAATATTTTACTAAAACTTAAACCTATAATATTCTATGAAAATAATATTTTTTTTAAAAATCAATTTTACTATTAACAACGGAGTTCAGCCGCCACTACCTTGGTGAACCTTAGCGACGACAGATAAACCGTCGCTAAAGTGGTCATAACTTGGCCACCGTCATAGTGACGACATATCATCAACCATATAGATACGGAAATTAGACCATCGCTGAACTTGGTTCCTCGTAGCGACGGCGCTAGCGACCACTATCGTCAACGCATTAGCTACGACAACTCCCCATCGCTGCGCTGGGTTCAAATCAGCAACCATAGTAGCGACGACGACAAGTCATCATCCCATTAGCTACAACGTCTGTGTGGTCGCTAAAATAGCCTTCAGTTAGCAGTTAGCGATGATTACAGCGGCATAAATACTTTAATTTTCCAACGACGACGTCCTTGTTGTCATTAATTTGGGACTGAAGCAGCGGCGGAAGTGATCACAAATGGGACCACCAATATGTCACCCTTCGACGATGTGAGCTTGCCATCACAACCTTTGCCATGATGGTCATTTGTCGTCGCGCTGATTGGTTAGCAACCAAGATTTTAGCGACAGAGCCTTTCCGTCGCTAATACCATTCAGCGATGGATTGCTACTTATTAATGACGGATTGTTTCCGTTGCTATATAGCCTTTTCTTAGTAATGTTTATAATTTATACAGAGACATAATATCAAGCATTAACTTTTCCTAATTTCAAATATTATTTATATATACACAATATTATATATATAATATTGAAAAATATGATAATGATTTTCTTATACATAAAGTAAAAACAACAAATCTGAGCCGTATAGAATGAGTATAAAACTACAAATTGTTCAGAAATTGTAGATTGCAATCAAATTATTCATCCTGAATATCTGTTAGTCCACAATGGATTATTAGGTGAATCTATTTTAATAATCCTATTAATAAAACTATACGATGTTGATAATGAGATGATTTGGGAAAGAAGCCAAAAACCAAAGAGATGATATGGGAATGCATTAAAAATATACAGTTTAACACCTAAAAAGTCAAAACATTTAAAGACAAAATTATACAAATTGATGAAGAAGATTAGGATGGGTGCAGCCTTTCATTAGCAAAGCGCAAGGAAATCACAAGAAACGCATTTCAAATACCTCTCTGTATTAAGCATTAATTGAAGACAAATAACAGAATCGAATGAGCTTGACTTCCTTGTTGGTTTCTTCCATGCCGTTGAAAATTTTTGGCTTTTGCGTTCTTTATTGAAGCATACTTAGCTGCTATCATGGAATTTGTTGAATTGGTTGAGCCTGTGGATATAAATAAATAATTACAAGAAACATGTCAATATACATTCTGAAATATGAGAGTGGGAATGACAACAAAGAAAAATATGTACCTGATGAATAAATGATTAGTTATGAATATGTTTAATTGTGTCATAGAGAAAGCATGATCACACCTTCAAACTAAAACTAGGATATCATTAGAGTTTGACTCTTTTTTTCTCATTTTTTGGAAGGGTATGATTAGTTCAAGCTATCATTATTAATCTGATATGACCTTTTTATTCTTCAAGTGTTAGAGCTTGTGCAATTGCATATAAGCCTACAATGCTATATGAAATAAAGTGCTATTAAGCTTATTATTTCTAGACCAGTCTGGGATGTCTAAGGTACTGTGCATACTTATGCTAATCAGCATTTCAAATTATTTTAGTATTTATTTTTCTTTATTTTACGTTTTGATACTGGAATTTTGACCGGAGAGAATAAATTTATCTATCTTTAGGAGAAAATAAGAAATGGAGGCTTGATGCAATAACTAACAAAAGAGAATCAGCTGAAGTATGATGAATTTTGGCCTCAGTAATATGAAATCTTGCTGAAATTAAAGGGTTTTTAGGTAGAGAAGAATTAAGGAGAAAAAGAGTAGAAACAATCTAAAATTGATACTGATAAGTTGAGATGTAAAGCAATAACCCTTATATATATTAATACTAAACTCCTAATCCTAATTAAATAAAGAAACAAATCATGCAATATGATGAAACTTAGAATTTTGAAACCCCTGCTGAGTGATCATATAATGTATTCTACTTTTTCTAAGATAACATAACAATATTATCAGGTATTCTGGATAATGCAACAATGGGCAAATTGCTTCCATTGAATAAATGAGCGCCAGAAAAACTTACTAGAGGTTCAAAGGTGAAACTTGCAGATAGTGTACTCAAAGTACTAGAAACCTCACTTCCTTTGATATCACTTTCATTCATGTTATCTTCTGCAAAAATGGACTGGAAAAACTGAGGAATTGGAGGGATACCTACATCAATAAAACCTTCCAAAATTTGAACCACTTGTGTCATTGTTGGTCTGTCATTCTCATGATCTTGAATGCACCAGCAAGCAACCTTGAATGCTCTAGTTAGCTCTTCCACATCGAGTTCACCTTCTAATTTGGAATCTACCAATGGTACCATTTCTGCCCCATGGTTTAATGCATTCAAAACCAATGCTGGAAAATAGCTATCCAGCTCATTATTTAGAAGATCCATGTTCCTTCTACCTGAAATGATCTCAAAAAGAACCTGTCCATAGCTGTACACATCAACTTTTGCAGTGACATGTCCTCCAGAAAACCATTCTGGTGCAAGATAGCCTCTGGTTCCTCTCATGGTAGTAAGAGCCCGGCTATAATTTCTGCTTAAGAGCTTTGCAAGGCCAAAATCAGCAACTTTTGGATCAAACTCAGAATCCAACAAAATGTTCTCAGGCTTGATGTCACAATGTATGATGCAGTCTCTACACTCTTCATGCAGGTAAGCTAAACCTTTGGCAATCCCAAGAGCAATGTTGTATCTTGTTCCCCAATCTAAGATATTACTATTAGTAGTACCCTTTTGGAATAAATGAGATTCTATAGAACTGTTTGGCATGTATTCATAGACTAAGAATCTTCTTGACTGTTCCAAACAAATGCCATGTAGGCGAACAAGATTTTTGTGTTGGATCAATCCAACTGTGTTGAGTTCTGCTCTAAGCTGTTTCTCTTTTTGCAATAGGCCTTGAAGTTCCTTCACAGCAATGTAAGTTGAGTCAGGTAATTCTCCTTTGTAGACTATGCTAAAACCTCCCTCTCCAAGTTTTTGTGTGAAGTTTTTGGTTGCCTTCTGCAAATCTCTGAGCTTGTATTGCTTCAATGTATCTCCTCCCTCAAATGAAGTGCTTGAGCCTTTCCTCCAAGTAAATCTCAGCAAAACAGTAATGCCAACAAACACAGAAGCAAGTAATGCTAATGCCACAATAGCAATCCAAGTAACATAATTCTTCTTTCCACTTTTTTCAACATGTTTTGTTGTGTTGCCTCTTCTATCTCCTTTGGGTGATTGATGAGCTGGTGGTGATTGTAATGTAACCAAAGGCCAACTTTCAATTTCAGCATCAGCACCATTCCTCCTCATAAAGAGTTTGAGCTGTCCCTTTGTGTCCAATACATATCTAACAAGACAAGATCTGGGAATTGAGAAATATGTGATCATGTTGTAACTATTTGAGTAGTTCATTGAACTGCATCCATATAAAAATCCAAATTCAACAACAGACTCAGAGAACCAGAAGCTTGACTCTTGAGACCCGTTCTTTTTAAGCAACATCTCAACCTGCAAGGAGTAAGGGAGGGCTTGATGTACCTCAGCAGAGAAGAGACCTGTTGCAGGATCATTTGTATCTTTCCATGATGTTAGTATTATTTTCAGACCTGCTTCCTTATCATATCCAAACTTTGCACCTGGCAACCAAGTATCTGTTGGATGGTCAAAGCTCTGCCATGTCTTTCTCCCTTCCTTATCCAATGTAGTGTTTGATCTCTCTATTATGATTAAGTTTCCATCATCACCAAGAGTAGCAACTGCTGAATTCAACGGAGGCACACTGGAGTTAGAATCTGATGACCAAACTGCAAGACCAGATGAGTTGTGAAGGACTAGTTGACCATTGTTACTAAATCCTAGCCATGAAGAGAATGGATCAGATACAGGATGATCCCTATTCGCTACCCAAACCACTGTTTTTTCTATGTGTGGAATCTCTTCGTACCAAATTCCTATATAGTTTTTGTGAGAGTTAGCCAATGGTGAAAAGAACCCCATTTGAAATAACCCATTTTTGGAAGTTAGAGTGTGGTTGCCTGCCATGGTCTGGCCAGAGTAGATGCTATCAGATTCAACGGATAGCTGGAACAGGAATGACATGAAAAAGGAAACAACTAGAAGAAGATTATGGTGAAATAGTTGTGGCTCCATTTTTTTTCCTTCTTGTTATGTTTGTCAAGGTGAGTTTTTCATGTTATGTATTGTGTTTGTATGCAGAGTCGCAGAAGACTTCATTGACTTTGAAATTCATATTTGCAGAGGGACAATGTTCAACTAGCACGGCATGCAATGGTTATAGCATTGACTTTCTGAGGTCTAGCCAATAGAGATGTCCTTCATTTTCAATAAAATTATCGGTACTCAGTAGAAGAATAATGCCAACAAAAGAAAGAACAAACCCCGCTGTATTACAAGGCCCAAAAGAAATATTTAGTGCCTGTTTGTATAAAAGTTAGAACTTACAAACGGGGGTTTGTAAATGGGTAAAATTATATTCTACGTTCAAACAAAGTTTTGAACGGTATGTACTTTTAGATTTCTTCATTTTCTAAACCTCGTTTTTACAACTACATACCAAACGGACCCTTAAAGGCCCAAGTGGTTAAATTACTATGTGTGACCCAATTAATTTTTTTTGTTTTATTTATTTTGTTGGAACTTTAGGGTTGTCATCTTCAATTCAAGGTATGAGTATCATAGGATTAATATTTTAGTTGTTTTTCCCTCTCTTCTTATAACTAGTTAATTTTAGTTGATGGAAACCTAACAATTTAGTACTTTCATTTCTCCTTCATGCCTCAAACCCACATCATCCAAGAATTATGAAGATCTTCTTCATGCCATTTTTGACTGACTGAGTATTCTATATACCCAATTTGACAATCAGAGGTAGATTCAAGATAGCCACCACAACACCTTACAACAAACCATTGATAAAAGGCATAAAACCCTATCCAATTTATGGCTATTCTTATGGAGTAGATATCTTCTTTGGCTCCACACACTGAACGTACAATGGGGGGTTTCCCTTTCAGTCCCACTTGGATTTGACCTTATTTCTATTCCTATTCCCACTACCCCATTTTTAGCACTACAATGCGCACCATTTCCTTCTCAGAAACCATCCCCCACACCTCACCCACCACACTCTCTACCCCTCCCACCATATTCACCTTTCTGTCATCCCTACTTCCATTATTAGCCCCACTTCCTTAGCATTGATGCTTCTTCAACATATACCACCACCAACCAAATATCACCCAAATTCCAAAATGTTCCATCCCACAACCTGATTTTCCCCATTTTACTAGATCCCCGATTCTTAATCCCTATAGCCCACCCATTCCCCTTGGCCCCCACCTGCACAGGATTTAGCAGCTTTTGATGGCACTAAACTCCTTGATTGGTTATTTCAAGCAAAACAATTCTTCATGTTTTACCAAGTTACACATCGCCTTCCTATGATAGCTTTTTATATGCATGGTAAGGCCTCAACTTGTTGAAGTTTGAAAATTGGATTGTTGATCGATTAAGTAAAAACACTAGTTTAAAGTTCATTAGTTTAAAACTACGATCGAATCAATAATGATACATTATATATTTTTAATATAATATAATTTATGATATATTAATAATAAATTATATAAAAATTAAGTTAATTAAGTATCATATTGTATGTTTTATTATATTTATAAATTATAATAAATAAAAACAATATGTAAATATTACATGTAAGTATTTTATTTTTAAAAAATTATTTTTTTTAAAAGAATAGAAAAAAAATTGGTCAATTTAACCCCGATTTTTAGTACTTGTTTTTAACTAATTCTTCCCAGTTCTTAACCAGTTCTAAGACCTACCAGCTTTTTCACTTGTTTGGATTGGTACCTTGATCGATTCTTGGTCGAACCAGCTAGTCCAATATGGTTTTTACAACTATGTAAATAGATGTTCTATACTAGACAACTAGCTGGTTAAGGGACAATTGTTCATGCAGTGAAACTTAGGTTTGGGCCTTTACTTATGAGAATCCCCTAATTGAATTATTTAAATTACATCGATTATTGGTTAAACATAAATATGGTTCTTAGTATTTTTGTGTGGATTATAGAGCTATAAATGCTATCACTGTAAAAGATAGGTTTCCTATTCCTACAATTGATGAGCTATTAGATGAATAGGGTTCAACTAAGATTTTTGCTAAGATTGATTTACATACAGGTTACCACCAAATCAAAGTTGTTCCCTCAACACCCATAAAACAACATTTCGCACTTGTGATGACCACTATCAATTTTTTGTTATGCCTTTTGGGTTGACTAATACCCCTATTAACATTCCAATCCTTAATGAATGACTTGTTGATGCCCTATCTGAGATGTTTTGTCTTGGTGTTCTTTAATGACACCCCCTCAACATTCTAATCCTCAATGAATGACTAGTTGGTGCCTATCTAAGACGTTGTCTTAGTGTTCTTTAATGACATTCTAATTTATAGTTCTTCTCTCTCTAACTATATTTCTCATTAACATTTGATTTTAGATTTATTGCACACTAATAAATCCTTTGCTAAATTTTCCAAATGTGTTTGTTACTCCTATAATTCATTATTTAGGCCATTTTATTAGTTTTACTGGAGTTGCTCCTAATTCAGAAAAAATTCAAGCAATTATGGATTGGCTTGAGCCATGGTCACTCACGACATTACACGGTTTTCTCAGCCTCGCCAGATTTTATCGTCATTTTGTCTGACGTTATGCTTCTCTCGCTGCTCCTCTCACCGAATTATTATATTCCACTTGTTTTACTTGGAGTACAAAGGCCTCAAGGGCATTTACAAAATTGAAACATCACCTAACTACTACTCCACTCCTTACTCTACTTGATTTTTCAAGACATTTATGTTGGAAACAGACGTTTTCACTGTTACAATTAGAGACATCCTCACTCAACAAGGTCATCCATTTGCCTTTTTTTAGCAAAAAGCTTGGTCCCAAAATGCGCATGGCTTCAGTTTATGTCAGGGAGATAAATAATGCCACTAAGGCTATAAAAATGGTGTCAATATTTGTTAGGTCAACATTTTTATATCCTAACAGACCAACAAAGTTTAAAACATTTTCTCACACAAAGTTTTCAAACAATAGAATAACACGAATGGGTTGCCAAACTACAAGGGTTTAGTTTTGACAATTTTTATAGATCAGGATCCTCTAATAGACTGATAGATGCCCTTTCACACAAATTTAAGGACACGACATCAGTACTTTTTATCTTCACTTCCCCAATCCCAACATTCATTCAATCCCTACAACACTATTGCACCCATGATGCTTCTAGACCTAACCTCATACTAAACCAACCAGCCAAAGATGCCAAATTTTCAGTCTCAAATAACCTTTTGTTCTACAGAGGCAGAGTGTATGTACCTGAAAACATATCTGGCGATCTTAGTTATTAGAAGAATTCCACTCCACTCCAACCGTCGATCATAGTGGCCTCAAACCGACAGTGGCTTGCCTTGCCACCTCATTTTCTTGGCCCGGTTTATACAAAAATACTAAGATCTTCATTAATAAGTGCCACACTTGTCAAACATCCAATACCCATCAACAAAGAAACAAGGTTTATTACAAGCACTACCAATCTAGTACAAGTTTGGGAAGATCTGAGTATAGATTTCATAACCTACTCACCAAAATCTTCGGGCTACAGCACCAACTGGTTATATGTGATTGTTTGACAAAGTATGCCTATTTTCTTGGTCTTCCATCTCACTACTTAGCCTTTGACCTCGCCCAATGTTTCAACATGGAGATTTACCGCCTCCATAGCATACCTAAGTCAATTATACCAGACAGGGATCCCATATTTGTTAGTGTTTTTTGGAAGGAATCATTCAGAGTTCAAGGAACAACATTGAAGTTTAGCTTTATTTACCATCTTGAATTTAACGAGCAATCAAGGTTCTAAATCAATCCTTTAAAGCATATCTCTTTTATAGTTTTTGTGCAAATCACACCCAGACTTAGTTCTATTTTTTGCATCTTGCTAACTCTTGGTACAATTCAGCCTTCTAGTTTGCTATTTGGATGTCTCTATTTCAAGCATTATATGGTCGACCACCACTTGCTATCCCCAATTATTTGCCTGGAAACACTACATCACCTCTTTGGCAAAACTTCTTTCTCAAAGACAACAGCTCTTGACACACTTGAAACGCACCCTTGCAAGCATTCCTTAAAGCATGGTAGCCCAGGAAAATCATCACTATTACGAATGTGTTTTCAAAGTTAGAGATTTGGTCCTCCAACTACAGCCCTATCGTCAAAACTTACTTGTCCTCCCACTTCGGTCCCTTCAGGGTGCTATGAAAAATAAGCGAAGTGGCCTATGAGTTGGATATGCCCTCATAATCTTGTCTCCATCATGTGTTTCACGTATCATTACTTTGACGTTATCATGGTAGTAACCCCACCGCGCACTTTGTACCATTCCCTCTCCATTGTTATCTTCTTCCCCCAACAAGAACACACTAAGCCCCTAACCCCCATCTCTCTTAGAAACCACACAAAACTCAACCTTTTTCTCTCACTAAAACAACACAAGCCCTTCAACACCCTTTTGATTTCCCTCCATATAACACTTCACTTAACCCTTTTTCTCGTGTCCCTAGGCTTTTCCCATTGCCCATTACTTCTTCACCCTTAGATCCCATTCAAAATCAAGACCCATGTGCATCAACTACTCCCTCAAACTCACTTACCACATCACAAGGCAATGCATTCCAACCTAGATCCCACTTGCCCCAAGCCCCATCTTTTTTTTTTTTGGTCTAGCCCCAAGCCCCATCTAAGCCACCCATTTACATCGATGAACTTGGGCCAACTATTTTTTATGCTTCTATTTCCATGATTTGTTTGCTTCCCTTTTCTGGCCTTGAGGACAAAACCGATATCAATGTACACAACAATAGTACTATTACAAGGGTCAAAAAGAAATATTCAGAGGCCCAAATGATTAAATGAGTATGTGTGACTGATTAATTTTTCCCTTTTGTTTTATTGTTTTTGTTAGAACTTTAAAGTTAACTTGGAGCGGTATTTAAATTATATATTCCTCAAATTAAGCAATTAGTTGAATGAAGTATTTCCATAGTATCAATGTTTTAGTTGTTTTTCTCCTCTTCCTCTATAGCTCATTAATCTTAATTGATCAAACCCTAATACAATCCATGTAACATTCGAAGAAAAGTCTAAAAATTTTTATTACCTCTTCCACTCTATTCTTGTTCATAAAGTTGTTCTTAAATTTAAATATCAGGCCCAACTCAATTTTAAAAGCTAGCTTATAAGATAAAAATTATCCTCACCTTATATACTTTTAATTAGTCATATCACTAATCAATGTAAGACTTTCAACCAATACCACCCCCCCCCCCCCCCCCCACGCACACACACACAGAATGAACATCTAAAATGTGGACAATGGACAACTATAGGTAACCTAATAATGTAAGACTTACAACACCCCCCTTATGCATGACCTAATAACTAATCTATAATAGACTCTGATATCATTTTAAATTTAGATATCAGGTCTAACTTAATCCTAAAAGTTAAATCATAAGATGAGAATTAATCTCCCTTAAATACTTCTATTTCATCATATCACTAGTCAATTTACTTTCAACATTTGTATTACCCTTATTTTCATTGAGCCCTATTGTTTGAGAATGTCATCTTTCCACATAAGTCCACACTAGGGGATTAAAACTTGAAAAAAAAAAGATAAATTACAGAATAAGAACAGTCTACTGAAATGGAGGATTAAAACTTGAATTTCAAGCATCATACAGTTTCAAAGATTTGATGTCCCTGCAGTAGTTGCGTGGCCAGTGGCTCTTCTTTATTCATTGTAAATTCAGCTTTGACCCATACAATAATTGAAACAAGGAAAATCCGAAAATTTTGCGGAGAGCAGATTGATAAAATTGGATTGCCAAAATTGCCTGATCATGGTTCTTAATGCTTACATAAATTCCCATCTCAGAAACCAGTAAATCAAGAGTCACGATCAGCTCTCTGGTTCATACCAAATTCACCTCTGACCCAGGAAGTGGTAATGAGAATAATCTGTAGAAAAGACACAACTGATTAATAAAATTAAAACAACATAGCCAGACAGTGATTGAGATTGCTAAATAAATTCCCATCTCAGTAAATAGTTTAAGCTGAAGCATACCTAACTTTCAAATAGTCAAGCCAGTCAAATAGGCAATGCCTCCCAGTCAAGTGTTTCACCAGCAAACATTGGAACGATATCCCCGAATGGAAATGATAAATAATCAGGTACTTTCCAGGGAGCTTTCCTAAGTTTAATCTTTAACTTGTTTCCGGGGAGGCCATAAAAGTCAGGTCCATTAAAGCTTGTAAAAGCCTCCAGCTTGTCAAGTGCACCAGCCTGAAGCACACAACAATTCCATAAAACAAATTTAAGATACACAGCATACATTTTCAAAAGGAAGCAATGCAAAATTGTACATACTACACATACATTAGCAAATTATCACACTGACAGAACCGTGGGTTTAAATGACTCTAGTCTTGTCATAAGTGATGGAACCAAACCCAACAAGACCAAATACTTGGCTAGTATATTCTAGAAAGAAGAGTGGAGATGATAGATACAAAAATGTGTATAGCAGGAAGAAAAGGAGGGTTATTAGGGAATCATAAAATATGTAACTAGCTAACTGAATTAGTTGGGACAGCTAGCTATTTTAGCAGTATAAATAAGAGCTCAGTGGCAATTATTAGTCACAATTGGTTCTGGAATAGAATTGGGCTAGGTTGGAGAGTGAGGTCTCTCAAATTATGTCAAGACTGTAACTGTGTAGCAAGGTTGTAATTCTTCTCCCTAATTCTAGTTCTCTACCCCATTGGTACTAAATTGAGGATTAGGGTTCTCAATAACATTCAAAGATATTCTTTCGGTATATTGTGTGTCAATTCTATCAACTGGTATCAAAACACCGTTCCTGCTGTTGTGTGGCATGTTGGAAAATTGATGCATGGGAATAACAAGAATGGAGGCACAAATCGAAGCCTTGGAGTGCACACTTCATAACCTGAATTCTGATTGCAATTTCTAGGAGAACGTGCAAGATGATCAGTATCAAAAGTTGGAAGATATGATTTCAAATCTCACAAATGTCGTAGGGGAGTTGTTGCAAAGGAGTCGAAATCGCAGAACAAATCGAACAAATGAAGATTCAGATTCGGACTCAAATCGGAACCGTCACACCTGATCAAACATACACCACGGCGTAACTTGACATCCCGATTTTCACAGGTGATGAGGCTTACAGGTGGACAAACCGTTTGGATAGATATATTCGATTGAAAGGAGTTCGGGAGGAAGAGAGGATGTGTTGCAGAATTATCGGGATATTTATTCAATAATTATGCAAGGAGATATTCTATATATTATGTTGATTCTGTACAGATCTATTCTTTTATTGTCACCTGAATTAGGATTAGTTTTCCTCTTATAAGTACATGTACAATTCTATACTCATTAGTTAACAATATTTTGTTCTACACTCCTACCTGTGTCTCTCTTTTTCAAATAGGTAAGAGAGTTCTCGATCTTGGGGGCTTTGCTTCTGCTAAATTCAAGACTGCCTTAATTACGGTAATATAATTCTCTCTATAGACCAACTTAATTGTGGTTCACTACACTTAAAGTGTGCACTTACCTTCTTCCGGCGACAATGCCTTCCTTCAAAAATCCCAAGGTATTTCCATGGCTGACGAGAACAAGACTTCTGTGACTCAACAAACAGCTTCTCTGGGTCCAAATGATCTTCCCATATTACAGGGTGCATACCGTCTTGATGGATGTAACTATCTCCAGTGGACCCAATTTGTACGTATGATACTTAGGGGGCATAAGAAGATCGATCTCATTTTGAAGAGAAAGCACCAGAGATGGCTAACCCTAAGCTTGAGGCTTGGGGAGGTGAAGATGCACGCTTTATGACATGGCTATGGCATTCTATGACTCCAGAAATCAGCAGGAACTGAATGCAGGGACAGAGCTAGCCAATTATATTTGAGATGGTGAAACTAATTAATAAAGAATTATAAATTGATTAAATTATATTTTTTATACACTAGATTACTTTAGACGGTAATTTTTAACTTATTTCTCAAGTTGAATTTAAAATTAAAAGTAATAAAAAGAATAAATTAATTCAAAAACTAACTTGGAGGACTAATCAAGTTGAAAAAAATTAAAGGAGCATGAAATGAAAAAAAACACAAAAAAACTCAAATGAAACAAAAATCAAAGTTAGAACACTGAGGGCTTGTTTGATTCAATTTTGTTTTTTAATTTTTAAATACAGTTTTGAGATACAATGTTAAAGAATTGTTTATGAGAAGAAGATGAAAAAACTTTGATAAACCTGTTTTTAAAACTTAAAACGGGAAAAACTCATTCTATTATTATTTTTGTTAATGATTTTCTAACTCAAAGGGAAAACCCCAAAATCCCAACACAGAAATCAGAGAAGACACTGAAATTTTTAAAATCAAATGAAGATAAATTTAATAAATCGTCACTTCTCAAATTATTTTTATTCATTAAATATGTTATATTTAGTTTTCTATGCTATGATTGAGACATCAATAAAAATGTAATATTCATCAAAAAGATATATAAAAATTATTAAAATTAAAAATCTTATAATATTTATATATTTGTGAAGACAAAATTATGATGGTAAAAAAGGAACATTTGATATAGAGACAAAGTATACAGAATCAAAAGCACAAGGTTCCAACTATGGTGGAGGCAAAGATGGTGGCGGTGGCAGTTGAGTGTGACAGTGACACAAACAAGAACTTGAAGCTGTGGAGGAAGATGGAATAGGAAACAAGAGTGATAGTGGGGGTGAAGAAGGAGGAGATGCATGATAGTGACACAAACAAGAACTTGTAAGAACATGGAACTTTTATGTTTTGTTTTAGTAAATAATACAGAGACAACTAGAATACTTTTTGGTGTCCTATCACATACCATCAACACATGAGAATTGCATGTGAAAATCACAGACATAGTACCAACATGGGGTGCATTATCAGATAGAATCATTTCCTGGATACATGATACTAGCTTATTTTGATAACTTTGTGGACAAAATATTCTCCTATTGAAAAGAATTTCAAACAAATTGATCAAATCCCCTTTTTTCTGAAATCTATCCAAATGATGAATGCCAAAATTGGCATATTATATTATAAACATTATACTAAGTATTACCTCTTCAAAAACCTTCGCATATATTGACAGAGCAACCAGCGAGTTGTATATGCCAGCACATCCACAGGGACATTCCTTTTTACGCCTATCATGTGGCGCACTATCAGTTCCAAGGAAAAAGCGTTTACTTCCACTAGTGACAGCCGAGACAATAGCCTGTCCTAAATAGGAAATAAACAAAATGATCTTAAGCTAAGATGACCAAGGCACGTACAGTCATAACAAAATTGTCAACATGAAAAACCCTGTCCCTAGCGAGTATCTTTTTTTTCAACTGAACATAAATTTCGCAGTATAAAGTCTGAAACTCTTCAATGGGACCGTGTACTACAGTTCAGAAAAATTAAACTTTATAATGATCTTCAAACTTCAAAGACCATAAAATGCACTGCAAAACATTTCTTTTCCCAAGCAAGTCAAATCAATCAGAAATCTAATTTAGTGAAGACAGTGCAACACCACAAGAACAGTAACACAAAAGGCTTGACATAACACACCTAGAATATGTCAAAACTTAGAAGATTGTACAGGAAGAAAAACAAAATTACATACTATGGATCTCTTTCTTGAGAACTGGAAGACAGTAATTGTGAGGCTGTAAGCCACCTTGGAACAAAGCATTACGGTTGAGAACAAGATGTTGTGGGGTAACAGTTGCCGCTACAAGACCTTAAAAATAGAGCAAATTAAGAGAATAATTTTACAACTAAAACTGAGAAATTAGCTTTCAAAGTAATTTATTACTATACCTTCCTTGCAAGACTCTACAAATTTAACAGCATCCCCGGTAGTAATGTGCTCCATCACAACCTTCAACTGTGGAAGCCTCTGAACCAAAGGCTCTAAAATTGTCTCAATGAAGACCTTTTCCCGGTCAAAAATATCAACATTTGGATTTGTAACCTCTCCATGAACCTGTCAAGTATACTGATTCACAGATAAGAAAGTACAATGTAAACTTCAAAGTTTTATATATGAATAAAAGACAATCATAAAGAAGGAAACATGTCACTAGACCACAATTGACTTTTGCCACCAGCATCACTCAACCCATAGTTAAGTGTTCAAGTGTTTGATGTTTTCCAAATGGATGTGCTCTAAAATCAGTGCCAAAAATAATACATTTTATTACAAAGGCTTAACAATTAACTCATGAAAAATGTAACTTCTGAACAGATCAAGTCAAGAATCTTCAGTCAGGGCAAGCACTGCAGCATTAAAAATGAAATACATTCTGTCTATGGGTACACTGTACGAGAACATAAAACCATAGTAGAGAATCGCATGGGATAAGGGCATGCCTTGGCACACACCCCACTACTGTCAAATCTGTTGTAGAACACCTCAACATTGCACCTGGAGCAGCTCTGCTCACGGCTCCTTTCGCAGAATTTCACAGCCATCTTGGCCATTACTTCAGCATGCATAAGGCCTTTGTACCCATCCCCCCACCCCCACAAAACAGTGACATTTAGTTATTTTGGGGGGACCAATCTTGAGATTCCCAATTCATTCAGGATGTCTCATATCTCCTACATGTCATTTGCGCACGCAACTCCAAATGAAACCCTGATCCTTGGTGAAACCCAGCTGATCTGACAAAGACCCAACTTTTCCGGCCACCGAGTCCTATTGCCGGTCAGATTCAAGCCTCTAAGACCTATGTGTGTGAAAGATCCAGCTCCTACCCGACAATCAAGACCACTTAGTCTTTCTAGTTTCTTCTGTGTTATGTCTTCAGTAATGGCTGGAACACATCCCTTCTCCATTTCAGCCGCCAAGAGGCTTAAAATTGTTTTATTTTATTTTGTGTTTATTGAATTTGAATTTTCATTAGCACTTCAGTTCTCAAGTTCTAACTTTTGATAATTAATTATGAATATCTTTAATTTTAGGAATTCTTTTAATTATTCAGTAGATACATGTGTGGTATAATGTTTAAGTGCACCCTAAAATATCAGAAAGGCTATCCCTCTATCTGCAATCCTGTTTTTGGAGGCAGCCGCCCCGCACCACCATTTGGGATCAACTACTATGCATAAAATGTAGTCACACATGCACACACAAAATTGGGGTTGAGACCTTGAGAAAGAATAAAAAGGAATAAGCATAACAGAACCACGAAAAAAACTAATTACCAATAATGGTAAATCTTGCTCCACCATTTCCTCAAGAGCAGGAAAACATTTTCCAAAGAGATCAGTAACACCATCTTGGGAATTTGTTGTGGCACCAGCAGGATACAACTTCAAACCATAAACAAGTCCACTTTTCTCTGTCAATGAAAGTAGTGTAATAATCAAATAGGGTATTATGATGTTGGGGGGGGGGGGGGGGGGGGGGGGGGATGAACATGGAAGAGTATCTTATCAGATGATAAATGACCACTGACTGTCTCAAGATTAGGTTTTAATTTGATATATTTTATTGAGACAATGTACAGAATATATATATACAACAATCCTATGCTATTTTAGGAAACATCATTAATTCCAATTCTATTCTAGGATCCCTTGAGTTATGGGATTTTCCCTATCTTTACATATCTGTACAGCTGAGCAAATCTCCTAAAATATTACAAATAATTATTTCCTAAAATTACTCTGTTTCCCACAGACTGACAATGACCAATGGTCCATGGGAAAGACACTTGTCATTGGGTCCGTTGAGATAATATTATAGATTATAGATAATGATTTTTGGTTTATATTTAATCTTTAGAAGATTAATTTCCTTATTTGTTATAATCTAATATCTAATCTTTAGGTGTCTTATTTCTAATCTTTAACTCATCTTTAGAGGTCTTATCTTTTGCATCTCTAATTTTTAGCCTATCTTAGGAGTCTTATCTTTTGTATATATAATGTTGTACACTTTTGTAAATCAATAAATACACAATTATTCATTATTTTCACGTTGGTATCAGAGCAAGGTTTTCAATTGATGGTTGTTTGGTTGACGCACGGCACCAACACAGTCGTTGTTGCTATGTGAGAAAGTTATCAGTCATTGGTTGTTTGGTTGACGCACTGTGTCAACATAGTCACTATCGTTATGTGAGCAAGGTTCTTAGTCGGTTGTTTGGTTGACGTATTGCATCAACACATTCGTTGTTGCTATGTGGTAGGTTGACGGACCCCATAAACACTGTCATTGTTGGTTGAAACCACCAAGGTTCGTCTCAGACGAAGTTGATCAACTATCCCCAAAGCACCGCCATCTCTCGCCAACACGCATGCCTCACTTACCACCTGCCGGCCACCAATTCTCGACTTTGTCGGTCTCGATTCCTCCTGGTTCTGTTTGACCAGGTTTCACTGTGTGGGTCTTGGATCGAGACACCGTTTATATGTTGTGTTGTTTGTAATCGTCGTTCATGACTGAAGATTCCCGTTCAAAGGCCGACTATGAGTATAAGGAGTATTTTTAGATGAAGGCAGCCTAGAAAGCCCAAACCTTATCATTAGCCACCGTTGTCCATTTTGGTAATTCTATAGTTTGTTTCGGATCTTGGGTTTTGGATTCTGGTGCATCTAACCACCTTGCTAGTAATCCTTCCCTTATCATTGAATTATCACCACCTAACACACCACATCATATAACTCTTGTAGATGGTTCAAAAACACGTCATTGGCATTGACCAAGCAACACCGCTTCCTTCACTTCATTTGAGTTATGTTTTATTTGTTACTGATTGTCCCTTTAATTTGATACCTATTAGTAAATTGACATGTTCGTTGAATTATTTTGTAACGTTTACTCCTAATTCTTTTGTGACCCAAGAGTGGAGTATGGGATAGACTATTGGAGCCGGATCTGAATCACATAGTTTATACTACTTTCATCCGACCACCTTCACCATATGTGTTGTTGTTGAATCTTCTAGTTTACTTCATCGTCATTTAGGTCATCAAAGTTTGGAGAAGTTAAAAATAATGATTCCTAATTTGTCACGGTTACAATCTTTAGAGTGAGTCTTGTGAGCTTGGAAAGCATGTCAGAAATTCCTTTTCTAGTAGTTCTCATGGTTGAGTTAAGTCTTTTGTTTAGTATTGTCCATTCTAATGTCTGGGGACTTGGTCGTGTTCCTTCAATTTTAGGTCATCAGTATTATGTTACTTTTGTTGAAGATTTCTCTAGGAATACATGGGTTTTCTTGATGAAAAATCGTTCTGAATTGTTCACCATCTTCTAAAAAAAATTCAGAAATTCATACTCAGTTTGGCAAATCGATTCAAATCTTACGAAGTGACAATGCTAAAGAACATTTCTCCGATTGTTTTAATTCATTTATGTCATCACATAGTATAATACATCAATCAAGTTGTCATACACCCAACAAAATGATATTGTTGAAAGAAAACATAGACATCTAGTTGATACAGCTCGTACACTTTTGTTGAATGCTATTGTTCCCTTAAAGATTTAGGATGATATTATTCTTACTGCAAGGTACTTAATAAATACGACGTCATCATCTATTTTGAGAAACCAAATTCCTCATTCTTTATTGTTCCCCTCCGATTCTTTATATTTGGTTCTCCCTTGTGTGTTTGATTGCACTTGTTTTGTTTGTGATCTTTCTTTAGGTCATGATAAGTTGTCTGCTCATGCAATTAAGTGTCTTCCTTGGCTACTCTCGCACCCGAAAGGGTTACCCATGTTATTCTCCTTCTTCACATTTTGTCTTTGATGATGCAACCTTCTTTAAAGACACGCCATACTTCTAGACTTACACTGTTCGTCCAGAGAACACAAGTATTCAGGTATTGTTTGTACTTTGTCTTGATTTTATTCCAAAAGTCCCAGAAGCTCCACCTTCGACATCTATGTTGGATCCTTCTTTAGATCCTCCCTTACATCATTTCGGCATTACCTATGAACGTCGTCCAAGGTCTATTCTCTCAGCCACCATTCCAGTAGTTGAAATTAGTGATTTAGCTCCTACTTCAATTGCCTCACCGGCTCTAGCTCCGTCCACTTTTGATGATCACCCTATTGCCATCAGGAAAGGTAAATGTTCCACTCTCAATCCTTATCCCGTCTATAATTTCTTATCCTATCATCGTTTGTCTCCTTCCTATTATGCGTTTGTTTCTACCCTTTCTTCTATCACTATTCCTAAAACCGTTGGTGTAGCTTTATATGATCCAAGGTGGCAACAGGCAACGATTCATGAGATGCATGCCTTAGAATCTAACCATACTTGGGTTCTTGTTCCTCTTCCTCAAGGAAAATTTAAGGTTGGTTGCAAGTGGGTTTACAATGTTAAAGTAGGCCTTGATGGACTAGTGGATCATTTGAAAGTTCGACTTGAGGCAAAAAGGTATACACAAGTATAAAGGTTGGACTATAGAGACGCTTTTTCTCTCATAGTAAAGATCACCTCAATACTGATCTTTCTATCTATGGCTGCATATTGGCCTTTGTAACAGTTGGATATAAAGAATGTTTTTCTTCATGATGACCTAAAGGAGATGTTTTATGCAACAACCTCCGGGATTTATTTCCGAGGAGGGATTAGATCTTGTGCGCAAATTTGGTCTCAAGCAATCACCTCATGCATGGTTTGGATGGTTAGGAACTATTGTTCAATAGTTTGGGGTGACTTGTTATGAAGCTGACAACTCCATTTTTTTTGGCGTTCCCTATTGAATAAATACATTTATCTTGTGTATGTTGATAATATTGTGATCACAGGTGATGACCAAGAGGGGATTAAGGCTCTCAAACATCTCTTCCATCATTTTCAGACTAAGGACTTAGGGCATCTACACTACTTTCTAGGAATTGAAGTGGCACAATCAAGGTTTGGCATTGCTATTTCACAGCAAAAATATGCACTCGACATTTTGGAAGAAATTGGGCTAGTAGATTCACTAGATTGTAAACCAATTTCTACTCCTATGGACCCAAACATCAAGCTTGTGCCTAACCAGAGGGAGTCATATCCTGATTCAGAGAGATATAGAAGATTGGTGAGCAAATTATTATCTTACCATGACAAGGCTAGGCACATCCTTTCCAGTGGGTGATATGAGTCATTTTCTCAACTCTTCTTGTGAGAGCCACTGGGATGCAGTTATTCAAATCTTAAGTACATTGGTCATATTGATATTTTTAGTTACTTCGATGCAGATTGGGCAAGTGATGTGAGTGACAAGCGTTCCACCACAAGTTATTGTATTTTTCTGGGAAGAAATTTTGTTTCATGGAAAAGTAAAAATCAAAATGTTGTTGCCATTCAAGTACAAAGGCTGAGTATCGAGCTATGGCTCATATTGCACGTGAATTTTTATGGATAAAACAGTTAATTTAGGAGTTACAGTTTTGCCCGGATGGTCCTATAAGATTAGTATGTGACCATCAATCAGTATTGTATCTAGCCTCTAATCCAATTTCTCATGAAAGAACCAAGCACATTGAAGTGGATTGTAATTTTATTTAAAAGATTCTTTCTAGTGTTATCAAGACTTCATCAGTTTGCTCCAAGGATCAATTTGCTAATATTTTCACTAAATCCTTACCTGGCCTAGAATAGAGTATATTTCTAGCAAGTTGGATGCATGACATATATGTTCTAGCTTGAAGGGAGTGTTGAGATAATGATATTATAGAATATAGATAATGATTTCTAGTTTATCTTTAATCTTTAGGAGATTAGTTTCCTTATTTGTTATAATCTTATCTTTAATCAATAGGAGTCTTATCTCTAATCTTTAGCTCATCTTTAGAGGTCTTATCTTTTGTATCTCTAATCTTTAGCTCATCTCTAGGAGTCTTATCTTTTGTATCTCATTTATATAATGTTGTACACTTTTGTAAATCAATAAATACACGATTATTCGTTATTTTCAAGTGGGTCAAACATTGTATTGTATGTTTTAGACAATTAATTTGCAACAAATACAAGGCAGATCAACAAGAGGTAAAAACTACAAAGTAAAATAAGATAACAGAAGCTTCATTTTAACCACTTCCGTTCAAAACTTACATATATAAAAATAGACACTGAAATTAAACTTACTGATACAGTTAAACTTTTTTATCTTTCATATTTCATAGGTAATATTCTTTAAACTTTTTCATTCCATTGATTAGACTCACTTGCAATTTTAATCTCCTCACGGCTTGTCATGTCTGTGAGGTAAAGTGTCATGAGGGGAGTGAAGTTGCTTTCTTTAGGAATTGCTTTCAAAATGGACTCCCGATAAGACACAGCAGCAGCCGTGGTAGTGATGGGTGGTTTCAAATTTGGCATCACTATAGCCCTTCCAAAATGCTTTGCACTGTGGGAGCAACAGTTATGAATCAGAATTCTCAGAATGTCAATGGAGAATGCAGTGAACAAAATGAACACCAGATTATACAAAGATGCAGTGTTCAAGCGTTTCTCATATTGACATCACAAAAAATTAAGAAATAGAAGACTAGCAGAGTATCATTGAGTATTTCTTTTATAGCAAATGAAATGACCTGTGAGGGAGGACAGCTTCAAGAAGAGAACCATCACGGAGGTGAAGATGCCAATCATCAGGTTGTGTAATAGTGAGCTCCATCTTTATGCTAATCAACCTTTTTGGATTAGAACCGTAGCACACCTATAAAGAAAGCAAAATAAGCACTATCAGAATGAATGTAAGAGAGAGAGGGAGAGGGAGGAAGAGATGATTAGTGATTTCACCCTCCCAAAAAGGAACCAGGGAGTGCGAGATTACAGCCCCACTGATCCATTATTCCATTTAAGCACCTTCACGTTGGGTTTACTCATTTTCCATAAGAATTTTTGGAAAAATACAAAATCAAACCAACACAATCAAGTTTAAGGTTAGTTCAGTTCAGAGACGAGAGACTGAGAACAGCGATGAGAGGACGAGAGAGTGAGTGTGAGACAAACCTTGCAATGAGATGAGAGTGAGTCGAGGGAGTGAGGGATCGTGGCTCGGGGAGACTGCTAGACCGGAGACCAGAGAGTGGGTGAGCCGCCGGTGAGGGGAAACCGTGGTTCGTGAGAGAGAGAAACGAGGAGCTGTGTTTTGTTTGTGTGTGGCGGCGGCACATATAATGAGGGGAGGGAGTGAGACAAGTGACGAATAGAATTAGAAACTAAACAAATCATTTCAAAAAGCCCACTTCATCATCTTTAATCACACAAACGATTTTTTCAGTGGTCTTCCTATCTCGCCTTGTCCCCCACCATCCCTCAGCCTCTACATTCAACACCATGCCCTCCCACCCAATCAAAATGCACCTATGTTGTATATCTACAATTAGTCTTAAAAATATCTATGTTGTATATCTACTCTTTCTATGTTGCGTTGGTCAGAGGGTACAATCACTGAATGGAATTGCCTGTAAGATTAACAAGACGGTACATGGTATGGTAGGAACATTATTTTGAATTTGTCTTATAAATTAAAATACACTATATTAATTTTTCATTTTAATGTGTAGTTTTTCACTCGTGAGTGACTGTACTAGACTCTTCTTCTGAGTATTGTTATTTATTCCCCTACAAGTTTCCAGTGACTCAAAAACGGTGATGGCTCAACAGGTATTATGTTCCTCGATCTCTAACCCACATTCACATACTTGCATTTGAATATCATAACATAACTATATGAAATTGTTAGTGTCTTTAAATTGGTATTGCTTTTGCAAGTAACTTCACTTATTAGAAAATAAATGAGTCTTCTTGGGCTTATCGTCAAAAACATCACAGACATAATTCAATTCTTGTATTACAACATATCAGAGTAACTTAAAATCATTCCAAAATAAAATAAAATAAAAACTAAACACTTTCATTTCAATAAAACTAATGGAAATGTCATTCTTCAGTCAAAAATTTCCTTATAAGTCAAAAGTCAATGGTGTTACCTTAGGTTGAAGTGAAGTCAAAAATCTCAGAGAAGCACCACCGTGAGCCGTGATTGAAGAGAAACGGCAAAGGTTGAAGCAGTACGTTGTGGGTGGTGGTGGAGCCGTGGATGTGGAGGGCACTAGGGCTATGGCCGACGCAAGGGGAAGTGGCGAAACTGTGAGAGAGATGAAAGAGCTCGACGGTGATGCGTATGAAGGATGAGATGAGATGCGAGAGAGAGAATGAAGAGGAATCTGTTTTAAAATTTGTATAATCTGTTTTATGTTTTCTTTTATCCAGTTTATGTTTTAATAAATCCAGATTTTTAAAAATCTGTTTTAACTTTATAAAATATGGATTTTGTGGATCCAGTTTTTATTTTTTTTAGATAATGTAAATCTAATTTTTAAAAATCCAGTTTTTTTTTAATATAATTTAGATTAGGATTAAGTTTGGATATGAAATATAGTTTTTTTGCACACCCACACAACATTAGTTGACTAAAAGGAAAATCCACTTTGACATTTGCCTAGTTATAAACAATAGATTAGTCTCAGAAGCTCTACTCTCATTTAATTGCCACCAGAAAAGTAATGTTCCAGAAAAAAGAAAAGATGATGAATCCAATTTCTTGCATTTTTTTTGTCATGATATAGTGAATGGAAGTATAAATCTTGATTTTCGATAAAATGCTAAGGAAACACTTTTTTTTACTTATGTTTATGTACATGCAGACATGTACAGGATCACCCCATAAAAATGATGGCCAGCAAAAAATCAGCCTGCTGTGTTATCTTTGAAGGCCAAATATTTTCTGTTTTTATTTATTTTTTTAACTTTTAATTATAAGTAACGGATGTTATTTGTTCTAAAAAAAGATAAATACAAATCTAATAGAAAATCCAATTCCATGTTTTAGTGACATGCGAATCATGAATCAATGAGGTGTGTGTGTGAGAGAGAGAGAGAGAAAAGATAAAAACAGTTACGGAAGTTTTTTATTTTTTTAGTTTGATTTTTAATAAAAAGGGAAAGAAAGAAAATACATTTTTAATTTTATTAAAAGAGAAACATAAAAAAAGAGTAAAGATTTAAGAGATTATTAATTTTGAAAACTAACCTTTTTTGAAGCATTTTTTATTTTGAATTTTAATAAAAGGTAATTTTGAAATTTTAATTTTTACAAATAAGAGGAAAAAAAAGAAAAGTATTTTTTTATTTTTTGATATGATTTATTTAATTTGTTCTTGTTGATTCAATTTTAGAGAATATATAAAACAATCAAACAAACTCAAAATAAACAAAATGAATATATGTCTAATGTTAGTTCAAATGCTTCTCGTAAATTGAAAAAATAGACCAGATCATCGAATTAGCCTAAAATTAGCCACATTAGTAGAAAAACTGGCAAATTAGTAAATGTGAGGTTGAGTATTAGTTTCGAATGAGTCAACCATTAAACACCAAAATTTTATTTCAAAATATATTTTTAATTAAATTTTATTATTTTATATAAAATATCATCTTATAATTTTATTAATGTTATTTATAGGCTAAATATAACTTTTGGTTGAGTTTGGTCTCTTTGTCCTTAAACTAAATCATCACAACCATTACCACTAGGCTACATGTGACTTTCATAATGTAATTGGTAATATTTAAATATAAAGTTAACATTTCAATATCTTTTAAAAATATATTTAATTTAATTATTATTAAAAAAATTAAAGGTATATTTTTAAATATTTTATTAACAATAACTACATTAAATATATTTTTAAATATTTTATTAACAATAATTATATTAAATATATTTTTAAATATTTTCTTAACAATAATTAAGTTAAATGTAACTTTAAATATTTTATTAATAACAATTAAGTTAAATATATTTTTATATATTTTATTAAAAAATAATTAAATTAAATATACCTTTAAATATTTTATTAGTAATAATTAAATTAAATATATTTTATTAACAATAATTAAGTTAAATGTAACTTTAAATATTTTATTAATAACAATTAAGTTAAATATATTTTTATATATTTTATTAAAAAATAATTAAATTAAATATACCTTTAAATATTTTATTATTAATAATTAAGTTAAATATATTTTTAATATTTTATTAAAAGTAATTGAATTAAATATATTTTTAATATTTTATTAATAATAATTATATTAAATATACTTTGAAATATTATATTAATAATAATACATTTAAATATATTTTTTAAAATATTTTATTAACAATAATTAAATTAAATATACCTTTAAATATTTTATTAACAATAACTAAATTAAATATATTTTTAAATATTTTATTAACTGAACTGTTCTTTACAAGGGGTGTAAAGGTGTGATTGTCAAACAATTCAAAATATACATGTAAGGTAAAATCTGGTATGAGGAGGTCCTTATACAAATACAAATACGGGGTGCTCTTGTATGCTGGGGCGGAGTATAGTACACTCTACGGCGGTGTATCAGTCCGCCTGGAATAGCCTCTTTTTCCTTGACACAATTGGTGGTTGTACCTGCAATTATTCTCCGACGCTCAAGTCAGTATTTCAAGTACTGTTAGACTTAGAAAGCAAATCTGAGAGAATTATGCAAGTATCAGTGTAAGGTTCAGAATTAGGGGATCCCCTATACCTTTTCGCTGAGGTTTATATACCTGTTACTGGTGCTCTATTATTGGTGGGACCCGTTCCTTATTTTCAGGCACAATGCAAGAAAGGTAGTGGGTCCCTGCACCGTTCACGAGTACCATCACTGTAGTGGGTATTTCCACTCACTTGGAAAGCGTTGATGCTTTATTATTTTATTTGTTGTTCCCTCTTATGCGTGACAGCGTGATTCCCATTTTCAACCTCTCAAGACAGAGTCAATCTCGTGCCGGGGTTATAAATATGGGCTCGCTTTGCAGTATGGGGATTTTGGTATTCCGCCTGTATTGAGCCTATGGCTTGGCGGAGTAGTGTGCATTGGAAATGCTTTATGTATGTGTACAATCTTTTTAATACTTTCCACCTTGGCGGAGTGATAAGCCTTGGCGGAGTCACATGCCTTGGCGGAGTAACATGCCTTGGCGGAGTCATATGCCTTGGCGGAGTCATATGCCTTGGCGGTATGTACTCCGTATAAGAGTAATCGTAGAGGATTTGAAATGTATTTCTCCTGTTCGAAATGCTGATCTGGCAAGGCATTAAAACCATGCTCTTGGGGGCCGGTGTTGGGACCGGATCATCTGCCCCCTAGCTTGTTATAGTGACTGGCAGAGTCACTTTAATAAGCTATAACACTGTTATGCTTAGCTTTTATAGGCATGGGTTTAAGCGGCGTCTGCTAGCTCAGGATTTACGGACAAGTGTTGTCATGCATTTATTGTTTTTGTCATTACTTGCCACGCCTGTCATCAAAGCGCCTCGAAACTGCGTTTTGCCGCTTCAATCTCTCATTGCCACGTATGCCCTCGTAACGATTACCATTCCAATGATGGGACATAAATGTGTGGGATGGCAGTTGGAATACATTTTCGAGGTTATTACCATGGGCCTTGAATTTTGAAAATACGGCCCAGGAAATGCCTGCCTTGAGATTCATCTAACGGTCTCAGAATTAACGGAACGTCATTATGATTCATCCAACGGTCATAGGTGTATTTCTGAGATTTTCAAGGTTTCGCTTATTTCCCCCCAAGCCATGCCTATAAATAGGTAAACTCTTAGGGGAACAAACGTTTTGCTTCATCTTCCATTCTGTGTTTTAGTGTTTAAACTGCCTTCTGAACGCTACTTCCTCGCGATTCGTTTCTTGTTGCCAGTTCATCGTTTCTTTAGGGATTTAAGGTAACTTTCTTCTTCCTCTGTTTTCTGTCTTCATTGTTATTGGGTTGGTTCTGTTTTCTTTATATGTGTGTTTGTTGAAACGAGGATGAGAGGAAAATAGTCAGAGTCGTGCCCTAGGGTTTCTGTTCACCCTATGTTTTCGGATATTGAGAGTGAAGATGAGGGCTTCTATACTGGGAGGGATTCAACATTTTACAGCAGCGTGGAGTGTTTTAGTAATGCTGTACATTCGTTTGTAGCAGGAGGTACTCCTCAAATACAAGTGATAACAATGGCAGAATGTTAGAATGTTGTGCTGCATGGGTTAGATTGGAAAAAGATGCTTGAGACTGATCCCTATTGTTGGGTCGAGGAAGACGTCAAAGAGGCTTCCTCGTGTCATGCAATGACAAGCGGCGGGGTAATGGAGTTGTCGGTACCCGTTTGGAAGGATGAGAGATTTGAAAGGAGGTTTATCATTCGTTCGCCAAAGACGTTTGAACGCATTTGCCATCGTCCTCAGGATGAGCGTACTTTGTATATGTACGATATCCTGTTTACTCAGTTGGGGGTGCGATTTCCGTTGAACAAATTCCAGATGGGTGTACTAAGGTTTCTGGATTGTGCCCCCTCTCAGCTGCACCCTAATAGATGGGGGATAGTCCGCAGCTTTGAAGTGCTGGCTAAACATTTGGAGTTTATGCCTACTGTGGCGTTGTTCTTTGCTTTTTACCGCATAATGAGGCGGGTGAATGCGAAAACCGGCGGCATGGGTTTTATAACTCTTCGGGCGGAGCCGAAGATTGTAAATTTTAAGGCGTTTGCTGACTCCGCCAAAGAAGGCGGACTTCATTTCAGAATGAGCTTTGTAAAAGTTTCTGTTAGGAAGAACAAGTCCGTCTTTTGGCGGAGTGCAGAGGGGATTGATAAATTCCCGGTGGCGTGGACTCATGAGCACTTCCTCCTGACTAAACAAGCTTATGAAGTTGAGGAGAGTGTCCTGTCACCTACCTCCGTGGAAGTACTCCGGACACTGAAGGAGTATAACTCCGCCCACAAGCAGTTTCTGTGCCGAAGGCTGCTTGGGCATGATGCTAAAAGATATTTAAGTAATGTTTTGAGACTTGTTGCTTGAATATTATGTCTGTGCTTCCCTGCAACTTCTAATTGTATTCGTGTATCTTATGTTTGTAGGAGAGATCGCTGAATTTCCTGGGATGGAGCGTATCAAGCAAATCCGTATGAGTCGCCAGGAAATTAATGCGGAAAACAATGTGCAGCCTCGGAGGAATCTGGCTGCAGCATTGACGAGGACTCTCCTTTTTCCTGCATCCACCAATGTAATGATGTTGGAGGGTGGTGCAGGGCCCTCGATAGTTGATGTAGAAAGGCGATCTAAAAAACGCCAAGAACCAGAAACTATCGAGGTGGAGGAAGAGGACCCCCAACCTCTCCAGAAGAGGAAGAGCAAAGGAAAAGGGAAGGTGGGGGAAGGAGCATCCTCTGATGCTGCGATAGGAGTTGAAGAGATTCTGGAGCCATCAGTTGTGGCTATCACTCCTGAACTGGGCGGTCAGGGGGTCGCTCCTGAAGAAGATGTTGTGGGAGAGGAGATGGGTGGGATTCAAGCTTCTCCACCTCGCCAAACTGAGAGTCCTGCCCTGGACTTGACTGCTCGAGGCACAACAGTTTTCCTTGTCAACGTTCCAGGGGAACCATCTAGGCGGTCTGTCTCTCTTCCTCTGACGGGGTCTCGTTTGAACCCTTATCTGTATTTCATAAATGTAGGATCCCGCCAGTCAGAGAGACGTGATCCGGACTTCATTCTCCGCCCAGATATCGACTTCGAGGATATTGCGGATGCCACTGCTGTTGCAAGGTGGCATCTTGCTGAAATTGATGGTTTTCTTGGTTCAGTGCCCCGTATTGCGGAGGTAGCTGCGGAGGCTGCCATGTTTCAAGAATCATACCATGATTCTGTTGAAAAAATTCACAGCTTGGAGCATGACAATGAACAGTTGTCGGAGGTGATCAAGGCTAAAGATAAATACCTTGACACCGCCGACTCTGATAAGAAGAAGCTGGAAGAGGAGCTGGCTCGGGTTAAGGCTGATAAGGCCCTGCTGGAAAAGCAAGTTGCGGATTTGAAAGAGCAGAATTCGAAACTGGGCGAGGATGTGGGCGAGCTAACCCAGGTGAAGGCTGACAATGTTCTGCTGAAAAAACAAGTTTCAGATTTAAATCAGCAGAACCAAAAACTGGGTGAGGATGTGAGTGAAGTTCAGCAGAGACTGGTTTCTTTTGAAACTAGTAAGGCTCTCGCTGAAGACGTCTGGGCTGCGGAGTTGGATCAAGCAGCCACTGCATACAGTGACCTCGAAAAACAGGTCGAAGAGCTGAAAGCTGAGAATGCCATTTCAGATGCCGCCAATAAATGGCTTGATCAGGAGTTGCAGTCGGCTTTGGATGCAGCTGAGGCAGCAATTGATGATGCTTTCAGCATGGCTATTCGCCAACTCCGTCATCGCAACCCAGGCGTTGTTCTCAACACTGCAGGTATTCACCCTTATTATGAGTTTATCAATGGTGAATTGATGGTGCCTGCTCAGGGGGGTCACGTTCTTGCGCTTAATGAAGAGTATGTTCTGGCGGACTTGCCCCCCTCACAGAGTTTGTCCAAACCTAGTGAGTCTCAGCCTAGCTCCGCCCACCAAGAAGGAGTGCCACCCGAGTCTTAAAGATTAGCTCCGGGGTTTCTTTGCGAATTTTGTTTTTTGCACTTTAATAATATTGCCTTGTTCCAGGATAGACTCTGGACCCCTTATCAATTCTTGACAATATTTAATAAAGTATAATTTTTGTAAATTTATACTTGTTCATATAAACGGTGTTTGAGTCCGTGGGAGTTGTGCCTTGTAAAATGCTATTAATAAGGCAGAGTAATCGTTTGAGGACTGATGAAATATGATTAAGTATAACGAGGCAGAATAACCTTTTTGTGAATTTTAATGAAGTAAAATCCTATAACGAGGCGGAGTAGCCTCTTAAGAATTTTAATGAAGTGAATTCTGTAATGAGGCGGAGTAGCCTCTCAAAAATTTCAATATGATAGAATTCTGTAATGAGGCGGAGTAGCCTCTTAAGAATTTCAGTGAAGTAGAATTCTGTAATGAGGCGGAGTAGCCTCTTAAGAATTTCAATGAAGTAAATTCTGTAATGAGGCGGAGTAGCCTCTTAAGAATTTCAATGTAATAAATTCTGTAATGAGGCGGAGTAGCCTCTTAAGAATTTCAATGAAGTAAATTCTGTAATGAGGCGGAGTAGCCTCTTAAGAATTTCAATGTAATAAATTCTGTAATGAGGCGGAGTAGCCTCTTAAGAATTTCAATGTAATAAATTCTGTAATGAGGCAGAGTAGCCTCTTAAGAATTTCAATGTGATAGAATTCTGTAATGAGGCGGAGTTGCCTCTTAAGAATTTCAATGAAGTAAATTTTGTAATGAGGCGGAGTAGCCTCTTAAGAATTTCATTGAAGCACAATTTTCGCAAGTATTATACTTACTTGGACTTGTTGATAGTGCTTGAGTTTGTCGATTATGAACTCCGCGAAATATTAGCAGTTGGGCGGAGTAAGGGTTTGGATGGAGCGTTTATCCCTTTGAATTTGAATTGGGGTGTATCTCCTGATCAAGTGAAAATTGTTGAATCTAGGGTTGGTATGGTGCAGCATAAGCTGTGACACCAATCCTTTCCGCAGGAATTTTGCCGGACCTTGGGGTCGGTATGGTGCAGCATATAGCTGTGACACCAATTCTTTCCACAGGAAGTCTGCTGGACCTTGGGGTCGGTATGATGCAGCATATAGTTGTGACACCAATCCTTTTCCCCCAAGGAGTTTTTTGGACCTTGGGGTCGGTATGATGCAACATATAGCTGTGACACCAATCCTTTCCCCCCAAGGAGTTTTTTGGACCTTAGGGTCGGTATGGTGCAGCATATAGCTGTGACACCAATCCTTTCCCCCCAAGGAGTTTTTTGGACCTTAGGGTCGGTATGGTGCAGCATATAGCTGTGACACCAATCCTTTCCCCCCAAGGAGTTTTTTGACCCCGTTTGTGAAGCTTTGTTGCATGTTGGATGATCTTTATGGAATAAAGAGTTATGCTTTAATGCTTCAATTGTTGGAGCCGGTGTCTTATCTGCATGGGAACAAGTTCTGCCATGGATAATTAACTGAAAGTTAGAATAAAGATTGAATGTAGGAAGGAATTTTATTAATGATGGAACTACATAAAGAGCTGAGTTGGGGTATGTCTCGTCGAAGCCTTTTCAAGGAAAGCCCATTTGGGAAGAACCTTAAGTTAGGGGAGAGAACATACCGTATTACCCAACTAGTTGTAATATATGCATAAATTTAAAATGTTCCATTTATTCCTGATCGGAGTGCCATCTAAGTTTTCTAGGCGGAATGTGCCTTTGCCCAGAGCTTCGATGACTCGGTATGGACCTTCCCAGGTTGGCGCCAATTTGCCTTGGTGTGCAAATTTGTTGCCGATATTGGCCCTTCTCAATACCAAATCTCTTTCTTTGAAACGGCGTTCAGAAACACGAGTGTTATACCGTTTGGCGGCTTTTGCTTTAACAACTTGATCCCTCACAAAGGCTTCCTCTCTCAATTCTGCCAAGACCTCGAGCTCATGGGCGAGGTTCTGTTGATTGGCTTCTTCATTGAAGTGGAGGATTCGAGCTGAAGGGGCTGCCAATTCATGGGAATAACAGCCTCAACTCCATATGTCAGCCGATATGGGGATTCATTTGTGGTGGAGTGAGGGGTTGTTCGATATGCCCATAAAACGTGGCATAATTGATTTGCCCAATCTCCCTTTGCTTCACCAAGGCGTTTCTTAAGGCCTTTCAAGATTTCTCTATTGGCAACTTCAGCTTGGCCATTGGTTTGAGGATGTTCCACAGAAGAAAAAATCTGCATAATGCTGAGATTTTCTAAGAGTTCAGTGAACTTACGATCTGTGAATTGGGTGCCATTATCAGTGACTATGCGTCCAGGGACTCTGAAACGTGTGATGATATTTTCGTATATGAATCTACGAGTCCTGGCTGATGTAATGTGCACCACTGCCTCTGCTTCAATCCATTTGGTGAAGTAATCAACGCCAACTATCAAGTACTTGATACCGCCAGACGCAGTTGGGAATGGACCTAAGATATCCATACCCCATTGATAGAAAGGCCAAGGTGTTATTGATGATGACATTTCTTCCGCCAGAGTATGATGAAGGTTTACGAATCGTTGACATTGATCGCACTTCTGAACATACGAGGCGGAGTCATGTTTCAGGGTAGGCCACCAATACCCAGCTCTGAGTATTTTTCTCATTAGACTACGTGCCCCTGGATGGTGTCCACACTGCCCTTCATGGACTTCTTCTAAAACGGCTTGCACCTCATTTTCGTTTATGCATATTAAGTAAGGAACAGAAATTCCTTGGCGGTACAACTGTCTGTCTAGGAGCGTATAATAAGGTGCTTCTTTCTTTAGTTTTCGTCGCTCAAGATCATCCGTAGGTAATTGTCCATTAACAAGGTAACGAACTATCGGTGCTACCCAGGAATTGTCATCAAAGGAACGGCTTCTAATCATATAAATTGGGGAAGGAAAGGAAATACTTGGCTCCGCCAAGGTACTTTGTACAACCGTAGTTGTGTATCCTGCCTTCTTTGTGCTAGCCAACCTGGAGAGGATATCAGCACGTGTATTTTCTTCCCGGGGTACATGTTTGAAAGTGACTTCGTCGAAGCGTTGCTTTAACTCATTAACGCAGTTTAGATATTGTTGCAGCAAAGGTTCTTTAGCCTGATATTCGCCAAGAATTTACGAAATGACTAATTGAGAATCACTGCATAAGGTTACAGTTTTGGCCCCAATATCTTGTGCTGCTCTGAGTCCGGCTAAATAGGCTTCATACTCCGCCTGATTGTTAGACGTAGTGAAGGTGAAGTGCAATGAAATTTTGAGATGTACCCCGTCATCGCTTTCCAAAACAATTCCTGCCCTACATGCTTTGCTATTTGAAGATCCATCAACGTATATTGTCCAATGTGAATGATCTGCATCTGGGCTAGAGCCTGTTAATTCAACTACGAAGTCTGCTAGGACATGTGCCTTGATAGCAGTTCTTGGTTCGTAAGATATGTCGAATTCAGAGAGTTCTACGGCCCATTTGATCATTCTTCCAGCTAGGTCTGGTTTGAACAGTATAGTACGAAGTGGCAAGTCTGTGCGAATCAAGATAGGATGGGCATGAAAGTATGGTCTTAGGCGTCGTGAAGCCCAAACAACTGCTAGCGCTGCCTTTTCAATCTTCTGATAACGGTATTCTGCACCATGCAATGTTTTACCGATGAAGTACACCGGTCGTTGGCCTTCAACTGTTTCCTTGACCAGAGCTACTGCTAAAGCCTCATCTGAAACAGACAAATAAACGATGAGTTGCTCACCTGGGCTTGGTCTTACCAGGATTGGAGGGCTGGCCAAGACATTTTTCAAGCTTTGGAAAGCCGCCTCTTGCTCTGGGCCCCAACTGAATTTCTTGTCTTTTTTCATCATTTTGTACAAGGGAAGAGAGCGATGAGCCATTTTTGGCATGAATCGTGCTAGAGCAACGATTTTGCCGTTGAGGGATTGTACCTCTTTTAGTGTTTTGGGGCTCTGCAACTCCAGGATAACGCGGCATTTATCAGAATTAGCCTCTATACCTCTTTGTGTCAACATGAAGCCCAAAAATCTGCCACCAGGGACAGCGAATGTGCATTTCAAAGGGTTGAGCCTCATATCATGTTGTTGTAGGCGTTGAAAAATGAGACGTAAATCTTCAACATGGTCTCCTCTTTCCGGGGTCTTGGCAATAATATCATCAATATAAACTTCTACCAGCTTTGTATGCATACCCTCAAAAACTTTGTTGATCATGCGCTGGTAGGTTGCCCCGGCGTTTTTTAACCCAAATGGCATGACGTTGTAGCAAAAGACTCCTTTATCATTAACAAACGCTGTCTTCTCTTAATCATCCTCACACATTGGAATTTGGTTGTAACCGGAGTAAGCATCCATGAAAGATAGATACTTATACCCTGAAGAATCGTCAACTAGTCTATCAATGTTAGGGAGAGGGTATGGATCCTTGGGACAACATTTATTTAAATCAACGTAGTCTATACACATACGTCATTTGCCATTGGCTTTCTGTACCATGACCACGTTAGACAACCAGGAGGAGTAACGGAGTTCCCTGATGAACCCCGCCTTGAGGAGTTCCTCTGTTTGCTCGCAGGCAGCTTTTTGTTTAGCTGGACCCATACGCCGTTTCTTTTGTGCTACAGGCTTAGTTTCAGGGTACACCGCCAGGCGGTGACAACAAAAGTTGGGATCCATGCCAGGCATGTCTGCAGCGGTCCAAGCGAAAATTTCTTTATACTCATGGAGAAGTGCAATTAGTTTTGCCTTCATGTTAGCCTCAAGCTTGTCATTGATGTTTGTAATCTGTTCCGGGGTGCTACCCAAAACAATAGACTTGGAACCACCGTCAGGAGTTGGTTTCAAAGGGTTCAGTGGGTCTACAAAAGACTCCGCCCTGGGGTCAAGATCCACCAAATTGACGGACGCCGCCGCACTGCTCCCTTCATTCAACTTTCTTTTCTTAGACATGGCTTCAAGCTTCACCATGTTAAGACTCAAATTGTAGCAATAGCGAGCCATTTCTTGGTCACCCCTTACAGATGAGACTTGATTATCTTTGTCAATGAACTTGATTAACAAGTGGGGGGTTGAAACGATGGCTTCCATGGCATTCAGGGTAGGCCGCCCAATGATGCCATTGTATGGAGATTTCACATCAATGACAAGAATCCTGGATTTCACAGTCCTTGCTCCAGGTTCGCCATCAAAAGTAATTCTCATGTCCAAGTAGCCTTTGGTGGGCTGTTTGGCGCCATTAAAGGCTGTAAGGTCCTGCGTATATGGTTGCAAATCTGCATCAGTTAATCCCATGCGTTTAAAACAGTCATAAAAGATAACGTCGCAGGAACTTCCCTGATCAACTAGGATGCGTTTTACATCCATATTAGCGATTACTGCAATAATCACTACTGCGTCATCTCCTTCAGGAATAGTAGGGCCAAAATCGTCGTCTGTGAAGGTTATAGGCGGATTCTGAACCCCGTTCCTGAATGGGCGATATTCTTTGCTCTTGCCTTGCACAGACAAGATCATACGATGGTGGTTTTTCCTTGCGGTGATTGAGGGTCCGCCGCCAGCAAAGCCCCCAGCAATCATATCTACCACCTGCCTTTTGCCCCGCGATCTGGGTTCAGGGCTTGGTTCTCTTTGGGCGGACTCCAGAACAATACTCTTTTGTTTTTCTGTTACCGCTGTGCGTTTTGGCTCCCGAGTGTTATCAGGATCCGGAGAACGATCACGAGGTCGTTTTTCGAACCTCTCTGGCTCATCATGAGATTTACCCTTGAACAAATAATGTTTCAGTTTGCCTTCACGAATAAGCACCTCGATGGTGTTTTTGAGTTGCTTGCACTCCTCCGTGGTATGGCCAACTGACTTGTGGAACTCACAATATTTCTTTGGATTCCCACCGCGTCTGAGCGGAGGTGGACGTTGAATCCCGTAAACGTTGAGGGTAGTCCATCCTATTTCGCGTAAGATTTGCTCATATGTCGTGTTCAGGGGTGCATAATGAGCAAAATTGAACACACGTCTATCTTGCTGTTTGAAGGGTTGGTTCCCCGCCTTATCTTTCTGAGGGAACTTATCATTCCTGGATGATTTTTCTTTATCTTTATCATGGTGTGGAGCTGAAATGGGTGGTTTATTGCGAGATGCAGTGGCTTCCAAGTGCATCTCAATACCTACGTACTTGGATGCTTTCCTGCGAAACTCCTCCATGGTGGATGGAGGTCCTTTTGCCAACGACAAAGCAAAGGGCGATTTCGGCTGCATGGCCTCGATGAGGATATGCAACTGGATCGCTTCTGTCAAGTCAGGGACCATGGCCGCCTCTTTATAAAATCTCTTCAGGAAATCCTTTAGAGACTCTTTGTCACCTTGCTTGATCTGAGCCAAGGTATGGGAGGTTCTAGGCGCATCCTGTAACATCCTGCTTTTAATAATAGCTCTATTTTGTAATTTATAAAGCATGGAAGGCTTATAAGTGTTAATTAATGAATAAAACACTCTATGGATGGCTTTTAATGCTCCAAAAGTTTCATTTTGGGTATAATTATGGAATTTTAGAGAAATTATTCAAATTCCGAGTAAAAAGGCTCTGATCCGAGTGACAGAGTGAAATTCTGAGTGAAGGATTACCAATTCCGACTGAAGGTTACAAAATCCGAGTGAGGCTATGGTATTTTCCGAGTGAGAATAGGCAAAGATACCGAGTGGAAGTTTGAGTGAGTGATGGTCAGTGTTGTATTAAGTTTACTGAGTGATAGATTGATTGAGGTGACTCGGTTTGGAGGTAGATCACCGAGTGATGACTGACCTGATGTTGAGTCGGTTTTGGCAATGAAAAACTGAGTGATTGGAGTCGGTTTCAGGAGATTTACCGAGGGGACTCAGTTTTCCTTTTTCTTCATACGACTGGTAGAATTCCAGTCGGACTAGAACTCGACCGAGTGAAAGGATGAAGGAAGAGGAGTCAGCTGAGTGAGATCGGAAAAAACATTTCTGATCCGTTCTGACCTCCAAGGTTAGGACGATTTCAAGACTTCAAAGAAGAAGATCGGATGTCAACTAATGCCACATTACATCGGATGACCGATGTATGGAGGACAACTTATGTGAAGCAGACCGGATCAACGTTTTACTGAATGAGCTATGGGTCGCATGACCATGAGACCGGATCAATGCTTTGTTATTAATGAACACCAGTTAGTTTCAAGGAAGGTTCATCCTTAGAACTGATGTTCACACCGGATAAATTGTACCGGTATTAAAGACCGGATTTAGTCCGTCCAGAGAACAGAAGACTACAGAATACGAAGGGTACAATTTTCCTACAAAACTGGAGTCACACGTTTTGACGGAGTAATAAGCCTAGACGGGGTCTCATGCCTTGGCGGAGTAATAAGCTTAGGCGGAGTCACACGTTTTGACGGAGTAATAAACCTAGGCGGGGTCTCATGCCTTGGCGGAGTAATAAGCATTGACGAGGTCAAATGCCTTGGCGGAGTAACGTGAACGTCTTTTAGGGCATGAATATTTCTTAAGAAACACTCAACACCGCCCTTCACACTCAATACCGCCCTTAACACTCAACACCGCCCTTCACACTCAACACCGCCCTTCACACTCAACAACGCCCTTCACACTCAACACCGCCCTCACACTCAAGACCGCCCTCACACTCAATACCGCCCTCACGCCCCACTCCGCCCTCACATGCAATACCAACCTCCTCAAATCCTCCAACATTGAACACTTTTTTTTTTAATTCCACTTCAACTAGTGATCAGTCCACTTAATCACATGAATCCAAAAATAAGTGGCACAACGAACCAATCACAGGGGAAAGTACATCCATTATAATACTTTTATATATTTTATCCCAATCCATGCAAAGCTGACTGTGAAAGGAGTCAAAAGGCTCCATTATCCCACCTAATCTTCCAGCTAATGTTCCCCACTTGTCTGGCATTATTAAATCAGCCCCATTTACTAAGGCAGATTGGAACAAACTTGTGAATGGATTCTCCTTCAATTCGAACAACTTTGGGGACTGTAAGGAGCCATTTCAATCGACAAACCAAGTAAGAGGGGAGAGGGTTGTGAATAACTATGAAATGGGTAGAGTTGTATGCTGTTCTAGGATTCCAGTTTTAATTTCGTATCTTGTGGCTTAATTTTGAAACTGAAAACGTATGAATTTGTCTTTGACTTCTTCATGAAAGTTATGGATCTTTTTGTTATCTAAATTATGAGACCTGATTCAATTAATTTGAGTATGTATAGCAAAAGTTATAGCCAAATTACTACTGCATGTTCGAGTGAAAGATTTGTTCCATGGTTTGTGAATATTTTGATATGCTGGGAATTATACATGCATGATCAGCCTTGGATGTCTTCATGAAAGTTGTAGATAATTAAATTTTGGATTTTTAGAAAGTGGTTTCACATCAAAATAATTTTTGTAGCTCAAGTTATGCTCAAATTACTGAAGTATGTGCAAGCTGAAATTCTGAAATTTTGAAATTCTGAAATCCGAATTTGTTTTTAAAACTGGGAAGATTGTGGTGAGAATTAGGGGTTGGTGTATTCATAGAAATTGTATATATGTGTGTTAAGAATAATTTAGAATTGGTTTCATGTCAAAATCACGTTTGTAATCTCCAGATACGTTCTAAATACTAATCTGTGTACATTTTGGAAAACTTATCTTGAGGCAGTATGGTATTTTATGAATAAGTAGTATTTCTAATTGGAATCTGAAGTTGTGTTCTTCATGAAAGTTGTAGATAATTATATTGTTAAGCTATAGAAAGTGGAATCATCTAAAAGGAGTTGAATTGCTCATGTTATGACTGTTTTGCTAATGTATGTTGCTGTTGGGAATGCTGAAATTCATTGAATAAGGCTATTATGAAAGAAAATGATATTTTCTCTATGGATAAAAATTTATTATTAAATTCTTGAGTGATTATGAATTATTAGAAATGTTGTTGAGCATTATGCAGTATGTTTGATGTGGTGATGAATAATTATGAATAACGAAAACACTTTGTATGTACATGAATGCCTTGTAATATTGATACATGTGACTCAAAATAGTAAATCCATGATTTTGTGAATTATTATGAGTGTTGTGTCCTTTGGGGACTTGTATTCCAAGAGGTTTTGGAAATATGGATATCATGGTATGTTAAAAGAATTAAAGGCATTCATGCATCATAAGCATTCGGACGCACCATGGAATTTAGGGGTTCCATGATTGCCTACCCTGGTGGGGGGTTACTCTATGATGAGTAAAGCCCTATTTTGTTGTGTGCCATGGAGTGTAGGGATTCATGGTCTATGCAAAGCCCTACTTATGATAATTGTGTACTTCGGTACTTAAGCGCCATGAAGTATAGGGATTCATGGTATATGCTAAAGCCCTAATTGTGTAAGCGCCATGAAGTATAGGGATTCATGGTATATGCTAAAGCCCTAATTGTGTAAGCGCCATGAAGTATAGGGATTCATGGTATATGCTAAAGCCCTAATTGTGTCTCTATGAGACTTTTACTGCAGTATTCCCACCAAAACCAAATGGATCCAGCGTGACATCATTTGACTAATTGAAGAATTATTAAATGGACTTGTTTGGCATATTCATCATATCATTATGAGTTATTGATTGTGTTTGTGCAATTTTATCTATTTTATACTTATTCTATATTCTGTCTCACTCTTACATTAATTTTTACAGTGAATGACACGCAGAATGCAGAGTGATGCCATGATTGATGTCTATTTGAATTATTACTTGAACTTTGATTTCATGGGTTGTAATAAGTATAACATGTCATGTAACATTATCTTCTAAATCGTTTTCGCTACTTAAATATTATCTTGAATTTAATTATTCACGACTAGTATGTATGATAATTTTTCCGCTGTTATTAATTGTTACATAAACTCTGAATTTAATTTATAAATTTTAAAATGATCTTTTAAAAACGCGAAAAATTTATTCAGAAAATTACACGGGACGTCACACATCCCTAGAGATTACAAAGTGACTGCCAAAAGCTTTGGCCAAGTCCTCCCATGAATCAATGGAACCTGAAGGTAAACTCTTGAACCAGCTAAGAGCTTCACCTGAGAAGGTCCTGGGAAACATTCTGCACATGACATCTTCTTCCGCACCTAAGAACATAGCTTCATAGATGTAAGCATCTAAATGCTTAGAAGGATCTGTCTCCCCGGTGTATTTTCCTATGGAAATGGGTTGCATAGTTTGCAAATGTCTGGGGACATGCGCATTCATCAGTCTTTTGGAAAATGGGATACTCATCTTGTATCCCGAGGGGGATGTATTTGAAACGACTCTCCTTCCCTCATGATGGTGGGCATTTTCCAGTGGAAGGCTTCGTTGCTCTTCCATGTAAGTAGGGATGCGAGAGTAATTTGGGGTACTCGATTCCTCTTGTACATGCGATTCATGGTGCGGCTGTTTTGCAGGCCCGCTTTCTCGTGTATGGGATTCGCCTTTTCGCGTCGAAGCTCTGCGATTTCTTCCCTCAACATTCTGATCATGTCATCTCTCGGATCTGGAGAGCCAACATGCGTTGCCCTTTTGTGAGTATCGTTGTCAAAGCTTAGACGTCTAGGATTGCGTGGAGGAGAATCCTCAGTCTGTACTTCTGGTCCTGGTCTTTCCATTGATGATGAATGTAATGGGAATTGTTCAAGGATTGTGGGATTACCAATTTTACAGGTCCCACTGGGCGTGCCAATGAACTGTTCTTTACAGGGGGTGTAAAGGTGTGATTGTCAAACAATTCAAAATATACATGTAAGGTAAAATCTGGTATGAGGAGGTCCTTATACAGATACAAATACGGGGTGCTCTTGTATGCTGGGGCGGAGTATAGTACACTCTGCGGCGGTGTATCAGTCCGCCTGGAATAGCCTCCTTTTCCTTGACACAATTGGTGGTTGTACCTGCAATTATTCTCCGACGCTCAAGTCAGTATTTCAAGTACTGTTAGACTTAGAAAGCAAATCTGAGAGAATTATGCAAGTATCAGTGTAAGGTTCAGAATTAGGGGATCCCCTATACCTTTTCGCTGAGGTTTATATACCTGTTACTGGTGCTCTATTATTGGTGGGACCCGTTCCTTATTTTCAGGCACAATGCAAGAAAGGTAGTGGGTCCCTGCACCGTTCACGAGTACCATCACTGTAGTGGGTATTTCCACTCACTTGGAAAGCGTTGATGCTTTATTATTTTATTTGTTGTTCCCTCTTATGCGTGACAGCGTGATTCCCATTTTCAACCTCTCAAGACAGAGTCAATCTCGTGCCGGGGTTATAAATATGGGCTCGCTTCACAGTATGGGGATTTTGGTATTCCGCCTGTATTGAGCCTATGGCTTGGCGGAGTAGTGTGCATTGGAAATGCTTTATGTATGTGTACAATCTTTTTAATACTTTCCACCTTGGCGGAGTGATAAGCCTTGGCGGAGTCACATGCCTTGGCGGAGTAACATGCCTTGGCGGAATCATATGCCTTGGCGGAGTAACATGCCTTGGCGGAGTCATATGCCTTGGCGGTATGTACTCCGTATAAGAGTAATCGTAGAGGATTTGAAATGTATTTCTCCTGTTCGAAATGCTGATCTGGCAAGGCATTAAAACCATGCTCTTGGAGGCCGGTGTTGGGACCGGATCATTAACAATAACTAAATTAAATACACCTTTAAATATTTTATTAACAATAACTAAATTAAATATATTTGTAAATATTTTATTAACAATAAATAAATTTAATGTACCTTTAAATATTTTATTAATAATAATTCAATTAAATATATTTTTAAATATTTTATTAACAATAATTAAATTAAATATACCTTTAAAGATTTTATTAACAATAATTAAATTAAATATGCCTTTAAATATTTTATTGATAATAATTAAATTAAATATATTTTTAAATATTTTATTAACAATAATTAAATTAAATATACCTTTAAAGATTTTATTAACAATAATTAAATTAAATATACCTTTAAATATTTTATTAATAATAATTAAATTAAATATACTTTTAAAAGATATTGAAAGGTAATCTTTATATACAAATATTACCGATTATAACATGAAAGTAACATGTAGCCTAGTGGTAATGGATGTGATGTTTTAGTTTAAGGTCTTGGGTTCAATTAGTAATTTGACTGCTTTTTGTTAGATCCAAACTTTAAAACATTCTGTTCTAGGATGCTACTAAAATGTAAAAAAAAAATAATGGAGTAAAAATAACCTTGAAGGAAAGTAATATTACCGTTGAGTATCGTGCATGTTGGCCCATATCTTAATACACTTCTTAGAATATAATATCATTGCTAGCAAATACTTTACTCGTCGAAAGTATTTTCCTTGCTCTAAGCCGCAACGGTTCTTTCCATTCATCATTTTTTTGTGTGTGTATGTATATATATATATATTATAATAGTATAGCCCTTCTCCACACCACCACATATTTCACCTCTTCGTCTCTCTTTCTTTCTGAATATTAGCACAATTTCTTTTTTCAAGGTCCCTAGAGATTTTTGAATTATGGAAGTGTTCAGTGGTGAAAGGTTTCTCGGGGTTTTGATTTTGATGATACCCATGTTGCTTCTTAGCTCATCATCCGTATCTCAAGTTATTACAGGACAGTTTGATGTATGTGATAAAGATGGATGGGTGGTGAAACCTTCCGAAGATTATAATCATTGGGCTTAAAGAAACAAATTTCAAGTCAATGACACTCTCTGTGAGTTCATTAATTTTCACTGTTAAATTTAGATAAAACTTGCATTTATTTATTTTGATCCATTAAAATAACATTAAAGAAAATGGACTAGATTTTAAACCTCGCTCCTTGTTCTTTATATTAATTTTTAATAATCATATAAAATAAATAGAAATTATCTTTATCATAATTAACATCAAATTTTTAAATTGAAAAAATTACTCCGACATTAAATTATATTCCTGGTGAGAATTAACCAATATATAAAGAACTTTTGACAATTTTCCAATAAATTTTATTTTTAATTTTTAATTTTGCATAAATGATATAGATAAATGGTTAATAGTCATTTTAATTTTGGGGTTGCATCTTGCATGTAGATTTTAAGTACAAGAAAGGAAGTGATTCAGTTATGGTGGTGAAGAAAAAGGACTATGATTCATGCAACACTAACAACCCAATAAAAAAATGGATAACAGAGATTCAATGTTCAAATTCGATAAGTCGGGTCTCTATTATTTCATAAGTGGAAACATTGACAATTGCAAACATAGTCAAAAGCTTATTGTTCTTGTCATGGCTGTAAGACATCAACATCCTCATGTAGCTGCACCACCGAAAAGTATCCTCCCATTGCAGAATATTAGCTCTACCACTATGAATTCTCTGACACCATCACCGACAAAAAATCAAGCTCAGGAAAGGTTGGTGTGGGTGTTGGTAGTGTAGGAGTTATTGTGATTATGCTCATTACAAGCATGGTTTAGTTTGTTGTTGCTATGTGACCTATGGTTTGGTTTAATGGTAAAAAAAAATTATTGGTTTCTCTATTATTTGTATTTCTTATGGTATTTAAACTTTGCTTTTGGGTTTTTCGAACTCAACTTTGTTTCTATATAAAATTTGAGTAGAAATAATGATGCATTTCAAAAAAGAAAAATAAATCCTCAAAATATTTAATATTTATATAATAAATTTAAGTTTTAAGTAATGACATGGTATACATGTTCTTTTAGAGGGAAACTTATTTTGATATGGAAGGAAAAAAATCTATAGGGATAGACTCATTTTTTTGTTTAAAGGTGTTAAAACTAAAAGGTTAACAATTTGTCAAATAAATAAGTGAAATTATGTTCACCTTTCGCTTTATACACACATAAGAGTAATATAAATAAGTTTAAAACTAGTTAGTTGCAAGAAAAGGACCAAGGTTATTTTAGTAAAGGGAATGTGAGGTGATCCCCCACCACAAGGGGAAATAATTTTAATGAAAGGTTCTCACATGTCTTCTAAAAACTTCCATTATGTTATTTAAGAATCTGTAATTAGGCTTAAGCTTGGTGAGAGATAAAATTCTCCCAATTGAAATTTAATATAGTTACATTCATAGAAAGACTCAAGCTCAATACTTCATATTAAGTTACAACAACCTCTTCTCCCTTTTAGTTGATCTACTTTTAAAAGAAATATGCATAATCATAATATAACATTCATTTTGTCTGATATCTTAATATGATTGAAGTAGGTGTTAAGAGAAATATTTTATTTTGGGACGAAAAATGGGTAGGGATCAAAGGCTTATGGAATCATTTCCTAGGATATACTCAGTAGCTAAAGATAAAAGGATAAGGTGATTAACTATGGGTTCTAAGGCAATGAAGGTTGGGTCTTGGCTTCTTAATTGAGGAGAATACTATCTATATGAAAGGAGAAGCAGCTAGAGATACAACTGAGGTTTGTTGTGGCATCATGAGGTAGACTTCTCTTATAACTTGAGATGTGGATCTATCATGAAGGATTGTTCCATGATCTTAAGCTTGCAATCTTCATCAATTCAATGTCTCCTCTTGAATTTGTGATGGAGTCCAAAGTTATATATGATGTAATGGTAGGAAAATTCATTTCTAAAGTTCAAAACTAGAAGAGAAAATTCAGAGTAAGGTAGATAAGGAAAGGAATTGGTGTCACCTTTATTTGAAGGATAAACCTAAGTGTGTTTACCACTTTGGAAGTGCTCCAAAGATAAGAACATGTTAAAGAGTGCTAAAAGATTCTTAATTCTAAAGAAAGAAGTTTCTTACTAAAATGCATAAAGTTTATTCAAATAACCAAAGTTCTTTATAAATGAAATTCTAACTCTATTTAAAGACAAATAACTATCCTACGCACAAACTAGGTTTAACTAAAATTATAATGAATAATAATTTTTAAGCCTAAGAATATCTCTTAAACCCTAACAATAAAATCCTAAGAAACAATACAACTCAAAAGGTTAAAGATGACCCTAAAAAAAGGTCTCAAGTCTTATACTAGGTTGGATTCTCATCATATCATTATTTCTATCTCCCTTGGGTCAGGATTCTCTTAATGATTGTTCGGTGATGTATGTAAATATAGTGTGAGTTCTACGTATGCTTGTATTTTATTTAGAAAATGGTGCAGATTAGAAAGTGGTATCAATGTTGGATTTGATTTAGAAAGGCTTCATACATCATAAAATCAAGCTGGAAAATAAGTGTTATCTCTAAAAATGAGGTGTTGCAACAAATGCCAACTTATGCTAGGTTTCTTAAGGATATTTTATTGGCTAAATACACCTTTTGGTCCCCTATCTCTTAAGTTATTTTTAGATTGGTCCTTTATTATTTTTTTATTTCAAAATAGTCCCTTAACTTTCTAAAAATGTGTCAATTTGGTCTTTTTTAAAAAAGTTAGGGACCATTTTGAATCAAAAAAAGGACCAAACTGATACCTTTTTAAAAAGTTAGAGGACCATTTTGAATTAAAAAATGATAGGGGACCAATCTGGAAATAACTTAAGAGATAGAGGACCAAAATGTGTATTTAGCCTATTTTATTTAATAGGAGAAACATTAAGGATGAAACTGTTACACTTATTGAAGTGTGTAATTCTGTGATTCAGAAGAAGTTCCCCCTAAACATTAAAAAAACCTCAAGTGTTGCATTATGCTTCAGAGGATTGAAATTTTGTCAGAGGATATGTTGATTTAGATTTTACAAGTGATCTTGATAAGAAAAAATACACTACATTCTATGTGTTCATCTTTGTAAGAAGAGTGGTAAATTGGTATTCCAAATTACAATTTGTTATAGCTGTGTTTACTACTATAGAAGCTGAGTACATGATAGCTACCCAATCTTGTAAGGAAGCAATTTGGATTCAAAGGTTATTGAAAGAATTCAGACACAAACAACTAAATATTACGATGTATTTTGATAGTCAGGGTGCGTTGCACATTGCAATCAATCTAGCTTTTCACTCTAGGATAAAGAACATGGGAATTCAATATCACTTTGTCAGAGTAGCGCAAGAAGAAAGTGTGGATCTACAAAAGATTCATACCAAAGACAACCTAGTAGATGTTACGACAAGCCAATCAATATTTATAAGTTCATATGGTGTAGGTTCTCTTATGGCCTATTGGAAACGTAAGGATAAAGGAACAAACAAGAAAAAGAAAGATTTGAAAGGCTTGCCTAAAATGGCTTTAAGTGGGAGATTATCGGTAATATAAAGCCATTTAGGCTTTGGTTTGGAAAGTCAAGCATAAGTTTCAATGTTTCTTTGTATAGCTAGTGATGCATTTAATGTTGGTAGTTGGCAAGTAAGAAAATTTTGCTCATTTCCTCAACTTTGCTTCTACAAATAGTGGGAGCTTGGTCTTGTTTTAACATTTCATCTCTAAACATTTATGTTGTGTAGTGGGAAAAATACACAAAGATAAAATAGTGTTTTCTTGTAAGTCTTTCATAATGAATGTATTTTCTATTTTAAAAAAATTAGTAATATGTCTTTCACTTGGTAAAATTATTTCTCTACTCTTATCTGTGGTTTTTTTCTCTTATTTGTTGAAATTTTTTTATGTAAAATATTCAATTTCTTTTTTCTTATCCCTATTTTAGTTTTGTGATATTATTATGTTACTTTATTAATTAATCTATTAAACATTTTAATGTCATAATTATGATCCCAAAAAATTGTATTTATCGAAATGAAAGAGACGTTCTACATGCCAAATTCTCTGAAAATATGTTATGTTGTGTTTAGTTCATAAGTTTTCTTAGAAAAATAGAAAATTATTCTTAGAAAAATTTAAAAAATAGAAAAACTATTTATCTATAAATTATTTAATTTTTTTAATAGAAAAATAGAAAACTAATTTTCTATTTTTTAAGAAAATCAGAAAACTCTTTTAAAAGGTTTTCTAAGAAAAGTAAAAAATAGAAAAGGCGGTAACTGAATTACAAGGTAAGATAATTAAATTACAAGATAAGGTAACTGAATTACAAGATAAAGATTGTTGTGACCAAATGAGAATATGAAATAAACCGTTATTGATTCAAAAAAGTTTTACTGCATTATTAAAAAAAACAAGTTTTACTGCTACTATTTTGAAATATATTTAAACACAAACTCATTTGTTCTCATTTTAATATAACTTTAAATTTTTGTCACAATTTTTATGAGATGTATATAATATACAACATTGTCATAAATAATATATATATAAGACATATCTCAATTAATTTGAATTAAAAAAATTTAGAAAATTGAGTGCACTTGAACAACTTTTTTAGTTTTCTAGTTTTCCAAATTGAAAAACGATCACATTATTTAAACGAGTTTTCAAAATTTTTCTAACTATTCTAGGAAATAAAAAGTTTGAAAAACAAGCGGAAAACTTTTCCCAAAAAATTAAAATAATTTTCTGTAACTAAACACAGCCTTAATTTGAAGTATGGGTTTTCTATTTTCTTTAAAATTTCTTATCCTAAATAAGTTGGACGTATTAAAAACTCCGATTATTAAAACCAGCACCGACACGTTTATATCCATGATACACGTGGAAAAGTTCTACTAATAAATAGAGATTTTCCACAACAAAAAGCAAGAAGTGAATGCTAATTAAGAGGAACAGTATTTGAATATTTCCTTTTTGGCCCTTAATTAATACAATAATCAAGCCGCTATGGTGTTTGAAATTGCGACTCTTTCTAAAAGTATTGATATTTTGTTATTGACATCTAAAATTAATATAATTTCCTCAATCAACATTTGTGTATATACACCTATATATATACATGACTTTATGACTCCACTAATTTTTGTTGGGTTCCATGGCAGCTTGGTATATGTTTTCAAAGGCTTTCTCCATGCAAAACTTGAACTTCTGTTCATACACAAATCCCTTTAGTGTTCTCAAGGTGATTCTCAATTCTTTCACATAGCTCATAATTGTTATGTTTACATTCTGCAACCACAGAGACAAGCCTAGATGTTAGAACTTAGAACTCGAATAGTACCAAGCTGGAGCAAACACAGAATGAATTTCTTGTGATGCATTTGCTTATCCATTGTTGACAAATTAACTATTATTTACTAAATTAACTATGATGCATAAAACTCTTCTTAAATAAATAATCAATAAATACCTCAGGTCCACCTGTCATGGTGAAATACAAACCACTTATAGGATGATCTGCCAATGCCATATGCTCTAGTGGCCCAAATATATTGGAGATAACGACACTAGAGTTCCCCAGTGTTTTGTAGATTGTTTTAGCTACACACTGAAACACCAACGCACTATATTAGAGAACAAGTTTTAAAGGGGGTGAATTAACAACCTAAAAAGGGTGATTCTCTGCACAGTATATGCCCAATTAGTTTATTATCAAAATTTCACACACCTTAATACCATTTAAATATAAAGTATACACCTAAAATTTGACTAAAATAAACCGAGGAAGATTAAGGATGTATGTATTTGAATAAAATGATTTAGTTAAGTGTTAACTTAAATTTGATGTAGAGTTTATCGTAATAAATTATTTGAGTTAAAGGCTATTTTTATAAATTCAACTAATTAAGATGGGAAAACACTTTTAATCACCCTTAAATTACATATACAAATGCATACCTCAGGCCCTCTTAATTTCATCTCCAAATCCAAGAGTATGCCCATCATATAAACACTGAAAGAATTTCTCTTCTTCTTGATTTGTTTTTGGGCATTCCAAACAAAGTCAAGAGGGTTGGAGATTCTGGATTGGCTTAGCTTCGGTATTGGTATTTGTAAGAAAGAAATTTTGTTCCCCCAAAGATGTTTGACTTCAGGTTTCTGCATCTCCTGAACTGATTGGTAACCTCTAATATTTCTTGTGTTGAGCATTACCACACCTGTTGAATCTGATGTTTTTGACATGTAGTCAATCTCTTGCATATACAGCCTAATCCCATAGAAAATCATCCCAGTAATCACATCATTTATTGTCTGCATTTATGTAAAAAAAATAATTAGCATATATAATTTAAGAATTTAATTAGATTACATTTTCATCTGTCAAATAAAATTTTTACATTATCATCAAAGTATAGATTGCTAGTAGAATTGTAATTAAAATTATGTTTAGAATGATTTCTAATTGGTTGTGAATAAAATTCTTTACACTAACTGTATATCCTAATTAAACTCATAGTTAAATTGCAGAACATAATTAACATATATAGTCTAATATATATAGTTTTGCTTAGTTTTTTTTTTTGGTAGTGGTTTTGCTTGGTTCAAGTATAGATAAAAAAAGAAGAAGCTAATATTATATATCTTACCACTCCAAGCTTGGACTTGATTGCTTTGATATGATCAAGAGATAATGTAATGTTTGACAAAGTAAAAGGTTGAGACTCAGTTCCTTCATATCCAGACCTTATTGGTGTTTTGTCATCTTCAATCATTCTTGTCTTTAAGCTTGATCCAAAGTCTGATATGGAGCTAAAAAATGAGGAGATAGCTGAAGGTATTTTATTGAACAAGCTTTTCTTTGCATGCTGTGAAGGATTTGATGATGTCCTTGAAGGAAAAGTTAGTGGAAGAGAAGGGTCATCATTTCTCTGAAGACAAGAAAGAAGGGCACCCATGAAATAGTAACCATCTCCAATTGCATGATGGAGTTTGAATATTAAGGTGCAAGCAGCATTGGTTGTTGGATACTTTATAATATGAATTTCCCACAATGGCTTGTTTTGAGGTGTGCGCTCAGTTAAAATCCTTGTCACATAGTCACCAAAATAATGCTCATATGATTCACTTGATGAATTGCATTCAGGAAACTTTGGAACCTTTAAATGCTCTTCAGGGTTCACTTCAACCCGTTTCCATCTCATTATACCTTTTTGGTCTCTTGCCTGTTGTCAAACATTAAATGAATAATAACAAGAAAAAAAAGGTCAATATATGTTTAATTTTATGATACACATATTGATTCAATACTTATGTTTGAAGTGAGTGTTATAATAATAATAACTATTATTTTCCATAGAGTGTCTATATATATATATATATAGTTGTGGTTTATTGTCACAAATCTAATGTTATTGGTTGAAATTGAATTATTATAATTTTTTATTTTTTTGGATCATATAATTAATATTGAAATAACATCTAATCAACATTTTGGTTAATGTTTTATATATGCCTTTGAGTTTACTGGACCATTAAATTTGGTGATGAAGTTGGAGAAAATGTAAGTAAAGCATAAACATGAGGAGAGAGAGAGCAGAGAAACCATGATAGAGGAGAAACGTGGGTTGATAGGGAGGAAGACATCTTTAAGCAAAGTGACAGCATCTAAGTCATCAACTGGAACTGCCATTTCAACAAAGCCAAAGACATAAGAGCATATCATTGAGCTATTGAAATATTGTCCAGGAGGACTCACTGGCTCTTCAACCTCTTCATAAAATTGGGCCATTATGCTCTTGTCCCTATGAACAGAGAAAAAAGAGACTTGAAAGTGGTACTTAAACTTGAAAATTTTTGGCTGGAAATGAAGCAAAGCCAGGATCAATTATATATGTGGGTACATTAATTATTAGGTATAAGATAAGACGTGGAACTACATCCTTGACCTTTTGTAAGATACATAAATGCATATTACACATTTCTAGATTACTTTCACACTTAAATGAACCCTTTTTTTAAAAATATTTACCACTTTCCCCCTCGATAATTAACGGGGACTAAATTAAACTTTTAAAATATATTTTAAACTATACAAAAGTATATAAACATTTCATTAAAAGTCGTGCATAACGTAGTTGTTCATTAATTTTACTGTAAGTTTAATATAATTTTTAATAAAATATTTTATTTTTATATTATTTAAATATGGAGTACACATTGTATGAATCATTAAATGAAAACTATGTGTTATTTGGTTTGGAGTTGGCACCGGGCAATAATTACGGGAGGATAGAAACGCCCCCAAATTTTCTTTTGTTGCACCCAAATATAGAATTGGATCCTGTATATTTATCCTGTAGATGGAATAGTTGTAGAAAATTAAAATATTTTTGTTATAGATAAAAATTTTAAGTATTCATTTGTCAATTTTTTTTTATTTTTATTATGCTATTTCATATTAATGATGAGAAAAAGTATTAGGAATATATAGAGGTTTATTAGTTGTTAAGTCTTTGATTTCCTATAAATAATTGTATCATTTCTTTTGCATTTAATCTTTTAAAAATGAATGAAATTCAGTTTTCTTCTTCTCTGTTTTTCTCTTCCCACAGTTTCCTACCTTCTCTTTCTCCAAGTTTCATCAAAAAGACCAAAAAAAAACTCTAAAGAATCCTATAAAGGTAATGATGTATGAAGGGCTGTAAAAATGATATGAAAATAATTGAATGAGACCATCGAATCATTTTAGAAGCATTACTCGCTGGGAAATAAATGTTTATTTAGTAAAAAATTATCCTCAAAATATAATTCTGAATTAATTATAAATTAATATATTATATAAAATTTAAAAAAAAAATTTAGTGCCTACTAAATAAAATGTTGTTTCCCTCGAGTAGGGAGGGGATCCCCCTAAGCGCCCCTTTATTTTAGGGAAAATCTTTAATATCCTGATTTATCATAATCTTAGGCAATTATTGTTAGTATTGAGCCAAAATCAAGGCTTTTCCCATATTGTTTAAATACGGCTTCAAAGCCCTTTTGTATTCTAAGTGACATTTTTTAATAATAAATACTAATTTTTCAAGAATAATTTTTAGCCTTACACACTCAGAGTGAATAGTTTGGTGCCCACCACGGGGCTTAGTAAAATGGTTCCCACATCACACAGAGAAGGACTGGCTCCAAGGAAGAAGACGATGTGACAACACACAACAACCCTAGCCGCAGAAACGATAGAGATCCCCAAGGACGGGCATTAAGACAGGGACAACCAGTTAGAGGAGGTTTTGTCCCTCGTCAAAACATTACACCGCACGATGGAGGAATTAGGAAAAGAAAATGAAGACTTGAGAAACCACTAATAGGAGGAAAGAGAGCCTCCAATTATCATAATATGAAAGCCATAAAATTAAAGGAAGACAGATCAGAACCTTTATTTCCCTACTCGACACACCTATTCACGAAGGACATAATGACAGCCCTCACACCATTGCACTATAAGCCCCTTACGATGAAAAAGTATCACAAGAGAGGCGATCTAGAAGAATATCTCACTATGTTTACAACCAACCTACTCATTTCAAGGGCATCCGACGCCCTACTTTTCAAAACCTTCCCCCACAACCCTCACCAAATTCATTTTCCTCTGGTTCTCACACATTCCCCTGAAGAGTGTGTCATGTTTTGCAGAACTGGCGGAAAAATTCATCACCCAGTTTGCCTCTAGCCGAGCGGTCCAACAGACCTCCCATAGCTTGGTCAATTTAAAGTAGGGTATGAGAGAGACACTCAAAAAATTCATAACTCGTTTTAACGAGCAAGCCATCCAAGTCTGAGACCTAAGCTCAGAAGTAGTCCTTCATGCAATCTAGACAAGGTTACGCCCAAGTAAATTTTCTAACTCCTTAGCTAAAAAAACCCTATCTCAATATGGATGATTTCAAGCAGATAGCAGCACAATATATGAACATGGGAGAACGAAAGGCCGATTGGGTAGGAAATTCTGAGCAGGTAGTCACAAGAGCGGAGCCACGAAAGAAGAGCCCCCGACCAAACAAAGAACCGAGACACGTGACCTATCCCAACCCAAAACATGACACATTCGTCCCCCTAAACAGTAGCCCAAACCACGAACTCAGGGCCAGAGACATGAACAAAAGGGTGGAGGGAAGTTACTGATGTAGAGGCGGTGGGCGTAGCAGTAGGAATTACAACTGAAGTCAGAGTATAGGTCGCTGAAGGCCTTAGGGGTACTGTGTCCCTTGAGTCTTGTTTTGGGGAGCCTGCGTTCCTCTAATGTTTAAAGTATGTACAGTTTGTTAATGACTATGTATTATATAACAATGTTGTATATAATGTTTCTATGCCACTAGATTCTCTTGTACAAGAAAAAAACTTTCATATTTTTTCTCAAACTCGTAACCTTTCAGTTAAGTAGGACGATCTAGTGGAAGGGATTGTCCTAGTTAACCGAGGGTGTTATAAATAGCATCTGTTGTATTTAAATCCAACATTTCTTTCCTCTAAACAGTATGCCTATCATGTTGGGCTTGATAATCTATAGAGGCTAATGCATCAATAATTCTTATTGCTTGTTCCGCATCTACAGTCATTATTGTTTCTTCTGCTCCTGCATCTAGAATTATCTTGGTATCAGGCCTCAAACTATTATAGAAGATATTCAGCTAGGCTATGTCTTCAAATCCATGGTTTGGGTATCTCTTTAGCAAGGATTTGAATTTTTCCCAAGCCTTATAAAATAGTTCATTTGCTTTTTGTCTAAAAGTGGAAATGTCAAACTTTGCTTTGATGTAGCAGGAAGGTGGAAAGAATTTATTCAAGAATTTTTCCTCCACATCGCTCCAACTGGTCAAACTTTGATTTGGATGAGATTTTAGTCATTCCTTTGCTTTACCTGCCAATGAAAAAGGAAACAAACACAAGTGTACAAATTTAGTATCACCTTCTTCAAATCCTATAGTCCCTATCAATTCATAGAAGGTGGATAAATGTGTATAAGGATCTTCATTAGCCATTCCCGTGAATTGATGGGCACTGATCAGGCTAAGAAAAGTTAGCTTCATTTCCAGTTATCTAGTGGTGGTTGGTATTGTTATATTGGAGAAATTTCTTGGCCTTTATTGCATAGCATAATGTCCAAGTGTTCTTCTTGGTGGATTTCGTTGTTCACCCGCCATATTTTTGGTTTCTTGGTTTGTGGATTTTTAAAAATGGGCGTGTTAGAGGATTCTCCTTTTTCTTGTCCTTGTTTTTTCTTCTTGCTCTTGCCTTGGTTTTTTTGAGTTGTCTTTTCTATTTTCGGGTCAAATACCAATTGATAGCATAAATCAGATAAGATTCAAGCAAGGATTAGCACAAGATAAAAAGATTAAAATAAACTACTAAATAACAAAAATTATTCACAATGATTAATAAGTTCAACTAGGAGTTTCAATTTGACACCGCCCCCTAGCAACGACGCCAAAAGTGTTGGTGTATGCACTACGAGCTATTAATGTATCAATTTTAACTTATTAATAAAATTAGTATTTTTCAGTTTTAGACAAATGTTATTTATCCTGGAATAATAGGTCATATGAGAATTATTCCTAAAACGTCCATAATCAAGTATTTACATGAGGACATGTAAATACATTAAGATTAGTGTGTAAATGTACTGATGATTTGATCTCACAAATCATGGATATATGATATCAAGTCTTTACACGGGTACACATTAAGGGTAATGTTGTACTGGACAGATCCACCATGAGAACGTTGCATGGATCGTTACATGAGTGTCATAAACGGTTCTCAATGTGATAATGGTATATAGTTCTTCGACCTGAAGTCACTACGATTCCTACATAAGGAGTTTATTGTTTTAATACAATCAAACATTATCTGTAATAAGATGACCATAATTGTGATTAGGCAATAGATAAATTATGCAGAGGGATGTGAGTGATGTAGATGGAATTTGTCTCTCCTATGTGACAGGAGTGATATCTATGGGCCACTTGATGGAGTGAGACTAATGAAATGCATGGCCATGCTAGGACGAATAAATATTAGATATTTATTCTATAAAGTCTACTCTGGTATCAAGTAAAATGAATTGGGCCATACAAGGATGACGACGACCATGCCTTGGGCCCAATTAGATATCATGACAAAAGGAATAGATATATAAATAATTATCACTTATAGGTCATGTCGATGATAAATAATATTCGGATATAATGATGTATTGCTAGATACCGCTCTTATTTTATATTAATAATAAAATAGTTTATTATTAATATAACCGAATATTTTACCTATAGGGTCACACACATAGAGTAAGCCCACCAGAGGATAGTTTTATTTTAGTTGGACTGAAAATAAAATTATTTGGGCCTAACTCATTTAGAATGAGTCAGGAGCCCAATGTTTAATGAGAGCTCAGGTCAAGACCTAAGCCTATATATAGAGCATGAGATGCTCATAGGCTGCTGCTTAGAAATTAGACCATAAACAAATTTCCGTACTAGTATTCGGAGCTCTGTTTTCTGGTGAGAGTGCTCGTGTGGACTCCTAAGAGCGAAGCTACAATTGCTTCGATCGAGGAACTCGTTCTACGTCTACAAGAGGTAAACCCTAATCAAAAATTTTATTTTAGCATAATGCTTTGAGACATACGTGTTTGCAATTCTTTTGGGAATCCTTTGTGTTTCCGCTGCCTGACCCTAATGGGATTCCCTAACAAAAAGTACTTGTTAACTTCTTAGCAAGCATTACCAAAATCAATCGTAGTATAATAGTAGGGAAGTACAAGTGTCATTCCCACAAGAGGCAATCTCAATCAAAACTCAAAGTTATGTACTGACTAAGCCTATTTACATGGAAAACAAGCATGTTCATGATTGATATAACCAAGTTATAGAGTTTGAATGCAAGAGAGACAAGTCAAGTAATATGGAAAAATCAATGGAAAAAGCTGGGATTGAGTTTCATCTATCTCCCTTGTTCGTATCCTGGATATATAATTATATATGACATTTGAAACTATCAAACTCGATACAACATACACAATTCATTTATATTGATTCCTCGAAATAAAATTCATAAGGAAATCTCTCAAACACTAATTCCTCAATTATTTAAGAGACTCCCCAACTTTACAAGCAAATGTTATAAAGTAATCAATATTTTGGAATCTATTCCTAGCAATACAACGTATCGAGTAATTTCATTCAAAGCAGTTTTTTCAGAACCATTTCCCAAATAACTCTAGAAAACATATTCAAGAATCTATTGATCAGATAGAGTCCAACATTAAGAACAAAATAAAATACCAAAGTCAAATAGAAATGGAATTGCTATATATAAATGTCACCAAAATACGTCTAAGTTCGAATCGATTACATTCAATCCAAAAAAAAGATTAGCTCCTCATGGTAGCCATTACACAATCAAAGATGAAGAAGAAATGAAGAAATCGGCTTCCCTAGCTTTTTGCTTTGTTCCTTGATCATGTTCCCCTATTTTTCTTTTTTGAAATCTCCATCCTCTGCCTTTGTAATATAAAAACATTTTATATCAGGGGAGTTTCGCTTGAACGAAATAATTCTCGCTCAAGCGAAACTATGCTTCAACCTGAAGAAAGATCCTCTTAAGTTTGATTCGTTCTCGCTCAAGCGAGAATGCGTAAATTGAAGTCCCTAGTCAATTCTCATTCAAGCGAGATTAATTTTGCCCAAGCTAGAATGCTTTAATTTTAAGAAATCTCGCTGGTCTACTTTCGCTCAAGCGAGATTATTTTCGCTCAAGTGAAATGTTGCATTAAACTTTTGTCCATTATAAGCACCACTTCTCTTGATTTCTTCAAAGTTCTTCCTATCCTTTCCTAGTTGCATCCTTAATTACCTATAAATTGCACACACAAAAAGGGCCAAATGCCTTTAATTATAACAAGACTAGGAAACATTCATTTAGATTCAATAATTCTTTATTTTAAGAGCAATTAACATCTAAATGAATGCAGCTAGACTAGAAAATGTCACAACTCATCAATAATCTATTTTATATTTGCTCATCATGAGCTCAAAATATCATGAGCCTACCCCATACAGGATCTTGTAAATAGAGTATTTTGAATATTTTACCTCCTCTTTAAGTACTTATTAACTCGATCAGTGTTAGATTCTTTCAAGTACACATTTTTTTTCTGGATCTTGAACTGCACGTGCTCTAGACACACTAGATAGAACGAAATCAAAAGCAACCCCCTTAAGCCTCTGAAATTCCATGTAATAATTAAACAGTAAAATAATTTCTTTGGAGATGGAGTATATGCTACTGTTCAATGCAACATAAGTGCATGACGTGCATGTCTGTCATTGCTTACCTTTGACAGATTTTATAAATTAAAATATAATTAACAGTTTTCGAATAAAATTATTAGTTGCTGAAATTACATTAATTCTCTTCATACTCTCCCAAACAAAACATCTCTTTGTAGATTAGTTAACCCTTGCTTTTGTTGGGCATCTCCATTGCTGCTTTGGATATGACTTCAAAGGCTCTCAACATGCAGAATTTGAACTTCTTCTCATCAATGAAACCTTTGTGTGTTTTCATGGTAATTCTTAATATCCTTGTATAGCTTATCATTGCAATATTGATACTCTACAACCACAAGAGATATCATGTCATGGGTAATACATTTATCTAATCAGTTGTATTTCTCCTAATAATTAATAAGGATTACTAAATTATTATTATTTTATCATAAGGATTACTAAAAATTACAAGGATATAAAGTTACCCATGGCATTCTTATATGCATTAAAATTGAGCTACACTCACACAATAAGTAAGGCTATTCATACCCACCTATATATAAACTCCAATCCATCTACTCTCATCCTTTTATTATAAAATAAACTTTATTATTTTAGGTACTTATTAATTAACATATCCAAATATTTGGATATAACAATATAAGGGTAAACTAACAGACTTGGACACATGCACATTAAGCACAGCAACCAATTGGTCCACCTTAACTAGTGATCGTCTGAAGAATGAAGATGAGTCCCCTTTTCTTAACTACCAATTAACTGAAAAATGGGATAAAACTTGCATGGGCCAAAGAATCTTTATTTTTTATTTTAATTACAATTATTTATTTTTAAAAATATTTTCAATTTTTTAAAAATAAATCATTTTCTGATAAAATACCCAAATACCCCGCATGTGTTTGTGCCTGTTTGAGCATAGCGTACATATAACAGAATATTTTACATATTATTATGCTACACCTCTATTTTACTTGTATAGCTGGTAAGACATTTCAATTAACTCAAAGCTGAAAAAGTTTACAAAGTATAAATTAAAGTTGTTTGGGTGGGTAATTGAAATATAACTTAAAATAATGTTTTTTATTTTCAACTACTAACTAAAATCCTTCTTACTTTATTGTCTCTACATATTTTTAATCAAAACTTTATAGATATGTAAATCTGACTTCTAAAAAAGATACTTATATAAATTATTATATTCAAACTATATGTATAAAGAAACAAAAGAAACCCTAAATATTATTTTATTAATCTTGATATTAATTAAAATATCTAAAAAAATTACAAACAGACAATAAATCATGAACTAAAAACTTTTTAGCTAAATTTAACAAGATGACACTAAATCATGAACTAAATTGAGATTTTCAAAATCTCTATGAATAAAATACTTAGGACATATAATGTTGAAAACTATCTTGAAAATTTACCTAGGGTGCTAAACTAGCGGATAAGCTAGTTAGAAGCTGAAAAGTTAACTTAAAGTTGATAACTAGAAATTGAAAGTTGATAAGCTAACTAATTAAATTAAATTATATTTGGTAAAACTAGTTATTAAATATAAAATGACATAAAAGGTATATATTTTTTAAATATAGATATGAGTGATTTTTTTAAAAAAAATATAAGATAAAAGTATAAAAAAATAAAATAATCTCAAAACTTATAAGTTTAAAAGCTAATTCTTACAAGTTGTTAAAATAAATTCCTTTATCAAACAAGATCATTTTATCTCATAAATTTTTAAACTAATAAAATAAACTTTAAATTACTCATTACTTATGCATATAGCGCTAGTCAGAATTAACTCCTTCGCAACTCTTCTCACACATGATAAATTTTCATTACTATGATATTGAAGGGTTGCCTCTTGAGGCTACGTGTAATCTTCATCTAGTTCATGTTACTTCTGGATTGGTTATTAATGAATCCATCTTCAATCGAAAATAAAAAAAAAATCTATTTTTATTTCCCACTTAAGTTAAATTCATTTTTTTTGTCACAAATTCCTTCTTTAGAAAAGTGACGAATTGTGTGTTAACTTTTTTCATTTGATTTCTAGTTGGAGAAATAGAGTTATAAAAATAAAAAAATCTAAAAGTTAGTATTAATCTTTTACGTCGTTTCGTTTGATCGTAAGATCGGGGTTTAACTAACCCAGTTAAAAAACTATGCACACTCTTATACTATTCAAAATTAAGAAGGCGATATTCAACAAGATAGTTATGACGATGGTTACCTCGGGTCCACCCGTCATTGTGAAGTACAAGCCTTTCACAGGATGATTTGCCAAAGCCATAGGTTCCACTGGCCCAATCAAGTTCGATAGCACAACACTTGAGTTCCTCAATGTATCATAGATATGTTTAGCCACTGCCTGTAACACATGTATAATTGTAAATAAACGTTTAAGAAACAAAGACAAAGTAACCAATTCAACCCATGATTTTACTTTTTCCACCACCTCTTTTTTAATCACACTGATTTTGTTTTTTCATGTAATTTTTAAAATTTACATTTTTCGATTCTCAAATTTTTTTGATTTTAGACGTAGAAGGAAAAATGGTGTAATCGGACAAAACAAACAAAAAGATTAACTAAGTTGGTAGAGATATTCACTTAATTAATATTCTTGAGTTTTAGTCTTAAGAATAAAATTCTTTTAAAAATTGAATGCTAGTATTTTAACCTACATAAATGGGTCTATTTGATGGGAAATGGTCAAAGTATCTCCACGCTTCTACGATTCCATTCGGATCCTTAGCCTATATCACAGCCCCTTCTTCTTCTTTCTTTACGCTTATTGTATATATGGTTTCAGGGTCTCCATTTATAATTCAACTGACACATTACTGAATGAAATATAATACGAATTTTCTTAGAGTATACCTCATGTCCTCTTAATTTGAGCTCCATGTCCAAAAGCCATTCAATAAGAAAAACAGTGAAAGAATTTCTCTTCCTCTTGATTATTTCTCGGGCCTTCCAAATAAATTCAAGGGGATTGAATATGCTGGCTTGACTTAGCTTTGGAATTGGCACATGCAAGAAAGAAATATGATTCCCCCAAGGAGATTTGGAATCAACCTTCATCATATCTTGTACTGATTGGTAACTTCCAATGTTCCTAGTACTAAGCATTACCAATCCTGTGGAATTTGATGTTCTTGCGTTATCGTTAATCTCTTGCATGTATAGCCGAATCCCATAGAAAATTACCCCTGTAATCACATCGTTTATTGTCTGCAGTTGAAAACAAAATATTAGTCTATGTTAGTTTGGTGAATACCACAATCAAAATCAAAAGAGAGAGTTGATGAGTGATGATGATATTGAATTATATAGAATAATGATTAATCTTACCACTCCAAGCTTGGATTTGATTGTTTTAATTTGATCAAGGGAGAATGATATGTTTGATAAGACGGAAGGCAGAAACTGAACACCATCGTCTCCACTCCTAATGGGAGTCTCATCATCCTCAATAATTGAACTCTTGACTATGCTCCATCCAAAATCCGATATAGAGTGGAAGAAAGAGGACACAATTGAAGGGACCAACCCAAAGAAGCCCAATTTCTGTGAAGAAGGTGATGTTGATGGCTTACGTGCAGGAAAAGATAGAGGAAGAGAAGGGTCATCAGCCCTTTGAAGACAAGAAAGAAGCGCACCCACAAGGGAGTAACCATCCCCAAGTGCATGGTGAAGTTTGAATATTAAGTACCCAGCAGCGTTGCTTGTTGGGTACTTTATCACATGAATTTCCCATAGTGGTTTGTCTTCTGCTGTCCTTTCCATTAGTATCTTTGACACGTACTCATCAAAATATTCATCATAGAATTCTAGTGTCCCATTCTCAGGGAATGTTGGAATCTTTATGTGATCTTCAGCCTTCACCTCTACTTTTTTCCATTTCATTTCACCACCTTCATCTCTCACCTACCAATTACCACGTGTGTTCATATTATCAAAACACAAACAAAAAAATGGAAGCAAGTTAGTTAAGAGTTAGAACCATTATGGAAGAGAAGCGAGGGTTGATAGGTAGAAAAACATCCTCGAACAAATACTTGGCTTGAGAGAAATCAATTGGAACTTGTGATTCTAAAAAGCCAAAAACGTATGCACATAGCACTTGGGTGTTGAAGTATCGTCCACTAGGACTTACTGGCTCTGTAACATCTTCCAAGTTGTCCATTATATTATTGCAATGCTAATTACAAAGTAGAGACTAACATATAATTGGACAACTTGGAGACTCAACATGATCTATGGTCACTTATATAGTTCTAGTTGATATCATTGTATTGTAATTTTTTTTATTTTTTTTCGCATACTTTATTGATAAGGTTATATTCTTTCCGCGTTTGGTATCCTATTTACGATTCGAACTGTGGTTATTTTAGGGTCCTGTGCGCCCACATTATATTCTCTGGAAAATTGATTGAATATTTATTTTTCTTTTATTTTAAAAAATTAAATTCCCCTTTTAAAACTTGAAATAAAAATTTTAGGTGAAGTTCAGCTGTTGATATTACGAGTGCTCTTTTTTTGTTACAATATTATGAGTGTTTGAAACTTTATTGATGTCTCAAATTGTTTTAGGAATTATCATTTGCCACGGAAAAGTACAGCAGAAAATAAGTATTCGTCTAAAACTCATTTATGATTCACTGTTGAGAAAACATTATATAGTGTAGGATTATTTAATTTAAAAGTGTCACATTATATTTTTGAGTTTTTGTTATGCACTCAGCAAATTCCAATGCCTTTAGACTTGATCCTACAACACATGAGAGAGAAAAGAAGAGTCCCACCACTAAACTATTTAATACATTTAAAAAATATGATAAATTATATATAGTTATATTATATCTGTAGAATGTATATATATATATATATATATATTAATAAAATTTATCTAGAAAATAAACATTTTTATCTTTTTTATTTAGTATTAAAATTAAAATTAATGAATAAAAAAATACAGAAATATTTATTTTACAAATAAATTTTATTAATGGATATACATTCTATGAATATAATATAACAATATAATTATATTACATCTCTTAAATGTAATCTAGTAGTGAGGCTCATCTTCCATCTCCTACTCAAATCAAACACTTCAGATGAATCCAAACAAAAATGATGACTTGGAAAAAATATATGACAAAGATTGAGTTGTCACGTGGCTAGAGACTAATACATGTGTCATAAATTCAGTTGACACATGGCTAGGAGCATTAAAGCCCTCAATTTACTGTGCTTAGCAACTGGTCAAACCAGCCACTCATAAATAGTCAACATGCTAAAATATTTATATGTCAAAATTTAAGTGTAACAAGGTTTGATCCCCCAACATATAGGAGATGGAAGAGGAGCCTCAGCAAATTAAGGGCATATATCATATAAGTTTTTTCTAGGAATGGATGCCCTCAGCTATGTGTGTGATTTAAGCAGCTGAAATGGATGCTTCTAGCCACGTGTCAACTGAATTTATACCATGTGTATTAGTCTCTAACCATATATCAACTCAATATATGCCACATATTTTTTCAAGTCATCATTTTTTTGGATTCTAAGATAGCATCTGAAGCGTTCAATTTTAGTGTTATATTCGTAGAATGTATATCCATTAATAAAATTTATTTGCAAAACAAATATTCCCGCCCTTTTTCGTTCATTAATTTTAATTTTAATACTAAATAAAAAAAGGAAAAAACGTTTATTTCATTGGTAGATTTATTAACAAATATGCATTCTACAGATATAATATAACTATATAGTTACGTCATATTTTTTAAATATATCAAGTAGTTTAGTGATAAGGCTCTTTTTTTTTCTCCAATGTGTTGCGGGGTCAAGCCTTGTCACATTCAAATTTCGAAACATAAAATCTTTTAATGCGTTGATTATTTACGAGTGACCGATTGCTAGACACGATCATGTACATCTATTCTATTTGCTTATTAAATCACACACAATTTTAACACGTGGCTAGGGGCATTGAAACCTTCAATTTAGAGAGAGCATCTAAACAAAACTTATTTATTATGAATCTTTATTAATTTTTATATTTGTCAAATATTAATAAATGATTGTCCTAAACCATGTAATGTTTTATAAGTATTAAAAGATTTTATTTGTATTAAAATCAATTTATTTAGAGAGAGATGATGTAAATTTTTTTTGTTTGATATATTTTATTCGAACTCAAACCAAGTTACACTATTATGAATGATAACTAGAGAGCATTTGGATCAGGGTCGTTTCTAATCTTTATAAGGCCATGGTGTAGCAAGGATAAAGGGTCCATAAAAAAATATTTTCAATGTTAAATTAAAGAGTTCTATAATTTAAATAAATAATATTTATGTTACTTGAAATCCAAAAATTTTAAAAGTATACATGACTACAAACTCTAGATTTTAATGGTAATAATTATACTATTTTAAAATTACTAGAAATGTGGTAATAATCACATTAAACTATAATGTTTCCCTTCCTTTTTTCTATTTTTTATTGGAATTTGGTTATAGGGAAATTACACATAAAGGGTAGAAATAGTTTAACCTAATAATTAAGTGTAAGGTATGAGTGTATTTTATTAATTCACATATATTATATTTTTAGGCATGATCTGTCTTATTTAAAAGTTTAAATTATCCTAATAGTCTATATAAAAGCTTGATTTACATTAAAACCAATGGAAATGCCAATAAATAAATATTAATATCAACAAGTTTATCTTAAATAAGTATATAAGCCTCTAAAAAGTTAACAACTTGTATAAAATATGTATTTAATTATTAATTTTACATATTAAAATTAATTTTAATATATTTTAATCTTATAAATTCTACTTTAAATATAGAAAATATTATGTGTTATAATAGATTATAAATTATGATTTATCATAGAGTTTTTTTTTAAAAAAAAAGCTGACTAGACAGGTTGAAATTTTTTCTTTTCAAAAGCGCCAACTTAATTCTTTTAATTGAAAATATTTTTTTAAAAATTTTTGCCTAATCATATTATTAAAAATAAACATTAAGTATGTTAGATCTCGGCCCCAATGAACAGTATAACATATGTTCTCAATTCTAATAAATGTCACGGTAAACATATGTCTGATGTTCTTAATTTGGCAAAAATTCTTTTTTTTACAAATATATATAACAATTTTTGAAATTAGGCCCTTTAACTATGAGCCTAAGCGGGCCACACCTCGCCCACCCTCAAAGTTGTCCCTGATGTAGATCATAAGAATTAATAAGAACTAAAATACTAATGAAACTTGAAAATGAAACTTGAAAATTGGTAAGTGCATTTAGATACTTAAATTTAGAAGAGTTTATATAATAAGTTGTTTTTAAATAAAAGCTTATATTATAAATTTGATCACATAAAATATCAGTATAAATTGAAAATAACTTATTAATAAGCTACATGAATTTATTAACTTATTGAAATAAGTATTCTTTAGGAGTAATATGCTTTTTCATAAGTTGTTTATAAGTTCCTTTAAACTCATCTTAAATAAAAATTGAGTTTGATTTATATATATTGTTAGTGTAAATTTTTTTACTGTGTCAACCAATAAGAATTGTTAGATATGATTATTAACATAATTATTATAAAAATAAATGATGATTGCTTACATGACAATTCATAATTCCATGTTAATGTAAATTTTTTAACAGCAACAGGATACTTAAATTAAATTCATATAATTTTACTATATATTATTGTATCAAAGAGATTCGTAATTTGGTTTTCACCTTTATATTAACAATTTATCATTGTTAATTATTAGTTTAATTTTTTAAAAAAATTAACTTGAATACGTTTTACGCACCCCATGATTTATAACTCTCCAAATATATTTAGCTTCTAATTAGTTAAACGTTAATATTAGTTGACTTTCACTCTTATTTATTTATCTTTAAAAATGTCGGAAACTCAAATTTTACTGTAAAAATTAATATCTTAAGAAACTCTAGTGTCTAATTTGTTGACTTATCTAATTTAATTAAATGCAGGGATCTCAGTGCAGTAGAGTAAGTGCAAGTAGGACTATGATTCATTGCAGATAAGAAAGATATGGTAAAAAATATAACGACTTTAAAAATCAGTTATCCTTTTAATTTACACAAAAATTACTTTTTAAATCACTTAAAAATACAACGGATTTTAAAAACACATAAGACAACGTCTTTTTCACATAGATTAAGAAAAAAATTAATTTAAAAATAATGTTTTACATTAGTTAAAGAGATAGCTATTTTTAAAAGTCAATCGATTACAATTTTTCACTGCATCATTTTTAATTTTAACGATTCTACGTAGTATACATATATTTATACTCATTAAATTAATAAGCAGTGAAAAGGGAATTTAGAGGGAAGGACGAAAGTTAAATAAATTTTAACATATATAGTTATATTAATTAATATTTTTTATACATTTAATTAATATAATATTGTCTCTGTCTTTAAATAAAAGATCCTTTTATCTAATCCATATGTATCAAGAAAGTTGGTTAATTTAGTTTAAAATATTAAATTTGTTTAAAATTTATAGTAGTTTTTTAAAATTGCTCTTAAAGTGATTATCACTCATCATTAAATTTTTTTCACTTATTTTTCTCCATTTAGTCTGTCTCCACTTACTACCATATTATCATTAGAGAAATAACCTAATTGATGTATGTCAATTACAATCTTTGTCCATAAATATAAGATCTTTTTACTTAATTCAAATATATTAAGAAACTTTGTTAGCTTAGTTAAAATCATTAAATTTATTTGAAATTAGAAGTAATTTTTCAAAATTACCCATAAATAATTAAAAATACTATTTTTTTCTCCTCACTCATATTCTCTTCACTAATTTTCTCTCCACTGTTTTTCTCTTCATCATAGTTAATGATTTGTATTCTGTATGAAAAGATAAAGTCAATAAGGAGAGAAATTAATTTTTGTGTCAACCAATTATAATATGAGAGATAAATATTTTAAATAATGTAATTCATTTATTATCTTTTTAAATTTCAATAAGAGTTACTCATTTAATAAAGCTATTTTAGTCTAAAATAATTAATGATATAGACATTTTAAAAAAGGTTTTATATTAAGGGACAAAAAAATCTCAAAAGAGTCTATATTAGGGATACATATAGTATTATTATATTGATAATTATACATTAATAAGGGCATTTTGATAAAAAAATAATTAATGACATTAAAATTTGAAAGACAATTTTATATTAAGAAATTTTTTTAGAAAAAATTTTATATTTAAAGGCAAAAAAAGTATTATATATTATTGCACAATTTAATGATATATACACAATATATAAATAAAGTAGGACAAAAAGAAATCCAGTAAATAAATTAATTATTACACTTAAAAAAACGGTAGCTACCATTATTCACCCTACCGATTTAATCATTAAAGTATCTCTACACGTATACATATTTCCTATGACATCCCGGGCACTGTTGAGGGCGGGGAGTGATCGTCGGTGCATGGGCACGGACAAGGAGCGGCTCCTGGCAGGCTTCCAGTGGGAAGGACACATGAACGAACCGAATACATACCAGAATGAGAGGGATCCAAAGACTGTATAGGTATGGGACTATACAGTCGAGGATAGCTTAAAGAAATGAATTCGTACTACCTATACAAACAAATGCATTAGCCTTTTCGGTAGCCTATCACTTAAGAACTCCAAAGTTAAGCGTGCTTAACTTGGAGTAATTTTGGGATGGGTGACCTCCTGGGAAGTTCTCAGAAAATGTGTGAGTGAGGACAAAAGCACATTGGAAAGGTCTCGTGTTGGTCTGTGGGGCGAGTCGTTCATTCCTGAAAAGCGGTCGGGGCGTTACAGTGGTATCAGAGCCTAGCCTCTCCTAGTACGGTATGGTTCGAGGACGAACCAGGCGGAAGCTGGTGAGCATGTGACATCCCGGGCACTGTTGAGGGCGGGGAGTGATCGCCGGTGCATGGGCACGGACAAGGAGAGGCTCCTGGCAGGCTTCCAGTGGGAGGGACACATGAATGAACTGAATACATACCAGAATGAGAGGGATCCAAAGACTGTATAGGTATGGGACTATACAGTCGAGGATAGCTTAAAGAAATGAATTCGTACTACCTATACAAACAAATGCATTAGCCTTTTCGGTAGCCTATCACTTAAGAACTCCAAAGTTAAGCGTGCTTAACTTGGAGTAATTTTGGGATGGGTGACCTCCTGGGAAGTTCTCAGGAAATATGTGAGTGAGGACAAAAGCACATTGGAAAGGTCTCGTGTTGGTCTATGGGGTGAGTCGTTCATTCTTGAAAAGCGGTCGGGGCGTTACATTTCCTCATTCCATAGTTGAAGTAGTTATGAAAGTAGCAATCTTTCATGGTTAAAAGTCCATTAATCTTGCTAGCCTAGAGGAGTATACATCAATCTCCCTAGTGAGTAGTCACGTGTTAAGAAATTAGAAGGAGTAATTTCTGTTTTTTTAAAAAGAATAATTTCTGAAATGCAACCTGCATAGAGAAAAGTAAAATGCCGGACAACCTAGTTATAACTAATGAAATTATTTAGGAGGCTCTAAGGAAAAAAAGCTTGTGTAATTTTTAAAGTAGATTTTGAAACCCTTATGTTGGAGGTTCTGCTATGTGTCAAAGCTCTCAACATGTTTAGCATGTTTGAATAAGCCACGTGAGTTTGTTCTCTCACAACACTACAAACCTGTCATGGCCAGAAGCAAAGGAAACAGAGGGAAAACAACATAGAGAAATGTAGATGAAAAGGAGAGCGAGCAGAGAATAAGAAAAGATTGAGAAAGTTTATGATTCGTTCGATAAACTGAAAATACAATGCAAGATGTTTACATACAAGTTAGGAAAAGAAAACAAACTAACTAATCCTAACTAATCACTAACTAACCACTAATTAGTGAGAGTATTAAATACATATTAACACCCCCCCTAAAGTTGAAATATGTATGTCATGCATTCTTGGAAATAAGGAAAGAAAACAGGCAGGCTACGAGAGGTTTTGTAAGAACATCGACTAGATGTTCTTTGGAGGCTACTTGCTCCTTCACGGTGTGGCAATCCAATTTAATATGCTTAGTACGCTCATGAAAAATAGGATTAGAAGCTATGTGCCTTGCAGATTGATTATCACAAAGCAAAGTGATGGAAGGGTGAGGACTAACAAAATCATTGAGCAAGGAAACCGTCCATTATGCCTTACAAGTGACTAAAGCAATAACACGATATTCTGCCTCAAAAAAAGACCTAGAAATAATGTGCTGCTTCTATGTCTTCCATGAAATGAGAGAGTAACCCAAGAAGAAACAAAACCCAGTTATAGACCTTTTACTATCTAGGCAACATGCCCAATCAGAGTTAGAGTAACCAGTTAATTTGATATTAGATACAGAGGGAAAGAACAGACCCTTGGCAAGAGAGTGCTTGATGTATCTAAGAACTTTGATGGTAGCTTAACAATGGGTAGAGGTAGGATGTGTAAGAAACTAACTTAGTTTACTCACTGAAAAAAATAAGTCTGGTCTGGTATTGGTGAGATAAACAAGTCTACCAATTAATTTTCTGTAAGAAGTGGAATTAGAAAGGGGTGTGCCTGACTAAAGACTAAGTTTAGAAGAAGATTCCATAGAAAAAACACTTGGTTTTGAAGCAAGAAGACCTATCTCTTGAAGAAGGTCTAGAGCATATTTCCTCTGGTATAGCAGGATGCCTGATTTTGTCCTGGCCACCTCAAAGCCTAAAAAGAATTTCAGATTGCCAAGGTCTTTAATGCCAAATTTTCCATGTAACAGCTGCTTCATATGAACTATTTCATCTAAATCCTGGCCTGCAAGAACAAGATCATCCACATAGGTTAAAATTACAGTGAATCCTTGTGTAGTATTCTTAGTAAACAAAGAGTAGTCAGCCTTGGACTGAGAATAGTCAAAGGAAAGTAACACTTAAGTGAGTTTGAGGTTCCATTGCTTGTTGGCTTGCCTGAGACCATATATGGACTTGGTAAGCTTACAAACCAAATTGGGTGCAGGAAGTGTTAAACCTAGTGGGGGCTCCATATAAACATCTTCATCTAAAGAACCATGCAATATTTATATCTAGCTGCTAAAGATGCCACCCCTGTGCAGAAGCAATGGACAATAAGAGCCAAATGGTGGTCATTTTAACCACAGGGATTAAGGTTTCCAAAAATTTAATCTCATCGGTCTATGTGAAACCCTTGGAAACAAGCCTAGCTTTGTGCCTTTCAATGGAGCCATCAGCTCTTAATTTAGTCTTGAATACCCACTTACATTGAATAAGTTTTTGCCCTGCAGGAAGTGGAGTGAGTTGCCAAGTCTGGTTGTCTTCTAGAGCCTACAACTCTGCATTAATGGCATTCTGCCAATAAACTTCTCTAACAGCCTTGGAATAAGATGTAGGTTCATGGATAGAGGATAATGCTAAAGAAAAAATTTTGTGAACAGGATGTAAATGATCATAAGAAAGAACAAAAGACAAAGGATACCTAGAAGAAGGATGAATAGGTGAGTTACCTAAAGTGGTCAATGTGTGATAAAAATCCTGAAGATAAAAAGGAATGTGTCTTTCCCTGTTGGATCTTCTAGTATGATTCACAGGTTCAGGTGAGTGATTAACATGTTCATGTGGCTGTAAATTAGGTGATAGATGATGATGTGGAGGAGTATCAGTCTGGGAAAGAGTGTTAGGAAAAGTTTCAGGCATATGATTGGTTTCAGAGATGTAAGGAGAAAGAGCATCATCATCATAAGAGATTAGTGAATCATAGAGAGGCTTAGATTGGTGAGAATTAGGTGGTGCATGTAACATCTTAGTTAATTAATTTAAAAATCTATGGTTGGCGGAAAATTATTAATAATTGTCTTTAAATTAATTTTAGATTTTTGAAAATCAAAATTAATTAATATAAATACAATTTTAAATAGTTAAATATTAAGTAATTAAATAAATTTATTTGATTGGTTGATTATTAAAATTGAAATAAAGTTTAAATTAGTGATGCTAAGTTTTATTTACCAAAAGGTTAAAATGTAAGTTTTAATTTAAGTTATGAAGGAAAATGGAGAAGAAAAGGGAAAAAGACCTAAATGCCCTTAGTAAAAGAAAACTAAAGTTTCCATCTTTTTCCTTGGGTGCCATTTACACGTGAACTTCTTCTATTCTCCCCCATGCATGGTCGCGAGTTCTAGGCTTCAATAGGCGTCCGGTTTCGTGTTGAAACTTTAAATTAATCACGCTTTTGGCATCGGGGAAGCAAGGCATGTCTATAAGAACCATCAATTTCAAGTTTTCTCCCTCTCTTTCTCTTTCTCTCTCTCTACCCGTGGGTACCCATTGCATGTGGGGGGTTCAGTTTTACTTTCCGATGGCTATACGAAGCTTAAATAAGGTTCTTGGAGCGATAGGTATGGAAATGTGTTAATGGGTTTGTGTTTCAGTGTTCTTAGGTGGTGAAACGGGCGTTGAAGGATTGTTAAGCGGAATGGGTATTAGAAGCGGAAGCGGAGCGACGAACAATTTGATCATAGGCCGTAACCGATACAAAGAACAACTCATAGAAGTGTGGAATCGAGGTAAGGGGAGTGTTTAGGCGATAATTAATTAGAATTATTTAATGTATAACTAGGCTCAAAAAGAATATAACACGATTATGGAATACGATAAATTTAGGAATATGGCTAGGTGATATATGGAAATATATATATATATATATATATATATATATATATATGTATGTTTTTGTGAATATGGTACCAATGGACGATTTAAAAGCATGGGTGAATTTTTAGAAATTGGCAAAGTGATTAGTTAGTTAATGGCATTTGATAAATTGATTCGCATAGGTTATGTATGATAATAAATATGTATGTGTATATAGATGGTTATGTATGATACATTGGATTTTGGATTATGAACTTGATGGGTATATGTTAGTGTTGATACTCATATGGCGAACTTGATAAATGATGATGATTTAAGGCATTGAGGCGATGTAAATATATGTTAGGGGTCTGGTCTGTGTGGCCGCCCCATGTGATTATTGTTTATCAATAAAGAAATGTGGGATTTGAGACGTGTTTATATGATTATGTGGTGTGGGATATGTCGGGTACTAGGAAAAATATGGTTTAATATAATATGGTATATATATGAGCTTGTGGTGAACTTGGGAAGTTAAGTAGTAATGATGGTAAAATGTTGAAATTGTCACTTTTTGCATTGTGTTTACCGTTCTATATTAATTATGATTTTTGTTTCCAAACATTCACCCTTGTTGTGATTTTCTTCTCTTTTAGTAACCGATGATAGGGAAGGTGCGGATGCTCCGGAAGAAAGCGCCAAGTGAGGAGCTGATGCCAAGAAAGCTGTGGAAATATTAATTATGTAATAGTGGAGTAGATTGTTTAAATATTAACATATGTGCGTTTGGATTGTTTGCTAATTAGACATGTAGTTCGGATAGAACTTAGAATTTGGTTGTGGTGTGATGATGCATCTTTAATGATTGTATGTATGATAAATTGATTATGATGATGGAATAGGAATTATGTTGTGAATTATAGTTTTGGCATATTAGCCATATGTATGGCTATGATATTAAGTGTGATTATGGCACAGAGCCACTTGATTGATGAATCTGAAATGGGCAGGTATTGCATTGTGTGTTTGAAATGTATGTTAATGTGAACATGTAGGAATGTGGGATATGGTGATGAAATAGATGACATATTGCATATTAGTGACCATAGTGAAAATAAATGGAAATTAGGAACTAAAGGAATGATTTTGTGATCCGGTGGGTTTCAGGACACCCAAAAGGGATCAGTAGGTTCCCTACCTCATTTATAACTTGTGTATATGGGCCCAACCAAGTTTGAAGTCCATTTGATAGGTTTTGTGTATTGGTTTGTGTTACTTTTGGTTTAAATGAATTTTTATGCATATCTTGAGCATACGAAGGAATTTTGGCAAATAGACTATGCCAACAGGTCCAAAATGAGGAAAATATAATGCTTATGAAGTTTCATAGCAATCGGAGTTGAAACAGACAAAATAGGTAAGTTGGAAATTGACTTTGAGGCTTAAGAGCAAATAGTTTCACTCAAGCAAGCCAATTCTCACTTGAGCGAACCTATGTATGAGTTTAAAGGTTTTTTCTGGATAAATCTCGCTCAAGTGAGTAGAAATGGGTGTTTTCTACCAAATTTTTGCTCAAGCAAAAGTATTTTTGCTTGAGTGAGCAGATTGGGGGTTGTTTTTGTCGAATTCACGCTCAAACGAGAGCTTGAGCAAAAATCTCACTCAAGCGAGCTAATTTTCACTCAAGCGAGAATGATTTAGTTTTTGCTTCCTTCACAAAAGTTATAGATAATTTCATCGCGGTTGTTTTTCCGTTAGAATTGCATTAATCGGAGGTTGGTAGCCCGAGTTATGCTTAAAATACTACAGGGTGTTCAGGCTAAAAATTTCAGCTAGGTTGATTCTACAATTTTATAAATTAGGCAATCTTTGGGGCATAATTGACATTTAACTTCTTCATAACATTTGTAGGTATTTATGTTTTGGAGGTGTGCCAATTGGATTCATCTCGATTGGAGTTGTGTAACTCTAATTTGACATAAATTAATGGGCAATACGTAGGGAGCTGGTGTGCTAAAAAAATTTTCTTTAAACTTTCTCATATCATGGGTTGAGTTTTTGGTATTTATCACATTATTTAAGGTCAATTTGACTTAAATTGAGTTTAATTGCATGTTTTAGGGTCTAATAATTAGGCGGGACGTTATAGTGCAGGAGAAGATGGAAGCATAGGGAAAATGTTTTCATGGAAGTGTACATTTCTTGAAACAAATAACTCTGTGGTTTTTAAATCATAACAAAAAGAAGGTTTAGCCACACATTTCCATGAAGGCTAACCTAAGATAAATTAATGAAACAAAAGGAAAAGATGAATAAACCCTAGAATCAAGCTTCAAGGTCCTCGAAGTATGAAAGAAATCTCCAAAAACTCTAAGTTCAACTCCCCAATGTCAAAGATACCAAACCATATGTAATTTTAAGCTTTTAAGTAAACCTCAAGCATGCCTAGTGCTGGGGTACTAAGCTTATTTTTTTTTGGCTTTAGGGTGCCAGATCTTTAGGGGCAACCTTTAGAAATTTGCTAAGATTCCATTTTTATTGCCAAAACTGGCTTAAAAGCCATCAATTTCACACAGTTAGCTGCCAAGTTAGATGTTGCTTAAATCAACAAAATGAGGACTCAATTTCACATTTGTTGAGCACTTTAGTACTAAATCAAAGGAAAATCTTACTAAAGAAATAACCTAAAATTGACAACTAACAAGAGGCAGCGTGGAAACCAAATGGATTCATGAAGAAGGAAGATTAAAGGGGGGGAAGTGGAAAAAAATGTAGTAGAAGTGATGCAAATGAAACACGGAGAGAAGGAATGATAAATCACACTCATTCATTTTGGACCTCTTATCCAACAATTATAATTTTGTCACGTGTCAACTATTTATCAATTTTGGACAGTTTCACAAATGTTTAAAAATTTAAGGTTAAAATACCTTTTTAGCAGTCTAGGGTATAGGAAAAAGCCCCTATGAAATTTGCCCTAGGATTTTGGCCCTGATAAAATTTTAGGTTATGTGAAATCAAGGAAACCTGACTTTTTGCTGAGGTGGCTAATGCATGGCCTACTTCAATAGTGAAACGTGGAGGATGACATGGCTAAAATTTTGTTTAAATAATTAAGTAAGTTATTAGCCTTATTAATTATAATTAACATATTAAATATTAATTAAAAGAAAACCAGGGGAATACCATTACCAGCAACTTCACAATCTCATGTTCATTATCAAATCAAAAACACCATTACCAGCAACTTCAACTCATCATCATCATAGCCCATCTTCTTAACCCTCTTCAACTCATCATCAAACTAATACACAAAATCACAGAACCAAAATCATCATCATCTCATCTCCATTCCTTTTTTATTCACCTAAATCAAAAATCCCAAGAACAAATAATCAAACAGCAAAGTGAAAAACAAAAAGGAGAGAACCTCACCAATTTAACATAAAAAAAACATCACCTCATCTTAACCCTCTTCATCAAATCAAAAGAAAAAAAAACAGAGAACCTCATCCTCTCATCTTTGTCCTCCTCATAACTGTTAACAACCACAACAAACCAATCTTCTTCTTCATTGATTCAAAAAACAGCAAGAACATCATCACCTTCCCCAACAAAATCAAAAACCAATACACCAAAACCAGAAAAAATCATCACCACCAAAATCATTTTCACTATCTTCCACAAAAAACACAAACACCATCAAAGAAAAGAAAATAGCAAGAAGAAGAACAGCCGCCGGAGACCGTCACTGTCGCGCTCGCCGTCATCGACCTTTGTGAGTCCGAGCAGAAACCCAACCGCGAGCTCCTCTTCCGCAATCGACAACCCCTGACGCCAATCTCCCAACGCCAACTAGGATCAGACCTGTTGGAACCCCAACCACCCGATCCCGCCAGAACTCCACGCCTAGACCGCTGCTCGCCGGTCATCTCCTCCTCCGCGAAGCTTGACGCCAACTACACCAGATCCGAGGCTCGACGACCGGTCCCTTGTGTCAGGCCACCGAGCATCGCCCCTGGTCGACCGCCGCTCCTCCTCCTTCATCCTCCGTCACCAGTTTGCTCTCCCCTCTCTCTCTCTCTCACTTTCGAATTTTATCTCTCTTCCCTCCTCTTTGCCGTTTCTTTTTTGCTTCTCTCTATCCCTTTTTTTCTTATTTTTCTTTCTTTTTCTTTTAAATAATATTTAATCTGTTAATTATAATTAACAGGGCTAATAACTTACTTAATTATTTAAACAGAATTTTAGCAACGTCATCCTCCACGTTTCACTATTGAAGTGGGCCATGCATTAGCCACCTCAGCAAAAAGTCAGACTTCTTTGATTTCACATAACCTAAAATTTTACCAGGGTCAAAATCCTAGGGCAAATTTCATAGGGATTTTTTCCTATACCCTAGACTTTTGAAGGGCTAAAAAGGTATTTTAACCAAAATTTAAAGGACTAAATTGACAAAAAAAAACACTTAAAGGACTAAACTAGGGAAATTTGAAATTAAAAACCAAACCTTTATTTTTACCTTGCTTTTGTTGATAAAGAAACATCTTAAATTGTTTTATGTATAGGATAAAAGGGTTAACTAAAGGATTAAATCTATTTTTGGTCTATGTGTTTTGATCAAATTTTGATTTTGGTCCTCCAGTTATTTTCCCTTAGTTTTGGTCTTTATATTATTTACTATGTTAAAAAAGTAGTCCTAAATAAGATTAAATTCATTTTAAGAAGTTAAAGAGTTGAATAAATTGAAAAAATAAGACAAAGACAAATAACACAACTTTTTTATTTGTTGAGTTAGTGATTCTATTAAATGCATTACATCTTATGAGCTAATTTTAACATATTAAAATACCAATTTCAAGGTAATAAATAACACAAGAACTAACCCATTGAAAAAAAAAACTAAAACTAAAATTCCTAAAAGCATAAGAAAAATATCATATTTAACCCTTATATGAATTAAAGTTATTCTAGTAGGCGTGTTACTAATTGATATGAGACATTTTGACATGTAATTTATGAATGACTTTTCATTCTTTGGAATTAAAAACATAAATTTAATTAGATTTGCAAACGTTTTATTATGTTTGGTAAACATCAACAACGAAGTCATTAAGAAAGGAAAATGAAACAGAACAAAAAAAAAATACAGAATAAAACAGAAGTAATTGAAGATCATCTATGACACGGCATTTTGGATTGCATAGAATCAGTAATGATCGAACTTCTACTTTCATTGAGGCGTGTGATCGATCAAAAACCGCATAACTTTTGGTGATGTGTTAAAAGCATTTAATTCCTACAACCAACCATATCTATACAAATGAAATCGATGTGATTTTTAAAAAACTACATTAATGTGATTTTTTTCTTTTTTACTAAAATACCCCTTCTCTTTCTATAATTTATTATTAACTAATGTTTTCATATTTCAATATAGTAAATAAAATAATTAAAAATAGTGAAAACGTAATATGAAAATAAACACTAAATGTTGTTTTAGATTTGTAACTATTTAAGAATAACTAAAAGACGTGAACTGAACAAATAAACAAGAAATGAGGAAGTAATTTATTTTTGTATTATTTTCTGTTCTTATTTTATAGGTATTTATTTAAAGAATAGAAATGTAATAAAAATAATAATAAATATTTTCTAAAACTTTTAAATTATAATAAAACAAGAACAACTTTTTACCTAAAATTGTGAGATAAAAAGTAACGAGTGGAGTAGTTGATATTTTAATTATATGCGAAAGAAAAGTGATTTTGTAATCACAAATTAATCTGAGATTCTTCAACTTGTAAGTTTCAGTATTTAATAATAATGCTTTAAATTGGATCATCATCGGTGGTTGTGTGTGAATTAGTTAGATATAATTAATGTTATGTCGAAGGTTCGATATCAAAGAAAATGGAAGATGTAATTGACATTCACAGGACAGATGGCATAAGAGTCAAGTAAAGAAAGTTTGATACGTAGGCAATTAGCCATACAATAAATTTTGGAATTAAAATATATAACTTGACAAAATCTAACTAACAAAAACTATATACGGTCTTAAAAAATAAACTCCTTTCAATATAAATAATATAAGTAATGAAAATAGTTTTATTATCCTTGGTTTTTTAGGTTAAGTTGCCAATAATAGTAATTTTTATTAGAAAATAATATATTCATTATTTTTTTTTGTACTTTGTATTCTTTTCAATAAAACATTATTAGTTTTAAGGATTTTAATTCAATTCAAAATATCATGTTAATGAAACCTATAAAAAAATTATATTTAGTATAGACTAATATCTAACTAAATCTTAACTGACTTTAAACTGAAGGTCCGATGCGGTTATGAGAACAAGTCTAAATTCTAATAATGTAATTAAATAATAAAGGAGAATCTTAACTAATTCTAGCTTAATTATTTGATGATATCATATACAAATGTCTTTAACTAATATAAATCTTAAGATTTAATGGGAAAAAAAGTAAGCCTCATCTAAATAAATGAGTTCTAAAGAAGGACGTACAATTTAAGAAATTTTTTCTTTGAGATTCAATTATGTTTTGGATTCCTATAAAAATGTAATGATTTGAACTTAGTTCTTAAAAAGTGTTAACAATTAGTCCACAACAAGAAAGATAATGTTAGTTTAAAGTCCTTGTCATCAGTCCCACTTGCGTTATGACGTGGCTAATGAAGTTGCACAAAATGAATTGGGACGCAAATTTTGAATAGATTTTTTTTATTAGCGACTAATTTTAATAAATTTTTTGTTATGCAATAAATTCAAATTGTGACACTTTTATACAAATTAAAAATTTAATTATTTAATTATTTATTCCCTCTTTTTCTTTGGCACCGCCTTCTTTAAAAGATGTGACAATCTTTACTTAGCACCAAGAAAATATTACATGGTTTAAGGTTATTGGGTTCAACTAATCACAAAGTATGTATCAGTGTCAGTAAATATAATATTTTTTTAATATTATAAAATGATTGAAAATAAATATAGGAAATCAGAGAGAGGAAGAAGAGAAGAATGTCGAACTATCTTGAGCCAAATTCATTCTACATATAATGAAGGAACTAGGTCCCTTTTATAGGCAATTCATGGACATCCATTATGATTATAATATTCATAATACTCCCCTTTGGATGTCCATATTTTAGAATGTGCCTCGTTAAAACCTTACTAGGAAAAACCAATGGGATAAAAACTTAGTAAAGGAAAAAGAGTACAACATTCTTTACAAAGAAAATAAATAATTAAATGTACAAGTATTTAATTCTCCCCCTCATTTAGAACATCCATGTCCAAACCACCGAAGACCAATCTTCTGTACTAGTTGCTCGAAGACTTTGGTTGGTAATGATTTTGTAAAGATATCTGCTAGGTTCTCACATGATCGGACTTGTTGGACATTTATTTCACCATTCTTTATAAGATCATGAGTAAAGAAAAATTTTGGTGAAAATTGCTTTGTCCTATCTCCTTTAATGTAACCATCTTTTAACTGGGAGATACAAGTTGCATTATCTTCACATAAGATTGTTGGTGGTAATTTTCCAGCATGTAAGCCACAAGTTTCTTGAATATGCTGAATCATAAACCTCAACCAAACACATTAACGGCTTGCTTCATATAATGCTAGAATTTCAGCATAATTAGATGATGTTGTTGTGATCGTTTGTTTTATGGATTTCCATGAAATTGTTGTACCACCACATGTGAACAAATATCCTGTTTGTGATCGACTATTTTGAGGATCAGACAAATACCCCGCATCTAAATAACTAATTAGGTTTGCCTTAGATACATATGGGAAAAATAAACTCATGTCCATTGTACCTCAAAGGTAGCAAAATATGTGCTTAATCCTATTTTAATGCCTTTTGTAGGAAAAGAACTATGTCTTGCTAACAAATTGATAGCAAATGATATATCAGGTCGTGTATGACTAGCAAAATACATTAGTGCACTAATTGCACTGAGATATGGTACTTCAGGACCAAGTAGTTCTTCATTTTTCTCTTGAGGTCGAAAAAGATCTTTGTTCACTTCAAGTGACTTACAATCATTGGACTACTCAATGGGTGTGATTTGTCCATATAGAACCTCTTTAGCACCTTTTCTGTATAAGTCTTTTGGTGCATCAAAATTCCTTCCTTTAAATATTTTAATTGTAATTCGAGACAAAACTTTGTTTTTCCAAAGTCTTTCATCTCAAATTCCTTTTTCAAGCAATTTACAGCCTTTGAAAGTTCTTCAGGAGTTCCGATAATATTTAAATAATCTACATAAATTGCAATTATAACAAACTCTTTTCCCAATCTTTTCATAAAAACACATGGACAAATCGGGTCATTTTTATACCCTTCTTTCAATAAATATTCACTGAGACAATTATACCACATACGTCCAGATTGTTTCAGTCCATAAAGAGATTTATTCAATTTAATTGAATAATTTTCTCGAGGATTTGTCTTGTATGCTTCAGGCAAATTAAATCCTTCAGGGAGTTTCATATAGATCTCATTTTCAAGTTAGCTATATAAATATGCTGCAACAACATCCATAAGGCGTAAGTCAAGCCTTTCACGGATTGCCAAACTTATCAAGTATCGAAAAGTAGTTGCATCCATCACCGGTGAATATGTTTCTTTAAAATCGATACCAGGTCTTTGTGAGAAACCTTGTGCAACAAGTCTTGCTTTATATCGCACAATTTCAGCATTTTCGTTTCTTTTTCTCGTAAAGACCCATTTGTATCCAACTGGTTTTACACCTTCAGGTGTTTGGACTAAACTTTTCATTTTGCAAGCGAGTTTAACTCGTCTTTCATTGCATCTTTCCACTTTAGCCAATCATTTTTTTGTGCACATTTCTTAACATATTTTGGCTCATGATTCTTATCATCATTTATAATATCAAGAGCTACTTTGAATGCAAAAATTTTATCAACATCGACTTTATGTTGATTCCATTGTATTCTATCTATGACATAATTTATAGAGATCTCTTTATTCTTATCAATTTCAGGTACCTTAGTATCTTCTGGATTTGAATCCTTGATTATGTCAGAAGACTCTACTGGAGTCTTTATATCCTCGATTCGACCATTCTCTTTATTCACTGAGGATTTTATCTTTAGAACCAACACGTCTGTCACGTTTTATTTTGGCTTTAGACTCATTTGCAATTTTAGATTGTCCTTCAAGGATATCAATCTTTATTGGAGTATTAACAGCTGGTATGTGTGACTTAGTCATTCCTTTTGGATCAGCAAATGCATTCAGCAATTGGTTTGCTAAATTTTGCAAACTAATTATTTTCTGAACTTCTAGTTCAGATTGCTTTGTTCAAGGATCAAGATGAGATAGAGATATCTCATTCCAACTAATCCTTGTATTTAATTATTTATTTTCTTCCCCTAATAGTGGGAGAACAAATTCATCAAAATGACAATCAGCAAAACGAGCTATAAATAAATCTCCTGTTAATGGTTCAAAATATTTTATTATGGATGAATTTTCATATCCAACATATATTCCCAACCTTTTTTTAGGTACCATCTTAGTGCGTTGTGGAGGGGAAATAGGAACATATACCGCACTTCCAAATATTCTAAGATGGGAAATATTTTGTTCTTTACCATGAACCAATTGTAAAAGGGAATAATCATGATAACTTATTGGCCTGATGCGAATAAGTGTTGTCGCATGCAAGATTGCATGTCCTCAAGTTGAAATTGGGAGTTTTGATTTCATTAACAATGATCTTGCTATCAATTTCAAACATTTAGTTAATGATTCAACAAGTTCGTTTTGTGTATAAACATATGCTACAGGATGTTCAACATTAATTCCGATGGACATACAATAATCATCAAAAGATTGAGATGTGAATTCACTAGCGTTATCAAGGCGTATTTTCTTAATTGGATAATCAAGATAATGAACTCTTAAACAAATTAATTGAGCTAGTAATCTCGTAAACGCCTGGTTGCGAGTTGACAATAAGCAAACATGTGACCATCTAGTTAATGCATCATAAAATATCTAAATGGTCCACAAATATCATCTTTTATACGCTCTAAAATTGATAGTGATTCACTTCCAATTTTCATTGGTGATGGCTGAGTAATTAATTTCTTCGAGACATATATCTCCGTCATTCACATGAGCATTCATTCTTCATTAAATAATATAAAAAATATAATTAACAACAATAAATATTTAACATAAATTTTTTTGATAAATACTAAACTCATAACAAAACAAATTACATAAAACAATTTATTTAGGGACACTCTCCTCTCCAACCGAGTGGTCAATTTCTTCTTCAGGATGAATAAGAAAATCATCAACATTAAAGGGAGTATAAACATCATCCATACCAGCAAAATTTGTTTTTATTTTTTCCTTTATTCTTAAGGATTTTTGATATAGATCAATCAGATGTTTTGGTGTGCGATAAACCCGAGACTAGTGGCTTTGGCTACCACAACGATAGCAAATATTTTTAGTTTGTTTGCTACTTTGAACATTTTTTTCTTTTTTCTATACGTTCTTTATTTTTCCATGCAAATGATGATTTGTTATCATTTTGACCACGACTATGACCATGAGCATGATGATTATGTGCTGCTACATTCACTTCTGGGAATAGAGCAGTTCCACTTAGATGGAACTCATGATTTTACATAATTGTTTTTAGCCACAAGGAGACAAGTATAAATAAAATTTCACATAAGTCGTCGAGTAGTGAAAATTTTAAAATTTTTATGAAATTTTATTCAAACACTAGTGGTTTAGTGGTATGGTAGTAAGTTACCATGGTATTTACTTGAGTTTAATTCCTTATTAATGCATATTTTTTAATCATTAATTCCTTTATAAAAAATATATTATATTAGTTATTTAATGCCCATACAAAACTATTAATTGTAATTATAAGTTAATTAAAACATGCAAGTAGCCATATAACAATAGAGTTTAGGAATCTACTAAAAGTAAATTATGGAAATCACATTAGGTATAAAAGAAATAATATAACATATCAATAATCTTACGCTAATGTACTAACAATGTACAGGTCCATGTAAATCATAAAGTAATTGTAGTAATTGTAGCAAAAAGCACATAGCAATAATTGGCCATTAAATCATATATGGCATAGGCAGTTATATAATCACGGTAGCAATTATTGGCATAGGCATAGGTAGCATATATAATCATGTCATATAGTTATATGAAATATAGCAATTGAGCATTTGAGCAATATATAATCAGCAATTTAGAATATATAACAATTATATAATCACGCCACAACATATAGTTATAGGCAATAAAATAATCACAAGTTTCAGCATATACAATAAGAATTCACCAATATCAATATAAAATAATATCTTGAGATTGTTGTAGTGGAATTGAAGTTAGTGGAATGGGTGAGATAGCAATTTACGCATATAAAATGGGTCAGCAATCAGTGCCAAGGTTTCCCGTGAAGCAATAATCCAATAGGTATAGGTTCAATTGTTTCAATTATGTAATGTTAAAATAATCCAACATTACAAGTGTAGGAACAGCCAACACGTGAAGCAATAATCCAACAAGGGTCAATTGTTTCAATTATGCAATAATGTTAAAATAATCATGTAGCAATACAATAATTACCATGTAGTAGTTATAATGCTAATCATGTAGCAATCGTGAAGTTACAGTGGAGTGAAGCAACAATAATTAGCATGAGAAATCAATAAATATTTTAAACGTATGATTTATATATTTATTTATTATTATTATTATTAAATTGTTATAGTTCTTCAGAAACTATCAATAAATATTTTCAAGAATTCTTCAAGAATTCTGAGTTATTTGATTATTAATTATATATATATATATATATATATAAGTTCTTCAGGAACCTATTTCCTTTTTTATAATATATATATATAGAGATAATCGTATACATCCTTCAAAGGTATTTAAAATGTAAGTTCTTCAGGAACTTTTATAATATATACATAAATAATATAAATTAAAATTATAAAGAAGAATAATAATTATTATATGTTACCTCTCTTAGTCTTGACTAGATCTTAGTTGGTCAGAATCTGGTGCTGATAACGTGTTATAAAATGATTGAAAATAAATATAGGAAATAAGAGAGAGGAAGAAGAGAAGAATGTTGAACTATCTTGAGCTAAATTTGTAACGACCTTCGTCATTTTACATTTATTTATATCCGTTTAATTAATTTTCACAATAAATTTTTCACGTTTAATAATAACTAGTTAAGTCCTAATTCAAAATAACATTTATCTTCACTAAACATGCTTAAAATAATAATTAGAAATAAAATAAATAAATCAAATAATAAAAGGGAATTGATTAAGTGAAGCAAAAAAAAGAAAGAAAATTGCATCAGGGGTTACTCGCTTGAGCAAGACCCTTACCCGCTTGAGCGAACCCAATGCAAGTCGCTTAAGCGAGTTCCTACTCGCTTGAGCGAGATCCACATTTCATTCCCAAGCGGGCCACGATCGCGCTTGAGCGAGGGCGTCCATGCGCATCAAGGTCATATTTCGCTTGAGCGAGAATTTTCTCGCTTAAGTGAAATCGATCCAGGGGCATCACCATCGTCACTCGCTTAAGCGGATCATGCTCGCTTGGGCGAGATTACTACAGTACCCAAACTCCCCATCCTTCGCTTGGGCGAGTCATATTCGCCCAAGCGAAATAAACACAGAACCAATTCCTCTAGCCCTCGCTCGAGCGAGACTCAACCCGCTTGAGCGAAAATCATCCAGTAGCCATATTCACCTGAAACATGCACATCTCGCTTGAGCGAGAGTCATACCCGCTTGAGCGAGATTTGGCCAGAGGCCATACCACTGACATAGAGCACTCTCGCTTGAGTGAGAATTCATCTCGCTTGAGCGAGTTATGCAGTACATAGCCAAAACTGGAAATTTATATACCATCAAATATAATTACACCTCCACATTCTTCATTTGATCTAATCCACCCACTTTCACATGTTCAAGCGTACATATAAAAATTGATCAACTGAACATACTTATCAATCATGTTCCTAATTTATCATATGCACCACAATCAGATCCTTCATCTAGATGCTAACAATGCACACACAAATCCCATCATAATCATCAAGCAATGAACCATTCACACATAGCTTACATCATCCCTTCTTCACAAAATAAGCAAGACCTGCCCAATGTAACTTATCATCTACACATAATATTGGCTCCATGCCAATGTATATCAAATTCATGAAAATCAACATTGCTCACTACTTATCGCAATCATACATATTATAAAGTTAATCCAACACACGCAAGAAACATGTAAGCATAACATACATAAAACACAATACACATTGTACACATCATTTCATTCATAATTTCCTCTGCTCCTTGGCATCAATCCTCCGCTTGGCGCACCTCCGAGGCTTCAACCTCTTCCCTGTCACTGGTTACTAAATTAAAAGAAAACCACAGCAAGGGTGAGTGTTTGGTATCACAATTAATCTAGAATAGTAATTTAAGAACAAAATACATAATTTCTACATTATGCAATTAACTTCTCTTTTTCTTTATCCACCATTTATACTTACAGATTCCTAACTTCATTCAAGTTTTGACATCATCAAAGTATAATTCATAACCAACAAATGCAATCAAACATATCCACATCATCATATAATGCCAACAATCTCATCAAATAACACAACTGACTCTCTCATTAATTCAACACCTAGTATCCGGATACTAAAGGATCGGCCTTCAGCTGGGGGTCCTACTTGACACCCCGTGAACCCTGCTTGGTCCACCGAGTCCTACTTGACTCTCCACCTCAACCACTGGGTCCTACTTGACCACTGGGTAGCTCAACTGGGTACAAAAACCACGGGAGCCAGAAATGAGGGGCTATCCATACCGTCGGCCGTCCCATACCACATAATCATACATGTATATATCACATTCCTCATATCATATATCAAGTGGCCATCAACAACAGATCATACTCATCAAATGGGCGACCTACTTGTCAAGCCCGTCATCACAACGCCACTATACACATCGATTTATCATAATGCAAAACATTTTAATCTCATAATCACCATAAACTAATTAAGCTTCACATTCACACATACATACACATACAATTATCATTCAATAACTATTCTTATTATCCCAATTCCAAGCTTCGACGATTTGTTCTTGATGCCGATTGCGCCCTCTAAGCGCTGGGTTCAAGGTTCTACTTTCGAATCCAACACCCGCTTTACCGCTTGGTCCTCCGATGTCCGTTTCGCTACCTACGGAGGTCAAAACGTAAAACTTATCAATGTTATACCACCCTCATTGCTCTAAAGACCATTTTCAAACTCCCATGCACTGGAGGAGTAGGAAACAGAAGCCCCACCCACCATGCATGGCCATCGGCTAGAGAGAGAAAGTGAAGAGGGAAAAAGATAACTCAATTTGAAGGGTCCATTGTACTCACCTCGAAGCCACGATCTCAAAAACGTGGTTATTTTAAAGTTTTGACGCGAAACAGGCCTTCCCTTGGGAGCACCAAGCTCACGGCAATGGTGAGGGAAGAAGAAGAAGAAGTTGGCGTGAAATGAATGAGGAAGAAGAAGGAATTTTGATTATTTAAGACTCAAGGGTAAAATGGTTATTTCCCTCATTTTTTTTATAATTTCTTTGAAAGTTTTAATTAAACTTTTACCTTTTACCCCTATTGGTAACTTCTAAATTTACCTCCTTCTAATTACACCCCATTTAATCTTTTATAATTAGTTGATCAAGTAAATTTATTTATTTCCACAATAGTTAATTATTTATAATTGCATTTATAATAATAATAATCCCTAAAAATATCCAATAAATCTCTAGAACAATTATTAATATTTTCCGCCAATCAAAATTTTAACTAAAATACTCAGGATGTTACATCCACTCCCCCTAAAAAGGGATTTCATCCCGAAATCAAAGTACCTTATTGGAAAAGATCGGGGTACAATCGCCTCATGTCTGATTCCAACTCCCATGTATAGGTTATTCCATTTAGATTTTGCCACTTCACTTTTACCAATGGTACCTCCTTGTTTCTTAACCGTTTAGTCTGGTATTCTTCAATGCAGATAGGTGCAACTTCCACCGTCAAGTTCTACTTTAACTCGATAGAATCTTTCGGCACAATCATGGAATCACAAGGAATGTAGGCTCGAAGTTGTGACACATGAAACACATTGTGGATATTAGTCAATGATTGGGGTAGATCCAATCGGTAAGCGACATCACCAATCCTCTCCAAAATATGATACGACCCAATGTATCTCGGGTTAAGCTTATGACTCTTCAGTATCCGACCTACACCTTTGGTAGGTGAAACCTTCAGAAATACCCAGTCTCCCACCTGAAACGTAAGTGGCCTATAACGATTGTCATAGTAACTTTTCTGTCGATCCTGAGCAATCTTCATTTTCTCTCAGATCAAGGTAACCTGTTCATTCATTTCTTGGATTAATTCAGGCCCTAAATGGATAGCATCACCATTTTCATTCCAACATAAAGGTGTACGACACCTTCTACCGTATAAAGCTTCATATGGAGCCATACCAATACTACTATGATAAATGTTGTTATAAGCGAATTCCACCAATGGCAAGTATTTTTCCCATGAGCCACCTTGTTCCAATACACAGGCTCTAAGCATATCCTCTAAAGTCTGAATTGTACGCTCAGATTGGCCATCGGTTTGAGGATGATAAGCGGAACTCAATCTCAGTTCAGTACCAAATTCCTGTTGTAAACTTCCCCAGAATTTGGAAGTAAATAAGGGATCACGGTCTGAAATAATACTTGAAGGCACGCCATGCAACCGTACAATTTCAGTAATGTACAATCTAGCCAATCGGTCCAATGACCATTTCATGTTCATAGCCAGAAAGTAAGCACTCTTGGTCAATCTGTCCACAATTACCCAGATTGCATTACATCCAGAATAGGTCCGAGGTAACCCAGATACAGAATCCATCGTGATACTCTCTCATTTCCAAATTGGAATCTCAGGTGGTTGGAGCAATCCAGGAGGTTTCTGGTGTTCAACCTTACACTTCTGACACACCACACAAGATCTTACATACTCTATGATCGCTCATTTCATGCCTGGCCACCAGAACTCTCTTTTCAAGTCATGGTACATCTTAGTAATACCAGGATGGATACTTAAAGAACTCCTATGTGCTTCAGCTAACACGGCTTGCCTGAAATCACCTTTTGCAGGCACCACAACTCGGTCTCTGAACCTCCAAATTCCATCGTTGCCTCTAGTTAATTCCATATATTTACCTCTTGCTTGAGTGTCAAGCAATTCCAACAACTCTTCATTGTCCTCTTGGGCCACAGATAAAGATTCCAGAAATTCATTGGAGATCTTCAACATTCCAACTATCATTTGATCTGGGGTGTTCATAACAACCCCAACGTTCATATCACGAAAGCTTTCCAAAAATTCTTATTCCTTGCCCATCAAGAAGGCTGCATGTAATACTTTTCTACTTAGGGCATCAGCCACCACATTTGCTTTTCCAGGATGGTACCTCAAATCAAAATCATAATCCTTTAGGTATTCCACCCTGTCTCATCTTTAATTCTTTCTGATCAAACAAGTATTTCAAACTCTTGTGGTCACTAAATACCACAAAGCGAGAACCATATAAATAATGGCGCCAGATCTTTAATGCAAATACTACCGCTGCAAGCTCCAAATCATGGGTAGGGTAATTCTGCTCATGCGGTCTCAATTGCCTTAAGGCATAGGCAATCACCCTGCCATCCTGTATCAGCACACATCCCAAACCAAACTTAGATGCATCACAATACACCATAAATTCTTTCGTCATATCTGGTAGTGCAAGCACAGGTGCAGTAGTCAAACACCACTTCAGAGTTTGAAAACTCAATTCACACTTTTCCGTCCATACGAATGGATTCTCCTTTCTCGTCAATCGAGTTAAAGGAAGCGCAATACGAGAAAACCCTTCAATAAAGCGATGATAATAACTAGCCAATCCAAGGAAACTCCTAATTTCAGTCACCGATTTAGGCCTCTCCCAAGCCATAACTGCTTCAATCTTGGATGGATCAACAGATACGCCATCCTGAGAAATCACATGCCCCAAGAATTGTACACTTCCTTCCCAGAAATCACATTTAGATAACTTAGCATACAACCTTTTCTCACGTAATATCTGCAGAACAACTCAAAGATGTTGTGCATGCTCCTCAATTGATTTTGAATACACCAATATATCATCGATGAACACTACTACAAATTAATCCAAGTATGGTTGAAAGATCCTGTTCATGTAATCCATAAAGATAGCAGGAGCATTTGTCACTCCAAAGGGCATTACAACATACTCAAAATGTCCATATCGAGTCCGGAACGTCGTCTTTGAAATATCTTCCGGCTTCACTCTTATTTGATGATATCCAGATCTCAAGTCAATCTTGGAAAATACCACAGCGCCTCGTAACTGATCCAACAAATCATCGATTCAAGGCAAAGGATATTTATTCTTAACAGTCAATTTATTCAACTGTCGATAATCAATACACATTCTCATGCTGCCATCTTTCTTTTTCACCAATAATACCGGAGCGTCCCACAGTGATGCACTCGATCGAATAAACCCCTTATCCAGCAACTTATTGACCTGTTTCTTAACCTCTGTTAACTCTACCGAAGACATCCTATAAGATGCACGGGACACAGGTTCGGCCCCGGGAATCAAATCAATGGCAAAATCAATCTCCCGATTAGGAGGCAATCCCAGAATCTCTTCTGGAAATACATCAGGAAAATCGCACACCACCGGAATATCACTAGGCATAAGATTATATCGTCCTTCCGAAGTAAATAGAATAACATAAGTTGCGGAGACATCACTCACCACATTCTTCGTGTCAAGTTCTTGGGAGAAGATAATAGTCTTTCGGTAACAGTCTACCATAACATGGTTAGCAGCCAACCAATCGAGACCTAGAATAATGTCTAAGTTCTTTAATGGCATACAAATTAGATTCACCAGAAAGGTACGATCTTCAACTTGCATTGGCAATTCCCCACACATAGTGGTTGCACGGAAAATAGAGCCAGTAGAAGTGGAGACACTAAGAGCATTCTCCATTAATACCACCGTTGACCAAGCCGTCGTACACAACTTTCAGAGATAAAAGAATGTGTAGCACCAGAATCATAAATTACACTTACCCTGTACCAAGTTGTCAGTTCTTGCCACTTCAAAAGCATCAAAGGCAAATACTCGCCCAGCCATAACATTTTGAGCATCACTGGATTGAGCATCAGACCTCCTCGAGTGTTGGCCTCCACGAACACCGCTGTTTTTACCTCCCCTCTGAAAATTAATACCACGAGTCATAGAAGTATTGGCTTGATTGCCATGTCCACCCTGTTGCTGCCTCTGTGGGCAATCCGGTTTAAGGTGCCCCGGTTATCCACATTGGAAGCAAACAATTTGACTAGCCGGACAATGTTTTGCAATATGGCCCTCCTGGCCACAATTATAGCATGCACGGCCACCCGAATGGCTACTAGAACGGCCAGTAGAACCACGGCCGAAAGAGGAAGAAGATGTAGCGGAAGACTTGCCACCACAGAAAAACTGTCCCATCTTCTTAAAGCTGAATCCTCTTGCCTTCAACGGTTTCTTATCCTTTGGTTGAAATGTTCTCTGTAATTGTACTTCCTCAGTCAGCCTAGCTTTATTCACCAAAGTGGGATAATCTTGAATTTCCATAGGCACAATCACACTGCGAAGTTCAATTCGTAATCCAGCTTCATACTTAGCACATTTACTGCCTTCAGTTCCTTCTAAGAAGAAAGGATGATAAAAGTCACACAATTCATCAAATTTGGTAGTATACTCAGCCACTGACATTCTGCCTTGTTCCAGCCTCAGAAACTCCATCTCCTTATGAATTTTGTAATTATCAGGAAAGTATTTGATGAGAAACCTTCTATGAAAGTTTGCCCACACCAACGGTTCACTTGTTGTATTCATTTGCACCTTGGTTCTAGACCACCATACCCTAGCCTCGTCTTTTAGCTGATAAGTCGTAAATTGCACTTTCTGCTCCTCCGAACACTCAAAATACTCAAAAGCTTGTTCAATTTCCCGTATCCAAACATGCGCTCCATCATAGTCATGCCCTCCTTTATAAACAGGTGGATTCTTTTTCAGGAATTTATCAAGAGTTGAGCCGGATTCAGTCCTACTCATCATTTGGAAAAATTTTGAGAAGAAATCATCTCCTCCACCAGAACTAGCTTCCTCAGCCATAAAGTAATTCTACAATAACCAAACACATCACCACTAATAACCAATGATCTACCAGGGAGTAGGATATTTGCCTCATACACATATAAAATACAACGCCGCCGGAGTGCCAAGGGAATGATGCCAAGTTATCCTGCCAATCAACATAAATAACCACAAGCACATTGCAATAGAGTGAAAAAAAACAGTCCAATATAGGACTCACACAAATCACTGGATTCACTAATGTACCCGGCTCTGGAAAGAACCGCTCTGATACCACCTGTGACGACCTTCATCATTTTACATTTATTTATATCCGTTTAATTAATTTTCACAATAAAGTTTTCACGTTTAATAATAACTAGTTAAGTCCTAATTCAAAATAACATTTATCTTCACTAAACATGCTTAAAATAATAATTAGAAATAAAATAAATAAATCAAATAATAAAAGGGAATTGATTAAGTGAAGCAAAAAAAAGAAAGAAAATTGCATCAGGGGTTACTCGCTTGAACGAGACCCTTACCCGCTTGAGCGAACCCAATGCAAGTCGCTTGAGCGAGTTCCTACTCGCTTGAGCGAGATCCACATTTCATTCCCAAGCAGGCCACGATCGTGCTTGAGCGAGGGCGTCCATACGCATCAGGGTCATATTTCTCTTGAGCGAGAATTTTCTCGCTTAAGCGAAATCGATCCAGGGGCATCACCATCGTCACTCGCTTAAGCGGATCACGCTCGCTTGGGCGAGATTACTCCAGTACCCAAACTCCCCCTCCTTCGCTTGGGCGAGTCACATTCGCCCAAGCGAAATAAACACAGAACCAATTCCTCTGGCCCTCGCTCGAGCGAGACTCAACCCGCTTGAGCAAAAATCATCCAGTAGCCATATTCACCTGACCCATGCACATCTCGCTTGAGCGAGAGTCATACCCGCTTGAGCGAGATTTGGCCAAAAGCCATACCACTGACACAGAGCACTCTCGCTTGAGCGAGAATTCATCTCGCTTGAGCGAGTTATGTAGTACATAGCCAAAACTGGAAATTTATATACCATCAAATATAATTACACTTTCACATTCTTCATTTGATCTAATCCACCCACTTTCACATGTTCAAGCGTACATATAAAAATTGATCAACTCAACATACTTATCAATCCTGTTCCTAATTCATCATATGTACCACAATCAGATCCTTCATCTAGATGCTAACAATGCACACATAAATCCCATCATAATCATCAAGCAATGAACCATTCACACATAGCTTACATCATCCCTTCTTCATAAAATAAGCAAGACCTGCCCAATGTAACTTATCATCTACACATAATATTGGCTCCATGCCAATGTATATCAAATTCATGAAAATCAACATTGCTCACTACTTATCGCAATCATTCATATTATAAAGTTAATCCAACACACACAAGAAACATGTAAGCATAACATACATAAAACACAATACACATTGTACACATCATTTCATTCATAATTTCCTCTGCTCCTTGGCATCAATCCTCCGCTTGGCGCACCTCCGGGGTTTCAACCTCTTCCCTGTCACTGGTTACTAAATTAAAAGAAAACCTCAGCAAGGGTGAGTGTTTGGTATCACAATTAATCTAGAATGGTGATTTAAGAACAAAATACATAATTTCTACATTATGCAATTAACTTCCCTTTTTCTTTATCCACCATTTATACTTACAGATTCCTAACTTCATTCAAGTTTTGACATCATCAAAGTATAATTCATAACCAACAAATACAATCAAACATATCCACATCATCACATAATGCCAACAATCTCATCAAATAACACAACTGACTCTCTCATCAATTCAACACCTAGTATCCGGATACTAAAGGATCGGCCTTCAGCTGGGGGTCCTACTTGACACCCCGTGAACCCTGCTTGGTCCACCGAGTCCTACTTGACTCTCCACCTCAACCACTGGGTCCTACTTGACCACTGGGTAGCTCAACTAGGTACAAAAACCACGGGAGCCAGAAACGAGGGGCTATCCATACCGTCGGCCGTCCCACACTACATAATCATACATGTATATATCACATTCCTCATATCATATATCAAGTGGCCATCAACAACAGATCATACTCATCAAATGGGTGACCTACTTGTCAAGCCCGTCATCACAACGCCTGTAACATCCCTGATGTTTTAATGAGAATTATAAGAAATGGGATATGTTAGTAAATGTTTTAGAAGTTTTATTTAATATTTGTTCTGTCTGAGCCAGAGACGGGAAAGCTGGTGTCGAGATCGGTCTCAGAAGAGCGGGCAGGCAGAGTTGAAGATCGGGAGTGTAAGAGAAGAGCGGACAGGGCCAGGTGGTTTGGTCCAAACCGATGTGAGGAGAGCGCCTCACTCGGGATCATAGCCCGGACTAACCTCATAATGATTGAAACAACGGGTGTAGGTAACCACGAGGTGAGCGCGGATGAGATATCCGACCTCTCAGGTTGTAGCTCGGATTTCTGAGGTATGAACACTAAGCTAGGACACCGGTGGGCCGGTATTCATACTGGGCCTATACTCTTGTGAAGTATTAGAGAATTGTGAATAATTAAACGTTGAGGGAATAAATAAGTGTAATTGATTTGATAACTATGCAATAGTTTAATATAGTGAAATTGATTAAATTTAGTAAGAATACAAATAAAATAAAAGAAAAGACGATCTTGCCCATGAGCTATATATATATATAAGGAGATTCTCTTCCTTCCCTCTTCATTATTTACAAGTTACCTCTGCTGCTGGTCTGTCCCTTCTCTTTCATTTTCTCCTCTCTTAACACTGAGTTGCATGCGCTGGAGAGGGACTCCATTTGTGTCTAAACTTCAATTGAATCCCATTCCTATGATCGAGGCTTCAAGGTGAGTCTACTGATCCGTTCCAATTGTGATTCCCTTATCCCTTTTATTCTTTGGTGGTTAAGGGCCATGCATGGCTATATTCGAGGCTGTTCTCCACTCCTCCGGTGAGTGTGAGCCCAAATGCGGTCCATGAAGTAAGGGCGTTGAAGTGACGAGCTGTACTTTATGATCTGTAGGTAGTAGGTTAAGCAACGGGAGACTGAGTGACGGAGCTAAAACTGCGAAACCAGTGCTCAGGAGAAGGAATCGACACAGAGAGCAGATTATCGAAGCGTGGAACCAAAGTAAGGGGGTGTTCGGGTTATAATTAATTAGAATAGGACTCGCTTCTTATACAGGTCATTGAGATGGTGTAAGTAGGTTAAGGAAAATATTACTAAACGTAGTTGTGTGTTTATGCTTGTGCATGCGTGACTGTGTACATTAATTAGTTGAGGATCGGGTGTGTGGTTGAGTTTATCATGTTATGATCTTGTGATATCTAATGTTGAAATGATCAGTGATATGTGACGCCGGGTTAGCAAGCAGGCTACCCGAGTGAAGAGGAATTGATATTATTATGTGAAAGGTAAATTGTTGGATGACTATGTGGTATGGGATGGCCGACGGTATATGATAGCCCCTCATTTCCGGCTCCTATGGTTTTCATGCCCAGTTGAGCTACCCAATGGTCAAGTAGGACCCAGTGGTCGAGGTGGAGAGTCAAGCAGGACTCGGTGAACCAAGCAGGGTTCACGGGGTGTCAAGTAGGACCCCCAGCTGAAGGCCAATCCTTTAGTATCCGGATACTAGGAGTCAGATTGTATGAGAGTCAGTGGTGATTGTGATGGATGTGATGGAATTGCTTGGTTGGGTTAATATAGTTACTGTATGTAATACACTATGTTTCGGTGTGCTTACTTTCGAATGATGATTGATGTATATGTATAAATATGCATGTATATCCGTTAAGCTCCATTCTATATTAATTACAATGCCAAACACTCACCCTCTCCTTTTTTTTTAGTAACCAGTGACAGGGAGGGGGAAAGAGCCATGGAGTCACGCCAAGGGGGAGATCGGTGCCAGGGTCCGAGTGACTTTGAGTGACTCTCTATAGAGTTATATGTGTCTATAAGAACTTCCGAGCATTATTATTAGCTGTGTTTTGACCAAGACCGGACCGAATATAAATCTATATTTTAAAATACATCACTGTCTATTTATATGCTTTCATGATTGCTATGACAACTCTTTGGTTAACAGAATCATTTTTAGGGCGAGATTTTTCGGGAGTCCATTTGCATGTTTTGCCCAATTCGATGTGCGAAAGGTATTCGCTCAAGCGAATAGAAACCTCGTTCAAGCGAGAGTCTGGAATCTCGCTCAGACGAGTAGGGGCCCCGCTCAAGCGGTAGGCCCTGATTCCCTTTTTCCCCATCCGTTGTGCTTAGATTAACTTTTTCTTCTTTCTAGATCTCATTTATTTAATTTGACTGCGACTGCCGTCACTTGAATAAGTCAGTAAAACTAAATGCTATTTCACTAAACCTCGATTAATTTTCAAGAAAAGGAAAAATTTATCATAAGATGTAATCAATTGAATAAAAATAAATGCAAAAATAACCTAGGACGTTACACTTGGTATCAGAGCGGTTCTTTCTAGAGCCGGTGTATGGGTCGGTCTAGTGATTGTGTTAGTCTTATGAAGGTTGATTGTATTTCGTTGTACCATGATTGTGTGTGTGGTCTGGCATCATTCCCTTGGCACTCCACTGGCGTAGTATTCTATGAATATAAGGTAAATTTCTGATTCCCTAGCTGACCTTGGTTATTAATGGTGATGTGTTTGCTCATTGTAGAATTACTAAATGGCCAAAGAAACTAGTTCTGGGGGAGGAGATGATTTCTTCTCTAGATTTACTCAGCTGATGAGTAGGACCGAGTCCGGTCCCACTCTGGATAAATTCCTGAAAAGGAATCCTCCGATCTACAAAAGGGGACACGATTATGACGGGGCATACATCTGGATCAGGGATATCGAGCAAGTTTTTGAATATTTTGAGTGCTCAGAAGAGCAAAAGGTTTTATTTGCTACTTACCAACTAAAAGAAGAGACTAAAGTATGGTGGTCCCGAGTGAAGGTGCAGATGAACGCAGCAAATGAACCGTTGGTATGGGTAAATTTCCGAAGGAGGTTCCTTGTTAAATACTTCCCGGACAATTACAAAATCTGGAAAGAAATGGAATTCCTGAAGTTGGAGCAAGACCGGCTGTCTGTGGCCGAGTACACCAGCAAGTTCGACGAGCTGTGTGATTTTTACCACCCTTTCTCGTTAGAAGGGACTGAAGGTAGCAAGTGCGCCAAATACGAAGCTGGACTACGGATTGAACTCCGTAGTGTAATCATACCGATGGAAATTAGGGACTACCTAACCCTGGTGAACAAAGCAAGACTGACTGAAGAGGTGCAGTTACAAAGGACGTCCCAGTCGAGAGATAAAAAGCCACTAAAGGCGAAAGGATTCAACTTCAAGAGGATGAGTCAATTCTTTCGGGGCGGCAAGTCTTCTGCTACCTCCTCATCCTCTTCCAGTCGGGGTACCACCAAATCCAAGTGAGGTCGAAGGATACCCCAAAAACAGCATTCCGGACTCGGTATGGGCACTTCGAGTACGTAGTAATGCCCTTTGGAGTAACGAACGCTCCTGCCATTTTTATGGACTATATGAATCGGGCCTTTCAACCGTACTTGGACCAGTTTGTGGTAGTATTCATTGATGATATTTTGGTATATTCGAGGTCGGACGAGGAGCATGCTCAACATCTTCGACTTGTTTTACAAGTACTCCGAGAGAAGAAGTTATACGCTAAACTATCTAAGTGTGATTTCTGGGGGAGTAGTGTACAATTCTTGGGGCATGTAATTTCCCAAGAGGGAATCTCAGTTGATCCGACAAAAATTGAGGCGGTTATGGCTTGGGAGAGGCCGAAGTCAGTAACTGAAATCAGGAGTTTCCTCGGATTAGCTAGATATTATCGACGCTTCATTGAGGGGTTCTCTCGGATAGCACTCCCTCTGACTCGGTTAACGAGGAAAGGAAACCCTTTCGTGTGGTCGAAAAAGTGTGAATTAAGCTTCCAAACTCTCAAGCGATGTTTAACGACTGCCCCTGTGCTTGCACTGCCCGATGTAACACAGGAATTTGAAGTATATTGTGATGCATCCAAATTTGGATTGGGGTGTGTGTTGATGCAAGCTGATCGGGCAATTGCCTATGCTTCGAGGCAATTGAGGCCACATGAGGAGAATTACCCGACTCATGACCTGGAATTTGCAACAGTGGTGTACGCACTGAAGATTTGGCGTCATTATCTGTATGGGGCTTGCTTTGTAGTATTCAGTGATCACAAGAGTCTGAAGTACTTATTTGATCAAAAGGAGTTAAATATGAGACAGAGGAGATGGGTAGAGTTTTTGAAGGATTACGACTTCGATTTAAAGTATCACCCGGGCAAAGCGAATGTTGTGGCAGATGCACTAAGCAGGAAGGTATTACACGTGGCTTACCTGATGGGTAGAGAATAGGAATTGCTGGAAAGCTTTAGGGATATGAATGTTGGAATTGTTATGGACGCGCCAAACCGAATGACAATCGGAATGTTAAAAATCTCCAACGAATTTCTGGAGTCTGTGGTAGCTGCACAGAAAGACGATGAAGAGTTACTGAGGCTGATTGATACTCAGACCCAAGGCAAAAATGTGGAGATAACTCGGGGTAACGATGGTATATGGAGATTCAGGAACCGAGTGGTGGTGCCTGCACATGGAGGCTTCAGGCAGGCGGTGCTAGCAGAAGCACACAAGAGCTCTCTGAGTATACATCCGGGAGTGACAAAAATGTATCATGACTTAAAAAAGGAATTCTGGTGGCCAAGCATGAAAAAAGCAATAATCGAGTATGTGAAATCCTGTGTGATATGCCAGAAGTGCAAAGTTGAGCACCAACGACCTCCAGGTTTGCTTCGACCTCCAGAAATTCCGATCTGGAAGTGGGAAGGTATCACCATGGACTTCGTATCTGGACTGCCTCGCACTCGAACCAGATACAACGCGATTTGGGTGATTGTTGATCGACTAACCAAAAGTGCACATTTCCTGGCAATAAATATGAAGTGGTCGCTAGATCGGTTAGCTAAGTTGTACGTTGCAGAAGTTGTACGACTGTATGGTGTGCCCTCAAGCATTATCTCCGATCGGGATCCCCGATTCACTTCAAGGTTTTGGAGGAGTTTGCAACAACAACTGGGTACTGAGCTCAAACTGAGCTCAGCCTACCATCCCCAGACCGATGGCCAATCGGAACGGACTATACAAACTCTTGAAGATATGTTAAGGGCATGTGTGCTGGAACAGGGCGGATCATGGGAGAAATACTTGCCCTTGGTAGAGTTTGAATATAATAACAGTTACCATAGCAGCATTGGGATGGCTCCATACGAAGCTCTTTATGGTCGGAAATGTCGTACTCCATTATGTTGGAATGAGAACGGCGATGCCCTTCATCTGGGGCCTGAGATGATTCAAGAGATGAACGAACAAATCGCTTTAATCCGAGAGAAGATAAAAATTTTCCAAGACCGGCAAAAGAGCTATTATGACAATCGGCATAGACCCCTTGAATTCCAAGTGGGTGATTGGGTGTTCCTAAGGATTTCACCGACTAAGGGTGTAGGTCAAATTTTGAAGAGCCAAAAGCTTAATCCGAAGTATATTGGACCATACCAAATACTAGAACGGATTGGTGAAGTCGCTTATCGACTGGATCTTCCCCAATCATTGACTAACATTCACAACGTGTTCCACGTATCGCAACTTCGAGCCTACATTCTGTGTGATACCATGATTGTACCGAGTGACTCCATTGAAGTGAAGGAGAACCTGACGGTGGAGGCGGTACAGATCAGCATTGAAGAGTATCAAACCAAACGGTTAAGGAACAAGGAGGTACCGCTGGTGAAGGTGAAGTGGGAGAATTTACATTGGATGAACTACACTTAGGAGTTAGAATCCGATATGAGGCAAATGTACCCTCATCTTTTCCAACCGGAACACTGATTTCGGGGACGAAATCTCCTTTTAAGGGGGGGTGGATGTAACATCCCTGATGTTTTAATGAGAATTATAAGAAATGGGAAATGTTAGTAAATGTTTTAGAAGTTTTATTTAATATTTATTTTGTCTGAGCTAGAGACGGGAAAGCCGGTGTCGAGATCGGTCTCAGAAGAGCGGGCAGGCGGAGTTGAAGATCGGGAGTGTAAGAGAAGAGCGGACAGAGCCAGGTGGTTTGGTCCAAACCAATGTGAGGAGAGCGCCTCACTCGGGGTCATAGCCCGGACTAACCTCATAATGATTGAAACAACGGGTGTAGGTAACCACGAGGCGAGCGCGGATGAGATATCCGACCTCTCAGGTTGTAGCTCGGATTTCCGAGGTATGAACACTAAGCTAGGACGCCGGTGGGCCGGTATTCATACTGGCCTATACTCTTGCGAAGTATTAGAGAATTGTGAATAATTAAACGTTGAGGGAATAAATAAGTGTAATTGATTTGATAACTATGCAATAGTTTAATATAGTGAAATTGATTAAATTTAGTAAGAATACAAATAAAATAAAGGAAAAGACGATCTTGCCCATGAGCTATATATATATATAAGGAGATTCTCTTCCTTCCCTCTTCATTATTTACAAGTTACCTCTGCTGCTGGTCTGTCCCTTCTCTTTCATTTTCTCCTCTCTTAACACTGAGTTGCATACGCTGGACAGGGACTCCATTTGTGTCTAAATTTCAATGGAATCCCATTCCTGTGATCAAGGCTTCAAGGTGAGTCTACTGATCCGTTCCAATTGTGATTCCCTTATCCCTTTTATTCTTTGGCGGTTAAGGGCCATGCATGGCTATATTCGAGGCTGTTCTCCACTCCTCCGGTGAGTGTGAGCCCAAATACGGTCCATGAACTAAGGGCGTTGAAGTGACGAGCTGTACTTTATGATCTGTAGGTAGTAGGTTAAGCAACGGGAGACTGAGTGACGGAGCTAAAACTGCGAAACCAGTGCTCAGGGGAAGGAATCGACACAGAGAGCAGATTATCGAAGCGTGGAACCAAAGTAAGGGGGGTGTTCGGGTTATAATTAATTAGAATAGGACTCGCTTCTTATACAGGTCATTGAGATGGTGTAAGCAGGTTAAGGAAAATATTACTAAACATAGTTGTGTGTTTATGTTTGTGCATGCGTGACTGTGTACATTAATTAGTTGAGGATCGGGTGTGTGGTTGAGTTTATCATGTTATGATCTTGTGATATCTAATGTTGAAATGATCAGTGATATGCGACACCGGGTTAGCAAGCAGGCTACCCGAGTGAAGAGGAATTGATATTATTATGTGAAAGGTAAATTGTTGGATGACTATGTGGTATGGCATGGCCGACGGTATATGATAGCCCCTCATTTCCGGCTCCCGTGGTTTTTGTGCCCAGTTGAGCTACCCAGTGGTCAAGTAGGACCCAGTGGTCGAGGTGGAGAGTCAAGCAGGACTCGGTGAACCAAGCAGGGTTCACGGGGTGTCAAGTAGGACCCCCAGCTGAAGGCCAATCCTTTAGTATCCGGATATTAGGAGTCAGATTGTATGAGAGTCAGTGGTGATTGTGATGGATGTGATGGAATTGCTTGGTTGGGTTAATATAGTTACTGTATGTAATACACTATGTTTCGGTGTGCTTACTTTCGAATGATGATTGATGTATATGTATAAATATGCATGTATATCCGTTAAGCTCCATTCTATATTAATTACAATGCCAAACACTCACCCTTGCCTTTTTTTTTTAGTAACCAGTGACAGGGAGGGGGAAAGAGCCATGGAGTCACGCCAAGGGGGAGATCGGTGCCAGGGTCCGAGTGACTTTGAGTGACTCTCTATAGAGTTATATGTGTCTATAAGAACTTCCGAGCATTATTATTAGCTGTGTTTTGACCAAGACCTGACCGAATATAAATCTATATTTTAAAATACATCACTGTCTATTTATATGCTTTCATGATTGCTATGACAACTCTTTGGTTAACAGAATCATTTTTAGGGCGAGATTTTTCGGGAGTCCATTTGCATGTTTTGCCCAATCCGATGTGCGAAAGGTATTCGCTCAAGCGAATAGAAACCTCGTTCAAGCGAGAGTCCAGAATCTCGCTCAGACGAGTAGGGGCCCCGCTCAAGCGGGAGGCCCTGATTCCCTTTTTCCCCATCCGTTGTGCTTAGATTAACTTGTTCTTCTTTCTAGATCTCATTTATTTAATTTGACTGCGACTGCCGTCACTTGAATAAGTCAGTAAAACTAAATGCTATTTCACTAAACCTCGATTAATTTTCAAGAAAAGGAAAAATTTATCATAAGATGTAATCAATTGAATAAAAATAAATGCAAAAATAACCTAGGACGTTACAACGCCACTATACACATCGATTTATCATAATGCAAAACACTTTAATCTCATAATCACCATAAACTAATTACACTTCACATTCACACATACATACACATACAATTATCATTCAATAACTATTCTCATTATCCTAATTCCAAGCTTCGACGATTTGTTCTTGATGCCGATTGCGCCCTCTAAGCGCTGGGTTCAAGGTTCTACTTTCGAATCCAACACCCGCTTCACCGCTCGGTCCTCCAATGTCTGTTTCGCTACCTACGGAGGTCGAAACGCAAAACTTATCAACGTTATACCACCCTCATTGCTCTAAAGACCATTTTCAACTCCCATGCACTGGAGGAGTAGGAAACAGAAGCCCCACCCACCATGCATGGCCATCGGCTAGAGAGAGAAAGTGAAGAGGGAGAAAGATAACTCAATTTGAAGGGTCCATTGTACTCACCTCGAAGCCACGATCTCAAAAACGTGGTTATTTCGAAGTTTCGACGTGAAACAGGCCTTCCCTTGGGAGCACCAAGCTCACGTCAATGGTGAGGGAAGAAGAAGAAGAAGTTGGCGTGAAATGAATGAGGAAGAAGAAGGAATTTTGATTATTTAAGACTCAAGGGCAAAATGGTCATTTCCCCTATTTCTTTTATAATTTCTTTGAAAGTTTTAATTAAACTTTTACCTTTTACCCCCATTGGTAACTTCTAAATTTACCTCATTCTAATTACACCTCATTTAACCTTTTATAATTAGTCGATCAAGTAAATTTATTTATTTCCATAATAGTTAATTATTTATAATTACATTTATAATAATAATAATCCCTAAAAATATCCAATAAATCTCTATAACAATTATTAATATTTTTCGCCAATCAAAATTTTAACTAAAATACTCGGGATGTTACAAAATTCATTGTACATATAATGAATAATGTTACAAAATTCATTGTACAAAATTCGATGACCAAGGTAAACAGTCTTCTTCCCATGAGTAAGTTGACAGTAACATGTGCCTTCCTCACATATAGGGCATGCATGATGACCCTTAACACTGTACCCACTAAGATTCCCATATGCTGGGAAATCATTAATTGTACCAAATAACATCGCCCGCAATTTAAATTTTTCATGTCGAAACCCATCAAAAATCTCAACACCTTCCTCCCAAAGCATCTTCAAATCATCAATTAAGGGGCTGAGATATACATCTATATCGTTTCCAGGCTGACTTGGTCCTGAAATCATCATAGACAACATTACATACTTGCGTTTCATGCATAAGTTTGGGGAGAGGTTATAGATAATCAAAAGAACAGGCCATGAACTATGTCTGCTACTTAAGTTGCCATAAGGGTTCATCCCATCTGTAGCCAGCCCAAGCCTAAGGTTTCTTGGATCGTCACCAAACTCTAGAAATAATTCATCAATTTTCTTCCATTGTAAACCATCAGCTACATGGCGAATCTTGTTATCCCGTTGCCTCTCATCTGCATGCCATGTAAGGTTCTTTGCATCAATTGGGTTAGCAAATAACCTCTTGAACCTTGGAATTATTGGAAGATACCATAAAACTTTCGCCGGAGGCTTGTTTCTGCTGTTGTCCCATTTAACACCTCCTTTCTTCAATTTGTATCGTGATAAATGGCAAACAGGACATTCATCCAAGTCTTCATGTTGCTTCCTGTATAATATGCAATCATTTGGGCACGCATGTATCCTCTTATACTCCAGACCCACCGGACACAAAACCTTTTTCGCCTCATAGGTGCGATTCGGAAGTGTGTTACCTCCAGGTAGCATTTCCTTTAACAATTGTAGCAATTCACTGAAGCTTTTATCAGTCCATCCATTTTTTGCCTTCAGGTTGACTAACTTTAGCACGGCTGACATTCGTGTGAATTTAGTACAACCTGGATACAAAGGCACTTTGGCGTCACTGCGTATATTATCATACACACATGCCTGTTGGAAAGCCTCGACTCCAATATCATTGATCATGTCCTCTAGTCGATCTTCCATATCTGAATCTACTCGGTCGGTTTGGGGTGCACTTGACATGGTAGATAGTGCCTCTCCATGCCATATCCATCTGTTATAACTTAGCATAATTCCATCACAGAGGAGATGCTCTCGAATTTCTTCAACTTTCAACCGAGTCTTGTTTAAACAGTTCACACAGGGGCAATATAATCTTCCATTGAAGTCATCAACGTTTCTTGTAGCGTAATCAAGAAACGCTTCAACCCCATTCTCATACTCCTCGGTTGTACGTAGTGCACTCATCCAACTACGATCCATGAGTTGAAACAACCTACTTAAACAATGAACACATATGACACAAATATCATTCGTAGATATTAATATCATATCCATTAGGATGATAGTTTAAAATTGGATTCAAAGGAATCTAGGACTACTTAATTTTGATACAAGGTTACAAAATCGTTACTAATAAAATTATATGTAGGGAAAGAAAAAGAAAATGTAAAAAAATAACTAAGTGGAAATATGTTCAGGTTCTCTAAAAGTCTTAAAAAACTATTTAGAAACTATATATGTATAAAGTCTTAAAAATTTAAACTACTCAGATTGAACAAAAACAAAAGACAAAGTTGCAGCCTCAAAAAATTTAAAGCAAGGAGGCTCATCAAACAAGAATTCAAGGTATGAACCAAAGTTAAAGAATAAGACTATTTTTTGAAGTCTATGTCTTAGCATGATAGAGTTACCTGGATAACAAGCAAGGGTGCAGCTAAGAAGCAACCAGATGCAAGGAAATGACTATAGTTGTACTGCACTGACTTACTGAGGAAGCGGAGGCCGAGCCGATTCAAAAGCTGAGGTCTTATAAAAACTAAACCAGATTCTGTAACAATAAATATTGTTAGTGATGTAATCTAATTAATTTCTACACTCAATCATACTCGTGAATAATAATAATAACTTTACTTTTTATATTTGTTGCTTCCTTTTAACAAAAAGTTTATTTACAAGATGAAACAAATTCAAGAGCAGGGATGTCTGTGATCTATTCTTTCTTTAATTTCTTTTACTATCTTCATTTTCTATTTCAGATACGTGGCGTTGTTCTGACTTTTTCTCCGTGAAGAGATGTCTGTGAAAAATAGGTGTAATATACCTCGCTCTGTGATTAGGCAAATTGCCAACAGAGGTTTTTCACTTTTCCAGCCTATATATCTGAATTTCTAATTTTTTTCCTTGAACTCGTTGCAGGATGACTTTATGACACAAAGATTTAAGTGACGAAGAAGCAGGATTTCAAAATAGAGAACAACATTGAAGAACACAACTATAGAATACTATTACTACCAACAATCAGTAATCGGACACCATTTCATCAAAAATAAGAAAAACACTGACATATAATAAACAACACATAAAAGCAAACATGAAATCCAAAAAAAAGGCACCGTACTTCCATGTCAACAAAACTACTTACTCAGGTCAAAACACTCAATAATCCAGTGTTAATGCTCAGGTTAAAACACTCAATAAACTAGTGTTAATGCTAACATAATAACATTCATCAAAAAGTACGCCCTTTTTATGATGCAAAAATCAAACCTTCCCGCCCCTAATGCCAATAATAAGAGATTGAACTTGAAAGACAGGTAGCAAATCATGCACTTGCAACCAGACCCAATCTACAGCCACAAAACCAGTGGTATTCTGGCTTAACCATCACAACCAAGTTCACTGCTTTGCTAGACTACAACAACAGCAATCATACAATTAACATAGACCTAGCCACAAGAAACTAAATAACATTTCCTCAATTACTTCCCAGTTTCCATTAAATCAGAAACAAAATTCAGTTCCAATCACATCACAACGTAAAATTCATTCCTCATAATTATCAGCTGCATTTTCTTTTGCAATCAAACTTTCTGAACTAACAACATAGTATATCCTAATTAAAGTCCATGCCTGCAATTAATATCAGCCAGCCATTATATATACGTATGAACCTTACTCAAGAGTTTTTAATATTTAAAAAAAATACAAGAGTTAGTTGAGTTTTGAAAGTGAATGAGGATATAATACAAGTTGTAGAGGTGATTAATTGACATGTTAGAAAAGGTAATGATGAATAATGATGGATTGTGTGTGTGACAGATGAGAAGAATAATAATGTGAGAAACAAAAAAAAAGTCTAAAAGAAGACAAGAAGAGGGTGAGAGATGTACTAGAAGTCATTATTGAAAAAGATTCCAATAGAAATCTTTAAAAGTGAGTGTTTTAACTAGAGTTAATTTCCAAAGGGCCAAAAGGTTTTACTACAGAAAATGATGCATTCAAATAGGAGTAACACAGACTGCTCATGAAATAACCACACGCCCCTTTAATTTTTCACAGGCAAAAATAGTGCTAATATGGTCTCAAGAAAAGAAAAAAGATGAAAGAATAACTCAAGTGTAAACCATGTATTTGGGAGTTGCACTGAACTTCTGATATCCTTTGATGACTTTGTTCACTGCATCAAGGAAGCCTTTCTCTGTTAGAGTCTTCCTCCGGGAATGAATAGCATACACACCAGCTTCTGTGCATACACTCCTTATATCAGCACCTGGAGAAAACAAAAGCTATCTATAAGACAACCAATGTCTATAACTACTCACGCATGAAGCACAAGGTTTAAGAGTAAGGATTTAAGATAAAAGAAAGAATGGAAGCTGCAAAAATCCCTCTAAATCAGAACAACTTTGACCAAGTATATCAGCCAGAATGATGAAATTCTTGGCAGATTGATGTCAAATAGTATAAGCCAAATAGAACGAAAGCACAATTTAACCATTAAAAAAACAAACCTCAAATCCTCATGAATGGAGCCATGCAAGGGGGCGTGGGTTCACCTAAGGCTATACTAGTTAGGGAATCTTTAATGGTTAAGAAGTGGAAATACAATGATTTCTAAAAGTCCTTATAAAATTATGTGATTTAAAATAAAACCAATCATGAAAAATATCATTTAAGAATGCCTTAAACCATATCTCTTGTACCACAAAACTTTTGATAATGAGCCAAAGCATATTCATCTCCATTAAAATCCTGATATATTAGTTATGTTTCACTATTATGTTTCTTATATTAATTTATGTTGGGATTTAGTGTTCAAAAACAAGAAAAAGATTATGTTGAACTTTTGATATACCATGTGTTTATCAATGTGGTAGAATAGAACCCCTGATCAACCAATTACAAGGAAGTAGTGCTACCTTTGCATCTATATCACGAGCAAATGCATCACCATGTTGGAAACAAGAATAAAGATATATATTGTAGCATGATGTCCTTTAATTTTAACTACCATTTACACCATTAGCAATGAACTTGAGAAATTTCAGGCAGAATGCAGAACTTGGCAGAATGCAGAATGCAGAACTTTAGTGTTCAAAACCATGTGTTTCACACTTTCACAAATTAGCCAGAGTCAACACCTACGCTAAAACTACTTGTGAGAATGAACTAAGCATTATCTTTATTTCTATAAGAGATTTCTAAGAAAAACCACTGAAATTATAGTCCTCCCCACCAATGTGGCTTCCCTGTACGAAGAGGGTGTTGTTATTATTATCACATGGATTGGCTTCCCTATAACCCCTTCCCCCAACCTGTAACCCCTTCCCCCAAACCCGCAACCTACTCCTACCAAAAAAAACACAACCAACACCCAAACCCCCCAAAATCAACAGCAAACCTAAACACAAGAGGAGAAAGAGGGTACCACATTTCACCCAAAAAAAAGCAATGGAATCAGCAGCCAATCCCAAGATCTATCTCAGAAAAATGTGTGATTGCCTCCAGTAAGAGTCCCTTGACAGAAAATTCATACTCAATTTTCTTTTCAAGGTCTGCAACCTCACATGAATATTCTCAGCCAATCACATGAATATTCTCAACCAAAAATCCAAAAAACTGAATTCAAAAGACACTACTAGATGATTCACTAGACAGTACTCAACTTTTTTTCTTTAATCCAAATTGAAAACAAGCTTGGAGTTTAACACATTTGGCTTTGTTACAGATTGTAATTTCGCCACATCTCTGTCTCCTTCATCAAATGAAATTCTATTCTATAACAAAATGTACAATTTCAAATACCGTAACAAAGACACATACTATCCATCAATACAGAAGAATAAATACGTATATAATAATTAATCAAAAAAGATAAATGTGAAAAAAAATGTAATATTAATACAGCAAATACCAAGTAGCAGAGGAAGACACGAAATATCTTAATCGAAATCAAACCCCAACATTGCAGCGCTGAACTAACTGATACTTAACAGTGTCCTCATTCTTTTTCTTGCAAAGGAAATCAACCTATAAAAGAAAATAATTCATTTATGATTAGAAATCAGAAATAAAGCGTGTGTGGAGGGGAATCGAAAATAACAAAATAAAGCGTGTGTCTGATGTATCACAAGGGTGTGTTCATTTTAACATCAGAATGCAATCATATCTTGAAAATAGACATCACTTGTTCATTTTGTTCCAGATTTCCTTGCCTTGAAAGAACTAGTTTATAAAATCAAACAATTCACCAGCTCTCTCTAACTTTAGTTCCCTAACAGACATTATTACGGGTTCAATTCCAATTACCTGAAATATAAGTTCTATTTGGAATGATTTCCCCTTCCCTTTTCTTCCCCAAGTTCCTGGAAAAAATGAAAAATAAAGGTTAAATTTTAAAATAGAATGCACGAAACATCCCCAAATGCATGAAATCCAAGGATTTCTCTGTGTATATGAGTCTCACTTTTTCAGCTAGATTAAATTTAAAATTACAGGTATGAATTCATAGTAGGCTAAAAAGAGGTAGAATAATAATTTTTAAATTCATAAAAAGAAACTATCTAAAACTCATCCTTAGCCATCACACTATGTTCATCGAGAGTTAATTGACCCAATTTTTAACAATCTCACAAAGGGTTTTACAAAACCCTTTCTAAGGAAAAGGGAAAACAGAGGGATAATGGAGGAGAAACACATACCTTGCGTCGTAACAGAGGGAGGTAAGCGGAGAAGAAAGAGAGAACTTCACCGCCGTCGATAGAGGAACTTCACCACCGTTACGATAATGAGGCAAGAGAAGAAGGGGGAGACAGGGATTTCGAGGGAGAAAGAGCATGCGAAGGAAACAATAACACCACCACGCAGAGGACGACAGTGGTGGGTACGTGCAACAGAGACAAGGACGACGGTGGTGGGTACATGCACACAAGAGGAAGGTAGGGCGGGAGTGAGAGAGTTTTCGGGAGTGAGAGTTTTCGAGAGGTATAGGGCTTTCGGGAGTGAGAGTGTTTTCGAGAGGGAAGGATTTGAAAGGGCTTTTTTTTCTCACCGGTCCAAAAGGCAAGACCGGTACATACATCAACCTTTCTCACCGGTCCAAAACCAAGACCGGTACACACATAAACCTTTCTCACCGGTCCAAACCAAGACCGGTACAAAATTATGTATTTCTCACCGGTCTAAATTGTAGACCGGTCTAAAATTTCATATTATTTACAAAATTGCCACCGCCTACTTTTTTACACCAGTCACTTTACAACTGGTGTAAGATCCCAGGTGTAAAAGACCTTTTTTCCACTAGTGGAAGGAACTAGGTCCCTTTTATAGGCAACTCATGGACATCCATTATGATTATAATATTCATAATATTTAAATTTTTTTATCAATTCTTATATTTATCTATTAAATACAAGATACAACCTTAAATAATGTGATGATTTTAGATTGAATAATACTTTCTCACAAAAAAACAAAATCTCTCCATACTTGTCTGTTATAATGTTATTCACCACCTGTCAATATTGTGATAAGTCTTCCTATAAAGTAGTTTGAAATAATAATTTGAATACGTGACATGTGATACAACATACCATCATACTAATTGTAGGGAATCTTAAACCCAATGAAAAAAAATCTTAAACAGTGATTTATATGGCGCTTTGTTCAATGTAAATTTTTGGATGTAACTCTGCATTATACCTTATTTTCTAGAATTATAGTGTTTTACTAATTTGCTCCAAATCCTTCTTTCTTCCCCTTCCCCTTTCCTATTATTTGTTTGAGGTGAAACTGTAACTTGTCCATTTATTTATTTTTGGTTTTGGATTATTAAAATAAATGGCTTGATGAAGTTTTAAGATTGAAATCCATCTAGCGTTGTTCCTTTTGAGAGATAATTGCCCATTAACTTTCAGGTGAGTACAAGATGAATCATCTTGAGTTGGTGTTTGGATGTTTAGCTCGTGTATGATTATTAAAATGTCAGAAGCATGAAAGTTGTTGGCTGAGGTAATTGTTAGGAACATAATTGTTGCTCTTTCTACAACTTGAGTGCTCCATAGAATGTTTGCCAAAACTAAAATACCCAATCCATTACTTCCTATTAAACTATGGTGTTACCTAAATCTTCATATTTTACTTTTAAAAGAATAAACCTGTGAGATATCAAAGAATTCATCTGTGCTACAAATGATATTTGAACAGGAAAATAATGAGAGACATATAACAATTAATTATCTTCCTATTTATCACAAAATGAGTAGATTAGTTGACTAGGGTTGCTCCAATCAAGTCCATAAAATTTTGGTAGAGAGAATTTTACCACTCTTATAAATGTTTTACCCAGTCCGAGCCTAAATAAAATATATTAAACCAAAAAAATCCAATCATTACATTTTGAGTTTTGCTTATCTATTTTCCAAAGATTTCACACTAGGCTTACAAATTACTAATGCAAATTCCGTGAAGACTCACACAAGACTTATAAATTACTAATGCGGTTCCTTATTACAAGTCCAAGTTATGGGAACAAAATAAGCTAAATATATCAATTGGTCTCTTATCTTTTATGTTTGTTTCAATGCCGTCCTCTATTTTTTTTAATTCAATTAGGTCCTTTATCTTTTAAAAAGGTGTTAGTTGAGTCCTTCCATAATTTTCTTCTCACTTTGTTTGTATCATATGTGTCAATGCTTTATTTATTGTTGTGGCCATGGAAAATGACCTCGTTTTCAGACATTGAGAGACACACCTATAAAAGTGGCATCTTTGTTTTCTTGAGTTATGTAACGTAGCGGTAGAATCACCTACACACCAAGAAGGCAGAGCTCCAAAGACATAGGGAGAGAGGTAAATGTTCTTGGGTTGCTAGAGTCATCTTTACTAATGGTTGTTGAGTATGTTATCTATTCAACCTTCATTTTTGTTTTCATTAATAATAGTTTTTTTTGTTGGTCGGTAATGAATGAAAAACAAGGTTTTTTATGATGTGTGGTTGATGGAAAATATTTTGTTAGGGTTAGGTTTAGGTTTGCCTAACAAAAAGAGTGTATGTGCTAAGGTTTTTAATGTGTTGGGGATTTTCCATTTTTTGAATTAGGTACCGTTAACTGTTATTGTTTTAGGATGGATCCTCGTTTTAAGTTAGAGATTTTCCATGAGGACGTTTTGTTAAAGAACATGAGAAGAAGTTGAGATACACTGGTGAAGAATCTAAATGGGATATTGATAAGGACAAATGAAGTTACTTTGAGGTGATGGAGATTTTTAAGGATGTGTGGGATATGCCAATATTGAAGAATTATGATATAAAATTAGGGGCAAGGAGTTTCATGTTGACCTGATGCCATAATTAGTTGATCATGATTGTTTTGGGATAGCAAAGGTTATACGTTCTCAAGGGAAGGTGTGGATTATGAACCCTATAGAGGTGCCAGACATTGTTACGAACCTAATTGCCAAAAAAAAATACAAATGTTATGGCTAAGGGTGATCAATGTAATGATGGTGTTGAGCTAGGGGTTGAAGAAAAGGGTGACGACTTACTTATTAATTGTGTTAAGGTTCAGGGTAATGTTTTTGCAGCTAGGTGATAATGAAGGAGAAGACAAGGATGATATTGAAATCCATTTCCATGATTCAAATGATGAAGAGGTTGATCAAGAAGATGTAATGAATGGTTAACCAAAATCTATTGTTCATACAAGTTCTATTGTAGTTGATAATGTTGAGGTAAGGAGTGCTAACAAAAAAAATTAACATCAACAAACAACCACCAACAATTCAAAGAGATAAATGATTTTCCTAACTAACTAGTAAGAATACAATAACCATCTACTTTAATGTTTTTAACCAATTTTAGAATTTATGTTATCCAATTTCATTTCTATATTCTTAATCAACACAATATACATAAACTAAAAGGAAACAAAATATAACTAACCTCTTTCCAAAATATAAAATCAATCCATTAGAAATGCTTTATTTTTTATTCACAAAGACAATGGTATCTTGTTCTCTTGAAATGAAAGACTTAATGAGGTGATTGGGAGGATAAGAATAGTGATAGAAAAGATGTGGGTGTTGCTGCCAAAGAGAAAGAAGGGGAGAAGAAGAAATAAGGGATGAAGGTGTGCAGGTTGCCTAAAACAGCTTAATTTGGCATAGGTATGGTCCCATTGCGCTAAATCCGCGTACAAATTTTTAGAAAATCATGGCATGAGCGTGGGATACAGTCTCACACTAAAACCATTTTGAACTCGGTGTTTGTCCTATGCCATATTCAAATTGTCTCACATTAAACTTGGCGTAGGACAATGGCCCCCGTGCTAAAATAAGTTATTTTTGTAGTGTTTGTCATATAATGTAAATTTTGTTATTATTAGTCAAACAATAAAACATAAAAATTTGATCTCATTTTACATCAATGTGTTGTGAGTATATATAACATGAAAAATTACTCATACCAATAAAGTTTTCACTTACTAAAGTTTTCCATAACTATATTTTAATGTGCATGTTATCATGAAAATCTTCATACCAATAAAGTATGTCATAACTGATAAATGGTTAAGTCTTTTACGTATGTGGTTAAGGGTTTGAATTTTATTACTCTAAATAGGAAACTTTATTTAAAAAGACAAAAGCTACCTCAATTATCTTTATATGCAATGGGTGAAAAGCAAAAGAGTTTAATTAAGCCCCTATGTTTTCTCAATAAATAGATGAACCATTAAATTTTAATCATGATATAAACTAAGGAGAAGGTATCTTCAGAATGCACCAAACCTATGAACTCCAAATATGTCCAAATTGCCAAGTTGAAAGTTCCTCTACCAGTCACAACCAAATCTGGCTTAAAAAATGCTTAATCTTAATCTTAATGAAAAGAACAAGTTACCAAAATCAACAACTAAAATGAACCTAAATTATACTCATGTAGCTGTAATTGTTTTAGTAAAGTAATAATGTAACCAACATCTAGCTGACATTATCATAGTTAGGTGAATTGTATACCAAATATATTGGAATTGTCATAGCTTGTTATACTCAAATAATATTATGTAAAACAAAAGAATTCACATTAGCACCAAGTGGGATTTTATGTAGCAAAGAAAGGTTGATTGGATTTATGGGAGAATATATTAGCAAATCCTATTATAATGGTAATCACCCCAAAACTGATAAGCAATGTATTTGACTGCAATATCATACATATGTACAAAATTGGCATGCAGAAATATTAATAAAAAACTAGCGTGGAACAATGCAAATTTCAATGGTCAAATCTTCACGCCAAAATGCTAGAGGGAATAATATATGAAACTATTATTGTCATAGACTATATTGCTTAATTGTAATTAATAAGCATATAAAAGGTGAGCAAACAAGAAGACAACATAATTAAAACACATGTATTTAACTGTAATTTTCTAACAAGAGTAATTAACTTTCTTGGTGAGAAATGAGGATACTACAATTACTACTTTAATATGGCGACCGAATAATTAACTTTATTATTTCTGAATCAAACCTGCACAAACAAGCCTTACTACTCTTCATTTGCATGTATATTGACAAAATTGAGTTAAGAAGAAAGCAGGACAATGAAAATATAGCATTGCTCACAAGAGGCACATAATCTTGAAGATTTAACCAAATGAATCATGATCTGTCTTAAACATTCAAGATTGAGTGTCTTAAGTTCATTCAGAGGTCAATTCATCTAAAGCTGGGTAAGCCTTTTCCTCCTATGTTGAAGTCTGATATAGATACAAGTCATACAACTCATGTATACAAGCATATAAAATTCACAAGGATATGAGTTTTTTCAATAAATTATAACAAAAAAAATACCGAGTTAAAAAAAAAAGAATAGCTACTTTAAAACAATTGAAGAAAGCATATAAAATATTAGTCGGAAAGGATAATGAAAAGTAGTGTTTGGTATCTTAGCATCATGGCAAACAGTGACCTTTTTGCACTGATCCATCCACTAACTCAACTCAAGGCACACGGGGTGAAAGAATTTGAAGAAAGCAAATCTTATAATTGAAACTTTTTTTCCCGCAAATAGATTGATATGTGAAACACAAGTACAATTCCACACGGTAACACATAATTCATTTCACTCAATCATTCATGTTAGATTCCACCGGCATGAATAATTCATGTTGTAAACTCAATATATCTGAGAGAATAAAAATTAGTTATATTAAGAGAGACACTTAATGATAAAATATTTACACTTTAAAATATTAAAAATATGAAGAGTTGTGTAATAATTTAAAGTGGCAAATGAAAAAATATTATAAATAAATAAATAATGTAATAAATCAGTGTTATTAAATAGCTGTTGTGGATTATCTCGCGACAAACTAAAAAAAAATTATAAAAGTTATACTGACGGGGTATAACATACATAATAAAATAAAATTATATATATATATATATATATATATATAATGCTCAAATTAATCTAAAATAAACAATTTACACTCCATAATGTCATAAATAATTTAAAAAACCATATCATATCACCCAAAAGTATTAAGATCAATCACCAACAATAAAATTAAGCCAAAATCTCAAAATAACATCCAAAGACTAAACAAACCTAAAGTGTGATATATATATATATATATATATATATATATATATATATATATATATATATATATATATATATATATCAAAATTAATATATAGCAAGATAGGATTATGAAATTAAGTATAATGCAACACTATGAAATATATCAAAAATGATATATTTTTTTATAATGCAGAGTATGACATATTTGTTTAAGAAAACTGAAAAGTCACATTATAATTATATTAAACAAAGAAAAAACAATATAAACAAAGAAAAAAACACAATAGAAATGCAAAGTATAAACAAATAAAACAATATTAAAAAGAAATATAAAGTAAAATATAAATACAGTATAAAACTATATAAACAATAAACAAAGAAAACATAAAAAAAAAGTCCAGGTATAAACCAATATAGACATAGTATAAAGGGTAAAACAAAGGAAAAACAACGAGTCAGTTGATAGTTAATTTATGACGTTTTCAGCTTATTGTGATGTAGTTGTGTGAATATATTTACGGCGTTTTCAACGGTTCGAATTTAAATTTCCAGTTGCTTTTCGTAAAGTTTGCCGAATAAGTACCCGGTGAATTTTCGTATATATTTATTTGGTTCTCATTCTTTTTGCAGCTTTATAATTGTGTAGCAGAATGTTTGATAACGTATTACTCAAGAGAGAAAGAAATAGAACATAAATGGTATAGAATCAGCCCAATCTACCTCATTCGGGTTAATGTCCACAAGTTGAGTATGCTATAGCGTGTTTACCCAACAAAATCTAGTATTAACTTAAGACACTTTTTAATATATGCGTGTGTGATAGAATAAATTGTTTTAGAGCCAACCATTTACACTGGTGTTTTTTTCTCTTTTGTTGTTCTACGATTGTTCTTAGTTTATGGCCTTTCTGGTACTTGTGTGCTTCTTGGCCATAATAGCCTGAGTCTGAAGGAAAGCTGTGAACAACTGAACAAATCGGATCACAGCACATATTGCGTAAAAGGGATTGCTTAATCTACCTCGTACCACAGCTAGGCATTCCCCATATATTTCTGATAACGAATCTTCTAACATTAATGTTACATCTTTAGATTCAGATTTAAGTGATCGAGATGGATCAGCTAACGAGAGTGGCAGAGTGCAGTGCTCCAAGGTTAGAGTAGCTGCTATAACTTGTATATAGGTAAATTCCAAAGCTGTCATGTACCTTTTATTGTTGGATTTGCCTAAAATTAAAATGGATAATGTTTTCTTAAATTGTTGAAAGACTAGAACGGAGAGTAGCAAATTGGTGCGAAAACCAATTGTTTCTCAACATACATAATTTCTTTGAAATTGTCAATCAATCTTGGCTTCTTATACTAGTGAATGGGAGAGCATGGACACATGGCATGTGTGGGTTGGTTTGCGACATTTCATTTTAGTGGGCTTATTAGACAAGATGCAAAATGACACATCATTTCGGGTTCTCGCCCAAGTGCCTTTAGCCTTGCCAATAAAATAGGGCTCATTTGTACATGGAAGGCACTCTGCTTCTATTGCTGAAACTCTGCTCCGATCTCAAACTTGCATATCGATCTTGTTCCTTTAGAGCTTCCTGGCTCATATACGAAAGACAGCCCGCATTGTCTCACTAAGTAGCCATTTCTTCCCTCTTATTTTAAGCATTTGTTTATTTTATGCCTAATTATAGAAATGAGAGAAAACACGATTGATGAGTCAGTGAGTGTGATATCACCTCCACCGACATGGCCATCTACATCATCCTGGCATAATCCATGGATGGTGTTAACCCGTATCCACCTAATGCAGGGAGTAGGGGGTGGACGTCCCTTAAGGACGATGATTAGGCAAGGACGGAGCGAGCTATTAGAAAAATATGACATGTCATCAGATTTGTTTACGAATCTGGAGATAGTTACTTTTTTTGGGTCTAATTGTAGTGTCGAACATTACCTTATTGACGATGTGGCTTTTTACAGTTGTGTCATTTTCTTTCAACATATGGTCATCCTCATGGAGTCCGAAGGACACTCCAGCACTAACTCTCTTAAGTTAGATAATATAACATACCTTGGTGGGTCATAAATAACAAGTATTTATAGATTTGGGTGGTAGTTGAGTCCAATATGGCATTGTATCAATGAGGATCTATAAATCACGGTAAAAACTGACACCTTTATAGACATTCTTGATACCTTCTACAAGTTAGTTACTGGTGTACCCTAACACATCTGTTAGACTCTCTCTAACTTTGATCTTAAGGAACTTCGATCAGAGGATTAGGATTATGTTAGGGGTCGACTGGTGTCATGAGGTGCTTTGTGTAGCGTCTTCATTTTATGGGCATCGTTACGGTAGTGTACAATTTAGGTCGATGTGAGGTCTAAATCACATAGGATTCCCCTCTGACAGAGAATTTTCATCAACATACAACAATCAATTTTATGTATATATTCCTTAATACTTCTTAATACTCTAAGGTGGCTATTCCAAATACTCTCATGGAATAAAAAAAAAAACACCCTTTAATACTCTCACGTTAAACCCAAATTTTGGTTTCAAGCTAGTCAAGCCAATGCATCAGCCTCATAGTTAGAGTCCCTATATATTCATTACATCAAACTGCTTTAAAAGTAGCTTTATACTCTAGACCAAAGCTCTCCCAGTAGCAACAACACTTTGTTGACTCTCTACTCTACCATTTGACTCTATATATTTTTATTTTGTCTATTACGTCCTTTGTATTGAATCATCTAAAGTTGAAGATGTCCTTTACTACTAAAGCCTTCACTCTGTCTCTAATTAGTTATGAGATCATGTTAGGTTCTTTGGTGTTACTTTTCCTTAGTATAAACCAGTATGTTATTTGACCTGTGTTGATAAATCTTGGTTCACTTTGCTGCCAACTCCATTGTAAATTAATTATATAAGCATTGTCATCTTTAGTGGCTGCTAGATTTTTCACCCTGAGATTTTGTGAATATCTTGTAAAGGTTATTCCGAAGATAGGAAAGAAACTCAAACATTAAAAGTTATTTTGTAATTACTATGTGAAAAAATGCTCCAACTCTGAAAGGGTAATACAATTGGTACCTAACATTTTATATAAATGTTAGACTTCAAACACCTTGGTTTAGATATTTATTTCCATTTACTTACCACTATTCCAATATAATTGAGTACATTTTTTTAGTAGATTGTGTATTATCAGCATTTCCATCCTTGCTAATACTAAGGGAATGACAATTCTATGACCACTTCTAAAAAACATGGATCCACATATGGATATTAATTTCATTTAATTATCTAATTCTTCCACACATCAAATCTTCATTAAAATATCTTTAAAAATGAATTAAGAAGATCTAATTGAAATATTTTAAAAAGATATAAAACTTAATAGACTAAAAAATAATTAAAGATTTAACTTAAAATTTACTTAAAAAAAATGTGGGACAAACTATTCTGTCAAAACCCTTATTGTGCCAATAATTTGTTCTCAAACTCAACTTTGCCCGTATTATGGCATTATCGGTGTAATACTTTAAAAGTCCTTAATGCACTGAAAAACCAAAAACAAAAGTGGTACATGCGAACAATACACTCTTCTCTTTGCATGTTCTTTCTGTAGGAAAAGAAAAGTGGTATATACAAAGTTAAAAACAAGAACATGGTTGAATTAATCAGGTGATGTAACGAGGAGGAAGTTGTCCTTTTCGAAGAAAAGAAAGAGAGTACTCAGCGGCATCAATGAGATCAGCAATGTCGTGAAGAGAGCGTTCCTCAGAACCCACCCAGAACATTGCACGTACCTCTGCTTTCTTTGCAAGTCTCAATGCGAAGCTTAGTGGCAACTCTGGTGAATTCAACCTTCGAAGTATTTCCCGATACAGCGACAGCACTCGCCCTCTGTTTCGGCTCAAATCCTCTGCTGTGGCCCATATCAGGCCCTTTCCCATTTCACTGCGACACCAAACAAGAAGTTGATGTGATGGGGGAAGGTGAATCAAAAAGAAGGCAGCAACTACGAGATGGTTCATACTTCATATCAAACAAACAATTACTAGATATCAATCCGTAGTATTATATTAATATCTTAACATCTCTTTTCATAAATAATTCAAGACCTTAAATTTAACAGGGATGTGAACAGATAATCCATATATAAATTGATTGAAATCAAATTCACTATCTAGAGAGGTCATTGTCATTGCTAAAATTCTAAATACAACAATCAAAATGAGCCAACATGAGTAGAATGTCCTTATGTTACTAATCAACAAAGAGCTATTCTGTCATGGGACGCGCTTTTCGTGTTTCCAAATCTAACAAGAACTAGATAATATGGGCTCCCGTCTGTCCACAGTCTGCACTTGTATGGAAAATTGGGAGTAATGGTGACAGTAAATTCCTTAATTAATTCTTATAATAGTCTTTTATTCCAAGGTTGTCCCTAATCAAGGTACTACTGGTTTTTATATAACTTCCCATTTTCATCCTAAGTGAATTTATCTCTTAATTGGCTATTGCTAAGGTGTGTCACTTAGATCATGTCATTCACACAAACCACAATGAATGATCATTCAAGACCATTTAAACAGATAAAGCAGACGCATATCAAGGCACATGTCGTGAGTGACAGTGGCTAGGGACCATGGTTGTCAAACTCTAGTTTTAACTATGTTTCTACATGTGGAAACGTGTTAAAACAGTTGGAGACTCAGACCTCTCAGACTCGGGTATACTCGTTCAAACTCGGGCAAACTCGTGAGTTTTGAGGGAGTCCACGACTCTACATAATTCAAAACCCTAATTCCAATTTATTGAAACGCACCGTTTTAGCCCTTTGTTTCCCTTTCTTTTAGTTTCACGCAGCCACTCTTCATCTTCTTTTCGTGCAACGACCTTCAACTGCGCGACACCGACTACGTTCTCCTAGTCCGACTCCAACTGCGCGACACCCACCCACTGTTTTGGCCCCTGTTTCCTGTTCCTTTCTTTTAGTTTCACACAGCTTCTTCCTTGTGCGAAACCTGTTTCGAGCGTGACCTACAAATTCCGAACCTTCTTCGCGAACCCTTTGTTTCGAGTGCGTGACATCCACCACCCTCCTCCAACGCTGACACCAACGCCTGTTCGCCCTCTGTTTTGTGCTCCGCGACCTGTACCATGTCACCGCAACAGAAACCCACCACTAACAGGTGCAAGCCCCCAACGCACTTGCGCCAAAAATAGTGGCAACCCAAAAATTGCGCAGGCAGAGAGGCACTTACGAGCCTAAGCTAGTAGATATGAGGGTTCTTGCGCAAGTGCGAGCCCTCACCTGCGTGTACTACCAAATTTTATTCTAATGCAATTATATATATATAAGATTAGGGTTACTACTCGGCCCAACAGCAAAGGCCTAGACTTTCTGAAATTAAGCCAACCTGGGGAGGCTCACAGGAGTGAGCCACCCACGTAGGTGCGAGGGGTTGATGTTTGGGGGTCACATATGCGAGCTGGCCAAAAGGGGGTTGCACATCAACAGCCCCCACTTCCTTCTACGGTAGTTTCTAAGACCTAATCAACAACATTTTTATCCTAAACTAGCACAAATTAATCAACAACAAAATCGAACAAAACAAATTCCTATTCTAAAAACTCCAAACAAAACAATAAGAAACCAATCCTACACACCATAATTTTCCTATTCTAACATGAGATTCCTAAAAATACATCATCACCTAACAAATTCCTAACATAGCATTCTATTATAGAAACACCACACAACTAATATAATAACACAAAAATAATACCAAAACATACCAACCAAGTGATTAATAAAAAAGAAAGAAAAAAAGAAGAGAAAGGAGAAGAAATACTTGATGCAAAGGTAGTGTTGAGAGTGAAAGAGGAAGGGAGAAGAAGTTTTTGTGTGGTTTATATGTTGGGGGGAGTGAGAGAGGGAAAAAAAGAAAGAGGATTAGGGTAAATATACGTGGAGAGATTAAAAGAGGAATGGGCGGTTATAAAACTTATTTCAAAATTTGAAACACATGTGACTTGTAGGTTTAAGCATTTAAAAACTCACGCAGGTGCGTGTGGTGGTGTAGATGCGCAGTTATCAGCATCTATCGCACACCTAAAAAACTAATAGGCTCACATATGCGCGAGCCCCTCGCAAGTGCAAGCAACTTAAAAATGGGTGGGCTTGTAGGTGCGAGAAAAACAATGGGAACCGAATTATTTGCATAGGGGAATGGGCACCTGCAAGCAAGGGCTCACGGGTGCGAGCAACCCCTAGGACATAGCCAAATTTTTGGCATCAGGATACAGATTTTCAAGCCAACTTATACCAAAACTTCCCCAGTACCACATTTTGAGACACAAGCCACATTTTCAAGCACAAGGCATATGAACATGGAATTTTCTAACCTTTTCAAAGACAAAATACCTTACAAGGCATCAATTTCCTACAAACACACTACATAGATCCTACATTAGCAGCACCTACAACATGCATTCATACACTTAAAACCAAAACTCAGTCACTCCACACAAAAAGCTAACAAACTCTCACAACCACAAGATCACTCACAAAACCAACACATTCTTTACAACATAAAAACACACCACAACCTAATAATCTTATTCTAACTAAAGTTTCTAATTTATAACAACACAACACACAAAAACACTAACACCAACACAAATATGCATAAATCAAAAGAGAAAAAGGATTAAAAACCGGGTTGCCTCACAGGAGCGCTTGCTTTAACATCCCTTAGTTGGACGGTCCATGAAAGACTCAAGGATCTGACCAGTGAATGATTGTGGTGAATCGCTCGACCTCACCACCCAAATATGGTTTGAGCCTTTGGTCATTCACCACCCAGCTTCTCTTGGATGAGAGTTTCTCTATTTCAATTGCATCATAAGGCCTAACTTCTTTCACCATAAAAGGACCCGACTGCTTTGATTTAAGCTTTCTAAGAAACAACTTGAGTCTAGAATTGAATAGAAGTACCAAGTGGCCCGGTTGGAAGTTCCATTGCGCCGACCTCTTTGTTGTGGAAGGCCTTCACTATCTCCTTGTATATAATTAATATTATATATATATATATATCAAAAAAAATATTTTAATTTTATGGTGTTTATTTTTTGGCCGTTTTAACCACTAGAAATGTGTGTCGTTTTGCATTGAATTAAATAATCTCATTCTTTTACTAAATTGAGTTATTGGTTACAATAAGATTCGCAAGAATATTATTGGTTAAATTATATATTTCATATATTAAAATCTGATCCGATTAGGAAAAATTAACTATTCCACTTTATATGGAAATTAGGAGAAAAAATTACTACTCTAGCTATGGAGCTGTAGATATACTATAACGGTTTTCCTTTGTCATATATATAGCAAAGCAAAGCAATTTGTTTTCTTTGTTGGACTTTTGTTATGTTCATGTTTATGATATTGAGACTGTGTTCAAGATCCAATCAGAAGTTTTACTGGTCTTGAGAAATACAAGAGACTACTTTGGGCAACCAATTCACCTGACAACCTATCTGTGGTGAATCTTGTTTCTATAACAACAGCTATTAATTCATGAAACAGGAATTTTTTTTTAGTTCCTTGTCATGACACTGGCCATCGTCATGTTCTACATCGAATTCATTCTGGAATCCCATGAAATTTACAGCTTTTGGTTGAAGGTTAAAAAATTTACTTCCATTAGAACATTCAGGATTTTTGTTGAAAACAACCAAACTCAATTTCTCCTCAGACTGTGTCCTGCAGCTGAAACTATTAAATAAGCTCTAAGTCTTTATGCTTTATGTCTTTACTGAAAGTTTTTAAATATACAAAAGTGTACAACTTTTGTTGGAAAAAATTTATAATAGATTAGTTGGAAGAGCTTGGTTGGTATTTTGGACTCAAATTATAGCATAAAACCCCTATCGTTCAGAGACTCAAATTAAAGACTAGAAGTTCAAAAATATAATTCAAGTGTCTACTACTAATATCTCCTTTGTGGCCTTTTTACCATATGAAAAGTTTCAATTACAGTAACAAAACTCCACCCAATAGAGTACTACAAAAAAACACAAACCGGGAATCATTGAAACATATTAATAATAGTACATAACAGGGGTTGTATGACCAATTTTATTTATTTAAAGTTTACAATTCAGCATGTTTAAGAAATACATCCCTCATTCAAGCTCAGTGTTACACTCACATGTTGTACAAATAACAAGTAAGTTCAATACAGAAATTAAGGCGGGGGAAGGCAAAGCAAAACAAACTCAACAATTCATTTAGCAAAATTCAACAAAGACCCAAATGAATTGGGAGGTGAAGAGAGAACCTGTACAAACGAAACAACAAGAGAAACAGGACCGCAATTACTCCGAGTGCAAGAGACTGGTTGTACAGTTGAAAATATAAAATACCTTTTAAAAATGGTCCTAATAGCAGCTACGAGTTGCATCCAAGGTAGAATAAATTAAGCAGACAGAGAAATAAGTACTTCACTGAAGGGTAAATCCTTCGTCGAATTCGAAACCCTTTTGATTACATTATTATAATTATGATATAAAATATTAGAAGACGCATGGAATAGAGAAGAAGCAGAAACCTGACCTGAGATTGATTGGGTTGCTTGTTCACTCTTCTTCACGAGACGCAGGGAAAGAACCGAGCCTATTGCTCGCTCTATTCGAGATTAAGCTAACTGTTGTTTACCAAAAATATTTAAAGGGTGAAACTATTCTAGTTTTTTATTTTTTAAATTTTGTGTGAGAGATATTAGTCTTATTTTAACTATTTATTGTCTAATTTTTTTAAAATAAGTAATTGAATCAAGATAAAGTAACTCTTCAATAACTATTACTTAAATTTAAAAATAAAAATAAATACATATTTTTTTAAAAACCACTTCTTTTCAGGGATTTCCTTTTGAATTTTCTTGTATTCATTCTTATTTGATTTATCTCATAACTGAGTCTGATGTTGAGTGTGCCTCTAGATGTGCTCTTTTATTAGGTCAATGTGTTTCAAGTATTCAATTTCAACTCGAGCTAGAGTACTTATAAGGATGCAAGAAAAAGTGGTTTCATTCACGTACTTCAACGCTCAACTTAATAGAATATCGAAGCAAATGAAACCGAATTAAGCATAAAAGTATTAATTAAAGTTTGAATGTGCACATTTGACATTTATAAGGAGGAGGATATGTTACTTTATTTGTTATAGATCAAGAGCCAAATATTTGGTGTCTCTAAATGTACTCTCCTACTAGGTTGATGTGCTTCAAGTGGTCGTATCAACTCTAACCAAGGGCACATGTGCAAGAATATGAGGAAAGGTGGTTTCTTTCACACATCTTCCATGCTTAAGCCAATGGAGTATCAGGGTAAAGGGAATTGAATCATGCGTAAAAATAATAACAAGAGTTCAAAGGTATACCTTTGACATTTATGAAGTGAAGGAGGAAAATATGTTATTTGATTTGTTCTTAGCTAGGAGTCAAATATTTGGTGTGTCTCTACATGTGCTCTCATACTAGGGTTATGGGTTTTAAGTCGGAGGTGGTGCCATATGTTGATCGAGGAATGTAGGCGGAATAATTATAATGAACATGCAGTGATGTTAACCAGGGAGGATTGGCAACGGTTGGTGGTGATCCCTTGAGTTGTGGTGATTTCGGAGATGAAATCCCTTTTAGAAGGGGTGAGTGTAACATCCTAGATGATTAATTTGAAAATCAGTGATTAGCAAAAATTATTAATAATTGTCTTCAAATTAATTTTAGAATTTTGGAAACCATTATTAATTAATATAATTAAAATTTTAAATAATTAAATGCTATTGAATTAGATAATATTATTTGATTGGTTGGATATTGAACTAGTCTGAACCGGGGTCAAGAATTTGGTGTAGGACCAGCCATAAATGTTCTCTGTTCTGAGTGATTTATACACTAGTACAGTGGGTATTCGGTATTGTGTCCTTTATCTCACTGGGAGATAAAGGTCTTGGTGTCCCGGAGATCCTTCACACCAAGCTTTCGCATTGATGAGGGGTGAAAGGTGGTGTCACCTGTGAAGATTCTTCGACGCTCAAGACGAGGAATTCAAGGTTTCTGATGCGTAAATTCGAGAATGAGTCTAACATACCAGAGTTGTTGAAATGTAGGTATTCATATGCATACATGCGGAGGATGAAGAGTCTTTTAAGGTTGGGGGACCATTCGTACACTGTGTTTGTATGATTTTGACACACGACGTGGGTGCCTCCGCGTCTCCTACGAACGTTCCCCTGTACCTTACCTTATACTATTTATCGGGTGACATGGATGTTTTTTGGTGTGCTAGGCGCTGACCTGGACTTCCGGTATAGACATAAATCTGATACGAGCTTAGAGTCTGGAGGTTTACCTGTGACACCGATAAACGAGTGAGAACGAATGAATTTTACTCTTTTGCCCATGTACCGGTATCGAGACCGGATCAGATATTAAGTTTTAAATTTAAATTGAGTAGATAATGGTAAATTTTATTTACCAAAAAGTAAAAAGGTAAAAAGAAATTACATTTATAATAAAAAGGAAAAGAGAAAGGAAATGATAAAAGACCATTGTGCCCTTGGTATTAAAAATTCCATTCCTTCTCCTTCCCCACGAGTATGCACGCGTGAATCAGGAAAAGAGAAACTCAACATTGAGCTCCTTCAATGGTCGTGAGTTGCATGTCAAGGTATAGGTCCATTTATTCATAATTTATGAAATTGAAGGCACCAATGTAGCTATAAAACTAAGAGGTAAGTTAGAAAATGGCTTCAATTTCTTCCCCTATCCTTTCTCTCTCAAAACTACGAGCTATTAAGCTATGGGGGACTCCAAAATTCTAAAATTTCTACTTCCTTAAGCACGAAAATGGTATTTTGAGATGATGGGTGTGCTTGAATAATGATGGGTGTGCATTTCAAAATGTGTAGGTAGTGAACCGAGCGTCGACAAGAAGTTAGGTGTAGAAGGAAGCGGAAGCAAAGCTGAAGTTGGTCTCAGTAAGTGTTGGATCCTTCGAAACTGAGTTTAAAGTAGTTCCGGTGTGATGGGTTTTAGTTTTGGAACCGGAATCAATAAACTAATTGCTTGTAAATCATAAATTGTTAGATACCAGAAGCAATCGACACCGAGAGCAAATTATAGAAGCGTGGAACGATGTAAGAGGGTGTTCGATGTTATAGTTAATTAGAATCGAGTATCGACCCTAATCGGGGTTTAAAAAGAAATCAGTATAATTGGAGGAAGTTAGAAATTTTGTTATGATTACGCAATATAGAATGATACAATGAATTATGTGAATTAATGAATGAATAGCATGACTGTGTCTGTTGTGATCTAATGGTGATGATAAGTGGGTGCGAGAAGGAAATAACACAGTTCATAAGAATTAGAAACCAATTATGTTCGCATAAAATATAATGATATAATGAATTGTGTGCAATAACAAGTGAAAATATAATATGAATCAGGAATGAGAAATGATGGAATAAAAGAGAATTGTGATCTTAAAAGTATAAGGATCTTAATGATTGGTGTGAGGTATCAGAAATTAAAGTTGTACAATAGGTTTGATAATGGAATTTGTATGGTGAAGGTGTTTATTATGCTTTAGTGTGTGGGAATGTGATTGAAAGTACGTGACAAGGTCTGGTTTGTGTGGCCACCCTTTTGTATGATAGTTTAATATATCGATTGATGATAAAATGAGAAATTTATATGAGCCAAAGAATAATGGTATCATGTGAATTACAAATAGAGAAATGGTGATGTTTAGAAATAAATGAATTATATTAATTGATATACAGCATATGATAAATTGAGTTGTATAACTTATGATTTGGATGATGTGTTATGACTAAGATGAAGATATGTGGTGAATTCTGATGACTATGTTCATGTGCTTTGGTAGTGGTGTGAAATATGAGTAAGGTTACGTCGTGTGTGTGTGTGTATATATATATATATATATATATATATATAAATATATATCATGATATATGTGGAGTTACATAGATTTCTGAACATGGTTTGATGTGAATTATGATTAATTAAGAATGTTTTTGATGTTATGGTAAAGATGTTGATATCTTGATAGTTAGTTAAATTGAGGCGTACAATTGGGGCTTAGTCGGTGTGGTCGCCTTGTTATTGTTAAAATTTAATGCTTGATGATGATTTGATGACTTGAGGCGATATGATTAGGGCCGGATCTGTGTGGCCGCCCTGATGTTACAACATGGGTTGGATTTTTGTGACCACCCTGTTTATTTGAAACGAGACTTTATACCATTTAATGAAGAGAAAGAGAATTTCAAATGAAATTATGTGATTTGTGTGGTCGAGGACGACTGATATAGGAATTTGTTCAAATTCCTATGGAAGGAGGTGGATCTTCTTCTCTAGACTTCTTTAGATCTCAAGGTTTGGACTCCAATTTGATGAATAAATATAAAAAATGGAGGCATTATGTGCAGGCCGTGACCTTACTTGTATGGAAATGGAGGCTTAGGTGAAGAGAAAACCTAGTCCTAGCTTAGGAGATTAAGGAGAAATGAAAGAGGAGTGGAGAGGCAAGTGCGCATTCTATGGATCCGCCACCCTCTAAGGTTAGAGAGATAAGGTACTAGGAGGTTCACCACCTTTAGGAGGAAGCCAAAGGATAAGAACTAAGAAAAGAGCTAAGGCTTCTACTTTCTAGAGAGAAGAAGGAGCATCTCACTCTAAAACTCACTAACATTCAAATATGACCAAACTACAAAGAGGAAATGTATTTATACCTCTTTGAAAACTAAATTTTTGGAATTAGCTTGGATGGGCTTGAAAAATCTTCACCAAAGGCCCCAAAACTAAAACTATATGGCCCAAAGCAACCTAACACCTATACAAGGCCCAAAATGGAAAATATGGCCATGCAAGGCCCAAAACTAAGTCCTAATTTCTAATCCTAAAATATTTCTAAAGCTAATAACATAAAAATAAAATATATACAAATAATAACCAAGCCCAATAAAAAGGCCCTAAGGAGGCCCGAACCATGAAAGTAGGCCCATTACCCTTCTATAGAGTAAGAGAAAAGGGTAAAGATCTTCAAGAGTTCCTCCTTGGGCTTGGGCCCAACTGTGGTATCCATGAAAGAAGCCAAATGATTTTGGAATGCCTCTCTAGCTTTCTTGGCCCTTTTAAAGGACCCCTAAAACTGTCCAAGGCAACCTCTAAGGTATGCGAGGGATCTATGGCTTCATTCATCACATTACAAATATATCTATTTATATTTACACAATTAACAACTACAAATAAGATAAGTCCATTTCATTAATCACATTACAAATATATCTATTTATATTTTATAAATATAAGACAAAAAATTCAAAACATGAAATATACCATAAATTGTAATAGAGAGATGGAATGGAAATATATAATCAATTATTCGTACCGTCGTCCGTGTGTGTGATATTTAAGCATGAAATAATTTCTAAAAGTTTTGCAACAAGTGGCGGAGGTACAACACAACAATTGCAAGATTCTCCTACCTTGGAAAAGAAAGTAATGAAAAATTAAAAAAGTAATAAAACACGAGACGTAAAGGAAATAGAGATGAGAAATTATTAGGCATATGATTAACCCTTTTGCCTAAAAGTGGAACTTCAATAGGTAACGTAAGAGAGATGGGAAATTGGGAATATATATATATATAATGAGAGTCTCAGAGATGGAGAGTGGGAGTTTGAGAGATGACTGTTAGTCCTCAAATTTACAATAAAATATTTAATAAAAATTTTGTAAAAAGAATAAGAATTTGGTAAATTTGTTAGAATTTTAGGTTTTAAATTCAATAAATGGATGTTGTTGAAAATAATCTGCCCTTGATCAATTTTCTCTAGTTTTGCAGTAAAAATGTGAAGAATTTAAAGAGAAAAATTGAAGAACTGGAGAGTTGACATGTAGCATCAACATTACGCGTAGCGTGGGAACTTCTGATGCTGACTCTACGTGTCACACCCACGCGTAGCGTCAGGAGCTACGTGGACACCACTGACAGGTGGTCAAGCACTCAGCCAATGACCCCTCCACTACCCACAAGTGTCCAAACCAAATTGGGGGACAAGGCACATCTGTCTGGGCATGATTAATTAAAATAATTATACAATAATGGCCACTTCGAGCTGATTAATGGAGGCTGAGTCAGGGACCTGACGCGTAGCGTCAGGCGGGCGCGTAGCGTCAGCACCCTTCCTCAGCCCTATAAATAGGGCCATTATCCACACTTCTAAGCATCCCATCTCACATTCTGAGTTCTCTTCTTCTCTTTTACACTCATGTTTGAGTGGTTCTTTTGTGAGTTTGTAGTTCTAGAATAGTTTTCTAGATACTTGAGAGTGTTGTGTAGTATTGTGATCGTTGTACCATGAAGTTTTCATCGCCTTTGTAATGTCAATCGTTGTAAGTGTTGTTTTTACTTTCACCATGTGTAACTAATCTATTGAGTATGATATTGTGAATTTAATCTTTGCATGTTTATGATTCAAGTGCATGTTAGTATATCAATCTTTTATTAGTATGAATGTCAAACGGGAGAATGATTTTCATGCGTATTGAAACTTGTTTTATTAGTGTGAATGTCAAACGGGAGAATGATTATTCATGCCTTATTAAAACTTGTTTTAACAAAAGTAAAAGTTGGAATACCCTTAATATGCCAATTACTAGGGATAGAATTGGTGATTATTGTTGCCATAAGGCCAGGACTTAATGCAAGTTTTTATTGAGAAAGCTCACGAGGGATCGGACTTTACGCTGAATACTTAGAATTTATATCACGAGGGATCGGTTATAATGATTTTAAGCTACAATGACATGAACTTGATGATTAAATATGCATGTCTTGAGTTCCTCCATTGTTATTCTAGATTAAGGATCCAAATTCCAACATAATTTGTTTATCTATGTTTTATCCTCAAGTATCTTAGTTATTCTAAATTGCAACTCAACTTTTTAGATAGATTGTTATTTTCTTTTTATCACATGAATAACTCAGCTATGCAATCTTGTGAATATTGTATAAATTGTATATAAATTATTCTTTTGTGAATAGGTTTCGATAAATTTACCATAGTAACTAGAAAATTACTGTAACTATTGGACTTTTAATCCCAGTGGAACGATATCTAAATTTTGAAAACTACAAACGATTGGTGCGCTTACCAATTAAAAGTCCCAACAGTAACACGAAGTTAACAAGTTTTCTGCAATATTATATTCGGGTCTAACAATAACTACGTGAGACGAAGGGGAACCGAATATAGGTAGGGTGTAAAATAAGTTTTTAATGAGACTGAGAAAGAGTTAGGCGGTAAAGAGTAAGTATATGGAAAAAATTAAAAAATTAAAAGATATTATTAATATTATATTATTATTTTTAAAATAAAATATTATATAACTTGTTGGGTCATCCCGCTCCGCCCGCTAAAAACCTACAAAAATGGGGGGCAGGGCGAGCCAATTTTGAACTCATCGTGAGATAAATTTAGTCAACTCACCCGCCCCATTTTAGGCGGGTTGGCAGGCTAACCCGTTGGGCTCGACCCGCTTTGACATCCCTAGTTGTTATACATATTGCATATTTTTATATCTAACCTTTCAAGCATACAATGTCAACATTTTGACCAAAGTTATATTTCTATTTGTGATCTAACCTGTAATGGTTTCGTTTGGGTTGGGTTCTATTTTGTATTTTATTTCAATTAAACCTATATATTTTTCTTAAACAATTCATATCATTTTTCTTCAAAATTGAATCGAACTGCACCAAGAACACTCAAATTTGTAGAGATAACACTTATTTTTGGCTTGATTTTATGATGTATGAAGCCTTTCAAAATCAAATCCAATGTTGATACCACTTCCTAATCCATATCATTTTCTAAGTCACAGAAAGATGAAATGCAAGCATATGCAAGACTCACTATATTCACATACATTACAAACAATCATTAAAAAGAATCCTGACCCGAGGGAGATAGAACCAATGATGTGATGAAAATCCAACCTAGTATAGGACTTGGGACCTTTTTTTAGGGTCATTTTTAGCCTTTTGAGTTATATTATTTCTTAGGATTTTATTGCTAGGGTTTGAGAGACATTTGTTTAAAAATATTTTTTCATTGTAATTTTAGTTAGACCTATTATGAGCTTTAGGGTTTTGAGTCTTACCTTGTCTTATTTTATTGTTTAGACTAGATTTGGGCCTTAGGAACTTAGAGGTTTTGCCTTCTACAAAAATTAATTACCATAGGTAAGGAAGTTAGTTAGTCTTGCTTAACTAAGGTTAGGTTAGGGTAGCTTGTTGGAGTCTTTTAGCACTCTTTAACATGTTCTTATCTTTGGAGCACTTCCAAAGATGTAAGCACAACTAGGCTTATCCTTCAAATGAAGGTGGCACCAATTCCTTTCCCTATCTCCCTCACTTTGAATTTTCCCTTCTAGTTTTGAACTTTAGGAACCAATTTTCCTTCCATTACATCACATAGCTTTTGACCCCATCATAAATTCAAGAGGAGACATTAAATTGATGAAGATTGCAAGCTTAAGATCATAGAACAATCCTCCATGATAAATCCATATCTTAAGTTATAAGAGAAGTCTACCTCATGATGCCACAACAAACCTCAATTGTATCTTCAACTCTTTCTCCTCTCATATAGATAGTATTCTCCTTCATTAAGAAGCCTAGACCTAACCTTCATTCCTTTAGAACCCATAGTTAATCACCTTGTACTTTTATCTTTAGCTACCAAGTATAGCCTAGGAAATGACTCTATAAGCCTTTGACCCTACCCATTTGTCTTCCCAAAATAAAATATCTCTCTCATTACCTACTTTCATCATAAGGTTTTTAGAGAGTCACAAATCATGCTTGGAAGTAAACAAACAATAAATCTTTTAACTAAATAAAGGCATTTCATGTTTTATGTAACATCCTAAAATTTAGAATTTTAGAAAATAATTCATTAAGAATCAATAGAGAAATTCTGAGTGAATTATGTCTGAGACAAGACCTTCCGAGTGAAAAATGGATATAATTCCGAGTGAAGGAAGGTTAACATGTTTCCGAGTGAAGCATGATTGAGAGAATCATTTGAGAGTTAAGAAAAACTCTGTGTCTGAATGACACTTTTGAGTGAGAAAAATCTGAGTGAAACGTCTCTGAGTGAAACATTTCCGAATGGATCATTTTTGAGAGAAGTACTTCTGAGTGAAGAAAAGCTTTGACTTTAAATGAGTACTTCTTGGCCCAAAATATTTCCAAGTTAAGTGCAGTAGGAAATATGATGCCGATATAAATGTTATTCATGAAATATATCATGATGTATGAATGCATGAGATGCATTTGATAAGCATGTAATGCTTGTGTATTGAACAAATATGAAATATGATGTGGTTTCGAGGATTCCACAAAAGACCTTGGGTGGGACTCAAGGCAAACCTCTTGAGTGGGGCTCGGGTTTTAGCCCGTGACACTACCATTGTCGCTGGGAGTGATTGTGTCACGTGAGAGGGCAAACGGTTTGGTACCAGTAAAACGGCCGGATCAGCTGAGAGCTGAGTTATGGCTGGGAGCCAGTGTTGCAACACAATTAAAAGACTTAATAATGGATCCATTTGATTGAGCATATGAATGCATTGATATATGTTATTGAGAATAACATGATGATATGATCATTTGATGACATGAGAATGAATGATATATGATGAGATTGTGTGATTTGGTTATGATTTATATATAGTTATGAATTGGACATTTAATCCGATCCAATAACTATCATTTGATATGTTTATGCTCACCCCCTATTTATTGTTATTTTTACAGTGGATATAGGACGCAGCGATGATATATGAAGTCACTCTCGGAGCATTATGTATATATATGTCTAGTACATGATGCACATAGTTGTTTGTAGTAGCCTTGGCCGGCTCCTGTGTATACCAGTTTATTTATGTATATGTAAACATGAATGAGCCGGTTGATGTAATAATGATTGTTATTATTATGTTAATCCAAATTTTGTTTTAAATCTGAAATTTATTTGCGAAAAATTTATTTGAATTATTGAAATTTAATTTTAAAAATAAGGATGTTTCATTTTGGTATCAGAGCAGACTTGAAAAGGTCCAAGGCCAAGGTTAAGCTACTGAATGCTATGTATTGAGTGAAATCATATCATGGTTGTTAAGTATTATAGTTGAGGAAATCAACTATAAATAAATTGCTTTCATATCCATGAGAGGTACTAAAGTATGGTGATTATTTCAGGATAAGAAAATGGTTGACCCTCATGGTATGGATGCAATGGCTGCTGCCTTCCAGCGTGTTGCTGATATTTTTGAAAGGCAGAACCAACCCCAACCGACTGACAATCATACTATGGATTGTTTCCTAAAGCGAAAACCGACTGAATTCCATGGAGGCTTTCATCCCGACCAAGCCTATGCATGGATTCAGAATCTAGAAAGGATTTTTGATAGTCTGCAGTACACAGAAACACAAAAAGTTGAGTATGATGTGTTCATGCTTTGAAAAGAAGCTGAAAATTGGTGGAGAATGACCAAAGCCCGACTGATAGTTATGGGAACCGAGCTGATTTGGGAGAATTTCAAGAGATGTTTCCTTGAAAAATATTTCCCAGACACTGTCAGAAGCCGAAAGGAACTAGAGTTTGTGGAGCTCAGACAAGGCGATCTTAGTGTGGAAGAGTATGCGGCAAAATTCGAGGAACTCTGTTTATTTTATCCTTCTTTTCAGTTGCCGGGTACTCAAAGTTCGAAGTGTATTAAGTTTGAGAGTGTCTGAGACCGAAAATTAAGAAGGCTTTCCGACATCAAGAAATTAGGAGCTTTCCTATTCTTGTTAACAAATGCCGAATATATGAAAAAGATGACAAAGCCTCTACTGGATCAAGCAGTAGGTTGGATAGTTCTTCAAAGTTACCACCTATCAGTTTTAAAAAGCAAGGGAATTTTGCTAGAGGTGGATCATCCTCTAAATCCCAAGGCCGAGTGAACTCTAGTGGCCGATCGGTGAGTCGTTCGAGAGACATTAAATGTTTCAGATGTGGTGGTGATCATTATGCTCAGAATTGTGATAAAGAAGAAGAGGTTATTTATTATCACTGCAATGATAAAGGACACATTCGTCCTAACTGTCCTCTTGTGCAACCGACTGAATCTAATGCTAGTGTAAACCGTGGAGGCTTCCGAGGGCGAGGCCGTGGAAACGGTAATAGAGGAGGCAGAGGAAACGGTGGACGTGGTAACAATTCTATGATGCCGAGAAATGATCGGGTTGGGACTTCTAGTTCACCAGCTGCAGGCCGAGTGTATGCCATCACTGCTGAGGAGGCTGCTCAAGCCAATGACCTTGTTCAGAGTAAGTGTTCACTCGGGAATACCATTCTTAATGTGGTGTTTGACTCGGGTACAACTCATTCTTTCATCTCTAATGATTGTGTGATGCGTATGAGATTACCTGTTATTGCTATGAATCGGGCATTGAATGTATCTAACCCGACTGGTGTTAAACTATGGACTTCTATGATGTGTGAAAATGTATCCTTCACTTTGGGTGATAGGAGTTTTATGGCTGATTTGATATGTCTACCTTTAAGAGGTCTTGACATTGTCCTCGGTATGGATTGGCTATCAGCCAATAGAGTCCTAGTTGATTGTCGGAACCGGCGGGTGATCTTTCCTAATCAGAAAGCCGATGATTATGAAATTCAAGGTATATCTCAGCTATTTATGTTATTTTGTATGACTGATGGAAAGAGTGAGTTTAAAATCTGAGATATTCCTATTGTATGTGATTTTTCTGAGTTGTTTCTGGAGGATGTACCTGATGTTCCTCCTGATAGAGAAATTGAGTTCTCTATTGATCTAATTCCTGGAGCCGAACCAGTCTCTAGTGCTCCCTATAGGATGTCTCCTGCTGAGTTAGCTGAGTTAAAGAAACAAGTTGACGAGTTGCTTGAGAAACAGTTTATCCGACCGAGTGTATCACCGTGGGGTGCTCCGGTGTTACTTGTTAAGAAAAAGGATGGTAGTATACGGTTATGTGTTGATTACCGCCAATTAAATAAGCTGACCATCAAGAATAAATATCCATTGCCTAGAATTGATGACTTAATTGATCAGTTGCGTGGTGCATCAGTCTTTTCTAAGATTGATTTGTGATCGGGATACCATCAGATCTGAGTAAAAGCTGTTGATGTTCCTAAGACGGCATTCAGGACCCTGTATGGTCATTATGAATATGTGGTAATGCCGTTCGGAGTGACTAATGCTCCTGCTGTGTTCATGAACTATATGAAAAACATTTTTCATCCTTATTTGGATCGGTTTGTGGTGGTATTTATCGATGATATTTTGATTTATTCTAAGTCTCATGAGGAGCACGAAGAGCATCTTCGTTCGGTACTTCAAGTGCTGAGAGAGAAGCAATTATTTGCTAAATTATCTAAATGTGAATTCTGGATGGACAAGATTCAATTTCTGGGTCATGTTATCTCCAGTGAAGGTGTCTCGGTTGATCCTTCAAAGATCGAAGCTGTTATGACTTGGGAAAGACCTAAGTCGGTCACCGAGGTCAAGAGTTTCATGGGTTTAGCTGGTTACTATCAGAGATTCATTGAGGGATTCTCTAAAATTGTATTGCCATTGACCAAGCTAACCCGAAAGAATGTTCCTTTTGTGTGGTCTTCTGAGTGTGAAAAAAGTTTCCAAGAATTGAAGGCTAGACTGACTACTACTCCTGTGTTGGCATTGCCGAATCAGCAGGAAAGTTTTGTAGTCTATTGTGATGCATCCGGGCTCGGCCTAGGATGTGTATTGATGCAGAATAGTAGAGTGATTGCTTATGCTTCACATCAATTACAACCGCATGAACAAAACTATCCTACGCATGATTTGGAACTGACAGCTGTGGTCTTTGCACTGAAAATTTGGAGGCATTATCTTTATGGCTCTAAATTCGAAGTGTATAGTGACCATAAAAGTTTGAAATATCTATTTGACCAGAAAGAGTTGAATATGAGGCAAAGAAGATGGATTGAATTTCTGAAAGACTATGATTTCGATTTAAAATACCACCCGGGAAAGGCAAATGTTGTAGCTGATGCCTTAAGTCAGAAATCCATTCATATGGCAGTTATGATGGTTAAAGAGATGGAGTTGCTTGAACAATTCTGAGATATGAACTTGCATGTGGATGTTTCTTCGCCTGGAAAAGTAACTCTTGGTACTTTGAAAGTAGCCAATGAGTTCTTGAAGCTTGTTTGTGTACAACAGATGTCTAATTCCTACTTAGCCGAGATGAAAGAAACTCAGGCTAAAGGCAAGGACCTATTCTTAACCGAGGGTTCTGATGGTATTTTCCGAGTGAAAGGTTGAATTTAACCTAATTCTGGTGATTTACGACAATCGGTACTCAATGAAGCACATAAGAGTATGCTGAGTATTCATCCGGGTACTACTAAGATGTATCATAATCTGAAATTATATTTTTGGTGGTCCGGAATAAAAAGGGATGTAGTTGACTTCGTGGCTCATTGTATAATCTGTCAAAAAGCAAAGGTTGAACATTAGAAACTGTCCGGTAGTTTACAACCTTTAGAAATTCCCGTGTGGAAATGGGATGCTATTGCTATGGATTTTGTAATGGGATTACCCAGGACTCGGAGTGGTCATGATGCTATCTGGGTTATTGTGGATCGGTTAACAAAGTCTGCACATTTCTTGTCGATCAATATGAGTTACCCCTTGCAGAGACTAGCACAGTTGTATATCAGTGAGATAGTTCGACTGCATGGTGTTCCATCTTCTATTGTGTCGGATAGAGATCTGAGGTTTACTTCCCGATTTTGGGGGAGTCTGCATCAGTAGTTAGGCTCGAAGCTTCGATTGAGTTCGGCCTATGATCCTCAGACAGATGGGCAGTCCGAGCGTACTATCCAGAGTTTAGAGGACTTGTTGAGGTCCTATGTGCTAGAGCATGGTGGTGGCTGGGAGCAATACCTTCCACTGATTGAATTTACTTATAATAATAGCTATCATAGCAGCATAGGTATGGCTCCATATGAGGCTTTATATGGCAGGAAATGCCGAACACCTCTTTGTTGGTCGGAGTTGGGTGAGAGCTTGATGTTAGGACTTGAGATTGTGCAGCAAACTTCCGAGCAAATTCAAATGATTAGAGATAAAATGAAAGCATCCCAGGATCGTCAGAAAACTTATTATGATAAACGAACGAAGGCGATTGAGTTTCAGGTCGGTGACAGAGTCTTTCTAAAAGTTTCTCCTAGTAAAGACATTGGGGGAGCTTTGAAAAGCAAGAAATTGAGCCCGAGATATATTGGCCCGTATGAAATATTGAAGAGAGTTGGCCTTGTAGCTTATCAGATAGCGTTGCCTTCTCATTTGTCAATTCTGCATAGTGTGTTCCATGTTTCTCAATTGAGAAAGTATTTGCCGGATCCTACCCATGAGATGCCTGATGATGATGTTGAAATCCGGGAAAACCTGACCACTATAGCCGAGCCCACTGGTATAGTGGACCGATCGGTAAAACGCTTGAGAAGCAAGAATGTTTAGTTGGTCAAGGTTGCATGGCAGCAGGATTAGTGTATTATGCATACTTGGGAACGTGAAGACGCTATGAGGCAGCAATATCCCGAGTTATTTCATTAAAGGTATGTCTTTATGTTTAAATTTCGAGGACAAAATTTTTGTAGGAGGGGAGAAATGTAACATCCTAAAATTTAGAATTTTAGAAAATAATTCATTAAGGATCAATGGAGAAATTCCGAGTGAATTATGTCTGAGACAAGACCTTCCGAGTGAAAAATGGATATAATTCCGAGTGAAGGAAGGTTAACATGTTTCCGAGTGAAGCATGATTGAGAGAATCATTTTTGAGTTAAGAAAAACTCTGTGTCCGAATGACACTTTTGAGTGAGACAAATCCGAGTGAAACGTCTCCGAGTAAAATGTTTTCGAATGGATCGTTTCCGAGAGAAGTACTTCTGAGTGAAGAAAAGCTTTGACTTTGAATGAGTACTTCTCGGCCCGAAATATTTCCGAGTTAAGTGCAACTTTCCCGAGTAGGGTGTCTCCGAGTGTGATACTTCCGAGTGGGATGGCACCGAGTGAGACGTTTCCAAGTGGAATAGCGTCAAGTGAGATATTTCCGATTTCCGTGTGGTACGACACCGATTGGGATATACCGAGTGAGTCTTTTCCAGGGAGAGTACTTCTGGACAGAGAAAGACTTTAACTCCGAATGAGTATATTTTTGAGTGAATAGTTTCTGAGGGAAGTAAATATCCGAGTGGTGAATTCATTTAATTCGTGCTCGCGTCCATATTCAGAGTTGCTGAGAGTTTGCGCTCGGGTTCGTATTTGAGATTGTCCTCGACCCCGAATGATCCTTTCGAGTGGAAAGATTTTCGAGAGAGGACTGAACTTTGATTCCGAGTGATCTTTTCGGTTGAAAGACTTTCGAGTGACGTAAGTGAAGGCTTTGACTCAGGCAGAGATATATCCGAGTGAGATATTTCTGAATGAAATGTCTTCGGGTGAGACATTCTGAGTGGATCACTTCCGAGGAAAGAAAAGCTATGACTGAGTGTTTCATGTAGAAACTTTTCCGAGTGAATTTCCTCTGAGTGAAGTAATTCTGAATGGAAAGAGGCTATGATGTATCTTCTCGGAAAGTGGGATATGCCCAAGATACCGAAGCTGAGTCAGAATTAATACTTACATCAATCCTTGAGACTTCCACGTCACTCTATTCTTCTAACTTCTAGCAGATTCTCTTTTCTGATATTTTTCTAAGTATGAGACCCTCTCTGTTGTCCTATCCTCTTTTCTTTAAATATCTTGTTTCTTCCTTATCATTTAAAGATACATGTAGCAGACTTCTTCATTTCGTTCACGTCTCTTTTTGCATGAACGATATATATATCAACTTCTACTGTTGAATCAGTTTGGAACTTTAAAAGTGTAAAACATCAGTTCTTTCCTTTTCTTTCCAATCTTTACTGGAAATTATCAAACAAAGAAAAAATCAATCTTCACTTCTTCTCTTTCACGAGGAAGCTTGGCTTTTAGGAAGAAGAAGCTTTGAACTGGTTCAGAGCTGAAATTCCAGTCAAAATTTATGAACCGAGATTTGGATATAACTTGAAGAACTGCTGGAACTCTTTATTCCAGGTAGGGGGAGCGTTTACATTTTAAATGCATGGTTTATGAACGGATTCAGGATATTATTATTATCTTCAATGAGAAATCCTGAATATGTATGATATGTGTGATATATTATGATACATGATGTTTTCCGTTCATGTGAGTAGTATTAATATTGAATTTATATGAGATATGAATTGCATACGTGATGTGTGAATTTATGACTGTTCGTATGCATGAGATGCAATAGGAAATATGATGCTGATATGAATGTTATTCATGAAATATATCATGATGTATGAATGCATGGGATGCATTTGATAAGCATGTAATGCTTGTGTATTGAACAAATATGAAATATGATGTGGTTTCGAGGATTCCACAAAAAGACCTTGGGTGGGACTCAAGGCAAACCTCTTGAGCGGGGCTCGGGGTTTAGCCCGTGACACTACCGTTGTCGCTGGGAGTGATTGTGTCACGTGAGAGGGTAAACGGTTTGGTACCAGTAAAATGGCCGGATCAGCTGAGAGCTGAGTTATGGCTGGGAGTCAGTGTTGCAACACAATTAAAAGACTTAATAATGGATCCATTTGATTGAGCATATGAATGCATTGATATATGTTATTGAGAATAACATGATGATATGATCATTTGATGATATGAGAATGAATGATATATGATGAGATTATGTGATCTGGTTATGATTTATATATAGTTAAGAATTGGACATTTACTCCGATTCAATAACTATCATTTGATATGTTTATGCTCACCCCCTATTTATTGTTATTTTTATAGTGGATATAGGACGCAGCGATGATATATGAAGTCACTCAGCCTGCTCAGAGCATTATGTATATATATGTCTAGTACATGATGCACATAGTTGTTTGTAGTAGCCTTGGCCGGCTCCTGTGTATACCAGTTTATTTATGTATATGTAAACATAAATGAGCCGGTTGATGTAATAATGATTGTTATTATTATGTTAATCCAAATTCTGTTTTAAATCTGAAATTTATTTGTGAAAAATTTATTTGAATTATTGAAATTTAATTTTAAAAATAAGGATATTTCATTTTACTGTAATAAGTTTAAAGGAAAGGAAACTTTTGAGTCTCCTATGCGGAGATGAATTGAGGGAGTGACCTACCTATGTTATGGTCACCCTAAAATTTTAAACTTAATTGTAATTCCCTTTTGATACTGAGAAAAGTTATGGGGTTCAAGATCGTTGATTCTAATTAACCTTAGGGTGATACATATTATCAATTATAATATTATATTATTTTTTACCTGGTTCCTTATCAATTTCCCTATTTGTCACATATATGAGTGATGTGGTGCTCCTAAACCACTTAATAGTTTCTTCTTTGATACCCCACTTGTTAATCTTGTAATTTTAAATTTTTTTATTATTAATATATAATTTTGTTAATGAAATTTTTGTAACTCTCATATTTTATTTTAAGATAGTTACATACACATTGCAAAATGTGTTATAATGTTAATTGTTATTTAATTGTCCTTCATGTTATTGGTTTCTTTTACCTTTCTACTTACATGTTATTCAATTTTACCATCTACAAGATTTTTCTTTTCAAATATGTCATAATTTTTGGAAAGAAATATACAATTTTATTTTTCTAGATTACTTGTCTAGAACTTTTGAATTAAGTTTCATCATGATTGTGGACTTTATTGGTATAACTCAATGTCCTTAGATAATGATTTGAGGGAAAGAGAGGTATTCTAATGAAATTATCTTATTTGGTTAAAAAATAAAAAAGGTGATGGAGGAAGTAGAGGAATTTTTCCTTTTGTTTTTGGTTTAAAATATAAGAAGGGGTGACTTTAATCATCCAATTTGTTAGGTTCAACAATTTTGTAAAGGAGAGATATTAGACAAAATGAATTTTATTTAGGATGATGCATCTTTCTTTTAAAAGTGGATAAACTAAATAGGAGGAGAGGTTGTTGTAACTTAATGTGAAGTATCGAGTTTGAGTCTTTCTATAAATGTAACTATATTAAAATTCAATTGGGAGAATTTTATCTCTTACCAAGCTTAAGCTTAATTACAAATTCTTGAATAAAAAATGAAAGTTTTTAGAAGATATGAGAGAACCTTTCATTAAAATTATTTCCCCTTGTGGCGAAGGATACCTCACATTCCCTTTAGGTGGTGTTTGGTATGGGGGATGTTTGAACTTTCCTGAAAATGTTACTTAAAATATTTCCTTACCCATGTTTGGTATGAGATAAAAAAATATTCTCAGGAATGTGAGATTGTCAGGAAACTTAATTATAGAGGAATTAAAAATTTTACTTTCCCATTTCAACAAGTGGGTATCCTATACATTCCTGGGAATAAAAAATTTAGGACAAAAATACCCCCATTTTCTTCCTAAATCCTCATAAAACAAAAAGATTTTTGGGTAAGTTTTTTTAATACCAAACATGGGAATGGGAGAAATTAAAAAGATTCTCGGGTAAGTTTTTTTAAAACAAAACATGGGAAATAAGTTACCCATTGTGGTGTTTGGTATAGGGGATCTTTTAACTTTTTTAGGAATGCTACTTAAAACATTTTCTTACCCATGTTTGGTATGAGATAAAAAAATATTCCCAAGAATATGAGATTTCCAGGAAACTTAATTATGAATGAATTAAAATTTTCACTTTCCCATTTCAACATGTGGGTATCCTATGCATTTCCGGAAATAAAAAATTTTAAGACAAAAATGCTGCCATTTTCTTCCTAAATCCTCATAAAACAAAAAGATTCTCAGGTAAGTTTTTTAATACCAAACATGAAATGGGAGAAAATAAAAAGATCATCGTTACCCAGGAAACACATTCCAAGGAATCTCACTTAAAAAGATCCCTCATACCAAACATTAACCTGACACACATTCCCGGGAATCTCACTTAAAAATCTCACTTAGTAAAATAACCTCGGTCCTTTTCTTAGAACTAACTAGCTCTAAACTTATTTATATTACTCTTGTGTGTGTATACAATTTTACTTATTTATTTGATAAGTTGTTAAGATTTTAGATTTAACACCTTTAAACAAAAAAAATGAGACTATCCCTATAGAATTTTTTTCTTCCATATCGAAATGAGTTTCCCTCTAAAAGAACATGTAGACCATGTTATTACTTAAAACATAAATTTATTATATAAATAATAAATATTTCAATGATTTATTTTACTTTTTTGAAATACATTGTTTATTTCCACCTAATTTTTTTTATAAAAATAAAGTTAAGTTCGAAAAACTGAAAAACAAAGTTAAATACTATAAAAATATAAATAATGGAGAAACCAATAATTATTTTTGTCCATTAAACCAAACCATAGGTCCCATAGCAACAACAAACTAAATCATGCTTGTAATAAGCATGATCACAATAACTCCCACACTATTAACACCCACACCAACCTTTCCCAAGCTTGATTTTTCTACCAGTAATGGTGCCAAAGAATTCATAGCGGTAGAGTTATTATTCTATGGTGGGGGATACTTTTCGGTGGTACAACTACATGAGGATGTTGATGTCTCACAGCCATGACAAGAACAATAAGCTTTTGACCATTTTTACAATTGTCAATGTTTCCACTTATGAAATAATAGAGGCCTGACTTGTCAAATTTGAACGTTGAATCTCCACCATCCATCTTTTTTATTAGGTTATTAGTGTTGCATGAATCGTAGTCCTCCTTCTTCACTACCACAACCGAGTCACTTTCTTTCTTGTACTTGAAATCTGCATGCAAGATGCAACCCCAAAATTAAAATGACTATTAACCATTTATCGATATCATTTATGTATTTAAAAATAAACTTTATTAGAAAAATCTCAAAAGTTCCTTATATACTAATTAATTCCCAATAGGAATATAATTTAATGTAGAAGAAAGCACACATTTTTTCAATTTAAAAATATGATGTTAATTATGATAATGACAATTTCTATTTATTTTATGATAATTAAAAATTAATATAAAGATCTAGGATCGAGGTTCAAAATCTAGTCCATTTCTTTTAATGTTGCTCTAATTGATAAAAATAAACAAATCAATTCAATTTTACACAAGTTTTATCGAAATTTAATAGTGAAAAGTAGTGAACTCACAGAGAGTGTCATTGACTTAAAATCTATTTCTTTGAGCCCAATGATTGTAATCTTCGGAAGGTTTCACCACCCATCCATCTTTGCCACCAACATCAAATTGCCTTGCAATAACTTGAGATACGGATGATGAACTAAGAAGCAACATGGGTATCATTAGAATCAAAACACTGAGAAATCTTTCACGATTGAACCCTCCCATAATTCAAAAATCTTTAAAGACTTGAAAAGGAAACTGTGCTAATATTTAGAAAGAAAAAGAGATGGAGAGATGAAATATGCGTGGTGCGGAAAAAATGTATCCTATTTTATATAATATATATACATATATGTATATATATATCTATATAATGATGAATGGAGAGAATCGGTGTGGCTTAGAGTAAGGAAACTATTTTCGATGAATAAAGTATTTGTTGGCAATGACAATATATTCCAAGAAGTGTATTAAAATATGGGCGTTTCTAAAACGTTATCTATGAATTTGTATTATAATAAAATAGAGTTTATCTACACATGGCAACATGCACAACACTCAACGGTAATATTACTTTCCTTCGAGTTACTTTTACTCCATCATCTTTTTATGTTTTAGTAACATCCTAGAACGGAATGTTTTAAATAACAAAAAAGTAGTCAAATTTTCACGATTTAGACATTAAATCGCAATCAAATCAATATTGATAAAATAATATTTTAGTAAAAAATAGTATTATATAAAATAATATTAATATAATAGAATAATATCATAATTTTACAATACTAGAAAATAAAATAAAATTATAAGATGATATTTTCACTAAAATAATATTTTATATAAAATAGTAGATTTTAATTAAAAATATTTTAAAATAATATTTTTGTTTTTAATGGTTGACTCATTCAAAACTAGTACTGAACCACTCATTTACTGATTTATCAATTTTTCTACTAATATGGCCAATTCTAGACCAATTCGATGGTCCGACCTATTTTTTCAAATTACGAGGAGCATTTGAATTAACCTTAGGCATATATTCATTTTTTTTTATTTTTTGAGTTTGTTTAATTGTTTTATATATTCTTTAAAATTGAATCAACAAGAACAAATTTTACCTTAAATAAACTTATCATTTCAAAAAAAAAAAATACTTTTCATTATTTTTCTTTTATTTGTAAAAATTAAAATTTCAAAAAATACCTTTTATTTCCTTTTATTAAAATTAAAAATTAAAAATGCTTCAAAAAAGGTTAGTTTTCAAAATTAATAAGCTTGTTTTATCTCTTAAAATTTTACTCTTTTTTATCTTTCTCTTTTAATATAATTAAAAATATTTTATTTCTTTCCCTTTTTATTACATATATATATATATAATGATGAATGGAGAGAACCGTTGTGGCTTAAAGCAAGGAAACTGCTTTCGATAAGTAAAGTATTTGTTGGCAATGACATTATATTCTAAGTGTATTAAAATGTGGGTGTTTTTAAAATCTTATATGTGGATTTGTATTATATAACATATAGTTTATCTACACATGGCAACATGCATGACACTCAACAGTAATATTACTTTTCTTTGAGTTATTTTTACTCCATCATCTTTTTACGTTTTAGTAACATCCTAGAACGGAGTGTTTTAAAATTTGGATCTAACAAAAAAAGTCAAATTTTCATGATTTAGACGTTAAACTGAAATCAAATCAATATTGATAAAATAATATTTTAGTAAAAAATAGTATTATATAAAGTAACATTAATATAATAGAATAATATCAGAATTTTACAATACTAGAAAATAAAATAAAATTATAAGATGATATCTTCAATAAAATAATATTTTATATGAAATAGTAGATTTTATTTAATTAAAAATATTTTAAAATAATATTTTGATTTTTAATAGTTGACTCATTCAAAACTAGTACTGAGCCACTCACATTTAATGATTTATTAGTTTTTCTACTAATATGGCCAATTCTAGACCAATTCGATGGTCTGATTTAATTTTTTCAAATTACGAGGAGCATTTGAATTAATGTGAGGCATATATTCATTTTGTTTATTTTTTGAGTTTGTTTAATTGTTTTATACATTCTTTAAAATTGAATCAACAAGAACAAATTTTACCTTAAATAAACTTATCATTTCAAAAAAAAATTTCTTTATTTTCCTTTTATTTGTAAAAATTAAAATTTCAAAAAATACCTTATATTTCCTTTTATTAAAATTCAAAATTAAAAATGCTTCAAGAAAGGTTAGTTTTCAAAATTAATAACCTTGTTTATCTCTTAAAATTTTACTCTTTTTTTTTATCTTTCTCTTTTAATATAATTAAAAAAATATTTTATTTCTTTCCCTTTTTATTATATAATACATATATATAATGATGTGTGTGTATATATATAAGGATGAATGGAGAGAACCATTGTGGCTTAGAACAAGGAAACTGCTTTCGATGAGTAAAGTATTTGTTGACAATGACATTATATTCCAAGAAGTGTATTAAAATATGGGCGTTTCTAAAACGTTATATGTGGATTTGTACTATATAACATAGAGTTTATGTACACATGACAACATGCACGACACTCAACGGTAATGTTACGATCCTTTGAGTTAGTTTTACTCCATCATTTTTTTACATTTTAGTAGCATCCTATGTTTTAAATTTTGGATCTAACAAAAAAGTCATCAAATGACTAATTAATTCATGATTTAGACGTTAAACTGTAATCAAATTAATATTGATAAAATAATATTTTAATAAAAAATAGTTTTATATAAAATAACATTAGTATAATAGTATAAAATAATAATTTTACAATACTAGAAAATAAAATTAAATTATAAGATGATATTTTTAATAAAATAATATTTTTTTATAAAATAGTAGATTTTAATTAAAAATATTTTAAAATAATATTTTGGTTTTTAATGGGTGACTTATTCAAAACTAGTACCGAACCACTCACATTTATTGATTTATCAGTTTTTCTACTAATATGACCAATTCTAGACCAATTCGATGGTCCGATCTATTTTTTCAAATTATGAGGGAGCATTTGAATTAACGGTAGGTATATATTCATTTTGTTTATTTTTTGAGTTTGTTTAATTTTTTTATATTCGTTAAAATTGAATTAAGAAGAACAAATTTTACCTTAAATAAACTTATTATTTTAAAAAAATACTGTTCTTTATTTTCCTTTTATTTGTAAAAATTAAAATTTCAAAAAATACCTTTTATTTTTTCTTGGGCTTGTTGGGAATGTTGAGTTTCTTGGGTATGTTAGGTTTGGGGCACACCTTTTTGGACAGGTACCACTTCTGCCTCAGCCAAACTAACAACCACCTTAGCCTCTTCCACACAATGCTCAACATACAAGTCAATCTCACACTTGTTATTAACTGCGAACTCACCCATTTCCAATGCATGTGAGTCCTATGTCACACTCTTGTACTCCAACTCTCCTATTTTTTCCCCCACAACTTAAATTCGCCCTTACACCCAAGGTCTTGGACCAATGACCATGCCTCAAAAAATGACCATCTATCAAAATCTATATTGTAAATGGCATGTACTTCCTTATCAATGTAAACACATGGTGGACCCTCTTGAAATTTGCCCTTATGGTGTATCACAACCGTAAAACTCATACCTAAACAAAAGTAAAATTAGCAACGCAGTGAGTGCACTAAGTGAAATCCTACGTAGAGACTACATAAGATGAAAGTTGTCTTTTTTAAATCAGGGAACATGTGGTCCAACCCTAAACCCCCCAAAAAGTAACAACATGTGGTCTTTCAACACCCCGTAACCCCACCCCAAATACACACATCCCCAATAATTTTAAAATATACTAGGGGTCTGACACAAACAGTTAAAAAACGTACCTAGAAACTCAAAACACCCACGCTCTCTTTTTACTTGTTGATGTCCAATGCCACATCCTACACGACCTTCTCAGCCACATAGTTTTTCAAACATGCACCACACTGACACTCTTAGAGAAGACGAAGGGGAAATGTCACTTAATTTCACAAAACGCATGTTTTGCAAAAAAAAATTTACTTAATTTTAATTCTCTTGATTATAAGTTAACTCAGCTAATAACTTACTTAATTGTTTAAACAAACGTTTAGCTAATTCTAGTCACGTCATCTTACACGTGTCACTGATGAGGTGACACAGACGTTAGCCACCTCATTAGTTAACAGTCAACATTAACGATTTCTTGATTTCATAAACCCTAAAGTTTTTTAAAGGCCAAAAGCCTAAAGTAAATTTTTGTGGGGCTTTTTCCTAAACTCTAGACTTTAAGAGGGCTAAAAAGGTATTTTAGCCTATTAAATAAATGTATAATAAATATATTTAAATATATTATTAAATAAATTCATAATAAATATACTTACATAAATGTATAATAAATATATTTAAATATATTATTAAAATATACATTTCAATAATATATTTATTAAACATATTTTTATTATTAATATAGTAATAATATACTTCTAATAGTAATTTTTTAATAAATACGTTTATTTAATTATTTAATACTTTATTAAGTATATGTTATATTTGAATATAATATATATTATTAATTATTCTCTTAATAAGTATTTATATTAATATTATTTTATATTTATTTGATATATTATTAAATTTCTAATAATATATTTATTATACATTTTCAATAATCTATTTATTAAATATATTTTCAATAATAATAATAATAATAATATATTTCTTATATATATTTGTTTATTGTAATTTATTTATGAAATATATTTCTAATTAATAATAATTATTATATAAAATTATATTATTTAATAAATATTTTTTTTAAATATTTAATATATTATTGAATATTCTATAATTTAGTATGATAATAATATATTTTTAAAAATATAACAAATTTGTTAAGTGGTATGATCTAATAAAAATAGTGTGAAAATTATTCTACATACTTTAATTATAGATTGTCTAATATTTGTCAGCTTAGTGAATAAGTGTTTTGCCTAAATTCAAAGACTTTCTGGTTCGAGTCCCATCTCTTGCAGTATAAAGGACAATGTGTATATATTTAGCCTCAAAAAATGTAAAATTGGGAAATTTGTTTTGGCGGCTGGCACGTGTGAACACCTCCCACATGGCGCGTATAGAACATTCCCACGACGTAGCTCACCACACACCCAACCTCGTCAACCACTGCTCCTTCTAGTTGTACATGTCTTATTCCTTCACAACCCACATTTCTTTTGTTTTTGTTTTTCTGCTCCATATCCAAAAATATACTAGTACTAGTATAATATTTTTTGGTTAATCATAATTGGTATTTTTAATTACACCAAATTTGGCTAACATTTGGTGCAAAACCTTGCTGGTGAAGGGAAGTTTTTTGTTTGCAAGCCGTTGGGCTTTCACTGTCTCTCTCTATCTTACTCTGAATCAACGTTTCTGTGTTGTGACCCGGCGATCCTCCCTTTGACTCCTTTTGAAGCAACCCTTTTGCTATTTCCTCTGATGGGTTTTGGATTTTTCTCTTGGATTCACCTCCTGAAACTTGGAACTGGGTTCTTCAAGTTTTCGTGAGACATGGTGCTTTTGGGGTTTGATATGGTTAAGGTTGACTCTGAAAAATTGGAACTTTGGTTGCTTAAGAAGAGGGAATTGGGGATTTTGTTGAGAATTGCATTTGGGTTGTGTCTGTTTGTGTTGTTTCTTAGTCCAGTGGCAGGTTTGAGACCCTTAAGGGACAGAACTAGCTCCTGGGGTGATGAGGTATGTTTATCATCTTGTAATTGATTTTTAGTGCTGTATGTTGCACTTGCAATTATTCTCAGAAATGGTTACTAAGTTATTAATATTTTTTATTGTTTGTTATTATTTGTTTTGGCCTAAAAAATTGATCATTTTTTGCTTCAAGTGTTATTTTTTGCTCAGGTGTTACTGTTTTGTTGTGCTTTTTGTGTTTTGCCAGTTGTGAAAGTGGAAACACGAAATTGTTGTTTAATGTTAGGTTAGTAAGGGTAATAAAATAAAACAATGTGGACCTGGCCAAGGGTTAAAACTTAAAAGTGTTTGCTTGTAGCGTGGAGTTTTAAGTTTATATGTTTAGAATTTCAAGGAGTGGCATCCAATTAAGTCTTAATTTTCTTGACTAGAGGACCCTAGAGGACACACACCTTTCGTTAGATTAGTTGAGCAGAAGTTAGAATCTGCAGTAAAATAGTACTATTGTAATCTTTATAGAATTGTATGTCAAAATGCACATGGTTATATTTGGAGTGGCTTCTGCTCTCCTCTTGGCAAAGAGCTATATACATTTGAACTTATCCTTCATGTCTAACCCTGAATGTGGTTGCCTGGTTGATAGGTAAATTTCCCAGGATCAAACGATTGGTACTTATCGCTGTCTAAAATGTGCTTATATGTTATTGTGAATCTGTTGAATGGAATTTCAGACATTTGACTATCATAATTGGCACTTGCAAACAACATTGCTGACAAATTTTGTGGCTGACCACATTTTCAGGACTTGTATATAGAAATAGCTGAAACTCGTTGAATCATCAAATGGGAAACAAATTTGATTATTTACCAATGAGTTTACTGCAATGGACCATTTATTTTTGGTCTGTGGTTTAGTTGGCAGGCCCTTTAACATTCCTCCCAGGACTTTCATTTTATCTCTACAATATGGCCTATCATTAAAAACTAAATATTATTGATTATTTGCAATTGTAACTGATGTTTTAATGATTGTGTCAACTACATTCATTTACTTGTATTGACATTGCTTCTTTCAGTGGGTGTTTGCAAGAAAAGATGAAAGTGACTTGGGTCCATTTTCACAATGGAATATAAGCGGAACTTACAGAGGTTGGTATTCTTTACTTACAGAAGTGTATGATCAGATTGATGTCTTTGGGGTATAGATTGGTCTCATGTGCAAATGCTTGATGTAACCAGTTGCATAGTTTGATGTATTGCTGACTGTTAAGCTTCTGCTTAATTCACAGTTTGATGTCTGTTAGAAGGATGTTTGATCGGATAATAAACTAAATCTGAGCTGTCACAAAATTACTGCTTTTTAATGTTACCACTTGAATTTTTGAATGAGTTCATGCTTTTCATGTATCAAATTGTCTTTTTTTGAGGACCAAACATGCTGTTATGCTTCTTACTTTTTGCTTAAGTTAATTAGCATTCTTAGTTGACTGCCACTGGACTGAGAATATAATGGCTAAGGGGCAGCATCTGGTTGAAGGTAGGAGACTTTGCTCCCATGAACTGAGCTAACTAAATAAACCCATGGCATTTGGATTAATCATGCAAATTAAAAGGAATTTTGTTCAATTTATTAAAAATATATGTTTCATGTAAATATGAATGTGTATTTAGAATAAACTTTGTTCACTAATTTATTTTGGAATAGGTTTGCAAGCTTGTTAAGTTGTCATAGTCTGTTGATATTTTCCTCTTTGAATGCAGGGACTTGGAAGTTCTTAGATAACACAAATGGCTCTACTAGATTTCCAGACATCAGAAAAATACATGGAACTTCTGTAATAGAGTTAGTTACTACACCCACAAAGATAACTGGTGTACATTATGTGCAGGTGAGTTGTTAAACTATATGGCTAGTTTCAGAAGGAAGTCACTCTTATTTGTATTATATATTTTAAAATAACATCAGCTCCTGATAGAGAAGCTTCTAAGTTCCAACTTAGATGTTTAAACTTACTTTATTTTTACTAATTTAGTGAATAGTTTTTGGAAATATTAATGGATTCAGAGTTTCCTTTAAGTTAGTGAAGTTCCAGTTTTGTCCTCTTGATATGCTGAAGAATTAAGCAACATATCTCTTTTCATTCTGTTTTTCCTTGACGCATATCCATCTCAATTTAGTTGAAGATAATTTGGATAATTTGTTAATTAAATATCATGTGTTGTACTACTCATACAATCACAGTCAAATAAGATTTGTAACATAACATGACACCTAACACAAAAATGAACCTAATATTGTAACCCTTGGTAATTAGTATGCAGTGGTTGCATTGAATGGTTGAGTGTTTTCTTGTAAATGAATCAAGATTTTAAACTCATCTGACAGCCTTACTCAGTTTAATAAAATGCTTTTGTATTATGGCTTGAATCAACAGCACTGAGTAGATCACAGTCCGCGTCCTATTGGTGCAGTGAGCTTTTGATCATGCCCTATCGGTGCAAGTGAACTTTTGATCATGTCAAATTCTTATAAAAATTATTTCTCATTTTTTATCAGGGTGTAGTTATATTCCATGATGTGTTTGACAATGAATATAATGTTGGTGGTGCTCAAATCAGAGTGGAAGGTGTGTATATATGGCCTTATAGGCAGCTTCGAATGGTAGCCAACAGGTGAACAGCAATACCTTGTATAGCTCATTGTATATTATACCTTATTGCACTCAGATGCCTTACTGAATTGAGTTGAGATTGAGAGCAATTTTTTCCTAGGATAAATCTTTTTATACATGATGTTCTGTAGGTTGCATCTAATAAATATACCATTCTCTTCTCTAATGCAGTATTGTTCATAAGCTAGAGGGAGTCAGAATGAAATAGACATTGATTAACCCATATGCATGTGAAAATATAACAAGATGGCTCAGCATTCAGAATGTAGTAATCACTGGTACTATAGTACATCGGTTTAGCATAAAACTGATTTTGATTGGCTACTAATGAAACAAAGAGTGATGCAATAAAATACTTAAGAAAAGCTCATTTTTTTGTTTACTCATACTGACGTAGTAAATGACCAAAAGGAAATCATTAATAGTACTTGAGTTATGACATGCCTCATATTGCCAACCTACATATTAGCAGTTTTAGATTTGATTTCCATAACTCTTTTCATGCCATTCTGACTTGCAGTTATCAGCAGCCTGAAGGATCTTAACTTTTTAACCAAATGAATAACTGACATATGTTGTCTTCTAATGTAGAAGAAATGAAATACTTCTGATTTAATCTCATTTATGCCCATCAGACCTTTCTTTACTTTATTCAGGCATACATTGTTTAAACCATCCTATTTTGACATTTTATCTTGATTCAGTTTTTGGATGCTGTGTCATTTGTTGAGTTGTGTTTTATTTTACAATTCATATAGTGGTGCTAAACCTAAAATATTTAAATTTCCTGAGGAGTTTCTTTTTTATTCTCTTATTGCAGTGGAAAAGATGGAGGGTTAAATCAGGATGGGGATTATATTTTATCCAATCCATATCATCTGGTATTGCATCTTTTTTGTGTCATCTGACATTCATTTTTTTTCACTGATTATATAGCATATAATAAATTTTTAGCAACAACTGATTTTCTCAGTTTAATAATCAACAATAATCTGGTTATAATTCTGCATAGTTGATATTTCATAGACTCCTAGAATTTAAATAAAGGATGATCCAGATTTGTGCTATCTTTTTCATAGGCTTGATTTGATTTGGTATCATTAGCTTGCCCTTTTGTAAAGTTAAAAATTTATGATCTGTAATAAATGACATTCCTAAGTCAAGTCTATATGCAACAGTTGACTAAGACTATTATTACAAGGAAAAATAAATAAATCACCTGTTCAGTATTATCAGAAGACTGATTATTTATAATAGGAGTCCCACATTGAGTAATTAAGGATGCAAGTCCTATCAATTGATACTCTCGTTGAGACATGTCTATGGAAATGGTTACCTATTGATACTGATAAGTGAGTGGAGTCGCCAAAAGAGAAAAGGCTACCATTGGGTTAGTGCCGATAGAGTGAAAGTTGCCATGGATGTCGACTCTTAAAAGGGGCGACAATGATGGGAGTAACATTGAGTAACTAAGGAAGCTCAATGTGGTACTTAAGCCATGAGACTCTCCTACCTAATGGACTAGTCTTTTTAGTTGGGCTCTTCTCATGTGCTTAAGTCCTATCAACCTACCAAATAATAGGCATCAATTGTATCAAATAATACAATAATAGGCATCTTTGATGGCTTGATAATATTTTTAGTAAAATTATTTGAAACTGTAACCTGTAAGTTAATATCTGCAGTAATATTCTTCTACCAGTGCCTGTGAGATGTTCTCTAATAAGATCTCATTCTTTTGAAGCATATTCTTGTAGCTTCAAATCTTAGAACTGACTAGATTAAAAATTTTCAAATGTTAGACATAGAACCCTTTTTTATTTCCTCAAAAACATGCGTAAGGCCACATTTGGTGGTATTTAGAGTGAGGAATTGGCATAACATAGAGGTTTGCCATTATTTCAATAAAACCATTTGAGGAGGGTGATAGCTAGCAGGTTCTCATTACAGATATGTGATTGTAAAAAAAATATGATCTTTGTTATTTTTGGGAATAAATAAGGATTATAAATACCTAATTTCTATGCATATGGATTTCTGGATACAGCTTGGAGTTTTCTCATCTCAAGTATTCCAAGAATCTTCACGACATAAGATGTGGAGAAGAAAGCATTGTAATTTATCTGCTTTACTAGTATACTTTGAAGAGATTTGTTTCTTTTTTTGTTTGTTTGTTCGTGTTGTGGCACTGACTTACTGTTTTTATCGTTTTTGCTCGTATTGCAGCTTCATTGAATGGCATGGAGAAACATTGTAATGTAGAAATTTCTGCACAGGTTTCACGCTTGTCATCAGCAAAACATGGTACTTGAGTTCTCCCAGCGTATGAACACTTTCTGTTCCTTCTTGTTTTCCCCTTCCCTGATGTAAATATTGAACGTTATATTCCAAATTTCTCTCATGTGTTAGTAAATGTGGTTATTGTGCGACTAATCCCCCCCCCCCCCCCCCCCTCCCCAAAAAAAAAGAAAAGGAAACTAAAGCCTCTGGCTCCATCCTATCAACAATCTGTATATGGTCTTCTGATTTTCTGAACAGCCGAAGCAATTCAGAATTTCAGATTAATATAATTCTTAAGGTGTTCAATGTGATAGGATTCCTTTACATTGGAAAATGGATAATTTTTGGTGCATTATGGCTACCAATCCTTGAATTTATAATCTTGTCTTAATTAAAAATACCAAACGCATTCTTTTTTTAAAAGATGTTGCATAAACGATATCCAAAATGTAAAAAAGTTGTCTCATTTAACCTTTTAGGGCTGCATAAACCAACTGTCAAAAACTTTTGTTGTTGGGTGAATAAACTTGAATGATTTTATATTTCTATTATGTCCCCTTAGATAATATCCCTTCCCTTTGGGCTTGAAGCATGGAAAATGCGCTGGCCCACTCAATATTTTGCTAAGATCCAATTTTTATTTAGAATATGAGGAAAATGAAGATCAAATTCTAGATCTCTTGGTTATTGGAGAGTGAAGACCAATACCATGTCCTGAACCGACTCTCCCAAAGCCTAAGTTGTTGCATGAAGTCATACAAATGATTTCATTGAGAAAATTTTTTTCATTGTTGAAAATACTATATCTTTATCATATGATTTACCAAGTTATTATATGCTTTCCCATAGAAGGAGGACATGATTCTTTTCAGCTAGATGGGTTAATGGAGAGTCCATCAGTAGATGATGATGGAGACTGCTTCTCACCTTTGCAGTTAAATGCGACATCTATTAATATTGAAGTCTACTATAATAAAGCAGTGAACTATACCTTGATGGTTACTTTTGTATCCTTCAGACTTCAGTCACCAACTTCATTTCTAATTTAAAAGTCTGTTATTATCCATTGCTGTGTATCTCCTTAATGTACATATCACCAGGTCTCATTTTTGCAAGTTCTTCTATTGATTCGGCAAATGGAGCATAGTAACACCCAATCTGTAAGAAATTGCTTCAAAATTTTATTTTCAATTTCATATTTTATAATGAATTTAAGTAATCTAAGTGATTCAATATTTGAACGAATGTAATGGACAATGTTTCATTATAACTTATAAATTAATGACTATAGATGGAAAATGAATAATAATTCATATATACTGTTGCAGGGAGCTGCTAAGGTTTCAATATTGATGATTGGTCAGCAAGCTATAGTAGATGCTTATCTTTGCCTTATACATTTGACTGCAGGAATACTAGTTGGTAAGTTTTCCAAATAAGGATGTTTGGGTAAGATTATTTTTAAAGATTAATTGAATAATCGATTATAACATATGTTTGAATGTACTATTAGGTAATAACTGATTTTAACATAATCTATTTCATTTGGATAATAAGTTATTTTGTTTTAAAATTACTAAAAAGGGTATGGAATTATTTGTTGTAGTGGGGTTTGTATTTAAATTAATTGATTGATAGATATAAAAAGGGAAACAAAAGTTAGATAGAAAATAATCCAATACTTGTTAACCATAATCTTCAAAATATTAAATAATAGATTATAATTTGCTACCTTTATAAACAAAATAATTTAAAGATTAAAATCTTATTTTTATAAGAAGTACCAAACACACCCAAACTAGATTATAATCTGTTTCTAAGATTATCTGAAAAATAAACACACCCAAGCACACTCTTAAGTGCTAGGTATTTTCATATAATCACTTGAGATTGCTCTACAAAAGTTCTGTAACTATTGTCTCAACTTTCTGGTATGTTATCCTTGTAGAGTTTTGAAATAAAAGTTTTGGGGTGAGATAAAACATCAAAGGATCCTTTTTTTATTTGAAGAGGGTATTGAATATTTTTGTATCCTCAATTTTGTTCTTTTGGCTAGTAGGCTATAACCATAGTTAATGTAAGCCTTGTGAATACACGTGTGTCCACACACATGAAGACTGGTGCATGTCCCATAAAAATCATATATCAATCTTGACACTGAACCCAATAATAATTGGATATTAATACTTGGATTGGATGTGCAAAACCTGTCTATGCTTTCATCACCACCTTGCACCTTGAAACCTAATCTTTTCGTCCCTAATTCAATCCCTAAACTCAAATGTCCGCTGTTCAATTACAATGTCTAACTCATAGAGCACCCCAGAAAATTATAGTATACAGGTTCTTTAAATCTGTGCCATGCCAAGAGGTCAATTATTTTCTTTTGGCTCAAAGTACTGCAAGAAGTTGATGACTGAGTTTTCAATAGGCTATAGGCTTGGCATTTGTTCCTTCATTGTAACTAAAAGAGAGGATTATGAATATATTTGTGTTCAAATTGATTCTAGTCATATTGTGTTCATTGCTACAATAGATGTGACTTACTGGTTGATATTCTCTTTTGGTATGCTTGTGTGATGAATATTTGTTACTTCCTTCCATGCAGAATCCTTGTTTAATGCTTTTGCAACTGCTGCATTTTTCAAGTTTGTGGTTTTCTCAATTTTTGAGATGAGATATCTCCTTGGCATCTGGAAGGCAAGTAGGCCTTTGAGCAGTGGTGAAGGTTGGGAGACCATGAGGCGTGAGCTGTCTGTTTTATACAGCCGTTTCTGTAAGTTCCCAAAGATTCATAATCATGTTATTAAAGCAGCAGTGACAATTTTGGTTCCACAAGATTCATATTATGATATATCTTTAAGTTTCAAAGTGTTCCTGTAATGGCCACTCTTTTTAAAAGACTATCAACTTTGAGTTAATTTAATTTTAATTTATTAAAAAAACTATGTTGCTTACCTTAATTTTAGTCACAAGATTCAGCAGGAACTCATGAAGACAATGATGAGCTTTGATGACAAGCTTGATTTGCTGTTTCCACCACAGCAAATAATTCTTGTCCGTAAGCTTTTCTAAGATCGCATGAGAGAATGGGATTAGAATAGACGATGCGTGCACGACTGGAGATCCGAACGGTGGAGACTGGTTGAGAGGTTGAGTAGAGTTGCTGGGAGGAGGCAGCGGTGGAGGTGTAGGATTCGAGGCCATGAGTTGGATCTAAACCAAAGCTCCGATACCATATGAGAGAATGGGAATCAGAGAAATTAGAGAAAGAGAATTAGAGAGAGAACTCAATCTGTTTTTATGATTTCACTAAACGAATTACAATGGGAAGGCTGCTGTATAAGAGAATTAGAGAGAGAACTCAATCTGTTTTTATGATTTCACTAAACGAATTACAATGGGAAGGCTGCTGTATTTATACAGCAGCTGAAGCTTGCTTTACAAGCTAGATACTAATACAGAGGACTAATACACTTGGTCAGTTTATACTACTACTATAGGGGATAATAAAAAATACAATAAATGCAGGTTAAAATGCTGTTTTTTCATCTATGAATTTCACATATTGTTGAATATATTCTCTTTTAGGCTATCACGACGGACCTATGAACTTAAAGCTTGCATGAGCCAAGGGTCCTATGTTTGGAATAGAAAATATCTCATCACATAAATTATCTATTTTCATAGTCGACCTTTGTACCTTAAATTCTTATAATGTCCATATCCAAATATCTTCTTTTCCACAGTTGTTCAAGCATGCCAGATGACTCTAGCTATATGTTTCCAGTTACTTCAACCGCTGCAAAGATTTTCTTGCATGAAGAAGTGAGGCTCATCTATTCTATCTGTTTGGCTTATTTTGCAGATGGGATACTACTGGGAGGCATTCTACTCATGTATGAATTCCATAATCATTTGAGACTTATTCTTCTTTTTGTGTACTCCTTCTGGATTCCTCAAATAATCACCAATGTCATTCGCGATTCGCGCAAGCCATTGCATCCTCATTATATCCTAGGCATAACGGTTACTCGGCTAGCAATCCCATTGTATGTTTTTGGTTGTCCCAATAACTTCTTGCGCATAGAATTGGATCAGAGCTGGTGTATTTATTTGGCTGTATTTGTTGGACTTCAAGCTGCAATTCTCTTACTTCAGCACTATTTTGGATCCCGGTGGTTCATTCCTCATCAGGTTGGACCCAACTCAATCTTCTTTATATTTTTGAACCCCTTATACTCGGTTGACTTTGTCCAATGTTATCTTAAATGAAATTCATTTTTTATGGTTATAGTTAGTTATAATTGATGTTAAGAGATCAGACTTATATGACCATAGTATTAATTGAAACATTACTCCTAGATATGATTACTTCATTCCATTTGGTTTGATCCTGAGCATAGTGTTAATCACTTCTTGTTTTCAGTTCTTACTCTGTAGACAATTGCCCTAGCGTTTCTTATTGAACACTCATCAGGACATGGCTGCATGTACCTTTTTCCTTTTCATGTAATGCTTCTCTGCGAGGCTAACATCATTTTTGTGATTCGTAGATTCTACCTGAGAAATACAGCTATTATAGGAGGTTTTCTCAAGATACAAATCATTCCACAGACTGTGTTATATGCATGACATCCATTGATCTCTCTCCACACTCTAATGATTGCATGGTATGTGAATAAAACCTTTGTCTATCTTTTCAAACTAATCCTTACAATCTTTATATAACCTTAATCTAATGCCCCATCTCTTTCACAGGTGACCCCTTGTGATCATTTCTTCCATTCTGGTTGTTTGCAAAGATGGATGGATATAAAGATGGAGTGCCCAACTTGCCGGCGGCCACTTCCCCCTGCATGAAGGGACTTCCTCGATGTTCATATCAATACTCAATAGGATCAACTCACACTGCCCGACTTGATAATTACGGTAAAAAGCTCAGTGCCATCAAAGGTGTGCACTCCTTTTGTCTGATGTAAATTGCTTAGGCCCTTTCCAAGAGCAAAAAAAAAAAAGAAAACAAGGGCAAGTTGGTGCTACAAGAACTCCCGCAATGCTACATTTCATAAGCAAATTTAAAAATAAAACTTGTAAAACATAAAAAATGATTTTTGGTTTTCAGTTTTAAGTTTGAAATCATCCTTTTGATTTTTCAAAAAACTGAAATCAACTTGGGTCCTTAGCTTTTAATGTTTTCTGATGCACTGGAGAAGTGACACACCACCTAGGTTTAGCTGCTTCAACAATTTTTTGGTTTGATTTTTCCTCTTGATATGCTGCATGGCATAATTTTATAAAAAGGCAATGAACATAACTTTTGTCTTTGTTTAAGCATGAAATATATATATATATAATGGAAATAATAAATTTGGGTTGTAGATCACACATAATCACTTAAAAATGTTACGAGATTTTTATAAAAATCCACATCAGTTTTTTTTAACCTTGATTATCTGGATAAAATCTAATGGTTTCTTATCATTCTCATTTAATATGAACCCCTATAAGTAAATGTGTGCGTGAAAATATAATGGTACTTTTGTGATTGGGTTCATTATTAAAATTAGCTTTGATTTCATTGTTTTTCAACCCTTTGCCTTGAGTCCAGTATTGGTAATCAATGACATGATTTCATTAAACTGTTAAATTTGCATTTTACAATTTTTCTTCTTCTTCAAGCAGGTTGGGATAGTATCCATATTCGGTATAATTGCACCTTGGGTAACAAGACTGAAATACAATACTTCTCACAGTTGCATCATTGGGCATTGGTATATCCTAGTTTTTTTCCCTTTTTTTAACCACTGGTTATGTATCTATGATCTTGTACATTAGAAATTCAATATGATGATGTTTTGACCTACATTTCTGTTAATATCATACTCTTTTAGCATTTTATGTAGGATTTTGTTAATCTTAACTCTTGGGATTGAGTTTAATTTACTAAAAGTAATGCTAATATTTTATTGAAATAATGCAGTAATTATGTCAAAAAAAATAAAAGTACAATAAATATATTTATTTATAATAAATTCAATCTTAACAGAAAAAAACTTATATTCAATATATTGTTTTTTAATATCTATTCACTATATTCTTGGGTGAATTGCATGTGACTCAATTAACAACTGGGACTCGTGCTCTACTTAGTGGGGCTTATATTCAATTCGTCCAAAAATGAAGTGTGCTGCGGACAATGTTAGGAAAAGTGTATTATTTAATAGAGCAGTGTTAAACATAGCATCATTAACAGCTAATTTCGGACTTATATTGTCAATTTTTTGGTTTTTGAATGTGAAATAATCATTTTAAGTGAAGTTATTAAATCAATCATAAAGATATTTAAAACCCATTTCAATTTTTAAGCCTAAAATCATTAATGAAGAATATAACGACCTTTTTTTTAATTAATAGTGCTCTTGAGAAAAATATTTACAGAATTGGACTCTATTTGAAGAAATTTTATGTCTGGGGCAGTGTTTTGGGTGTCGCCCTTAGTGGAGACGACATGAAAGTTGTGTAATAGAGATGACATAATGTGGATGTGCATGTGCGGGAGTCGTCCCTTGCATGGTGACAAAGCTATGGTACCTACCATGAAGACGACACTAGAGTCATTTGTATGAGAGGCAACACAATAGGGATCTGCTACGTGGAAAGAAAGGCTGTGGAGTCTATCATGAAGATAGCTCACGGGACCACCAATTTAAAAGCTATGGTGCATATCCCACATGCACCACACCATCTTCTTCCCTATACATCTGTCCTTCCCATTTCTTTTTCTTCAACCAGTGAAGTGAGTCCCACTGTGGAGACAAAGCCAAGCAGGAAGGGTCCCTCAATTTTGTCATTTTTTTTGCGTTTTGTGGTCCTCAACACGATATTGTGCAACATCATATTTTGGTCATTAAAAAGCTTATTTCAAGTAAAAAAATGACTTATTTAATGATTATTTAAATAAGATTTAGTATGTTTTATTATAGATTTTTATGTGGGTGTTGTTTGAGTTTGAAGTTGGTTGTTTTTTTTATGTTTTAAAGATTGTTTTTTTAAGTGTTGTATTATTGTTGTTTTTTTTATGTTTTAGTAATGTAACTTTATTTAGGGTTTATTATAGATAGATGTTGGTTAGTTTCTAAAACAATGTATTAAAGTAAATTACAGTTTTAGTTAGGTTGTTATATATTTTTAATTAAATATTATGAAATAGTTATACTAAATGAATAGTTATTATTTAATAAAATGTTATTATATAAAATAGTAATAAATTGTTATTATTTAATAAAATGTTATTATATAAAATAGTAAAAAATTGTTATTATTTAATATAATGTTATTATATAAAATAGTATTGAATTGTTATTATTTAATATAATGTTATTATATAAAATAGTAATAAATTTAGGTAATTTTTAATTTTTAATTGTTATTTAATAAAGTGTTATGAATTGTTGTTAATGTTCATAATATGCATTGTTTAGTGCATAATGGCTGAACAGAGGGCATATGAGTATTTCGATAATTTCTAATAATACTAGCCATAAGATATTTTCTCAATGCAAAATACTCTTTTTTTTGTTTGATATGACCTATTCAGGTTCTAGCTGAGTAGGAATGTAATGCCCTCTGTTACATCTTAATAAGTTCTAAAAAAATTTATAAATTTTTTTTACACTAACAATATGATTGTTAAGAAGAAACTATCAGAATAAATTACATATAACATTTTTGAAATACCTCATAAATATTATTAAAACTTTATAAAGTAATTTTACATTCATCTGAAGAAATAAATATTAAACATTATAAGAAAGAGAGGAAACTTCATGGCCCAAGAGCAGTTACTCAATAACATTATTTATTCATTGGACCACGGTATTCATACCGAGCTCCCTTTCTAGAACGTGCTATATTTACTGCCGGGATTCTTCGATCCTTCCCTCTGAACCATCAATTCAAAACATATGAAACAAAAACGCGGAGAAAGGAGTGAGAAACAAAATATAATATTTCCGAATGAGACATAAGCAATAAAGGGTTTTTACAAACTAATATATAATAATATCAGTCACAATTACATACACAATCAATTATGAATGCATGAATGTTATGCAATATGTAACATCCCTGATGTTTTAATGAGAATTATAAGAAATGGGAAATGATTAGTAAATGTTTTAGAAGTTTTATTTAATATTTGTTCTGTCTTAGCCAGAGATAAGAAAGCCGGTGTCGAGATCGGTCTCTGAAGCGCGAGCAGGCGGAGTTAAAGATCGGGAGTGTAGGAGAAGAGCGGACAGAGTTAGGTGGTCTGGTCCAACCGTTGTGAGGAGAGCGCCTCACACGGGGTCATAGCCCGGATTAACCTCATAATGACTAAAACAACGGATGTAGGTAACCAAGAGGTGAGCACGGATGAGGTATCCAATCTCTCAGGTTGTAGCTCGGATTTCCGAGGTATGAACACTAAGTTAGGACGTCGGGGGCCGATATTCATATTGGGCCTATACTCTTGCGAAGTATTAGAGAATTGTGAATAATTAAACGTTGTGGGAATAAATAAGTGTAATTGATTTGATAACTACGCAATAGTTTAATATAGTGAAATTGATTAAATTTAGTAAGAATACAAATAAAATAAAGGAAAAGACGATCTTGCCCATGAGCTATACATATATATAAGGAGATTCTCTTCCTTCCCTCTTCATTATTTACAAGTTACCTTTGCTGTTGGTCTGTTCCTTCTCTTTCGTTTTTTTTTTCTCCTCTCTTAACGCTGATTTGCATGCGCTGGAGAGGGACTCCATTTGTGTCTAAACTTCAATTGAACCCCATTCCTGTGATCGAGGCTTCAAGGTAGTAGGCTAAGCAACGGAAGACTGAGTGACGGAGTTGAGACTGCAAAACCAGTGCTCAGAGGAAGGAATCGACACAGAGAACAGATCATCGAAGCGTGGAACCAAAGTAAGGGGGGTGTTCGGGTTATAATTAATTAGAATAGGACTCGCTTCTTATTCAGGTCATTGAGGTAATATAAACAGGTTAAGGAAAATATTGCTAAACGTAGTTGTGTGTTTATGCTTGTGCATGTGTGACTGGGTTCATTAATTAGTGGAAGATCGGGTGTGGTTGAGTTTATCATGTTATGATCTTGTGATATCTAATGTTGAAGTGATCAGCGTTATGTGACGTCGGGTTAGCAAGCAGGCTACCCGAGTGATGAGGAATTGATATTATTATGTGAAAGGCAAACTGTTGAATGATTATGTGGTATGGGATGGCCGACGGTATATGATAGCCCCTCATTTCCGGCTCCCGTGGTTTTCATGCCCAGTTGAGCTACCCAGTGGTCAAGTAGGACCCAGTGGTCGAGGTGGAGAGTCAAGCAGGACTCGGTGAACCAAGCAGGGTTCACGGGGTGTCAAGTAGGACCCCCAGCTGAAGGCCAATCCTTTAGTATCCGGATACTAGGAGTCAGATTGTATGAGAGTCAGTTGTGATCGTGATGAATGTGATGGAATTGTGTAGTTGGTTTAATATAGTTACTGTATGTAATACACTATGTTTCGGTATGCTTACTTACAAGTGGTGCTTTATGTGTATGTATAAATATGCATGTATATTTTTAGGTTCCATTCTATATTAATTACAATGCCAAACACTCACCCTTGCCTTTTTTTTAGTAACCAGAGACAGGGAGGGGGAAGGAGCCATGGAGTCGCGCCAAGGGGGAGAACGGTGCCAGGGTCCGAGTGACTTTGAGTGACTCTCTATAGAGTCATATGTGTGTATAAGAACTTCTTAGTATTATTATTAATTGTGTTTAATTAAGACCGGATCGGATGTAAACCTATATTTTAAAATATATCACTGTTATTTGCATATGCTTTCATGGTAGCTATGGTAACTCTTTGGGTTCACAGAACCATTTTTAGAGTGAAATTTTGGGAGTCCGGTTGCATGTTTTGTATAATCCGATGTGTGAAAGGTGTTCGCTCAAGCGAATAGAACCTCGTTTAAGCGAGAGTCCGGAATCTCGCTTAGACGAGTAGGGGCCTTGCTCAAGCGAGAAACCCTGATTTCCCTTTCTCCCATCCGTTGTGTTTAAATTAACTTGCTTTTCTTTTCTAGACCTCATTTAATTAATCTAACTGTGACTGCTGTCACATGAATAAGTCAGTAAAAATAAATGCTTTTTCACTAAATATCGTTTAATTTTCAAGAAAAGGAAAAATTTATCGTAAGAGGTAATTGTTTGAATAAAAATAAATGCAAAAATAACCTAGAATGTTACACTTGGTATCAGAGCGGTTCTTTCTAGAGCCGGTGTGTGGGCCGATCTAGTGATTGTGATAGTTTTATGAAGGTTGATTGTATTTTGTTGTATTGAGATTGTGTGTGGTCTGGCATCGTTCCCTTGGCACTCCACTGGCGTAGTATTCTATGAATATAAGGTAAGTTTACGATCCCCTGACTGATCTTGGTTATTAATGGTGATGTGTTTGCTCATTGTAGAATTACTAAATGGCCGGAGAGACTAGTTCTGGGGGAAGAGATGATTTCTTCTCTAGATTTACTCAGCTGATGAGTAGGACCGAGTCCGGTCCCACTCTGGATAAATTCCTGAAAAGGAATCCTCCGACTTACAAAGGGGGACACGACTATGATGGGGCATACATCTGGATCAGGGATATCGAGCAGGTTTTTGAATATTTTGAGTGCTCTGAAGAGCAAAAGGTTTTATTTGCTACTTACCAACTAAAAGAAGAGGCTAGAGTATGGTGGTCCCGAGTGAAGGTGCAGATGAACGCAGCCAATGAGCCGTTGGTATGGGCGAATTTCCGAAGGAGGTTCCTTGTTAAATACTTCCCAGACAACTACAAAATCCGGAAAGAAATGGAATTCCTGAAGTTGGAGCAAGACCGGATGTCTGTAGCTGAGTACACCAGCAAGTTTGACGAGCTGTGTGATTTTTACCACCCTTTCTCGTTAGAGGGGACTGAAGGTAGCAAATGCGCCAAATACGAAGCTGGACTACGGATTGAGCTCCGTAGTGTAATCGTACCAATGAAGATTAGGGACTACCTAACCCTGGTGAACAAAGCAAGACTGACTTAAGAGGTGCAGTTACAAAGGACGTCCCAGCCGAGAGATAAAAAGCCACTGAAGGCAAAAGGATTCAACTTCAAGAGGATGAGTCAATTCTTCCGGGGTAGCAAGTCTTCTGCTACCTCCTCATCCTCTTCCGGTCGGGGTTCCACTGGTCGATCGGGTAATCCTTCTGGTAATCGTACATGCTACAATTGTGGTCAGGAAGGTCACATTGCCAAACATTGCCAAGCCAATCAGATTGTGTGTTTCCAGTGCGGACAACCAGGGTACCTCAGGCCCGATTGCCCTCAGAGGCAATAGCAGGGCAGGACGGATAACCGAACTAACTCTTCTGGGACCCGGGGTTCTAACTTTTCGAGGAGAGGCCGGAATGGAGCTGGTAGAGGGAACCAACAATCGGGAAGATATGATGCCCAATCTAGCGATGCCCAGAACGCCATGACCGGACGTGTATTTGCGTTTGATGCTTCAGAAGCTACGAGGAATGACAATTTGGTATAGGGTAAGTGCCTCATCTGTGGTTATCTGGTTGATGTAATTTATGATTCAGGTGCCACCCATTCCTTTATTTCGGAAAGTTGTGTGCGACGGCTTGGTCTGCCAATCAGTTTAATGGAGAACGCTCTTATTGTTTCCACTCCAACTGGTTCCACTTTCCATGCAACTATAGTGTGTAGAGAACTACCGATGCAAATCGAAGCCCGTACTTTTCGAGTAAATTTTATCTGTATGCCATTGAAGGACTTAGATGTTATTCTGGGTCTCGATTGGCTTGCTGCTAATCATGTGTTGGTCGACTGTTATCGGAAGAATATTGTTTTCTCTCAGGAACTTTATATGAAGAACGGGGTGAGCGATGTCCTAACCACGTATGTTGTTTTATTCGCTTTGGAGGGTTGGCATAACCTCCTGCTAAGTGATATTCCGATTGTTTGTGAATTTCCTGACGTTTTTCCGGAAGAAATTCCGGAGCTACCTCCCAGTCGGGAGATTGATTTCTCTATTGACTTGATTCCCAGGGCAGAACCTGTGTCCCGAGCGCCATATAGAATGTCTTCGGTGGAATTAACCGAAGTGAAGAAACAAGTAAACGAATTACTAGAAAAGGGCTTTATCCGACCCAGTGCCTCACCCTGGGGCACTCCGGTGTTATTGGTAAAGAAGAAGGACGGTAGTATGCGAATGTGCATTGATTACCGACAGCTGAACAAACTAACAATCAAAAATAAATATCCACTACCTCGGATTAACGATTTACTGGACCAGTTGCGAGGCGCCGCTGTGTTCTCTAAGATCGACTTGAGGTCGGGATACCACCAGATCCGAGTGAGGTCGGAGGATATCCCAAAGACAGCATTTCAGACTCGTTATGGGCACTTCGAGTACGTAGTAATGCCTTTTGGAGTAACGAACGCTCCTGCCATTTTTATGGATTATATGAATCGGACTTTTCAACCGTACTTGGACCAGTTTGTGGTAGTATTCATTGATGATATTTTGGTATATTCGAGGTCGGACGAGGAGCATGCTCGACATCTTCGACTTGTTTTACAAGTACTTCGGGAGAAGAAGTTGTACGCTAAACTATCTAATTGTGATTTCTGGGGGAGTAGTGTACAATTCTTGGGGCATATAATTTCCCAAGAGGGAATCTCAGTTGATCCGACAAAAATTGAGGCGGTTATGGCTTGGGAAAGGCCGAAGTCAATAACTGAAATTAGGAGTTTCCTCGGATTAGCTGGATACTATCGACGCTTTATTGAGGGGTTCTCTCGGATAGCACTTCCTCTGACTCGGTTAACAAGGAAAGGAAACCCCTTCGTGTGGTCGGAAAAGTGTGAATTAAGCTTCCAAACTCTTAAGCGATGTTTAACGACTGCCCCTGTGCTTGCACTGCCCGATGTAACACAGGAATTTGAAGTATATTGTGATACATCCAAATTTGGATTGGGGTGTGTGTTGATGCAAGCTGATCGGCCAATTGCTTATGCTTCGAGGCAATTGAGGCCACATGAGGAGAATTACCCGACTCATGATCTGGAACTTGTAGCAGTGGTGTACGCACTGAAGATTTGGCGTCATTATCTGTATGGGGCTCGCTTTGTAGTATTCAGTGATCACAAGAGCCTAAAGTACTTGTTTGATCAAAAGGAGCTAAATATGAGACAGAGGCGATGGGTGGAGTATTTAAAGGATTACGACTTCGATTTAAAGTATCACCCGGGCAAAGCAAATGTTGTGGCAGATGCACTAAGCAGGAAGGTATTACACGTGGCTTACCTGATGGGTAGAGAACAGGAATTGCTGGAAAGCTTTAGAGATATGAATGTTGGAATTGTTATGGACGCACCAAATCAAATGACAATCGGAATGTTAAAAATCTCCAACGAATTTCTGGAGTCGATGGTAGCTGCACAGAAAGACGATAAAGAGTTACTGAGGCTGATTGATACTCAGACCCAAGGCAAAAATATGGAGATAACTAGGGGTGACGATGGTATATGGAGATTCAGGAACCGAGTGGTGGTGCCTGCACATGGAGGCTTCAGGCAGGCAGTGCTATCAGAAGCACACAAGAGCTCTCTGAGTATACATCCGGGAGTGACAAAAATGTATCATAACTTAAAAAAGGAATTCTGGTGGCCAAGTATGAAGAAGGCAATAATCGAGTATGTGAAATCCTGTGTGATATATCAGAAGTGCAAGGTTGAGCACCAACGACCTCCAGGTTTGCTTCGACCTCCAGAAATTCCGATCTGGAAGTGGGAAGGTATCACCATGGACTTCGTGTCCGGACTACCCCGCACTCAAACCGGATACAACGCGATTTGGGTGATTGTTGATCGACTAACCAAAAGTGCGCATTTCCTGGAAATAAATATGAAGTGGTCGCTAGATCGATTAGCTAAGTTGTACATTGCTGAGGTCGTACGACTGCATGGTGTGCCCTCAAGCATTATCTCCGATCGAGATCCCCGATTCACTTCAAGGTTTTGGGGGAGTTTGCAACAACAACTGGGTACTGAGCTCAAATTGAGCTCAGCCTACCATCCCCAGACCGATGGCCAATTAGAACGGACTATACAGACTCTTGAAGATATGTTAAGGGCATGTGTACTGGAACATGGTAGATCATGGGATAAATACTTGCCCTTGGTGGAGTTTGCATATAATAACAGTTACCATAGCAGCATTGGGATGGCTCCATACGAAGCTCTTTATGGTCGGAAATGTCGTACTCCATTATGTTGGAATGAGAACGGCGATGCCCTTCATCTGGGGCCTGAGATGATTCAAGAGATGAACGAACAAATCGCCTTAGTCCGAGAGAAGATAAAAATTGCTCAAGACCGTCAAAAGAGCTATTATGACAATCGGCACAGACCCCTTGAATTCCAAGTGGGTGATTGGGTGTTCCTAAGGATTTCACCGACTAAGGGTGTAGGTCGAATTTTGAAAAGCCAAAAGCTTAATCCGAAGTATATTGGACCATACCAAATACTAGAACGGATTGGTGAAGTCACTTATCGACTGGATCTTCCCCAATCATTGACTAACATTCACAACGTGTTCCACGTATCGCAACTTCAAGCTTACATTCTGTGTGATACCATGATTGTACCGAGTGACTCCATTGAAGTGAAGGAGAACTTGACGGTGGAGGCGGTACCGATCGGCGTTGAAGAGCATCAAACCAAACGATTAAGGAACAAGGAGGTACCGCTGGTGAAGGTGAAGTGGCAGAATTTACATTGGATAAACTACACTTGGGAGTTAGAATCCGATATGAGACGAATGTACCCTCATCTTTTTCAACCGGAACACTGATTTCGGGGACGAAATCTCCTTTTAGGGGGGGTGGATGTAACATCCCTGATGTTTTAATGAGAATTATAAGAAATGGGAAATGATTAGTAAATATTTTAGAAGTTTTATTTAATATTTGTTCTGTCTTAGCCAGAGATAAGAAAGCCGGTGTCGAGATCGGTCTCTGAAGCGCGAGCAGGCGGAGTTAAAGATCGGGAGTGTAGGAGAAGAGCGGACAGAGTTAGGTGGTCTGGTCCAACCGTTGTGAGGAGAGCGCCTCACACGGGGTCATAGCCCGGATTAACCTCATAATGACTAAAACAACGGATGTAGGTAACCAAGAGGTGAGCACGGATGAGGTATCCAATCTCTCAGGTTGTAGCTTGGATTTCCGAGGTATGAACACTAAGTTAGGATGTCGGGGGCCGATATTCATATTGGGCCTATACTCTTGCGAAGTATTAGAGAATTGTGAATAATTAAACGTTGTGGGAATAAATAAGTGTAATTGATTTGATAACTACGCAATAGTTTAATATAGTGAAATTGATTAAATTTAGTAAGAATACAAATAAAATAAAGGAAAAGATGATCTTGCCCATGAGCTATACATATATATAAGGAGATTCTCTTCCTTCCCTCTTCATTATTTACAAGTTACCTTTGCTGTTGGTCTGTTCCTTCTCTTTCATTTTTTTTCTCTCATCTCTTAACGCTGATTTGCATGCGCTGGAGAGGGACTCCATTTGTGTCTAAACTTCAATTGAACCCCATTCCTGTGATCGAGGCTTCAAGGTAGTAGGCTAAGCAACGGAAGACTGAGTGACGGAGTTGAGACTGCGAAACCAGTGCTCAGAGGAAGGAATCGACACAGAGAACAAATCATCAAAGCGTGGAACCAAAGTAAGGGGGGGTGTTCGGGTTATAATTAATTAGAATAGGACTCGCTTCTTATTCAGGTCATTGAGGTAATATAAACAGGTTAAGGAAAATGTTGCTAAACGTAGTTGTGTGTTTATGCTTGTGTATGTGTGACTGGGTTCATTAATTAGTGGAAGATTGGGTGTGGTTGAGTTTATCATGTTATGATCTTGTGATATCTAATGTTGAAGTGATCAGCGTTATGTGACATCGGGTTAGCAAGCAGGCTACCCGAGTGATGAGGAATTGATATTATTATGTGAAAGGAAAACTGTTGAATGATTATGTGGTATGGGATGGCCGACGGTATATGATAGCCCCTCATTTCCGGCTCCCGTGGTTTTCGTGCCCAGTTGAGCTACCCAGTGGTCAAGTAGGACCCAGTGGTCGAGGTGGAGAGTCAAGCAGGACTCGGTGAACCAAGCAGGGTTCACGGGGTGTCAAGTAGGACCCCCAGTTGAAGGCCAATCCTTTAGTATCCGGATACTAGGAGTCAGATTGTATGAGAGTCAGTTGTGATCGTGATAAAATGTGATGGAATTGTGTAGTTGGTTTAATATAGTTACTGTATGTAATACACTATGTTTTGGTATGCTTACTTACAAGTGATGCTTGATGTGTATGTATAAATATGCATGTATATTTGTTAGGTTCCATTCTATATTAATTACAATGCCAAACACTCACCCTTGCCTTTTTTTTTAGTAACCAGAGACAGGGAGGGGGAAGGAGCCATGGAGTCGCGCCAAGGGGGAGAACGGTGCCAGGGTCCGAGTGACTTTGAGTGATTCTCTATAGAGTCATATGTGTGTATAAGAACTTCTTAGTATTATTATTAATTGTGTTTAATTAAGACCGGATCGGATGTAAACCTATATTTTAAAATATATCACTGTTATTTGCATATGCTTTCATGGTAGCTATGGTAACTCTTTGGGTTCACAGAACCATTTTTAGAGTGAAATTTTGGGAGTCCGGTTGCATGTTTTGTATAATCTGATGTGTGAAAGGTGTTCGCTCAAGCGAATAGAACCTCGTTTAAGCGAGAGTCTGGAATCTCGCTTAGACGAGTAGGGGCCTCGCTCAAGCGAGAAACCCTGATTTCCCTTTCTCCCATCCGTTGTGTTTAAATTAACTTGCTTTTCTTTTCTAGACCTCATTTAATTAATCTAACTGTGACTGCTGTCACATGAATAAGTCAGTAAAAATAAATGCTTTTTCACTAAATATCGTTTAATTTTCAAGAAAAGGAAAAATTTATCGTAAGAGGTAATTGTTTGAATAAAAATAAATGCAAAAATAACCTAGGATGTTACACAATATCTTCATCATAACTTACCTATATATGTAAGCCCTTAAATTTGAATTTGCACTGGGCCAATCAGGAGTTTACACTGTTCTATAAGTCTGGATAATAATAATATGAATAGCTCCACTGGCATGGAAACACTTAGAGACTAGTCAGATTGAGAAAGTTTTTATTGTGAAAGTACCCGACACTAGGGAGCTACCCCAGGTCCCCTGAAGTACCATTTCACACTCTCTCATCCCAAGGCTCGTAATTAAGCATCCTCTAATGTATCCTCGGTTTCTATAATCCGTCCCCAGACAATATCATTTTGTTTCACTTTAATGATTTATGATGCATGTACTACTCGTGTATTTAGTTGGTTAAGGCTTTTAGAAACTCAATTATTAAATACCATAAAGGTTTACAATATCATCTCAAAAAACTGTACATTTCCTCAATTTCTTCTCTGAATTTCTGTCATACAGAAATAAATTTGGTACAGTTTTCAAATTCAAATCTCACCAAAATTGAGTTTCCAAGCCTTAAATATCTCAAAGCTTTCTCATATAAAACTTTACATAATCTTTCTCAAATTGAATCTTAGTAAGATCGAATTTAGAAATTTCAATTATTTAACACCCTAAATTTTAAAATAAAAGATTAATTAAGGAGATGAATATTAAATAATTATATTTGGGTTATTTAATGTTCCAAAATATTAGAAATAATTAAATTAAGATTTTTGGGGACTACTCATAATTTATTGGAGCCGAACAGGCTGAATTTATACCCGATTAAAATATATGTGTCGGACCAAGTATCTCTGATTGGGGTGATATTGGTCAGGGCTGTTAAGGATATTATTGGGAATCCGAATATATATTCGGAATAATTTTTAGCTAAAGTATTGAGCCCAAACAGAGATCCTGTTTGTCATAAAACGATGAATCTTTAACGAGGAATTAAAAATAAAGCCAAATGGCCCATTTCTCTCTTCTTATTCCCGTTAGCTTCTTGGTTCCTCTTAACAAACACCTTGCTTCTTCTTCTTCTCTATTCTTCTCCTTTATTTCCTCTTCTATTTCTCTTCAAAAACCCTAAGCAAAAGGGTGGTGGCTCTCTTCTCCTCTTCCATTTCCGTTCTTGAAGGAGCTTGGAAGAGATCATTGGAGCTTGGACTCTCTACTCCTCCATTTTCATGTGGCTCTTCCCTGTCTTGGAAAACTTTCTCATTCCTTCTCTTGAGGTAAGATTCTTGTCATTTCTCAAGAGTATGAACCCTTAGCTATGAGTTTTGTGGTTGGGAGAGCATTTAAAGTATATGGGTTGTTGGGGAAAGTCATAAATGCATGAGCCCTAAGTTGGTTGCCATAAATGTGAGCTTTTATGAGGAAGTAATGGAGTAGATGCATGTGTAGTTGGAAGGAGATGGACATTTATGATGGTTGTTGGGTTTTAATAAAAACCCTAACCCTAGGATTTAGGGGAAATATGAAATAAGAGTGGTGAAGCATTTATTGTGTTAGATGAATGTTATTAATAAGGTGAAGTGATGTTATTGATGGTGGATGACCATTAATGAAGTTTGATGATTAATGATGGTTGTTAGGAACCATCAATGTGGGAACCTATTAATGGGTTTGATATTAATAATGCATAATAATGAATTTGGACACCTAATCCATGGTGGTTATGGTGGAATTAATGAAATAAATGAGGTTTGAGAATTTAAAGTGATATAAACACCAAGTAAATGAATATGCACATTAAGTCTTGGTGGTTGAATAGAAAATAATTGTGTGGTATATTGTATAATGTAGGAAACAACCACATTGATGAGGCGGGGCCATCGGACCGCGTTGATTACTACTTCTCTTGAGGTAGGAGGGGGTAACTATTCTAAATGCATGATTTCATCCATTAGTGATGTGTGTGTATAATTGTATATTGATAATTTGGCTTGAATGGATGGTTTGATGGTTATACGATTGAAATGCATTTAGAGTAACTGATGCTATGTGGCATGTGTTTTGGGATATTGTTTATGATGAAACTTGACTCATGTTGATGAGAATTGTTGTGAATGGCTTGATGTCCATGGTTGTATTGATTGATGTATTGTTAAACATCCCATGATGTGTGAATTGATAAAGAATGATTGCCACTAACTACTGATGTATATGGAATCTAATAAGAAATGGTGATGGTTGAAAATGATGAGTATGCGAAATCCACTACGTGGTTGTGGTAAATGGTTGATTGTGGAGTGGCATTAGGATGCATAGTGTGAGAATGCACTTGATTTGCATTGCATTGCATCCATGGCATATCATACGCTATCTATGTGGAATGTTAGGGGTTCCACTAGGCGGGCCCAGTGGGAGGGCGACTCAGTACACGGGTATGTTGTTGTATTTCCCCTAGTGATTTTGGGAATCATGAAGCTGTCCATAGTTTGGTGATGAGGCACCCTATGTGACAGGCCCAGTGGGTGGGCGGCTCTGTGATGAGCAAGTTACCTCGGTGTCCGACGGGACACGGCTCTCTTGATGTATGTTCAGGAGGGGCCCATAGCACTTGTGGCAAGTAAGGCCATGATTATAGATCCGTAAGTCACGGGGTGACTAGTGCTATAGATGAGCGAGAGCTGTTTGGTACCAATAAAAGTATGTAGTTGAGCATGCATAGATTGAGGTATATGTGTATACAATTTTTCTACTGCAGTAGGGGCATAGTAGCACACCTATGCTTGTCCCACGTTTAGTATGTTGTTGTTTCCCATAGTTGGATCCGCATTTGATATTAATTCCATTATGCATATGCATTAGCTATAAGAGCATTTGCATATAACTGGAGATATGCCTAGTTGATAGCCTGTGGTGGCGATGGATGATTGATAAATAAAGGGAAAGTAAGTTGAGACACTAACATTAAAAGTATGATGATTATTGAGAATGTTAAGGATATGTTATATATGATTATGTGTTGTGAATATACTAAATTGGACATGTATTGTGTTGAGATAAAATGATGTATCATGTGTGTAAAGCTTGTGATGTTTTCTTGAAAAATGAATATAATGCATACATGTATAAATATCATCATAATGTATGACTTTAATACATTTGGAATATGTTACTCACCTCCTAGTTGCCATTTTTAAGGTTGATGTAGGTATGATGTAAATCCTACTCTTTTAGAGGTCGAGCATTGGAGAAGGTAAATATGGAAGGACTGTGGATGAGCCTTGGCTGGCATATATATATATATATATATATATATATATATATATTGATTTTGTATAGCATATAGTGTGTATATGCTTATTTTGAAATTAATTTGATGATAGTTGATTTTGGAGGTCATGTAGGAAAATTAGACCTTATGTGTATGGCTAATTTTCATTAATCACCTTGACAATGTATGAATGATAACTATAATGTGGATTTGCTGTAAATTTTAATGAATGAATGAAGATTATGTGAGAAATTGTGTTTTATGTAGTATATGAAGTGATAGACTTGGTTTTGATATGATTAATGAATTGGAATGAAAATTATTGAGTATGAATGCTTGAGACAAGTTTTGAATGCTTAATATGATGTATGTGATGTGTTGAATTTGATCAATTTTGCTTTGTATGGGTTTTGGTATGTAAAGTTATAAAATTTTCACGTTTTTTGCACATGAGCTGATAATCTCGCTCAAGCGAGAATCCCCTGTGTCAGTTATATGGCCTCTGGCCTATTCTTGCTCAAGCGAGAGTGGTCCTCGCTCAGGTGAGATGACCCTGCACTTGGTGTATGCTTTCTGGAAGTTTCTCGCTCGAGCGGGCTCGCCTTCGCTCAAGCGAGAGCTGTGTGGAATCGGTTCTGGGCGAGATTCGCTCAGGCGAATTGGTGTCTCTCCCAAGCGAGATACTTATGTATCAGGTGGGAGTTACTAGAGGTAATTCGCTCAGGCGAGCTTCGCCTCGCTCGAGCGAAATTATGGCAGAATGGTTATGGACCATTTTCGCTCAAGCGAATGGTCTTTGGGTGGCAACTCGCTCAAGCGAGCGAGCGTGGGTAAGACACTGGAACAATTTCACTCACGCTCGCTGGCCTCACCTAAGCGACCCATGTGGGTCTCGCTCAAGCGAGACAGGGGCTCGCTTAAGCGAGTTCCCCTGTTCTCAGTTTCTTGATTTTTACTCCCTTACTTAATTCTCTTGCTTGTTTTGGAACCCTTAAATCATGAAAATGATATTATTATTATTATTATTTTATATTTCTAATGTTTATAAATTGATGAGGCATCTTTTATCCTCTTTTTATACGTATTTCATTAACTCTTAAATTTTATCCAATCTTCCGCCCTTCCTTTGTGACGGTCTCGAGTCTGATCGTCCAAGGAGCACTCTGATACCTTCTCATATCTTCATATATGAGATAGGTTATTTAATGATCTGGGGTAATTACTTGGTATTATATATATATTGAATTTCCTCTACTTATAATTATTATAAATCGTGAAAAATTTACCCCTATTTTGGGGGTGTTACACCTCTCATCCCAAGGCTCGTAATTAAGTCTCCTTTAATGTATCCTCGATTTCTATAATCCGTCCTCAGACAATATCATTTTGTTTCACTTTAATGATTTGTGATGCATGTAACATCCTAGGTTATTTTTGCATTTATTTTTATTCAAATAATTACCTCTTACGATAAATTTTTCCTTTTTTTTTTGAAAATTAATCGATATTTAGTGAAAAAGCATTTATTTTTACTGACTTATTTAAGTGACAACAGTCACAATTAGATTAACTAAATGAGGTCTAGAAAAGAAAAGCAAGTTAATTTAAACACAACGGATGGGAGAAAGGGAATCAGGGCTTCTCGCTTGAGCGAGGCCCCTACTCGTCTAAGCGAGATTCCGGACTCTCACTTAAACGAGGTTCTATTCGCTTGAGCGAATACCTTTCACACATCGGATTATACAAAACATGCAACCGGACTTCCAAAATTTCACTCTAAAAATGGTTCTGTGAACCCAAAGAGTTATCATAACTACCATGAAAGCATATGCAAAAAACAGTGATGTATTTTAAAATATAGGTTTACATCTGGTCCGGTCTTAATTAAACACAACTAATAATAATACTAAGAAGTTCTTATACACACATATGACTCTATAGAGAGTCACTCGAAGTCACTCGGACCCTGGCACCGTTCTCCCCCTTGGCGCGACTCCATGGCTCCTTCCCCCTCCCTGTCTCTGGTTACTAAAAAAAAGGCAAGGGTGAGTGTTTGGCATTGTAATTAATATAGAATGGAACCTAAAAATATACATGCATATTTATACATACACATAAAGCACCACTTGTAAGTAAGCATACCGAAACATAGTGTATTACATACAGTAACTATATTAAACCAACTACACAATTCCATCACATTCATCACGATCACAACTGACTCTCATACAATCTGACTCCTAGTATCCGGATACTAAAGGATTGGCCTTCAGCTGGGGGTCCTACTTGACACCCCGTGAACCCTGCTTGGTTCACCGAGTCCTGCTTGACTCTCCACCTCGACCACTGGGTCCTACTTGACCACTGGGTAGCTCAACTGGGCACGAAAACCACGGGAGCCGGAAATGAGGGGCTATCATATACCGTCGGCCATCCCATACCACATAATCATTCAACAATTTACCTTTCACATAATAATATCAATTCCTCATCACTCGGGTAGCCTGCTTGCTAACCCGACATCACATAACATTGATCATTTCACATTAGATATCACAAGATCATACATGATAAACTCATCCACACCCGATCCTCCACTAATTAATGTACTCAGTCACTCATGCACAAGCATAAACACACAACTACGTTTAGCAACATTTTCCTTAACCTGTTTACGTTACTTCAATGACCTGTATAAGAAGCGAGTCCTATTCTAATTAATTATAACCCGAACACCCCCCCTTACTTTGGTTCCACGCTTCGATGATCTGTTCTCTGTGTCGATTCCTTCCTCTGAGCACTGGTTTCGCAGTCTCAACTCCGTCACTCAGTCTTCCGTTGCTTAGCCTACTACCTACGGATCATAAAGTATAGCTCATCACTTTAACGCCCATAGTTCATGGACTGCATTTGGGCTCACACTCACCAGAGGAGTGGAGAACAGCCACGAATATAGCCATGCATGGCCCTTAACAGCCAAAGAATAAAAGGAATAAGGGAATCACAATTGGAACAGATCAGTAGACTCACCTTGAAGCCTCGATCACAGGAATGGGGTTCAATTGAAGTTTAGACACAAATGGAGTCCCTCTCCAGCGCATGCAAATTAGCGTTAAGAGAGGAGAGAAAAACGAAAGAGAAGGAACAGACCAACAGCAAAGGTAACTTGTAAATAATGAAGAGGGAAGGAAGAAAATTTCCTTATATATATAGCTCATGGGCAAGATCGTCTTTTCCTTTATTTTATTTGTATTCTTACTAAATTTAATCAATTTCACTATATTAAACTATTGCATAGTTATCAAATCAATTACACTTATTTATTCCCACAACATTTAATTATTCACAATTCTCTAATACTTCGCAAGAGTATAGGCCCAATATGAATATCGGCCCCCGACGTCCTAACTTAGTGTTCATACCTCGGAAGTCCGAGCTACAACCTGAGAGATCGGATACCTCATCCGTGCTCACCTCTTGGTTACCTACATCCGTTGTTTTAGTCATTATGAGGTTAATCCGGGCTATGACCCCGTGTGAGGCGCTCTCCTCACAACGGTTGGACCAGACCACCTAACTCTGTCCGCTCTTCTCCTACACTCCCGATCTTTAACTCCGCCTGCTCGCGCTTCAGAGACCGATCTCGACACCGGCTTTCTTATCTCTGGCTAAGACAGAACAAATATTAAATAAAACTTCTAAAACATTTACTAATCATTTCCCATTTCTTATAATTCTCATTAAAACATCAGGGATGTTACATCCACCCCCGTAAAAGGAGATTTCGTCCCCGAAATCAGTGTTCCGGTTGAAAAAGATGAGGGTACATTCGTCTCATATCGGATTCTAACTCCCAAGTGTAGTTTATCCAATGTAAATTCTGCCACTTCACCTTCACCAGCGGTACCTCCTTGTTCCTTAACCGTTTGGTTTGATGCTCTTCAACGCCGATCGGTACCGCCTCCACCGTCAAGTTCTCCTCCACTTCAATGGAGTCACTCGGTACAATCATGGTATCACACGGAATGTAAGCTCGAAGTTGCGATACGTGGAACACGTTGTGAATGTTAGTCAACGATTGGGGAAGATCCAGTCGATAAGCGACTTCACCAATCCGTTCTAGTATTTGGTATGGTCCAATATACTTCGGATTAAGCTTTTGGCTTTTCAAAATTCGACCTACACCCTTAGTCGGTGAAATCCTTAGGAACACCCAATCACCCACTTGGAATTCAAGGGGTCTGTGCCGATTGTCATAATAGCTCTTTTGACGGTCTTGAGCAATTTTTATCTTCTCTCAGACTAAGGTGATTTGTTCGTTCATCTCTTGAATCATCTCAGGCCCCAGATGAAGGGCATCGCCGTTCTCATTCCAACATAATGGAGTACGACATTTCCGACCATAAAGAGCTTCGTATGGAGCCATCCCAATGCTGCTATGGTAACTGTTATTATATGCAAACTCCACCAAGGGCAAGTATTTATCCCATGATCCGCCCTGTTCCAGTACACATGCCCTTAACATATCTTCAAGAGTCTGTATAGTCCGTTCTAATTGGCCATCGGTCTGGGGATGGTAGGCTGAGCTCAATTTAAGCTCAGTACCCAGTTGTTGTTGCAAACTCCCCCAAAACCTTGAAGTGAATCGGGGATCCCGATCGGAGATAATGCTTGAGGGCACACCATGCAGTCGTACGACCTCAGCAATGTACAACTTAGCTAATCGATCTAGCGACCACTTCATATTTATTGCCAGGAAATGCGCACTTTTGGTTAGTCGATCCACAATCACCCAAATCGCGTTGTATCCGGTTTGAGTGCGGGGTAGTCCGGACACGAAGTCCATGGTGATACCTTCCCACTTCTAGATCGGAATTTCTGGAGGTCGAAGCAAACCTGGAGGTCGTTGGTGCTCAACCTTGCACTTCTGACATATCACACAGGATTTCACATACTCGATTATTGCCTTCTTTATACTTGGCCACCAGAATTCCTTTTTTAAGTTATGATACATTTTTGTCATTCCCGGATGTATACTCAGAGAGCTCTTGTGTGCTTCTGATAGCACTGCCTGCCTGAAGCCTCCATGTGCAGGCACCACCACTCGGTTCCTGAATCTCCATATACCATCGTCACCCCTAGTTATCTCCACATTTTTGCCTTGGGTCTGAGTATCAATCAGCCTCAGTAACTCTTTATCGTCTTTTTGTGCAGCTACCATCGACTCCAGAAATTCATTGGAGATTTTTAACATTCCGATTGTCATTCGATTTGGTGCGTCCATAACAATTCCAACATTCATATCTCTAAAGCTTTCCAGCAATTCCTGTTCTCTACCCATCAGGTAAGCCACGTGTAATACCTTCCTGCTTAGTGCATCTGCCACAACATTCGCTTTGCCCGGGTGATACTTTAAATCGAAGTCGTAATCCTTTAAATACTCTACCCATCGCCTCTGTCTCATATTTAGCTCCTTTTGATCAAACAAGTACTTTAGGCTCTTGTGATCACTGAATACTACAAAGCGAGCTCCATACAGATAATGACGCCAAATCTTCAGTGCATACACCACTGCTGCAAGTTCCAGATCATGAGTCGGGTAATTCTCCTCATGTGGCCTCAATTGCCTCGAAGCATAAGCAATTGCTCGATCAGCTTGCATCAACACACACCCCAATCCAAATTTGGATGCATCACAATATACTTCAAATTCCTGTATTACATCGGGCAGTGCAAGCACAGGGGCAGTCGTTAAACATCGCTTAAGAGTTTGGAAGCTTAATTCACACTTTTCCGACCACACGAAGGGGTTTCCTTTCCTTGTTAACCGAGTCAGAGGAAGTGCTATCCGAGAGAACCCCTCAATGAAGCGTCGATAGTATCCAGCTAATCCGAGGAAACTCCTGATTTCAGTTATTGACTTCGGCCTCTCCCAAGCCATAACCGCCTTAATTTTTGTCGGATCAACTGAGATTCCCTCTTGGGAAATTATATGCCCCAAGAATTGTACACTACTCCCCCAGAAATCACACTTAGATAGTTTAGCGTACAACTTCTTCTCCCGAAGTACTTGTAAAACAAGTCGAAGATGTCGAGCATGCTCCTCGTCCGACCTCGAATATACCAAAATATCATCAATGAATACTACCACAAACTGGTCCAAGTACGGTTGAAAAGTCCAATTCATATAATCCATAAAAATGGCAGGAGCGTTCGTTACTCCAAAGGGCATTACTACGTACTCGAAGTGCCCATATCGAGTCCAAAATGCTGTCTTTGGGATATCCTCCGACCTCACTCGGATTTGGTGGAATCCCGACCTCAAGTCAATCTTAGAGAACACAACGGCGCCTTGCAACTGGTCCAGTAAATTGTCAATCCGAGGTAGTGGATATTTATTTTTGATTGTCAGTTTGTTCAGCTGTCGGTAATCAATGCACATTCGCATACTACCGTCCTTCTTCTTTACCAATAACACCAGAGCGCCCCAGGGTGAGGCACTGGGTCGGATAAAGCCCTTTTCTAGTAATTCGTTTACTTGTTTTTTCACTTCGGTTAATTCCACCGAAGGCATTCTATATGGCGCTCGGGACACAGGTTCTGCCCCGGGAATCAAGTCAATAGAGAAATCAATCTCCCGACTGGGAGGTAGTTCCGGAATTTCTTCCGGAAAAACGTCAGGAAATTCATAAACAATCGAAATATCACTTAGGAGGAGGTTATGCCGACCCTCCGAAGCGAATAAAACAACATACGTGGTTAGGACATCGCTCACCCCGTTCTTCATGTCAAGTTCCTGAGAGAAAACAATATTCTTCCGATAACAGTTGACCAACACATGATTAGCAGCAAGCCAATCGAGACCCAGAATAACATCTAAGTCCTTCAATGGCATACAAATAAAATTTACTCGAAAAGTACGAGCTTCGATTTGCATCGGTAGTTCTCTACACACTGTAGTTGCACGGAAAGTGGAACTAGTTGGAGTGGAAACAATAAGAGCGTTCTCCATTAAACTGATTGGCAGACCAAGCCGTCGCACACAACTTTCCGAAATAAAGGAATGGGTGGCACCTGAATCATAAATTACATCAACCAGATAACCACAGATGAGGCACTTACCCTGTACCAAATTGTCATTCCTCGTAGCTTCTGAAGCATCAAACGCAAATACACGTCCGGTCATGGCGTTCTGGGCATCGCTAGATTGGGCATCATATCTTCCCGATTGTTGGTTCCCTCTACCAGCTCCATTCTGGCCTCTCCTCGAAAAGTTGGAACCCCGGGTCCCAGAAGAGTTAGTTCGGTTATCCGTCCTGCCCTGCTGTTGCCTCTGAGGGCAATCGGGCCTGAGGTGCCCTGGTTGTCCGCACTGGAAGCACACAATCTGATTGGCTTGGCAATGTTTGGCAATGTGGCCTTCCTGACCATAATTGTAGCAGGTACGATTACCAGAAGGATTACCCGATCGACCAGTGGAGCCCCGACCGGAAGAGGATGAGGAGGTAGCAGAAGACTTGCCACCCCGGAAGAATTGACTCATCCTCTTGAAGTTGAATCCTTTTGCCTTCAGTGGCTTTTTATCTCTTGGCTGGGACGTCCTTTGTAACTGCACCTCTTTAGTCAATCTTGCTTTGTTCACCAGGGTTGGGTAGTCCCTAATCTCCATTGGTACGATTACACTATGGAGCTCAATCCGTAGTCCAGCTTCGTATTTGGTGCACTTGCTACCTTCAGTCCCTTCTAACGAGAAAGGATGGTAAAAATCACACAGCTCGTCAAACTTGCTAGTGTACTCAGCTACAGACATCCTGTCTTGCTCCAACTTCAGGAATTCCATTTCTTTCCAGATTTTGTAGTTGTCTGGGAGGTATTTAACAAGGAACCTCCTTCGGAAATTTGCCCATACCAACGGCTCATTGGCTGCGTTCATCTGCACCTTCACTCGGGACCACCATACTCTAGCCTCTTCTTTTAGTTGGTAAGTAGCAAATAAAACCTTTTGCTCTTCAGAGCACTCAAAATATTCAAAAACCTGCTCGATATCCCTAATCCAGATGTATGCCCCGTCATAGTCGTGTCCCCCTTTGTAAGTCGGAGGATTCCTTTTCAGGAATTTATCCAGAGTAGGACCGGACTCGGTCCTACTCATCAGCTGAGTAAATCTAGAGAAGAAATCATCTCTTCCCCCAGAACTAGTCTCTCCGGCCATTTAGTAATTCTACAATGAGCAAACACATCACCATTAATAACCAAGATCAGTCAGGGGATCGTAAATTTACCTTATATTCATAGAATACTACGCCAGTGGAGTGCCAAGGGAACGATGCCAGGCCACACACAATCTCAATACAACAAAATACAATCAACCTTCATAAAACTATCACAATCACTAGATCGGCCCATACACCGGCTCTAGAAAGAACCGCTCTGATACCAAGTGTAACATCCTAGGTTATTTTTGCATTTATTTTTATTCAAATAATTACCTCTTACGATAAATTTTTCCTTTTTTTTTTGAAAATTAATCGATATTTAGTGAAAAAGCATTTATTTTTACTGACTTATTTAAGTGACAGCAGTCACAGTTAGATTAATTAAATGAGGTCTAGAAAAGAAAAGCAAGTTAATTTAAACACAACGGATGGGAGAAAGGGAATCAGGGCTTCTCGCTTGAGCGAGGCCCCTACTCGTCTAAGCGAGATTCCGGACTCTCACTTAAACAAGGTTCTATTCGCTTGAGCGAATACCTTTCACACATCGGATTATACAAAACATGCAACCGGACTTCCAAAATTTCACTCTAAAAATGGTTCTGTGAACCCAAAGAGTTATCATAACTACCATGAAAGCATATGCAAATAACAGTGATGTATTTTAAAATATAGGTTTACATCCGGTCCGGTCTTAATTAAACACAACTAATAATAATACTAAGAAGTTCTTATACACACATATGACTCTATAGAGAGTCACTCGAAGTCACTCGGACCCTGGCACCGTTCTCCCCCTTGGCGCGACTCCATGGCTCCTTCCCCCTCCCTGTCTCTGGTTACTAAAAAAAAGGCAAGGGTGAGTGTTTGGCATTGTAATTAATATAGAATGGAACCTAAAACTATACATGCATATTTATACATACACATAAAGCACCACTTGTAAGTAAGCATACCGAAACATAGTGTATTACATACAGTAACTATATTAAACCAACTACACAATTCCATCACATTCATCACGATCACAACTGACTCTCATACAATCTGACTCCTAGTATCCGGATACTAAAGGATTGGCCTTCAGCTGGGGGTCCTACTTGACACCCCGTGAACCCTGCTTGGTTCACCGAGTCCTGCTTGACTCTCCACCTCGACCACTGGGTTCTACTTGACCACTGGGTAGCTCAACTGGGCACGAAGACCACGGGAGCCGAAAATGAGGGGTTATCATATACCGTCGGCCATCCCATACCACATAATCATTCAACAATTTACCTTTCACATAATAATATCAATTCCTCATCACTCGGGTAGCCTGCTTGCTAACCCGACGTCACATAACACTAATCATTTCACATTAGATATCACAAGATCATACATGATAAACTCATCCACACCCGATCCTCCACTAATTAATGTACTCAGTCACACATACACAAGCATAAACACACAACTACGTTTAGCAACATTTTCCTTAACCTGTTTACGTTACTTCAATGACCTGTATAAGAAGCGAGTCCTATTCTAATTAATTATAACCCGAACACCCCCCCTTACTTTGGTTCCACGCTTCGATGATCTATTCTCTGTGTCGATTCCTTCCTCTGAGCACTGGTTTCGTAGTCTCAACTCCGTCACTCAGTCTTCCGTTGCTTAGCCTACTACCTACGGATCATAAAGTACAGCTCATCACTTCAACGCCCATAGTTCATGGACTGCATTTGGGCTCACACTCACCAGAGGAGTGGAGAACAGCCACGAATATAGCCATGCATGGCCCTTAACAGCCAAAGAATAAAAGGAATAAGGGAATCACAATTGGAACGGATCAGTAGACTCACCTTGAAGTCTCGATCACAGGAATGGGGTTCAATTGAAGTTTAGACACAAATAGAGTCCCTCTCCAGCGCATGCAAATTAGCGTTAAGAGAGGAGAGAAAAACGAAAGAGAAGGAACAGACCAACAGCAAAGGTAACTTGTAAATAATGAAGAGGGAAGGAAGAGAATTTCCTTATATATATAGCTCATGGGCAAGATCGTCTTTTCCTTTATTTTATTTGTATTCTTACTAAATTTAATCAATTTCACTATATTAAACTATTGCATAGTTATCAAATCAATTACACTTATTTATTCCCACAACGTTTAATTATTCACAATTCTCTAATACTTCGCAAGAGTATAGGCCCAATATGAATATCGGCCCCCGGTGTTCTATCTTAGTGTTCATACCTCGGAAATCCGAGCTACAACCTGAGAGATCGGATACCTCATCCGTGCTCACCTCTTGGTTACCTACATCCGTTGTTTTAGTCATTATGAGGTTAATCCGGGCTATGACCCCGTGTGAGGCGCTCTCCTCACAACGGTTCGGACCAAACCTCCTGGCCCTGTCCGCTCTCCTCTTACACTCCCAATCTTTAACTCCGCCTGACCGCTCTCCTGAGACCGATCTCGACACCGGCTTTCCCGTCTCTGGCTAAGACAAAACAAATATTAAATAAAACTTCTAAAACATTTACTAATCATTTCCCATTTCTTATAATTCTCATTAAAACATCAGGGATGTTACAATGCATGTACTACTCGCGTATTTAGTTGGTTAAAGCTTTTAGAAACTCAATTATTAAATACCATAAAGGTTTACAATATCATCTCAAAAAACTGTACATTTCCTTAATTTCTTCTCTGAATTTCTGTCATACAGAAATAAATTTGGTACAGTTTTCAAATTCAAATCTCACCAAAATTGAGTTTCCAAACCTTAAATATCTCAAAGCTTTCTCATATAAAACTCTACATAATCTTTCTCAAATTGAATCTTAGTAAGATCGAATTTAGAAATTTCAATTATTTCTAAATATCTTTAGTTATTAGGTTGAAAAAATAAAATAATTTACTTTGAAAAGTTTATTTTACTAAAAGAGAATAATTCTTAATTCATTAACTAAAAATACTCAAAATTATAAAATTTTTCTTTAATTCAAGAATTAATTATTTCAATCTTTTTACAAATTAATTTTCATAAAATGTCTTTTTCTAAAATAAATAATAGATTTTTATTCTAAAGATTAAAAGTAAAGTTAATGAAAATAATTTCTAAGAAGGAATAAAAGATTAAAATAATTATAAAATACTTTTTCTTAGAATAAAAATTTAAAGAGTAAGGTAAGAAAATTCTTACTGAGTTTTAACTTTCCGTCATGCTTGCTATATGCTCAACTCCATATCACAAGATTATCAATCACAATCAGATATTATCAATCATAATCAAACATCATCAATCACGAATATAATCGATCATAATCAAATCAATTAAATTAAAAATCATTAATACATTTCATAATTTAAAATTTAATGGTTATTAATATAATTAACTTTGAGTCCTTTTTGTCCATTCCTTGCACAGGTCTATGTAAGTCCATATAATCCAGTCATCGCATAGGTATAGTTCAGTCCATACAGGTCATAATAATCCAAGTCCTTGCATAGGTAAAGTCCAGTTCGTATAGGTTATAAAAGTTCAAGTCCTTGCATAGGTATTTCAGAGTAAGTTACACAAGATACTTAATTTAAAATTTATTATAAATTTTAAGTTAGAAGTTATTATTTTAAAATAATAATATTATTATTAAATTTAAAAGGAGTAGGGGACTCCTCCCATTATTCTTATGTCTTTTCATATTATATTCCTATCTTACTCCCCCTTACCTCTTGTATCTTGGTTCGTTATGGAAAGTCCGTGCGCGCCTCGTCTCTGAGTTCTAAAATATACCAATTTTATTTTAATATAGTTATAAGATGAAAATTTAAATTATTATTTAAAACAGTAATTATGTATAGTAACGGTAAATAGTAAATTTTAAATAGTTACTGTGAAAAGTAACAGTAAATAGTAAAATGTGAATAGTAACGGTAAATAGTAAAATGTGAATAGTAACGGTAAATAGTAAAACATAAATAGTAACAATAAATAGTAATAGTAAATTACTATTTAAATAGTAATTTACTATTTGTAATAGTAATTTACTATTTGAATAGTAATTTACTATTCATAATAGTAAGTTACTATTGACATAGTAATTTACTATTCAGAATAGTAACTTAAAATAATATTATATTCAATATAATAATAGATTTTTAAGTGATATAAAAATAACCTTCATAATCATAAAAAGATTATAAAAGAAATTTATTATTACCTTAGAATTTTTGCACAACTTTTTTCTTTTGGAAAATATCTTCCTCTCTTCACTTAATACTCTCCTCCCAACACTAATAAGTTTTCAAAATTCGATGGATTTCACGGTGCCTCGCTCCTCTATTTATAGCAAAATAAGTTACTATGCATTTGAATATTTTATTATAAAAGTACTGTGTAATTTTGAAAATTTTGTTCCTGGTTACTGTACAACATTTGAAATTTTTGTTCATGCACAGTGTTTTGCATAGTAAATGTTAGCTGAATTATTAAGTCAAATAGTAACTTTTAACTCGGTATATTTTAAATATTCAAAATTAGTCCTTTTCAAAATTTAGCGATATTATATCGGTCCTCACTAATTTTATAATAAGTAATATAAAGTTTAAATTTTAAAATCTAAAATTTTCTGTTAATAAAAATTTATTGGTACATTTCCAATTTTTTTACTATTGGTAAAAATCAAGATTTTTCTCAAACCGATCATTTTTAGATAAGTCTACTTGAAATAGATTTTAGAAAATTTTCTTATAATTTAACTTCACTTTCTTATAAATACTTTTAATTTTAAGTCACTTTATATGAATTTAAAATTATTTAAAAAATATTATTTAATTAAAATATTTCTAAAATTCTAAAAAATTCCAGAAAATTATAAATAATACGTAGATTAAAAAGTTCTAAAGAACCACAATCTAATTCCTTCAAAATTTTAATATAAAAATAAAAATAGGGGTGTTACAAGGAGTGTTTCGATAATTTCTAATAATACTAGCCATCAGATATCTGCTCAGTGCAAAATACTCTTCTTTTTTGTTTGATATGACCTATTCAGGTTTTAGCTGAGTAGGATTATTATGTGTGTCAAAACTTTCTCAACCAAAATTTAATGGGGTTATATTTTTTGGGACTCAAACTCAATTGCACTTGGTAGATAAAATTAATATTTAAATAAATTTTAGAAATAGTTTTAAATAATATTAGTTATAAATATTTTAAATTTAATTAAGTCATTACTTTTAGTACTTAATTTTTATTATTTATTGCTATAACCAAACTTTTCATTAGAAAATGATGAATTACTATTACAAAACTGAAAACAAAAGTAAAAATATACCAAAATCAAATGTTTTCAGAACCATACCAGTCATTGAATCGGTGAAGGCACCGGTTCAAGGGTCATAACCAAACCGTTAATAATAAATTATTATTATTTTATATATTAAATAATAGCCAATTATATCAAAATAATATACTGTTTATAAAAGAAATTCAATAAGTGCATTAGAATTAAAATATTACATAATAAGAAAGGTTCCATAACATGCTTAAAAGGTCCAAAAACACACTAGTTCAAACTAAGTAAAATAAAAACATATATCAATTTTATTTGTTGTACAAGTTCTATTAGTGTGGTTTTACAAAAAAGAACCACACAAAAAGAATTTCTAATATATAAAAAAGATTATATTGCAAACCATTGAACCGCTGGTTTTAACCAGTTTTTACGGTTTTGGATCGATTGACCGATTTTTCACCGATTTTCACTTTAACCGGTTTTAAGGGTCACCTGGACCGGACTAGGCACCTGGTTCCCGATCCAATTTTTATAACCATGCCAAAATAATAGTAGTAAAATTATGAATACAAAACATAGTAATCACATAGACATGATGATAACTTATTATAAATAAATTTTAACAAAATAATATATAAAATTTAAGAGTTCAAGGTAAATAATAGTAATTTTATAAAAAGTTATTACATATAATGATAAAATATTAGTTAACATTTTAAATAACATCTATTTAACGATATTTTTAAAAATTCATAATTAAAACATATTCATATAATCATATTCATGAGTAGTTATAACATAATACACAAATAAAAAACTAAAATAAAATTTAAATAAAACTAAAGTATCTTGATGCAATAAAAAAATCCTTATTATTATAATTATCATAAAATAAATTTTCAAATTATAAATCTATATGTTCCCAAAGAGATAAAGTAATGATAAAAATAGTTTTAAGCTACTCCCATAAATATTAATTAATTCAATTCAATAGAATAATATTGGAAGAAGGGGATAAGAAAAAATTAAATTTTAAATTCACTGTAAAGTATAAGGTTAATTAATATTATTTACGATATATATACTTTTTAATAAAAATATAGTCTTACAAACTTCTTTTTTGGTGTTTCTTATGATCATCTGTAAATTGAATTTTTAAATTAGTACGCATTAAATATAATATCAAAAAAGAAGAAGAAAGGAAATGATTAAAATAAAATGATAACAACATTATGAAAACTTTGAGTGAAAATAAAATAAAATTTAAAGGGGTATGTGAACACCTATTTCGGTCCGACCCAAATGGAAAAGACACCGGTCCCAAATGGAAATATAACCAGTCCAAATTCAAAAAGGGGGGAACACCCACTCCGCCCAACCGTCCTCACCTCAACACTCCGCCCAACCGCCCTCACCTCAAGAGTCCGCCCAACCGTCCTCACCTCAAGAGTCCGCCCAACCGTCCTCACCTCAACACTCCGCCCAACCGCCCTCACCTCAAGAGTCCGCCCAAACGTCCTCACCTCAAGAGTCCGCCCAACCGTCCTCACCTCAAGAGTCCGCCCACCGTCCTCACCTCAAGAATCCGCCCAACCGTCCTCACCTCAAGAGTCCGCCCAACCGTCCTCACTTCAACTCCGCCCAACCGTCCTCACCTCGGGAGTCCCTTAATGGCCGATGTCGCGGATCTGACAACAAAAAGACGAGTGAGTTCGGCCCAAGTAAGAAACGACGATCTCGTGGGCGGACTCAGGTCGAAATATGTGCACACCGGCTTGTAGCAGATCCGGACTAGGAGGGAGAACACCGCCCCTGTGATTACATTGAAAGACTCAACCGGTGTGAAGACACAGGTAAAGGTTCTTGAGACACCACATCGGATCAGTGGAAACTCCATCCAACCGATGTCTTTGCTAACCGATGTCACAAATTTAACAACGGATGGAATGAGCCCGGATGCTTATGCGTGCTGACCTGGAATCGCACTCCCCAAAAGTGGCAGACAGGGGGAGGCGGAAGTGGACAATTAAAAATGCCATGCTGAAATCCTGTCCCCCACGAACAGTTAATGGCCAGGCTTGCACACCACTACGCGTATGGGTGAGTGGGAATTCTGGCTGTCCCAAACCCTCAGCCCATGGCCTCAAGGCCCTATAAATGCCCCAGCCAAAGAAGCTATGGGGGTTGCGTTTTCAAGGGGCTGGTTGGCAAGGAAACTTTTCCTTAAAAATCTCTCTGATTTCTTCGAAACCTTCTGAAGATCCCTCCTCACTTGAAACCAGTAATCTGCCATAATCACCAATATAAGTCCTTTGGCTTTGGGAAGCTTGGAAATTCTTAGTACTCAAAGCTGTTGCCCTTGTCCATCGCCCCTACCCCGTACTCAAACCGTCCTCACACAGAATCCACCCTGTTCTAGTTCTTCACTGCCTTGCCCTGTTACTGCCTTCATTGCTCTACCACACCGTCTTTGCACAGCATCCAGTAACTCACCTCGGATCAACTTCCCACAACACCGGTCGTGTCCAGTTTTCAAGATTTGGATCCAACTCCAGTCCGTTGTTCCTGTTAGCGTGCGAGTCCGGAATCAGTCAGACACCGTCACTGTGTTGACTCGCACATCGGTTCTGAGCCCATCACACCGGTTCCACCCTGTTCCTTATTTCTTTTACTTTCAGTCTTTTATTTTCCTGTCAGTTCGCTGTTTGTTGGTTATAGTTGTCTGTGTCCCAAACACCACACCGTCCCAATACCCCAAAAACCATACCGTCCCAACATCTCCCAAACACCACACCGTCCCAATACTCCCGAACTTGGATTTCAATTTTTTAAACCAGTGCTTTACTGAACTTAGTTTTTTCCCAATGTTTTTCCTATGGATAAAAACGTTGGTGGTGACTCCCTGTTTCATACCTTTTGGTAATCTCTTGTTCGCCGCACCGTCGCGATCCAGGTTGCGACAGATGGCGACTCCACTGGGGACACTTAAGAGAGTCAGGCCAGTTTGATTGAAAGCGCATGTTCTTTTTATACAGCCTTTGTTAGCTTGGATTTCTTCCCCTTTGTTTTATTTTCTGTTAATTGTTGTGAATGTTTGTTCTTGTTTTAATTGTATCTTGTTATTTGTGTCATTATCTATGTTTGCATGCTTGTTGAACCCTAGGGTAGAGGACCATGTTACTTTCCTGTAATTATTGAACCCTAGGGTAGACGACTTTGTATATTTGTTCTGTGTTTGTTCTTTGTGCAGAATGGGGTAAGGTAAAAGGTATGGACTGCCCTTCCACACACTACACTCACAAATTACTCGCACACACTTATGAGTGGCGCCCTATACCCGGGCCCCAAATGAAGCTTAAGTTAGGAGAGGTTGGTAACGGAATCGTATGGGATGTACTTCCTATCCGGTGTTCGTGAGAACCTCAACCAGAGTTCGACCTCTCATGATATACGCACCTAGTGGTTCCCCACTGTTGCGTCCCTGTCATGGGTAGGATCTTGGCTCTGGTGACCTTCTAGAAGTCTAGAATAAGCCACCTGGTGTGAAGAGCCACTTTTAGACAAACCATAGGGCCTAGAGAAAACTTTCAACAAAACCTGACCTAGGCCACAAAAGGGCAAACTTTACTTTACCTTACATCATTTTTGCTTTCCCCTTTTATCCAAGAAAATGGATTATCTACCACCCGCAGATTTACTGAATTATTGGAATAATGACTCGTTTTGAAACACACAGTATTCTTCAGGTGAATAGATAATCCTCTTTTGGTCGTGTACCCTTTGAGTATCTATGGAAATTGACATGGGATTGAACTTAAGAAATAAGGGCTGTAATTGCCCGAAGAAGATGTCTGAGCTAGAGGCTCCCGCCTCAGGATGAAAGATTTCTTCTGTCTTCACAATTATCCCATATTAATTTCTATGATTACCATACCTAGTACTTTTGAATGATAAGTTCTAAGGAATGGTCAAAGGATATTCGCCAAAGTCTGTGATGTTTTCCCACAACATTGTTCTTCTTTCTATTTCCACCTAACATTTTTTTTCTTCTTGTTTCTTTTAAAAAAAAGAGACACCAACGTCACGGGTAGGCATCCTTACCAGACCCGGCTCCAAAAGAAACTTATGGCTGAGGCAGAAGCTGTTGAAGGAAACTTTAGAACCGAGTTCGATCAGCTGAAAGAGCGAGTCGCAGAGTTAACTAAACTCTTAGAAAAGAAAATTACCGAAGGAGGCTCCTCTGCGGGTGTTGAGGATGCCCAACAGCAGCATGCCACTGCGCCACCTCCCCTTGGTTCTGACCCAGCAAGAACCCAACTCCCTAACACAACGACGCCCCCTCTCACCATTCATGTCGGGAGACCTAACCCTGCCATTGAGACCCAGCCACCTTACGGCCAGTCTTACGCACAGCATACATTTGTCGGTCTAGACGGTAACCCAGTACCCTTTCCACTTTATGGCCTACCCCCGGGGTACTATCCCCCACTCGCCAACCAACAAGACGCCCACAACCAGCAAGTGGTAAATCCTCATGCTTCATAACCCACACAACCAAACATGCCACCACTCCACCAAACCCAAAACACGCAAACCCATGACCCACAAGCTCACCAGGCCCAAAACACACAGGTCCATGACCCACAAACCCACCAAATCCAAAACACACAAGCCCCGATGGCCCAGCCAACCTACAACGCCCAAGCCCAAAATACACAAGCCCAGATAACCCAGCCGACTTATGCTGTGGCCCATCCTCAAGGCCCCTCACCAAATACAGGCCTAGTAAACCAGTCCCATGTGTTGCCTCCGTACAACCAGTTATTCGGCTATCTGTATGGATACGGAACCCCCTATGGGACCAACCTCCAAGATACAACCCGCGCGGTCGCGGCTCCTCGAAGGGAAAGGATAGAGATCTTAGAAGAGCGTTTAAGAATGATGGAAGGCGCCGGAGGTTTTGGACTAATAGATGCTTCGGAGCTATGTTTAGTCACAGATGTTGTTCTCCCACCCAAATTCAAGATGCCAGACTTTGACAAGTATCGGGGAATGACCTGTCCTAAGAATCATCTCACGATGTACTGTCAAAAGATGGCATCTTACTCTTCTAATGACCAACTATTGATCCACTGCTTCCAAGATAGTCTAGCAGGAGCTGCTCTTACATGGTATGCTCACCTTGATCGGAACCATATCCGTTGTTGGTAGGACCTGGCTGATGCCTTCCTTAGACAATACAAGTATAACATGGATATGGCACCCAACAGGGTTCATTTACAAAATATGGTGAAGAGGGACAATGAAACGTTTAAGGAGTATGCCCAACGATGGAGAGAAACAGAGGCGCAAGTTGATCCCCCATTGTTGGAAAAAGAAATAGTCACAATGTTTATCGACACACTCCCATCACCTTTCTACGGCAAGATGATTGGTAGTGTTTCAGCCAATTTCTCTGACATTGTGACTATTGGGGAAAGAGTGGAGAGTGGAATACGAACGGGTAAGATCACTCAGGGCCCATCTGGGGCAAACATGACGAGGAAGCCAGCACCTGGGAGAAGGGACGGAGAAACTAATTCCATCTCTTCTAATCAAAAGACGGTTCCGCCGAGACCATTCACTCCTACCATGATTCAAGCTCCCAATCCTTATGTGGCCGCAGCTACTTATGGCCCGACAGCTCATACTCCTCACTTCCGCCCACCCATAGTAAGGGCTCCAATACCGCAACCCATGCCATACCATCACCCGCAGCAAGTAGCTCGACCACTCAACTATAATCAGAACCCAAGGAATCCCAACAACGAGCGCGCCCCTGCGCAGTTCGATCCAATTTCCATAACATATACCGAACTTTTTCCAGTCCTCGTTGAGAGGGGAATGATAGCTCCATGCCCCATGAGGCCGTTGCAACCTCCTTACCCAAGGGGGTATGACCCGAACGCTCATTGTGATTACCATGCAGGAGCGCCAGGGCACTCCACAGAAAATTGCATGGCTTTGAAATATAAAGTGAGAGATTTGATCAAGGCCGAATGGATCGATTTTAAAGAGGGAAGCCCTAACGTGGTCAAGAATCCCCTGCCTAATCATGGAAGCTCAGAAGTTAATGCCGTGGTGGTTGATAGTTTTGATGATAATGCTGATTTGGGTGGCCGCTTGCCCGCCGGGCCAAGAGTTCAGTGATTGGGAGGCTGTCAAACTCTCTACGATTCTTAAATGATTCACCAAAAATTTGTCATTGCCTTAATGTCTTGATTATCCCTCTGCTATGCCTAAGGCTTTGGGACTTTTCATGTAATAAGGGCAAAGAAAAACTTGTTTTACCAGTCAATCAATAAATGCGTATCGAAGTTCAAAAAATTCTCATCCCTTTATCCTTGCTTTTGACTCATTCTCTTTAACTTGCTTTTCCTTTATTTTCTTTATTTTGCCATAATACACTAAATTGCAGATCCAAAAATGATCCTCTTGAGACTAGAGAAATCACAATCCCGCTTCACGATTTCAATTACCCAATCGACTATGCCAACGAAGAAGGTAAGGGAAACCTGTGAGCCACCGCTCCAGTTTACAAGATTGTTAGAACAAGAGGATCAAGATGGGTGTACCCCTAAGTCAAGAACAATTGAAGGAATCACAGGGGCAACCTATCAGAAGGCATGGAATAACAATATGGGCAAGTCCCGAATTGGACAAGTGATAGGCCAGCCATTTAAGGTAACCTCAACAGTTGAATAGGGGGAAATCGCTTATGTCTATAAATGTAGACACAACTGAGGAAGACTTTGCAAAAAAAAAAAAAAGAAGAAAAAGAAAAAAAAACAAATAATACAAAAAAAATGAAAAAAATAGAGCCAAGCTCGAAGTCCAATGCACATACCAAGCAGGGAAAGCTGGTTACGTCCAGATCATCAGGCAAGCTGTCACTTTCTGTATTGGGGGAATAAATGTCACTAGACCAAGAACTTGTATTCTTATCATCATCAACAGCTCAAAAGGTACGCTATTCCTCATGCTCATGTAACCAAGGAAATAGTCTATCAGATTGAGTTATTGCATCATCAAGGGCATAAAAAACAAAAAAAGGATGGCAAACAAAAAATGATGAAAAAAAAAATGAAAAATCCAAAAATGAAATCAAAAAAAAAAAGGGCCAAAATGATAACTCAGAGTAATTCTCTCATTGATGCTAAAAGACTCACCAATATTTCCTTGGGTACATAGCATAGGAGTAGAGTCTCCTATTTGAGAAGACATCAGTTCCCCAAAGGATCCAAACTAAATTTGGAAAAGGTTAGGCAGACTCAGCTGGAGTGTGATCAGTTTCAACCCTTTACTGTAAAGGATGCTGCCAAAAATAAGAAGAAGAGAAAAACACAAGGAAAAAGCTCGTTAGGTTGAAAACCTGAAAGGGCGGCCTAGGCAAAAGTTAGAGCAACCCAATGAGTCGAAAACCTAAAAAGGCTGCTCAGGTAAAATTAGGGTCAAGATTTTGGCAGAGTAGCTAAAGTTTCCAATGCAAAACGCGTAAACTGGGGGCACGCGGACCATGGTCGAACTACCCTCTCAAAGGCAGAGTTGAACGATGTACTTGAGGTCGTGACGCAGGATTAAGGTTCTCACTAGTCTCAGGAATTCACTGGAGGATCCTTGAACTTTCCTAGCCTTGACCTGTCCTATGTAACTTCATTTCATCCCATCCGTTTTCCCTATTGTCCATTGTTTGACATACATGAATAAAGTCCATCCTTTTTCAATACGTGTTATAAATTACATTGATCTGATAAAACATTGTGTTTTTTATAAAAATAAAATGAAAGAAGGGTGAACATTTAAAGTCATGAGGAACGAGACGCTCCCACTACTCGATCTCGTCTTAGACAATCATCATGAAGACTCAGCCAGACATGCGCTTCAAAGCTATGATCGCCTCTTGCATTCTCCTCTGTCCATGAGTTGTCCTAAGGGCCGCGGTTTCACAGGACCTACCCAGTTTTTGAACTTATCTTTGCACTACTTACCATTTTTATGCAGGTTATCTTACAGACAGTCATGCCAGGCATTAACCCCTCAATCAAGTCCTTCAAGTCCCCTCCTCGAATCACCTCAGAACTCCTTCCCTAAATCGCCAAAGTTGGCACCTTTTAGTATTTTCTTCTTCCATCGCCTAAGCAAGCATCTTTAAAGTCTCTCGCTCAACTCCAAAGTCAGCATCTCTCAAATTCTCATCCCCCTAGTGGAACCTTCCTCGCCAAAGTTGGCACTTCTCGGAACTTCATCCTTAGATCGCCAAAGTTGGCGCTTCTCACAGTCTCCTCTTTAATCTCCAAAGCAGGCACCGTTCTAAGCCTCTTTCGCCAAAGTTGGCAATCTTCAAAGTCTCCCACTCAACTCCAAAATCAGCATCTCTCAAATTCTCATCCCCAATGAAATCAATCACCAAAGTTGGCGCTCTTCAAGATCTCTTCCCCAATGAATCCCAAACTTTACATTCTCAATCAAAGAGCAGTATCTCGAATCACCCGAATTCTTCCCCAATAGAACTATAATTTCTTTAAACCATCTCAAACTGGGGCATCTCCCCAGATTTCTTCTATTCCAGTCAAGGGGTAGTTCCCCAACAACCTTCAAATCACCTCAAACTGGGGCATCTCCCCAGATTTCTTTTGTTCTAGCCAATCTCCAAGAATCCCTCCAATCGTGTCAAACTGGGGCATCACCCTATGTTTCTCCTTTCTCAATCAAGGGGACGATTCCCCATGTTCCTCCTCTTACCGTCAAGGGGACGATTCCCTAAGATTCTCTTAAATCATGTCAAACCGGGGCATCACCCCATGTGTCTCCTTTCGCAATCAAGGGGACGATTCCCCATGTCTCTCCTCCTACAGTCACAGGGAATGATTCCCCGAGATTCTTTCAAGAACCTTCAAACTGGGGCATCTCCCCAGATTTCTTTTATTCTGGCCTTTCCCCAAGATTCCTTCAAACCATCTCAAACTGGGGGGAATCACCCCAGGATCACGCTCTTTCAGTCAAAGAGCAATTCTTTCAGTCATCTCAAACTGGGGCATCACCCTGAGCCTTTAGGTCCAGTGAGTTAATCCGGACGAGACGTCCTGTTAGCTCTCCCAATCTCTGCATTTCCTGTCAACTGAGGGTCAACCCCACAAGTTACTTTCCAGTCGCCTATTCAGGCATCCTTTCCTTTTCATTTGCCTATTCAGGCACCCTTTACTTTCCATTCGCCTATTCAGGCACCCCTTACTTTCCATTCGCCTATTCAGGCACCCTTTACTTTCTATTCGCCTATTCAGGCACCCTTTACTTTCCATTCGCCTATTCAGGCACCCTTTACTTTCCATTCGCCTATTCAGGCACTCTTTACTTTCTGTCTGCCTATTCAGGCCATTTACTTTTCGTTCGCCTATTCAGGCATCCTTTATTTTTTATTCGCCTATTCAGGCATTCCTTTCCTTTCCTGTCCGCCTATTCAGGCATCCTTTACTTTCAGCTCGCCTATTCAGGCACTCTTTACTTTCTGTCCGCCTATTCAGGCCATTTACTTTTCGTTCGCCTATTCAGGCATCCTTTATTTTTCATTCGCCTATTCAGGCATTCCTTTCCTTTCCTGCCCGCCTATTCAGGCATCCTTTACTTTCAGTTCGCCTATTCAGGCACTCTTTACTTTCTGTCCGCCTATTCAGGCACCATTTACTTCCTGTCCGCCTATTCAGGCATCCTTTACTTTCAGCTCGCCTGTTCAGGCACTCTTTACTTTCTGTCCGCCTATTCAGGCCATTTACTTTTCGTTCGCCTATTCAGGCACCCTTTATTTTTCATTCGCCTATTCAGGTATTCCTTTCCTTTTCTGTCCGCCTATTCAGGCATCCTTTACTTTCAGTTCGCCTATTCAGGCACTCTTTACTTTCTGTCCGCCTATTCAGGCCATTTACTTTTTGTTCGCCTATTCAGGCATCCTTTATTTTTCATTTGCCTATTCAGGCATCATTTACCTTTCCAGTTCACCTATTCAGGCACCAGTTACTTTCTAGTTCGCCTATTCAGGCACCAGTTATTTCTCGTTCGCCTATTCAGGCATCCTTTACCTTTCCAGTTCGCCTATTCAGGCACCAGTTACTTTCTAGTCACCTATTCAGGCATCCTTTACCTTTCTAGTCTGCCTATTCAGGCACCCTTTACTTTTCCGTCGCATCCCTCATCGCCAGACGTGGCATAGCCTCGCTCCACTTTTTCCAGCGAAAAAAAAAGACAAAAAAAAAATAAAAAAAAACAAAAAAAAAGAGAGGGAGAGAGAGAGAAAAAGAAGAAAAAGAAAATAGAGAGACAGAAGTGGGAAAAGCTCGTCTTTAAAGAGAAAAAGGTCACACTGACTAGTGACTGCCAGCACCATCAGACGCCATACCGATCAAGAGGTCCCATTTATCCCCTACATCGGTGTTCATGTCTTTACTCCCTTTTCACCTCAGAAATACGAAGATTCCGTATTTCTCTTGTGAAAAAGGAGTAAAGAGGGGCATCTGTGAACACCTATTTCGGTCCGACCCAAATGGAAAAGACACCGGTCCCAAATGGAAATATAACTAGTCCAAATTCCAAAAGGGGGGAACACCCACTCCGCCCAACCGTCCTCACCTCAACACTCCGCCCAACCGCCCTCACCTCAAGAGTCCGTCCAACCGTCCTCACCTCAAGAGTCCGCCCAACCGTCCTCACCTCAACACTCCGCCCAACCGCCCTCACCTCAAGAGTCCGCCCAAACGTCCTCACCTCAAGAGTCCGCCCAAACGTCCTCACCTCAAGAGTCCGCCCAAACGTCCTCACCTCAAGAGTCTGCCCAACCGTCCTCACCTCAAGAGTCCGCCCACCGTCCTCACCTCAAGAGTCCGCCCAACCGTCCTCACCTCAAGAGTCCGCCCAACCGTCCTCACTTCAACTCCGCCCAACCGTCCTCACCTCGGGAGTCCCTTAATGGCCGATGTCGCGGATCTGACAATAAAAAGACGAGTGAGTCCGGCCCAAGTAAGAAACGATGATCTCGTAGGCGGACTCAGGTCGAAATATATACACACCGGCTTGTAGCAGATCCGGACTAGGAGGGAGAACACCGCCCCTGTGATTACATTGAAAGACTCAACCGGTGTGAAGACACAGGTAAAGGTTCTTGAGACACCACATCGGATCAGTGGAAACTCCGTCCAACCGATGTCTTAACCGATGTCACAAATTTGACAACGGATGGAATGAGCCCGGATGCTTATGCGTGCTGACCTGGAATCGCACTCCCCAAAAGTGGCAGACAGGGGGAGGCGGAAGTGGACAATTAAAAATGCCATGCTGAAATCCTGTCCCCCACGAACAGTTAATGGCCAGGCTTGCACACCACTACGCTTATGGGTGAGTGGGAATTCTAGCTGTCCCAAACCCTCAGCCCATGGCCTCAAGGCCCTATAAATGCCCCAGCCAAAGAAGCTATGGGGGTTGCGTTTTCAAGGGGCTGGTTGGCAAGGAAACTTTTCCTTAAAAATCTCTCTGATTTCTTCGAAACCTTCTGAAGATCCCTCCTCACTTGAAACCAGTAATCTGCCATAATCACCAATATAAGTCCTTTGGCTTTGGGAAGCTTGGAAATTCTTAGTACTCAAAGCTGTTGCCCTTGTCCATCGCCCCTACCCCGTACTCACACCGTCCTCACACAGAATCCACCCTGTTCTAGTTCTTCACTGCCTTGCCCTGTTACTGCCTTCATTGCTCTACCACACCGTCTTTACACAGCATCCAGTAACTCACCTCGGATCAACTTCCCACAACACCGGTTGTGTCCAGTTTTCAAGATTTGGATCCAACTCCAGTCCGTTGTTCCTGTTAGCGTGCGAGTCCGGAATCAGTCAGACACCGTCACTGCGTTGACTCGCACATCGGTTCTGAGCCCATCATACCGGTTCCACCATGTTCCTTATTTCTTTTACTTTCAGTCTTTTATTTTCCTGTCAGTTCACTATTTGTTGGTTATAGTTGTCTGTGTCCCAAACACCACACCGTCCCAATACCCCAAAAACCATACCGTCCCAACATCTCCCAAACACCACACCGTCCCAATACTCCCAATCCACACCGTCCCAACACCTCCCAGTCCACACCGTCCCAACACCTCCCAGTCCACACCGTCCCAACATCTCCCAAACACCACACCGTCCCAATACTCCCAATCCACACCGTCCCAACACCTCCCAGTCCACACCGTCCCAACATCTCCCAGTCCACACCGTCCCAACATCTCCCAAACGCCACACCGTCCCAGTACTCCCAATCCACACCGTCCCAACATCTCCCAAACACCACACCGTCCCAATATTCCCAATCCACACCGTCCCAACACCTCCCAGTCCACACCGTCCCAACATCTCCCAATCCACACCGTCCCAACATCTCCCAAACACCACACCGTCCCAATATTCCCAATCCACACCGTCCCAACACCTCCCAGTCCACACCGTCCCAACATCTCCCAATCCATACCGTCCCAACATCTCCCTAAACACCACACCGTCCCAGCCTCCTAAACCCAATATATCTTCCCAACATTTCCTGAATCTCCTTACCACTGTTCGGTCCTTCAACCCCATATCCACACCAACAGAATCCACACCGGTCAACATCTGTAAGCTGCTCCCTCAACGACCTCACCACCAGTTCTGTTCTGTGTTCTTTCCTTTCATTTTTTTTATTATTAAGCGTTCATTTGCTGAGTTTGTATTTTCTGGATTTGTTTACTTTCCTAAAATTCATCCAGTTAAATTTCTTTTTACTTTGTAATAATAATGAAAAAATAAATGTCTCTTGTGTTTTCTTTGAAATCTAGATAAAGTCAAAAAAAAAAGGAAAGAAATCATTTTTAGTCAGTGTCGTACGGAAAATACTTCCGTCTACACAATCTCTATAGGATCCATACACGTGTGAAGAACTTCGTCTTGTATGGGTTCCTTACCAAAATGATACCCACCAATATTTTCCCAATCTTTTAAAAGAAAAATTCAGAACTACGTAACCCTGATTTCTTGATAATTCAAGAATACGTAGGAGCAGGACTTTAACTCCTGTCGGGCCCACCTTTCTTATTTCCTTTTACTGATTTATTCCCTTGCTTTTTGTGTTCCTTTCGTGTTGTTACTTTTTTTTTCGTTTCTGTGAAAAATCAATTTAGACGTGACGTCTTGTTGATTTTCCCTTAGTTTTTGCTCAAGCCTCGCCATAATTTCATAGGGAAGGGATACTTAGGACGAGACGTCCCGCTTATCTCTTTCCTATCCCTTCTTTTCATCTGAGAATGTCTAATTTAGGCGTGACGCCTTATTAGCATCCTCCTCCCCTCTCTGTCTCATATCGAAGTCGAGTTTAATTCGGATGAAACGTTCCATTAACCTCGCTTCGACATTCTATGTTTGTACAGTTCTCTCATTCAATTCTGTCTTTTTTTTTAAATAAAAATACAAGAGTAAAAGGGAAGAAACCATGTTTTATTTAAGGCTTTTTATATTGTGCTTTCAATCTTGGTACTGTCTTTGACAGGCGATGTAGGGTGCTAATACCTTCCCTACTCGTAACCGACTCCCGAACTTGGATTTCAATTTTTTAAACCAGTGCTTTACTGAACTTAGTTTTTTCCCAATGTTTTTCCTATGGATAAAAACGTTGGTGGCGACTCCCTGTTTCATACCTTTTGGTAATCTCTTGTTCGCCGCGCCGTCGCGATCCAGGTTGCGACAGGGTAAATGTAACATCCTGGTTTAGATTTAATTACCGATTAAGGTTAATTGTAGAATTAAGATTATTGGTTGATTCAGATAATTGCCGATTAAGCTAATGGCTGAATAATCATAATAATGCCAGGAAAATGACGCATGTACCCTTGATGGTATAAAGAGCTTCGGTTCTCTCTCTCATTCATTTTGGACGCTGTTGGAGAAAAGACTTAGAGAGCTGAGCACTCTTCTTGTGCATACAACCAGCTTCCTTTCTTCCTTGCCTTCGTCTGCTTCTCTTCATCAGCCACTGTTGAGGTACTTTGGAGGCTCGAAGTCCTCCACTGCTGTGAGAATCGGACTACAGGAGAGAGTGAGCCACCTCTCTTCATGCATGCAGAGGACTGTTGTGATCGACTCAAGCTCCTTCTTCTTCTTCTTCTTCCACTCGAACACTGAGCAGAACCTCGAGTGGGAAGTGGGGGCAACATTGGGTGCCTGGGAGCTGGAAGTCCTCCATTGTTGGTGAAGATTGGACTGTTCGAGTGTGGGAACAACGCTTGGAATCCTCCACTGGACCGAGTGAGTGGACAGCGTTGTGTATTGGAGGCTTGGAACTCCCCACTATTCTTGCATGCAGAGCGTGGGTATCTTGGAGGCAGAGCTGTTTGAGAGTGTGAGTGGCTCGGTGTTCCTCCAAAGCTATGCAGAGTACAACGACTGGGTCGTTCGGTGAAGAAGGGTGACTGAAGGATCGAACGGGAGCAACCGATCGGAGTTATCGAGGCGCTTCTAGAATCTTCATTCCAGGTAGGGGGGCTGATTTACATCTCAAATGTATGGTTTATGGACGGGTTCCGGGTGGAATTACTTTACTGTGTTGTGTTGTATTTGTAATGTGTTGATTGTTGTATGCAGATTGAGTGATAGCCTGGATGTGTGATGATTATGAATTGCGTGGTGCATGTCGATTTCCGTCCATGAGATGTATGTTGATAATCATGATGATGCTGAGTGAATGCATGAGATGCATGTAAATATTGATATTGTTGTGTGTGCCGAGTGCATGAAAGGTGGGACTATTTGTCTATTCCCGTGTGGGGGAATTTTATATGAGATGACATGACATACTTGTTGTTGTAAATCTAAATGTCGAGTGCATGTGAAGGGAGGGACTATCGTGTTGAGTTCCCTTTCTGTTTTTAATATTAATTACATGAGATACAGGTATTATAAGGAGAAAGTCGAGTGTATAATATGTATCTACTATGATGACTTCTGTATGTGTGGCTTGGATATTATATGCATGGGATGCATGTGTTGATAGTGTAAATCTGTTATGCCGATTCCGTTTATACTTAATGATAATATTTGGCATGAGATGCATCGGTGAGAATGCTGAGAGCATTTGGTGTGTGAAACTAGTATTTGAATCGGTAACTATATGCATGAGATGCTATCAAAGACCTTGAGTGGGACTCAAGGCAAGCCGACTGAGTGGGACTCAGGGCTGCCCGTAACACTGCCGTTGACGCTGAGAGTGTTTGTGTTACATGTGAGGGTAAACGGTTTGGTACCAGTAAAATGGCCGGATCAGCTGAGAGCTGAATATATGGCTGAGAGCCAATGTTGCAACATAAAAGACTTAATAATGAACAATCAAATCTGAGTGAAATGGATCCGACTGAAATGACATGTGTACACTTATATCTGTTACTGAGCTCAATGTGATTGTATATATATGTGTAATTGCTGTTGTGAATAGCATGATTAATATAGTCATGAATAATTGGAGTGAATTCTGACTGGGTGAATATATGTGCATTGGTACTGTTGCCGAGTGCAAGGTGATGTTATGGCTGTGGGTATATGTGATTGTGAATGATGTAAATTACTTAGCCCTGATTGAATTGCATGAATCCCGAGTGAAAGATGTTGTTAGAGTATTCATATTGAATAACAGGGTGTATTATTGCTGGGTGAGAATGTTATTGTATATTTGAGAATTCAAAGATTAATCCGAGTCAATAACTGTCATTTAATATGTAAAAGCTTACCCCTACTGTGGCTATATTTTCAGCATATACAGGTCGGACTGGTGAATGATGAGAGATCCTCAAAGTCCGAGTGATGAGCATTCATACTGCTGTAGTGTACATACTGTACCTATTGTATATAGATATGATAAAGCCTTGGCCGGCTCTCTTGTAATCCGTCTGTCTGAACGTAATTATTTATGTGGATTGAATATCGGAGTTTTGAACAAGTATACATACATACATATATATATATATATATAAATGTTTCGTTGATGTGATGTTGCTTGAATCGACTAGGAAGTGGTGACGATAGAATAATGCTAAGTCAATAAATTCCGAGTGGAATATAGTTGGGAGAGCCGTTCCGAGTGAGGCTTTGGCAAGTGAGCCTCTTCCGAGTGATGTAGGCTCGAACGGATTCCGGGAGATATGTGTTCGAAATGACTTCTTCCGAGGGAAGAATAGTCATGATGCCGAGTGGAAAATAACTGGGAGAACCTCTTCCGAGGGAAGGAAGGTTTAATACTCCCGAGTGAGAATTGACCGAAGTAAGAACGGTTAAAGTGGTTCCGAGTGAATAAGGTTGTATATTCCGAGTGAATAAGGCTGTATATTCCGAGTGAATAGGTTGTATGTTCCGAGTGAAGAGGGGTTAGAGTAATTCCGAGTGGAACTTGATTAAGGAGATCATCTCCGAGGGATGGAAGGTCAAGGTATTTGCTGAGTGGAACCTAGTCGATGGAACTCTTCCGAGTGAGACATACTATATAGACTCCGAGTGGATGAGGTTATAAAATCTTTGAGACTTGACCTAGTAGAGTACTCTCCGAGTGGAATTACTGAGGGAATCATTTCCCGAGTGGAGATTTAACGCTTCCGAATGAAATACGATTGCGACCTTCCAGAATAGAAATAAGATTAAGGATATGGTTAAGGGCGAGTTTACCGGGTGAAGCCTGACCCGAAGGGGACCGATCCTGAGTGAACTTAGGTCCCTAATCCGAGTGATGGAAATTCCTGAGTGCATGGGGTCGCTTCAGCGAATAAGGAATCGCTCCAGCGAGTAGATGCTCGCTTGGGCGACTTCTGCTGCCTTTCGTCTATCTGTAGCTGGGTCCTGCCAGCGTGTGGCATCCGGACCCGGCCTTCTCTTTCCCTGATCGGTTTCTGTTTCCCTTGACTCCGAATTGTTGTTATTTTATCCCGACTCCATTCTGAGCTGTTTTGTGAACGTTTGGAACGTTGAATTTTGGAAAAATTTCCCCTGTCTCGGATTTTATTCTATTTTAGCCGGGATGTTTCAGTAAACAATTTTTTTATTAAATCACCGATAAAATATATTTGAAATGACTTATATATTGATAACAAATACATAGATGAAAATAGTCCTAATAAATATTTCATTATTTAACTTTTGAGAATAATTTATTGTAATTATTTAAGGAACACTTTATTATATTTATATTTTCTATAAATATTACTCTATATTATTAGTTATTAAAATAATTAATAATCATATAATAGTATGAAACTAAAAATTTAAAAATAAAAATGAGAAGAATAAATATAATGTTAAAATATTATAAACACACTTATAATTATAACCATGAAGATGAAAAAAATAATATTTAAAATATAATTATAACATGATTTTATAACTATAAAATTGATATATTAAAAAATATATTATATTATTAAAATAAAATAATAAAAGTTAGAAATACTAAAATATATTGAATATCAAATTAAAATGAGTATATACTGAATAAGTTATGGATGGTTGCAATATAATATCATAAAAAAAGTGATAAAATTATTTCAAACTGAAAAAATAAAATAAAAATAAAAATAACATGATAAATAAGTTAATAATATATAAATATTAAGTGACAGTTATATTTTATAGTCTAAAAATATTTGAATATTATATAAAATAGTCAAATAATATATAAAAATTTAAAATAAAAGACAAAATATTATTTAAATTATCAAAAGCTTTATTTCTTATATTGGAATGTTCAAGAAACTCAGATATATTATGTGATGTAAATACGTCTTTTGAAAATAAAAAAATATTTTATTATTTTTTAATATTTTTTCACGTCACCCAGTATTTTATTACATGTGACAAATGTGTAAAAGTGGATTATATATTATTGGATTGAATCAACTTAATCTATGGATAATGTTTACCAAAATGATTTCACTCAATCACTTCTCATAAATATTAAATTTTATCAATCTAACGGAATCGAATTTTATATTGTGTAGATGGAGTTTGTAAAGTCTTGTATATGCTTAAATGTGAGAATTTTTTTTTTTCTTTTGGCGACACATAACTTCACCATTATTTATAATTTAATTTAAAAAATTCTTTAAAATATTGAGTGTTTTCAATTTTCTCTTTTATGTTATGATCATTTCCCTCAAATTAAGCTCCTATTACCTTTAAATATTTCGTTTTTGTCTTCAAAATTTCAGTCACTTGAACTCAAATAATCCTGTTAGTTTTTTTTTGTTGAAATGTTTACATCTAAATTTTTAGCTACCTATGTTGTGTGATTGTTTATTCAAATTATTTTGTCTTTATAAATTATTATTTTGAACTTTTTATTTGATATTTTTTAAGCTTTACTTAAATTTAAATATTTGTATCATGCGTGACATATTTACTTTTTTAACCAAACATGTCATGAATTAAATCAATAGTATATAAAAAACAATAACAATTAACAAATAATTGAGTAGTATTGACATTCATTGGAAAATTCTTATTTTTTTCATATTATTAATTGGATCATATAAATGATTTATCTCCTCTTATCTTTTATGTTGTTATCAAAATGGGTTGGATTAGTCTAGTTGAATCTCAAATCAAACTAATTAAATGATTTATTGTTACTGTTTCAACGCATTTGAAGGTTATACCCTTACTGGTTAGTCACTCATTGAATTTTGAAGTGCACACATCTTTGTCTACGTATAAAACATGAAAAATCAAGATTTTTTCTCTAAAATATGATGAAAGAAAGTTCTGGTCCCGGATAAAGTTGGTCCCCACAAAGCAAAATACAACATCTATGAACTTGCTTAATTGCTGTCAAATACAACACTTTCCAAGGAAAAGAACGTATGATACAATACAATACACACACACACTGATTAACACACACCACTTTGTAGTATGTACAAGGTGATTAATTGCCTAACTCAAATTGGACTTTTATTTTCCCTATTCATATCATCACAAATGCATGTTTCTCCTTATGGATGGTAGCTTGGTGCAAGAAGAGGTGCAGACACAGGTATTGCTGAAGGAGGTGGTGGTGGTATTGCCACTGAACTATTTGACACATTGCCCCCAACAACACAACAAAGCTTATAACAATCAACAGGGTGTTCAAGTTTGGCACTGCATTCCTTTTGGCTCCTCTGAAGTGGCTTCTCTGGCAAGCAGTTCCTTCTATCATCAAACACTATTCTCTTTGATGTCAAGTTCTGACAAATCCCCTCTTCCTCACAGAAGAAGTTGTATGAAAAAGTGAAGTTTGCCAAGTTTGGCAACTCACAAACTCCCATAGGGACGATGCCATCCATCATGTTGTGTCCCAAATTCAGCTGCTCCAAATGAGACAACCCTGCTAGGCTGTAAGGTATTGGACCAACAATGTTGTTGAAACTAACATCCAACACTCTCAATTTGTATAAAAAACCAACTTGCTGTGGCAAACAACCTGACAAGCTTGTGTTGATCAACACAAGCTCTTCCAAAGTGTCAGCAAAGTTAACTATGCTTTCTGGCAGACACCCTCCAAATTTGTTGTTGGCAAAGACAATGACAGAAGCTGAACTTTGGCCTAAATTTGGAGGAATGGAACTGGTGAAACGGTTGTTGTTAACAAAGATGGCATCAAAGGTTTTGTTGAAAAGTTGAGGAGGCAATGATCCTTCAAATTCATTGTACCTAAGGTCAAGGTATTTGAGCATAGGGAGGGAGAGCACAACCAAAGGAAAAGCTCCAACAAATCTATTGTTGCTAAGGTCTAGCTCATAGAGTAGAGTAAGGTTGCTGAAGGACATTGGGAGAATGCCACAAAAACGATTGTTGCTGAGGTGAAGTAGTGCAAGGTCAGAGAGTAGGCCTATTTCATTTGGTAGGAACCCTGCTATGTCTCCAAAGTTAAGGTCAATGCCTGCCACAACAGTGACTTTAGGGTCATCAACTGATGGAGCACAATACACACCTGTGTAGTTGCAAACTGAAGGACCTACCCAATTGGAAGTGTGGTTATATGGGTCTGAATAGATCACATGCTTCCATGCTTGGAGCCCAAGAAAGGCTCTATGGAGACTTGGGTTCAAGGGTGGATTTTGACTATGTTGGTGCCTGTTTTGATGCTTGTGCTGTTTGGCATTGCTGTGTTTTGCATTAAGGTTGTTAATGAAACATGACAAGTGGAGAAAAAGGAGGAATAGCACACAAGGGGTGATGGAATAAGAAGCTGATGAAGCCATTGGTTTGGGAGAAATTAATATTATTATGGGCAATGAATGGCTAATTAGTGAATAACATTATATATATATATATATATATATATATATATATATATATATATATATATATATATATAAAGAATAAAGGGCACTTTCATTTCATTTACAAGCAAGAAAACATAGTCTTTTGTTTAATGATGTTGTCTTGGTCACGTTTAGGATTAGAACAACAAAACCAACATGGTTAGGAAATAAGAGCATCCAAAGTTCAAAACATCATCAACAACAATTTGTTAGTGTTTGTTAAGTAGCCCGGTTACAAAACAAAATTTAATAAACATCATCTAATGGTTAATATTAATTCTATACATTGTTTAAAATATCTTTAGTTCTCATTTGACTAACGGATCAAAAACTTGATTTTAGCTAACTCTAATTGGATAACCTTAAACAAAAACTAAACAAACACTAAAGTGACAATTAACCGTAACATAGAAACCTAGGAGGCCATGTCGGGAAGTTATAGGTTTGTTGTGTGGAAATGAGTTTCTAGATGGAAAACATATGCATGATGGCAGTGATGAAAGATACGGTTTGTACTTACATGCCAAAGTCCACAGTGCTCATGATTGTGTGTTGCACTTGACCATGGATGCGCATTACAAGGACTTACCTCCTTCCAGGTAATTTTCGTAGTAGTTTGAGTGGAGTTGGAGAAGGACAGGTAGTGAAACTCCCTCACAGGAAGGACCAAAGGGTTCCTTTAAACCAAAGGGATAGCATGGAATTTTGTGATTAGCTACAAACTAATCTTCAGAGTCCTTTGTGGCGACTGCCCCTGCTTCAAGATTGTCTATTTATGCACTCTCGGTAATAACTCTCTCTCTCTCTCTCTCACACACACACACACACATACATATATATATATATATATATATATATATATAAAAGATGTATCATATAAAAAAGGTTCTTTTATGTGAGAGTGAGAGAAAGATCTATCATATGAGAAAAACTCTTTTATGTGAGAGAGATTGGAGAAAATTTGAGTTGTATAACCATACAATAGATGGTTGAGATTAAAATTTTTTTAAAGTCACACATATATATATATATATATAGGGGATGTATCTTATGAGAAAAGTCCTCTTATATGAGAGTGAGAGGGGCAAATCTGGGTCGTATAACCATACATGGGTGGTTGAGATTAAAAGTTTTTAAAAGTCATATGATCACTTAAAAGGTCACATGACTTTTTAAAAACTCACATGATTAATCTTAACCATCCATTATATGGTTGTACGGCCCAGATTTGCCCCTCTCACTCTCACATAAAAGAACCTTTCTCATATGATACATCATCTCTATATATATATATAGACATTGGTTAAAGAAGTTACTAAGAAACTTCTATTTAAAAAATATCATTAAAACTCACCTATTTTAATTTTTAAACAATTTCTGTATAATTTTTAATAAGAATTCATTAAATGGAAAAAATTGAATCAAAACTTTTTGTTGAACATTTATCTAACATGAAGATCACAAACACCAATCACTAAGAATAAGGCTCATTGTTTTATGTTTGAGAAGATGCTTACTGAAAATGAATAATAACAAAGTATGATTTTCAATGGCTAAATTTTTCTTATGTGTAAAATCTTAAGATAGGGATATTCTTAATATTTTATGTTCTAAAAAAATATGAGGGGTGATAATAGATGTTTTAATGACGAGAATGAAATTTTTTATCTAAAATAGTATTTGATAGGAGGTATCTTTTTTATTTATCATAAAAAAAGTTTTAAAAAAAATTATCTATAAAAAATAATATTCTCATGTAAGTAGGATTGCTGAGAATTTTAAGAATTAATATTTTTAACTTACTCACCTAAATAGGTAAGTGCAAAAAATTTATCTAGGAATTATAAAATGAAAAAATATTCTTGCCTCATATTTATATTACACGCTTCAAAATCTCCTCATTTTCACTTTCACTTTGATTCCATTGTCTTTGCTGCTTCATCTCATCATCAACTACGATCTTCCTCTGTTCACTAGTGAGTGAAGAACCACCTTGTTCTACTTTTTTTTATTGCTTTCTTTCTATAATCTTCCTTTGTGTCTATATGATTTTGCTTGTCTCTATTTTTATCCCACTATCCTTTTTAGTTTGTTACTTATGTAAATTTGCATTGGCACATGCTTGTCCTCGAGTGTGCCCTTTTTTATTTTATTTTTTGTTTCTTTTGTGCTTATTTTTTTTTATAATGTAGACGACCTCAACGACCAAAGCTTACTATTTCGAGATGTTTGGTATTTGATAGAAGCATTATGTATATTGAGACATATATGGGGTTATCAAGATGGTGGATTCTTTTGTTTTTTGAAATGCTTTACCATTGTATTATAATGTAGTAGCTTAAGTTTTAATTTATTTCAGTATTTTGAGACAATTGATATGATTATAGAATAGTAATGATTCTTTCAACCATCGATATGACTACATAATGATATTTAAATTGAAAGTAAACTAACATTTTTATTTCTAAGTTAACTAACGTCTTTGTAATTTAGTCATTCGTTCCAAAATAATGATAAATATATCTTCATCCAAATAATCATCATTCATTTTAGTCCAAATCTGTTAGTTTCTCCTTTACGATGTTAATAATTGCATGTGTTATATTAAAATATTTTGCAGCAGTTTTTAACAACACCAGTAACAACACCAGTAACATATTTTTGAACTTTTGATATTCACTCATACATTTCATCAAATACTTTGTGGTGTTTTTCCACCCAAACTACAAAGAAGACGCAACGAATAAAAATATGAGAATGAAATGCTACTTATCTGCTGCTTCACATAAACACCAAGAATAAAAATTGTTCAATAGAAACACAGAATAGAAGAGAAATTGAGAGAACTAAAATGCTTGTGATAAAATTTGAAAATTAAAATGAGTTCTAATTGTAGAAATTGAAATAGCTAGACTAATACATGTATTGGTAACTGTTCACACACAGAGTTCAGAGCACAAAACCCTAGAAAAATCCTCCTAGGAATTAGGTTTATTAATCTCTATGATGTGTCACTTAGGTTACAATGTGAATAATATGTGGTTTTATACAAAAGTCATCAGGTGGGCTTCGGCCCAATAGCTTAAAATGTAAACTAATCTACTATTTGATATTAGAGAGAGATATGAGGGATTGGTGGGGACCACCTCTCATATTGAGGGGGAACAGGAGCCCTTCAGCCACGAGCCTTGGGTGTAAGGCCAGGCGAAGTGGTTTAAATATGAGTCAAGCAATCCCTCTTATCTTTGTCATATGTGCCACCGTGTGTATGGTGCTTGATTTGATGGAAAAAATAAAGTTACTTCTTTCCGAGTGAGGAACTTCGAGTAAGGAAGGTCTCCCTTTCCGACTAAGGAGATCCGGGTGAGGAAGGTCGTCATTTCCGAATGAGGAGCTTCGGGTGAGGAAGGTCTTCATTTCTGAGTGAGGAGCTCCGGGTGAGGAAGGTCTTCATTTCCGAGTGAGGAGTCCCGGGTGAAGAAGGTCTTCATTTCCGAGTGAGGACTCTGAGTGAAACGAGTTTTTGGTGACGTGGCATAAGAATGATAACCGCCATTTGTCTTTACGAAGTTGTGGGGGCATGACTTTGGGTGTAAGGCCAGGCGAAGTGGTTTAAATATGAGTCAAGCAATCCCTCTTATCTTTGTCATACGTGTCGCCGTGTGTATGGTGCTTGATTTGATGGAAAAAATAAAGTTACTTCTTTCTGAGTAAGGAACTTCAAGTGAGGAAGGTCTTCCTTTCCGACTGAGGAGATCTGGGTAAGGAAGGTCGTCATTTCCAAATGAGGAGCTCCGGGTGAGGAAAGTCTTCATTTTCGAGTGAGGAGCTCCGGGAGGAAGGTCTTCATTTTCGAGTGAGGACCTTGAGTGAAATGAGTTTTTGGTGACATGGCATAAGAATGATAACCGTCATTTGTCTTTACGAAGTTGTGGGGGCATGTGCCTATCATGATTGCGCTATTTTTGTACCCCCAGGCCATTTAAGAGTGCGTCGGTTCACCCAAAGTTGTCTTAAAGCGTCACGTCGGTTGATTTGAGACCTTCAAATCTTTACCGTTAGATTCTGGGCCACGTGGCTTTCCCTGAGGGAATCATCCTTTAGATGCATCGTGTCCATCGTTCCTTCCCATCCCTTGGTTTTCTCACCGTTGGATCTAGGGGTATGATGGAAAAGGGAGTTTTTCTTTTATAAATTCATTTCCTTTCTCACCGTTGGATCTAGGGGTATGATCTAGGGGTAACTGAAAGTTCTATGTGCCTCTTGCTGTGACTTCTGTTTCTATATTCGCCTTTGCTAGGATTTCTCTTTGCCAGGTCAGTGCCTCTCTTTGTTTCAAGTTTTCTTTGTCTGTGAGGGTTGTGTAGTGTATCTATGGAGGGAGATTATGATTGGGTAAAAGATGAGGTGTTGCTCGTTTCTTCGTCTATTCAAAATGAGGAATCTGTGGCCCAGTTATGGGCGTCGAAGACCTTCAACCACTGCACTCTTGCCCAAATTGTGGAGTGAATTTGCTGTTCCGAGCTTGATAGGGTTTGTCATGAGCGTAGAGATCCTAGCTAGTTAGACTTTACCTTTGTGTATGAGACTTTATTTTCCCGACTCTATCTTTCCTTTCCTTTTTCCGATTTTCAAATTGGAGTATTGTGTGCGTTGAACATCGCTCTCACCCAATTGCATCCGAACAGCTGGGCGTTTGTGCAGGCGTTCGAGATTCTATGCGAGCATTTTGGTCGCACCCCTTAAGTTCCCCTCTTTATTTATTTATTTAATGCAAAAATCCCTAAAGCCGGGACACCAGTGGGGTGGATTTCTTTGAACGGTGTTGCTCGTCGTAATCTTATTAGGGCTTTTGACCAGTCCTATAAAAATTTCAAAATGGGTTTCTTCAAAATCCGAGTGGGACTGGATCCACCTGGGGAAGATTTTTTACATTAACCTGATTCCCAACCTCGTTTTCCACTGTACTGGACTTGTGATCCGGTTTAATTTCGCATATCTTGGACGACCTGAGTTTGTCCGAGAGAACCGACGCCAAATTTCTGTCGGATGACTTAGGAATTTTCTTTAGCTCTCAGGCCCTAATTGCCCTTTCCCCTCACCCAGATTCTCTCGACGCCTGGATAGGTGAGAGTGGTTCTTATTGCTGTTGTGTTTTGTGTTTTGTAGCTTCTCCCTTTTTGTTTTATTGAGTTTACGTTACCTGTGCAGCTGATATGGCTCCCGAGAAGCTTTCCATGAAGGATCTGAAGAAGCACTATCTTGGGAAAGGTACTCGAGCAGGCGGGAGCAAGAGGGTGCCCCAGAGAGGCGAGAACTCTGCTGTCCCTGGGGGTTTCGCCCAAGTTATTACCAACATCGTCCCTATCTTTGTGGTTCCGACTACTTTGCAGTTGGAGAGGGAGGCGGGACGACAATCTAACAGGTCCCGGACAGGGCAGCTACAAGGAGAGGCGGGGTTGAAGGCGATTGGGGTGAGCCATTCTGTTTCCCTAGGCGCATCGAGGACCAACCAGGGGTAGAGGCGTCTCGTATTGTGGTATCTGATAGCCCCAAGCTAGAGGAAGAAATTCCCGAGTTTCGAAGGCGAGCGTCTCAAAGGCAAGAGAGAACCGTCTCTCTCGAGAAGGTGTCGGCGGAGTGGATTGCCGCTACTCTTGTGTGTGCAACAGAACTTGAAGATAGGAGGTGGGAGAGCTTTGCGAATGGGTCGTTGTCCGGTACCCAAAATCCTGTGGGGTCCTTATGGAATGTTCGATTCCCTGTGCCGGGTTTTGTGGATCGGACCGTAGTCTTTGAGGAAGATGAGAAAAAATATGAAGGCTCGAACACGTCTTCCCTATGTCGGGCCATTGAGATGTTCAACCTCCGGTCGGCTTCAACGACTCAGTTTATGGAGAAAAAATTTGCTGAACAAGAGAAAAGTTGGTGGCGTTGAAGGCGGAGAAGGCCGCTCTTCTTTAGGAAAGAAACCAGCTATAGCAGTCTCGGGATTTTTTTGTCCTGCAGCTTGAAGGTGCCCGAAAGTAAATTGGAGGCATGGCCAATGAGCTGAAGCAGGCTAAGGCTGAGCTATCCGAGGCCCAAAAAGGACAAGGGTTGGCTGAGGAGAAGCTGGTTACTGCCTCCAAGCGGTGCATCTTTCTGAGCAGATAACTAAGCTCAGTTGAGGAAGCTTACGACTTAGTTTGTGGAAGCAAGGGAGAGGTGGAGAGGAAACTGAAAGAGTCGGAGTTGGCCCTGGCAAAGGAGAGAGAGGAGAATGAGTCTTACAAGGCTTCTCTCATGGGAGAGGTGTCAAAGAAGTATGTAGCAGCTTTCGAACTTTGCCAGTAGCAGATACAACTACTGAACCCTACTCTGGAGTTAAACTTGGAAGGCGTCGGCCCATTCCGTGTTATTGTGGATGGAAAGATAGTGGACCTTTCCGACTTCAAAGATAGTGGACCTTTCCACAATGGTGATATTTACCTTCCTTAGCCCCTCCGCCCACAGGTTTTAAGGGTGATGTACTTGGCTTATCCTTGCCTTTCCAAATTTTCTTGCCATTTCCTGCAATAGCCTTTCCTTTGCCTTTATACATGCCCTTTCCTTTACCTTTGCCAAAATTGACCATCATTATGGCCTTGCCCTTTCCTTTATAAATATTGGGCTCAGCAGTCATCAACATATTGAGTAGCTCTTGCAATGTTTTGTCCAATGCGTTCATGTTATAATTCATGATGACTGGCATAAAACTGTCAGGTAATGCTTTCAAAATGAGATCGGTAGCTAACTTCTAAGGGAAGGGGAATCCTAGCCTAGCTAGATTATCCAAGTACCCAATCATTTTGAGCACATGAGGTCCTACAGAACCTCCCTCTTCAAGTCTATAGCTAAATAGGGATGAGGAAACTTCATATCTTTCTTGGTCAGCTTGACCTTGATATAGCTTCCTTAGGTTTTCGATCATATCGAAAGCCTCCATGTGCTCATGTTGCTTCTGAAGCTCAAGAGACATGGTAGCCAACATAAGGCATTGGACATCTAAAGCATTATCCTGATGCTTCTTATAAGCATCCTTGTCAGCTTTAGAGGCGTTTGCAGCGGGTGGTTCCAGAACTGGACTTTCCAAGACATACTGCTTTTTCTCTTGTTTGAGGACAATCCTCAAGTTTCTATACCAGTCAAGGAAGTTAGAACCAGACAATTTTTCCTTGTCTAGGATTGATCGCAACGAAAGGTTCGAAGGTGTGTTTGACATCATGGTTATCTAAAATAGAAAATATGTAGTAAGTATCATTTTTAAAACATATTTAAATTATGGTCATTTAAATTAAATATGTCTCCCATTATTTTGATTCAAAACAAAATACCCTCCACGAATCATAAAATCCCGTTGGAAGATTTTCTAGTGGGCTAAGATCCATAATTTCCCAAGTGTTAAGTCAGCTTTGGTTGATCACCTAAAACTTGGTTATTTAGGTAGGAAACTTTTTCCAATTGTATCTTTATACAACTCTTAGTCATTGGGTTAAGTAACCATTATTGATTATTCATCTTATGAATATTTAGTCCAATGTTTACGCCTCTAAGTTATATTCAATCCAATTGAAAACTTAGTTAAGTTAAAGCCCAATATAACAGTTTGGATATTACCATTATCCCATCGAGTCTTACTAATATAAATGATAGTGCCCTGCTTTGGCAGACCCACTATTTATTGACATTAGTGTTGACGAGTGTACTTATTGAAAGGCGTTTATAACTTAATATTATTTTGAGGGATTTTAATTTATTTTAAAATTACCATCTTTGTTAAATACTTTAACGCAATAAAATTATCCCTAAAGCATGCAAACGAAATTGTGAGATGGTTATGGTCTTCCTAGAAGAAAAATAAATAAATAAATAAACCTAGAGGAACTATATTGCCATGGCTTCATGAAGTCCTACTTCTTGAATCCATCATCCTCTTAGAGTCACCACTCCTTGGTTTTCTTCTAAGTCTCTACTTTGTTGGCCCGATCAAGATTACATGATTAAATAGAAACTCGCTTTACATACGAGTGAAGGGTTGAGAAGAGAAATACAACAGAATAGAGAGAGGCACAACACGTAGGCTGTATTTAAATAAAATAACTAAGACCATAACCATTCACCATGCAACGTGTTAATTAATTGATTATAACCCATTTAAAAGCATTATAAGAGTAATTAATTTTTAAAACGGGTAATTAAACACGTGGGGTCGGTAATAAGGCGCTACACAGAAGATGTACGGTCAATTAAACATATGGGGTCGGTAATAATTATTTAATATGTTTGTTCCTTTTGTCACGATATCCTAATTGGGCCCAAGGCATGGTCGCGTCATCCTTGTACGACCCAATTTATTTTACTTGATACCGGAGTAGACTTGATCCGAATAAATATCTAATATTTATTCTTTCTAGCATGGCCATGCATTTTCTTAGTCTTACTCATGTCACATTAATCTTTCTAGCATGATATCAAGTGGCCTATAGATATCACTCATGTCACATAGGAGAGATAAATCCCATCTATATCACTCACATCCCTCTGCATAGTTTGTTCATTACCTAATCATAACCTTTATAGTCCTCTTGTTATAGAAGACGTTTAATTGTATTAAAACAATAAACTCCTCATGTAGGAACCGTAGTGACTTCAGGTCGAAGGACTACATATACCATTATCACATTGAGAATCGTTTATGACATTCATGTAACGATCCATGCAAGTTCTCCTGGTGGGTTTGTCCAGTACATCATTACTCTTAATGTGTACCCGTATGAAGACTTGATATCATCTATATCTATGATCTGTGAGATTAGGTCATCAGTACACTCACACACTAGTCTCAATGTAATTACATGTCCCCATGTAAATACTTGACTAGGGACATTTTAGGAATAACTTTCATATGACCTATTACTCCAAGGATAAATACGTTTTAAAACAATTTTAAACTGAAATACTTATTTTATTAATAAGTAGAAAAATGATACAAATGAAAAAACATAAAGCTCATAGTGCATACACTAACAATTCCAACTGTGTCAGGAGCAGATCACCATTCTGAATCCTGCTGTTGCACTAAATGTCGAAGGTCTCAACCCTTTTAAAGTAGTTACAGATGGCCACATTGTTTCTCCGCTTGACGCGGAGGGCGAGTGAGAGGAAGGGGACAGAAATGAAGAAGGAGGAATGTCTAAGTAGAGAAGTCTCAATGATCCATTTTATTTCTTTTTCTGCTCTACACTTGTATGTAAAATTGATAAAAGGAGTTTGTCGTGTCTGTACGCTCCATTTTCTGTCATTTGGTCTTATTGGGGAGTAATTGAATTTTGTTTTCAAAATTGTATGTCGAGGGATCGATTCCGCGCTTGGGCTTCACTTGAACGAATTCAAGTTTTCAAAATCGTATGCCGAGGGATTGATTCCGCACTCGGGCTCTACTTGAATGAATTCAAGTCTTCAAAATCATATGTCGAGGGATCGATTCCGCGCTCGGGATTCACTTGAACGAATTCAAGTTTTCAAAATCGTATGCCGAGGGATCGATGCCACGCTCGAGCTTTACTTGAACGAATTCAAGTCTTCAAAATTGTATACCGAGAGATCGATTCCGCGCACAGGCTTCACTTAAACGAATTTAAGTTTTCAAAATCGTATGTCGAGGGATCGATTCCGCGTTCAGGCTTCACTTGAACGAATTCAAGTTTTCAAAATCGTATTCCGAGGGATCGATTCTGCGCTCGGGCTTTACTTGAATGAATTCAAGTCTTCAAAATCGTATGCCGAGGGATCGATTCCGCGCTCGGGCTTCACTTGAACGAATTCAAGTTTTCAAAATCGTATGCCGAGGGATTGATTCACGCTCGGGTTTTACTTGAACGAATTCAAGTCTTCAAAATCGTATGCCGAGGGATCGATTCCGCGCTCGGGCTTCACTTGAACAAATTCAAGTCTTCAAAATCGTATGCCGAGGGATCAATTCCGTGCTCGGGCTTTACTTGGATGAATTCAAGTCTTCAAAATCTTATACCGAGGGATCGATTCCGCGGTCGCGCTTCACTTGAATGAATTCAAGTCTTCAAAATCGTATGCCGAGGGATCAATTCCGTGCTCGGGCTTTACTTGAACGAATTCAAGTCTTCAAAATCGTATGCCGAGGGATCGATTCCACGCTCGGGCTTCACTTGAACGAATTCAAGTCTTCAAAATCGTATGTTGAGGGATCGATTCTGCGGCGGGCTTCACTTGAACGAATTCAAGTTTTCAAAATCATATGCCGAGGGATCGATTTCGCGCTCGGGCTTTACTTGAACGAATTCAAGTCTTCAAAATCGTATGTCAAGGGATCGATTCTGCGCTTGGGCTTTTTAATGATATTAAACTCTGTCTTTACTGAGAAATGTAAAAATCTTTAGTAAAAAATAAGAGAGGGGGGGCCTCGTTAAAACCTCCTAAGGGAAAAACCCAATGGGAAAAAGCCCTCAGGTAGGAAGAAGAGTGCCCAAATGTACAAAGTGTTTAACTGAAGTAAAACTTTAAATGAGTTGCATTCCAAGTTCTAGGCAATTCCTTCCCTGTTAATTCTTCTATACGATATGCGCCTTTTCCAAGTGCTTCCTTGATTCGATATGGTCCTTCCCAGGAATTTGTAAGCTTTGCTTCTTCTCGTGCTTTCCTGTTGTTGTCTGCAGTGCGTAAGACAAGGTTGCCTTTCTTGAAAGGTCTGGGCCGGATGAGAGAATTCTATTTCTGGGCGGTTTTGTGCTTAGCCGCTTAAATCTTGATGTACGCAATGTCCCACTCTTCTAGACTAAGGTCTAGGTCTGCTCTCCTTTCTGCATTGTCTGTATCCTCATCATAAGTAAGGCGTCAGAGAGTGGGTTCTCCTAGTTCGATGGATACCATGGTATCAGCTCTGTAAGTGAGTCGGAATGGGGTTTCATGGGTGGAAGAGTGCGGAGTGGTGTGATAGACCCAAAGAATTTCGTGTAGTTCTTCTGTCCATCGGCCCTTGGCCTGCCCGAGTCGTTTCTTGAGTTGCTGAAGGATAACCTTGTTTGCTACCTCTGCCTGACTGTTGGTTTGTGGGTGTTCTACGGAGGAGAACTTTCTTTTGATGCCCAAGTTTACATTAAATTCTACAAAGTTTTTGTCTACGAATTGCCGACCGTTGTCAGAAATGATGGTGTGGGGGAGGCCGTGTCGACAAATGATGTTCTTCCACGTAAAAGTTTGTACTTTAGCAGCTGTTATAGTGGCCAGGGCTTCCACTTCAATCCACTTAGTAAAGAAATTTATGGCTACAAGGAGGAATTTGAGTTGTCCTTTGCCTGGGGGAAAGGGACCCAAAATGTCCATCCCCCAAGTATTAAAAGGCCAAGGCGATAAGATTCCATGCAGTGGTTCCGGGTGGTTATGGATCTGATTGACGTTACATTGGCAGGAGTCACATTTTTTCACCCATTCAGAACAGTCAGATCGGAGGGTGGGCCAAAAATAACCTGCTCGGAGGATGCGAGCAGCCAAGGGTCAAACTCCCCCATGAAGACCACAAATTCCTGTGTGTAGTTCTCTCATGATATAATCGTTCTGTTCTTCATTTAAGCACTTTAAGAGAGGTACTATAAAACCCCTCTTGTACAGATGTCTGTCGATGAAAGTGTAGTTGGCCGCTTGGACTTGTAATTTTTTGGCTTCTGGCTGGTCCTTTGGTAGAACTCCCTATTTCAGAAAATCAACTATAGGGGTCATCCACGTGTTTTCAATTTGGACTTCACTCACCTGAAGGATCTGCTGTGTTTCTTGGATGGTAGGTTCTTCCAGGACAACTTGGACAATCGTTTTAAGATTCCCTGCTTTGACTGTGCTGGCCAACTTGGCCAAGATGTCTGCTCATTCATTTGCTGCTCGTGGAACATGAACGACTTGGAAGTATTTGAGGTTCTGGGTTATCTCATTCACCCTGGCCAAGTATTTTGTTAGGGTCAAGTCTTTGGTTTGGTATGACCCTTCAATCTGCCGAGCTACTAGTTAGGAGTCGGTCTTGGCCTGAACGTATCGGGCGTCTAGGTCAAGAGCTGTCTGTAACCCTACAATAAGTGCTTCATATTCAGCTTGGTTATTGCTGGCTTTGAATCGAAACTATAGCGATTCTTCAATAACTAGTCCGGTTGGGGACTTTAAGACAACACCTGCTCCGCTGCCTTTGGCGTTGGAGGAGCCATCCACCGAGAGGGTCCATAGGCCATGCTCCGTGTCATATTCATCTTTATCTTCCCCTAACTCCACCAAAAAATCTACCAAGACCTGGGCCTTTACGGGTCCTCGAGATTTATACCAAATGTCGTATTCAGATAATTCCATAGCCCAGGACACCATGCGCCCAACAATTTCAGGTTTTTGAAGAATCTTCCCCAGTGTCTAGTCCGTCCGTACCACTATTTGATGACTACAAAAATATGGGCGGAGGCGTCGGGCAGCCACAACAAGGCTGTAAGCAAATTTCTTCACCCACTGGTAACATATCTCTGCCCCCTGTAATGTTTTACTGATGAAGTATACCGGTTTCTGGATTGGGCCATCTTTTTGTACCAAAACTGAGCTTACTGTCTCTGCCCCTGCTGAAAGGTAAAGAATCAAATCCGACCCTATCTCAGGTCATGTCAAAATTAGGGGGATGCCAGGTAGACTTTGAGATCTTGGAAAGCCTGCTCACACTCCGGGGTCCACTCGAATGCATCTGTCTTTTTTAGCACCTTATAAAATGGCATGGATTCTCGGTAAGTTTTGAAAGGAATCGGGAAAGGGCTGCAGTCCTCCCGGTCAGACGCTGAACTTCCTTGATGTTTTTGGGACTTCTCATCTCTAAAATGGCTCAGCATTGGTCAGGGTTGGCCTCGATGCTTCTGTAAGTAAGTATGTATCCTAGGAATTTTCCCTAGACTCTGAAAGAGCATTTTTCAGGATTTAGGTGCATGTTGTGCTTGCGTAGCTTAGCGAATGTCTCTTCTAGATCTTGTACATGTGACCCAACTTGCTTGGTTTTTATGACCATATCATCCACATATACTTCCATGTTTCTTCCAATCTGATTGGTGAATATTTTGTCGACCAGTCTTTGGTAATTTGCGCCCGTATTTTTTAGGCTGAAGGGCATCACCCGAAAACAAAAATTGCCCCCCGGTGATGAAGGCCGTTTTCTCTTCGTCTTTCGGGTCCATTCGGATCTGATTGTGTCGTGACCGGGGTCGCAACGGCGTGGCCAACCTTTTGAAGGATGATCAAAATGAAACAGGGAATCGCCACCAACATTTTTATCCACAAGAAAAACATTGGGAAAAAACTTTAACAAAGCACTGGTTAAAAAGGTGAGATTCAAGTTCGGGAGTCAGTTATGAGTAGGGAAGGTATTATCACCCTACATCGCCTGTCAAAAGTAGTACCAAGATTGAAAATGCGCAACATAAATAGCCTTACCAAAAGATGTTTTATTTCTTCCTTTTTATTGTTATTTTTTTTCGAACGGAGGGAACAAACTAGACAAACATGGAGTGTCAAAATAAGGTTAGCAGGATGTCTCGTCCAAATTAACCTTGACTTTATTATGTAAAACACAAAGGAAAGGGAGGATGCTAACAAGATGCCACTTCTAAACGTATTCTTGAGTTACCGAGAAATCAGGGTAACGTAGTTCTTGATGAAGGAGTTTTAAGCGAAACTAGAAAATTGATGATGGACAAGGTACATACAAAGCGAAGTTCTTCGCACGTGTATGGGCTTTAGGAAATAATGTAGGCAGAAGTACTTCCGCATGACATTGGCTAAAAACAGCTTTTACATTTTGGGTTTAAAAGAACATACAAAAAATATTTATTTCTTTTTGTTATTACTGGTTATAAAGCAAAATAAAAGAAGTTTAACAAACTAAACTTAAACAAGAGAATAGAATCAAAAATTACAAATTTAGTAGAAAAATAAACAATGAAAAATAAGAGAAAACAGACAAAACAGAACCGGTGTAGTAGTGATACTGGGGACCGGAGTTCAGACGTGGACCGGTGTGGGCCTGAGTAGTAACAGCCGGAGTGATGCTGGTGTAGCTGTGGAGCGGACAGTATGGCGCTGGTGTAGGGTTTAGCGAAGGGACGGTGTGAGGGTTTTGTGGAAGAGCCAGTGTGAACTTGATGAGCACAAGTTCTTGGATTCAGAGGTTCTGGTGAAATTCGTTGCAAAACGGGTTTGGGACCGGTGTCCTAGCTGCAGTTCAGGATTCTGGGGGGCAATTCTCTAAGGTAATGATCTGACTTGGTAGGCCGTATCGGTATATCAGTTCACGCTTGATGAATTTGACCACTACACCCTTGGTCACATTAGTGTGTGAATCTGCTTCCACCCACTTGGTGAAATAATCAATGGCAACCAGAATGAAACGATGCTCGTTTGATGCTTTCGGCTCAATGGGCCCAATAACATCCATACCCCACATTGAAAAGGGCCATGGTGTTGACAAGACATTTAGGGATGAAGGTGGTGCGTGAATATGATCAGGATATATCTGATATTTATGGCACCTCCGTACATAAGCAAAACAGTCCGCTTCCATGGTCATCCAATAATATCTAGCCCTCAAGATCTTTCTTGACATGGCATGCCCATTCGTGTGAATCCCGAAAGATCCTTCATGGATATCCCTCATGATTTGGTTTGCCTCGACGGTATAAACGCACCTGAGGAGAATGGAATCATAATTCCTCTTGTATAGCATGTTGCCGCTTGTGACATCCCGGCGCTGTTGAGGGCGGGGAGTGATCGCCGGTGCATTGGCACGGACAAGGAGCGGCTCCTGACAGGCTTCCAGCGGGGGATGTGATATCCCGGTCACTGTTGAGGGCGGGGAGTGATCGCCGGTGCATAGGCACGGACAAGGAGCGGCTCCTGGCAGGCTTCCAGTGGGAGGGACACATGAACGAACTGAATACATACCAGAATGAGAGGGATCCAAAGACTGTATAGGTATGGGACTATACAGTCGAGGATAGCTTAAAGAAATGAATTCGTACTACCTATATCAACAAATGCATTAGCCTTTTCGGTAGCCTGTCACTTAAGAACTCCAAAGTTAAGCGTGCTTAACTTGGAGTAATTCTAGGATGGGTGACCTCCTGGGAAGTTCTCAGGAAATGTGTGAGTGAGGACAAAAGCACATTGGAAAGGTCTCGTGTTGGTCTGTGGGGCGAGTCGTTCATTCCTGAAAAGCGGCCGGGGCGTTACAGTGGTATCAGAGCCTAGCCTCTCCTAGTACGGTATGGTTCAGGGACGAACCAGGCGGAAGCTGGTGGGCGTGTGACATCCTGGCGCTGTTGAGGGTGGGGAGTGATCGCCGGTGCATTGGCACGGACAAGGAGCGGCTCCTGGCAGGCTTCTAGCGGGGGATGTGATATCCCGGTCACTGTTGAGGGCGGGGAGTGATCGCCGGTGCATAGGCACGGACAAGGAGCGGCTCCTGGCAGGCTTCCAGTGGGAGAGACACATGAACGAACTGAATACATACCAGAATGAGAGGGATCCAAAGACTGTATAGGTATGGGACTATACAGTCGAGGATAGCTTAAAGAAATGAATTCGTACTACCTATATCAACAAATGCATTAGCCTTTTCGGTAGCCTGTCACTTAAGAACTCCAAAGTTAAGCGTGCTTAACTTGGAGTAATTCTGGGATGGGTGACCTCCTGGGAAGTTCTCAGGAAATGTGTGAGTGAGGACAAAAGCACATTGGAAAGGTCTCGTGTTGGTCTGTGGGGCGAGTCGTTCATTCCTGAAAAGCGGCCGGGGCGTTACACGCTCAACAGGTATCCCATAGCTAGCCTTCTCAAAGTTCGTTTGTCATTATCTGTGATGCCCTCAGGGTATTCTTGGCATTGGAGGTACCTTTTGATATCATGATACCAAGGTTTGTCGTCCGGTTCTCCTTCTATGACCTGGCAATGGGCAGGCTCTTGTCATTTCTTCACTTCAATGAGGGGCACCTCATAGTCACTGCTAAATTCGAACATAGCGGCTAGGGTGGCCAAAGCATCTGCCATTTGGTTGTCATCCCGTGGAACATGATGGAAGGTAACTCCATCAAACTCTTTAATCATCTCCTTGATGTGAGCATGATAGGGAACTAGTTTGGTGTCTCTAGTTTCCCACTCACCCTTCAATTGATGGATAACCAAAGCAGAATCTCCATAAACTTCCAGGACATTTATTCCCATGTTCAAAGCCGCCTGTATCCCCAAAGAACATGCCTCATACTCGGCAATATTGTTGGTACAATCAAAACACAACCGGGCTCATATGGGGATGAATTCCTTGTCAGGTGAGATCAGGATGACCCTAATTCCGTGTCCCAGTGCATTGGAGGCTCCATCAAACCTCATGGTCCACCTGTTCACTTGATCATCTTCCTTTTTGGACAGAGCCAAAATATCTTCATCCGGGAAATCATGCCGCATTGGTTGGTAACTGTCAATGGGTTGATGTGCCAAGTAATCTGCTAGCGCACTCCCTTTTATAGCCTTTTGGGTGACATATGTTATGTCATACTCTGTCAGTAGCACTTGCCAATGGGCAATCCTTCCAGTTAGAGCTGACTTTTCAAAGATGTACTTGATGGGATCCATCTTAGACACCAGCCACGTAGTATGATTGAGCATGTATTGCTGTAAGCGTCGGGCAGCCCAGGCCAAGGCGCAGCATGTTCTTTCGAGGGAAGAGTGTCTCATCTCGTATTCAGTAAATCTCTTGCTCAGGTAATAGATGGCACACTCCTTCTTCCCAGTCTCGTCATGTTGACCCAACATGCATCCCATGGATTTGTCCAGCACTGTCAGGTACAGGATTAGTGGTTTCCCAGGGACGGACGGTACTAAGATTGGCGGCTCCAACAAGTACTGCTTTATCTTCTCGAATGTAGTTTGGCAATCTTCATTCCACTGCTCGGGCTGGTTCTTGCGAAGTAACTTGAAAATCGGCTTACAGGTTACCGTCATTTGGGAAATGAATCGGGCAATGTAGTTTAACCTTCCTAGGAATCCTCAGACTTCTTTTTCTGTACAAGGAGGAAGCATTTCCAGAATTGCCTTGACCTTGTCAGGATCAACTTCTATCCCTCTCTCGCTCACGATGAACCCCAACAGTTTGCCGAATTTTACGCCAAAGGTGGACTTGGCCAGATTCAACCTAAGCTTGAATTTCCTTAACCGCTCGAAGAGTTTCCTCAGATCAGTAATATGCTCTTCTTCATATCTGGATTTGGAAATTATGTCATCCATATAGACATTAATTTCTTGGTGCATCATGTCATGGAAGAGAGTCACCATTGCCCTTTGATAGGTGGCTCCAGCGTTCTTCAATCCGAAGGACATTACTTTGTAGCAAAAGGTCCCCTATAGCGTGATGAACGTGGTTTTCTCCATATCTTCATGTGCCATCCTGATCTGATTGTACCCCGAAAATCCATCCATGAATGAGAAGATAGAGTGTTGAGCCGTATTATCGACCAGTACGTCAATCTGAGGCAAAGGAAAGTCATCCTTAGGGCTGGCCCGATACAAATCTCGGTAGTCCACACACATTCTCACTTTCCTGTCTTTCTTTGGAATAGGAACTATGTTAGCTACCCATTGCGGATATTTAGCCACAGCTAAGAAACTAGTATTGAATTACTTCTTGACTTCTTTTTTGATCTTAAGAAGCATTTCCGGCTTCATTCGTCGTAGCTTTTGCTTGATTGGTGGACATTCCGGTTTCAAAGGCAACCTGTGCTCCACGATGCTGTTATCCAACCCTGGCATATCCTGATATGACCATGCGAATACATCCCGAAATTCCCGAAGCAGATTAATCAATTCATCATGTCGCTTTTTGCTTAGGAAGGTGCCTATCTTGACCTCCTTAACCTCTCCTTCGTCCCCCAGGTTAACGGTTTCAATCTTTTCCTGATGAGGTTAAATCTCCCTATCCTCTTGTTCCATTAATTTTGTCAATTCGGGCGAAGGTTCAAAGTCTTCCTCACTTTCCTCATAGGCGCAATCACTCGAATAACCAGAATCGTGAAATAAAACCGAGTTCTTATCACTCTCAGAGAAATGATTTTTGGATCTGTATTTGGTTATATTATAATGAATGAAAAAAAGAAAGACAAGCAAGTGAAAGGCTTAAGAGAAAGAGATCGAACAAAGATAAGGTACTGAAATTAGACTGTGTTCATTAAATTAAATAAATAAACAAGTTTTCCTTTTCCCTTATTACAAAATGGGTCCCAAAGCCTTAGGCATAGCAGAGGGACCGACAAGTTTCAAGATAACAATGATTACTTTGACAAAACATTGACAGTTGTGGAGAACTCTGTGATTTCCCAGTTATTCAGCTCTTGATCCGGGTAGCAAGCATACATCAACTCTGCATTGTGGCCGGGCTCGCTTTCAATCATGGTGACCTGATCTGGATACATAATCCCAGTGCTTCTGAAGCTCTGGTAGAGGTCATAGATGGGGATCCTTGCGGTGTCGAATTCTTGACCGGTGAGGCGAGCCACCCTTCTCCCCCTTCTTTCTTCTCCAACCCTTCTTCTATCTGCTGCCGTGGGTTTGTATCCTAGGCCATACCTACCCTTGTTCTCTGGGAGGTATACTGATAGGCCCGCAAGTGCATGAGGTATCGCGTAATAAAAAGTTATTGTCCCACAGAGATTGTTCCCAAGTACAAGTTTTCACAGTGGTTCAATTATCTAGAAAATTGTGAAATTAGGTTTGTAATTCAGAAGATTAAGAAAAGCAAAAGTTATGAAGGAATGCTATCTGAAAGAACTAAATTAATTCTGAGATTGAAATAGAACAAATGATGGTGAAACTCTTGGGATTTGGTATATGATCATGCCATGTATTTAATTTTCCTAAGACCTTTCTATTTATTAATTCACGCTCTAAGGTTGGATTTTCTAATTTGATTAAGCCCTCTTCTCAGAGTAACATTAATGTGCCCAAATAATAAAGAACCGCGTTCGATTTATTATATGAACTCGTTAAGAACGGTAAAATCCTATTAAACCTCGAATCGTCATACCCACTTTCGTGACCTATGACTCTAAGTTTCAAACAACTAATTAATCTTTCGATTCTCTTAGAGTTTAATTTCAATTGATCCTATCTCTAGGTGTTCAAAAGCACTACGCGTTCATGGAAATTGAATAGAAGCAATGAATTAATAAACAGAAACATTCAAAAGAAGTTCAATACATAAGCATTGTCACACCCTAATCCCAAGATAACGTTTAGTTACACATGCTCAATTCACTACAGCCCATTGATGGAATCATATTCAGAAATTACAGAGAAAGAGAAAACCTAAGAAGAAAGCAAAGAACACAAAGCAAAAGCTCTCACTTGTGCTTACGAATCCTTCCGAAATCTGCCCAAGGATGTTCTTCAACGCCTATGGTCTTGATTTCTTCGATAATCCCCAAGTGAAACTCCCTCTTTTTCTCCCTAAAACTGTCCCAAAATGTCTGTGTATTTAATTCTTTTAAAACTATCCATAAAAAACCCCAGAAACTGCTCCCTAAAATAAAGAAATTGTTGTGCGTGCAAAAACCCACTGGCAGTGGGAAAAACCCACGGCCAGTGGATCGTACTGGAGGTCCAATTTTTGCATTTTTGAACATTCAAACAGAAGAACCCACGGCCAGTGGGAAAAACCCACGGCCAGTGGGTTTTTCTGGACCCAATTTGTGCATGTTTTTGTCACAGGGCAGCAAGATCCACTGGCAGTGGGAAAAACCCACGGCCAGTGGGTTTCTTTGGACTTCACGTTGTTGCTTTTTGATGGCTTGAAACCCTTCCATTTATCCAATGCTTCCTCGAATGCTTCTCGTTTGAAATGTATGTACCTGTAAACAAGTTATTCCTGCAAAAACTTGAAACACCCGAGTAACAAATACGGAATGAAAGAAAAAATACTTGGAATTAGGGATAAGATAACACAAATGACCTAGAAAAACTAAATAAAAAGCCACTAAAATCATGCAAACAAAACACCTATCATATACCGGATGGACTCTTCCTTCCAGTTCGCGCCCCAGTATTCTTCCTGGCTTGTACCCTTCCCGTAACATGGTTCTTGCCACCGCTAGAGGTACATTTGGGAAGGATGTTCTTGCAATGCTGGTTGCATTGGCTATTTCCAAAGCCTAAAATAAAGTTTCTAAAGCTTCCTCAGCTGCTTCAATATATGGGGTAGTGACAGGCTTGCTGACCAAAAGGTCTTCCTCCCCAGAAACAATCACTAATTTGTTGTCAATGATGAACTTCAGTTTCTGATGCAGTGTGGAAGGGACCATTCCGGCCGAATGAATCCACGACCGTCCTAGCAAACAACTGTAGGCGGGTGTGATATCCATGACTTGAAAGAGAACTTGGAAGGTGTATGGTCTGACCTGTATTGGCAGTTCAATCTCCCCCATGACTTCCCGGCGAGTTCCGTCAAAAGCCCGAACCACCATGGAACTTGGCCTCATATGTTTCCCATCAAAAGGCAACTTCGCCAATGTAGATTTTGGCATCATATTTAGGGATGACCCATTGTCGACAAGCACCTTTACCAGGATATGATCTTGGCATTTCACGGAGATATGAAGGGCTTTGTTGTGCCCTCTTCCTTCCACAGGTACCTCATCATCCGTAAAGGTCAAATAATTATTAGCCACTAAGTGTCCCACTATGCCCTCGAATTTATCAACACGAAGGTCATGCTTCACTTGTTCCTCACTTAAAACTTTCATCAATGTGTTTCGGTGCGGTTCGGAACTTATTAGAAGGGACAACAAAGAAATTTTGGCCGGGGTATCGTTTAGTTGATCCAATACCTGGTAATCACTGTGGCGAATGAATCTCAAAAACTCTTGAGCTTCTTCTTCAGTTACAGCCCTCTTTGTCTCGCCAGTGGCTTTTCCCTTTCCAGATTTGACTTCTCCAGCAGCCTTGTCAAGTTTCAATTTCGGGGGAGCATATACTCTTCCGCTCGGAATGATACCTCCAACCCCGGCAATATTTGTGACAGAGGACGATGACATAGAACCAACCACCTTAGAGCTGGTAACGATTACGTCAGTACCATACTTCCATGGCACCGCTCGAGAATCCTTGAAAGGAAACAGGGTTGGTGTTTGCACCGAGATGATAGTTTTGGTCGGAGTCAAAGTCAGAACTGTAGGCGCGTTCCTGTTATAAAATATGACCAGGGGCTTTGGACCCCGCAACCTGGTCTGATCCTGTACCATGTTTATCTCTCCTCCCTGCAACCTACAAATCTCCACGGTGTGGTTGTCCATGAATTCTTGAAGAGTTTTTCGGAAGCCTTGTCGCTTCACAGACCGGTCATCATTGTATTCCTCATCCCATGAGCCCTCTATCAACCCTATTTGGATCATACGGGAGTGAATTATTTCCAAAGGCATTTTGATGTCATCAACTTTTACAATACATTCTTCATCATTCTCAACAGCATTGACACTTGGCCTCCCATGGTTGGGCAAAGGATTGGTTGTTACATTTGGGCTTCCTTCTTGAAAACTTATCCAGTCAGCCCTGATCAGATCTCTCACTTTAAACTTCAAAGCCAAGCAAATCTCAGTAGAATGACCTGGTGCACCGGCATGGTAGTCGCATTGTGCATTTGGATCATATCCTCTAAGGTAAAGTGGCTGAAGTGGTCTCGGAGGACATGGTACTACCAAGGTGTTTTCAATGAGATGGGGTAAAAACTCAGTATATGTCATAGGGATGGGATCAAACTGTATTTGAGTGAGGTCATTGTTTGGTCTTCTAGGATTTGGATTGGGTGGCTGGTTCACTTGCGGGGGTTAGTATAGTGTTTGTGGTGGTGCAGGTGGTCACACAATGGGTGGTCGGAAATGTGGTGGATTTGGATTTTGAATCGTAGCCACATATGGGTGTGGTGCGTTAGGATAAGTTGGTGGAAAGGTGATGAGGGTAAGTGGCCTTGGTTGGTTTCTTCCCTGGTTATGAGAGACCAAGTTGGTTTCTCCCTATTTTCTCCTACCTTCTCCAAGCGTAGGTTTTCTTGCCGTCCCTTCCCCAGATGGGCCTCGGACGATCTTCCCAGTCCGTAACCCATTCTCTATCCTTTCTCCAATAGTAACAATATCAGAGAAATAGGATGAAACGCTTCCAATCATCCTATCATAGAAAGGCGACTGGAGCATATCAATGAACGTAGAAATCACTTCCTTTTCTGATAAAGGTGGGTCCACTTGTGCTGCTACTTCATGTCAATGTTGGGCATATTCTTTGAATATCTCGCTGTCTTTCTTAGTCATATTCTGCAACTGTACCCTATTCGGTGCCATGTCCAGATTATATTTGTACTGCTGCATGAAAGCGTCTGCTAGATCTTTCCAACAGCGTATGCGAGATCGTTCTAGATGATTATACCAAGTTAGGGCGGCTCCAGCTAGGCTATCCTGGAAGCAATGAATCAGCAGGGGATCATTAGAAGCATGTGAAGCCATCTTCCAGCAGTACATGGTAAGATGGTTCTTCGGACAGGTTAGCCCCCTGTACTTATCAAATTCTGGCATCTTGAACTTGGGAGGGATAACGACATCGGGAATTAGACAGAGTTCTGCAGCACTGCTTATCCCAAATCTGTTCGTTCCCTCTATTTCTCTCAATCGTCTTTCTAGGAACTCTAGCCTCCCTTCTTGGGTAACAACATTAGCACTTGGACCCATGGTAACGTGATGACTGGTATTCCCGAACGGCTGGTAGACATATATCGGGTTAGCATTTGGCATGGAAGTGTTAGGTCTGGCTGTAGTCTGGGTTGCTTGTGTTTGGGTGGCTTGTATGTGGACCGGAGCTGCTTGAAATTCCTAGACGGGTGGGATGTTTGGTTGAGTAGTGTGAAGAATTGTCTCCTAGTAATCGGGCTCTTCTTGGAGTGGTGGAAAATAACCCGGTGGCAAGCCATACACTGGAAAAGGTATAGCATTACCCTCTGCATCCACAAAGGTATGCTGCTGGGTGTCGGCAGGGTTCGGCTTCCTAACGTGAACTGTAAGGGGAGGCGCAGTAGGGTTTGAATTTGGCCCTCTAGACGGACCCTGAGTGTTCCATGGAGTAGGAGGTCGTTGCCTGGCGTCTTCAACTCCCTCTGAAGAATCCCCTTCTGTGACCCTTTTCTCTAGCAGTTTGGCCATCTCGGCCATTTGCTCCTTCAGTTGACTGACCTCGGCTCTCAAGCTTTCATTCACTTGTTCTATTTCAGCCATGAGTTTCTTCTTGAGCCTAGTCGCTTAAGGGTGCTTGCCCGTAATGTCTAAAGAATCACAACGACTTGTTAGGAAAATAAAAGAAAACAGTTAAAGAAGATAATAAAGCGAAGATAGAAGGGTGTACGCGGGATGCAATTCCGAATTCAGCGCGTATTCCCTGACTGTTCCTCAGAACGTCGTGTTCAAAAGTACTAGGTAAAGTAGTAAAGCGGAAATTAACATGAGACAATTATGGAGACGAAAAACACTTCTTTATTTCATACTTCCAAGGGGATACAATATTGCTAGAAAGGTTTGGATTGCAATACTTCAGCCGTTCCTGGCTTGGGCAATCATAGCCCTCATTTTACAAGTTCTTTCTTGACAATAATTCAAAAATGATGATATCTCTTTTGGGGTGGAGAGAGGATTAACCATCCCTTGGGCCTGCTTCAGCATCGATGGAAGGTCTTCCAAGACTCCATTGGCTAAGTATGCCAAGTTTGAGAAGCGATCCATCCATGAACGAATGACTTCGTCCCGCCGAGCCACTTCGGTTTCTAAGACTTAGCTTCTTGGCAACGTTGCTCAACATCAATGACCTTTTGCTGTTCATCATTTATTTCCTGCTCACAGGCTCTTATTATCTCTTCGAGCTGTCGCTCCAGGTTGTGTACTTAGGATTGTAGCAGCTCTTTCTCCGCCAAAGCCTTTCTTTCAGTCTCCCTGGACTCTGTCAGCATATCCTTGAGGAATTGTCTTTCGACTAAGATGGCGTCACTTTGCTGGCCCTTCATTTTCAGTTGAGAATTGGCCGCACGAAGGCACTGTTCTTGTTTTGCCCTGTAGTCTTCCTCAACCTTTCTTTTTTTCCGCATCTCATCCATGGCCATCCTCCCTTCTGAATTTTCTTTCTTTTGAAGAGCACATTCTTGTTGACACCTCAAAAAGTCTTCTTCTAGCTTTCGATTCTTAGCTGTCAACTCTTCTATCTGAACCTTTAAAGCCAGGGTGGCTTTGTCCTCCATGATGAGCGGTGGGGTGAAAGTCTTTGTGGTCCGGTATGAAGGACTTCTGAAGGGTAATTTCACAATGGAAACCCTGTTCAGGACCCATTCTTGGTATTCTACCCCCACAGCGTGGCTTCGCGCCTCCAATTCCTTTCCCATCCTGTGGACCTTCTTCCACGCATTGGTTATGTCCCAAACGGTAGATGTGTAATTTCCTTTCATATAATACAAAATGAAAGTAGTGAGAAGCTTTTCATTCGGTGGCCCAAGCAGAGGACAAGCCAACTGACGCTTTGCAATAACAGGATTGTAGTTAATGCATCCTTGCGTGCCCATGAGAGGAGCATTTGGATAACTTCCACAGTTACAGATGATTGACTCGACTCCTAGCCATTGAGGATACCATCTGACTTTTTCAGCTGTAAGGCTCACAAGGTGATTGGCCCATTCACGCCTACTCTTTACTGCCAACTGACATAATTTTAGATCAGAAATCGGACACTCGGCCTTGCATATTTGATGAAAGGCGTGAGATATGAGCCACACGTACAAAATAGGTAAACAGCAAATGATCCTCTTTCCCCCTTGCGTGTGGCAGAAATCCATGGTGCAATATACATTGGCCAACATAGCTGTAACTGGATTCTCGAGTCTGTGTTTGCGAGCGGCGAAGACATTGATGGCATCATAATCTATATAGTTATCCAAGTTAGGGAACAAGACAACTCCGTACATGGTGAGTGCTAAGGTGTCCATGAAGGCTTCCCATTCTTCCTTTTCTACCAAAACTTGCATGTGCTTCTCAAGAAACTCTCGAGTAAACCCGGGAACTTGGTTTCTATTCATTTGTGCGCCTTTCAACATCTTAGGATGAATTTTCAAAATACGGGTGACAGAAGCGACGGTTACGTGATGATCAAGATGGCGATAGGGAATTTGTCCTTCCAGCGGCATCCCTACAATCTGCTCATATTCTTCTATAGAAGGTGCCAACTGAAAATCTTTGAATGTGAAACAGCAGAGGGGAGGGTCATAGAATTGCGCCAGAGCTGTAATTGCTTCGGTTTGGACTTCCACCTCCAAGAGTTTTAGGATCTTCCCATATTTCCTTGTAAAGGTCATCCTTTGAGTCAGATTCAATCTTTTCCCCAGTGTTTGTAGACTATTAGTGTCAATCTTTTTGGCTTTAAGATGTAATATCTTCCTCAATTCTGTCACCTCTGTACCACAATTGTCATGTCACATGTTAACTTCCATACTTGCTCAGGGATACCGCTAAATTCAGAATTGTTTCCTGCGAACACCAAAACAAAAGAATCAGACATTGTCATGCTCAACAATCTTTACTTCCCCATTAATTCAATATAGAATAATTTTACTTGGGGGAAGTAGTGATTACCCAAAACTCGTACGAGTCCAAGTCAAAAGGTTATAGGTTTTCCTAATTGTCATTGATTCCCCAATTGGAGGGAATAAAATTATTTTTGATTGATTTTTTTTTGACGACTAGGAAAATCTACGACTCAGGACTCAAAGGTACATGACCAGATGAGGATTATCTATCCACCCGAAGAATACTGAGTGTTCCAAAAATGGGTCATTATTTCAAAATAAAACAAATCTTCAGGTGGTAGATAATTCATTTTTGGATTGAAAAGGGAAAGTGAAAATGATGTAAGGTAAAGTAAAGTCTGCCCTTTCGTGGCCTAGGTCGGGATTTTCTGAAGGTCTTTTCTAGGCCCTACGGCTCTTCTAATAGTGACTCCTTACATTGGGTGGATTATTCTAGACTTCTAGCAGGTTACTAGAGCCAAGATCCTACTCATAACATGGTCGCAATAGTAGGGAGCCTACTAGGTGTGCATATCATGAAAGGTCGAACTCTAGTTGAGGTTCTTACGAACACCGGATAGGAAGTACATCACATACGATTCCGTTACCAACCCCTCCTAACTTAAGCTTCATTTGGGGCCCGGGTATAGGGCGCCACTCATTAATGTGTGCAAAAATGTGAGTGTTGTGTGTGAAAGGGCATTCAATATCTTTTACCTTACCCCATTCTGCATAAAGAACAAACATAGAACAAATATACCAGGTCATCTACTCTAGGGTTCAATAATTACAAAAAAGTAACATAGTCCTCTACCCTAAGGTTTGACAATCATGCAAATATTGACAATAAAACAAATAACGAGATACGATTGAAATAAGGATGAACATTTACAACAATTAACAGAAAATAAAACAAGGGAAGAAATTAAAGCAAACAAAGGCTATATAAAAAAATGCGCTTTCAATCAAAACGGCCTGACTCTCTTGTACGTCTCCAGTGGAGTCGCCATCTGTCGTGACCAAGGTCGCGCCGGCGCGGCCGACCCTTTGAAGGATGATCAAAACGAAACAGGGAGTCACCACCAACGTTTTTATCCACAGGAAAAACATTGGGAAAAACTTTAACAAAGCACTGGTTAAAAAGGTGAGATTCAAGTTCAGGGGTCGGTTACGAGTAGGGAATGTATTAGCACCCTACATCGCCTGTCAAAAACAATACCAAGATTAAAAATGCGCAACATAAATAGCCTTACCAAAAGATGTTTTATTTCTTCCTTTTTATTGTTATTTTTTTTTCGAACGGAGGGAACAAACTAGAGAAACATGGAGTGTCGAAATAAGGTTAGCAGGACGTCTCGTCCAAATTAACCTTGACTTTATTATGTAAAACACGAAGGAAAGGGAGGATGCTAACAAGACGCCACGTCTAAATTAGTCATCCTTTCATCAAAATACAAGATAGGGAAGAGGAAAGAATGCTAATAAGACGTCCCGTCCACATTAATCATTCTCTCGTCTTGATGGAGGGTTAAGGAATGAAGAGGGTAAGCAGGACGTCTCGTCCAAATTAACCCAACCCTTATGAAAAATGGCAGAAGTCAATACAAAATGGGAGAAAATCAACAAGACGTCACGTCTAAATTGACTTTCAAGAAAATAACAAGGACAAGATAGTTGCAAAAACGTAAAAAAGTAAAAGGGAAGATGGGCCTGACAGTAGTTAAGTCCTGCTCCGACGTATTCTCGAGTTACCGAGAAATCAGGGTTACGTAGTTCTTGATGAAGGAGTTTTAAGCGAAACTAGAAAATTGATGATGGACAAGGTACATACAAAGCGAAGTTCTTCGCACGTGTATGGGCTTTAGGAAATAGTGTAGGCAGAAGTACTTCCGCATGAAACTGGCTAAAAATAACTTTTACATTTTGGGTTTAAAAGAACATACAAAAAATATTTATTTCTTTTTGTTATTACTGGTTATAAAGCAAAATAAAAGAAGTTTAACAGACTGAACTTAAACAAGAGAATAGAATCAAAAATTACAAATTTAGCAGAAAAATAAACAATGAAAAATGAGAGAAAACAGACAGAACAGAACCGGTGTAGTAGTGATACTGGGGACCAGAGTTCAGACGTGGACCGGTGTGGGCCTGAGCAGCAACAGCCGGAGTGATGCTGGTGTAGCTGTGGAGCGGACAGTATGGCGCCGGTGTAGGGTTTAACGAAGGGACGGTATGAGGGTTTGGTGGAAGAGCCAGTGTGAACTTGATGAGCACAAGTTCTTAGATTCAGAGGTTCTGGTGAAATTCGTTGCAAAACGGGTTTGGGACCGGTGTCCTAGCTGCAGTTCAGGATTCTGGGGGCCAATTCTCTGAGGTTTGAGGTACTGGGAATTTGACTAACTGCTTAGGGTCTCTTTGAACATCGGAGCAAGTTTCTAGGGGGTTTCTGTATTTAGAGAGTCGACCCTTGTGCCTCTTCAGCTGAGGCATTTATAAAGGTCCAAGGTGCTGGCTGAGTCCTTGGACAGCTCAAGCCTCCACTCACCCACGTGCACAGTGGAGCCAGCCTGGCCACTAACAGGTTGTGGGGAGCAGCGGCTGGTGGTGAATTTTTAATTATTTTCACTTTCGTTCCCTTTCTGCCACTCCCAAGATTCGAGGGTCTGATTGGAGGTGCGATTCCAAGTCACAGCATGGGCAACCGAACTTACTAACCCAATGTCAAGTACATAAGAGCTAAGACATCGGACCATTGGGGGACACCGGATCGACATACCTTATCTTAAACGACCAGACCGGTGTCACCAATTCCATAGTCCTGAGTCGGTGTACCCCAAATGGACATCGGACGATGTTCCCTTTCAAAAGACAGGACCGGTGTTATTTTCTTGGCCTCTAACCAGTGTTATTTCTTGCAGACGGGGTCAATTTCAATTCAACAACTGGCTGGACCGAAATAGGTGTTCACAGATTGTAACCCGAGTAGCCATCCATGAAACTCAGCATCTTGTAACCTGAAGTATCATCTACCAAACTATCAATACTAGGTAAAGGGTAGGGATCTTTGGGACATACCTTATTTAGATCGGTGAAGTCAACACATATTTGCCATTTGCCATTTGACTTTTTTACCATGACCACATTGGATAGCCAAGTTGGGTACTTGACCTCTCGAATGAAATTCGCAGCTAGGAGTTTCTCTATTTCTTCTTTCACCGTACTTTTTCGATCAGGGCCCATCTTCCTGGGCCTCTGAGACACGGGTTTTGCACCCTGCTCGAGGTTGAGTGAGTGGCAGATGGTATTGGGGTCGATGCCCGGCATGTCGATAGGGTCCCATGCAAACAGATCGGCGTTTTCCTTCAGCGGCCTAATGAGGGCGTTCTCAAAATGTGGGTCAAGAATTACACTGATCCGAGTAAACTGGCTAGGGGAAGATCCGACTTGAACAAGTTTAAGTGATTCTACAGGCTGGGGTCTCTCATATTTCCGATCGTCACAAGGATCAAATCCTGTTTGTAACATCCTAAAAATTTCATTCTCATGTATAATCATTTTGATTTAGACTATTAAAGATTTTATCCATTTTATCTCAACCTTCTACATAAATTTTGGTTAGGAAAATATCTTCAATTTAATCTTTTACAATGGTAAATAATTTTAACTTTATACCTTAGGTAAAAGTTAATCAAATAACTTATTACCTATTTCCTTAGTTATTAATTTCTTTGGCTTTTCCAATTACTCTCATCAAATTAGCACATACTCCACTCAAAATACGTCATCTTGTACACATTTTAATTGCTAGTTGGAGTCCAAATTTGGAAATATGGTTAACTAGAAAGTTGTTCCTCTTTTTCTTAGCTTTCCAACAAGATAAAATTTGTTAAAATCCATTAAAATTTAAGAGAGATATGCCTAAAATACCAAAACTATTTCAGAATTGGTATTTTACTTCAATCATATCATCTTGTACATATTTTAATGTCTAGTTAGAGTCCGAATTTGAAAAGGTGGTAATCTACAAAGTTGTTTCTCGTTGTTGTAGCTTTCCAACAAGACCAAATTTATTAAAATCCATTAAGATATGAGAGAGATATGCCTAAAATACCGAAACAGTGTCAGAATTGATATTTACTTCAATCATACAAGCTACATTATGTAGGCTGCGGAAATGATCAACAATTCGGCCCATTTTTCTCACCTAAAACCTCCATTATCACCACAATTAATGCACCTAACATCCCCCTACAATCCCATTATGAAAAGCTTGTCCCCCACTTGTCATTTGCATGATTAAACCAACACTACATCTTATTCCCAAGTCTGAATTCTTAGAACAAGCTAAAGTTAGTGAAGTCTCTCCCTCATTTTCTTTCATTTTCTCCATCAAAGTCACTCTTGATCTAAAGTTAGGACCATAAAAGAACATTTTCAACCACTCTAGGATCCTTCATCAAGGTAAGAGGGGATAGGGTTGTGAATAAATATGGAATGGGTAGAACTGTATGATGTTCTAGGATTTAAAGATTTATTTTCATAATTTGTTACTTAATTTTGAAGCTGAAAATGTGTAAATTTGACTTTGACTTCTTCATAAAAGTTGTAGACCTTTTCGTTATATGAATTTTAAGACTTGAATCAACTGATTTGGATATGTATATAATGAGTTATAGTCAAAATACTACAGTATGTCTATTATAGAATATGTACCTTTTATTTTGTGTAAATATTAATATTCTGGGAATTATACATACATATTTAGACTTTGATGTCTTCATAAAAGTTGTATATATTTATGTTATGGATCTATAGAAAGTGGTTTCAAGTTAAAAGAATATTTGTAGCTCTAGTTATACCTAAAATACAAAAGTATATTCATGCTAAAAACCTGTTCACTTGAATCACTGTTTGTATTTTTAAAACTGAGAATTTTGTGATGAGAATTAGTGTTTAGTGTCTTCATAAAAGTTTTATATATTTGTATTATGAGTAATTTAGAACTGGTCTCATGCCAAAATTAGTTTTGTAGCTCCAGAAACGTTGATTTTACCAACATATGTATGTTTTATTACTTTCTTTGAGATAGTTTAGTATACTATGAATTTATGATATTTCTTTTTGGATTTAGAATTTTTGGTCTTCATGAAAATTATAGATAATGGAATTATTGAAATACAGAACTTGGTCTCATTAAAAAAATTATTTTTATACCATGAGTTATAGCTAATTTACTAAAGATTGTCAAACTAGTAAATTTTCCAGCAATTGGTGATAATGAAAAATGATAACCTATTGACTAATATGTGATTTTGTGATGTTTCTGTTTGGAATTTAAAATTATGGTCTTCATGAATATTGTAGATAATTTTGTTATGGAACTGCACAAAGTGGAATTACTTAAAAAGGATTTGATTTGCTCACGTTATGGCCTTTTTACCAATGTATGTTGCTGTTGTAAATTTCTAAAATTTACCTATGATGGTTATTATGGATGAAAATAATATTTTTCATGGGGATAATGATTTATTTATGAATTATTGAGGGATTATTGATTATTATGGATGTTATTGAGTGTCCTATGAATGTCATACAGTATGTATATCTTTATGATGAATAATTATGAATGACTAAATTAATGTATACATTAATGCCTTGTGGTTTATTAAGATATGTTGTTGAACTGTAAATCCATGATTTTGAGAATTGATATATGTGATGTGTCCTTTGAGGACTTGTGGCTTTCCAAGTGATTATGGAAGTAGTGATATCATGGTATGTTAAATTGATAAAGAGAATTAAAGGCATTCATGCATCATAAGCATTTGGACGCACCATGGAATTTAAGGGTTCCATGATTGCCGGCCCTGGTGGGGGGTTACTCTATGACGAGTTAAAGCCTTATTTTTATTGAACGCCATGAAGGTTAGGGATTCATGGTTTATGCTAAGTCCTACTTGTGTACTTCGGTACTTGAACGCCATGAAGGGTAGGGATTCATGGTATATGTTAAGTCCTACTTGTGTACTTTGGTACTTGAGCGCTACGAAGGGTAGGCATTCGTGGCATTATGCTAAGTCCTACTTGTGTCTCTATGAGACTTTTTACTGCAGTATTCCCACTAAATCAAAATGGACCCAGCATGACATCATTTGGCTAAATTAAAGATTATTAAATGTAAATGACCTTGTTTGGCATATTCATCATATCATAATTATTTGTTGATTGTGTTTGTGCAATTTTACTTATTTTATATTTATTCTATATTCTATCTCACTCTTACATTATTTTTACAGTGCATGCTTCACAGAATGACGAATGGTGAAATTGATGAAGCTTTTATGTTTTATTGCTTGGACTTTGACTTTATTTGACTTTTAATGTGTTGTAATAATATTATTATGTACCTTGTACTGTAATCTTCTCTATTGTTTCAGCTATATAAATGTATTATGTTTTATTTGTTCACAACTAGTATGCATGATAATATTCCACATTTATCAATTTTTACGTGACCTCAGAATTTAAATTATGAATTTCAAAATGATTCTTTAAATGCGAAAAATTTATTTCAAAAATTTGGGTTAATTAATTGGAATTTGTAATTTGGGTTTTGGGTGTCACACTGTCTCAACATCTTCTTCGATTATGAAAGCTGATTTGGGGCGGAGGCTTTCATGATAGCACATCTGTGACACTTCAGGGTCAGCTCTGACAACTCCTACTCTTTCGTCTCTGAGGGGAAATTTCATGGTCAGGTGCATAGTCGAGACGACGGCACCCAAGGTGTTGAGCGAGGGTCGACCCAACAGAGCATTGTATGAGCTGGGGAAGTCTACGATCAGGAATCTAACCCATATTGCACGACAATCTCCTCCACTCCTGAAGCTGGTCCTTAAGTCAATACATCCTAAACCTGCACAAAATCACCCGAGAGGGAGACCCATCATACCTTTGTAGTTGCTGGAGAGGGAGACCCATCTTCTGGAACGCCTTCCAGTGGAGTATGTCTGCCGAACTGCCTTGGTCTACAAGCACTCACTCGATCACTAAGTCTTCGACCTCCAAGGTCACTACCATGGGTTCATCTCGATTTGGTCTGCCCCTGGGGAAATCTGACCTGTCGAATGTGATAATCGTTGAATCGGGACGTACTTGTAGCACATTTACCTGTCCGGACTGACGCGATTGACGTGCTCAGGTCCCTAGGAATCCACCTGAGATTATATAAATGATTCATCGTGCGCCTCCTTTGTCTTCTGTAGGCCTGGGAGAGCGGGAGCGAGGGGCCCGAGAGTGATTCCGAGTCTGGAGTTCTACCTAGTTGGGGCGATCCCTTTCCCTTCTTTGAAAACGTTCCCGGGGGTTATCACCTCCCCTTGTGACAAACCTTGCCAAGTGCCCCTGGAAAATTAAATGTTCTATCTGGTTACGCAGGGATCGACAGTTCTCTATAGCATGGCCAAAGGCTCTGTGGAATTCACAAAATTTGGAGGTATCTGACCCTTTAGGGATGTCTCTCGGAGGGGACAGAGGTAGGAGTCCCGTGTTGTAGACTTCATGCAATATTCGGTCACGACGGTCTCTCAGTGGCGTGAAATCCGTGTAATTGAGGGCAATATAAGCTCCGATATCCTAGTTTCTTCTAGGGCTTCTCCTTTTTTGCTCAGGATGAGGGTTTCTCCGCTCTGTGGGGTTAACCTGATTGATTACCTTGGTTCGGTTGGCCTCACGTTCATCAACAGCAATGTATCTTGCGGCCCTCGTACAGAAATCATCCATGTCTAACGGTGGTTTCTTCGCCAGGGAATCAGCGAATTTGTCTGGGCGTAGACCCGTTTGGATGGCATGCAAAGCCACCTCCAGGCTGAGATCCCGAATCTGGATGGCTTGTTCAAAGAAACATGCCATGTATTGCTTTACTGATTCTCTCGGAAGCTGACGTAGATTTACCTGACTATGTGACGTCTATTACACAGCCCTACTAGTGGAGAATTGGATAAGAAACTTCCTGCTCAAGTCGGAAAAACTGGAGACACTTTTTGGAGGGAGATGGGAGAACCACCGTAATGCTGATTTAGTCAGGGTTGTGGGGAAAGCCCGGTAAAAGAGTGAATCAGAGGCCCCCGTTACCAATATGGTGTTGGTGTAAATAGTAAGGTGATCCTCGGGATCGCTGCTTCCATCGTACTTTTCGATCACCGGGGGTTTGTAGTTGTGGGGGGTAGTGCTTCCATGATCGGGTCAGTCCAAGGGTGCGCGGCGAAAGGTAGTTCAGGGTTATATTTGGCAGTCTCAGTCTGGTACGAGGGTTGGTCAGTGGTCTTATGGCGATTAGATCGTTTAGCATTATGACTGGAAGCCTCGTGCTCTCCTCTCCTTTGTCTTCTGAGCACTGCATTCTCTTGCTGCAGATTGGTAACTGTCCTTTGTAGGTTTTCGACAATGTTGGTAAGGTGTTGTATCCGATCTTCGTGATCGGAGGAGGCTTGGTATCCATTGTCCTCCTTCCGCCGTATGTTACGAGTGTTCACCATGGCTGGGGCTTGGCTTTCGCTCTAATTAGGATTAGGGTTCTGGTGGTGTAGGATCCATTTTACCGGGCCCCATGGTGGGCGCCAAAATGTTCACACACAGTTTAGAGCACAAAACCCTAGGAAAATCCTCCTAGGAATTAGGTTTATTAATCTCTATGATATGTTACTTAGGTTACAATGTGAATAACATGTGCTTTTATACAAAAGTCATCAGGTGGGCTTCGGCCCAATAAAATGTAAACTAATCTACTATTTGATATTAGAGAGATATATGAGGGATTGGTGGGGACCACCTCTCATATTGAGGGGGAACAGTAACGATAGTAGAGCTATAAAACCAAGTGAGTTTTATTGGATAGCTAGACTTTAACTAACTGGAAAATAGCCACCCAAATGAGATTATGATAAAAAGGATTTCTTGAATAGAAAAATAACCACCCAAGTGAGATTATAATAAAAATCATCAAGATAAGATGTTTGAACTCTCATATACAAATTAAATATAGTTGAAGTAGAATTCACAGTAATAAAATCATGTGAGATTATGATATCTCCCCGAACATCACTGAAAGACCCAATGTCATAGGTGCAATTCATTTTATCTCAAACCTTCTGCATTAGGAAATTTCATAAAATTGGAAATTATGTTAGACAGAGAAAGCAAGAATAAAATTGGCATCTAATGTTCTTAATAGTGAACGGTAGCCCATGGAAGCAAGCAAAATATTTGTGATGGAAGTTTGGTGGATTGGGATGTAAACACACCATGAGGTGTTTGTTGAAATGTAAGTTATAGTCCTAAGTTAATATATTTTATCAGAGGTGTTTAAAGTCGTCACAAAATATTTTAACATGAAATGTATGTAATTATTAACTATGCAATTATTAACTAAGTAAATGTCAGTTGTTTAGATAGGAGATGCATTTATCATTTTTAAGGGCGAAGGATTAAATTACAAGGTGTTGTTAGTTCAAGGACCAAGATATTAGTTTAGTCCTTAAATACATGATTGATTAATATGCATTTGAGTTTAAAATCATAATGTTATATATAAATAACATTTTCTATGCTTACTTCATAAGTATGTTTAATTATTTTTAAATCAAAGCAAATATTGAAACACATATTTTTAATTAATAAATAAAGATTTACATTAATTTGAATTTACAAATAACAAAAAGAACTTCTGTTTAAAATAATATCTATAGTTATCAAAAAAAAATAACAACTATTGTATTTATTAGTTACGACATTGTTGATAAACACAAGGACATGAATATATAACTTAATACTAAGGAAAATAGTTAATAAATAAACATGAGTAATAATTTACAAAGGAATCACTTACTCATAAAAGACATTTCTTGAAAAATAATTAAAACTAATACATCTAATTAAACACTACTTAAAAGAGAGAATGTATAGTTGTAGGTCGACATATGATATTGATTGACTCAAATAAACTAACACGTTTATAGTATGTTTGTTGTATGTGAAAGTATGAGTTTTTTCATGAAAAAAAAATTAGCATTCTCATGTTTGGTGTATTTATCATATTAGGGTAGAAATCTTTGAAAAAATAATCTCTTTGTAAAGAGTTTTCTCACAAATTCTAGTAAGAAAGCTTGAGAAAATGGTCATGTATTGTATTTATCTTAAATTACCCTCGTTAACTATTAGAAAAACTAAACCATATATTAAAATAAAATAGTTATTATTGTTATATAATACTCAAAATAAAATAATAGTTAGCAAAAAAATAATCACTATAACAGCAATAAAAGTATGATAATAATATAATAGAAATAATAATTATAATAATAAAAAAACATATTATAATCCTTCCAATACAGTAAGAAATTATATAGGGTAAAATTGTAACGTTAACAATTTTTATAATTTTTTTAAATACTTTTCTAATCAACCAAAATTTTACCAAAATAATCTTATTTTTCATAACATTTGCTAGTTAACCAAACACACTTATTTTCTCAAACCTTTAACATTATTTTTTTTGCTCATATATTTTTTTATTTTTTTTCTCATAATTTTCTTAACAACTAGAATAGGATTCTTGACGACCAAGCAAATATTAGGACAGAATCTAAAGTTGAGCTACACGCTTAGTCACTTGTGCTTATATAAGTTTGGTTCACAGGGTCATGTTATGGTGCACAAAGAATCTACTAGTCCATTGAGGCAAAAAACATCTTTTAAAATATGTTTTTTACATATTTTTTATAGCGGATTTTTTTTACTTTTTATACCGGTTTTTCATGTGGTGTAAATTTATTAGGTGTAAAAAATTTTATGACCGGTGTAAAAAATAATTTTGCACCAGACATTTTTGTCGGTGTAAAAATTACTTTTTTACACCGGTTACACTACAAAATTAGTGTAAAAAATGTGTAAATATTTACAAAATTACCACCTCTTTGAGATCGTTTTTTCTACACCCGGTATAAAATAGTATTTTTACACCGGTTCTATTGAATAACCAGTATAAAAAATGAATAAATAATTATAAAATTGTCACTGCCATTTTTTTTACATTTGTTTTTTGTGAAATCAGTGTAGTATGTCTGGTGTAAAATCTTTATGCATGAATACACAAATAGATGCTTTGTGCATCATAGAATTCCCCTTGGTTGACAAGGTTTTCTTTTTACACCAATTATAAAATAATCAGGATAAAAACTACTTTTAAAATTGGTTTATAAAATAACTGTTATAATTTTTTTTATCAGTTAAAAAATAACAAAAAAATCGATAACAATTATTAAAATAATTGGTGCTAAAAGATAAATAAAATAGCCCTGCAGGACACTGCCAAAGAATCCTGTCTCTGCTAACATTGTCCAATCATCTATTAAGCATATTTTATTTTGAAATTGTTAGAATTATTAATCATTATTTCAAATTGAATTAAGCAAATTAAGTAATTGATAATGAATCATTGATACCGAGCATTATGATCAAGCAAACTACCCATAATTCTGATTCTTAAGCCAGAGTCGATAAGGTCGAAAAATCATTTTACTAATTTAACATTCTTTCTAATGTAGTTCCAAGTATACACGTAATATCACAAATGAAAAAGTATTATTATAATTAAATTTAATATAATCTTCCTGATAGGTCATCCATCCAAAACTTCCAGTTTTCCTATAAATTCCTTGTGTATCTTACAATACATTAACAAAACAGTTCTTAAATATGTAACATTAGAAAAACAGTAAGATAAGATTGACATTATTTTAAAAAAAAAAATGCTTTCTTAGCAATCATTTAGTAATGATAATTGACAAAATGTTTAATATTAAACAAAAAGGGATACACACCGGCATCAATGCAAAACCAATAAGCGCTAAATTCATGCACTCAAATGACAACTGATATAAAAATCACCCATCACAAAATCAAAACTTGAAGGATCATTAACCGAACTTCACCAGGCACAATCGTACTTTAACCACACATTAATAATCGAAGCGACTGTCCACGGATTATAAACCTGCTGACATGAAACTTCTTGTAGCAGCAAAACTATGATTTCTAAATATCAAGGTCCTAATTTGGGAAAACATCAAAAACCAATATTTTTTTCATCCAAAATTATTCAAATCACAAGGGAATCAACATAAATTATCTCAGGAAATTGTCGTCATCATTTAGCCGCCGCCACCAGAACCATATTTCTTCCCTAACAAAATGAGCTGTAACTTGTCATAACCAGCAAGCACACCAGCACCTGCAACAGCACGCAATATGTTTGCACCAGCACCTTTGAAGAGTGACTTTGCACCCTCCTTCGCAACAATTGTTTGGAATGCATGCAATGAGCTCTTGTACTTAACAGCTTCTCCAGAGGTCATCATCATCCTTCTACGCACAGTGTCAATGGGATAAGAAGCCAAACCAGCACCAATTGTGATTCCCCATCCCAAAAGGAAACTAGCAAAGAAACTATCCTGTTAACAACAAGAGAATTGTGGGTAAGAACATTGAACAAACACAATAAGGGAAAAAAGAGTCAAAATTTATGAAGAACAAATTCCCAAGTTCTATTCAATTTAGGCAGTCATAATGGATAGTGTCTATATTTGAGTTAAAGAGTTTAAGGAAATTCCATTTACACGGTATTAAAGCAGTTTACTAGACACTAATGTGCTGACCATTTTAAAACCATATTTTAAACAAGGTTATATTTCAATCCATTTAGAAAAGCTTCAATGTGAAAGAATTAACAAGCATTCATGTAGCTAACAAATTTGAACTAACTATTTCAATTCAACAAAATAATGCATATCAAACATAAATCAAAAGTGAAATGAGCCAAAGATGGGTAGTGTTAACCTAACAAAATGCAAATTCAAAACACCATATTTCAGATTTAAATTTTGTAGATACCTGCAACCCACCAACCAAAACAACTGGCTTCAGAGAATCATACATTCCAAAGTAAAGACCACGATACACTATAATTCCAACACATGAGATGTTGAATCCACGATAAAGGCCAGCAATGCCATCAGACTTGATGGTTTTCTTGTACACATCAATTAGGCCATTGAACTGCCTTTCACCACCTTTCTTTGCAGCCTTCGCATCATTTGCTAGGCGAGTTCGGGCATAATCCAACGAATAGACAAATAAGAGGGAGGAAGCCCCAGCTGCCCCACCAGATGCCAAATTCCCAGCAAACCACTTCCAGTAGCCATCTTTGTCCTTTTTAAAGTTGAAAAGCCTCTTGAAGTAATCCTTAAAGGCAAAATTCAGAGCCTGGAAATAAAAAGAGGAAATTAGAGATTATAGAAATAATATACAGAAATTCTTTAACCAATAGTCAAATAAATTAATTCCAACCAAAAATAACATAAAATGTCTCCGTTGTCAAGGAATAAAACCAGCAAGAAAGCTATGACTTAATATAAAAAATCCTTGCCCTTCCAAATTATAAGCTATGCTGAAACAAGAACAATGCAACAGAAACAGCAGCTAAAAGAGAAAACCAATGAGCAGAGTCATTATATTGTATGTGGAATCTGTTTTCATGTGACACTGCACAGACCTAGAGGAAATTCTCGAGACAGAAACAGGAAAGAAGTCGCATTTAAGGTTACACAGAATACAGGAAAACGTGAAAGAACTATCAGTCATTATCAAAAAATGACTGTCGAAACAATGTCAGATGTCACGTGTTTAAACAATATATTAATGCCAGCTCTTCTAGTTATTAATAGTGTCTCCACTCCTGAGGAACAACTGCTACCAACTTCCACAGGCAAAAACAATACTGAAGGCAGTCATGTATAGAACTCATCAAAATCATCATACAAGTTAGACGTTCACCTGAGTAGGGAAGTATCTGATAACATTAGCAGTATTGCCTCTCCATAGAGAGATCACACCTTCATCCTTCATGGTTCGAGCAAAACAATCAGTAATTCCCTTATATGGTTCAGATAACCGACCACTTTTGATCATTTCATCCTGATTCTGGATAAGCAATTTGACTCGCTCAATCGGGGCAGCAGCTGTCTTCGACACAGCAGCAGACACTCCACCCATCAAAAAATCCACTAGAAAGCCTTTCGCTCCTTTCTCCGCTGGAGCATATGCAGCAACGGAAGATGCAGGTGACACAACAGCCAACCCAGAAGGGTACACCCCGCCATTGAAGTAAGCATCAGTTGTTGAACACTTCCTGGAGTGAAAATTGGGGCTAAGCCTTGACACCAGATAAGATTCTCCAGCTAGCTTCTGAACAACTGATGGATGCTGCGGTCCATCAGCCATGATTGCAATCTAGATGGTGACCTTAAAACATTCAACCGTAACAATAAGCCAAAGATTCCACAACAACAAAACACACCATTTCAAAAGAAAATCAAATGCATTTGTAATTTCTTTTTATTTTACATATACTTCCAAAATCTACAAACAATTGGCAACTCTAGTTAAAATAAAACATCTGAACACAAATGCTACACATAAAACTAAAATGTATGAACTGAAATTCACTACCAACCACTTTTATCAATTGAACACTTCGTATATACAATAAACAGGAATCACATTTTCTTCATGGTAACAAGGAGAATGAGTTAACAAAAACCTAAGTTAACAGGTAGCAGACAACAACAATACAAAATTCTAGAACATCCGATCTCGCTATAACGATTCAGAAATTCGATATAATTGAGCAGAAAAAAGAGACATGGAATGGCACTAAAAATCAGAGGAACAAAATACGCAACGAGAAATTCAGAAAGAAAGAGAAATGAAAGGGAAAATGGTTGAAAAAGAAAGTGCGAAGAAAAAGGGAATACCCAAAAAGAGGCCTCTCCGTTGAGATCGTGAGGGAAGAAGAGTGAGTATAAATGGGAGCACTACTGAACAAGGGCACTAGGGTTTTACCTGAAATGACGGATTTGCCCCTCTGTCTCTTTTAACCCTTTTTGTCTCTTGAACCATTTTCTGAATTCGACAGTAAAAAACTGGGGTTGTCTGCAGATACATTCTCATAGAAAATTTTGTAAATTTATCAGCAGCCCAATGAGTGTGGTACCAAAAAAGATTACCAGTGGTTTCGCTTTAAAACAATGTAAACCAGAAGCTACGGATAAAAAGAAATACTTTTATTTAATTTTAGTTTCATTATTATGTTGTGTGCTAAGGGCATCTCTTTTTGTTAAGGGAGTATTTTGTAATATTAATTTATTACATTATGTATTGTTTTATTCATAGTTTTTTTTTGTAATATTATAAGTGTTGTTAGGCTTGTTGGGAATAAAATTTTAATGACCAAAAAACACTGGAGGAAAAAAATGAAATATTTGTGGGCTAAATTATCAAATTTGTCTCCCGGATTTCAACAATCATGCACCCCAATTTTCTAAAAAGTTGAATTTCATACATTATTTTTCATTTCGCTTTTCATCATGTGAAATGATTCGTAAAGTCAAACGTCAACGTTTGCTGATATGGTCAGTTAAGTGACATGCTGGAAAGCACATCAATGTATTAAAGATTTTTGTATTCTTAAACCCTAAATCTTGATTTGCAGTTAAAAAAAAATTGAAAAATTGAAATTTTGTAAATGAGGTTTTGAAAATTAAGATTTTATAAATAGAGACTTGTGTTTGAATAGTTTTTTTGTGAATAAAGGTTGGAATATAGTGATTGTATTTGATTAAAAGTTTGATTAGGAAAACTTGGTTGAGTAAATGGGATTTTGATGAAAAATTATAAAAAAGACGGTGTTAAAAGAAGTCGTAAATATATTAATTTATTTAATATTATATTTATATTTAATAATATTATTTATATTTTTAAAAGAACTTGTTTAAATAATATTGAATATAACTATTTATATATTTTTAATTGTTTTATTGAATATATTTATAATATTAATTATAATATTAATTGTTTGGTTGAAAAGTAACAAATTTAAAAAATTAATAGACCTAACATAAGCTAAATAAACTAAAATGAAAAATCTAATCAAATTAAACTAAATACATAAAAGAAATAGAAGAAAAGAAAAAAAATAAAAAGAAAGAAAGAGATGGGTCTGGCCCAAAACCTAACTAAACAACCCTAATGCATAAATTCAAAAAGAAAGAAAAAGAGAGGAGAGAAACAGAGGAGGCGGTAGCTTGATGAAGAAGTAGAGAAGAAAAGGAGAAACTCTGGTGGCCCGGCACTTTGAGAATGGAGGGGGGCAAGATGGTAAAATCACATACGTTCCTCTCCTTCACCAAACAGAAACGCGTTGGGGAGGACGAAGGTAAACAGAGGTTGGGATGCAGAATGAAGGGTCCGTTTGGTTTCCAGTTAAGGAAACAAAGTTATGAAAATGGAAACATCTACATGCCGTTCGAAACGGTCAAAACTCCATTTGACATCTATTTTTAGGGTTAGTGAAACCGAGGTTTGACCAACCTAAACCAAACATACCCAAAGTTGTTAACATTTATCGAGACAGGCACTAAATATTTAGAGATTTCATAACTATATACATGATTTGGAGTTTGAACATAAATATGCCGTAGGCAATAAAAATATTGCACATACAGCAGCCATACTTGCTTACAACAACACTCTGCATATGCACATGTATGATTCAGACCACTACTGAAACTGCAGAAGACAATAAACTGATTAAACTTGGTGGGCGTAAAATTACAGGGGTTTCAGAAAACAAAAGTGAACTAGCAGTCTCTCTACAGTGGATTGTGGATAACAGTGTACCCACCCTTGATTTAATTTAAAACCCATTATGATCTTAACCCAAACAATTAAAGGGTATGAACACTCTTGCTCACTTTAGAGACAGATGCACTCAGGAGGAATCTTGTCCGTAAAGATGACCTACAAAAAATAAACCAAGGGAAGTTTACCTTCAAAATCTGTCTTTGAAAGCTTGCGTTGAGTATGTTTATTGTTCTTCCTTTATAACTAAAATATAGTATGTACTCAGCAGCTGCAAGACAGTTAAAACAAGAGGATGTGTAATGATCTTGAAGAACTAAGCAGAACACAAGGAAACCCTTTGCTTCAAGAGTAACTCCTTTAGTTTCTTAATAAGCTGGGGATTGGAGCCCATATAGTCCTGGAAGGACTTCCTCAAGTCCTGCAGCAACCTTCTATCATCATCGTGGGGGTATTGATTTAGGATCCTAGTGAAGAAAGTCTTCCAAAGCTCGACGTTCCAGTAACTGTTTGGTTCAATAAGCAAATTATCAGAATGACAAAGAAAGTTGAAAACAAAAGGAGAGGAAAAAGCGCTTCCAAGGTAGCATTAAAGTTTTCACATTGACTAGAACCACGAAACTGGAAAGAGATCAAATTTTCACACAAAAATGATTCATTTATAACAAATCACAGCTAAGCAAAAGTAAAAATTGCATACACTGTAAAATGAGGAATATACCGTTTAAAGGGTTGTTTGGGAAGATACACGTGGCCCCCGTCAGATTTTTCATGTTTTACGACTTCCATATAGTTATTGTGCAACATCATATGGACAATAACGCAGACGCCATATGCATCTATCTGCTAGCAGGTGATAGAGAAGAGAAACTTAAAAGCAGTCAATAATGAGCTTCACCGCATGAATGTAATTGAAGAAGGGCTTGCCTGAAATTTCCATGGCTTATCTTCTAGCATCTCAATGCAGCGAAAACCAGAAGTTTTGCAATCTCCCTTAAATAGAATGTGATCTGGAAAGTGATGCAAATCAATCCCTCTTCCCCAGTCAACAAGGCAAAGACCCTGCAAGATAAACACATGTACTGTAAATCTGTAATAATAAAACCAACAAAAATATCTTGGTGTATCTCTGGAAGAAAAACTGACCTGATCACACCAAGGACCACTTCGGTCCAAGAATCCATCTTCTGTAAGATTACTCCTGAAAAATAGCAAGAAACGTAGTGACCACCATCCACAAATGCAAATCATATAGGCAACTTAACACAATGCTTGACTATTATAGCATGCAATGCACATCATAATGCATATTAAATAACAAACTTTCAGGCATTTGCAAGCAGGTTCTGTCTGTAAATATGGCAAGGCATATCATATGATTTATATTGATGTTGCTTTTAATTTTCACACAGCAGATGATGCTATAGTTGATACAGATTGCCTGTGTGAACCCCACATCCTTAGAGACAAAGTATAGAATAACAAGGATGTAACTAATGGATTGAAAATATCTCTACCTTTAGACATTAGTCATACCCTCGTAAATTATCAATGGGGAAACAATTCTACAATTACAGCCTTGCAATTGCAAAGTGCAGAGTACAGACATACCTAGGAAAGCGACAAATGGATAACATGAAGAGGGGGAAATTGAAGTATTAGAATTTAGAATTCTGATTGCTCAAACATGTTAAAATGAGTGCATGAGCATGGACTACATCAGAAGCTTAAATTTACCTAGCATAGCGAATTAGCAGATTATCTGGCTTGAAATCGCCATGAATCAAGCCAACATCGTGCAATTTTTCAACCATGTGTAGCATTTCTATTGTGTAATAAATGCACAGCACTTCTTCCATTGATTTTCCTATGACCACATACGAGTTTATGACATCCTGCATATATTTTCAACAGCAAATCAATACCTCAGGAAATTGAAGACAACTAGACGTGGTGGATTGCATTTTAATTTTAATATTTTCTTTATTTTAAAAAATTTATATATACTTTACATCTTTAAAATGTTAGAGAAAGAAAAATAATTTTGAACTTCAATGTAAAAATTTTACACTATTAATCAATAATAAAGATCACCAGTCCATAGAACATGACTTAAACAAAAGTTAATGATTAATTTATCATTGAATGACAATGTGAAAATACTTATATTGTGAGAATATTCTAAACAAAAGCAATAACTTTTAGATTATTTTATAATCACAATAGTAATAATATAGCATTGGAGTAAATTATCATATTAAATTTTTTACAAAATATAAATATAACAATAATAATTATGATAGTGTAGTATTTATAAACTATGATACAAGTTAAAATTTATAGATAATCTTTTCATTATATTTTTCTTTATAATTTCTTATACTTCAATAAATAGTAAATAATTGTTATGTTTTTTGCATTTCAGTTTATTATATACCCCATCACTGTAGCAATCATTATAGCTGCTATAGTGTTTTTTTATATGTTCTATAGGAATGGAAAACAGTGTAAAGAGGTTTACAAATTACAATAACTTATTACTTGATCTAGAGCCCCTTGAGCCTTGACACCGGAGCCGCTGCCTGCTATAGTGATTACAGCAGTGATGGATTCAATTTTTATAATATATATTATTCGTAGAGAAAAGAAACATACATATTAATAAATGTGATTACAGCAGTGATGGATTCAATTTTTATAATATATTATTCGTAGAGAAAAGAAACATACATATTAATAAATGTAATTTTGTTAATTTTTATAAAATAATTGGTCGTTTTTCTATATTGTCTTTATCCCTGGCTATCAAAATTCTTTTTCATTTTTAATATCAATAGGATATTGTTGAAAGAATACAAATTAATACTTTTTTAAAATTATAAATGAATAATCAACACTATTTTAAAATTCTAACTGGAAAATTAAATGGAAACAAAATTTTTATTAATAAATAAATAATTAAATAGAAACGAAAGTGAGTCACATATTGAAAAGGAAATCGGAAGGGAAAAAGATGACTGACCTGTAACGTCCCATTAGCTAAATAATCACAGATGAGTATGCTACAGTCAGAATAGAGATGAACTCTTTGAGCAAAACCATAACTGGACCTCTGATAAAGTATAATGTCAGAGAACTCACAATACGCAGATGTTCATAGACAACAGAAGTTGAAGGTAGGATTGATATTGGCCTACCTCTCTATCTGTGATGCGCTGATCAAGCAGACGATACATGTAAAATTCCCAAGGGAAAGCTGGCTTTTGTACCTACGATTTGAGGTTCAAAGTACCATCTAATGCGAGAATAGGTTCGAGGGAAAAATTATTTGAAAGGCCATAATTACCTTTAATGCAACAACAGTATCAGGATCACTGTTGACATATGCCTTATATACTTGAGCAAAACCACCCTGTCCGGCACAGCCCTTGATATGGTACTTCTTTCCACCTTTAATGTTAAGATGAGGACAAATAAGAGCAATAGTGCTGTTAGTAAAATACATTGAAGCCTCCATATGAGGAAGCAGCTTGTAGAAACAAAAATAAATAAACCTAGTTCTTGTAGAAACCGTTCAGAAACATGATTATCTTTAAAAGACTGGCTAAAAGTACTTGGAGTGGGAGATATAATGGTTCAAATTCAACAGAGATTTCACATGGGCTGATAACGTAAAGTGATTCTAAGATATTGAGATAATGAACACAAAGCAAATTATCCTTCCTGCCCCATGATATTTTACGAAGTATAAAACCACTTGGACTTATACTTGCTAATGCTAAACTGAGCTGTATATACATTTATCACTGCAATTGCAAGATATAGTTTTAGTAGAATGCTCAGAGTGCTATTCATACTGTCTAGCAGTTCGATAAAATTATGAACTTCACAAGGAAAATGGTTCAGGGAAATAACTAGACAAATTGTTCTATTTAAATAAGCAAAAAAATTCATATAAAAGTGGACTCTTTCAGGTTGATGCTACATACACAGAAAGCTGGAAAGCAGTCAGACAGCTATATTCAGATTTCAGATAATAAATATAACTAAGGCTTAAGAGTGTACAACCTATATCTATAACTTTGTTCCTCGATGCATTCTTTGAAGTAGATAAGGCCGCTTTTCCTGTGAATGATTTAGTGCTCGAATGATACCCCTGAAACGTATTTAATGACGCATAAGGGAACTAAACTTTTGTCAGACATTTAATCAAAGCATGTAGACAACAAAGGATTAAAACATCTCACATCACATTTAATAATTAAAGGATATATCTTCTTCAACAGTCTGTCCATGGTGGAGGAGTCCCAAGGATTAATGCCATACTCTTTATAATCAACCTGAAACCAGAAATTATATAATAAAACTGTAAAAACTCAATTTAACTGCCATATGAGACAAAGATCATTAAATAAAAAAATTTGGTTATATGAATGTGATCCCCTCAAGCTGATTTTAAGCAGCTACAATTGGAAAGAAAATGCTTGAAAATGTTAGCATTTATTTCAGCAGAAATACAGAACTGCAAAAAATATTATCTTTCCCAGGAAAAGCCTTCCACTTTGATAAGGCTGATGTCAAATATAAACTTAAGCTATTTCTTTCTTTTTTCCAAAAAAATATAAGGGACTGTTCCAATTTGCATACCTTCTGACTTGAAGTAGCAGCATTCGATATTTCAGAAATTCTATCGAGAAACAAGGCCTGTGCTTTCTTCAACCACTCAACTGGCTCCGCGTTCCTACCAACCATTAGCCCAAACATAAAATTAAAATCAAATTTTCCTATTAAACATCATGCAACATAACAACACTGACCTGCAAATGCCAAGGTTATAGATTGTGAGAGCATCCCGAAATCTTCCCTTCATCTCAAAAAAACTTGCGGACCACACATAAAGCGAAGAATTGTTTGCACACACATTACTATCCAGCATTTCTTTGAATACACCATCAAAATCCGCACTAACTCCCATCTACATAAAGAAACCAACAGAACCAAGTTGAGCTCTTCCAAAGTCTCCCAAATCAACAACATAACTGTTCTCACTAGAGTGAAGCTTCACCTTGGTCCCTAAGATTGATAGTATCGGATACTTTGTTCTTTGACTTTCAAAAACTATCGTTTTAGTCCTGAGATTGTTTCTTGTCAATCAGTTACATCCCTATCATATCTGTCACTTTTAGTATTTGAAATTACTCGTCATCAAATTATATATACTGTATTACTCGTCACCAATCAACTACAGTATTAAATTTCCGACTTCAAGAATGTAATTGAGATCGACCAATTTCAGAGATTAGATTAATTGATAACTTCTAGAAGTCATGAGCTTTGAGCATCTAACGTCACTAATTTTTCAGAGACCAATTAAGGTTTATCGAGTTCACTACTTGCACACATGCACACCACATCTAGTTGTTATGCTAATTATAACATCGGTTAGATCATTGCATTAATACAGTGTAATAATTAGCTACGCTAAGTCGCCAACCACTATTATACATTAAATTGTTAATTTTTTTTACGTGAAATTGGCATTAATGAGAACACTAACTACAGAGGAAGAGTGAGAAGTTACATAGAGGAGCCAAATCTTGAGAAATCTGACGTCATTTCGGTAGCGTTCATTGTTCGTGAAGCTTCTGATGCAATCTGTAAGTAAATTAGGGAGGTTTGGATCGGAATTGTTGGAAGATTCTAGCGCTTTCCTGATAGACCTGGATTCAGAAAATGCGAAAAATTGATGAGATCGTGAAACGTTTGATGTGTGAGAGGGAGAGAAAGAAAAAGGAGAACCTGAGATAGGGTAAGAGAGGATCCTGGTGAGCGTCTAGGGAGATTCTGAAACTTGGGGAGTAGCTAAGCGTGGCCATTGATTTCAAGTTGTGTGAAGGGGAGCGCGGAAACTACACCATTTTGAATTTACCCCTTTTTTTTTTCCAAAGCGGTTCGGACTTTTCTGGCCCATGGTGTTTGGGTATATCGGCATAGACCCGAGCCTGGGATACACGGGGCTGTATCAAACCGAAAATTCAATACCAAAAAAAAAACCGAAATTCAAATGTTAACCCAAAAAAAAAACTGAAAATTCAAAGACTAATCTTTAGTTTTTTAATGGTCAAATGATTTAAAAAGACATTTGAATGTGATATCCAATTTATTTTCAGTTTTCCAAAAATATTAATTTAAAAGTTCTAGAACTCATTTACTTTTAGAGAACATTTTGCTTTTATTTTTTAGTTTTAATAATAAAACTATCTTTTTAATTTTAATCATAAATTTATCACATTATTTTTTATTTCAAAAACGTATACAAGAAAATATTTATGTCTTGTACAAACTAAACATATTCTCATATTTGTTATATTTTTTATAAAATATTCTTAGAAAAAGTTTTTTTAGTTATATTTTATAAAATTTCACAACAAAATATTTCTAAGTAAGAAATAGATATCTTAGGTTCAGTTTGGTAACTGTCTTTCAAAAACAGCTTTTGATTTTTAAAACAAAAGAAATTATTTGATAAGTTATTTTCTATCCATTATTTTTAAAAACAAAAAAAAAAATGAAACCTAGAAATAACTTTTAAATCTTTCCAACAGAACGTATGGTTCAATAAATTTTTCAAGTTAGTAGAAAATTGCCAAAATAAAGAGTTTTTGAAAAATATTAAATACATTTTATGAGTTTAATTAGTATACAGTGTAAAAAAAATTATATTGTCATTAATAAGAGTTCATCCTAAATATTATTAAAGTTATTATTACAAAAATAAAAAATAATTACTTATATGACAATCCATGAATGGATGTCTGTGAAAAAAAAAAACTTTACTACATTAACAATGTATTTAGATTAAATTCTCAGTTTATTATTAATTGAAAAATAGATATATGTCTATCTAACCAAAGAAGGTAACAACTTTTAAGTAGAGTAATTTAATTAGTTTTTCACTCTCTTTTGTACTAATCCAAACAAATTTATTATTTTTTTCACTTCTTTTCTTTTCTCCTTTCTATTGTATCCAACCAAAGAATATACATATTTCTCATTCTATTTCATTCCTTCCTATTTCATCAATGACCCATACATTTCATCATCCACCCATATATATCATCAATTAAACATAAAGTAACAATTTTTTAGTAAAGTAATTTAATTAGTTTTTCACCATTTTTGTACCAATTCAAATATGTATATTCACAATTTTTGTAGTAAAGTAATTTAATTAGTTTTTCACCATTTTTTACCAATTCAAATATGTATATTCTTTAGTTGGATAGAATAGAAAGGGGAGAAGAAAAGTGAAAAAAAAAAAATTGTTTGGATTAGTACAAAAGAGAGTGAAAAACTAATTAAATTACTCTACTACAAAAATTGTTACCTTACTTTTTTTTCTTTTTTTCCTTTCCCCCTTTCTATTCTTTGAATTGGTACAAAAAGAGTGAAAAACTAATTAAATTACTCTATACAAAAATTGTTACCTTATTTTTTTTCATTTTTTCCTTTCCCCCCTTTCTATTCTATCCAACCAAAGATATGCATATATTCCATTCTTTTCTATTTCATCAATGACCATATTTATCATCAATTACCATAAAGTAACAATTTACTTTTCTATAGTAAAGTAATTTAATTAGTTTTTCACCCTTTTTTACCAATCCAAATATGTATTTCTTTGGTTGGATGGAATAGAAAAGGGAAAAGAAAAGAAGTGAAAAAAAAAACCAATATTGTTTGGATTAGTACAAATGAGAGTGAAAAACTAATTAAATTACTCTCTACTACAGAAATTGTTACCTTATTTTTTTTATTTTTTCCTTTCCCCCTTTCTATCTATCCAACCAAAGAATATGTATATTTCGGCCCTTCTATTTCATCAATGACCATACAGATGATCAATTTAACATAAAGTAACGATTACCCATCAATGATGATGCCATTGACTTGCTTTACATAATGTATCAAGGAATACAGAGTCATTGACTTGCTTGAAAAAAATATACATCAAAGAATTGAGATTTACCATAAAATTAAAAAAAATTCAGATTTGATATTAAGCTACAACGAATAGTATTACAAAGAGCCAGGGGTTGCTGAAGTCAAGGATTCAAGAGTTCTTGAACGCTGATCACAGGTTGAAATTGCTAGTCATCTCATGTTAGCAGCAGGACTCGAAACTACAGTTCCGTTGAACACCTTGCGTCTCTCCTTTCTCTGGAGTACACGTAGATTTGGGGACTTGGGTTTCGTCGTGTCCTTATTAGACCTGGTGGTAGCAAACATGGTGTGACATGAGCATTTGAAATATTATTTTCTATAAAAACAAAATAGAACGAAGTTAAATTTTGCTATACTTTTGGGGACAGAAGGGATTAGTAAAATTCGGAACCGGTCTAGCTTGGGGAACCATTGTCCTTCTCAATTGTTTCAGTGCCTTTTCTTCCTCTATCTGCATTATCACAGATCCCACTATCAACCATGCAACTAATTTTATTCTCAGATTAATAAATAAACAAGGCTACCAAGGTTTTCATACCATTCTTGCTGCTTCACTCTCTTCTCTGTATCGTTTGTACATCATTTCTTTTTCCTTAATCTGTAAAAAATGGGATTAAGGTATTAAGCTATTTGAGTTTCATATAATCATTTATACTAATTCACTTCTGCAGTAAAATGAGACTGTTTCTTACCTTTTCATCAAATTGAGCTCTATCCACAGCCCGGTGATTCACTTGTAAATTAAACTCTTGGACTTGTGTAAGGGGTTTGCGGGCCTTCTCCGGAACGGGGATGGGATCCCTGCATTCATGAAAAAAAAACCTAGTTCATTTATAGTAGTAGATCTATAACAAGTTAAAAATTGGTTATTGTTTGTTTGCTCACTCTTTTAAGACTGGTTGTGCCTTAAACTCTCTCATGCGGGCCTCTTCTTTTTCCATTCTACGTCTTTCTTCCATTTCCCTTTGCATTTCCTCCTCATGTCTCGCTAGGCTTTCCAATTGGAATGGCTCTGGTTTTGTACATTTCTTGATTTCTGGTTTTGGTGGGATCTGCACATGATATCATATCAGTCACTTCAATCAGTTCAATGATTTTTCCGATCAACTAAAAAAAACAACACCAAATTGACAAAATTTGGTACCACAGGGTAGTCAGTGGTATATGGGTATGGATTAGCCTTGGGAATCCTTGCATTTTCTTCTTCCCACTGTTTCTGCAGAAGTTCCATGATGAGTTTTTTCTCTTTCTCAGCACCTCTCTCCTGTCATAGGATTAAGAATTTTGATATTATCAGTACGACCACTGCATTGCATTAACTCCTTCAACAAAGGGAAAGTAATGAACCTCTGTGTGGAGATGAAATGGATTCGGAATTGTGTTTCTTGGAATCCGGTTCTGGTTATGTGCAGGTTCAGACTTCAAAGAAAGCTGCAAAAGCAGAGAATTTAACGATCTTAATTCCAGATCACCCGAAAAGAAAAAAGAATGATTACAGAATTTATAGAGCTTCAAGACAAATAATATTTTGTTCTAGAATATACCTTTCCAAACAAATCAGCCACAGCAGCAGCAGGTGGCGGTGGAATCCTCTCATTTGTGGCAAAGTGAAATTCTTGAGGTTCGGTGATTTGTTTCTTGGTATTGCAGAATAATCCAATGTCCCCTTTACTTTCAAAGATCTGAAAGAATAAAACTCAGATAGGTAGGCCTATATAATATAATAAAATTCTTAGAGTTGGGTAAACATCTCAGTTGGCACTATTACCTTCTTATTTAAGGGTCTTGCTTTGAATTTAGGGATCTTTTCAAGCTCCTCTTGCTCTATTTCTAATGAGCTTTTCACCTTTGGTGGGCGGGCCCTTAGTAAAGTTTGGAGCACTGGTGTCTTAGGTTCTGTAAGATGAGGCTTCAACGAATTCTCCTGTTACAATATATATGTACATATAGTGACTAATGGGTTGAAGTGATAAAAGTGACAAGTGGATTCTATTGCTAGAAGATACCTTATGAGAAACCTCTGTTGAAGCCACTGAAGCTGAATCTACATTTTGATGGGCCCTAGCTGCGGTTTCCAGATGAAATTCCTGAAGAAGATGGAAAATCTCAATAATTCAACATATCATGTTTGGCATTTGTATATATTTTGTAATTTGCAACAACAATGCTCTTTGGTGGTGTGGTGTACCTTAAAGTCTGGTGGTTGTGGTGTGCTTCTTGGAATGGGAGGCAAAGTTGAAGTTTGTAAAATCTATTATAATACAAATAAATAAATAAATAAATTTATGCTCCAAAAAAAAAACAGGCATTAAAGAAGAAAGAAACATACCTTCTTATTCAATGGACGAGCCTTGAATTTTGGCATTTTTGCCATCATTTCTTCTTCAAGCTCAGCACTGCTCTTAACCCTAGCTGCGCGAACCCGCTGAGTTGTCTCGAATTCAGGTTCCTTAGGCCTGGTCAATGTAAGTTTTGGTTTCATCTACATCAAAGAAGAACCATAAGGTATTGAGTAGTCAAAAAACATTTAAATATGGAGCAATAAAAAGATGCACTGAGAGTAAAAACAATGTCATGGATCCATATATTACATGAGAAACAGCGCAGGGCAATGACAAATCTCTCGTACTAGATTGGAATCTTTTCATCATTTCTGCCACTGATACAAATGGTGCTGGTGGTGTTGGTGTTTCACGAACATAAACCTTTAAATTCACAAAGTTCAACAAAAAAAAATTTAAAAAAAAATTAGCCAAAAGCTAAACAATGGATTTATTAGATACATGAAAATGAATGAGACAAAACAAACCTTTCTATCCTCTTTGTGAGTTTTACTATTGCTTGAAGTAGTGGTTGAACCCAATTTTGACTTGTTATGAGTCAAAGGCTGAGGTTTGACATTCAGAATCTGAAAAGTAAAGAAATGTAAATAACAAGCTGTTCCAAATTCCAAGTAAGACAAAAGTGAAGACAAAAGTTACCTGTTTGGTTTTTCCTCCCTCTAATTTTTGCCTCTTTATGGCCTGGTTCTCTTGGGTCAAGTGTGGAGTCCTGGCAATGGTCTTTGTGTTCGCTGACAGTAACTGAGGCTTTGCGGCTTTTTTATTTGTTGGCTTCTTCGAATTAGTAGATGCAGTGACTTTTTTCAGCAACACTGGACACGGCGTGCAAACATGAACATCCTTTGCTACTTCAACAGATGGTCCTCTAGAGGATGAGGTCCTTAAGCCTGTGTCATCCCCTTTGTCATTCTCACTTCTTTCCTCATCAGGGCAAGGTGTTTCATCTTCCTTTTTAGTCAAGCCTGTGCTATCTTCTTTGACATTCTCACTTCTTTCCTCTTTAGGGAAGCACTGTGGTTGTATATTGGTTTCCAGAACTTTATCATCAACATTTGCTGATGTCTAGTAAAATTATAGGTAATCAGTCAAGGAATCAAATATGAATTTTATATATCTTAACCATCCTTACATATTTTCACAACAATACCTTCTCCATTTTGTCAGCTTCATGTTCCTTTGTATTCATGCACTGTGGTTGTACATCGGTTTCCAGAACATTATTGTCAACATTAGCTAACACCTAGTAAAAGTTTAAAACAATAGATAATAGATAATCAGTTTAATATATAAATTTAAAGTACATATACATCATCAAATTGAAGTAACAGTACCTTCTGCATTTTGTCTTCTTCTTCATTGAAATCACACACGGTATCTACAGTAATAGATCTAGAAGTCTTGATTTTAGGCATGAATGCTGTAACAGCAATTTTGAAAACCCAACAAAGATGAATCAATTAATTCTTATTCCTTTACAAAAATACAACTGTGTGTCAAGCTCAAGACTTTGATCACTCTCTAACACAACACAATAAAAAAAACCTACATAGTTTTTTAGGCAGTGAGACATTCATCACGGAGACGTAATTGAATTGTGTTGGTGTAACAGAGTTGAATTTCAATTTCCGGAAAACTAAATTAAATAGTTTGAAAATGTAAACTAATCACTGAGAAATTTCAGCTTAACCACATAGCATAGAACCACACACAACTAGAAGCTATTGAAAACAAAGAAAATCCACCAATTTCATTGAATTTCAAAGATTCCACACCATAATTATTTAGGTCATTGAAAACTAACAGAGAGTTTCCCCTCATCCGCCTCCATAAAAAATCACGATTCCAGATTGATCAACACTTCAACACAACAGCCCACAGTTATCAAAACAAAGAAAGAAAACCTAATTATCTCGACTAAATTGCATGCTTCCACTTCACTACAACTCCCAATCCATAAACTCAATCAAAACTCTGAAACTAAGACGGAACCCTAATTCCCTTTCTTTCAATTCCAATTCCTAACCCTAAAAACTAACAACACTTTCACAAATGAAAAGCAAGTGAATAACAAGAAAGGGAGGAAAAAGAACAGAGAAGAAGGAACATACGAGAAGGAGCGTAGGATAAAGCAGTAGTGAACCAGAGCTCAGCCTTGCGAGTTTCCTCATCGGACTCGCCTCTCGTAAAATCGAAGAACTTCGGCGCCGAGAACTCGTAAATCTCGTCGATCACGGTGGTGCCGCCACCGGTTTCCTCTGTCACCGCCATTTCTGAGTTGCGATTAGCGTTTTGGGATTTAGATTCGGTGATAGGAATGAATGATTTGATGATTAATTATAAGAGAAAGAGAGAGAGCGTGTGTTTTAGTATACAGTCTGAAGAGAAAAGGAAGGAGGAAGAGGGAGTCTGTGTAATGTTTTGTGTGTGGCGAGTGTAACGGTCACTTCTCCAACGGTCGGAAAATATTTTTGAACTGTTCTCTGTTATAAAAAAAAAATGAACCGACACTGGGAAATGCTTGTGTGATTAACGGCTACTAGTATTTCGACGTTTGTATTGCACGGAAAATTTTTATTTTTATTTATAATTTATATGATATTGAAATTTTTTTCTTAAAAATATAATGAAGTATAATAAAATTGATAAAAAGTATTTTCTTAATGTAAATACTAACAACATGTAAGTGATTAATAATGCATAATGTAGTTACCAAAAATAAATAATAATGCATAACGTATATTTTAAGAAATATTAAAAGGTTATGAAGAGTTTTTTTTTTGTATAGTGAACATTTGAAGATATTGAAACGAAATTGACTGCTTTGAAAAATAAAATCATAATTATATAAAAATATATATGCAATTATGTGAGATTTAGATCATCTCTTGAAATATATTTTTCGATAAAATGAGTCCAAAATATTTTTAATATTAGTATAAAATACTATCAATGCTGAAGAAGTGGCCACCAACGGTTGGCCACTTTGGCATTGACATAATATGTTTTTTTAAAAAATCTTTATTGTTAATGATTCTTTTGTTTTAACTATAAATAAAAACAACCACTTATTCATTGTTCCTTTGTTTAACTGTAAATCAAAGACAAATACACCTGTAATAAATTGCATACTCCATTTTACTGAAACCTAATACCAATTATTCAGTATTAACCCTATCTAAACAAAAGGCATGGAATAATTGTGGAATCGCCGAAATGAAATTTGAACTGGTTTGAACTGGGGTCAAGGATCCGGTGTGGGACCAGCCATAAATGTTCTTAGATTCTAGTGTTTTGTACATCGGTCCAGTGGTGATCTGGTATTATGTCCCCTATTCCAATGGGAAATAAGGGTCTTGGAGTCCTAGAGATCCTTCACACCAAGCTTTCGCGTTGATAGGGGTGAAAGGTGGTGTCACCTGCGAAGATTCTCCGACACTCATGTCAGTAACCAGATAAAGAATTCAAGGTTGATGAACGTAAGTTTGAGAATGAGTCTAACGTACCAGAGTCGTGTAAATGTAGGTATTTATATGCATGCATGTGGAGAATGAAGAGTCTCCTAGGGTTGGGGGATATTCGTACCATATGTTAGTACGATTCTGACACACGACGCGGGTGCCTCCGCGTCGCTTGCGAACGTTCCCCTGCGACTGTACCTTGTACTGTTTGTTGAGTGACACGGATGCTTTCTAGTGTGCATAGTGTTGACTTAAACTTTTGGTATAGAAAGATATCTGATACGGGCTTACAGTCTGGAGGTTTACCTGCGACACCGATAAGCGAGTGAAATCGGGTAAAATTACCCTCTTGCCCATGTGCCACCGAATCAAAATTAAAATCACAAGGTCATTATGTTGGATTATTTGCTTGTGTATAATTACCTTAATTAGTCAGATAATCGGGTGAAGTGGATGGTATGCTCTGGATGGTAGTTGGATGGTTTCCTTGCTCCACTATACCTTATACAAATGCGGAGTACATAATTGAAGGTGGTTGACCTTGTAAGGCATCTTCGATGCCTAACTTAGAAAAGGACCGTAGAGCACAAGAGGATACAAAATAGGAAATATGTAATAATGGCATAATAAATGTGTATCTTTTACTATTCATGAGACAAATATTTGTAGTGGGGGTTGGTGTACAACATAATGATTACACTATCAGACTCTATAGGTTTTGTTGGTGACATGGCGACTAACATGGTTGTCCTTGTGGATGCGTTTTCTTGGGGCCTGAACTGGTCTGAACCGGGGTCTAAGATCCGGTGTGGGACCAGCCACAAAAGTATAGATGTCTTAGGGTTTGTACATCGGTACAGTGGGTATCCGGTATTGTAATCCAGCCTCTCAGTGGGAGAAACCGGTCTTGTTGTCCTGGAGATCCTTCACACCAGAGTTTCGCGTTGAAGGGGGCGAGAGGTGGTGCCACCTGCGAAGATTCTCCGACGCTCAAGTTAAAAGAGTGTATGAAGCTCAATGAATACTTAAGCAATGCGATAGTAAATATGTGAGACAGAACAACGTAACCTTGTATGTGTATTGGAATATGCTATTTATAGTTAAACGTAGAAAATGAATCGTTGGATGCAAGTGGGCCCCTTGGTTCTGATAGCGTGTATAGTGTGTCAATTAAAAGTGCTTAGTATTCGGAGTATGTTAGGGGGGGTAGGTCAATTATCAGAGTACGATTCTGAGACAGGGATGGAGGATAATCACCTTTCCGTATATTTTGCTGATGATTGTACTTACTCTCTGCGATAATTGACATAGACACATTTCGCTATGCAGGGTATCTTCGCTGATAAGTTATAATGAACTTTTATCTCATAGTGATTCTGAGGCAAACAGTTATACACAACGTGGAAATGAGAACGGATGAAGCATCCATCGTGGTGAAGACGGATAAAGCATTCAATGAAGTGAGAACAGATGATGTGATAACAGATAACCAATATGGCACTGTCTTCATGTAACACCGGTTGCTCCTCTAAGAGGTCATTCTGACGTTATAACTTTAGGGACCGGTATCCAGACCGGATCAGGGCCTTTCTTGGATCTTGTCCTCAAGGAGATGAGCTTCTCATAATGGTGCTGGGACTAATATGTCATCCCTAGTGTATGGGTACCCCGGTCATAGGTCCGGATCATATTCCCCTCAGCTCATGGCATTTGCGAAGCATCATCTCGAGCTACACTTTAGACAACCTCTGATGGAAGACATGAAGGTGTTACCTTGGCCTTATTCTTGGTGTCTGAAAACATTTTCAATTGTTGGTTGGGTTTCCTATCTTTCACGTGTTACCTTTTCATTAGTTGGTTTGAAATTCAGATAGTTACATCATTTTCTCGCTTTTGTTGTAGTTCATAAATGACAAGCGTATTGGGTTAATGATTTCCCTTGGCTTTATATGCTTTGCCCCATAGTTGGGCCCCTTATAAATAAATACGTCATTTTTGTAATTCCCGCTTGTGTGTATTTCTACATAAAACATCGACTTGAACTACTCCGACATCTAAACATTTTTCAAATTTATAACTGAGGAACTTACCCTTCAACTCTGAGATACCTTTCTCCATCTTTACTTTCAATATGGTAGTTATTTGAGAACTCGAGGATGGTGTCAACGATAGTAGTTCTCTAGAAATGCTCCTTAGGCCTTCATCATCGTGGCTATCCAAGGGATACCAATGGAAAGCCTATTTTAAACTGGATGAAGGACAACATGGAACATCTTCTGCCATCTAGTCATATTTTGAAAGACGTTTTCAATTTAAAAAAACATGATTTTTTTGGAGGCAAGACGATGGTGGAAAAGATGAAGTAATGGCTCAAAGAGCTTGAGTTAAGCAACTCGTCCAACACTTCTGGCCAGTTCCCCCTGAGGTCCTAACAAAGGATACCGTTTTGATCAATATTATTTTCTTTGTTAAACAATAAGGACTTTTTCTCCTACTTTTCTTCTTCAGATGACAGGTCCTTAAGTACAACGTTCTCTCATTCCGAACCAAGTCCTTCGAACTAAGAAGTTCATAGCACTGGTGAGAGGCTACTTAACATCGTTAGGGAAATGGATTAGGATTGTTGGTTGGTTGAGGATAAAGGCTTCTGGGTTACCAAAGAGCTTCAAAATTATACGTCCTGATATGTTTTCGAGAGGTATCATGACTATATAGTTGGATCCCGGTTGGCATAGACCGTGAATGGCAATATCGATTTGAAATCTTATATCCTCTAGAGCATGGGAAAATTTACATGGGCTATGGGAAGGACTGGGTTTGGATGTACACCTTTTGTTTACCAAGGCCAGGGTATGCCTCCTGTTGGAACTTTGGCAAGCGCACCAATTTATCATTGCAGTTTTCATAATAGATATCGTTCCCTTAAGGATTGAATGATTTCAGTGTGTGACAATAATTCTTATTTACTATAGTAAAAACTTCAAAACTTATTAACAAAAGAATGATTCTTATACAAATTATATAAGATTAACAGATTTAGAGATTGATTGATTCATTGGGAAAAGATAGTGTAAATAAATTATGAATCTATCTAGAAATTGACTTAAAGTAACTCTTAGAATGATTCAAATACTTGAGATTTAAACATAGATTAACAACATATGTTGCAATTTGGATCCCCGCACTAGAATATAACATCACAATTATAAATATGCATATTTAATCATCAAGTTTATGTCATTGCAACTTATATTCATTAAACCCGATCCCTCGGTGAATAAATTATAAATAGTTACCGTAAAGTCTGATCCCTTAGATGCTTTCTCAATAAAAATTTGCTTTAAGTGTTGGCCTTAACACAACAATAATTACCAACTCTATCCCTAGTAATTGGTGTATTAAGGGTATTTCAACTTTTACTTCTGTTAAAGTGATTTCAACACACATAAAAATTATTCTCCCGTTTGAAGTTCATACTAATAAAATGTTGAAATACTAACATGAAAACTTGAATCATAAACATGCATAATTCATAATCAAAACGTCATATTCATAGATTGGTTCACCAATTCCAATATAAATAGATTAGTTACATATGGTGAAAGTAAAAACATAACTTACAGGTGAAGACATGACGAACACTTGATCACACTTGACAACAAACTTCGCAACATGAAAGGAAACCACACTAAAACAACACTCTCAAGTATATGTCTGAATTGGATGCTTCAAGGCTTATGAAACCTATAGAAAATGGCCCTATTTATTGGGCTGAGTCAAGGTCCTGACGCTACGCGTAGGTGTGGCGTTGCGCGTCAGCCTCCTGACTCAGCCTCCATTAATCATCTTAATTTTCAGCCATAATGTCTCAATTATGCTTCAATAATATGCAGATCAGGTCCCTTGTTGTCTCCCACTGCGTTCATAGGCTTTGGACTGAAGTCGTTTGGCCATCATTTGACCCTTTTTTAGTGCAATTTCACTTATTAGTGGGATACACGTAGCACCTGACGCTACGCGTAGGCCTGACGCGTAGCGTCAAAACCAAAAATCCTAACGCTGAACGTGGGGTTGATGCTATGCGTCAGCCCTCTAACTTGCACAAAATTTTTACTTTTAACCTCAACTTTTTACTACAAAACATAGGAGAAATGGGTCATGCTAAGTTGAATTCAATAACTTCAATTTATTTAAAATAACACCTAAGTTCATTTATATTTAAGATAATTTTTATTGATTTTATCACACTTTTTATTATAAAAGCAACAATAAATTAAGGACTAACACCTCCCATTCACCAGTTTTAAGGTGAAGGTGTTAAACTACCTTTTCATAGCTCCTTCATAACTTCATTCTAATTCTTGGGCTTTTATGATAAGCTTTAAGTCTTTGGTCTATGTGTATAAGTTTAGGCCAACATTGGCCCTGTTCTTCAATATTTTCCATGTGATGAGGCAGTCTGAGCCCGGTGGCGGCATGGGCCACGTGGTTTTGTGAGCTCAATATTTGATCTTCAAACCATACATAAAGTCTATCAAGATAGAAAAGGAAATTTTTAAACCCTTTTTCTTTGTCATCCAGGCTACTGAGCCTCGACGTCGTTCCGGTTAGGTCTTAATGAAAATGAGAGATTGTCTTTTTTTGACTCTAAAGCACTTCGGGTTCGTGTGCAATGCCTATAACCTAGATAAGAATTTGCTGAGCTGTGAATCTTATATTATTTTACAGGCATTGAAACAAGCTTCTAGGTGTGACAGGCCAAAGAATGAGCTATGATGCTTCAAATGTAAGAGGATTCTTGACAGCGACGAAGTCTCCCACATAACTTATTTGAGTTTGTCCTTTTCTATTTTGTTATTTTAATATCTCTTTAGTTGTCTTGTCTAACTTTATGCTTTAAATTACTTTGTGTCTTACAAAATCAATGGCTGAAGGAATCAACATTCTTGCCCGAATGATGGCGAAGGAAAAATGGAAATATGGTGTGAATGTCGAGCTTGATTAAGAGGATGATGTGGAACTGGATGTCTCCAAAATCGACCTAAGGAAAGCACCTTGACTCCTTTACTAACAAGATGATGTTTATTAGCACCAGTGACGATTTGACATGCATAATGTTCTCTAGAACATTGAAGGACGAAGCCTTGACTTGTCTAAAATCCCTACCTCCATTGTCCATCGACTTTTGGGGTGATTTGCTTAGTGTTTTCTCCCAACATTTTGTCATATCCAGAGATGCTCCTAAAATGTCCTATACTTTAGCATAAGTCAAGCAGAAGAAAGATGAGTTGCTCAAAGATTTCCTTGTATGATTCTAAAAGGAGTTCGATTTGGTCTCCAATCTCACAGATGTCATCCAATTGCACATCACCATTGAGGCAGTGGCATATAGTATTTGGCCTTATCACATGGATGATTTTGGGACCAGAGTGTCCAAATACATCAATGAGGAACTCCACAGGAAGGGTATCAACTCACCAAGCTCTGACCTCGTCAAAAAGTAGTTGAAGGAGGATAGCGCACCCAAAGACTCTTATTTCTGAGAAGAAGTTCCAGGCACTATTGATCGATTTAAATATCCAACAAATATTCTCGTTAGTAGAGCATCTAGAAATGAATAGGTAAGCTAAGGTAGAACTAGGGAACTTTTGACAAGTTTGAAATGAAGGTTGGACAAAGCCAAAGGAAAATGGGTAGATGAACTCAATCATATCCTCTGGGAATATTAGACGACCCCACACATGTCCACCAATGATTCCTCCTTCAAGCTCACCTATGGTTCAGAGGCCATGATTCCTATCGAAATCAACAAGCCCACATAGAGAGTGCAAAATGCTTCATCCGAGTTAAACAATGATGCCTTAAGGGAAGAACTAGACCTTGCTTATGAAGTTAGGGAAGCCGCTTTTATCCAAGACCATCAAAGTAAGAGCCACAATAATATACAACAAAAAAGTAATTCCAAGGGAATTTAAGGTAAGGGGCCTCGTCCTCCAAAGAGAAAACATTAGCAACAAGAATGCCATTCTAGGAAAGCTGGCTTCGAACTAGGAAGGACCCTATAGGATCAAGAGGGTAAAGAAAAAAGGCACTTACAAGCTAAAGCACTTAGACGGGACCGAGGTCCCAAGGAAGTGGAACATTTACAACCTTCACAATTTTTATAGGTGAAATCGATATAATATGTACTATTTCCTACTCTAAGGGTTTTATCCCACATGGTTTTTCCTTGGAAAGGTTTCAATGAGGCAACTTAGTATCAATGAATTCTCACTTCTAAAAAATAATCTTTTAAAATCATGTTTGTCCTAATGAAAAGTTATGATTAATTGCTTACAATCGTCCTAGTGAATGGTTATGATTGATTGCTTATTTTTAAAATCAAACTTATCCTAGTAAAAAGTTATGATTGATTGCTTATTTGTTAAAATCAAACTCAGGTTAATTTGGACGAGACATCCTGTTAACTCCTTTCACCGTTCGACCCTGCATTCTGATGGAAAATAACTAATTTGGACGAGACGTCCTATTAGCGTTCTCTCCCTTTCCATACGTATCTCCATTAAAATCCTGGATTAACTAGGACTTGACGTTCTGTTAACCCCTCCTTTTTCTTTCCAGACCATGTATCTTGACGAAAGGATGGCTAATTTAGATGAAACTTCTTGTTAGTTTCCTTTCCTCTTTTTCCCTTTTTCCCCCATTAAAGCCAGGATTAATTTGGACAAGACGTCCTGTTGATCTTACTTTGAGCCTTTTTTTTCATTTCGTCTGTCTCCTTCATTTTCAAGAAAAAAGAAATAGAAACAATTTTAAGGCTATTCATGATGCGCATTTTCAACTTTGGTACTGTTTTTAACAGGCGATGTGGGGTCCGACTCCCGAACTAGAATCTCACTTTTTTTAACTAGTGCTTTCTTAAAGTTTTTTTCCAATGCTTTTCCTATAGATAAAAACCTTGGTGGCGACTCCCTGTTCTGAGTTATTTCTATTTTCACCGTCACCGCGATCTCGGTCGCGACAGATGGCGACTCCACTAGGGACTTGAGAGTCAGGCCATTTAGGTTGAAAGTGTATATTTTTCTTATATAGCCCTTTGTTTGTATTAATTTCTTCTTTTGTTTTATTTTTGCAAATACTGTATATGCTTGCTTTAATTCCAGTTGTGTTTTGTCGTTTATGTACAGTTAATATTTGTGTGTGATTATTGAACCCTAGGGTAGATGACTCTGTGTTATTTTTCTGTACAATTGTTGAAACCTAGGGTAGACGACTTTGTTGTTGTTCTCTTGTGTTTGTTCATTGCGCAGGATGGGGTAAGGTACAAGTATTGAATGCCCTTTCACACACTATACTCATATTTTTGCACACACTTATGAGTGGCGCCCTATACCCGGGCCCCAAATAAAGCTTAAGCTAGGGGAGGTTGGTAGCGGTATTGTTTGGGATGTACTTCCCATTCGGTGATCATAAGAACCTCAACTAGAGTTCGACCTTTCATTATGTACGCACCTAGTGGATCCCCTACTGTTGCGACCACATCATGAGTAGGATCTTGGCTCTAGCAACCTTCTAGAAGTCTAGTGCAAGCCACCCAATGTGAGTAGTCACTCTTAGACAAGCTGTAGGGCCTAGAAAAGACTTTCAGAAAAACCTGACTTAGGCCATAAAAGGGCAGACTCTACTTTACCTTATGACATTCTCGCTTTCCCTTTTAATCCAAATAAATAAATTGCCTACCCGTCGAAAGATTGCTTTATTTTGAAATAATGGCTCATTTTTTTGAATCGCTCAGTAATCTTTGGACGGGTGAGTAATTCCCTTTTCATCGTGTACTTCTAAGTCTTGAGTCATAGATTCTCCTAGTAGTCAAAAAGAAAATGAAAAAATAATTTTGTTTCCCTCCAACTGGGGCATCAATGATGATTAGAAAACCTATGACCCTTTAGACTTGGACTCGCACGAGTTTTGGTAATCGTTGCTTCCCCAAGTAAAATTACTTTGCATTAAATCAATGGGGAAATACCGGTTTCAAAACATGACAATGACTGATTCCTCTTCTTTGTCTTGGTGTTCATAGAAAACTATTTGGAATTTAGAAGTATCTCTGAGCAAGTATGGAAATTAACATGGGACATGATAATTGTGGTATAAATGTGACAGAATTAAGGAAGATATTACATCTTAAGGCCAAGAAGATTAATACGGGTAGCCTAAAAGCAATGGGGAAAAGATTAAACCTGACTCAAAAGATAGCTTTTACCCAAAAATATGGAAGGGTTCTAAAACTCTTGGAGGTGGAAGTGTAAACTATAACACCCCTGATTTTCTGTACTCGAATCCCGATGTAATCGTCATAATTAATAAAAATGCGAATAAATTTTTCGCGTTTGAGAATATTTCCAAGACTCCACCATGATCACATCAAGACCCGAATCACAGAAAACCAAAGAGTAAGATTACGTAACCTATAGCTGGATCAATAAATAGTTTGCCCATTCGGTATACAAAAATAACAGAGTTTACAGTGGAAGAAGAATGTGTATACCGGGCACACGCCTAGTCCCATATATGAAGATATGAGAAAAGGCTCGGCAAGAATGCAATGGCATATCATAAGCCTAATATACAACCATCATCATTTTACATAATCACATAAGCATACAATGCCTAAGATATAAGTATATACTTATCTATATGGTCATGCGTCATACATCTCCAATATTCATATTTATAATAGACCATAACCAGCCCAACTTTAAATTCATATGTCTCCACTATTAGTATATCCTCTAAGTGTATACATATTCACAATTCGTCCATCAATATCAATAATTACAGCATTATACTATTCATCATATACATAACACGTTAAATTACAATGCTGCCGGCCAAGGCATTCCTCTACAACTATTTACCTTCCCAAAAGCTTTACTTTAAAAACGTCCTCTTCCCATGGCATTCCTGCATCAATACTAAAAAGTAGACCACACGAGAGAGTGAGTTATACATTTCAAATGATGATATGAATACAATTGAAATTATGTGCATATGCATATCAACATCATGTATGCTTTGCTAAACACATCAACAATCATCATAGATTATTAATTCAACAATATATATATTCATTTCATACTTATTCATCAAATCATAGCAAAGCAAGCATATACACATTTGTCACACCGCCACAATGGGCCAACACATATCTATCACATCGCCATAATGGGCCAACACATCAATATAGACCATTCTGGTCTTTCATCAAAGCCACCATGGGCTAACATCATCATTATCAATCATAAACAAATACGCCCTTCATTACAATGGGCCATAACATACATATCGTCATATTTAACATCATTTCATATATTCATATCATTTATTACATTTATGTGGTCTTTTGGTATATTAATTTCTCATCTCATCAACACCGCACCATCATCTCAATCATCATCAATCATCATCATATTCTGGCATATCTCCATGCTATATGCAAATGCTCTTATGGCTAATGCATATGCACAATGGAATAGACAACAAATGCAGATCTGACTGTGGGAATAAACACCAAGTTGTGGGTCAAGCATAGGTGTGCTACTATGCCCCTACTGCAGTAGTAAAATGTGTACACATATCTCAAAGCACGCATGCATCTCAACAATTTCTTTTACTGGTACCAAACCGCTATCGCCCATCTGTAGCACTAGTCACCCAATGACTTGCGGATCAACAACATGGCCTCACTTGCCAAAAGTGCTATGGGCCCCTCCCGAACACACATCGAGAGAGCCGTGTTCCGTCGGACACCGAGGTAACTCGCTCACCATAGAGCTGCCCGCCCACTGGGCCCGCCACATAGGGTGCCTCGTCACCAAACTATGGACAGCTTCGTGACTCACACACCGAGTCACAGGGGAAAACTGTAACACCCTCGGTTAAATAAGATAGACCCTTCTATAGGATCATCATATTTAACTAAGAGTGTTAACAGTTTTTGGAAAAAGTGATTTTTTTTAAATAAAATAATGGCAGATCAGTGGAAGCAAATAGTAGATAATTCACATAGTCATTCACAAACTATAAGTAATTGTACTCTTAACAGAATGGGGCACGCAGGCACCCTTAAATATTTATACAGTCATCCATGGTCTTATTATTCATTAATAAATATTGCACTACATATATTCATCATTTAATGAGGGCTCCCAGTTGGTTCAATGTATTGCTGTTCTTCGTATTCTGGTTCCTGGTTTCCTAGCTCCTCTGTTATTAATCAACAGAAAGGGTGAGTATAAACCCCAGACCCTGGAAGTTCCTGGTATGGACATATCTAGACAATAGATAATATAACATAAATCATACAATTAACATATTTACAAATATAACAATCAAGGATGTTGTCATGGAATGCATGAGATAGGTTTATTATGATTTATCTTTAATTAAGTCTCATGATGTATGTGGGCCCAATAAATCAATCCACCATCACCATTATCTCATTCTTTGGAAGTCATCCTGCTCAAGTTGCCTCTTGGGCACAATATTTTCATTCTAGAGCGATCGGAGCTCACCAAGTCCCCCATTCATTATTCAATCATCATAAGGTACGAATGAACTCACAGGTTCTCATCATTATATATTATCTTAGGACTTGGCTCTACACGATCATAGTTACACTCCGTCATTTAGTCAAAGTACACCAGAATTGCATCGTCTGACCCGGCTCCAGGCGCAACTCTGATGCCATTGGGTTTCCGTTCCGGTTGTACTCCCAAGATTCTCCTCAGAGATCGAACGTGAATGTCCTCCAGCGTACCAGGTGTATGCTCTAGTTTTACTCCCTCAAAAAATATTTTCATGATGCGAAATGCATTATTTTTATCATTTGATCCTTGGGTATCTATGTGTTTCCAGTCTCATACAAGTTCTTGGGTCCCATCAATTTTTCAGATGTTGTAAGTCATTTTTACTATTATTCAAGAAAATATATCGGTCATATCTTGGCTAAAATAATGCTTCATTTAAAGAGTAAGTAATATTTTCCTTATTTCAGTTTTCATAATTAAAACAATAATAATATTAGTAACAATAACAATAACAATAGTAATAATTGATAATAATGATAATAATAATAATAATCATATTCATAATTATATGTTCCTTATTTCATTATCTATAACTAAACAATAATAATATCAGTAACAATAATAATAATAATAATAATAATAATAATAATAATAATAATAATGATAATAATAATAATACTGATAATAATAATAATAATGATAACAATAATAATAATAATAATAATCATTTTCATAATTATAATTATAATTAGAATCATAATCATAATAATGATAATAATAATAATAATAATAATAATAATAATAATAATAATAACAACAATAATAATAACAATAATAATAATAATAATTCTGATAATAATAATAAAAATAATAATAATAATAATAATAACAATACTCATAATCATAATAATAATAACAATGGTATAAATGGTAACCCTTCATCATTATTTCCACATTCATCTCATTTTTCAAAACTTTCTCACTGGAATTCACATAGACACCCATGGTTCTTAATATTTTCACAATTCAATACCGATCATATCATTTAATTCATCATGGTTAATAATAATCAACACAGCCAATTAATCATATACATATCAATAAAAATGTATAAAACAAACATATAAACATTAAAACATTTTGATCCGGTCCTAACACCGGCCCCCAAGAGCATGGCTTTAATGCCTTGCCAGATCAGCATTTTGAATAAAGAGAAGTACTCTTCAAATACACTACAAATACTATACGGAGTGCATACCGCCAGGGCAAGTAACGCCGCCAAGGTTCATGACTCCGCCCAGGCACGTTACCCCGCCAAGGAATGTAACTCCGTCCAGGCATGTTACTCCGTCAAGGAATGTAACCTCGCCAAAGTTGTTACTCCGCCAAGTCATAGGCTCAACATTGGCGGAATACCGAATTTCCCCTACTGCGTAGCGAGCCCATACTCACAACCCCGGCACGAGATTGACTCTGTCTTGAGAGGTTAATAATGGGAATCACGCTGTCACGCATAAAGGGAAATAACAATAAAATATTAAAGCACTAACGCTTTCCAGACAAGTTGTGATACCTACTACAATAATGGTGCATGTAAACGGCGCAGGGACCCACTACCTTTTCAGCATTATGCCTGAAGACAAGGAGCGGGTCCTACCAATAATGCAGCACCAGTAACAGGTATATAAACCTCTCTCGAAAAGGTATAAGGGATCTTTTCCCATTCTTTGAACCTTACACTCTCTCACTTGCATAGTTCTTTCTGACTATCTTTCTAAGTCTCTAAGTATTCTGAAATACTGACTTGAGCGTCGGAGAACGATTGCAGGTACCACCCCCAATCGGGTCAAGGCAACGCAGATCCCGTCAGGCGGACTGTGACACCGCCCAAGAGTACACTGCACTCCGCCTCAGCATACAAAGACTCTCCGTATTTACATTTATGCGCATATTGCTTTGTATCAAATACACATTTATATGTATATTTTGAGTTGTTCTGCAAATACACTTCTACACCCCCTGTAAAGAACAGTTCATTGGCACGCCCAGTGGGACCTGTAAACTAGGTAATCCCACAATCTTTGATCAATCTTCATCATCAATGGAGAGACAAAGACCAGAGATGGGGAACGAGGATTCTCCTCCACGCAATCCCAGACATCTTAACTTCGATGATGATGCTCAGAAAAAAGGAACGCAAGCCGATTCTCTAGATCCAAGAGATGACATGATTCGAATGTTGAGAGAAGAACTTGCGGAACTTCGTCGCGAAAAAGCAAACCCAGTGCATGAAAAAGCTGGTCCTGCAAGACAGCCACATCATGAACCACACATGCAGGAGGAATCAAGTACTCCTCACTACTCTCGTATTCCTACATACATGGAGGAGCAACGAAGCCTCCCACTGGTGAATGCTCAGCATCAAGAAGGAAGGAGAGCAGGCTCAAACGCATCCCCCTCAGGGTATAAGATGAGCATCCCATTTTCCAAAAGGCTCATGAATGCACATGTACCCAAACATTTGCAAACTATGCAGCCCATTTCTATAGGGAAATATATTGGGGAAACAGATCCCTCTAAGCATTTAGATGCTTATATCTACGAGGCCATGTTTCTAGGGGCTGAGGAGGATGTCATGTGCAGAATGTTCCCCAGAACCCTTACAGGCGAAGCTCTTAGTTGGTTCAAGAGCTTACCTTCAGGTTCCATTGATTCGTGGGAGGAGCTGGCCTCAGCTTTTGGAAGCCACTTCGTGATCTCCAGGGATGCACCCAGAACCTCTCATACCTTGGCTCAGATCAAACAAGGCGACAAAGAATCTCTGAAGGATTTCCTTAAGAGATTTTACAAGGAAGCAGCCATGGTCCCTGATCTGACTGAGGCAATCCAGTTGCATATTCTCATAGAAGCTATGCAACCAAGGTCACCTTTCGCTTTGTCTTTGGCAAAGGGACCTCCAACCACGATGGAGGAATTTCGCAGGAAGGCGTCTAAGTACGTGGGTATTGAGATGCATCTGGAAGCCACTGCATCTCGCAGTAAACCACTCCCTACAACTCCACCTCAAGACAAAGGGAAAGATAAATTGTTGAAGAATGACAAGTCCCACCAAAGGGACAAAGTAGGGAACCAACCTTTCAAACAGCAAGACAGACGCGTGTTCAATTTTGCTCACTATGCACCACTGAACACAACCTGCGAGCAAATCTTGCGTGAAATAGGATGGACCACCCTCAATGTTTATGGAATTCAACGTCCACCTCCAATCAGGCGCGATGGAAACCTAAAGAAATATTGTGAATTCCATGAGTCAGTTGGCCACACCACAGAAGAATGTAAGCAACTCAAAAATACCATTGAGGTGCTCATTCGTGAAGGTAAACTGAAACATTACCTGTTCAAAGGCAAATCTCATGATGAGCCTGAGAAGTTTGAAAAGCGACATCGTGATCGTTCTCCGGATCCTGATAGTACTCGGGAACCAAAACGTACGGCGGTGTCAGAGAAACAAAAAGGCATTGTTTTGGAGTCCGCCCAACGAGAACCGAGCCCTGAACCTAGGTCGCGAGGTAAAAGGCAGGTGGTGGACATGATTGCTGGAGGCTTCGCAGGAGGCGGACCCTCAAACACCGCCCGGAAAAATCATCATCGCATGATCTTATCTGTGCAGGGCAAGAACAAAGAATATCGCCCATTCAGGGACGGAGTTCAGACTCCGCCTATAACTTTCACAGATGATGATTTTGGCCCAACCATTCCTGAGGGAGATGATGCGGTAGTGATTATTGCGGTGATCGCTAATATGGATGTAAAACGCATCCTAGTTGATCAGGGAAGTTCCTGCGACGTTATTTTTTATGACTGTTTTAAACGCATGGGACTGACTGACGCTGATTTGCAGCCTTACACACAGGACCTCACAGCCTTTAATGGCGCCAAACAGCCTACTAAAGGCTACTTGGACACAAGGATTACCTTCGATGGTGAACCTGGAGCAAGGACTGTGAAATCCAGGGTCCTTGTCATTGATGTTAAATCCCCATACAATGGCATCATTGGGTGGCCTACTCTGAATGCCATGGAAGCCATCGTTTCAACCCCCCACTTGTTAATCAAGTTCATCGACAAAGATAATCAAGTCTCATCTGTCAGGGGCGACCAGGAGATGGCTTGTTATTGTTACAATTTAAGTCTTAACATGGTGAAGCTTGAGACCATGTCTAAGAAAAGGAAATTGAACGAAGGAAACAGTGCGGCGGCATCCGTCAACTTGGTGGATCTTGATCCCAGGGCGGAGTCTTCTATAGACCCACTGAATCCTTTGAAACCAACTCCCGATGGTGGTTTCAAGTCTATTGTTTTGGGCAGCACCCCGGAGCAAATTACTAACATCAATGACAAGCTGGAGCCTAACATGGAAGCAAGACTGATTGCACTCCTCCATGAGTACAAGGAAATTTTTGCCTGGACAGCCGCAGACATGCCTGGTATGGATCCTAACTTCTGTTGCCACCGCCTGGCGGTGTATCCTGAAACTAAGCCAGTGGCACAAAAGAAACGGCGTATGGGTCCTGCTAAGCAAAATGCTGCTTGCGAACAAACCGAAGAGCTCCTTAAGGCGGGGTTCATCAGGGAACTCCATTACTCTTCTTGGCTGTCCAACATGGTTATGGTGCAGAAAGCCAATGGGAAATGGCGCATGTGCATAGACTACGTTGATTTGAATAAATGTTGTCCCAAAGATCCTTATCCTCTCCCCAACATTGACAGACTGGTTGACGATTCATCAGGATACAAGTATCTATCCTTCATGGATGCTTACTCCGGATACAACCAAATTCCAATGTGTGAGGATGATCAGGAGAAAACAGCATTTATCAATGACAGAGGAGTCTTTTGCTACAATGTCATGCCATTTGGGTTGAAGAACGCTGGGGCCACCTACCAGCGCATGATCAACAAGGTCTTTGAGGGCATGCATACAAAGCTGGTGGAGGTTTATATTGATGATATCATCGCCAAGACTCCAGAGGGAGGAGACCATGTTGAAGATCTACGCCTCATTTTTCAACGCTTGCAGCAATACAACATGAGACTCAACCCACTAAAATGTACATTTGCTGTACCTGGAGGAAGATTTTTGGGTTTCATGTTAACGCAAAGAGGCATAGAAGCTAATCCTGACAAGTGTCGTGTGATACAAGAGTTGCAGAGCCCCAAAACATTGAAGGAGGTACAATCCCTCAATGGCAAAATCGCTGCTCTAGCACGATTCATGCCAAAAATGGCTCATCGCTCTCTCCCCTTATACAAGATGCTGAAGAAGGATAAGAAATTTAATTGGGGCCCAGAGCAAGAGGCGGCCTTCCAGAGCTTGAAAAATGTCTTAGCCAGCCCTCCAATCCTGGTAAAACCAAGCCCAGGTGAGCAACTCATCGTTTATTTGTCTGTTTCAGATGAAGCGCTGGCAGTGGCCCTGGTCAAAGAAACAGTCGACGGCCAACGACCGGTGTACTTCACTGGTAAAACATTGCATGGTGCAGAGTGCCGTTATCAGAAGATTGAGAAGGCAGCACTTGCAGTTGTTTGGGCCTCACGACGCCTGAGACCATATTTCCATGCACACCCCATCTTGATTCGCACAGACTTGCCACTCCGTACTATATTGTTCAAGCCAGACTTGGCAGGAAGGATGATCAAATGGGCCATAGAACTCTCTGAATTCGACATATCCTACGAACCAAGAACTGCTATCAAGGCACAAGTCCTAGCAGATTTCGTAGTTGAATTAACAGGCTCTAGCCCAGATGCAGATCATTCACACTGGACAGTATACGTCGATGGGTCTTCAAACAGCAAAGGATGTGGGGCAGGAATCGTTATAGAAAGTGATGACGGGGTACATCTTGAAATTTCATTGCACTTTACCTTCACTACGTCTAACAATCAGGCGGAGTATGAAGCCTGCTTAGCCGGACTCAGAGCAGCACAAGATATTGGGGCCAAAACTGTCACCCTATGCAGTGATTCTCAACTAGTCATCTCACAAATTCTTGGTGAGTATCAGGCTAAAGAACCTCTACTGCAACAATATCTGGACTGCGTCAATGAGTTGAAACAGCGCTTCGATGAAGTAACTTTCAAGCATGTACCTCGCGAAGAAAATACACGTGCTGATATCCTGTCCAGGTTAGCCAACACAAAGAAGGCGGGGTGCACAACCACGGTTGTACAGAGTACTTTGGCGGAGCCAAGTATATCCCTTCCCTCTTTAATTCATATGATTAAAAGCCGCCCCGTTGATGACAACTCCTGGGTAACACCAATAGTTCGTTATCTTGTTAATGGACAATTACCCACGGATGATCTTGAGCGAAAGAAGCTAAGGAGGGAGGCACCCTATTATACACTCCTGGATGGGCAGCTATACCGCCGAGGAATTTCTGTCCCGTACTTAATTTGCATAAATGAAAACGAGGTGCCAGCTGTTTTGGAAGAAGTCCATGAAGGGCAGTGTGGACATCATCCAGGGGCACGGAGTCTAGTGAGAAAAATCCTCAGGGCGGGGTATTGGTGGCCCACTATGAAGCAAGACACTGCCTCATATGTTCAAAAATGCGATCAATGTCAACGATTCGCTAATTTTCACCATACTCCAGCTGAGGAAATGTCATCATCAATAACGCCTTGGCCTTTCTATCAATGGGGTATGGATATTCTAGGTCCATTCCCAACTGCGCCCGGCGGAATCAAATACTTGATAGTTGGTGTTGATTATTTCACCAAATGGATTGAGGCAGAGGCAGTGGTGCACATAACGTCAGCCAGGACTCGAAGATTCGTTTATGAGAATATCATTGCACGTTTCGGAGTCCCTGAACGCATAGTCACTGATAATGGCACCCAGTTCACAGATCGCAAGTTCACTGAACTCTTAGAAAATCTCAGCATCACGCAGATTTTCTCTTCTGTGGAACACCCTCAAACCAATGGACAAGCAGAGGTCGCCAACAGAGAAATCTTGAAGGGCCTCAAAAAACGCCTTGGTGAGGCAAAGGGAGATTGGGCAAATCAGTTATGCCATGTTTTATGGGCATATAGAACTACCCCACACTCCACCACAAATGAATCTCCGTATCGGCTAACATATGGAGTCGAGGCTGTTATTCCCATAGAATTAACAGCTCCTTCAGCTCGAGTCCTCCATTTCAATGAGGAAGCCAATCAACAAAACCTCGCACACGAATTGGAGGTTTTGGCGGAGTTGAGAGAGGAAGCCTTTGTGAGAGATCAAGCTGTCAAAGCAAAGGCCGCCAAACGGTATAATGCACGCATGTGCGAATGCCGTTTCAAAGAGGGAGATTTGGTCCTGAGAAGGGCCAACATTGGCAACAAATTTGCGCACCAAGGCAAATTGGCACCAAATTGGGAAGGTCCATACCGAGTCATGAAGTTTTGGGCAAGGGTACATACCGCCTAGAAAACTTGGATGGTACTCCGATCAGAAATAAATGGAACATTTTGAATTTACGCATATATTACAGTTAGTTGGGTAATACGGTATGATCTTTTCTTCCTAACTCAAGGATCTTCCTCTGTATGCTTTCCTTGAAAAGGTTTCGAAAAGATATATCCCAACTCAACCTTTTATGTAATTCCATTCTCAATGAAATGCCTTCCTGCATTTAATCTTCACTCTAACTTTGAATTGATTATCCATGGCAGAATTTGTTCCCATGCAGATAAAACAACAACTCTAAAATTGAAGCACAAACGCATAACTCTTTATTCCATAAAGATCAACCAACATGCAACGCCGCTTCACAAACGGAGTCAACAAAAACTCCTTGGGGAATTGGTGTCTCAGCTATATGCTGCACCATACCGACCCTAAGGTACAGAAAACTCCTTGGGGGGAAAGGATTGGTGTCTCAGCTATATGCTGCACCATACCGACCCTAAGGTACAGAAAACTCCTTGGGGGGAAAGGATTGGTGTCCCAGCTATATGCTGCACCATACCGACCCTAAGGTACAGAAAACTCCTTGGGGGGAAAGGATTGGTGTCTCAGCTATATGTTGCACCATACCGACCCTAAGGTCCTACAGGCCGCCTATGGAAAGAACTAGTGTCACAGCTATATGCTGCACTAATTCACCCCCAAGGTCCTGCAGGCTTCTTGTGGGAAGAGCTGGTGTCACAGCTATATGCTGCACCACGCTAACCCCAAAATCCAACCAATTTCTTGCAGGATGAATTGGTGTCACAGCTATATGCTGCACCATACCGCCTCGAAGGTTTAACCAATTTCTTGCAGGATAAATTGGTGTCGCAGCTATACGCTGTACCATAGCAATCCTCACTTCGATGATTTTCATTCAATCAGGAGTTGCACTCCAATCAAAATGCAAAAGGATGAACATTCCATCCAAAACTTGACTCTGCCTAACTCCCAATGTTTTACGGAGTACATGAGCAACAAACTCAAGCACTACCCAACAAGTTCAAGTAAGTTCAACACTTGTAAAATTGTGCTTCATTAAAATTCCTAAAAGGCCACTCCGCCTTCTTACGGAATCCAATTCGTTGAAATTCCTAAGAGGCCACTCCGCCTTCTTACGGAATCCAATTCCTTTTAAATTCCTAAGAGGCCACTCCGCCTTCTTACGGAATCCAATTCCTTTTAAATTCCTAAGAGGCGACTCCGCCTTCTTACGGAATCCAACCTCATTGAAATTCCTAAGAGGCCACTCCGCCTTCTTACGGAATCCAATTCCTTTTAAATTCCTAAGAGGCGACTCCGCCTTCTTACGGAATCCAACCTCATTGAAATTCCTAAGAGGCCACTCCGCCTTCTTACGGAATCCAATTCCTTTTAAATTCCTAAGAGGCGACTCCGCCTTCTTACGGAATCCAACCTCATTGAAATTCCTAAGAGGCGACTCCGCCTTCTTACGGAATCCAATTCCTTTTAAATTCCTAAGAGGCCACTCCGCCTTCTTACGGAATCCAATTCCTTTTAAATTCCTAAGAGGCGACTCCGCCTTCTTACGGAATCCAACCTCATTGAAATTCCTAAGAGGCCACTCCGCCTTCTTACGGAATCCAATTCCTTTTAAATTCCTAAGAGGCGACTCCGCCTTCTTACGAAATCCAACCTCATTGAAATTCCTAAGAGGCCACTCCGCCTTCTTACGGAATCCAATTCCTTTTAAATTCCTAAGAGGCGACTCCGCCTTCTTACGGAATCCAACCTCATTGAAATTCCTAAGAGGCCACTCCGCCTTCTTACGGAATCCAATTCCTTTTAAATTCCTAAGAGGCTACTATGCCTCACTATTAAAATCATTTCAATGAAATTCCCACGAGGTTACTACGCCTCACTATTGAAATTACTTCAGTTAAATTCTCAAAAAGGCTATTCCGCCTCGTTATACTTAGTCATATTTCATTAAGTCCTCAATATCATTTTACAAGGCATAAATACGACGGACTTAAACACTACTTCTATGAACAAGTATACATTTGCAGAAAATATGCTTCATTAATATTGTCAAGGATTGATAAAAGTCCAGAGCCTATCCTGGAACAAGGCAATATTAACAAAATTCAAAAATTAAAAGCTGGCGAAGGGGTTCAGGAGCTGGTCTTTAAGGGTCGGACGGCATCCCTTCTTGTTGGGCAGAGGTGGCCTGACCTTCACCAGGTTTGCTTAAACTTTGAGAGGGAGGCAAGTCCGCCAGAACATATTCGTCATTGGGCGCAGGAGCATGACCCCCTTGAACAGGCACCATCAATTCTCCATTGATGAACTCATAGTAAGGATGAATGCCTGTGGTGGACAGAGCAACGCCTGGATTGCGATAACGGAGTTGACGAACAGCCATGCTGAAAGCATCATCAATCGCTGCCTCAGCCGCATCCAGCGTGGATTGTAAATCCTTGTCGAGCTTCTCATTGGCGGCCTCAGAGGTAGCTTTTTCAGCTTGCAACACTTCAACTTGTTTTTCAAGGTTAGTGTACGCAGTAGCTGCTTGGTCTAACTCCGCCATCCAGGCATCTTTGGCAGAAGCTTTATCAAGTTCAAGGAAAATCAACTTCTGCTGGAGCTCACTTACATCCTCACCCAATTTTTGTTTCTGCTGAATTAAGTCTGAAACTTGTTGTTTCAACAGATTATTGTCAGCCCTCACCTGGGTCAGGCCACTCACCTCCTCGCCCAGTTTTTTGTTTTGCTCTTTTAAGCCGGAGACTTGCTTCTCCAGCAAAGTTTTGTCAGCTCTCACCCGAGCCAGCTCCTCCTCCAGCTTCTTGGTGTTGGCATCGGCGGTGTCAAGGTGTTTGTCCTTGGCCTTGATCACCTCGGACAGCTGCTCATTGTCATGTTCCAAGCTACGAATCTTTTCCACAGACTCGTGGTAAGACGCCTGAAACATGTTGGCCTCGGCAGCAACGTCAGCTATCCGGGGGACAGAGGCCAAGAAACCATCTATCTCTGCAAGGTGCCACCTCGCAGCTGCTGCACCCTCCGAAATCTCGTCAAAGTCGATGTCGGGGCGGAGGATGAATTCTGGATCACGCCTCTCTGATTGGCGGGATCCTATATTTGTGAAGTACAGAAAGGGATTCAAGCGAGACCCCGCCTCAGGCAAAGAAACCAACCGCCTGGATGATTCCCCTGGCACATCAATCGAGAAAACTGCTGTACCTCGAGTGGTCAAGCTCAGGGCGGGATCCTCAGACGGGCGGACTGGGGAAATTTGAATTCTCCCTGTCTCGTCCCCCGTATCTTGGTCAGAAGGGGCTTGGAATCCCTCCGCTTGCTCCCCCTCGACATCTTCTTCAGGGATGCCTTCAACTCCGCCCGTAGTAGCAGAAGTACCCACAACAGGTACTTCCGGAGAATCCTCCAAATCAATAGCAGCATTAATTGATGCTCCTTCCTCAACCTTCTTCTTGCTTTTGGTCCTCCTTCTTTGCAAGGGCTGGGGGTCTATTTCCTCTTCTTCTTCTTCAGCAGCTTCTGGTTCTTGGCGTTTTTTAGAACGCCTTTCAACAGTAGCTGCTGAAGATCCTGCACCACCTTCAAAATTTACTATGTTGGTGGAGGCAGGGAAGGGAAGGGTCTTTGTGAGAGCAGCAGTCAGATTCCTCCTGGGCTGCACATTATTCTCCGCGTTTATTTCCCTGCGGCTCATTTGGATCTGCTTGATACGATCCATCCCAGGGAACTCAGCGATTTCTCCTGTGAAATAACAAGATGAGGATTCAGTTAGAAAATGCAAGATAGAGGAAATACTCAATCGCATTGCAATTGTTCATAATATTACTCAAGTATCCTTGAGCATCCCGCCCAAGCAGCCTTCGACAAAGAATCAGCTTGTGGACGGAGTTGTACTCCTTCAACATCCGGAGTACTTCCACAGACGCCGCCGATAGAGCACCCTCTTCAACCTCATACGCTCGTTTGGTTAAGAGAAAGTGCTCATGCGTCCATGCCACTGGAAATCTATCAACACCTTCTTTATTCCGCCAAAAAACAGGTTTGTCCTTCCTGACGGATACCTTCACAAAACTCATCCTGAAGTGAAGTCCGCCTTCTTTGGCGGAGTCAGCAAACGCCTTAAAGTTCAAAATCTTTGGCTCCGCCCGGAGAGTCACAAAACCCATGCCGCCGGTTTTCATATTTACTTTCCTCATAATGCGGCAGAAAGCGAAAAACAACGCCACTGTAGGCGTAAACCCCAAATGTTCAGCCATCACCTCAAAGCTGCGAACTATTCCCCAACCATTAGGATGCAGCTGAGAAGGGGCACAGTCCAAGAACCTAAGCACACCCATCTGGAATTTATTCAATAGGAAGCGCACCCCTAACTGGGTAAATAGAATATCGTACATATATATGGTACGATCATTCTGAGGACGATGGCAAACCCGTTCATACGTCTTGGGTGAACGGACGATGAACCTATCTTCATACCGCTCATCCTTCCAAACCGGAACAGGCAACTCCACTACCCTTCTGCTTGTTGTCACATGTCGAGAGGAAGCATCCTTGACATCTTCCTCAACCCAACAGTAGGGGTCATTCTCGAGTGTCTTTTTCCAATCTAGTCCATGTAACACAACATTTCGACACTCTGCCATAGTCAGCACTTGTGTATGGGAAACACCTCCTGACACAAATGAATGTACAGCATTACTAAAGTACTCCACGCTGCTATAAAACGTCGAGTCCCTCCCAGTATAAAAAGCCTCATCTCCACTCTCAATGTCAGAAAACATGGGACGAACAGAAACCCTAAAACGTGACTCTGACCTCTTTCCTCTCATCTTCCTTTTTACGAGCACACAATAAGGGAAAACAAAACCAACCCAGTGAAAATGGAGAAGCAAAGAAAAGGAGGAAGCAAGTACCTTAAACTTCTGAAAGATAGAAGAACTCCAAACACCAATAAATTCACAAAAAAGTAGCAAAAATACTTTCAGCAAACGAATATGAACTGAGAGATGAAGCAAAACATTTCCCTTCTGAGAGTTTACCTATTTATAGGCATGGCTTGGGGGGAAAATAAGCGAATCCTCAAAAATTTCGAAGATGTGTTTGCAGCCGTTAGATAAATCTCATCAACGGTTCTAAAATTGAAATATGCGTTTACAACCGTTGGATTTGTCTCAATGACGGTTCCTTTTTTGCTGAAACCGATAGATATATCTAAGGGCGGATATTTCATGGGCCACGTTTTCAAAATCCAAGGCCCACGGTAATAACCTCGAAAATGGTTCTCCATTGCCATCACGCGCATTTATGTCCCATCATTGGAATGGCAACCGTTACGAGGGCATACGTGGCAATAGGAGACTGAAGAATAAAAAACGTGGTTTCGAGGCGCATTAATGACAGGCGTGTCAAGTGATGACAGCTAATAAATGCACGAAAGCACTTGTCCACAAAACCTGGACTAGCAAATACCGCCTAAACCCATGCCTACAAAAGCTAAACTTAAGTGTTGTAGCTTATTAAAGTGACTCCGCCAGTCACTATAACAAGCTAGGGGGCATATGATCCGGTCCTAACACCGGCCCCCAAGAGCATGGCTTTAATGCCTTGCCAGATCAGCATTTTGAATAAAGAGAAGTACTCTTCAAATACACTACAAATACTATACGGAGTGCATACCGCCAGGGCAAGTAACGCCGCCAAGGTTCATGACTCCGCCCAGGCACGTTACCCCGCCAAGGAATGTAACTCCGTCCAGGCATGTTACTCCGTCAAGGAATGTAACCTCGCCAAAGTTGTTACTCCGCCAAGCCATAGGCTCAACATTGGCGGAATACCGAATTTCCCCTACTGCGTAGCGAGCCCATACTCACAACCCCGGCACGAGATTGACTCTGTCTTGAGAGGTTAATAATGGGAATCACGCTGTCACGCATAAAGGGAAATAACAATAAAATATTAAAGCACTAACGCTTTCCAGACAAGTTGTGATACCTACTACAATAATGGTGCATATAAATGGCGCAGGGACCCACTACCTTTTCAGCATTATGCCTGAAGACAAGGAGCGGGTCCTACCAATAATGCAGCACCAGTAACAGGTATATAAACCTCTCTCGAAAAGGTATAAGGGATCTTTTCCCATTCTTTGAACCTTACACTCTCTCACTTGCATAGTTCTTTCTGACTATCTTTCTAAGTCTCTAAGTATTCTGAAATACTGACTTGAGCGTCGGAGAACGATTGCAGGTACCACCCCCAATCGGGTCAAGGCAACGCAGATCCCGTCAGGCGGACTGTGACACCGCCCAAGAGTACACTGCACTCCGCCTCAGCATACAAAGACTCTCCGTATTTACATTTATGCGCATATTGCTTTGTATCAAATACACATTTATATGTATATTTTGAGTTGTTCTACAAATACACTTCTACACCCCCTGTAAAGAACAGTTCACATTTAATTTAACAGCAATTCCCGAACCTCCCTTGGAAAGGTGAGGACCAGAGGTACCTTAACCCTTTCCAAACACTCGGTCCCCCCCCAGAATACCAGGGAATATACCCCCCTGACCTTAATGGAGTTGAGTACGTTCTGTTATTTCCCTTGCTTCAGCTCACTTTGACGAGAAGAGAAAAATGAGAGAGAAAGAGACTTGTACGTAGAGAAGAAAATAAGAAAGAGAGAGTTTTTGCTGATTTTCATTGGTTCTGAGAGTTTAGACTTGGAAATGAGTTGTGGTATCAATTTAATAATGCAAAAGACAAGTGGGGGACAAGCTTTTTCGTGATTGAAGATTAGGTGCGTTAATTATGGGAATAATGGAGGTTTTTGGATAAAAAGAGAGCTGTAATTGACCATTTCTGCCGCCTACGTACAAGAGTTAGTATGATTGAAGTGAATATATATTAAAATATATAAAAGGTGCTATGATTGGAGTAAAAAGGTGCAATTCTGATAATGGAACGGCCCACTTGGCCATTAGGAATGGACATCACGTCAATGGATCCCATAAGTCGGTCATGTTCTAGCTGGTGAGTGTATAAACCGGTCGGATTCCATATAGCAGTGATGTGAACGCTGATGAGTGCTTAAGTCGGTCTGCATTGATCAAGTCCCCTTTCCATTCTGACGTTGGTCGGCTAATTGTTTTCAAGAGTTCCATCAGAGTCTCGTTCAGCATAGCTTCACTCGGAAGGGATTTCACTCGGAAGTGTTTCTGCTTGAAACACTCGGTTGGCTTTTCCTTCTCTAGAGGAGACTCAGTTGGAATTTCCTCACTTGGACTCACTCAGAAAATATCTCACTCGGATATATATATATCCGTCTGAAAATGTTCTCAGTCAGCCACTTTTGTTCGGAATTGGTTCACTCGGAAGCTATCCAGTCGGATATACTTCTGCCCGAAAGTACTTAAGGATCTTTCTTCACTCGAAAGTGCTTCTCTCAGGAAGTGCATAATTCGGAATTCATATGACCAAAGGTCATTCGAAATTCGTCACTCGGAAATGTTACAACTGAGGTCATTCGGAGTCAACCCTTATCTATTTCCAGAAATACCTCACCTGAAATGACTCACTCGGTATATATTTCAGTCGGCGTCAGGAAAGTTACACTCCACTCGGAGATAACCCACTCGGATATTTATTACTCGGAAATGAGCTTTCCTTCAGTTGGACGTACTTCTCTCGGACATGTTGCACTCAGAGAAGTTTCATTCGGAAATGAGGCACTTGACGATGTTTGACTTGGAAACGAGTCATTTGAAGATATTTGACTCGGAAACGAGTCACTCGGAGGCGTTTGACTTAGAAACGAGTTACTCGGAGACCCTTGACTCATAAACGAGTCATTCGAAGACGGGTCACTCGGACCTTTCACCCAGAAGTGGTTCTCTCGAACACACTTCACTCCAAATGTCTCCGAGGCCAGGACTCCACTCGGTAGTGGCTCTCTCGGTCATGTCTTACTCGGAAAACATAACCTTCACTCGAAATTTCAACCTTCACTCGAAATTTCTCTTGGTCACTCAGAAACATAGCCTTCACTCAGAATTTCCCTCAGCTACTCGGAACAGCTCCCTTTCTTCACTCGGACAGTCTTATTTAAGACATGTTTCATTCGGAAAATGGGTAATATCATTAATGGTCTATATAAATTCCATGATTTTACATAAAAATGAAATTTTTGGGATATTACAGACCATCCTCATGGTATTTTATTCACTTATTAACACTTACAGACCTTCCATACTTCATAATTTACAAAATAAGACTGCTACTAAAAACAGGGATGTTACACTCTCCTCCCCTTTTGGGAATTTCGTCCTGAAATTCAAAGTTGAAACAATTGAGGGTATAATTCTCTGATCTTTTCCTCAATTTCCCAAGTAGCGTCCCCATCATCTGTCTGACTCCAAACTACTTTGACCAAAGAGATTTCCTTGCCTCTTAGCTGTTTGAGACGTCGGTCAACAATCTTAACCGGTAATGCTTCGAAGGTAAGGTTTTCTTTCAGAACAAACTGATCAGGACTCAGAACATGATCAGGGCTTGGTACATATTTGCAGAGTTGAGAGACATGAAAGACATTATGAATGTTTGTTAGCTCAGGTGGCAAAGTAATATGGTACGCATTGGTTCCTATCTTTTGCAGAATCTGATAGGGTCCTACGTATCTGGGACTTAACTTCTTGGCCTTTAGAGCTCTTCCTACTCCAGTGGTAGGGGTAACTTTGAGAAATACATGGTTTCCCTCCTCAAATTCCAATGGCTTCCGACATTTGTCATAGTAACTCTTTTGTCTATCTTGTGAAGCTTTCATTGCCATTTGGATATTTCGGACTTATTCTGTAGTCTTCTAAACAATCTCTAGTCCAATTATCGTCTTTTTACCTGTCTCATACCAACGCAAAGGTGTACGACATTTTCTTCCATATAGAGCTTCATAAGGGGCCATTCCAATGCTAGCATGGTAGCTGTTGTTGTAAGTGAACTCAACAAGTGGAAGATATTCTTGCCAACTTCCCCCATGTTCTACGACACAAAGACGTAAAAGATCTTCAAGAGTTTTGATTGTCTGTATGTCTGTGGGTGATATGCGGAACTTAACTTTAGACGAGTTCCTAGAGCTTGTTGCAGGCTCTTCCAAAATTGTGATGTGAAACGACGATCTCGGTCAGACACAATTACAGTGGGTGTTCCATGTAATCGTACGATTTCCTTGATATAGATCTGGGTGAGTTTCTATAGAGAATACTTCATATTGACAGGGATAAAATGAACGGTTTTTGTTAATCGATCCACGATTACCCAAATAGCATCATATCCAATTGATGTTCTGGGAAGTCCGGTCACGAAATCCATAGCAATCTCATCCCATTTCCACTCTGGAATCTCCAAAGGTCGAAGGATCCCACTTGGTCATTGTTGTTCCGTCTTTACCTTCTGACACATCAGGCAAGCTATTACATATTCAGCGATATCCTTTTTCATTCCTTACGACCAGAATATTTTCTTCAAGTCCTAATACATCTTGGTTGATCCTGGGTGGATACTGTATTTACTTTTGTGTGCTTCATCTAGGATGGATCTTTTAAGATATGTGTTGACTGGAATACAGAGTCTTTGTTGATACCTGATCACCCCATGTTCATCTTTGCTAAATTCTTAGCCTTCTTCTTTTGTCTTTTCTGCTAGACCTTGTAATTCTTGATCATTGGCTTGAGCTTCCTTAACTTGTTCCAGGAAATCATTTGAAATTCTTAGCATTCCAACGATAAGGCTTCCCCTTTTTGGTGTTACTGCCAGATTCAGATCGCGAAACTGTTCAATTAATTCCAACTCCTTTGTCATCATATATGATAGACGTAGAGCCTTTCTGCTGAGTGCATTAGCTACAACATTTGCCTTTCCAGGATGATATCGGAGTTCAAAATCATAATCTTTGATAAATTCCATCCACCTACGTTGTCGCATATTCAACTCTTTCTGGTCGAATAGATACTTTAAGCTCTTATGATCACTGAAGACTTCAAAGTATGTGCCATATAAATAGTGTCTCCAAATTTTCAAGGCAAACATAACTGCAGCTAGTTCTAAGTCATGTGTAGATAATTAACTTCATGTGGCCTTAGCTGTCATGAAGCATAAGCAACAACCTTTCTTTCTTGCATTAGAACACATCCTAGTCCTTGTCTTGACGCATCACAATACACTTCATATGGCTTGGCAGGATCTGGCAAAATCAAGACAGGTGCACTAGTGAGTCGTTGGCGTAACTCTGTAAAACTGCTTTCACATTTGTCGGTCCATTCAAATGGTTTCTCTTTACGTGTCAGCCTAGTTAAAGGTGCTATAATTCGAGAAAAATTCTCGATGAATCGACGATAATATCCAGCAAGTCTAAGGAAACTGCGAATTTCTGTCATATTTTTGGTTTGTTCCCACTTTAGTACAACTTCTACCTTTGTAGGATCTACAGCAATTCCCTCTTTAGAGATGACATGTCCTAAAAATTTTACTTCAGTCAACCAGAATTCACATTTTGATAACTTGGCGTATAGTTGTCTTGCTCGTAACGTATTTAGAACAATTCGGAGATGTTCTTCATGTTCTTTATGGCTCTTAGAGTAGACAAGAATGTCGTCAATAAATACCACTACGAATTTGTCCAAGTACTCATGGAAGATCCGATTCATATATCCCATAAAGACTGCAGGTGCATTGGTAACTCCAAAGGGCATGACAAGGTACTCATAGTGCCCATATCGTGTCCTGAATGCTGTTTTGGGTATATCATCTTTCTTTACCCTTATTTGATGATAGTCTAATCGCAGATCAATCTTTGAGAAGATAGTGGTTCCTCGTAGTTGGTCTATCAAATCATCAATCCTTGGAAGAGGGTATCGGTTCTTGATCGTAGCTTTATTCAACTGATGATAGTCAACGCACAACTGCATACTGCCATCCTTCTTTTTGACTAGAAGAACTGGTGCTCCCCAAGGTGAGACACTAGGTCTAATCATTCTTTTCTCTAAAAGTTCTTCTATTTGCTTTTTGAGCTCACTGAGTTCCTTAGGTGACATTCGGTAAGTAGCAATAGAGATTGGTCCCATGCCCGGTATAATGTCAATACTGAATTCAACATCTCGCTCTGGAGGTAGCTCTCGTATATCATCAGGGAAGACTTCTGGAAATTCTTGGATAACAGGAATCTGATCAATTTGAGAAGTGTCCTTGCTTTCAGTATCAGTAAGGATCATGTATAGTTTGACTTCCTTTGTTGGGATTACCTTTTCTGAGCTAACAGGACAAGAATCAGTGACTTGATCACATTCGGATATAGTAGACCCGAGAGAGATGGATCTATTATGACAGTCAATAAGAATATGGATGGTAGCAAGCCAATTCATCCCTAGAACAATATCTAGATCAATCAAAGGTAAACATATCAGATCTACTTGATAAACTTTCCCTTCGATGTTGAGAGGACATTCCAAACACATACAGGAAGGGCAAATGGGCTTATTGGCAGTAGTTGTGACAATCATCTTATTGGGCAGAGAGGTTGTAGGTAGCTTTAAATGTTTTACACAATTCTCAGATATGAAAGAGTGAGTCGCTCCAGAATCATATAATACATTTAACAGAGTACTTCCTATAAAGTATGTACCTTGCACAAGGTCGTTCCCTTGTGATATCTCTGCACCATTCATGGTAAAAACTCTAGCATTTCCTCCTTGTCTTCCAGCCGAGCCATTTCTGGGTCTTCTTGGATTATTGTTTTGATTGGAGTTATTGTTATGGTGAACATTCTGCATCCTCGGGGCATTATTTGCAGAGGTATTTGTAGCAGGTCCTCCATTCCCTTGACCCGTTGGTCGTACTATCTGCCTTTGAGTCATCTATTGTTGGTTGTTAGTGTTTCTATACCAACATTCAACATCACGATGTCCAGCCCGTCCATAAATTGTGCAGATTTTACCTCTTTTATTACAATTTACTGCCATATGTGGTCCTCCATAGATATAGCATTTCAAGTTCCGACTGTTCCCTTGAAGGAATTCGGTTGGCTGAGTAAGGTGGTCGGGAATATGGTCGATCTACTCGAAAATCTCTTCTTTGTTGTCTGGCATACGTCGCTCTGGACCATAATTAGATGTTCCAGGTCATCGAAGATTAGAGGTATTCTCAAAGATGCGGCATCGGTCAACCAAGTTAGAGAATTGAGTGATTTGTTGGCAACATATAGCTTGACAGATTTCCTGTCGTAGCCCTACTTCAAATTTTATGCATCTCGACGCTTCTCCCATTTGGGTGTAGTAGGGACAACATTTGGCCAATTCATCAAATTTAGAAGCGTATTCCCCAACTGTCATATTACCTTGTTTTAGATTAAAGAATTCCTGCTCCTTCTGCCTCCTTATGTCTTCAGGGAAGTATTTAGCGAGAAATTCTGCCTTGAATCGTCCCCAGGTGATGACGTGTCCATCAGTTGTTAATTTGATTCTAGCATGAGTCCACCAGTGCTCTACTTCCCCAACCAGCATGAAGACGGCAAAGGTTATCCTGTCCTCGTCAGGGCATCGTATAGCGGCAAAAATCTTTTCGAGGTGCTCAATCCATAATTGTACTCCTTCTGGATCGAAGCCTCCCTTGAATTGTGTAGGGTTGTTTCTCTGAAAGTCAGCTAGTCCTTGGCTCTGCCTAGTAGAAGCATGAGGCAATTATTGTCGTTCTATTACCTCCACGATTCAAGTAAGAAGTTCTTCCATGACATGATCATTGTTTCGATGAGCCATTAGGAAATTGCTGAAAGAATATCAACAAAAAGGTTCAGGGTATATGTTATGTGGAGAATTCCACATAGGAAATTTAGTCTTAGGTGTTTTATGGATTGTTCACTATTTCTATCAGAGTACGTGGAAACCTAATGGTCCATTTCCCAACCTTAATGAATCGACTATGCTCTGATACCACCTGTGAACAACCATTCTGCGAGAGGTCTGAATATCGGTAAGCTTACGCGTATAACAGTTCCTTTAGCATTTATTATCATTTTGCAAAGAACCGTTCTCAGATTAAAAGATCCGTTCTATGAATTCCATGGAATGGATCTATTCTATGAATTCCGTGGAATGGATCCGTTCTATGAATTCCGTGGAGAAAATTTAGTCGCAGTGGTTGATGGTCGTCATGAAGATCCTCTGACGTCCTTATAAGGTTTGCCTTCTCTTCCTGAGTTTCAAAGTATGGGACCGGACTTCGTCTTTCCTACGTCTGAGGTTCCTTCATCTGCGAAAGGTACCGAGGCTCCCGGAGGGGATATTCCTGAGGAAGTCCCAAAGGAAGGGACACAAGAGCCTGGTGTTGAGGAGGCACAGAAAGCTGAAGGGCAAATTCCTCCCTCGTAGTCTTGTTTTCATTTATATGTAAAGTTATGTACCGGGATCAACTCCGGTTTTGAACAATTGTGTAATTTCGTCCTTTATGAATAAACTTCATTTAAGAAATTTGTCTTCAATATTTCATGTATATTTAAGTCGTTGTTAATCTGTTCTGTATGATTAACCTTGAGGTCGAATTGAAATCATTGCCTCGGAAGATTAAACAACAAATGGATTCAGAACGGATAAATATATATACATGTCCCCAAGTACGTGTTAAGAAGAAGGTGCCTGTCTTTAGGGCATGATCCTTAATTCCTTTGGGGAGAGAAAGAGCCGATCCATTGTTAACAAAAATGGTGTAACAGGACGGATGACTATTATTAATTCGTGTTACTCTCACTGGAGAGAACGATGTCGTCCATTGTGAGAGTATTGTTCCGAGTTTGGGGAACTGCAAAGGTGTAAGAAAGTGGTGTTTGAGTCTTCCATCATAAGGATGATGATGGGAGTTTGTCTATGCTAGGAGTTACGTTATTGTATCACAGAATAGGTGATAAAGAATATCCGTCCTGGGAGAATACCACTTGAGAGTGAAAGTGTGGATTAACTTTCAAAATCTTCCATCATAAAAATGATGATGGGGATCGTTTGTATCAGGAGTTACATCATCGAATCACTTTATAGGTGATAGAGATCGTCCGTCTTGGGGATGTGTACGGCACCAGGAGTTACATCATCAGATCACATAATAGGTGATTGAGATCATCCGTCCTTGGGATGTGTATGGCGCCAGGAGTTACATCGTCAGATCACAGAATAGGTGATTGAGATCATCCGTCCTGGACAAGTACACAACGTCAGGAGTTACATCGTCAGATCACGTAATGAGTGATTGAGATTATCCGTTCTGGAAGAGTACACAACGCCAAGAGTTACATCGTCAGATCACAGATTAAGTGATTGAGATAATCCATCCTGGAGACAATTTTTCAATCGTAGGAGTACGGATTGTGTGAATGCTTCTCAATTTTCAAAAGCTTCCATCATAAGAATAATGATGGGAATTGTTCGTACCAGGAGTTACATCATCGAATCACGGAATAGGTGATTGAGATCATCCGTCCTGGAGTGATGATTGGAATTGTTCGTACCAGGAGTTACATCATCGAATCACAGAATAGGTGATTGAGATCATCCGTCCTGGAGACATTTTTCAAATCGTATGGATTGAGTGTTCAATTTTCGTATCCGAAATCAGATATGAGTTGTACTCTACTAGCCCCCTAGCTGATGTGAGGAATTAGTAGATTTGCTCATATGGGCTATATCGATCGTAGTACGTTTAGTAAAAAATAGCTTTAATAGAGGGATTGCATGTGTATTGAATCGTTCCGGACTTAAGTAGTGAAGATCGGGTACGGACGTAGAACCTTCATTCCGGATTTTTAATGCAAGATGAAGAACGGATAGAGATGCATAACTATCGTTTTCATGCATAGGCATTTTGATAGCCAAAGACTTGATTTGACAGAAAAGATAGAGTATCTTTTGTCAAGTATAGATAGTTTGATATAAAAGCCCGGTGAAAAGCGTATGTTGCTTCTTAAAGATCAGGACTTTTGGTTGTAAATATCATAATAGGGATCGCCGTTGTAAGTGAACATGTTATTGTCATGAGAACGGCTTGTAATGTAAATCTTGAGGGGGAATGACTGTGAGAACATTTCGTCAAGAGTTCGTTCCTCAAGATATTCGTTAAACTATTAATACTGTCCCCTAGTATTATTGGGTGAGCAGTACTTTGTGCAAACTCTGAGTGATGCTTCCACGTGAGAGTTTTTTAAGAGTGAGGATCTCGAGTAGAGATTCCTCTACTTGACGATTGCGAATATAAATATTTCCGACTAAAAGGTTTCGGGTGAATATGCCTCAGATTGTGGCGTACCCGAATGAATTATTTTTGGGTCGGACTTTATGAGTCAGGTTTCAATTGAAGAATTGAGGACTCAGAATTTAAAGCTATAAAACTTCCAAATAAAGAACTTCAAAAGAGAGTATTAATTTGGAGTTCAGTATAACTTACTTGTTGTGTTTGGAGTTCGGTTTGATCCTACAATCCATGTCATATTTGGCGTTCGGTTTAATCCTACTAACCGTTCTTCAATTGGTCTTTGGTTTTACCCAATGACGATTCTTCACCGACGTTCGGTCAATCCTACTAGTCGTACTCAGAGTTCGGTTTAATCCTACAATCCGAGCCTTCAACACAGGGTTCAGATCAGGGCTAATCCTGAACCTACTTCGCCCGTTACTTGGGGTTCAGCGTGGTCTTGAAGAAGAACCAGCTTACTGCGCCCAAGCCTTTAATGTTTTATGAAGAGTAAGGCATTCAATAATCCGTTCAGTGTGATCAATATTGAGGTCAGATTGAGCAAGTGTATCTCAATCGTAAGAGTACGGATTGAGTCTTCAAAGACTTCCATCATAAGGATGATGATGGGAATTGTCCGCGCCAGGAGTTACCTCGTCAACTCACAGAATATGTGATTGAGAGCATCCGTCCTGGGGAAGTTTATCTCAATCGTAAGAGTACGGATTGAGTCTTCAAAGACTTCCATCATAAGGATGATGATGGGAATTGTCCGCGCCAGGAGTTACCTCGTCAACTCACAGGATATGTGATTGAGAGCATCCATCCTGGGGAAGTGTATCTCAATCGTAAGAGTACGGATTGAGTCTTCAAAGACTTCCATCATAAGGATGATGATAGGAATTGTCCACGCCAGGAGTTACCTCGTCAACTCACAGAATATGTGATTGAGAGCATCCGTCCTGGGGAAGTTTATCTCAATCGTAAGAGTATGGATTGAGTCTTCAAAGACTTCCATCATAAGGATGATGATGGGAATTGTCCGCGCCAGGAGTTACCTCGTCAACTCACAGGATATGTGATTGAGAGCATCCGTCCTGGGGAAGTGTATCTCAATCGTAAGAGTACGGATATAGTCTTCAAAGACTTCCATCATAAGGATGATGATGGGAATTGTCCGCGCCAGGAGTTACCTCGTCAACTCACAGAATATGTGATTGAGAGCATCCGTCTTAGGGAAGTTTATCTCAATCGTAAGAGTACGGATTGAGTCTTCAAAGACTTCCATCATAAGGATGATGATGGGAATTGTTCACGCCAGGAGTTACCTCGTCAACTCACAGAATATGTGATTGAGAACATCCGTCCTGGGGAAATGTATCTCAATCGTACTTCTTCAACCGGTGTTGGATTTCACTCATTCACCAGCCTTCAAATAGGGTTCGGTGCAATCCTACTACCCATTTCCTGAGGTTCGGTTTAATCCTACAACTCAGGTCTTCACCGACGTTTGGCCAAACCTACTAGTCGTACTCGGAGTTCGGTTCAATCCTATAATCCGAGCCTTCACCGGTGTTCAGCCAAACTTACTAACCGTACCCAGAGTTCGGTTTAATCCTACAATCTGGGCCTTCGAATGGGGTTCGGTGCAATCCTACAACCCATTTCCTGAGGTTCGGTTTAATCATACAACCCAGGTCTTCACCGACGTTCGGCCAAACCTACTAGTCGTACTCGGAGTTCGGTTCAATCCTACAATCCGAGCCTTCACCGGTGTTCAGCCAAACTTACTAACCGTACCCAGAGTTCGGTTTAATCCTACAATCTGGGCCTTCGAATGGGGTGATTCACCCAGTTGTACCTTCGAAGAGGTTCATCGCTAACAACGGATACATTGTTAGGATCATCTGTCCTGAAAGTATCTTGTCACAACAGTGTTGTGCATTGAATAAAATCATAAAGACAATGGGTGAATCATTTAGAGTATTTCATTAATTATGAATTACAAAAGAGAGAAAGAGAGATGAGTCGGGGTTATGACTCATTAGACCTTCTTGGTAAAACCCGATCTGGATTTGCTCTTATCACTCCGTTGTAACGTTGGGGATTTCTCTCTTGCCACTGTTGCTTCCAAGTGTATTTCAATGCTCACATACTTGGATGCTTTCCTCCTGAATTCTTCGAAATTCATTAGAGGATTCTTTGCCAATGACATGGCAAAAGCAGAGCCTGGTTGCAAAGCTTCTATTGCTATGTGCAATTGAAGTGCTTCTGCCAAGTTTGGAACAGCAGTTGCTTCCTTGTGAAACCTCTTCAAGAAGTCCTTGAGAGTTTCATGCTCCCCCTGCCTAATCTGAGCCAAGGTATGAGATGTTCTGGGAATATCAATGGAAATGACAAAGTGATCCACAAACGCTGTTGCCATTTCTTCCCATGAGTTAATGGAACCTGATGGTAGCTTCCTGAACCAGCTAACGGCATCATCAACAAGAGTCCGAGGGAACATCCTACACATGACATCTTCATCTGCCCCCAGGTACATGGCTTCGAGTGTATAAGCATCAAGATGCTTAGTAGGATCAGTTTCACCACTGTATTTTTCTATAGAGAGAGGTTGAGTAGTCTGTAGGTGCTTAGGGATGCGTACACTCATAAGTCTCCTTGAAAAAGGGACTGTGAGCTTATAAGTTACTGGAGAGGTTGTCTTCAGCCTCCTCTTCCCTTTAACAACTCTCTTATTAGAGTCGTGGATCTGTTCCTTCCCTTCAAATATGGGGATATTTGAATACTGGGGTGTAGAGGATTTTTCTCCCTCGGTTGTGTGATGTGTTCCCTTGATCAGAGACATGGCTCTCTCCTCCACGCTCTTTCTTTCACGTTTCAATTCCATCAGTTCCTCCCTCATCTTTCTTATCATCTCATCCTTTAGATTTGGTGCTGAAACCTGCACCATTCTTCTTGAACTTTCCACAGGCGACTCGAGAGCTAAGTGTCTGTTCACTGGTTGTTCCTGGGCAGTGATGTCTTCCACGTGCCCATCTGGTTGGTTTCTCCCATTGCTTTTCATAATAAGAGACCAAACTTCTTAAACGAGAGGTGGGAATAACTTTAACGTGTCCCACTGGGCGTGCCAATGATCTGTCCTGAACCGGGGTCTAGAGATCCGGACTCAAGTCAATCACAAACAGTATGTAAATACCGTATAGGAGACCGGATGTATGAGTATCCGGTATGAGTATCCGTTGTCCTTGAGCAGAGAGAACGGACTGGGCGTCTTGGAGGTCCTTCACACCGACCTAACGCGTTGAAGTGGGCGAATGGTGGTGTCACCTGCAAAGATTCTCCGACGCTCAAGTCAGTGATGATATTCCAAGTAAGGAATGTATTTCAGAGAGTAATTGTTCATGAAAATTAGTTGAATATCCCTCACTTCATTAATGAAATGAGTTCATATACCTGATTGGCTCGTTTTTTGAGGACTCGTTAGTGGGGAACCACTAACTCCCATTAGCATTATTTTATTGCGCACTTACCAGTATGATTGGGTCAAGTGGCTATTTTATATTGAGCATGGAGAATATAGACTAGGATTAGGGAACAAGTTGACCATCCCCGTGAGCAGAATTTGGCTCGTAGTGCAGGGAATTATTGATCGAACCCTGTAGCAATAATCCTTGTCTTTAGCGCAGTGACGTGTGTGTTGTCCGGTGTCATGGTGTTATCCTGAACAACCAGTATAAGGAGAACGCCTGATACAGAATTACAGTCTGGATGTATACCGATGACACCGGTTACACGTTGATGTCTTGACAAAGACGTTGAAATATGTCTTGCAGATCGGATACCGGTATTAAGACCGGATCATATGTCCCCTAGCTTGTGTGAGGGACTGAATGGTTGTTCACATAAGCTACTCAACCTACGAGAGGTCTGAATATCGGTAAGCTTACGCGTATAACAGTTCCTTAGCATTTATTATCATTTTGCAAAGAACCATTCTCAGATTAAAAGATCCGTTCTATGAATTCCATGGAATGGATCCGTTCTATGAATTCCGTGGAGAAAATTTAGTCGCAGTGGTTGATGGTCGTCATGAAGATCCTCTGACGTCCTTATAAGGTTTGCCTCCTCTTCCTGAGGTTCAAAGTATGGGACCGGACTTCATCTTTCCTACGTCTGAGGTTCCTTCATCTGTGGAAGGTACCGAGGCTCCCGGAGGGGATATTCCTGAGGAAGTCCCAAAGGAAGGGACACAAGAGCCTGGTGTTGAGGAGGCACAGAAAGCTGAAGAGCAGATTCCTCCCTCGTAGTCTTGTTTTCATTTATATGTAAAGTTGTGTACCGGGATCAACTCCGGTTTTGAACAATTGTGTAATTTTGTCCTTTATGAATAAACTTCATTTAAGAAATTTGTCTTCAACATTTCATGTATATTTAAGTCGTTGTTAATCCGTTCTGTATGATTAACCTTGAGGTCGAATTGAAATCATCGCCTCGGAAGATTAAAGAAATGGATTCAGAACGGATAAATATATATACATGTCCCCAAGTGCGTGTTAAGAAGAAGGTGCCTGTCTTTAGGGCATGATCCTTAATTCCTTTGGGGAGAGAAAGAGCCGATCCGTTGTTAACAAAAGTGGTGTAACAGGACGGATGACTATTATTAATTCGTGTTACTCTCACTGGAGAGAACGATGTCGTCCATTGTGAGAGTATTGTTCTGAGTTTGGGGAACTGCAAAGGTATAAGAAAGTGGTGTTTGAGCCTTCCATCATAAGGATAATGATGGGAGTTTGTCTATGCCAGGAGTTACGTCATTGTACCACAGAATAGGTGACAAAGAATATCCGTCCTGGGAGAATACCACTTGAGAGTGAAAGTGCGGATTGACTTTCAGAGATTTCCATTATAGGAATGATTATGGGAATTGTTCGTACCAGGAGTTTTATCGTCGAATCACTTCATAGGTGATTGAGATCATCCGTCTTGGGGATGTGTACGACACCAGGAATTACATCGTCAGGTCACATAGTAGGTGATTGAGATCATCCGTCCTTGGGGTGTGTATGGCGCAGGAGTTACATCGTCAGATCACAGAATGGGTGATTGAGATCATCCGTCCTGGGCAAGTACACAACGTCAGGAGTTACATCGTCATATCACATAATGGGTGACTGAGGTTATCCGTTCTGGAAAAGTACACAACGCCAAGAGTTACATCGTCAGATCACAGATTAAGTGATTTAGATAATCCGTCCTGGAGACATTTTTTCAATCGTAGGAGTACGGATTGTGTGAATGCTTCTCAATTTTCAAAAGCTTCCATCATAAGAATAATGATGGGAATTGTTCATACCAGGAGTTACATCATCGAATCACAGAATAGGTGATTGAGATCATCCGTCCTGGAGTGATGATTGGAATTGTTCGTACCAGGAGTTACATCATCGAATCACAGAATAGGTGATTGAGATCATCCGTCCTGGAGACATTTTTCCAATCGTATGGATTGAGTGTTCAATTTTCGAAAGCTTCCATCATAAGAATAATGATGGGAATTGTTCATACCAGGAGTTACATCATCGAATCACAGAATAGGTGATTGAGATCATCCGTCCTGGAGTGATGATTGGAATTGTTCGTACCAGGAGTTACATCATCGAATCACAGAATAGGTGATTGAGATCATCCGTCCTGGAGACATTTTTCCAATCGTATGAGTACGGATTGTGTGAATGCTTCTCAATTTTCAAAAGCTTCCATCATAAGAATAATGATGGGAATTGTTCATACCAGGAGTTACATCATCGAATCACAGAATAGGTGATTGAGATCATTCGTCCTGGAGTGATGATTGGAATTGTTCGTACCAGGAGTTACATCATCGAATCACAGAATAGGTGATTGAGATGATCCGTCCTGGAGACATTTTTCCAATCGTATGGATTGAGTGTTCAATTTTCGAAAGCTTCCATCATAAGAATAATGATGGGAATTGTTCATACCAGGAGTTACATCATCGAATCACAGAATAGGTGATTGAGATCATCCGTCCTGGAGTGATGATTGGAATTGTTCGTACCAGGAGTTACATCATCGAATCACAGAATAGGTGATTGAGATCATCCGTCCTGGAGACATTTTTCCAATCGTAAGGATTGAGTGTTCAATTTTCGTATCCGAAATCAGATATGAGTTGTACTCTACTAGCCCCCTAGCTGATGTGAGGAATTAGTAGATTTGCTCATATGGGCTATATCGATCGTAGTACGTTTAGTAAAAAATAGCTTTAATAGAGGGATTGCATGTGTATTGAATCGTTCCGGACTTAAGTAGTGAAGATCGGGTACGGACGTAGAACCTTCATTCCGGATTTTTAATGCAAGATGAAGAACGGATAGAGATGCATAACTATCGTTTTCATGCATAGGCATTTTGATAGCCAAAGACTTGATTTGACAGAAAAGATAGAGTATCTTTTGTCAAGTATAGATAGTTTGATATAAAAGCCCGGTGAAAAGCGTATGTTGCTTCTTAAAGATCAGGACTTTTGGTTGTAAATATCATAATAGGGATCGCCGTTGTAAGTGAACATGTTATTGTCATGAGAACGGCTTGTAATGTAAATCTTGAGGGGGAATGACTATGAGAACGTTTCATCAAGAGTTCATTCCTCAAGATATTTGTTAAACTGTTGATGCTGTCCCCCAGTATTATTGGGTGATCAATACTCTGAACGAACTCTGAGTGATACTTTCACGTGAGAGTTCTTAAGAGTGAGGACTTCGGATAGAAATTCCTCTATTTGATAATTTCAAATGTAAATATTTCCGACCGAAAGGTTTCGGGTGAATGTGCCTAAGATTGTGGCGTACCCGAATGAATTATTTTTGTGTCGGAGTTTATGAGTCGAGTTTCAATTGAAGAATTGATGACTCAGAATTTGAAGCTATAAAAATTCCAAATAAAGAACTTCAAAAGAGAGTATTAATTTGGAGTTAAGTATAACTTACTTGTTGTGTATGGAGTTCGGTTTGATCCTACAATCCATGTCATATTTGGCGTTCGGTTTAATCCTACTAACCGTTCTTCAATCGGTCTTTGGTTTTACCCAATGACGATTCTTCACCGACGTTCGGTCAATCCTACTAGTCATACTCAGAGTTCGGTTTAATCCTACAATCCGTGCCTTCAACGCGGGGTTCAGATCAGGGCTAATCCTGAACCTACTGCGCCCGTTACTTGGGGTTCAACGTGGTCTTGAAGAAGAACCAGCTTACTGCGCCCAAGCCTTCAATGTTTTATGAAGAGTAAGGCATTCAATAATCCGTTCAGCGTGATCAATATTGAGGTCGGATTTGGGAAGTGTATCTCAATCGTAAGAGTACGGATTGAGTCTTCAAAGACTTCCATCATAAGGATGATGATGGGAATTGTCCGCGCCAGGAGTTACCTCGTCAACTCACAGAATATGTGATTGAGAGCATCCGTCCTGGGGAAATGTATCTCAATCGTAAGAGTATGAATTGAGTCTTCAAAGACTTCCATCATAAGGATGATGATGGGAGTTGTCCGCGCCAGGAGTTACCTCGTCAACTCACAGAATATGTGATTGAGAGCATCCGTCCTGGGGAAATGTATCTCAATCGTAAGAGTACGGATTGAGTCTTCAAAGACTTCCATCATAAGGATGATGATGGGAATTGTCCGCGCCAGGAGTTACCTCGTCAACTCATAGAATATGTGATTGAGAGCATCCGTCCTGGGGAAATGTATCTCAATCGTTCTTCTTCAACCGGTGTTGGATTTCACTCATTCACCAGCCTTCAAATAGGGTTCGGTGCAATCCTACTACCCATTTCCTGAGGTTCGGTTTAATCCTACAACTCAGGTCTTCACCGACGTTCGGCCAAACCTACTAGTCGTACTCGGAGTTCGGTTCAATCCTACAATCCGAGCCTTCACCGGTGTTCAGCCAAACTTACTAACCGTACCCAGAGTTCGGTTTAATCCTACAATCTGGGCCTTCGAATGGGGTTCGGTGCAATCCTACAACCCATTTCCTGAGGTTTGGTTTAATCCTACAACCCAGGTCTCCACCGACGTTCGGCCAAACCTACTAGTCGTACTCAGAGTTCGGTTCAATCCTACAATCCGAGCCTTCACCGGTGTTCAGCCAAACTTACTAACCGTACCCAGAGTTCGGTTTAATCCTACAATCTGGGCCTTCGAATGGGGTGATTCACCCAGTTGTACCTTCGAAGAGGTTCATCGCTAACAACGGATACATTGTTAGGATCATCCGTCCTGAAAGTATCTTGTCACAACAATGTTGTGCATCGAATAAAATCATAAAGACAATGGGTGAATCATTTAGAGTATTTCATTAATTATGAATTACAAAAGAGAGAAAGAGAGATGAGTCGGGGTTATGACTCATTAGACCTTCTTGGTAAAACCCGATCTGGATTTGCTCTTATCACTCCGTTGTAACATTGGGGATTTCTCTCTTGCCACTGTTGCTTCCAAGTGTATTTCAATGCTCACATACTTGGATGCTTTCCTCCTGAATTCTTCGAAATTCATTGGAGGATTCTTTGCCAATGACATGGCAAAAGCAGAGCTTGCTTACAAAGCTTCTATTGCTATGTGCAATTAAAGTGCTTCTGCCAAGTTTGGAACAGCAGCTGCTTCCTTGTGAAACCTCTTCAAGAAGTCCTTGAGAGTTTCATGCTCCCCCTGCCTAATCTGAGCCAAGGTATGAGATGTTCTGGGAATATCACTGGAAATGATAAAGTGGTCCACAAACGCTGTTGCCATTTCTTCCCATGAGTTAATGGAACCTGATGGTAGCTTCCTGATCCAGCTAAGGGCATCATCAACAAGAGTCCGAGGGAACATCCTGCACATGACATCTTTATCTGCCCCCAGGTACATGGCTTCGAGTGTATAAGCATCAAGATGCTTAGTAGGATCAGTTTCACCACTGTATTTTTTTATGGAGAGAGGTTGAGTAGTCTGTAGGTGCTTAGGGATGCGTACACTCATAAGTCTCCTTGAAAAAGGGACTGTGAGCTTATAAGTTACTGGAGAGGCTGTCATCAGCCTCGTCTTCCCTTTAACAACTCTCTTATCAGAATCGTGGATCTGTTCCTTCCCTTCAAATGTGGGGATATTTGAATACTGGGGGGTAGAGGATTTTTCTCCCTCGGTTGTGTGATGTGTCCCCTTGATCAGAGACATGGCTCTCTCCTCCACGCTCTTTCTTTCACGTTTCAATTCCATCAGTTCCTCCATTAACTTTCTTATCATCTCATCCTTTAGATTTGGTGCTGAAACCTGCACCATTCTTCTTGAACTTTCCACAGGCGACTCGAGAGCTAAGTGCCTGTTCACTGGTTGTTCCTGGGCAGTGATGTCTTCCATGTGCCCATCTGGTTGGTTTCTGCCATTGCCTTCCATAATAAGAGACCAGGCTTCTTAAACGAGAAGTGGGAATAACTTTAACGAGTCCCACTGGGCGTGCCAATGATCTGTCCTGAACCGGGGTCTAAAGATCCGGACTCAAGTCAATCACAAACAGTATGTAAATACCGTATAGGAGACCGGATGTATGAGTATCCGGTATGAGTATCCGTTGTCCTTGAGCAGAGAGAACGGACTGGGCGTCCTGGAGGTCCTTCACACCAACCTAACGCGTTGAAGTGGGCGAATGGTGGTGTCACCTGCAAAGATTCTCCGACGCTCAAGTCAGTGATGATATTCCAAGTAAGGAATGTATTTCAGAGAGTAATTGTTCCTGAGAACAGTTAAAGATCCTTCACTTCATTAATGAAATGAGTTCATATACCTGATTGGCTCGTTTTTCGAGGACTCGTTAGTGGGGAACCATTAACTCCCATTAGCATTATTTAATTGCGTACTTGTCAGCATGATTGGGTCAAGTGGCTATTTTATATTGAGCATGGAGAATATAGACTAGGATTAGGGAACAAGTTGACCATCCCCGTGAGCAGAATTTGGCTCGTAGTGCAGGAAATTATTGATCGATCCCTGTAGCAATAATCCTTGTCTTTAGCACAGTGACGTGTGTGTTGTCCGGTGTCATGGTGTTATCCTGAACAACCGGTATAGGGAGAACGCCTGATACGGAATTACAGTCCGGATGTATACCGATGACACCGGTTACACGTTGATGTCTTGACAAAGACGTTGAAATATGTCTTGCAGATCGGATACCGGTATTGAGACCGGATCAATAATAATAATAATAATAATAATAATAATAATAATAATAATAATCATTTTCATAATTATAATTAGAATTGGAATCATAATAATAATAATAATAATAATAATAATAATAATAATAATAATAACAACAACAACAACAACAATAATAATAATAATTCTGATGATAATAATAATAATAATAATAATAATAATAATAACAATAATCATAATCATAATAATAATAACAATGGTATAAATGGTAACCTTTCATCATTATTTCCACATTCATCTCATTTTTCAAAACTTCCTCACTGGAATTCACATAGATACCCATGGTTCTTAATATTTTCACAATTCAATACCGATCATATCATTTAATTCATCATGGTTAATAATAATCAACACAGCCAATTAATCATATACATATCAATAAAAATGTATAAAACAAACATATAAACATTAAAACATTTAATTTAACAGCAATTCCTGAACCTGCCATGGAAAGGTGAGGACCAAAGGTACCTTAACCCTTTCCAAACACTCGGTTCCCCCACAGAATACCAGGGAATATACCCCCCAACCTTAATGGAGTTGAGTACGTTCTGTTATTTCCCTTGCTTCAGCTCACAGTGACGAGAAGAGAAAAATGAGAGAGAAAGAGACTTGTACGTAGAGAAGAAAATAAGAAAGAGAGAGTTTTTGCTGATTTTCATTGGTTCTGAGAGTTTAGACTTGGAAATGAGTTGTGGTATCAATTTAATAATGCAAAAGACAAGTGGGGGACAAGCTTTTTCATGATTGAAGATTAGGTGCGTTAATTATTGGAATAATGGAGATTTTTGGATAAAAAGAGAGCTGTAATTGACCATTTCTGCCGTCTACATACATGAGTTAGTATGATTGAAGTGAATATATATTAAAATATATAAAAGGTGCTATGATTGGAGTAAAAAGGTGCAATTCTTATAATGGAACGGCCCACTTGGCCATTAGGAATGGACATCACGTCAATGGATCCCATAAGTCGGTCAAGTTCTAGCTGGTGAGTGCATAAACCGGTCGGATTCCATATAGCAGTGATGTGAACACTGATGAGTGCTTAAGTCGGTCTCCATTGATCAAGTCCCCTTTCCATTCTGACGTTGGTCGGCTAATTGTTTCCAAGAGTTCCATCAGAGTCTCGTTCAGCATAGCTTCACTCGGAAGGGATTTCACTCGGAAGTGTTTCTACTTGAAACACTCGGTCGGCTTTTCCTTCTCTGGAGGAGACTCAGTCAGAATTTCCTCACTCAGACTCACTTAGAAAATATCTCACTCAGATATATATATATATATATATATATATATATATATATATTCGTCTGAAAATGTTCTCAGTCAGCCACTTTTGTTCGGAATTGGTTCACTCGGAAGCTATCCAGTCGGATATACTTCTGCCCGAAAGTACTTAAGGATCTTTCTTCACTCGAAAGTGCTTCTCTCGGGAAGTGCATAATTCAGAATTCATATGACCGAAGGTCATTCAGAATTTGTCACTCGGAAATGTTACAACTGAGGTCATTCAAAGTCAACCCTTATCTTTTTAAAGAAGTACCTCACCTGAAATGACTCACTCGGTATATATTTCAGTCGGCGTCAGGAAAGTTACACTCCACTCGGAGATAACCCACTCAGATATTTATTACTCGGAAATGAGCTTTCCTTCGATTGGACGTACTTCTCTCGGAAACGTTGCACTCAGAGAAGTTTCATTCGGAAATAAGGCACTTGACGATGTTTGACTCGGAAACGAGTCATTTGAAGATGTTTGACTCGGAAACGAGTCACTCGAAGGCGTTTGACTCGGAAACGAGTCACTCGGAGACCCTTGACTCGGAAACGAGTCATTCAAAGTCATTTGACTCGGAAATGAGTCATTCGAAGACGGGTCACTCAGACCTTTCACCCAGAAGTGGTTCTCTCAAACACACTTCACTCCAAATGTCTCCGAGGCCAGGATTCCACTCGGTAGTGGCTCTCTCGGTCATGTCTTACTCGAAAAACATAACCTTCACTCAGAATTTGAACGTTCCCTCAGAATTTCTCTTGGTCACTCGGAAACATAGCCTTCGCTCAGAATTTCTCTTGGCTACTCGGAACAGATCCCTTTCTTCACTCGGACAGTCTTATTTAAGACATGTTTCACTCGAAAAATGGGTAATATCATTAATGGTCTATATAAATTCCATGATTTTACACAAAAATGAAATTTTTGGGATATTACAAGCCATCCTCATGGTAGTTTATTCACTTATTAACACTTACAGACCTTCCATACTTCATAATTTACAAAATAAGACTGCTACTAAAAACAGGGATGTTACAAAAACAACAATACGCTCGTGCACTAAGCCGCCCTCCCACTGGACCCGCCTAGTGGAACCCCTTAATATTCCACATAGACAGCGATCGATATGCCATGGATGCAATGTAATGTAAATCAAATGCATTCTCACTCTGTGCATCCTAAATCCCACTCATCAAACATCATCATCATAATCACCAATACCACTATACACCTTAGTAGATTTCACCATTGTTGGTTTCATAGTCATTATTTTCAAGTTTTAATGTGGCATTTCCATCTCCACATATTTCACATATATTTCATATCATACACGTAAGTCAATACTTATAATCAGCCACTATGGTATTTCAATATCACATAATATTCATCAATATTATCACACTTTCATTTAGTGGATTTTCATCTCATTATTCATTACCATTGTCTCATGCTTACATATATATGTATATATATATATTTGTGTGGCATTCACCACATTTTCAATTTTATATTTCACACCACACATACAAGACCATGCTTGTATCACACACAATGGCATACAACAATTCATTAATATAAATATACACCTCTTTGTGCAAGAGAGTGCTCAACCTCATCATCTATCATATTTTAATGTCATTTATTTATCCCTTCATAAATTTCAAGTTCGTTCTAGGGTATATCTCATACCCTGCCATCACAATCTCATTATCATCCTCTCATCATTCTATTCCAGGTGGCAAATACATCATAATTCATTATTTTAATTCAGGTGGTAAATACATAATTAATTAATTCCCATGCACCAATCAACCTTAATCACCACCATGTTTTATCATCATCATGTTATTTCTCATACATCCCCACATTCGTCTCATGTTTACCTCATAATGCCAAGAAGGAGGGTCTAATATAAGCCTGCCACCATAAATAAACAGAACAATTCGATTCTGGGGAAAACTCGCTCGAGCGAGATTTATATCCGCTTGAGCGAGACAGGTCAGGTTCACTTGGGCGACCCCTTTCGCGTAGGCGAAATACATCCAGTAGCGTTTCCACGCTCACTCGCTCGGGCGAAGCACCATCACACTCGGTCACTCGCTCAAGCAAGAATTATCCAGTAATCAATTCCTTTAACACCTGCTTGAGCGAAGCACTAGCTCGCTTAAGCGAAATCCGACCAGAGGTCGTCCTTACCAACACTCGGTTTTCACTCTGCAATTCATTCAAAACCGACCGATCTCACTCGGTTGTCCACTCGGTAAAATCAATCAAAACCGACTCCCAACATTCAGGTTTCCACTCGGCAGAATTTCCCTGAAACCGGCTCAAAGCACTTAGGTTTTCCACTCAACAAAATAATCCTGACCGACCCATCATTCACTCAATCCTCCACTCGGCAAGATCAGTCCAGACCGAGTCCTCTCTCACTCAGTCTTCCACTCGGTAAATTCATTCCAAATTCGAGTCATCAATCAGTCTTTCACTCGGCAGTTTATTCCAAACCGACTCCCCTTCTATTGCAGACGGGTGAAGTTATTCCAGAGTACTTCTGGACAAACTCACACCGTATACCCCCATAGGTGCCATCCCACTCGGAATTGAACACTCGGACTCCACCATCAAGTTCCATTCAGAATTACTCTGACCTCTCATCACTCGGAGGAATTCACTAAGCTGTCTCACTCGGACCTATTTAAATCTTGTCCACTCAGAATATATAACTTTATTCACTCGGAAGCGGACTCCTAGAATACCTCAATCAGAACCATCACAATCACTCTCCCCTCGGGAGAGGTTCATTCGGGATTTTCCACTCTTGAATAATTAGACCTATCATTACTCGGGGAATTCTCTCGCTAAGATCCCACTCGGAATAGGTTTATTAAAATGGATTTCTCTTAGAACACATTTCTCTCGGATTCCTTTTAAGCCTTCACCACTCGTAAAAAGGCCCAATGGCTATAGCCTCACTCGGAACGACTCACACAATATTCCACTCGGGAGGTCCCGTCTCAGACATAGCTCGCTCGGGATTTCACTCAGAAATTCACCACCTAATGAAATTATTAAGACTCCAGCTCGGACAGAATTCGTCCAGTACCTCATCCATTCATGACTCACTCGTCTCGCTTGAGCGGAAGGCTAGCTCGCTTGGACGAGATTGGTCCAGAAGCTAATTCTCTGAAGCAGGGGACTCTCGCTTGGGCGAGATCCTATCTCGCTTGAGCGAGACTACCAGGACATATGCAGAATTAGCAATTCTTACAACTTAACTCATGAATTCTCACTCTGGGCCAACTGATTCACCACCATTACATCATACACAGCACATAAAGCATATAACTTTCTCTGCCCATTCACACTCGGAAATTCCTCATTCCAACTTATCAATTATTCTTACTTATTTAATCTTACGAGAGGAAGATTTTAACTACACTCCACATTACTCCCTCATTCATCTTTCCACATAACCACTTCAAAACAATTCTTTATAATTCGTGTGGTTCATTCATTCATAGTTTATCACCCTCATTTAGTTCATGTCCAACCAAGGGACCATCAGGCACTTATTGTCAATATTATATAAATACATACATTTTCATAACAATCAACATAAGCCAAGCCATCATTCATCACTTCATCAAATTAATCATATAAGAAATTCATGGAAAGGCATTGCATGAGTTCAACATATACATAATTAACAATGATATCACTCATGTAATTTGAAATTCAAACTCCTCTCCTACCTCGAGAGAAGAAATCGAAATTCCAACGCTCCGATTGCTTTGATCATTATGCATCATCGTCCCGAATACAATCCTATCCATAATTACACATACACATGTAATCAATAAATCATCACAAAACATCACTTCTCTTAACTTATGATCAAGTCCTAGACTTGTCTAAGCTCCAATTCCATATACCCATGTTAGGCTTCGGGAATTCCTTTCCCCAAAGCTAAGATTCTCCAAGTCTTAAGGGTTAAACAAATCCAACAACATCAACACTTAAGATTCATCCCTCAAATCAACATACCTATATACATGCATATATCTTCATATGCAACTCATGACTTAGTTCACCATTTTATCACATCAATATTCAACTTCTATCCTTCAAATATTCATTTCTATATATAACATCATTCCAAGGTACCAAAATCATCAAGTGGGTCAAAATCCCTAAATTATTAATAGTTAGGGTTCCCTTTCCAAACATTCAAGCCTAGGGTTTCCATTTTCACCCACATGCAAGGTTTCTAACATCACCATCTTCAACTCAACAACCACAAAACCATAAATAAAACAAGGTGGAGGTAAGAAATCTTTACCTCAAGCTTAAGCTCCACCAAACAAAAATAAAGTGAGGAAGAGGGAGGAGATGATCCCACAAGCTCCCAAGCTCCATTGATGCCTCACATTCCCAAACTCATATCTTGATTTTAGTAAGAGGTAGAAGAAGAAGGAGTGTGGGATAGTTTTGGAACTAAGGGAAAATGAAGAAGAAAAGAAATGAAGAGTGAATGGAGGAAGAAAGCACCCCATGGTGATAAGGAGAAAGATAGAGGAAATTTTAGTGTAAATTGGGTATTACCCAATGGGCAAAAGAGTGTATCAAGTTGCTTTTACCAATGGTTAATAATTCCCCATTATCCAACGGGTAAAAGAACCAAGTGATAAGGAGAAAGAGGCCATGGTGATAATGGAAGGAGAAAAGGGAATTTTGGTTTTCTTTTAATTCCAATTGGTTCGTATTTTCCCCGGTTATTATCATACATCGAGTCCAATTAATTATTTCCTTGACACCAAAAATCATTTTAAATATACCATCTTAACCACAATAATTTTCCAAATATTCTAGACCCGTCAAACATCTAATTAAATAACATGGGTCCCACATCACCAGTAATTCCTCCGGTTCCGGTTAGTCTTAATTTATCGATAATTCATCTCTAATGTCTAACAACATCTCCCATAATTATTTGACCATAAACAATCAATTATCATCATCCAATAAATTTATTTTATTTAAAAATCTAGAATGTTACATAAACCGAAGCAATCACGGCCTTGGCACAATTCTATGACCCACCCCTCCATTGTTTCACATTTAGAAACTTTTAACTGGCACCTTCTATAGAAGAATACGAACAGATTATGGGGATGCCGGTGGAAGGACAGATCCCTTATCTCTATCTCGACCATCATGTAACCGTCGCTTCTGTCTCCCGTATTTTGAAAATCCATCCTGAGACATTAAAAGCGCACAAATGAATAGAAATCAAGTTCCCGATTTTACTCGGGAATTTCTTGAGAAACACATGCAGGTTTTGGCGGATAGGAAGAATGGGAAGCCATCATGGACACCTTAGCGCTTACTATCTACGAGGTTGTCTTGTTCCCTAACTTGGATAACTATGTAAATTATGATGCTATCAATATATTCACCGCTCGCAAACACAGGCTTGAGAATCTAGTTACAGTAATGCTGGCTAATGTGTATTGCACCATGGACTTCTGTCACACGCAAGGGGGGAAGAGGATCATTTATTGCTTACCTGTTTTGCATGTGTGGCTTATATCTCATGCCTACCATCAAGTATGCAAGGCTGAGTGTCCGGTTTCTGATCTGAAATTGTGTCAGTTGGCAGTAAAGAATGGGCGTGAATAGGTAAATCATCTTGTGGGTCTTACATCTGAGAAGGTCAGATGGTATCCTCAATGGCTAGAGGTCAATTCAATCATTCATCATTGCGGAAGCTACCCTAATGTTCCTCTTATTGGCACGATAGGGTGCATCAACTATAATCCTGCCATAGCCAAGTGGCAGTTGGCCTATCCTTTGCTTGGGCCGTTAAATGAAGAGCTGCTCATTCCTTTCATTTTGTATTATACGAAAGGAGACTACACATCTGCCGTGTGGGACATAGCCAATGTGTGGAAGAAAGTCCACAAGATGGGAAAGGAATTAGGGGCGCGGAGCCACACTGTGGGGGCAGAATACCATGAATGGGTCTTAAATAGGATTTCCATTGTAAAATTACCCTTCAGAAGTCCCCCTTACCAGTCTACAAGCATTCTCGCTCCACCACTCATCATAAAGGACAAAGCCACCCAGGCTTTGAAGGCTTAGATAGAGGAGTTGACGGCTAAGAATCAAAAGCTAGAAGAAGATCTTTTGAGGTGTCAACAAGAATGTGCTCTTCAGAAGAAAGAAAATTCAAAAGGAAGACGGGCCATGGATGAGATGCGAAAAAAACGGAAGATCGAAGAAGATTATAGGGCGAAACAAGACCAATGCCTTCGTGCAGCCAATTCTCAACTTAAAATGAAAGGCCAGTAAAGTGATGCTATTCTAGCCAAAAGACAGTTTCTAAAAGACGTGCTGGTACAATCCAAAGAAAGGGAAAAAGGAGACTTTAGTACAGAAAGGGATGCTATAATCCCAGGTCCATAAATTGGAGCAACAGCTTGATGAAGTAATGAGAGCCTGTGAGCGGGAGATAAATAATGAACGACAAAATGCCATCGATGTTGAGCAACGTTGCCAAAAGGCCACACGTCTTTTAGAAGTTGAATTGGCACGACAGGACGAAGTCATTCATTCATGGATGGATCGCTTCGCCAACCTAGCATACTTAGCCAATAGAGTCCTGGAAGATCTTCCATCAATGCTGAAACAGGCTGAAGGGATGATCAATCCTCTCTCCACCCTAAAAGAAATTTCATCATTTTTGAATTATTATCAAGAAAGAATTTGTAAAATGATTGCCATGATTGCCCAGGCCAGGAATGGCTAAAATGTTGTAATCAAACCTTTCTAGCGACATTGTATCTTCACGGAAGTATAGAATGATGAACTATTTTGCCTCCACGATTTGTCTCATGTTAATTTTCGCTTTACCGCTTTACCTAGTACTTTTGAACGCGACATTCTGAGGAACGGTCAGAGGATACACGCTGAATTCGGAATTGCATCCTGTGCATATCTTTCTATCTTTGTTTTATCGTTTCCTTTAACTATTTTTTTTTATTTTTCTAACAAATCTTTATGTTCCTTTAGACATTACAGGTAAACACCCCTACGGGACTAGGCTCAGAAAGAAACTCATGGCTGAAATAGAATAAGAGAATGAGATTTTGAAAGTCGAACTCAGTCAGTTGAAGGAACAAATGGTCGAGCTGGCCAAGCTTCTAGAGAAGAGAGTCACGGAAGGGGGTTCTTCAACGGGAATTGAAGATGCTAGGGAACAACCGCCTACCCCACGACACCCTCAGGGTCCGTCCGGGGAACCTAATCCTAACCTGACAATGCCTCCCCTTACTGTTCACATAAGGAGACAAAACTCTGCTGACATCCAGCAGCATACCTTTGTGGATGCGGAGGGTAATTGTAACATCCTGGATAATTATGGAAAATTTTGTGAAGAGGAAAATATTAAAAGATTGTTTTTAGGAATTTATTTGATGTGTGATTAAAAGGAGGAGGTTTAATTAAAGAATTATAAAGGAAAAAAGGAGAAATAACCGGCTAAGAAGGTAACCGGTTGGAGATGACCGGTTGTGCAGGTGACCAGTTGCCATGGGTATTAAAGAAAGGTTTCTTTCTCTTCCTTTAATTATTCATCCTCTCGCGAGAAGCTTCTTATTCTTCTTTACCTGTTTCGTTTCTCCTTCTCTGTCCTCCATCGACGAAGAGCTAGTGGTGGAACGAACACTGGTGAAACGCGTAAGAAGGCTGCTGCTGGAATGGTGATGGAACGGTGAACCTAGGAACTATTGAGGCATGGAACAGAGATAAGGGGGAATTGAGCATTTGTTCCCTCTGTGCATACAACCAGTCTTCTTCTTTTCATCAGCCACGGTTATGGTGTCTTGGAGTCTTGAAGTCCTCCACTACTGGTGAGGGTCGGAGCTGTTCAAGGGAGAGAATAGCGTTGTGTCTTGGAGGCTTGGAATCCTCCGTTGTCTTGCATGCAGAGCGTGGAGTGTTATGGGGGCAAAGCTGTTTGAGAGGGTGAACGGCTCGGAGCTCCTCCAAAGCAGAGTGCTGTGTTGGACGACTGAAAGCAGGGTCACTTAATTAAGAAGAAGCGGTCAGAGAGCAATCGATCGGAATGGAGAGCTCGAGGATATTCTGGAAGCTTTATTCCAGGTAAGGGGGTGTTCGGGTTATAATTAATTAGAATTTGACACTGTCTGAGTCATTGTAATGACTATGAACCGAGTGAGACTTGATGCCGAGTGAAAACTGTATGTGTGTATGAATGTTTAATGCTGTGATAATAGAGATGGTGCTGGGTGAAAGTTATGAATGTACGTATGAATGCACACCGATCGGTTTAGGATCGCGTGTGTGTGTGTGACTTTGCTGAATGAAATTTGAGAATGTATGAGTATGCATGTGTGTAAGCACCGATCAGTTTCTGATCGAGTGTATGCGACGAGGAGTATTTGATGTTGTGATAATTGTGATGATGCCGAATGAATTGTATATGAATGTGAAAGTTAATGTATATGTATGTATGTATATGGACACCGATCGGTTTTCGATCATGTGTGTGTGGCTTGAGCCGATTGAAAGTTGTAATGTGAAGTCGGGTTTGACAAGCAGGTCACCCGAGTGATGTTGTTAATGAGTCGGGTTTGACAAGCAGGTCGCCCGAGTGATAATCTGATGGATGGACTTGACAAGTCGGTCGCCCTGTGATGAGAGCACATGCCAGTTTCTGGTAGTTGTATTTGTTGATTGATGATGATATGAAATGTGATTATGTGGTATGGGATGGCCGACGGTATATGTTACCCTTGTTTCTGGCTTCAGTGGTCAAGCAGGACCCAGTTGAGCTACCCAGAGGTCTATGACCCAGTGGTTGAGGGGGAGTCAAGCAGGACTCGGTGAACCAAGCAGGGTTCACGGGGTGTCAAGTAGGACCCCCAGCTGAAGGCCAATCCTTTAGTATCCGGATACTAGGCGTTGATTTCATGAGAGTCAGTTGTGACATTTGATGATTTGATAATTTTGCCGAGTATGAATTGTCATATTGATGAATGAGAATTTGATATAATTGCTGAGTATGATTTGATGTATTTGTTGAGTGATTTATTAGATTTACCGAGTGGTAAATTGTAATTGCCGAATGGGTTATTTGTTACGATTGCCGAATGAGATTTGTTATACTTGCTGAATGAGTTAATTGCCGAGTGAGGTAACTGTTGAGTATGTATTATAATGCCGAGTATGAATTATTATACTTGCTGAGTAAGATGTCATATTTTTCGAGTAAGAATTGATGAGTATGATGTTATATTTGCCGAGGGAAATTTATTGTATTTGATATGTGAATTGATATAAATACTGAGTGTGGTTGGCTAGAATTGCCGAGCATAATGGTTATAATTGCCGATTGAGAAATGAAATAAGTGCCGAGTGTTAATTGCTATGATTGCCGAGTGTGAGTGTATTGCTGACTGTGAGTAAATGCCGAGTTAAATGTGCAGTTTGAGAATAGAGGAATCGGACATAGTTTATACTTGTATTTTATTTAAATTCCGTTCTAGATTAATTATGATGCTAAACACTCACCCTTATTGTGGTTTATATTTTTAGTAACCAGTGACAGGGAAGAGGTTGAAGCCATGGAGATGCGCCAAGCGGAGGATTGATGCCAAGGCACTGAGTGAAACAGAATGAATTGTGTAATATATATATATATATATATATATATATATATATATTGAGTTTTTCGAGTGTTTGATGATGTTGACTGTATGATTATGAATTCGTGATGTTATGAATCGGTGTTTAATTTATGAATGAATTTGCATTGTAGCAGAGTTGATCTTCTGGTGAATCTAGCTGAGTGGATTCCTTATCCGAGCGAGGGCTTATTAAACTAATGCCCATTTGAGTATCTTTCTTCCTTTCTGAGAGAAGAATAACCGAGAGACCCATTTCTGAGTGGAGATTAGGGTGTCTCCGAGTGAGCAATGGCTGAGACTTCAAGTAAAGAGATAAGAGTACTTCCGAGTGAAGACTAGAGAAACTCCGAGTGAAGGTGAGAAGGTTTCTGAGGGAGTTATGCCGAGAGATACTTTTCCGAGTAAGTAAGGATTGGGTGATTTCTGAGTGATGTCAGATCGAGGGAATATTTGTTGAGTGAAGGTTAAGCCATGTCCGAGTAAGAGATACCCGAGTGCACCTAATTCCGAGTGAAACCCAATTGGTCGGCTCTTCTTGTAGGTTGTTGTTCGCTCAAGTTCAAGATCAGCACTCGCTCAAGCGAGCCGACACTCGCTTAAGCGAATCAGGGGCTCGCTCAGGTGATTGACCCCTGACTCCGTTTCCCTTCTTTCGTTATTTCTAAATAACTAATTTATTAACGAATGTATTTCGGGCCTATTTCAGTCGGTTATTACTATTTTAAATATGATTTTATTATTTTGAATATATTTAATAGATGTAATTATTATTTTATATTGAGACCGAGTGGATTTTTATTAAAAGTAAAAAATCTATTGTGAAAAAAAATGAGAAAATTGACGAGGGTCGTCACAGTAATGCTATACCCTTTCCGTTATATGGCTTGCCACCAGGGTATTTTCCCCCGCTCCAAGAGGAGCCTAACTATCAGGAGCCGGTTCCTCACACCACTCAACCAAACATTCCACCCATCCGGGAATTTCAAACGGCTCAAGTCCAAACATAAGCTACCCAGACACATTCTACCCAACCTGTCTACATAACCCAAGCTATTACCAGACCTCACACTACCCTATTAAACACTAACCCGACACACGTCCACCAGTCATCTGGGTATACAAGTCATCACGTTACCACTGGTCTGAGTGCTACTGCTGCTACCCAAGAAGAGAGGATAGAAATCTTGGAAAGAAGACTGAGAGCAATGGAGGGGGTGGAAGGATTTGGGATGGGAAGTGCTGCAGAACTTTGCTTAATTCCCGATTTCGTTATCCCTCCCAAGTTCAAGATGCCAAAATTCGATAAATACCTGGGGTTAACCTTCCCGAAGAATCATCTTACCATGTATTGCCGGAAGATGGCATCACATGCTTCTAACGACCCTCTGTTGATTCATTGCTTCCAGGAAAGCCTGGCTGGAGCAGCCCTCACTTGGTATAACCATCTTGAGTGGTCTCGTATACGCTGCTGGAAAGATTTGGCAGATGCTTTCATGCAACAGTACAAGTACAATCTGGACATGGCACCAGATAGAGTATGTAACATCCTGCTTTTAATAATAGCTCTATTTTGTAAATTATGAAGCATGGAAGGCTTGTAAGTGTTTATTAATGAATAAAAACACTTTATGAATGGTTTATAATACTCCAAAAATTTCATTTTTGGGTATAATTATAGAAATTACATAGATCTATTTTGATAAGATCCAATTTCCGAATGAAAGATTGAAGGTAGAGGAGTAAATTGAATGAGATTGGAAGAAACATTATAATCCGTTCTGACCTCCAAGGCTAGGACGACCTCAAGGTTCCAAAGGGGAAGAACGGATAACAATAAATGCCACATCACACCGGACAACCGGTGTGGATAGGATTATCTTTTATGTTGCACACCGGATCAACACTTTACCAAATGAGCTGTAGGATGGATGACCTTAAACCGACATTCAAGACCGGAATTGAGTTCGTCCAAGAAAAGAAGATAACAATAAAAGAGTACGGTTTTCCTAAGTGGAAAGCTTACTAATTGTCCACAAGACTGAGTGACGTCTTGCTGGTTGCTGGACGGTATAGTTTTCCGAACTGTTGGCTATTAGACGTTGTTACTTACTTACTGATTAGTTGGATGATGTTCGAACTGTTCTTTATTGGCGGAGTAAATCTTAGGCGGAGTCACGTACCTTGACAGAGTAAAATTTAGGCGGAGTCACGTATCTTAGCGGAGTAAAGCTTAGGCGAAGTCACGCACCCTGGCGGAGTAATGAGTTTAAACAGGGTCACACGTTTTAACAGAGTAATAAGCATAGACGAAGTCTCATGCCTTGGCGGAGTAATAAGATTAGGCGGAGTCACACGCTTTGACGGAGTAATAAGCCTGGACGGGGTCAAATGCTTGACGGAGTAGTAAATTTAGGCGGGGTCACACGTCTGGCGGAGTCATAAGCATTGACGGGGTCAAATGCCTTGGCGGAGTAACGTGAACATCTTTTAGAACATGGACCTCTTAAGATACACTCGACACCGCCCTTCACATTCAATACCGCCCTCACTCCATACCGCCCTCACACTCAAGACCACCCTCCACACTACTCTCACACAGCTGACTTCAGTTCAGGTGAGACCGGATGAATTTAGTTCGGATTATCATTAATGAACACCAGACGGCTTCAAGGATGGTTAACTCAGCTTTCCTTAGAACGGATATACACACCGGATGATTTTGAACCGATGTGCAAGACCGGATGCTCAACCGGACTTGGAAATAGAATTCTGGTCGGTTTTGAAGTGCAGAAGTAACTTTTTGACCCTTTTCTTGTCTTTTAGGCATTATTTATAATATCTTTGAATCCCACTAATAGCACTAGTACGTAGGACGGCTAGTGATGAGCACTAAGATAGCCACCTTCTATTATTAATTCTCCATTATCTCCACTAAGTTGCAATCACGGGAAAGCTTGTCTCCCCACTTACTTTTGCTTTATTAAACTAACATACCACTGATTCTGAAACTCCCAATTATTCTTCTCCATCAACACACCTTCGAATAGAACCAGGACAGCCAGGAGACCTCTTTTCCAATCAGCTAAAAGTCTTCAAACCAAGTAAGAGGGGACAGGGTTGTGAATATTTATGAAATGGGTAGAGTTGTATGCTGTTCTAGGATTCCAGTTTTTAATTCGTAACTTGTTGCTAAATTTTGAAGCTGAAAACGTATGAATTTGACTCTGACTTCTTCATGAAAGTTGTAGATCTTTTTGCTATGTGAATTTTGATACCTGATTCAACTGATTTGGATATGTATAGCAAAAGTTATAGCCTAAATGCTACAGCATGTTCGTATGGAAGATTTATCCTTTGTTTTGCGTATATATTGATTTACTGGGAACTGTACGTACATAATCAGCCTTAGATGTCTTCATGAATGTTGTAGATAATTAAGTTGTGGATTTTTAGAAAGTGGTTTCACATCAAAATAATTTTTGTAGCTCAAGTTATGCTCAAAATACTGATGTATGTGCAAGCTGAAATTCTGAAATTTTAGAGTTTTGGAAAATCCGAATCTTGTTTTCAATACTGGGAATTTTGTGGTATGAATTAGTTGTTGGTGTCTTCATGAAAGTTGTAGATAACTATGTTAAGAGTATTTTAGAACTAGTTTCATGTTAAAATCATTTGTGTAGCTCTAAAAACGTTGAAAATACTAATACATGTACGTTTTGAAAACTCACCTGGAGGCAGTGTTGTATTTTGTGAATAAATGGTATTTCTGCTTAGAATTTGAAATTATGATCTTCATGAAAATTGTAGATATTTGGATTAAGATTAATTTAGAACTGGTTTCATGTCAAAATCACGTTTGTAACTCCAGATATGTTTTAAATAATAATCTGTGTACATTTTGGAAAACTTATCTTGAGGCAGTATGATATTTCGTGAATAAGTAGTACTTCTGTTCAGAATTTGAAACTGTGTTCTTCATGAAAGTTGTAGACAATTATGTTATTAAACTACAGAAAGTGGAATCACCTAAAAAGGAGTTGTTTTGCTCATGTTATGACTGTTTTACTAATGTATGTCGCTGTTTGGAAATGCTGAAATTTACTTATGATGGTTATTATGGATAAAAATGATGTTCTCTCTATGAGTAATGATTTATTTTTGAATTCCTGAGTGATCATGAATTATTATAAATGCTGTTGAGTGTCACACAATTAGAATATTATGATGGTGATTAATTACGAATGACATAATTAATTTATATGTACATGAATGCCTTGTGGTTATTGACAAGTGTGGTTGAAACAGTAAATCCATGATTTTATGAATTATTATGTCTATTGTGTCCCTTGAGGACTTGTATTATCCAAGAGGTTTTGGAAATGTGAATATCATGGTATGTTAAATGATAAAGAGAATTAAAGGCATTCATGCATCATAAGCATTCGGACGCACCATGGAATTTAGGGGTTCCATGATTGCCTACCCTGGTGGGGGGTTACTCTATGATGAGTTAAGCCCTATTATGTTGTGTGCCATGGAGTGTAGGGATTCATGGTTTATGCAAAAGTCCTACTTTGATATTGTGTACTTCGGTACTTGAGCGCCATGAAGTATAGGGATTCATGGTATATGCTAAAGCCCTATTTGTGTCTCTATGAGACTTTTACTGCAGTATTCCCACCAAGACCAAATGGATCCAGCATGACATCATTTGACTAATTATATATCTATTAATGGACTTGTTTGGCATACTCATCATATCATTATGAATTGCTGATTGTGTTTGTGCAATTTTATCTATTTTATATTTATTCTATATTCTGTCTCACTCTTACATTAATTTTTACAGTGAGTGACACGCAGAATGCAGAGTGATGCTATGATGGATGTCTATTTGTTATATTAATTGAACTTTGAATTTATGGGTTGTAATAAATGTAATATGTCATGTACTATTATCTTCACAATCGTTCTTCCGCTACTTAAATATTTTCTTGGATTTAATTATTCACGACTAGTATGTTTGATAATTCTTCCGCTGTTATTAATTGTTATATATATAAACTCTGAATTAAATTTATAATTTTAAAATGATCTTTCGAAAATGCGAAAAATTTATTTGGAAAATTACACGGGACGTTACATGTTGGTATCAGAGCATTTTCAAAAAAATTCAGGACCAATTGTTATAACTTGAGCTATTTCTCGACATAATATGTGGAATGTTTGATTTCTTACTTGATAACATGCTAAATGTGTACTATATGATTTGTGCCTGACTGATTAATTGTGAAAAGATTTGTTTTGATTACCGCTTGATGATATGATAAATATGTGATATGATTGATTGCTTAACTGATAAACTGTAGAATAATGATAATTATATAGTATTTATATATGATATATTATCCCTTAGAATTGGTATAAACCAAACTACGAATATAGGATGGCAAGAAACAACAACAACAACAACCACGATATGGCAGCAGCTTTCAACCGCTTAGCTGAAGCCATAGAACGACAAAACCAACCAAGGAGCACCGGAGAACTCCATGGGTTAGACCGCTTCTTGAAGAGAAAGCCTTCGCAATTCAAGGGAGGCTACAATCCAGAGGCAGCATACTTATGGATTAAGGAAATGGAGCACATTTTCCGAGCCTTGCCCTGCACAGAATTTGAAAGGGTGGAGTGTGCCACTTATATGATGGTCGAGGAAGCAGAAAACTGGTGGATACATGCCAGAACTCGTATGATTGAAACTGACAGACCTTTGAACTGGGTCAACTTCAAAGACTGTTTCCTAGAGAAATATTTTCCGACAAGTGTGAAAAACCGAAAAGAGCTGGAATTTATGGAACTGAAACAAGGCTCGATGTCCGTTGGAGAATATGCTGCAAAGTTTGAAGAACTAGCTCTCTTTTACCCTCCTTTTCAACAGACTGGTGCCGAAGAATCGAAATGTGTTAAATTTGAGAACGGACTGAATCTGGAAATCAAAGAAGCGATTGGGTACCAAGAAATTCGGAATTTTCCTATTCTGATCAACAAATGCAGAATTTTTGAAGAAAATCACCAGGCCAGACTGGCACATGAAAAAGCCAATAGACAACTGAAACCTCAGTCAGTTGATTTCAAAAGAAGAGGATCGTTCTATCCAAATCGCTCTAGAGGCGGATCATCATCATCGTCATCTTTTGATAGACGCAATAACATGAGGTGTCTTAAGTGTGGAGGTAATCATCATGTACGTGATTGTAACAGACGTCTTGAAGAAGTCACTTGCTTCCGATGTAACCAAAAAGGACACATCAGTCCAAATTGTCCGCAGAATAATCAAAACAACAACAGGAACACTATGAGTGAACCAAGAGGCTCTAGTTATCAGAGAGGCCGAGGAGAAGACACACGTACTGCCCAACTTCCAAAACAGAACAGGGAGTCCACAAATCAGAGGTTGCAACAAACAGCTGGGAGAGTCTTTACCATCAGCGGTTCAGAGGCAGATCAAGCTGATGACCTCGTACAAAGTAAGTGTGACATTAATGGTACAGTCCTATCTGTGTTATTTGATTCTGGTGCTACGTATTCTTTCATTTCTGATGAGTGTGTTAGACGCCTTCGATTACCTGTGAAGCCTATGACATATGATCTGATTGTTTCTACTCCCACCGGTACACAACTTAGAACTGCTAAGGTGTGTAACGAATGTTCTATACTCATAGAAGGTAGACGTTTTCTTGTCGATCTTGTTTGTTTACCTTTGAAGGATCTGGACGTGATTCTGGGGATGGACTGGTTATCGACAAATCGAGTCTTGGTGGATTGTCACAACAAGACCGTGATATTTCCATCAGAAAATCTAAATTCTGACAACCTCAGGACCTATATACTACAAGGTGAAAGTCAATTGTTTGCTTTATTCACTCTTTACAAAGAAGATGGTGAACCTAAAGCAATTGAGATACTAGTTGTTTCTGAATTTCCTGAGGTATTTCCTGAGGATGTCTCAAGTTTACCTCCAGAACGTGAGGTAGAATTCTCCATTGATTTAATTCCAGGAGCAGAACCAGTGTCTAAAGCTCCGTACCGTATGGCACCAATTGAACTGGCTGAACTGAAGAAACAGTTTCTTCAGTTTGGAAGTTTGGAATATGGTGGTAGTTGGGAACAGTTTCTTCCATTGATTGAATTCACGTATAATAATAGCTACCACAGCAGTATTGGTATGGCTCCATTCGAAGCATTGTATGGTAGGAAGTGTCGAACGCCACTATGTTGGTTAGAAACTGGTAAAAGTTTGGCGTTAGGACCTGAAATTGTGCAGCAGACTACTGAACAGATAGAAATGATCAGAGAAAAGATGAAGGCATCTCAAGACAGACAAAAGCAGTATTATGATAAAAGGAGGAAACCACTTGAATTCCAAGTCGGTGAGCATGTATTTTTGAAGGTTTCACCTCACAAAGGGATTGGCCGAGCCTTGAAGAGTAAGAAATTGAGTCCGAGGTTCATTGGACCATATGAGATCCTAAAGAGGGTTGGTACAGTGGCATATCAGATTGCACTTCCTTCTCACCTGGCAAATCTACACAATGTATTTCACGTATCACAGCTGAGGAAGTACGTACAAGATCCCAACCACGTGATTGCTACTGATGATATTGAGGTTAGAGAGAATCTGACCATCTCCACAGAACCTACACAGATCCTAGAAAGATCGAGCAAACGTTTGAGGAACAAGAATGTACCACTGGTAAAAGTTGCATGGAAACAAGGAACTGATGTAACTCTGACTTGGGAGCGAGAAGATGATATGAGGACACAATATCCAGGATTGTTTCACTGAGGAGCGCGTTAAATTTCGAGGACGAAATTTTTATTAGGGTGGGAGAATTGTAACATCCTGCTTTTAATAATAGCTCTATTTTGTAAATTATGAAGCATGGAAGGCTTGTAAGTGTTTATTAATGAATAAAAACACTTTATGAATGGTTTATAATACTCCAAAAATTTCATTTTTGGGTATAATTATAGAAATTACATAGATCTATTTTGATAAGATCCAATTTCCGAATGAAAGATTGAAGGTAGAGGAGTAAATTGAATGAGATTGGAAGAAACATTATAATCCGTTCTGACCTCCAAGGCTAGGACGACCTCAAGGTTCCAAAGGGGAAGAACGGATAACAATAAATGCCACATCACACCGGACAACCGGTGTGGATAGGATTATCTTTTATGTTGCACACCGGATCAACACTTTACCAAATGAGCTGTAGGACGGATGACCTTAAACCGACATTCAAGACCGGAATTGAGTTCGTCCAAGAAAAGAAGATAACAATAAAAGAGTACGGTTTTCCTAAGTGGAAAGCTTACTAATTGTCCACAAGACTGAGTGACGTCTTGCTGGTTGCTGGACGGTATAGTTTTCCGAACTGTTGGCTATTAGACGTTGTTACTTACTTACTGATTAGTTGGATGATGTTCGAACTGTTCTTTATTGGCGGAGTAAATCTTAGGCCGAGTCACGTACCTTGACAGAGTAAAATTTAGGCGGAGTCACGTATCTTAGCGGAGTAAAGCTTAGGCGAAGTCACGCACCCTGGCGGAGTAATGAGTTTAAACGGGGTCACACGTTTTAACAGAGTAATAAGCATAGACGGAGTCTCATGCCTTGGCGGAGTAATAAGATTAGGCGGAGTCACACGCTTTGACGGAGTAATAAGCCTGGACGGGGTCAAATGCTTGACGGAGTAGTAAATTTAGGCGGGGTCACACGTCTGGCAGCGTCATAAGCATTGACGGGGTCAAATGCCTTGGCGGAGTAACGTGAACATCTTTTAGAACATGGACCTCTTAAGATACACTCGACACCGCCCTTCACATTCAATACCGCCCTCACTCCATACCGCCCTCACACTCAAGACCACCCTCCACACTACTCTCACACAGCTGACTTCAGTTCAGGTGAGACCGGATGAATTTAGTTCGGATTATCATTAATGAACACCAGACGGCTTCAAGGATGGTTAACTCAGCTTTCCTTAGAACGGATATACACACCGGATGATTTTGAACCGATGTGCAAGACCGGATGCTCAACCGGACTTGGAAATAGAATTCTGGTCGGTTTTGAAGTGCAGAAGTAACTTTTTGACCCTTTTCTTGTCTTTTAGGCATTATTTATAATATCTTTGAATCCCACTAATAGCACTAGTACGTAGGACGGCTAGTGATGAGCACTAAGATAGCCACCTTCTATTATTAATTCTCCATTATCTCCACTAAGTTGCAATCACGGGAAAGCTTGTCTCCCCACTTACTTTTGCTTTATTAAACTAACATACCACTGATTCTGAAACTCCCAATTATTCTTCTCCATCAACACACCTTCGAATAGAACCAGGACAGCCAGGAGACCTCTTTTCCAATCAGCTAAAAGTCTTCAAACCAAGTAAGAGGGGACAGGGTTGTGAATATTTATGAAATGGGTAGAGTTGTATGCTGTTCTAGGATTCCAGTTTTTAATTCGTAACTTGTTGCTAAATTTTGAAGCTGAAAACGTATGAATTTGACTCTGACTTCTTCATGAAAGTTGTAGATCTTTTTGCTATGTGAATTTTGATACCTGATTCAACTGATTTGGATATGTATAGCAAAAGTTATAGCCTAAATGCTACAGCATGTTCGTATGGAAGATTTATCCTTTGTTTTGCGTATATATTGATTTACTGGGAACTGTACGTACATAATCAGCCTTAGATGTCTTCATGAATGTTGTAGATAATTAAGTTGTAGATTTTTAGAAAGTGGTTTCACATCAAAATAATTTTTGTAGCTCAAGTTATGCTCAAAATACTGATGTATGTGCAAGCTGAAATTCTGAAATTTTAGAGTTTTGGAAAATCCGAATCTTGTTTTCAATACTGGGAATTTTGTGGTATGAATTAGTTATTGGTGTCTTCATGAAAGTTGTAGATAACTATGTTAAGAGTATTTTAGAACTAGTTTCATGTTAAAATCATTTGTGTAGCTCTAAAAACGTTGAAAATACTAATACATGTACGTTTTGAAAACTCACCTGGAGGCAGTGTTGTATTTTGTGAATAAATGGTATTTCTGCTTAGAATTTGAAATTATGATCTTCATGAAAATTGTAGATATTTGGATTAAGATTAATTTAGAACTGGTTTCATGTCAAAATCACGTTTGTAACTCCAGATATGTTTTAAATAATAATCTGTGTACATTTTGGAAAACTTATCTTGAGGCAGTATGATATTTCGTGAATAAGTAGTACTTCTGTTCAGAATTTGAAACTGTGTTCTTCATGAAAGTTGTAGACAATTATGTTATTAAACTACAGAAAGTGGAATCACCTAAAAAGGAGTTGTTTTGCTCATGTTATGACTGTTTTACTAATGTATGTCGCTGTTTGGAAATGCTGAAATTTACTTATGATGGTTATTATGGATAAAAATGATGTTCTCTCTATGAGTAATGATTTATTTTTGAATTCCTGAGTGATCATGAATTATTATAAATGCTGTTGAGTGTCACACAATTAGAATATTATGATGGTGATTAATTACGAATGACATAATTAATTTATATGTACATGAATGCCTTGTGGTTATTGACAAGTGTGGTTGAAACAGTAAATCCATGATTTTATGAATTATTATGTCTATTGTGTCCCTTGAGGACTTGTATTATCCAAGAGGTTTTGGAAATGTGAATATCATGGTATGTTAAATGATAAAGAGAATTAAAGGCATTCATGCATCATAAGCATTCGGACGCACCATGGAATTTAGGGGTTCCATGATTGCCTACCCTGGTGGGGGGTTACTCTATGATGAGTTAAGCCCTATTATGTTGTGTGCCATGGAGTGTAGGGATTCATGGTTTATGCAAAAGTCCTACTTTGATATTGTGTACTTCGGTACTTGAGCGCCATGAAGTATAGGGATTCATGGTATATGCTAAAGCCCTATTTGTGTCTCTATGAGACTTTTACTGCAGTATTCCCACCAAGACCAAATGGATCCAGCATGACATCATTTGACTAATTATATATCTATTAATGGACTTGTTTGGCATACTCATCATATCATTATGAATTGCTGATTGTGTTTGTGCAATTTTATCTATTTTATATTTATTCTATATTCTGTCTCACTCTTACATTAATTTTTACAGTGAGTGACACGCAGAATGCAGAGTGATGCTATGATGGATGTCTATTTGTTATATTAATTGAACTTTGAATTTATGGGTTGTAATAAATGTAATATGTCATGTACTATTATCTTCACAATCGTTCTTCCGCTACTTAAATATTTTCTTGGATTTAATTATTCACGACTAGTATGTTTGATAATTCTTCCGCTGTTATTAATTGTTATATATATAAACTCTGAATTAAATTTATAATTTTAAAATGATCTTTCGAAAATGCGAAAAATTTATTTGGAAAATTACACGGGACGTTACATGTTGGTATCAGAGCATTTTCAAAAAAATTCAGGACCAATTGTTATAACTTGAGCTATTTCTCGACATAATATGTGGAATGTTTGATTTCTTACTTGATAACATGCTAAATGTGTACTATATGATTTGTGCCTGACTGATTAATTGTGAAAAGATTTGTTTTGATTACCGCTTGATGATATGATAAATATGTGATATGATTGATTGCTTAACTGATAAACTGTAGAATAATGATAATTATATAGTATTTATATATGATATATTATCCCTTAGAATTGGTATAAACCAAACTACGAATATAGGATGGCAAGAAACAACAACAACAACAACCACGATATGGCAGCAGCTTTCAACCGCTTAGCTGAAGCCATAGAACGACAAAACCAACCAAGGAGCACCGGAGAACTCCATGGGTTAGACCGCTTCTTGAAGAGAAAGCCTTCGCAATTCAAGGGAGGCTACAATCCAGAGGCAGCATACTTATGGATTAAGGAAATGGAGCACATTTTCCGAGCCTTGCCCTGCACAGAATTTGAAAGGGTGGAGTGTGCCACTTATATGATGGTCGAGGAAGCAGAAAACTGGTGGATACATGCCAGAACTCGTATGATTGAAACTGACAGACCTTTGAACTGGGTCAACTTCAAAGACTGTTTCCTAGAGAAATATTTTCCGGCAAGTGTGAAAAACCGAAAAGAGCTGGAATTTATGGAACTGAAACAAGGCTCGATGTCCGTTGGAGAATATGCTGCAAAGTTTGAAGAACTAGCTCTCTTTTACCCTCCTTTTCAACAGACTGGTGCCGAAGAATCGAAATGTGTTAAATTTGAGAACGGACTGAATCTGGAAATCAAAGAAGCGATTGGGTACCAAGAAATTCGGAATTTTCCTATTCTGATCAACAAATGCAGAATTTTTGAAGAAAATCACCAGGCCAGACTGGCACATGAAAAAGCCAATAGACAACTGAAACCTCAGTCAGTTGATTTCAAAAGAAGAGGATCGTTCTATCCAAATCGCTCTAGAGGCGGATCATCATCATCGTCATCTTTTGATAGACGCAATAACATGAGGTGTCTTAAGTGTGGAGGTAATCATCATGTACGTGATTGTAACAGACGTCTTGAAGAAGTCACTTGCTTCCGATGTAACCAAAAAGGACACATCAGTCCAAATTGTCCGCAGAATAATCAAAACAACAACAGGAACACTATGAGTGAACCAAGAGGCTCTAGTTATCAGAGAGGCCGAGGAGAAGACACACGTACTGCCCAACTTCCAAAACAGAACAGGGAGTCCACAAATCAGAGGTTGCAACAAACAGCTGGGAGAGTCTTTACCATCAGCGGTTCAGAGGCAGATCAAGCTGATGACCTCGTACAAAGTAAGTGTGACATTAATGGTACAGTCCTATCTGTGTTATTTGATTCTGGTGCTACGTATTCTTTCATTTCTGATGAGTGTGTTAGACGCCTTCGATTACCTGTGAAGCCTATGACATATGATCTGATTGTTTCTACTCCCACCGGTACACAACTTAGAACTGCTAAGGTGTGTAACGAATGTTCTATACTCATAGAAGGTAGACGTTTTCTTGTCGATCTTGTTTGTTTACCTTTGAAGGATCTGGACGTGATTCTGGGGATGGACTGGTTATCGACAAATCGAGTCTTGGTGGATTGTCACAACAAGACCGTGATATTTCCATCAGAAAATCTAAATTCTGACAACCTCAGGACCTATATACTACAAGGTGAAAGTCAATTGTTTGCTTTATTCACTCTTTACAAAGAAGATGGTGAACCTAAAGCAATTGAGATACCAGTTGTTTCTGAATTTCCTGAGGTATTTCCTGAGGATGTCTCAAGTTTACCTCCAGAACGTGAGGTAGAATTCTCCATTGATTTAATTCCAGGAGCAGAACCAGTGTCTAAAGCTCCGTACCGTATGGCACCAATTGAACTGGCTGAACTGAAGAAACAAATTGAAGAGTTACTGGAGAAGCATTTCATCAGACCGAGTGTGTCACCATGGGGAGCGCCAGTGTTACTCGTCAAGAAGAAAGATGGAAGCATGAGGTTATACGTAGATTATCGTCAACTGAATAAATTGACAGTAAAGAATAGATATCCTTTGCCCAGAATTGATGATCTGATAGATCAATTGAGAGGTGCTGCAGTGTTTTCCAAGATTGATCTACGATCGGGGTATCATCAGATTCGTGTCAAGTCTGAGGATATTCCAAAGACAGCCTTTAGAACACGATATGGTCATTACGAGTACCTTGTGATGCCCTTCGGAGTGACCAATGCCCCAGCCGTATTCATGGATTACATGAATCGAGTATTTCATCCCTACTTAGATCAATTTGTCATCATTTTCATTGATGATATTCTAATCTATTCAAAAACTGCAGAGGAACATGAAAAGCATCTTCGAGTGGTATTGCAGATTTTGAAGGAGAAGCAGTTGTATGCAAAGTTATCAAAATGTGAATTCTGGTTGAAAGAGGTAAAATTCCTAGGCCATGTAATCTCAAACGAAGGAGTATCTGTGGATCCTTCTAAAATAGAAGCTGTGGTAAACTGGGAGAGACCTACTTCAGTCACTGAGATTCGAAGTTTCCTGGGATTGGCTGGATATTATCGGAGATTCATTGAAGGGTTTTCTCAAATTGCCCTACCAATGACTCGGCTAACCCGGAAGAATCAACCTTTTTCTTGGACGCCAGAATGTGAGAAAAGTTTCCAAGAACTGAAGTTGAAGCTTACATCTGCTCCAGTCTTAACCTTACCTAACCCACAAGAAGATTTCGTGGTTTATTGTGATGCTTCCAAAATGGGCTTAGGATGTGTTTTGATGCAGCAAAGAAAGGTGGTAGCTTATGCATCTAGACAGTTGAGACCACATGAGATGAACTATCCAACGCATGATTTAGAATTGGCAGCAGTGGTATTTGCCCTAAAGATCTGGAGACACCATTTGTATGGAGTCAGGTTTGAAGTGTTCAGTGATCACAAGAGCTTGAAGTATTTGTTCGATCAAAAAGAACTAAACATGAGGCAGCGAAGGTGGATGGAATTCCTTAAAGATTATGAATTTGATTTGAAATACCATCCAGGAAAAGCAAATGTGGTGGCAGATGCACTAAGCCGAAAGTCCATTCATATGGCATCTTTGATGATAAAAGAAATAGAGATGATAGAACAGTTCAGAGACATGAACTTGGGTGTAGAGATAAAATCTTCAAGGAGTATAAATTTAGGGACTTTGAAAATAACCAATGATTTCCTGAAACTGTTAGGTGAAAGACAGAAAGAAGATTTGCCATTACAGGAGTTGAGAGAATTACAGGCGAATGGAAAAGATATGGGACTACAAGAAGGATCAGATGGAATTTGGAGGATCAGGAATAGAATTTGTGTACCAGATGATGTTGATCTGAGAAGGACGATTCTAGAAGAAGCGCATAAAAGTATGTTGAGCATTCATCCTGGATCAACTAAGATGTATCAAGATCTGAGGAAAAGCTTTTGGTGGCCAAGGATGAAGAAAGAGATAGTTGAATATGTGGCTTCATGCCTGGTGTGTCAAAAAGCCAAGGTAGAACACCAGAAGCCATCTGGTGAACTACAACCATTAGAGATTCCTGTCTGGAAATGGGATGATATCTCAATGGACTTTGTGTCAGGATTACCAAGAACACGTTCAGGGAATGATGCAATCTGGGTTATTGTAGACAGATTGACAAAGTCTGCTCACTTCCTCCCAATGAATATGAAGAACTCTTTACAAAAATTGGCACAGTTATATGTGAAGGAGATCGTAAGACTACATGGTGTACCATCTAGTATTGTGTCAGATAGAGATCCAAGATTCACTTCCCGATTCTGGGGAAGCTTGCATCAGGAATTGGGTTCCAAGCTTCGATTAAGCTCAGCTTATCATCCCCAAACAGATGGACAATCAGAGCGTACCATACAAAGTTTGGAAGACTTACTGCGATCTTGTGTGATTGAATATGGTGGTAGTTGGGAACAGTTTCTTCCATTGATTGAATTCACGTATAATAATAGCTACCACAGCAGTATTGGTATGGCTCCATTCGAAGCATTGTATGGTAGGAAGTGTCGAACGCTACTATGTTGGTTAGAAACTGGTGAAAGTTTGGCGTTAGGACCTGAAATTGTGCAGCAGACTACTGAACAGATAGAAATGATCAGAGAAAAGATGAAGGCATCTCAAGACAGACAAAAGCAGTATTATGATAAAAGGAGGAAACCACTTGAATTCCAAGTCGGTGAGCATGTATTTTTGAAGGTTTCACCTCACAAAGGGATTGGCCGAGCCTTGAAGAGTAAGAAATTGAGCCCGAGGTTCATTGGACCATATGAGATCCTAAAGAGGGTTGGTACAGTGGCATATCAGATTGCACTTCCTTCTCACCTGGCAAATCTACATAATGTATTTCACGTATCACAGCTGAGGAAGTACGTACAAGATCCCAACCACGTGATTGCTACTGATGATATTGAGGTTAGAGAGAATCTGACCATCTCCACAGAACCTACACAGATCCTAGAAAGATCGAGCAAACGTTTGAGGAACAAGAATGTACCACTGGTAAAAGTTGCATGGAAACAAGGAACTGATGTAACTCTGACTTGGGAGCGAGAAGATGATATGAGGACACAATATCCAGGATTGTTTCACTGAGGAGCGCGTTAAATTTCGAGGACGAAATTTTTATTAGGGTGGGAGAATTGTAACATCCTGCTTTTAATAATAGCTCTATTTTGTAAATTATGAAGCATGGAAGGCTTGTAAGTGTTTATTAATGAATAAAAACACTTTATGAATGGTTTATAATACTCCAAAAATTTCATTTTTGGGTATAATTATAGAAATTACATAGATCTATTTTGATAAGATCCAATTTCCGAATGAAAGATTGAAGGTAGAGGAGTAAATTGAATGAGATTGGAAGAAACATTATAATCCGTTCTGACCTCCAAGGCTAGGACGACCTCAAGGTTCCAAAGGGGAAGAACGGATAACAATAAATGCCACATCACACCGGACAACCGGTGTGGATAGGATTATCTTTTATGTTGCACACCGGATCAACACTTTACCAAATGAGCTGTAGGACAGATGACCTTAAACCGACATTCAAGACCGGAATTGAGTTCGTCCAAGAAAAGAAGATAACAATAAAAGAGTACGGTTTTCCTAAGTGGAAAGCTTACTAATTGTCCACAAGACTGAGTGACGTCTTGCTGGTTGCTGGACGGTATAGTTTTCCGAACTGTTGGCTATTAGACGTTGTTACTTACTTACTGATTAGTTGGATGATGTTCGAACTGTTCTTTATTGGCGGAGTAAATCTTAGGCCGAGTCACGTACCTTGACAGAGTAAAATTTAGGCGGAGTCACGTATCTTAGCGGAGTAAAGCTTAGGCGAAGTCACGCACCCTGGCGGAGTAATGAGTTTAAACGGGGTCACACGTTTTAACAGAGTAATAAGCATAGACGGAGTCTCATGCCTTGGCGGAGTAATAAGATTAGGCGGAGTCACACGCTTTGACGGAGTAATAAGCCTGGACGGGGTCAAATGCTTGACGGAGTAGTAAATTTAGGCGGGGTCACACGTCTGGCAGAGTCATAAGCATTGACGGGGTCAAATGCCTTGGCGGAGTAACGTGAACATCTTTTAGAACATGGACCTCTTAAGATACACTCGACACCGCCCTTCACATTCAATACCGCCCTCACTCCATACCGCCCTCACACTCAAGACCACCCTCCACACTACTCTCACACAGCTGACTTCAGTTCAGGTGAGACCGGATGAATTTAGTTCGGATTATCATTAATGAACACCGGACGGCTTCAAGGATGGTTAACTCAGCTTTCCTTAGAACGGATATACACACCGGATGATTTTGAACCGATGTGCAAGACCGGATGCTCAACCGGACTTGGAAATAGAATTCTGGTCGGTTTTGAAGTGCAGAAGTAACTTTTTGACCCTTTTCTTGTCTTTTAGGCATTATTTATAATATCTTTGAATCCCACTAATAGCACTAGTACGTAGGACGGCTAGTGATGAGCACTAAGATAGCCACCTTCTATTATTAATTCTCCATTATCTCCACTAAGTTGCAATCACGGGAAAGCTTGTCTCCCCACTTACTTTTGCTTTATTAAACTAACATACCACTGATTCTGAAACTCCCAATTATTCTTCTCCATCAACACACCTTCGAATAGAACCAGGACAGCCAGGAGACCTCTTTTCCAATCAGCTAAAAGTCTTCAAACCAAGTAAGAGGGGACAGGGTTGTGAATATTTATGAAATGGGTAGAGTTGTATGCTGTTCTAGGATTCCAGTTTTTAATTCGTAACTTGTTGCTAAATTTTGAAGCTGAAAACGTATGAATTTGACTCTGACTTCTTCATGAAAGTTGTAGATCTTTTTGCTATGTGAATTTTGATACCTGATTCAACTGATTTGGATATGTATAGCAAAAGTTATAGCCTAAATGCTACAGCATGTTCGTATGGAAGATTTATCCTTTGTTTTGCGTATATATTGATTTACTGGGAACTGTACGTACATAATCAGCCTTGGATGTCTTCATGAATGTTGTAGATAATTAAGTTGTGGATTTTTAGAAAGTGGTTTCACATCAAAATAATTTTTGTAGCTCAAGTTATGCTCAAAATACTGATGTATGTGCAAGCTGAAATTCTGAAATTTTAGAGTTTTGGAAAATCCGAATCTTGTTTTCAATACTGGGAATTTTGTGGTATGAATTAGTTATTGGTGTCTTCATGAAAGTTGTAGATAACTATGTTAAGAGTATTTTAGAACTAGTTTCATGTTAAAATCATTTGTGTAGCTCTAAAAACGTTGAAAATACTAATACATGTACGTTTTGAAAACTCACCTGGAGGCAGTGTTGTATTTTGTGAATAAATGGTATTTCTGCTTAGAATTTGAAATTATGATCTTCATGAAAATTGTAGATATTTGGATTAAGATTAATTTAGAACTGGTTTCATGTCAAAATCACGTTTGTAACTCCAGATATGTTTTAAATAATAATCTGTGTACATTTTGGAAAACTTATCTTGAGGCAGTATGATATTTCGTGAATAAGTAGTACTTCTGTTCAGAATTTGAAACTGTGTTCTTCATGAAAGTTGTAGACAATTATGTTATTAAACTACAGAAAGTGGAATCACCTAAAAAGGAGTTGTTTTGCTCATGTTATGACTGTTTTACTAATGTATGTCGCTGTTTGGAAATGCTGAAATTTACTTATGATGGTTATTATGGATAAAAATGATGTTCTCTCTATGAGTAATGATTTATTTTTGAATTCCTGAGTGATCATGAATTATTATAAATGCTGTTGAGTGTCACACAATTAGAATATTATGATGGTGATTAATTACGAATGACATAATTAATTTATATGTACATGAATGCCTTGTGGTTATTGACAAGTGTGGTTGAAACAGTAAATCCATGATTTTATGAATTATTATGTCTATTGTGTCCCTTGAGGACTTGTATTATCCAAGAGGTTTTGGAAATGTGAATATCATGGTATGTTAAATGATAAAGAGAATTAAAGGCATTCATGCATCATAAGCATTCGGACGCACCATGGAATTTAGGGGTTCCATGATTGCCTACCCTGGTGGGGGGTTACTCTATGATGAGTTAAGCCCTATTATGTTGTGTGCCATGGAGTGTAGGGATTCATGGTTTATGCAAAAGTCCTACTTTGATATTGTGTACTTCGGTACTTGAGCGCCATGAAGTATAGGGATTCATGGTATATGCTAAAGCCCTATTTGTGTCTCTATGAGACTTTTACTGCAGTATTCCCACCAAGACCAAATGGATCCAGCATGACATCATTTGACTAATTATATATCTATTAATGGACTTGTTTGGCATACTCATCATATCATTATGAATTGCTGATTGTGTTTGTGCAATTTTATCTATTTTATATTTATTCTATATTCTGTCTCACTCTTACATTAATTTTTACAGTGAGTGACACGCAGAATGCAGAGTGATGCTATGATGGATGTCTATTTGTTATATTACTTGAACTTTGAATTTATGGGTTGTAATAAATGTAATATGTCATGTACTATTATCTTCACAATCGTTCTTCCGCTACTTAAATATTTTCTTGGATTTAATTATTCACGACTAGTATGTTTGATAATTCTTCCGCTGTTATTAATTGTTATATATATAAACTCTGAATTAAATTTATAATTTTAAAATGATCTTTCGAAAATGCGAAAAATTTATTTGGAAAATTACACGGGACGTTACAGAGTACAATTACAAAACATGACAAAGAAGGAGGCCGAGACATTCAAAGAATATGCACAGCGTTTGCATGAAGTGGCCGCATAGGTCGACCCTCCCTTGTCTGAAAAGGAAGTGGTTTCCATGTTTATCGATACGCTCCAATTGCCTTTCTACGATAGGATGATTGGGAGTGTTTCGTCTCATTTCTCCGATATTATCACTATTGGAGAAAGAATAGAGAATGGATTGTGAACCGGGAAAATTGCCCGAGGCCCATTTGGGGCAGGGACAGTGAGTAAACCAACACTCGGAGAAGGTAGGAGAAGAGATGTGAGACCAACTCAATCTCTTATAACCAGAAAGGAAACCAGTCAAGGCCACCTACCCCTATCACCTTTCCACTAGTCTACCCTAACACACCACACCAATATGTGGTTGCGATTCAGAATCCAAATCCACTCAACTTCCGACCACCTGTTATACGACCACCAACCCCACTACAAGCACCATACCAACCACCCCAAGTACCGTATCAGCCGCCGCATATAAACCAACTGCCAAATTCAAACCCAACAAGGCAGAACAATGACCATACCCAGATTTAATTTGATCCCATTCCCATGACTTATACCGAGCTTCTTCCTCATCTTATAAAAAATACATTGGTGGTCCCCTGTCCTTTGAGGCCACTTCAGCTACCTTACCCAAGAGGGTATGACCCGAATGCAAGGTGTGATTATCATGCTGGTGCATCGGGGCATTCTAAAGAAAATTACCTGGCATTGAAGTTCAAGGTAAGGGATCTGATCAGGGTCGATTTGATAAGCTTTCGGGAGGGGAGCCCAAGTGTGACAACAAACCCTTTGCTCAACCACGGAGGGTCAGGGGTTAATGCTATTGGGGAGGGGGAAGAATGTATTTCGAGGGTTAAGGACATAAGAATGCCTTCGGAAATAATTCGCTCCCTCCTACTTGAGAGAGGACTGATAGAGGGGTCGTGGGATGAAGAATACAATGATGAACAATCTGTGGGGAACCAAGGCTTCCAAAAAGCCTTTCAAGAGCTTATAGACAGCCATACTATAGAGATCTGTAGACGCCGTGGAGGCGAGATAAACATGGTACAAGAATAGACCGGGGTGCAGGCTCCAAAGCCCCTGGTCATATTCTACAACAAAAATGCGCTGGCAGATCCAGCTTGTTACGGGAAGGATGCAAGCTAGGAAAAGGGCTGGGGCGTGAATTGGAAGGGAGAGTCCAACCTGTGTGCCTCATAGAAAACAAGGATAGATATGGCCTGGGATACCGACCCATGGCCGCTGACAGAAAGAGGGTGGAGGCAGCAAGAAGGGGAAAAAGGATGGCTCGCCTCACTGTTCAAGAATTCAACACCGCGAGAATCCCCATTTGTGACCTCTATCGGAGCTTCCAGAGTGCAGGGATAATGCATCCAGATCAAGTGGCCATGATTGAAGATGATCCTAGCCATAGTGTGGAGTTTGTATATGCTTGTTCACCGGGTCAGAAGCTGAATAACTGGGAAATCATGGAGTTCCCTATGACTATGAATGTTTTGTCAAAGTAATAATTTTTTATAACTTGTTGGTCCCTCTGTTATGCCTAAGGCTTTGGGACCCTTTTTGTAATAAAGGCAAAAACTTGTTTGTTTATTTGGTTAATGAACGCTGTCTAATTCCAATATCTCATTTTTGCTTGATTCCTTTTTCTTAAGCCTTTCACTTGCTTGTTTTCTTTTTTATTCGCTATAATACAACCAAATGCAGATCCAAAAATGATTTCTCTGAGAGCAGTGAGAACTCAATTTTGTTTCATAATTTTGATTATCCGAATGATTACGTTGACAAAGAAAGTAAGGAAGACTTTGAACCTTCACCCGAGTTGATGAGGTTATTGGAACAGGAGGATAAGGAAGTTCAACCCCATCAAGAAAAGGTTGAAACCATTAACCTGGGGAATGAAAGGGAGGTTAAGGAAGTCAAGATTGGCACCATCTTAAGCAAAGAGCAACGAGAAGAACTGATTAAGCTGCTCAGGGAGTTTCAGGACATTTTTGCATGGTCATATCAAGATATGTTAGGGTTGGATAACAGCACTGTGGAACACAGGTTGCCTTTAAAGCCGAAATGTCCGCCGATCAAACAGAAACTACGACAAATGAAACTAGAAATGCTCCTTAAGATTAAAGAAGAAGTTAAGAAGCAATTTGATGCTGGTTTCCTAGCCGTAGTTAAATATCCTCAATGGGTAGCTGTGACATCCCGGCGCTGTTGAGGGCGGGGAGTGATCGCCGGTGCATTGGCACGGACAAGGAGCGGCTCCTGGCAGGCTTCCAGCGGGGGATGTGATATCCCGGTCACTGTTGAGGGCGGGGAGTGATCGCCGGTGCATAGGCACGGACAAGGAGCGGCTCCTGGCAGGCTTCCAGTGGGAGGGACACATGAACGAACTGAATACATACCAGAATGAGAGGGATCCAAAGACTGTATAGGTATGGGACTATACAGTCGAGGATAGCTTAAAGAAATGAATTCGTACTACCTATATCAACAAATGCATTAGCCTTTTCGGTAGCCTGTCACTTAAGAACTCCAAAGTTAAGCGTGCTTAACTTGGAGTAATTCTGGGATGGGTGACCTCCTGGGAAGTTCTCAGGAAATATGTGAGTGAGGACAAAAGCACATTGGAAAGGTCTCGTGTTGGTTTGTGGGGCGAGTCGTTCATTCCTGAAAAGCGGCCGGGGCGTTACAGTAGCAAACATAGTCCCCGTTCCGAAGAAAGACGGAAAAGTAAGGATGTGTGTGGACTATCGAGACTTGAATCGGGGCAGTCCTAAGGATAATTTTCCTCTACCACAGATTGATATACTAGTTGATAATACGGCTCAACACTCTATTTTCTCATTCATGGATGGATTTTCGGGTTACAATCAGATTAAAATGGCACCTGAAGATATGGAGAAAACCACATTTATCACTCTGTGGGGAACCTTTTGCTACAAAGTGATGTCCTTCGGGTTGAAAAATATTGGAGCAACCTATTAAAGAGTGATGGTGACTCTCTTCCATGACATAATACACAAAGAGATAGAAGTCTATGTGGATGATATCATTGCTAAATCCAAATCAGAAGAAGGACACATTACTGATCTGAGGAAACTCTTCGAACGGTTAAGAAAATTCAAGCTTAGACTGAATCCGGCCAAGTGCACCTTCGATGCGAAGTCTGGCAAACTATTAGGATTCATTGTAAGTGAAAAAAGGATAGAGGTTGATCCTCACAAGGTTAAGGAAACTCTGGAAATGCCTCCTCCTCGTACGGAAAAGGAAGTCCGAGGGTTTCTAGGAAGGTTGAACTATATTGCATGATTTATTTCCCAAATAACAGCAACTTGTGAGCCAATTTTCAAGTTACTTCGCAAGAACCAACCCAGGCAATGGAATGAAGATTACCAAACAGCGTTCGAAAAGATAAAGCAGTACTTGTTAGAGCCACCAATTTTGGTGCCACCAATTCCTGGGAGACCACTAATCCTGTATTTGACCATACTGAACGAATCCATGGGATGTGTATTAGGCCAACATGATGAGACTGGGAAGAAAGAGTGTGCTATTTATTACTTAAGCAAGAAGTTCACCGAATGCGAGATGATATACTCTTCTCTCGAAAGAACTTGCTATGCATTAGCTTAGGCTGCCCGGCGCTTACGACAATATATGCTCAGTCACACTACATGGTTGGTATCTAAGATAGACCCCATTAAGTACATCTTTGAAAAGCCAACTTTGACTGGAAGAATTGCTTGTTGGCAAGTGCTTCTGACAGAATATGACATAACATATGTCACCCAAAAGGCCATAAAAGGTAGTGTGCTAGTAGATTACTTGGCACATCAGCCCGTTAGCAGTTATCAACCAATGCAGCATGACTTCCCGTACGAAGATATTTTAACTCTTTTCAAAGAAGAAGATGGTCAGGAAAGCAGGTGGACCATGAGATTTGATGGAGCCTCCAATGCACTGGGACATGGAATTGGGGTCATCCTAATCTCACCTGACAAAGAATTCATCCCCATTTGCGCTCGGCTATGTTTTGATTGTACTAACAATGTTGCCGAGTATAAGGCTTGTTCTTTGGGGATACAAGAGGCTCTGAATGCAGGACTAAAGATCCTGGAAGTTTATGGAGACTCTGCTTTGGTTATTCATCAATTGAGAGATGAGTGGGAAACTAGAGACAGTAAACTGGTTCCCTATCACGCTCACATCAAAGAGATGATCAAAGAGTTCGATGAAATTACCTTTCATCATGTTCCACGGGACGACAACCAAATGGCAGATGCCTTGGCCACCCTAGCTGCGATGTTCAAAATCAGCAGTGAATACGAGGTACCTCTCATTGAGGTAAAAAAATGACAAGAACCTGCACATTGTCAGGTCATAGAAGGAGAGCCAGATGGCAAGCCTTGGTATCATGACATCAAAAGGTACCTCCAATGTCAAGAATACCCTGAAGGCATCACAGATAGTGACAAACAAACCTTGAAAAGGCTCGCTATGGGTTATCTTTTGAGTGGCAACATACTATACAAGAGAAATTATGATTCCATCCTCCTTCGTTGTGTCGACACCGTCGAAGTAGATCGAATCATGAGAGATGTCCATGAAGGATCTTTTGGAACTCACACAAACGGACACGCCATGTCAAGAAAGATCTTAAGGGCCAGTTATTATTGGATAACCATGGAAGCAGACTGTTTCGCTTATGTGCGAAGGTGTCATAAATGTCAGATGTATGCCGATCACATTCATACACCCCCTTCATCCCTGAACGTCTTATCGGTACCATAGCCCTTTTCAATGTGGGGTATGGATGTTATTGGGCCCATTGAGCCAAAAGCCTCAAACGGTCATCATTTCATTTTAGTCGCCATTGATTATTTTACAAAGTGGGTGGAGGCCGCCTTGTATGCCAATGTAACACAGAATGTTATGGTTAAATTCATCAAGCGTGAACTAATATATCGATACGGCCTACCAAGCCAGATCATTACTGACAATGGTACGAATTTGAACAACAAAATGATGAAGGAACTCTGTGAAAGCTTTAGAATCTCTCACCACAATTCCTCCCCTTATCGGCCTAAAATGAATGGAGCACTCGAGGAAGCTAACAAAAACATCAAGAAGATAATACAAAAGATGGTGGTGACCTACAAAGATTGGAATGAAATGCTTCCCTTCGCTCAGCATGGATGCCAGACCTCGGTGCGAACATCGACTGGGGCAACCCCATTCTCCTTGGTCTACGGAATGGAAGCAGTTCTGCCTTTTGAAGTAGAGATCCAATCCCTCAGGGTGATCATGGAGGCCAAACTGGAGGAAGTTGAATGGATCCAGGCTAAGTATGACCAATTGAACCTAATTGATGGAAATAGGTTAACCGCTCTCTACCATGGACAGTTGTATCAAAAGCGTATGAAGCGGGCGTATGAGAAGAAAGTGCGACCTCGACATTTCCAAGAAGGAGACCTGGTCCTCAAAAAGATCTTGCCGGTCCAAAGAGACGAGCGTGGCAAGTGGGCGCCTAACTATGAAGGTCCCTATGTTGTGAAAAGGCCAACTCCAGAAGGGTTTTAACCCTCACCAACATGGATGGGGAGGATCTGCCAATGCCTACAAACAAAGATGCGGTGAAAAAGTACTATGCCTAAAAAAAGGGTGGGGAGCTTGCTAGCCTGAAAACCAGAAAAGAAGGCCTAGGCAAAAGTTAGAGCTACTTGGTGAGTCAAAAACCCAAACGGGCGGCTCAGACAAAATCAAAACTTAGGGTCCCGGCTCGGTGGTACAAACCCTTCAAGCAGGAAATGAGAAAATCAAACTGGGGCATATGAGTCATTGTCAAATTACGTCTTCAGAAGCAAAATCAGAAGATAAACATGAAGGCGTAAGAGAGAATCAAGATTCTCACCGCTCTTAAGAAATCGCTGGAGGATTCAGGAGCCTTCCCTTTCCCACCTACCTTCAATTCTTTATACCTTGTTACATCTGTTTGTTTTACATTGCTTTCATTACCACTGTACATGCCTGATGTTTATAAATAAAAATTTACCCTTCTTTCGGCACGTGTTCCTGGCTAAGTCTTATAAATGAACAAGTTTTTCCTATGAAATTTTTGAAATTGAAAACGACAAAACATGAAGTTGTGTGGAGCGGGATATATCCCAGCACCAGACCTTACCTTAGGCAAGCATAACCAACTCCGCTAGGCATGCTCACCGAAGTCGGAAGTTGTTTCTATTTCATCCATGAGTTATCTCAAGGCCCATCTCTAAGGAAGGTCACCTGAAAATGTCAATTTGTTTACTTTTGTACTACTTATCCTCTTTTTAAAGGTTGACTGAAATTCCTGACCCGGAAACAAAGGGTTTGACGAGCAGTCCCCAACGAGGTCACAACCCTCTACGAAAAGAGCTCAAGTCGAGATCTCCTCCCAAGTAAAGCTGAACCAGATTTCTCCCTAAGTGGAACCGGTAGGTCACTTCCCCTAGCAAGATCACAATTACCACTAGGTAGACGCCAACCAAACCGTCCTTCCCCAGTGGAACTACACTTCAGAAACAGACCCCAATTGACCTTTTTTCCCCAATAAGTTCATCACTACCAAAATAGCACCCATCATACTCTTCCCACCAAACATCTCAAACTGGGGCATCACCCTAGGTCCCTTAATCTTTTAGTCAAGGGGCAATACCCGAATTTTCGAACAACTCAAACTAGGGCATCTCCCTAGATTTCTATTCTCTTTCAGTCAAGGGGCATTTCCCTAAATTTCCAAACTGCTCAAACTAGGGCATCTCCCCAAATTTCTATTCTCTTTCAGTCAAGGAGTATTTCCCCAAATTTCCAAACTGCTCAAACTGGGGCATCTCCCCAGATTTCTATTCTCTTTCAGTCAAGGGGCATTTCCCCAAATTTCCAAACTGCTCAAACTGGGGCATCTCCCTAGATTTCTATTCTCTTTCAGTCAAGGGGCATTACCCTAAATTTCCAAACTGCTCAAACTAGGGCATCACCCCAGGTCTTTCTCTTTTAGTCAAGGGGCAATACCCAAAATTTCCAAACTGCTAAAACTGGGGCATCACGCCAGGTTTTTCACTCTCAATCAAGGGGCAGTACCCCAAATTCCTTCAGTCTCTCCTAACTGGGGCATCACCCCAGGTTTTTCGCTTTTAGTCAAGGGGCAGTACCCCAAATCCCTACAGTCTCTGAAAGCGGGAACAACCTCCCAAGCCTCCAAACTTGGAGCATTACCCCAATCCTTTTACTTTCAGTCAACCGAGGGTCAACCCCAATTCTTTTATTTCCTGTCAACAAAGGGTCAACCCTAATTCTTTTATTTCCAGTCAACCAAGAGGCAACACCCTCAACCTTTACTTTTCTATCAACCGAGAGGCAACACCCTCAACATTTACTTTCCTGTCAACCGAGAGGCAACACCCTTAACCTTTACTTTCTTGTCAACCGAGAGGAAACACCCTCAACATTTACTTTCCTGTCAACCGAGAGGCAACACCCTTAACCTTTACTTTCCTGTCAACCGAGAGGCAACACCCTCAACCTTTACTTTCCTGTCAACCGAGAGGCAACACCCTCAACATTTACTTTCCTGTCAACCGAGAGGCAACACCCTCAACCTTTGCTTTCTTGTCAACCGAGAGGCAACACCCTCAACCTTTCATCTCCTATCAAGCCAAAGGGCAATACCCGACTAATCATTTCTTGTTCAAACTGGGGCATTACCGATTCTGTTTCCAAGTAAAAAAAAGGGCTAATTGGATCTGATATTGAGATCGGTCTAAAGGATCATCCTGGCCGATGTGAGTATTTGTTGTCGGGGTGAATTTAGTGGAAGTAATGTCGGGGTCACAGGAGAAGCAGATGGCCTCTCAAACACTTTCCAAATCAAACTAGAGTCCAACTTCGCCTTGAAAAGTTGAAATGAGCCAAGGTTCAATGATGTAAGCCGATGTCGATACTTACTTCACATCGTCTAACAAAACCAACAGGCCCATGGTAAAAAAAAAACAAAGAACGATGTTACCCTTTTCTACTTCGGTCAAGAACTTAATTCGTTTGATCGTTACAATGGAAAATGTTGTTTCAAGTTGCTTCGTCAATTATACAATGATTCGGAGTTCAATTGCTAGTTTACAATGGACGATGTTATTTAAGCTACTTTATTAATTACACATCGGTTCAATTTAACTTGCATTCTTGGAGAAAAATAGAGGTATATGCAAAAGAGTCATTTCATTCAAAAATAGGGGGCACTACGGCCTTACAAAATTTTCAAATCCGCAGCCTATCCCGGAATAAGGCAAACAAAAAGAAAATTAATCTATACATCGGTGGTAGGGGAGTCCGGTCCGGCAACAGTGGCTGTCCTCTCAGAATCTTCCAATACCGTCCTCAACTCCATACTTTGGCCCTCAGGGAGAGGTAGAGGTTTGTAAGGAACATCCTCAGGTTCCACTGCCTGACCCCGGTCCATAGCATATAGATGTCCACCATGAAACTTATAGTAAACACCTATACCATTCAAGTTAAGTTGCACAGCGGAGTTCCGGTGTACAACTTGAAGAACGGCGGAGATGAAGGCAACATCGGCTAATTTTGAGAATTCATCCATCTCCTCCTCCCTTTCTTGGAGTTCTCGGAATTAGGCCTCCTTCACAGCGGCGACCTCGGCTGCCAGCTCCTCATTTTTCTTTTCAACCTCAGCCCGTCCAGAAAGGGCTTCATCCAATTTAGCTTGAAGAGCTTTGAGAGAGTCCTCCAAAGCCTTGTACTTAGCCTCGGACTCACTCGCCCTCTTGGTGGCCGAAGTGTATGCCGCTGTGAGTTCGGTTAAATCTTCCTCCTTCTTAGCCAAGGCCGTCTGGGCCTCCACTCTTTGGGCTTCAACCTCTTTCATCCGGTCTAGGCATTGTTTAGCCTCGAGACCGGAGTAGTAGGATTTACCCAAGGATTGAAGGACCTCGGCCACCTCGATCAAGTTGAAGATGGCTCCCTTGACAACGCACCTCGTCTCGGGAGCAGGAACATCGTCCTTCAGCTTAAAAGGGATTTGGACACGTGGCGGTGTCTCCCCGATGCATTGCAAAAACTCTGAAATGCTGGAGTTGCAGTGGGGGCGTTTTCGTCGACAGGTTGAGTTTGGTCCAAGGTATTGTCATCACCAGTAGCCTGCTCCTCCTCACACTGGGCCTCCACCCCGGCGTCAGCCCTTTGGGCCTTATGCTTTTTGGCCTTAAAACTTTGGCCGGTGTGGGCACGCCTTTTATTTTTAGCCCCATCAGCTGGACCCAAGGCCAAATTTCCAACCTTGTCAGCCGGCATGCTAACCACTTTGGCCACTGTGCGCCTTGGAGTCACCTTGTTCTCCACATCGGCAGCAGCAGCGTTTTTGCCTTCGGCTTGTTCCCGGAGTTTCTTCAATATATCGATCCGAGCCATTTTGCCTGAAAAAAAAAGAAATCCGTTGTTAACACCGGTAAAAGATGATGTATAAAAAAAAAAGAAAAATCTACCTAAGTAAGCATCCAGGCGGGACTTCTCCCCGAGAAGGTTTTTGCAGGAAATTTTGGCAAAGATGGAGTAGGCCTTTAGAGCGTCCAACACCTTCTTGGACTCGGTTGACAAGACACTCTCACTGATGGAGTAAGCATTACTGGTCAAGAGGAAGTGCTCGTGAGTCCAGCCGGTGTAGAACTTCCTAGAAAAATCTGAATTCTCCCAGAACACCGGTCTTCCTGCATTAACCTCGACCTTGACATAGGAGTGTTTGAAGCTGACTCCGTCCGTCTTGGACGACTCAGTGTAGCTCTCAAAGTTCACCACTTTGGTGTCACACTGGAGATTGATAAAGCCAAGGCCGCCGCCTGCGTTACCCCGACACATTACTCTACAGTAGGTGAAGAAGAGCGCGATGGTGGGGATGAATTGGAAGTACTCCCCCAGTACCTCCAAAGATTTCACCAAGCCCCAACCGTTGGGATGAAGCTGGTTGGGGGAGCAGTCCAAGAATCGAAGTGCTCCCATTTCGAACTCCGTGAGGGGGAAACGGATACTGATCCTGGAAAACAGCATCTCGTACATAAAAATATATCTTGACCCGGCTGGTGGCAAATCTGTTCCGAAGTCAATGGGCAAAAATCGGTGAAGTCATCTTCATGCTCCTCGCCGGAGTGAATGATGACATAGCATCCTCAGCATAGCGGGAGATGATGTTTCTGGGATCTTCATGAATCCAGAAGTAAGGGTCCTTGGCCTTCTCAGCAAGCCAATCGATCCGGTGTGTAATAACATTGGTCTCAATGGCATTGGTTGCGACGATTGGGACACCGGTGGAAGAGTTTCCAGAAGAAGCCATATGAACAGTGTGGCGGAAAAACGGTATGCAGCTATAAAAAGCCACGTCGTCAGATAAATATAGATCGACACTGCTGCTACGCTCACTAGAACCCAAGTTAAAAGAGGACGACGTGTGGGTTCCAGACGATGTGTCTAGATCCATCGTTTCCCACAAGGGCAATATGGAGAAGCGATTAGGTCCTGAAACTGTTGGCTGGCGTGAAACCCCAGAGGTAGCTTCATGTTGGCGACACTGACCCCGGCTCATGACTCCTCCCGACTGACGCCGGGATGTGATTGAAGGAGGTCCAGACAAGACCTCGACGGAGTCATTACTTGAACCGTTGTCCCTCATACCCTATCTAAAAATGAAAAATGAGAAGGAAGGTATGGAGGTACCTGTGGGCTGTTCTTTTAGTGCAAGCCAGAATGTTGTGTGGACACCAAAGGTTTTGAATGTCGGAGCAGCAGAGCTTTGGAATAAGAAAACAAGTGAAAATAACTGACCACCGTGCTTGCTTTTATAGGGAGTGGGGGGGTCGATTCTAGAACGTTCCACATTCTGGCCCAGGTCCATGAAAAGAGGCCCATTAGCAGCGACGGTCCATATTCCGGCCATAAAGCGCAAAAAGGGAAAATTGACATGACGAATCAGGTGGTGACACGTGTAGGGGTTGTTGTGTCATTTCAAGATAACAATGTTCGTTCACAAGATTACACCGGCTAAAAACATATACACACATCGGCGTTTGTCATATCGGTTGATTCTCTATAAATGGACTCCCACTTGACCCCGACATCAGTGTTCACGTCTTTACTTCCTTTTTACTTCAAAAAACATGAAGGAACTTCATGTTTCTCTCGTAAAAAAAAAGTAAAAAGGGGCATCTGTGAACACCTATTTTGGTCCGGCCAATGCCCACCTAGAATGGGCACCGTCAGCAATAGGTCCTAACACCGTCTGATGTCAAATAAAGTGAAACATCGTCAAAGACACCGGTTTGAGCCATGAGGAGACATTATCCAATGTCTAAAAAAAGAGGAACACCGGTCTGGGTCACTGAGGGATACCGATCTGGGCCAATGGGAGAGACACCCTCTTGTGAGTCCATTCAGCGAGACCGGTATATGTTATTATCCGATGTGGGAAGGTGTTTCCATAAACCTAACACCGGACCCATGTGACACCGTTTGCAGAGTCCGGCTGCCCATGCTGTGACTTGGAATTGCACTACAAGATTCGATCCTGAAATCAGGAAATGGCAGACAGGGAATAAAAAATTGAAATAATAAAAAACTTACCACCAACCACTGTTCCCCACAACTACTAGTGGCCAGGCTGTCTCCACTACACGTATGGCTGAGTGGAAGCCTGAACTGTCTAGGCACTCAGGCTCCAGAGGGCCTCTATAAATACCCCCATTGAAGAGGTCCAAGGGTCCGCACCTTGAATCCCTGAATCCTGAGAAATTGTACCAAGGTTCGAAACCTAAAGCCTTTTAGAGAATCACTTCAATTCATGATTCTTCAAGTCTCCGGAGGAAAAGAATTGGCCCCAAGGTTCTGAATCTAGTCATTAGGACACCGACCCTTACCCTGCTTGAAGTGGGTCCTCCCCTACAGCCCAGATGCTGTTCAGATCCTCATAAAAGGCTCCATATTTATCAACCCCACACCGGTTCCCTATTGCCTTATACCGGACCCGCACTGAACTCCCACATCAGATCTACACGGAGCCCCTACATCAGACCCAGTAATCAACCGAAACAGTCTTGTCGCTGTCACTCCAGTCGCTACTGTTCCAATCCACACCGGTCCACACAGTCCACATCAGCTCTCCCAGTATATACGCCCATGCCGGTTATAATCCTTTCATCACATCTTTTGTTGTTCTGATTATTTTGTTTTCTCAACTGCTTTTCTCTTTTTTATTGTTCTACTTTCTTGTTAAACTTTCCCTTGTCTTTGTTCATAATGCAAAAGTAACAAAAATATGTTTTTGATATCCTTGTGAACCGATATAGTAGTAATTTTAAGTCAGTGTCGTGCAGAAACGCTTCTGCCTACACTATTCCTAAGACCCATACACGTGCGGAGAACTTCGCTTTGTATGCTCCTTTTACTATGCTCCTACACCAGATTCGTTAACTGCCTTGTCCATTTCCGCTGCCTCATTCTGGTCATCGCCTTTCCAATCCACACCGGCCTTGAGTCTCAAATTCAGTCTTCATAACGTGTACTTCTACACCGGTCATAATTCCTCCATTTCGTTCTTTCTTTTTTTTATTATTTATTTCTGTTTCTATTGAAACTCCTTTGTTGTTCTGTTGCATACTGTAAAATAACAAAAACATGTATTTTTTTGATATTCTTGTACATTGGTCATTCTAGGTTAGTGTCGTGCAGAAGTACTTTTGCCTACACTATTCCTATGTCCTATACACGTGCGAAGAACTTCGCCTTGTATTCCTTTTTCTCACTTAAACCTGATCTGATGATGAATCTCATAACACTACTATGAGACTACCTCTTATCAAGAACTACGTAACCTTAATTTCTCGAAAACTCGAGAATACGTAGGAGCAGGATTTAACTCCTATCGGGCCCACTTCTTTTCCTTTCTTATTCTTCCCTTTAAGAATTTATCTACCCCTTACCACCTTCATGGAAGTCAATTTAGACAAGACGTCTTGTTTATTTTATCCCTTTTCCCTGGCCGTTATTATTTTTCATAAAAATCAGGTTAATTTTGACGAGACGTCCTGTTAACTCCTTTCACCGTTCGACCCTGCATTCTGATGGAAAATGACTAATTTGGACGAGACGTCCTGTTAGCGTTCTCTCCCGTTCTCTCCTTTTTCATACGTACCTCCATTAAAATCCCGGATTAACTAGGACTTGACGTCCTGTTAACCCCTTCTTTTTCTTTCCCGAATTGGTATCTTGATGAAAGGATGACTAATTTAGACGAAACTTCTTGTTAGTTTCCTTTCCTCTTTTTCCCGTTTTCCCCCATTAAAGCTAGGATTAATTTGGACAAGACGTCCTGTTGATCTTACTCTGAGCCTTTTTTTTCATTTCGTCTGTCTCATTCATTTTCAAGAAAAGAGAAATAGAAACAATCTTAAGGCTATTCATGATGCATATTTTCAACTTTGGTATTATTTTTAATAGGCGATGTGGGGTGCTAATACCTTCCCCACTTGTAACCGACTCCCGAACTTGAATCTCCCTTTTTTTAAACAGTGCCTTGTTAAAGTTTTTTCCAATGTTTTTCCTATGGATAAAAACGTTGGTGGTGACTCCCTGTTCTAGTTATTTCTATTTTCACCGTCACCGCGATCCCGGTCACGACAAACTACTTGGAGGTAAAACCATCGTTCTAACCAGGAGGTAAGGGTCGGAGCACGAACTTGTTGGACGGAGAGGCCTCGATAAATTTACTACCCCTGACTGGCTTTATCACTTTAATATCTACAGAATAGTGAAATATTCCAATATCTCCAAGGTTAAGATTGGCATAAGGGTTATTTGACTTGTCGAACAACTGAGGAGAAGGCATCTTTGGCAGCGCAAGAAAAAAGTTTAAAGTCAACGTCCTTCGTCGTCTTCAACCTTTCACTCTTAGCATTTTTATATTGTGATTCCTTCGACATGACAACCAGTAACTTATTAGAAAAAGTCTTCTAGTCAGAGAGGGAAACATACATAGTTTTCACGGCATCCAGAGTTTACTAGTTTAATTGAAGGCAGGACTCATATAAACTGTTAAGCTCCGCAAGGTTTCTATTTAAGTCCTTGTAAACCTTGAGCTCGTAAAAAATTAGTTCTTTCTCCTTGATGAGCTTATCCTACCTGAGCACTACATCACAAATCTTCATTATCATGCCTAATTTAGTTATGTATTCTAGATGGAAGAGTCCGTCGCCTAATAAATCTCTTTAAAACCGAGTCCATGCTTCAAGAGGAAAGTGGGTTTGTCACTGACATTGGATTTCACATGCCTCATGAAGCTCCAAAGTTTAAGGAAGGGATGCTCCTCATCAAACTCTACCACCAAATCCAGAGATGGTTCAATGACATTGTTACCTATGGGATGAGCTTTAGATTGACCAAACCCACCTCCGGTCTTTCTTTTTTCCTTCTCTATCAGCTTTGTTTTTTCTTTTTTTCTTCTCCTTAGCTGATTTTTCCTTCATAAGTAAGGATAGACAAAAGGTATAGATTATGGTACCTATTCAGGATTTTAACATTCATTAATTTGGGTGTAAATGATGGGTAAAACAGTTTGGTTTTTGGTATTTGCATTTGGTAGGGTGACGCACGTTGGCTTATTTGGGTGGGGAAAAAAGTGGCTAGGAAATTAGGTTAGGTGAGGCAGTTATATGAATTGGTATTGTAATAGGTTGTGAGGTATACGAGATGTTAATGGGTTGAGCAAGGCTATGAAGTAGGGGTTACATGACTGAAATCGGTATAGTGTTTAGTGGGGTTGTGGGTGGTGATGGAGGTGGGGGATGGGGTTGAGTAAATATGATTTTTTTGCAGGGATGGGTACAATTTCTGAAAGAGTAAGACCAAGTCCTAGGGTTAATGAAGTAACTAGAGTAAATAGACGATTCCCCAAAGTCTTTGTTGTTTGTATCTTTATAGAGAGACAGGTATTGGCCCGATGATATCAAGGGTTAGGTATTTTCTAGCTCTCTGATTCTCTACCTCAATAGGTCAATCTCAATGTCCTTCAGGTCAGGGTTGGTAGGTAGAGGACGTCATTTTGAGAGAACCTCAAGCGATAGTGGACTCGAGGTCGATGAGATGACATAAAGGCTTCTTGGAAACCTTTTCTAGAGTGTCGGGGTTGTGGTGCTGATTGAAAGACACCATCAAGAAAAAATAATGATGGTAATAACTTGATCGAGTCCCACCAGACATGCCAAATGATCAGTCTGAGAATTGGGCGAGATGGATAACATACTCTGGAAAGCAGTTAGATGGTTTCCTTGCTCTGTTTTACCCTATACAAATGTCAAGTATAGGATTGAAGGTGGGTTGGCTTTGTAAGGCACCTCCAATGCCTAAGTCAAAAAAAGACCTTGGAGCACAAAAGGACAAAATAATAAATCTTTAATAATGGCATAATAAATGTGTACCTTTCATTGTTCACGAGTGGGTATTTATAATGAGGGTTAGCATACGACATAATGATTACACTTTCAGACCCTCCACAAGTTTTGTTAGCGACATGGAAACCGACATGGCTGTCCTTATGGACGGGTTCTCCTACGACCTTTCTTGGATTTCATCCTTAAGAAGACGAGCTTGTCAGGTGCTAGGACTGGTATGTCATCCTTGGTGTATGGGTACCCCGGTCATAGGTCCAGATCATGCCCCAAGTTGGATTATTTGTTTGTGTAGAGAGTACACCATGAAAACCAAATGAAGTTTGGTATGTGGTGCTTTCAATGCATGGATAACTTGAGAAACATCAAGCAGAAACTATTCAAGGGCTATGTTATAAGTTAAGTCAATATTACATTACAAATATAGAAGACTGACACATTACAACAAAAACTCATGAAACCTTGAGTATATTTTAAGAATTATTAAAACTTGATGAAACCTCGCCATGATGTATCCTTTCTGGAAAGCTTAAACTAAAAGGAAATGAATTTATAATGTATGTATAGATTTAAAAATCCCAAAACTAAATATGAATCACTAAAATCAAAATCTGTTAGAACCAAGTTTGCTCATAGAAGACTTTGGAGAAACCTTAGATTTGTTGATAACTAACATTAAAGATTTTAATTTAAATTAAGTCATATTTTGTTAAAATCTAAAAGTTTGTCTAAGTGTTTCAGGAACCAAAAATCTGGTATAAAAGACTCATGATCATAAACAACAACAACGTAAAAACTTACGTATCTCTCAAGTTGAACTTTGAAGATAAAGATCAATCTTTACTCCATGACAAGGCTTCTCATATCAAGACAAAATAACATCAGTTGGCTTGAAGAAACAAAGTCTGGGAACATGCTCTAAAGAGTAGTACATTACATCTAGTTCTTACCAGACCCAGACCTGTTGAGTTGTGCTTCATGCAACAATCAATGCAAGAGTTTTCTCTCCTCAAGCAAAACTCTCCAGCAACCAGACTCTATCTTCATGCATCACTAAGCTATGATTGCTCTAAAACTTATGAAGTATCTCAAGCATAAACCTAAAAAAGATTTACACCTTGCTTTTGAGTCTTATCATCAACACCTTATGAATCATCAGACCCAGAATTATTTCAGAAGCCCATTTTACAAGTCTGGTCCTAAGAGTGTTAATTGTTTAAAGGTGGACTTCATTAAAAGTCTGAAGGGGATATTCATATAAAGAATAGCATTCAAATAAGGCAGACCAAGATCTATCTTAAAGCATCCAGTTTTACCTTTACCTTCTCTATGCAGAAAGTCTCTGATTAGGAACTTTCTATTTTTGTGAAACTTATGCTAATCCTACTATGCCTCTGTGTGCACAAGTCTCAAAGCTCTCTGTCCTATGCTCAATGTGTAGAATGACTCTCTCTAACTAAGAGCCTTTATCTGTTGTGTAAAACACTTCTCAACAGTTGTATTCTCTCTCAACAGTTATCTAACAACCATCTCCTCCCTCAGAGAGTTAGTTCAAGAAAATCATATATAAATATAACAGCTCTCTCCCTCTCTCTCAAAAATAGAGGATGGACATATATATTCAAGTCTCTTTTTAGTCTCCTATTTATAGGATAAACATTATAATTGTTGATTTGTAGGATTGTGACACGTCTTCCACAGTTATGAAAAAAGGCTTCTCGATCTTGACATGTTTCCAACGGCTACAAAAGACATCCTCGATTTTGACACGTCTTTATCGGTTGAGTGAAAGGTCTTTTTATTCTTTACACGTCATTTGTAATTACAAAAGATGTCTCTGATCTTGACACATCATTTGCAGTTAAGAAAGTTGTTTCCAATCTTGACACGTACTAAAGGCTTACAACTTTTTTGCTCGAAATTTTACTTAACTCTTTTCTTTAAAGAGATTTTCTTGTAGTAATAAATTTTTTAACAGTCATTCTCGAGGTTTCCTTTTCATAAAGTTTTTAAGAACTTTGTCTCAAAAGTCCTTTGCAATCAATTATTTTGAGAAAATATTGTTTTAGAAAAGGCTTTATTTCTAGAAGGACAATTTGTCTTTATAACATGTCTTAAGAATTACTTTTATCAAAATATTTTCTTAAAATTTTTCAAACATTGCTTTCTTGAAAGTCTTTTGTACATTATTTCGAGAATCACTTTCTTGAGAAAATTTTATAATTATCTTGAGATTTGGTTTCTCGGAAGTCCTTTGTAGATTGTCTCGAGAATCACCTTCATGGAAAAAACTTTATAATTTTATCTCAAACATCATTTTGTCGAAAAGAAACCTCTAGCAATACTTTCACAAAAGAAAAAAAATAAGCAATATTTACTCAAGAAGCTTTTATAAGTTTCTCAGAATATGTCTCGAGATGACTTCTCGAAAGATTTTTGTGATTTATTTCGAAGAGCAACACTTTTTCAAAATGAGGTCTCGAGTAACATTTTTTCGAGAAAAGATATCGAGAAACATTTTCTCAAAAAGCTTTTATAGGTTTCTCTAAAGATATCTCAAGACAACTTCTCAAAATTCTTTTCGCGAAAAAATGTTTCGTACATCACTTTATCGAAAAAACTCGAGCATTACTTTTTTGAAGAAACGACTCAAGCAACACCTTCTCGAAGAGAGATTTCTAGGAACATCTTCTCAAATATATCTTTCTCGAAGTATGTCTCAAGATGACTTTTTAAAAGGTTTTTCTGATTTATTTCATAGATATTTTTCATGGAAGTATATTTTGAGAATAACTTATCTCGATATGTTTAAATCTAGATTGACCTTAGAATATATCTCGACAAATATTCGTCATATTATGACAAAAATTTGTATCATAAATATTTTCTTGACACTTTTATATATCCATGAAATACGCCTTTGAGCATTTAAGACTTTCGAATCATTATCTCTACAAATATATTTTCGAGATTTATGGTCAAACAGTTCCACAACATTCTAACAAATTACTAAGAATAAGAATTCATCAAGTGTTCAGAAAACATGATCTAATGTAATCTAATAATTGATAATTCAACTCTTTGTATCCTATATAGCTCATTCTATATGTAATAAGGTGATTAATAAACATAAAAAATGTAAAGGATGAGGTGTAATATTTTATATACTACAATGACAGTTCAATGATATCATCCATCCTTTTCATTTTCTTGCGAGATTTATTAGTTATAGTATCTACCTTCTGTTCAAGCTTCTTTTTGTCAAGGTTGCTTTGTGTTTTTGTGCCTTTTGTCATGTTTTACTAAGTGCTAGTTATACTCTACTAAAGCTTTGGATATGGAAATTTGAAAACATTAAGCGGTGTTTGTAGTCATACTAAAGATATGTATATGGAATATTCAAAATCCTTGGAGAAATAAAACGAATTCATTCATGCTTGGGGGATTTTTCAATAGTTAGTTGAATTTTTATTTGGATGTCCATATTATAGAGGTTATGTTATGTGCTTTTTTTAATAAAATATTATGTTGTGAGTTGAAATTAAATTCAATGTTAATAATTGTATTTTTTGGATTCTAAGTGGTTAATTAATATAGAAAATGGATTGTATATTGATATATGATTGAATTGATATGAAAAAGAGATTGAAAAATAAATTTCTTAAAGGGGTTGAAGAATTTATGAATAAAGCTAAACAACAACCAATTATCATATTTGATGGTGGTATTAGATACTCTTATGTTAATGTTTAAAAATATTGAATGAGGAATATGTTAGAGTTCATTTGTACAAGTCGAGTTTCTAACTGAATTACTAGGTTTAGAATTCACATGGTGAGGTGTATGAATGTCCAACATATATTGGTTTGTCACTATCTAACACCAGTGCTTCTGGTTTAGAGGTGAATAACAATAATTTTGACAACATAAATGACATGATGCGTGATGCGTTTATGGGTTATGATGATGAATATATCGTTGATGATGTTTGTGATGATTATATGAAGAATGAGTAAGAAGAAATCAACCCTCAATGTGAAAAATTCTTTAAATAGATAATGTTTGCTAAAGAACTCATTTATGAGGGTGCCACTGAATCCAAGTTGCCAATTGTTGTTAAAATGATTGTTGCTAAATATAATTGGAAGTTTCCAGGAAAATGTATTAATTTCTTTGCAACATTGTAGTATGATGTGTTGAAAAAAATACCCGCTAATTACTACGAGGCCACTAAATTAGTAGGAAAGTTGGGGTTAAAAGCGGAAACCATCGATTGTTCCATGCACGTGTGTATGCTTTTATGCAAGGAAGATAATGAATTAACTAAGCGCAAGTTCTGTGAACAGTCAAGGTATTTACCTAAATAGATGGGTGATGGTAGGAGGTACAAGAACTTTCCTTGTAAGAAAATGTTATATATTCCTATCACTCAAAAGTTGCAAAGGTGGTATATGTTTGAAGATACTACTAAGCATATGACAGAGCATTATGAGAACAAAAAAAACTAATCAAAATGCCTTATAAGGTTAACAATTCTTATGATATAGTTTATCAATAACATGACAAGATTGTTAAGAGTCAATATTCCTAGAACTAATTAAGAAGTGAGTCATAAATATCAAAATAGAGCTAGAATATTAAAACACATGACAAACAATTTTTATGTAACATGGTGCTCGTGAAAGAATTCAATAATTAAAGATAAAAGTTTCAAAACCATATGTAATTGAAGAAAGACACAAAACCTAGTTTTACTAAAGCAATTGGGAACAGGAATGAACTACAACTACCTCAAGCAACATTCACAGAACAAGATGTGATAATATAAGCTACAAATCATATTCAAAAGGATACAATTAGAAGTGTTTAATCAATGCTTATCAATCACTAAGAAAGAAAATCACAATTCAATTTGCAATCAAATCATGCCTACCAGTTTTTACAAGCAAACCAGAGATTGAAAATTGAGTGCATATATATATATATATATATATATATATATATATGTGTGTGTATTAGTTTCTAAAAGAATCAGAACAAACTTCCCAACATACTCAGGAATTTAGCTTATGAGACCATTAGTGAAAAGTATCATTGTAGTTGAAGGATGTGGTGTAAACATCATCGTCTATCACTGGTGGTGGAACTCAACCTAGGTTTGGTATCATGTTGATCTCTGGCTTTAGTCTCTCAAGTGATGATCAGGAGGTTGAGTCGCTCGTGCAACTCACCTAGTCCTAACATCCTCTCTGAGCTGAAGATTCCATTATCCAGGTCACTCCAGCTCTAATGGTCACAGTCACAATCAACCATTTATTTAGTAGATAAATCAAAGATTAACAAAATTATAAAACGGACTATAGATCAATTTCAAGATTACCTCTACTTAATTTTGCTTGTAATATGGTTCCATGTCATTAGTAAGTTGTTGTTCAACATTTACCTTAAAAAGGTCAAAGTTATCTACAATTTGGGATGCAACAGTGCTACTTGTTCCACCAACCAAAACATGTTCTACTCTTCTAAATTTCATCTCTCCATGCTTGATCGAAATCTAGTAATTGAGTTCAAAACTAAACTTGTATAAGTGAAATCTAACCTCACTTTTACTTAAAATCTTACAACATTTACATCTCATACATGGACACTATATACCACCTTCTAAATAATAATAATAATAATATTGCCTTGTAACCTTATTAACAAACTTCTTAACCTGTCTAATAAACTCACCTTTTAAACATCTCTTATAGGGATAAATTGTATCATATATCCATAAATGACTCATGATAAGCTCTTTACTGCTAACACACATGTATTCTTCAAAATTCTACAGAAAATCTAAATTTAATATGTAAAAATTTCATAATAGTTAATTTATATTTTTCTAAATTTTTTATTCTCTATATTGTAATTTCAAATTTCTAAATTTTTTATTTTCTAAATTCTAATTTAAAATTTTCAATTTTTATTTTTATATTCTAATTTAAAATTTCTATATTTTTTATTTTCTAAATTCTAATTTAAAATTTTTATTCTTTTATTTTCTAAATTCTACCTTAAAATTTCAATTTAAAATTTCTATGTATTTTTAATGTGTAAAATTCAAAATCATCTTTCTAATTTCTAATTTGATTCTTTAAAATTTCCGAGTTTCGAAAGTTATATTTTAAAAACTTTTAAAGATCCAAATTTAAGTTTAAAATTTTGTTATAATGATCCCTGATATAAAATATTTTATAACAAACTAACTTTACATTAAATTATTTATCTTAAAACTTTTACAAATATACAAATGAATCTTAAAGTGTACACCTAATAAAAGAAGTAAAAATGTCACTAATTTTAAATAAAATTGAAATCTCAACGTGTTTTTTTACATCATGAATATAAATACAACTAACAAAACGCAAAATGAGATTTAGTATCCGTTTGGTTTCCAGTTGGGGAAACGGAGTTGGGGAAATGAAGAAATTTAATGGTTGATATTGATCCTTCACGTTGTTCGAGATAGTCAAAACTCCGTTTGACCGTAGGATTTATTTTTGGGTTGGTCAAACCCAAACTACAAATCCAAACGGGCTCTTAGAGGACTTCGTAGGGAATGTTTGACGCTGAACACACACCGTATATTTAAATATTGTGCGGAATCGGTGTTTGACGCAATGATCCTCCATCTAGTAAGAAAAAGCCTTCTGAATTCCATTAATCATTACGTTTGTTTTTTTAAACGCAAATATACTAGCGCGTTTCTTAGCTAGCAGTGATATTTATCTCATATCTCCCACAATTCCATATAAATAATGGTAATAGGGTACATTTGGAGATCGATATTTCAAACACGAAATTGGAACCCAATAATTCTCACATATTATAGTTTATTTACTATGTAGTGTGAATGTGTCAATCTGATACAACTGCAATACGTGGCTCCATACTGAACAACCTCATATATTATAATAATATGAGTCCGTTTGGTTTCCCGTTAAGAAAATAAAGTTATAAAAATAAAAAAATTTAAAAATTAATATTAATTTTTTACATTATTTGAAATAATTAAAACTTCGTTTAAGGATAAAATATTTTAACCAATTCGATTGAAAAATCAAACACTAGAATATCCATGCATTAATCACACTACTCGATCCACTATTCAATTGAGGGCCGCATCAACCACAAAGCAGTGATTTTCTTTTTCTTTATTAAAGTCTCCCTTTGATCAATTCCAGACCATGTGGCTGCTTTTGATTGACTCAGTTGCATTAATATCAAATCATGCATGAACAAATTACAAGTTACAACCACCTAATAATTCAATAAAATTTCCCTCTCTCAATAAAGAATTAAACTCGATCCTCACCTACCAAACAGTCCCTTAACTGTACCTATTCGTCTCAATGTAAATGATACCCATTCTAATTTCCTTAAAATTTCTATTCAAAAATAAAAAGGAAAACCTCTTTATCCTCAAAACGGCAAAACCTTATCACCTCAATCAAAGTTCGAAGCTTCTATTATTAGCCCTAGGCTTAATTATTACTCCATGACTAAGAGCCTCTTTGAGTATTGTGCACACTGCACAATCCATTTGAGTGAAACACACGAGATCTAAAAATAGCATATAACCAAGTTCAAATTCTATCATTATAAAGAATTTTTTAAAATGAGTGATTTATAAATATTTATCAAGTTTTAAAAAATATATACCCTAGATTAGTGAGTTTTTCAAATCATCTAAATTTTTATTTATATAATAAAAAAGTGTCCATTAATTAAAAAATAAATACTAACGTGGTTAAAATAACTGCTAACAAATCACACACTTAAAAAAACAGAACGCCACATATTTTCCTTCCTTGTCATGGAATCTTAATTATTATATTTGCCATGTATTGATGTAATGGGACAATTAAAGAACCAGTGGGAAAGCGTAGGAATTAGTAACATTATTATAATTATGAAAAAAAAATGATGTGAAAGAGAAAGAAGCAAATAAACAAGGAAACATCGTCGGCAAGAGCGTGTAACATGTCAAAGACTTAACGCGGTCTACAAAAAAAAATTAAAGTTGCGGGTAAGTCACGTGCTCAAAGTCAAAGTTCCCTTATTTATACTTGAAAATCCTCGTTTTCTCAAGGATCTTTCTTTATCTTCCTCTCTTATAACTCTCTTATCATCAACTCTTCGTGCAACTTCCTATAACGTCATGATTGGCAAAGAAATCCTTCATATGATGAAGGTATGTAGAAAAATGCTCAATTCTGCTACGCAAATTTTGCATGCCCTGTTTCATTAGTTATGCACTCTACTGTTGTTTCTTCCTGGTTGTCTTGCAAACTCTTACAACATTTTTCTGGAGTTTTCTTGAGGTTATGGATTTGTTTCATAGCCAGTAATGTAAATTGTTTGTTCTTTCAACTAAGTTTTATGAACAGGTTTTTTTGTTTATGTATATGTAATTGTCCTTTTCTTTCTATGTACGTCTTCTTTTCTTTTTTGGACGGATTTATGTGATATAATAAATCAAAGAAATTTTATGGACAAAACTTAAATATTCTGATGCTGTTCTCATGTTAGAATTAGTGGGAGTTTAGTAATCTGTTATATAAATGGAGTTTGACAGAAAATCTCATTTAATAATTAACATTGATTTCACATCAAAATATATCTTTTAACTTTATTTGATAAATAAATAAAATCTTATTTTTAATTTGAATAATCTTAACTGAAAACTAATCAAGTATTTAGAGTTTTATGTTAATAATTTAATGCATTGCATAATAGGTGTGGAGATTCATTAGGTGTGTGACATGTCCTTGGCATCTAAAACTTGATAATTGATGAAATGCTACATATGGTGAAGGAGGCATTGTCCTGTGCTAGAATTAATTAAGATAATGATGTGTTGACTTCCCAATTAGGAAACATACCATTAACTTTGTTTCAGATCCTTATTCTAGCTTAAATGCATGACATGACAGTGTACAGTATGGCAATTCAATTATTTTTTTTCATTTTCATAATAATTTGAATTCCACAATTTTCATTTCTCCTTGGTACTGAGTTTATTTCAACTTATTTTTAAGAAATAATTACTTTTCTTGCCGGTTGAAGGAGCTTTTGAAGGCAAAAAAAAAATGATTATTTTAGAATATTATCAAAACATGCTATTAGTTACAAGGTTTAGCATCTGAAAAATGAGATTGAGATTTACTTAAATCATGTGTGTATAGGCCAAAGCAGGGTTTGGATCATCAGCACAAGACTCAGGGAAAGGAAAAGGCAGAATATCAAAGCACATTACTCATGGCTTTCACCTGATGAAGGGGAAATCAGCACATCCAATGGAAGATTATTTAGTTTCAGAATTTAAGAAAGAAAAGGACAGAGAATTAGGCTTGTTTGCTATATTTGATGGACACTTAGGCCATGACGTTGCAAGCTATTTGCAGAACCACCTTTTCCAAAACATGTTGAAACAGGTAAGCTAATTTACCTATTATTACTAAACAAATTCAGGAAAATGGCTGTTTTTTTTTTATATATATATAGCCCCAAGTTTTTATGGTTTTCCACTTTCCACAACGTCTAATGATACCCTTCTTCTAATTAAACCTGCTTAAAGTGGTTATTCTTTAACTCATTTGATTTCTGTTTGGTGCATGTAGCATGATTTCTGGACTGAAACAGAAAGTGCAGTAAAGAGAGCTTATCTTGAAACAGATGAGAAAATATTGGAACAAGCACTTGTGTTGGGAAGAGGAGGGTCAACAGCAGTAACTGCAATACTGATTGATGGTCAGAAGCTTGTAGTAGCAAATGTTGGTGACTCAAGAGCTGTTGTTTGTGAGAATGGAAAGGCTAGGCAACTATCAGTTGATCATGAGCCAAGCAGGGAAAAAAAATCTATTGAGAAACGTGGTGGTTTTGTATCAAACATTCCAGGTATGTTATGAGTTTTAAAGAGAAAGATTGTTTTATGTGAATGAGAAGAATAAACACTACTAATAAAATGTCATTAAGAAAGTAGAAATTAAAATAATATGATTTTGTAAGTTAGGTTTTTATAAGGTTACATGTTTTTAAAAAGAAATCATGTTACACTGAAATTTTTTTAATTATGACCATTTATATATGATTCTACCACATGTATTTAATCCTTTCACTCATGCTCATGTTGGAAGAAATCTCTTAAATTATATCCTTTCTAAAGTGTTATCACAGTCTTAAATTAAAGCCGTGTTATGCAAAACATAGAATGTTCAATATATGAATGTGTTATAAAATGTTGGATTTTGGAGGCAAGTAATTTATTTAAGCACTTGTTGAGTAAACTCTTATTGTGAAGCTATTCTTAAGCTTTGTTGTGAAGTTCACAAGAATTGTTAATGAGAAGGGAAGCATTTATATACAGGGAAAAAACTAACTAAACAACTAATTAATAACAGTATGAACAAACTAACTAATCCCAGTTAACTGATAAAACTAATTCTAAACTAACTCTAACAAGAATAGCATAACTCGTTCTGTGGAAGTGTAATATAATTCTGCATTCATTTTGGCTTCTAATAGATTTCCATTAGAAATTTTGAACAAAGGTTGGTAACATAGAACATCTGATTTTTTGTTTCATGCAGGAGATGTGCCTCGAGTAGATGGACAGCTGGCAGTAGCAAGGGCTTTTGGTGACAAGAGCTTGAAGATGCATCTTAGTTCAGAACCAGATGTGTTTGTAGAGGAAGTAGATTCACATACAGAGTTTCTTATTCTAGCTAGTGATGGGATATGGAAGGTACTCCACTTTTAACATATTTATGTGAGACACTACTCAATAGATTAGATAAGTAGTAAGAATGGGTGGAAATTTGGTGCTATTTGGTTTAATTTTTTTAAACTATTTGTTGTATCAACTTTTACAAACATAAAATAAATTGAATTAATGTGGTGTTTATGTAATTAGAAATGAAAATAAAAAATGTTTAAACCTTATTTAGTTTTAGAAAATATTTTCTATTTTTAATTTTAATTTTCAATTTTAATTACCAAAACTGTTTTTATTTTTTATTTTTGGTATGTTTTCAAAAGTTTATATAAGAAAATAATTTTTTGTCTTTATTGTTCTTGTATAAATTTTGAAAAACATAAAATAAAATTGACAGATTTGTATTTAAATCTAAAAGTAAAAAATAAAATTACCAGAGGAGGAAGCAACAATTTATCAAATTGGCTAAATTAAAGGGTTAAATGCGTTTATTTTACCTTTAATCAGTAATCTGTAATCAGTAGCCTGTAGCCCCCACAATAACTGAATTTTTTTACCATGATGTGTATAGGTTATGTCAAACCAAGAAGCAGTAGATTCTATTACAGACATAAAAGATGCTCAAGCTGCAGCAAAGCACTTGATAGAAGAGGCTGTTTCCAAGAAAAGTAAGGATGATATATCATGCATAGTTGTGAAGTTCCAATGACATATTTATGGAAAAGCCCATCAAGTTTTCACCAAGTGAAGGTCCTGCGGGGTATTAAGTACAGTTTATGTGTTTGTATCATATGGACACTTCTCTTGTTCTTTTCTAAACCAAGTGCTTGTAGAATGTATAAATGATTCAATCAAACTTTTACCTGGTTTTCAAATGAGATTTTTAAACCGTTTTGTCTAAATGAATAGCAGCTACTGTCACAATATAATACTTCCTCTGATTGATAAAATGAATTTATGACTTATACTTTATAGTTTTTGGGATAATTTATAGTTTATAACTTTTTAGACAGTTTATTAAAATAAAAGTTTTTTGGTAAAACTAATTTAATATATATAATGATAATTAAACAATGAATGAAGGAGCTTATAAGTCTGTTTAACAAAACTAACGCATAAGCTAAATGAAAATTGATAAGCTATATTGAAAGCTTAAAGCTGAAAACTGATAAGTTAATTGATTAAATTAAAATATGTTTAGTAAACTTATTTGTTAAATGTAGAATAACATAAAAGATATATATATTTTAAATTAGATATGGGTGATTTTTAAAAAATATATATCAATGAGAATAAATGTGTAAAAAAATTAAATAAGCTCGAAACTTATAAGCTTAAAAGCTACTTCAAGTAAGTAACTTTACAAGAAAAGCTACACGTTACTAAATAAGCTTCTTTACAAAGCATAGGTATTTTGTCTAACAAACTTTTAAACTAGTGAAATAAGCTATAAATTAGCTTAAGGGTCTGTTTGGCAAAATGAGCTTTTATCTTATAGCTTATGGCTTATAACTTTTTTAGTAGCTTATAACTTATAGCTTTTTAGGAAGTTGATTGAAGTATAACTATTTGGTAAAACTAGTTTAAATTGTGTTAAATAACTTTAGAAGGCATATAATATTTTCATAATATTTTAATTATGTAAGAGATAAAAATTATCATTAAAAAGGATAAAAATAATAACTAAGCAATTAATGAGGGAGCTTATAACTTTTGAAAAGTCATAAGCTTCCTCAAGTGGCTATCCAAAAACTGGGAGTTTATAGCTTTATAAAAACTATAAGTTCCTTATTTTTTATATTCACCAAACAACTCTAGTAGCTTTTGAAAAGCCTTAGTTCCTCAAAAAGCAATAAGTTCGTTGATAGACACAAATAGCCTTTGGAGGAAGGTTTTTAAAGATTTTTCCTAAAGATGCCTACAAATAAGTTCATTGAACAAAACATGCCTACAAATAAAGATTTTTCCTAAAGATGATGGACACAAATAGCCTTTGAAGGAAGGTTTGTAATCAATGAATATGCATTCTCCAGACCTAAAATCAAATTTATGTTTGTTGTATGGTCTTAAGTAAGGGTAACAAGCACATCCAAACACATTAAGATTATTGTATTCAGGTTTTGTAGAAAAAAGTTTCTCAATTGGTGAAGTCAATTATAAAGTAGGTGTTGGAAGTCTATTTATTATATAACCAACAGCTTGAAAGGCTTCTCCCCAAAACTTAAGTGACATAGATGCATGAGCTAAAGGAGACAATCCCATATCAACTATCTTTCTGTACTTCCATTCTGCATATGTGTATATGGGCAACTTATTTTGAAAAAGCCAAGTATTCCTTTGCTCCATCAATTTGTATGCACTTGATTTTGGAATTAAGTTGATTTTCAATCATGTTTTTAGAATGAATGAAGCATTGTAGTGCTTGCCTTTTATTAGAAATATAATAAATCCATATGAATTTTGAAAAGGCATCAATAAACTCTATGTAGTACCTGTTGCCAGATGAAGAAGAGATTGGTGGAGGTCCCCATATATCAATGTATATAAGTTGTAAAAGGCTACTATAAACAGTATCTGAATAATAAAATGATTGCTTATGTAACTTTCCTAAACAACATGATTTGCATAAAGAAATGGTAGAATTTTTAGAAATAGAAATGCCACATTTATTCATAACATCATGTACAATTTTGTAATTTGCATGTCCTAGTTTTGCATGCCATATTGTATACAAATCACGTTTATTACTAGACAAGTGAGAAATACTATTAGAGTTTTCTTTTAACAGAATTGCACACGGGGGGTCCTATAGAAATGTTGTGAAAAAACATAGTCTTTTTCTGAAGTGTCTTTCTAGAAGAGTGTGGTTAATTTCCTGAGATTTGATACAAAAATTATTAGCAATAAATTCAAATTTTACATTTTTATCTCTATAAAAATTGAGATACACTGATCAAGTTCTTAGATATTGAAAGAGCATGTAGCAGATTTTTCAAGATGCATTAGCCATTTTGAGTTTTGACTCTCCTGTGTAAGTTGACTTCCCTACCATGTTTGATGCATTACTATGATGTGATTGGTAGCCCCTGTATCAGGGTACCAAGTTGGATCATAAAAGGTATTAAAAACTGTTATAAGGGGTGAGATACTGGATTGATCATCAAGATTTACTTCTGTGATCATTGCTTTTTGCTAAGTTTTTGAATTGTTGGAGACATGTTGAGTATTGTTGTCTTGATAAAGGGGATTAAATCTATGATAGCAGTTCAAGGCTATATGACCTGGCTTATTGCATACTTGACACATTGGTCTATTATAGTTATTTTGCTTGTCATATAGCCATGACTAGGTCCTCTTCCAAAATTCCTGCCACCTCCAAAGTTTCCTCTATTTCTTCCTTTATTATTTTGTTGACCCTGGCCTTTAAAATATCACTGTTCTCTTCCTTGAACACCTCATTGAAATTGAGCATAATTGGCTTGCATATTCAAGGATTCTTGTACTTCTTGTTTATCTTCCAAGCCTATTTTCCATAGTGCTTAACAAAGTTTCTATTTCTATCATAGAATATGGGTTAATTCTTGAAATGATAGAAGTAATAAGAGGATTATACTCACTTGGCCGACCATCAAGGATAATTTGAATGTGTCCTGCAAGATCAATAGGTGAACTAACTGATGCGAAGGTATCGACAATCTTCTTGATAGCAAGAAGAAAGGAATTAAGAGAATCTTGTTTCTTGATTCCTTTAAGCTGTGATTTTAATTGACAAACATGGGCTCTGGTTTGTGTTTCAAAGTAAAGATGTAAAGATCTCCAAATCCAAAATGCATGATGTAACACCCCCTTATATACACGAGACATATATCTATTCTTCTTGCTCTTTTTTTTAGAAAGATATACATATTTATCACTTCTTATCTCGTGTATACAAGGACATATATACATCTGATTTTCTTTGAATTTTGAAAGTAAAAAGTTTCAAATTATTTATAATGATAAAATGAACTTTCAGAAAATCATAAGTGATCAAAGATTTCAGTATCATATCCAAAGAATAAGGTTTATTAAAGTTTAACCTTTACATTGATTTACAATCATCCAACTTAATATTGTATTAAGGTAAACTAAAACTAAAAATTTAATACCTTTACTTCGACTGTAACCAATTATTTCCTTATCTTCAAACCATGTGATTTTGAATCCTATTCTTTTCACATCTCTTCTCCTATCTGATTGAGGATGAGACCAATTTACCCTCTTGTAATTTCATCCTTTCATCTTGAACTGCTAGCTATATATCATATAACATATATTTTGGACACAAAATTCAAACAAGAAGGAGTGAGAAACAGAATATAATACTTTACAGATAAGACATAAGCATAAGGGTTTTCATAACATAACAATTACATTTTCATTCACAACCACCCACATAGAATGTCACAATCATATGAATGTCATGCAATGTTTTTAATACTATCATCTCATTCATTCTATGCATATGGGCCCTTAAAGCTTTAGTTTGCACTGGGCCAACCAGGAGTTTACACTGTTCCATAAATTCCGGATAATAATAACATAAATGCCTTCATGGAATATGAACAGCTCAACTGGCGTGGAAACACTTAGAGACTAGTCAGACTGAGAAAGTTTTTATTGTGAAAGTACCCGACACTAGGGAGCGACCCCAGGTCACCTGAAGCACCCTTTCACACCCTCTCATCCCAAGGCTCGCAATTAAGCCTCCTCTAATGTATCCTCGGTTTCTATAATCCGTCCCCAGGCAATATCACATCTCATTTCTCTTTAATGATTCATGATGCATGAACTACTCGCATATTTAGTTGGTCAAGACTTTTAGAAACTCAATTATTAAATACCATAAAGGTTCACAAAATCATCACAATAAACTGTACATTCCCATAAGTTCTTCTTTGAACTTCTGTTATACTGAAATAATTTAGTACAGTCTTCAAATTCAGATCTTACCAAAATTGAGTTTCCAAGCCTTAAATATCTCAAAACTTTCTCTTAAAAATCTTCACATATTTACATAATCTTTCTCAATTTGAATCTTAACTAGATTGAGTTTTAGAAATCTCGACAAAATATTCTTTAGTTATTTCGTTGGGGAAAACCAAAATAATTTACTTTAAACTTCTAATTTCTAAAGAAAATAATTTAAAATCATTAACTAAGAATACTTAAAACTATAAAAATTTTCTTTAATTCAAGAATTAATTATCTCAACCTCTGATTTTCATAAAATAGCTTCTTTCTAATACTAGATTTTATTACTTAAATTAAAAATAAAGTTAGTGAAAATTATTTCTAAGAAGAAATAAAAGACTAAAATAATTATAAAATACTTTCTCTTGGAATAAAAATTTAAAGAGTAAGGTAAGAAAATTCTTACTGAGTTTTAACTTTCCGTCATGCTTGCTATATGCTCAAACTTCATATCACAAGGTCATCAATCATTCATCAACCACAATCAAGTATAGTAATCTCATCAATCATAATCAAATATCATCATTCATAATTGCATATTATTAATCACAGTCTAATACAATATTATTAATCAAAATCAAATACAATTAATTATAATCAAGTCAAATCAACTAAATATCGCTCATAAATATAATTCAAATTTTAATGGTTATTTAAATTAGTAGATTTGATTTTGAGTCCTTATAGTCCATTCCTCGCACAGGTCTATATAAGTCCATATATATAATCCAGTCTTTGCATAGGTATAGTTCAGTCTAGACAGGTCATAATAGTCCAAGTCCTTGCATAGGTTTAATTCGATCCATATAGGATATAAAAATCCAAGTCCTTGCATAGGTTTAGTCCAGTCCGTATAAGTTATAATAATTCAGATCCATGTATAGATATTTCAGAATAAGTTACACAATATATTAAATTTATTATAAATTTTAAGTTGAGAAGTTATTACTTTAAGATAATAATATTATTAAATTTAAAAGGAGTAGGGGACTCCTCCCTTTATTCTTATTTCTTTCATATTATATTCTTATCTCACTCCCCCTTACCTCTTGTATACCGATTCGTTATTGAAAATTCGTGCGCGCCTCGTCTCCGAGTTCTAAAACATACCAATTTCATTTTAATATAATTACAAGATGAAAATTAAGATTACTACTTAAAATAAAAATGGTAAATTTTAAATAGTAAATAGTGAATAGTAACAATAAATAGTAAAACATAAATAGTAACAGTAAATAGTAAATGGTGAATAGTAATGGTAAATAGTGAAATGTGAATAGTAAAGGTAAATAGTAACAGTAAAGGTAAATAGTAATAGTAAATAGTAATTTACTATTTGAATAGTAATTTACTATTGAAATAGTGTTACTATGTAGAATAGTAACTTAAAATAATATTATTTCCAGTATAATAATAGATTTCTAAAAACGATATAAAAATAATCCTAAAAAATATAAAAGAGATGTATTCGTACCTTAGAATTTTAGCAGAACCTTCTTCCAAAAAATTTATTTCTCTCTCTTACTTCCACCACTATCTCACTAACACTACTATATTAAGAAAACTTAATCTGAAACTATGAATTCTAAAGAAGAATTCCTTCGGTATTTATAGGAAAAAAATTTACTATGCATTCCATTATTTTAATATAAAAGTACTATGCGTTTTTTGAAATTTAAAACCTGGTTACTGTGCAACTTTTGAAAATTTCGTACATGCACAGTGTTTTGCATAGTAAATGTCGACAGAATTATTAAGCCAAATAGTAACCTTTCACTCGGTATATTTTAAATATTCAAAATTAATCCTTTTTGAAATTTAGCGATATTATATCAGTTCTCACTAATTTTATGATAAGTAATATAAAGTTTAAATTTTAAAAATCTAAAATTTTCTGTTAATAAAAATTTATTAGTACGTTTTCAATTTTTTTACGATTGGTAAAAATCAAGATTTTACTCAAACCGATAATTTTTAGATAAGTCTACTTGAAATAGATTTTAGAAAATTTTCTTATAATTTAACTTTACATTCTTGTAAATATTTTTAATTTTAAGCAACTTTATATGAATTTAAAATTATTTAAAATATATTATTTTATTAAAATAATTTAAAATTTTCAAAAACTTCCAGAAAATCATAAATATTATGTAGATCAAAAAGTTTAAAAGAACCATAATCTAATTCCTTTAAAATTTTATTTTAAAATTCTAATAAGAGTTAAATCTTAAATATGTAAAAACATAAATATAAGAACATAAAATAAAAATGATGAATAATAAAGATATTAAAAATTCTTAATATAATTTTTTTAATTAATGAATACTAATTAAGTCATTTTAAAATTCTCATTCAGAAATATTTTTATTTTTTTTATTATTATTTGATCCGGTCTCAATACCGGTATCCGATCTGCAAGACATATTTCAACGTCTTTGTCAAGACATCAACGTGTAACCGGTGTCATCGGTATACATCCGGACTGTGATTCCGTATTAGGCGTTCTCCCTATACCGGTTGTTCAGGATAACACCATGACACCGGACAACACACACGTCACCGCGCTAAAGACAAGGATTATTGCTACAGGGATCGATCAATAATTCCCTGCACTACGAGCCAAATTCTGCTCACGGGGATTTTCAACTTGTTCCCTAATCCTAGTCTATATTCTCCATGCTCAATATAAAATTGCCACTTGACCCAATCATGCTGGTAAGTGCGCAATATAATAATGCTAATGGGAGTTAGTGGTTCCCCACTAACGAGTCCTCGTAAAACGAGCCAATCAGGTATATGAACTCATTTCATTCATGAAGTGAAGGATCTTCAACTGTTCTGACGAACAATTACTCTCTAAAATACATTCCTTACTTGGAATATCATCACTGACTTGAGCGTCGGAGAATCTTTGCAGGTGACACCACCATTCGCCCACTTCAACGCGTTAGGTCGGTGTGAAGGACCTCCAGGACGCCCAGTCCGCTCTCTTCGCTCAAGGACAACGGATACTAATACCAGATACACATATATCTGATCTCCTATACGGTATTTACATACTGTTTGTGATTGACTTGAGTCCGGATCTCTAGACCCCGGTTCAGGACAGATCATTATTATTTTAAAAAAATAAATAATTAAATATAAATACCAAAATAAAAAAAATGATAATAATAAACTAACTTATAGTAAGTATTTCTCAAGAAAGATATATTAATATCTATTTCCTATTTGTGATGAAAATGGGATGTTACAACTCTACTCCCCTAAAAGAAATTTCATCCTCAAAATTTAATATTATTAATAAATCTTACCATAGCTAAACTAACTGAACTGTTTTAAAATATATTTCTAGTTTCCTTGACAATTGTGTACATTTTCCTTAACATTGCCATTTATCTTTTTTTTTTCTTATCAGTATTTTTTTCCTTAACTCGAAAATATTACTCGTCTTAATTTTGTCAACCATGCTCATCATAAATTGATGGTTAACTCTAAACACCTCAATAATTACGTTTCTCAATCTATTAAAATCTTACTTAACATAATCCATAACATCTATTAATTAAAATTCCTACTCGTAACATAGTGAAATGGACTGCTAAGAATTAATTACTGGACAACTAGCCGTTAGCAACTAGCCGTTGGACTAGCCGTTGGACTAGCCGTTTATGACCGTTGCAACTCTCCCTCCCTTGCTTGCTTATAAATTCTCATTCCATTCTCACTTCCTATCACAACTTAAGGTTTCTTAGTTTCTCTCTTCTATCCAATTTCTTCAATCTTTTTCTCAAGTACTATCATACTATTCGATGACCAACCTTCCTAGAAGTAAGGAAGAACGAAGTCGGGATGGACTACAGTTTGTGGTAACAAGTGCCTCACTTCTTATAATCATTATGGTGATTTCTCTAGTTTGGATAATTTTTATATTACCAAGACTCTTAGACCTTTATCTATGATGTATTAGATGTTCTACTTTATTTTTCTTAATGTAATCGTGTATAATAAATTATCCTAGTGAGAAAGGATAAATATGTCTTAGTCCATGTTGTACTTGTTTATCTAATTAAATCCTTATGTTCTTTGCTTCATGACAATCCAGGGTATGTAATCATTTCTTATTGTCTTCTATAATGAATTAAATATTCATTAACTAAGTGATTGTACATTCCATCATAATTGACTACAACCATTACATAGATTTGATAAATTCTCCAATCTTAAATGATCACAAATCACTACGTTGACTTAGAAATACTCACTTGAATTTTTTTATGGGTAACTAAGATGTATGTAATTCTCTTTATAGGAAAATCAATAAGTAAAGGTTCATATCTACTTCCTCATGGTTTACTAACACATTTCTTTATTTTAAATCTACAATGGTCATTACATAACAATGATTTATATCAGGTATGTATATTCATCGAACAAATTTGATGACTAAAAGAAAATAACTTGATAAACATGTATCATATTGTTAGGAATCACAAAAATATTTTATGTCACAATTTCTAAATATTAAACCAATATCGATGTCTTCCAAATATCTATAATGCTTATTTTAGGTCATTCATTAACATATTTATCACAATAAATCACTTAAAAAAATTCAAAAATATATGGTTAATTACATTCGATGTCATAACCATAAAAGTTTCATTAATTCATATATTTATACACATAACCATCATATATATTATTCAATCGTAGACATCATAAATGAAAACTTCATCAAATCAAACAATAATTAACATATTTTATATGTCATACAAAAGAAGAATCAATACAAATAGTCAGAGATACAATTCCTAATATGATTATTTGTTATATCAAACAAGTTAGTGAACAAATTATCATATTTCTTTCATGAAGCATACATCCACACATTTTTCTTTTCAAAATATATCACCAAAGGAAAAACTATGATTCTATCTTAAACAATTTATTATACTAGTTTGGGATTACAACAGTTATCTACCCATTGAAATTCTAATTCACACAAGTATCTCTACAACTTCAAGGACATGGTAAGGAATATCCTAATAGAATTTATTGAGTTTATCTCCATTTCTCCATATACCACATTAACCTAAGGTTAAATTCATTGATCTTAACATCCTTCTTTTGACATGTCTTTCACTACTTAGTGCAAATCATTCGGGGTGATCAGTCCTGATAGTTTATAACTAAGTAGTCAAAGCCATGACAGCTCCAGTCTAGAATTCATACCAAAATATTTCTAAGAATTTTCTATTGTCTTATCTCCCTTGTTGTCTCATACCATATTGTAAAACAGAAAAATGTTAGAATATTTCACTATCACATATTAATCAGAGAATCAAACACCATACAATACATTTGGAATAAAAGGAAATAACTGCATTAGTTAATTTACCTTATCATTCCACCATACATTAACGCCCGTACTTAAACAATGTCAAGAAAGACTTCAGAATGGCCAGTTTCTGATAATCCCTGCAATAACATTTTTCAAGTAACAGGCTATAAAGTTCTAACTTATACTTCTTATGAACTTAAAATTAGTTCCTTCTTTCTATACTCCTAATTTTTCTTCACTTACTTCTTACCATTTACTCCAATAAAATTTCCTCTTTTCTCAACCATAAAATCTCTTGACAAACTTAACCATCAGAGTACACTAACATGCTAGTAAGACCATACCCCAAGCCGATTTGGATTGAACTGCTCAGATACCACTTTGTAACACCCCCTTATATACACGAGACATATATCTATTCTTCTTGCTCTCTTTTTTTTTAGAAAGATATACATATTTATCACTTCTTATCTCGTGTATACAAGGACATATATACATCTGATTTTCTTTGAATTTTGAAAGTAAAAAGTTTCAAATTATTTATAATGATAAAATGAACTTTCAGAAAATCATAAGTGATCAAAGATTTCACTATCATATCCAAAGAATATGTAACGTCCTAGATTATTTTGCGTTTATTTTTATTTAAACAATTACCTTTTACGATAAATTCTCCCTTATCTCGAAAATTTATCGATATTTAGGGAAAAACAATTTAATTTGAACACAACGGATGAGAGAAAGGGAAATCAGGGCGTCCCGCTTGAGCGAGGCCCCTACTCGTCTAAGCGAGATTCCGGACTCTCACTTAGACGAGGTGTTATTCGTTAAACGAACACCTTTCTCACATCGGATTAAACAAACATGCAACCGGACTCCCAAAACTTCGCTCTAACAAATGGTCCTGTGAACCCGAGGAATTACCATAGCTACCATGAAAACATATGCACATAACAGAAATATATTTTAAGATATAGTTTTACATCTGATCCGGTCTTAATTAAACACAACTAATAATTATAATACGAGGTTTTTATACACATATAAGACTCTATAAAGAGTCACTCAAATTCATTTGGACCCTGGCACCGTTCTCCCCCTTGGCGCGGCTCCATGGCTCCTTCCCCCTCCCTGTCTCTGGTTACTAAAAAAAAAATGCAAGGGTGAGTGTTTGGCATAATAATTAATTTAGAATGGATCTTAACAAATACACATGCATATCTATACATACACATCAATCATTACTTCTAAATAAACATACCGAAACATAGAGTATTTCATGCAGTAACTGTATTAAACCAACTACACAATTCCATCCATTTCCTCACATTCATCGCATTCATTACATACATCACATTCATTACATACATCACATTCATTACATACATCACATTCATTACATGCATCATGATCACAACTGACTCTCATACAATCTGACTCCTAGTATCCGGATACTAAAGGATTGGCCTTCAGCTGGGGGTCCTACTTGACACCCCGTGAACCCTGCTTGGTTCACTGAGTCCTGCTTGACTCTCCACCTCGACCACTGGGTCCTACTTGACCACTGGGTAGCTCAACTGGGCACGAAAACCACGGGAGCCGGAAATGAGGGGCTATCATATACCGTCGGCCATCCCATACCACATAATCATTCAACAATTTACCTTTCATAATAATATCAATTTTCTCATCCCTCGGGTAGCCTGCTTGCTAACCCGGAGTCGCATAACACTGATCATTTCACATTAGATATCAATTTTCTCATCCCTCGGGTAGCCTGCTTGCTAACCCGGAGTCGCATAACACTGATTACGTCAATATTAAATATTTCAAGATCATGCATGATAACTCAACCACACACCCAATTCTCAACTCATCAATGTACACTATCACACATGCATAAGTATAAACACACACCACGTTTAGTAACATTTTCCTTAACCCGTTTACGCAACCCAAGGACCTGAATTAGAAGCGAGTCCTATTCTAATTAATTATAACCCGAACACCCCCTTACTCTGATTCCACGCTTCGATGATCTGTTCTTTATGTCGATTCTTTCCTCTGAGCACTGGTTTCGTAGTCTCAACTCCTTCACTCAGTCTTCCGCTGTTTAGCCTACTACCTACGAATCATAAAGTATAGCTCATCACCTCCACGCCCCTAGTTCATGGACAACACCTGGACTCACACTCACCAGAAGAGTGGAGAACAGCCACGAATATAGCCATGCATGGCCCTTAACAGCTAAAGAATAAAAGAAATAAGGGAATCATAATTGGAACGGATCAGTAGACTCACCTTGAAGTCTCGATCATAGGAATGGGGTTAAATTGAAGTTCAGACACAAATAGAGTCTCACTCCAGTGCATGCAGATCAGCGTTAAGAGAGAAGAGAAAAACGGAAGAGAAGGAACAAACTGATAGCAAAGGTAACTTGTGAATAATCCAGAGGGAAGGAAGAGAATCTCCATATACATATATAACTCATGGGCAAGATCGTCTTTTCCTTTATTTTATTTGTATTCTTACTAAATTTAATCAATTTCACTATTTTAAACTATTGCATGGTTATCAAATCAATTACACGTGTTTATCCCTTCAACGTCCAAGTAGTCATAATCCTCTAATAATTCACAAGAGTATAGGTCCGATATAAATATCGGCCCCGCCGTCCTTACTTAATGTTCATACCTCGGAAATCCGAGCTACAACCTGAGAGATCGGATACTTTATCCATGCTCACCTCTTGATTACTTATATTCGTTGTCTCCATCATTATGAGGTTAATCCGGGCTGTGACCCCGTGTGAGGCGCTCTCCCCACAACGGTAGGACCAAACCGCCTAGCCCTGCCCGCTCTTCTCCCACACTTCCGCTCTTTAACTCCGCCTGCTCGCATTTCAGATACCGACCTCGACACCGGCTTTTCTAATCTTTGGCTCGCACAGAACAAATATTAAATAAAACTTCTAAAATATTTACTAACATCTCCCATTTCTTATAATTCTCATTAAAAACATCAGGGATGTTACACTCACCCCCCCTAAAAGGAGATTTTGTCCCCGAAATCAGTGCTCCGGTTGAAAAAGATAAGGGTACATCCGCCTCATATCGGATTCTAACTCCCAAGTGTAGTTCATCCAATGTAAATTCTGCCATTTCACCTTCACCAGCGGTACCTCCTTGTTCCTTAAACGTTTGGTTTGATGCTCTTCAATGCTAACCGGTACAGCCTCCACTGTCAGGTTTTTCTTCACTTCAATGGAATCACTCGGTACAATCATTGTATCACACGGAATATAGGCTTGAAGTTGTGATACGTGGAACACGTTGTGGATGTTAGTCAATGATTGGGGAAGATCCAGCCGATATGCGACTTCACCAATCCGCTCTAGTATTTGGTATGGTCCAATATACTTCGGATTAAGCTTTTGACTTTTCAAGATTCGACCTACACCCTTGGTTGGTGAAATTCTTAGGAACACCCAATCACCCACTTGGAATTCAAGGGGTCTATGCTGATTGTCATAATAGCTCTTTTGTCGGTCTTGAGCAATTTTTATCTTCTCTCGGATTAAAGTGATTTGTTCGTTCATCTCTTGAATCATCTCAGGCCCCAGATGAAGGGCATCGCCGTTCTCATTCCAACATAATGGAGTATGACATTTTCGACCATAAAGAGCTTCGTATGGAGCCATCCCAATACTGCTATGGTAACTGTTATTATATGCAAATTCCACCAAGGGCAAGTATTTCTCCCATGATCCACCCTGCTCCAGCACACATGCTCTTAACATATCTTTAAGAGTCTGTATAGTCCGTTCTGATTGACCATCGGTTTGGGGATGGTAAGCCGAACTCAATTTAAGCTCAGTACCCAATTGTTGTTACAAACTCCCCCAAAACCTTAAAGTAAATCGGGGATCCCGATCGGAGATAATGCTTGAGGGCACACCATGCAGTCGTACGACCTCAGCAATGTACAACTTAGCTAATCGATCTAACGACCACTTCATATTTATTTCCAGGAAATATGCACATTTAGTTAGTCGATCAACAATTACCCAAATCGTGTTGTATCCGGCTTGAGTATGAGGTAGTCCGGACACGAAGTCCATGGTGATACTTTCCCACTTCCAGATCGGAATTTCTGGAGGTTGAAGCAAACCTGGAGGTCGTTGGTGCTCAACCTTGCACTTCTGGCATATTATGCAGGATTTCACATACTCGATTATTGCCTTCTTTATGTTTGGCCACCAGAATTCCTTCTTTAAGTCATGATACATTTTTGTCACTCCTGGATGTATACTCAGAGAGCTCTTGTGTGCTTCTGTTAACACCGCCTGCCTGAAGCCTCCATGTGCAGGCACCACAACTCGATTCCTGAATCTCCATACGCCATCCTCACCTCGAGTTATCTCCTCATTTTTACCTTGGGCCTGACTGTCGATCAACTTCAGTAACTCTTCATCGTCTTTCTGTGCGGCCATTACAGACTCCAAAAATTCATTGGAGATTTTTAACATTCCAATCGTCATTCGTTTTGGCGCATTCATGACCACTCCAATATTCATATCCCTAAAGCTTTCTAGCAGTCCTTGTTCTCTGCTCATTAAGTAAGCCACGTGTAATACCTTCCTGCTTAGTGCATCCGCTACAACATTTGCTTTGCCCGGGTGATACTTCAAAGCGAAGTCGTAATCCTTCAGATACTCCATCCATCTCCTTTGTCTCATATTTAGCTCCTTTTGATCAAATAAATACTTTAAACTCTTGTGGTCACTAAATACTACAAAGCGAGCTCCATACAGGTAATGGCGCCAAATCTTTAGTGCGTACACTACTGCTGCGAGTTCCAGGTCATGGGTCGGGTAATTCTCCTCATGTGGCCTCAATTGCCTTGAAGCATAGGCAATTGCTCGATCCGCTTGCATCAACACACACCCCAATCCAAATTTGGATGCATCACAATATACTTCAAATTCTTTGGTCACATCGGGCAGTGCAAGCACGGGCGCAGTAGTTAAACACTGCTTCAAAGTTTGGAAACTTAATTCATATTTCTCCGACCACACGAAAGGGTTTCCTTTCCTTGTCAATCGAGTCAGAGGGAGTGCTATCCGAGAAAACCCTTCAATGAAGCGTCGATAGTATCCAGCTAATCCAAGGAAACTCCGGATTTCAGTTACTGACTTCGGTGTCTCCCAAGTCATAACCGCCTCAATTTTTGTCGGATCAACTGAGACTCCCTCCTGGGAAATCGCATGCCCCAAGAATTGTACACTACTCTTCCAGAACTCACACTTAGATAATTTAGCGTACAACTTCTTCTCGCGGAGTGCTTGTAAAACAAGTCGAAGATGTTGAGCATGCTCCTCGTCCGACCTCGAGTATACCAAAATATCATCAATGAATACAACCACAAACTGATCCAAGTACGGTTGAAATGTCCGATTCATATAATCCATAAAAAAGGCAGGAGCGTTTGTTACTCCAAAGGGCATTACTACGTACTCGAAGTGCCTATAACGAGTCCGAAATGCTGTCTTTGGGATATCCTCCGACCTCACTCGGATTTGGTGGTATCCCGACCTCAAGTCAATCTTAGAGAACACAACGGCGCCTCGCAACTGGTCCAGTAAATCATCAATCCGGGGTAGTGGATATTTATTTTTGATGGTCAGTTTGTTCAGCTATCGGTAATCAATGCATATTCGTATACTACCGTCCTTCTTCTTTACCAATAACACCGGAGCGCCCCAGGGTGAGGCACTAGGTCGGATAAAGCCCTTTTCTAATAATTCGTTCACTTGTTTCTTCACTTCGGTTAATTCCACCGAAGACATTCTATATGGTGCTCGGGACACCGGTTCTGCCCCGGGAATCAAGTCAATAGAGAAATCAATCTCTCGACTAGGAGGTAGCTCCAGAATTTCTTCCGGAAAAACGTCAGGAAATTCACAAACAATCGGAATATCATTTAGCAGGAGGTTATGTCGACCCTCCGAAGCGAATAAAACAACATACGTGGTTAGGACATCACTCACCCCGTTCTTCACGTCAAGTTCCTGGGAGAAAACAATATTCTTAGGATAACAATCGACCAACACATGATTAGTAGCAAGCCAATCAAGACCTAGAATAACGTCTAATTCCTTCAAGGGCATACAAATAAAATTTACTCAAAAAGTACGGGCTTCTATTTGCATCGGCAGTTCCCTACACACTGTAGTTGCACGGAAAGTAGAACCAGTGGGAGTGGAAACAATAAGAGCGTTCTCCATTAAACTGATTGGCAGACCAAGCCGTCGCACACAACTTTCCGAAATAAAGGAATGGGTGGCACCTGAATCATAAATCACATCAACCAGATAACCACAGATGAGGCACTTACCCTGTACCAGATTGTCATTCCTCGTAGCCTCTGAAGCATCAAATGCGAATACACGCCCAGTCATGGCGTTCTGGGCATCACTAGATTGGGCGTCATATCTTCCCGCTTGTGGGTTCCCTCTACCAGCTCCATTCCGACCTCCTCTCGAGAAGTTGGAACCCCGGCTCCTAGAAAAGTTAGTTCAGTTATCCATCCTGCCCTGCTGCTGCCTTTGAGGGCAATCGGGCCTGAGGTGCCCTGGTCGTCCGCACTGGAAGCACACAATCTGATTAGCTTGGCAATGTTTGGCAATGTGTCCTTCCTGACCACAATTATAGCATGTACGATTTCCAGGGGGATTACCCGATCGACCAGTGGAACCTCGACCAGAGGAGGATGAGGAGGTAGCAGAGGATTTGCCACCTCGGAAGAATTGACTCATCCTCTTGAAGCTGAATCCTTTTGCCTTCAGTGGCTTTTTATCTCTTGGCTGGGACATCCTTTGTAACTGCACTTCTTCAGTCAGTCTTGCTTTGTTCACCAAGGTTGGATAGTCCCTAATCTCCATCGGTACGATTACACTACGGAGCTCAATCCGTAGTCCAGCTTCGTATTTGGCACACTTGCTGCCTTCAGTCCCTTCTAACGAGAAAGGGTGGTAAAAATCACACAGCTCGTCAAACTTGCTGGTGTACTCCGCTACAGACATCCGGTCTTGCTCTAACTTTAGGAATTCCATTTCTTTCCGGATTTTATAGTTGTCTAGGAAGTATTTAACAAGGAACCTCCTTCGAAAATTCGCCCATACTAACGGCTCATTGGCTGCGTTCATTTACACCTTCACGCGAGACCACCATACTCTAGCCTCATCTTTCAATTGATATGTAGCAAATAAAACCTTTTGCTCCTCAGAACACTCAAAATATTCAAAAACTTGCTCGATATCCCTAATCCAGATATATGCCCCATCGTAGTCGTGTACCCCCTTGTAAGTCGGAGGATTCCTTTTCAGGAATTTATCCAGAGTGGGACCGGACTCGGTCCTACTCATCAGCTGAGTAAATGTAGAAAAGAAATCATCTCCTCCCCCAGAACTGGTCTCTCCGGCCATTGTAATTCTACAATGAGCAAACACATCACCATTAATAACCAAGATTAGTCAGGGGATTGTAAACTTACCTTATATTCATAGAATACTACGCTAGTGGAGTGCCAAGGGAACGGTGCCAGACCACACGTAATCTCAACACAACAAAATACAATCAACTTTCATAAATTATCACAATCATTAGATCGGCCCACACACCGGCTCTAGAAAGAACCGCTCTGATACCAAGTGTAACGTCCTAGATTATTTTGCGTTTATTTTTATTTAAACAATTACCTTTTACGATAAATTCTCCCTTATCTCGAAAATTAATCGATATTTAGGGAAAAACAATTTAATTTGAACACAACGGATGAGAGAAAGGGAAATCAGGACGTCCCGCTTGAGCGAGGCCCCTACTCGTCTAAGCGAGATTCCGGACTCTCACTTAGACGAGGTGCTATTCGTTGAACGAACACCTTTCTCACATCGGATTAAACAAACATGCAACCGGACTCCCAAAACTTCGCTCTAACAAATGGTCCTGTGAACCCGAGGAATTACCATAGCTACCATGAAAACATATGCACATAACAGAAATATATTTTAAGATATAGTTTTACATCTGATCCGGTCTTAATTAAACACAACTAATAATTATAATACGAGGTTTTTATACACACATAAGACTCTATAAAGAGTCACTCAAATTCATTTGGACCCTGGCACCGTTCTTCCCCTTGGCGCGGCTCCACGGCTCTTTCCCCCTCCCTGTCTCTGGTTATTAAAAAAAAATGCAAGGGTGAGGGTTTGGCATAATAATTAATTTAGAACGGATCTTAACAAATACACATGCATATCTATACATACACATCAATCATTACTTCTAAATAAACATACCGAAACATAGAGTATTTCATGCAGTAACTGTATTAAACCAACTACACAATTCCATCCATTTCCTCACATTCATCGCATTCATTACATACATCACATTCATTACATACATCACATTCATTACATACATCACATTCATTACATGCATCATGATCACAACTGACTCTCATACAATCTGACTCCTAGTATCCGGATACTAAAGGATTGGCCTTCAGCTGGGGGTCCTACTTGACACCCCGTGAACCCTGCTTGATTCACTGAGTCCTGCTTGACTCTCCACCTCGACCACTGGGTCCTACTTGACCACTGGGTAGCTCAACTGGGCACGAAAACCACGGGAGCCGGAAATGAGGGGCTATCATATACCGTCGGCCATCCCATACCACATAATCATTCAACAATTTACCTTTCATAATAATATCAATTTTCTCATCCCTCGGGTAGCCTGCTTGCTAACCCGGAATCGCATAACACTGATCATTTCACATTAGATATCAATTTTCTCATCCCTCGGGTAGCCTGCTTGCTAACCCGGAGTCGCATAACACTGATTACGTCAATATTAAATATTTCAAGATAATGCATGATAACTCAACCACACACCCAATTCTCAACTCATCAATGTACACTATCACACATGCACAAGTATAAACACACACCACGTTTAGTAACATTTTCCTTAACCCGTTTACGTAACCCAAGGACCTGAATTAGAAGCAAGTCCTATTCTAATTAATTATAACCCGAACACCCCCCTTACTCTGATTCCACGCTTCGATGATCTGTTCTTTGTGTCGATTCTTTCCTCCGAGCTCTGGTTTCGCAGTCTCAACTCCTTCACTCAGTCTTTCGCTGTTTAGCCTACTACCTACGAATCATAAAGTATAGCTCATCACCTCCACGCCCCTAGTTCATGGACAACACCTGGACTCACACTCACCAGAGGAGTGGAGAACAGCCACGAATATAGCCATGCATGGCCCTTAACAGCTAAAGAATAAAAGAAATAAGGGAATCATAATTGGAACGGATCAGTAGACTCACCTTGAAGTCTCGATCACAGGAATGGGGTTAAATTGAAGTTCAGACACAAATGGAGTCTCACTCCAGTGCATGCAGATCAGCGTTAAGAGAGAAGAGAAAAACAGAAGAGAAGGAACAAACTGATAGCAAAGGTAACTTGTGAATAATCCAGAGGGAAGGAAGAGAATCTCCATATACATATATAACTCATGGGCAAGATCGTCTTTTCCTTTATTTTATTTGTATTCTTACTAAATTTAATCAATTTCACTATTTTAAACTATTGCATGGTTATCAAATCAATTACACGTGTTTATCCCTTCAACGTCCAAGTAGTCATAATCCTCTAATAATTCGCAAGAGTATAGGTCCGATATAAATATCGGCCCCGCCGTCCTTACTTAATGTTCATACCTTGGAAATCCGAGCTACAACCTGAGAGATCGGATACTTTATCCGTGCTCACCTCTTGATTACTTATATCCGTTGTCTCCATCATTATGAGGTTAATCCGGGCTGTGACCCCGTGTGAGGCGCTCTCCCCACAACGGTAGGACCAAACCGCCTAGCCCTGCCCGCTCTTCTCCCACACTTCCGCTCTTTAACTCCGCCTGCTCGCGTTTCAGATACCGACCTCGACACTGGCTTTTCTAATCTTTGGCTCGCACAGAACAAATATTAAATAAAACTTCTAAAATATTTACTAACATCTCCCATTTCTTATAATTCTCATTAAAAACATCAGGGATGTTACAAAATAAGGTTTATTAAAGTTTAACCTTTACATTGATTTACAATCATCCAACTTAATATTGTATTAAGGTAAACTAAAACTAAAAATTTAATACCTTTACTTCGACTGTAACCAATTATTTACTTATCTTCAAACCATGTGATTTTGAATCCTATTCTTGTCACATCTCTTCTCCTATCTGATTGAGGATGAGACCAATTTACCCTCTTGTAATTTCATCCTTTCATCTTGAACTGCTAGCTATATATCATATAACATATATTTTGGACACAAAATTCAAACAAGAAGGAGTGAGAAACAGAATATAATACTTTACAGATAAGACATAAGCATAAGGGTTTTCATAACATAACAATTATATTTTCATTCACAACCACCCACATAGAATGTCACAATCATATGAATGTCATGCAATGTTTTTAATACTATCATCTCATTCATTCTATGCATATAGGCCCTTAAAGCTTTAGTTTGCACTAGGCCAACTAGGAGTTTACACTGTTCCATAAATTCTGGATAATAATAACATAAATGCCTTCATGGCATATGAACAGCTCAACTGGCGTGGAAACACTTAGAGACTAGTCAGACTGAGAAAGTTTTTATTGTGAAAGTACCCGACACTAGGGAGCGACCCCAGGTCACCTGAAGCACCCTTTCACACCCTCTCATCCCAAGGCTCGCAATTAAGCCTCCTCTAATGTATCCTCGGTTTCTATAATCCGTCCCCAGGCAATATCACATCTCATTTCTCTTTAATGATTCATGATGCATGAACTACTCGCATATTTAGTTGGTCAAGACTTTTAGAAACTCAATTATTAAATACCATAAAGGTTCACAAAATCATCACAATAAACTGTACATTCCCATAAGTTCTTCTTTGAACTTCTGTTGTACTGAAATAATTTAGTACATTCTTCAAATTCAGATCTTACCAAAATTGAGTTTCCAAGCCTTAAATATCTCAAAACTTTCTCTTAAAAATCTTCATATATTTACATAATCTTTCTCAATTTGAATCTTAACTAGATTGAGTTTTAGAAATCTCGACAAAATATTCTTTAGTTATTTCGTTGGGGAAAACCAAAATAATTTACTTTAAACTTCTAATTTCTAAAGAAAATAATTTAAAATCATTAACTAAGAATACTTAAAACTATAAAAATTTTCTTTAATTCAAGAATTAATTATCTCAACCTCTGATTTTCATAAAATAGCTTCTTTCTAATACTAGATTTTATTACTTAAATTAAAAATAAAGTTAGTGAAAATTATTTCTAAGAAGAAATAAAAGACTAAAATAATTATAAGATACTTTCTCTTGGAATAAAAATTTAAAGAGTAAGGTAAGAAAATTCTTACTAAGTTTTAACTTTCCGTCATGCTTGCTATATGCTCAAACTTCATATCACAAGGTCATCAATCATTCATCAACCACAATCAAGTATAGTAATCTCATCAATCACAATCAAATATCATCAATCATAATTGCATATTATTAATCACAGTCTAATACAATATCATTAATCGAAATCAAATACAATTAATTATAATCAAGTCAAATCAACTAAATATCGTTCATAAATATAATTCAAATTTTAATGGTTATTTAAATTAGTAGATTTGATTTTGAGTCCTTATAGTCCATTTCTCGCATAGGTTTATATAAGTCCATATATATAATCCAGTCTTTGCATAGGTATAGTTCAGTCTAGACAGGTCATAATAGTCCAAGTCCTTGCATAGGTTTAGTTCGATCCATATAGGATATAAAAATCCAAGTCCTTGCATAGGTTTAGTCCAGTCCGTATAAGTTACAATAATTCAGATCCATGTATAGATATTTCAGAATAAGTTACACAATATATTAAATTTATTATAAATTTTAAGTTGAGAAGTTATTACTTTATTATTAAATTTAAAAGAAGAAGAGGACTCTTCCCTTTATTCTTATGTCTTTCATATTATATTCTTATCTCACTCCCCCTTACCTCTTGTATACCGATTCGTTATTGAAAATCTATGCGCGCCTCGTCTCCGAGTTCTAAAACATACTAATTTCATTTTAATATAATTACAAGATGAAAATTAAAATTACTACTTAAAATAAAAATGGTAAATTTTAAATAGTGAATAGTAAATAGTAACAGTAAATAGTAGCAGTAAATAGTAAAACATAAATAGTAAGAGTAAATAGTAAATGGTGAATAGTAATGGTAAATAGTAAAACGTGAATAGTAAAAGCAAATAGTAACAGTAAAGGTAAATAGTAATAGTAAATAGTAATTTACTATTTGAATAGTAATTTACTATTAAAATAGTAATTTACTATTGAAATAGTGTTACTATGCAGAATAGTAACTTAAAATAATATTATTTTCAGTATAATAATAGATTTCTAAAAACGATATAAAAATAATCCTAAAAAATATAAAAGAGATGTATTCGTACCTTAGAATTTTAGCAGAACCTTCTTCCAAAAAATTTATTTCTCTCTCTTGCTTCCGCCACTATCTCACTAACACTACTATATTAAGAAAACTTAATCTGAAATTGTAGATTCTAAAGAAGAATTCCTTTGGTATTTATAGAAAAAAATTTACTATGCATTTCATTATTTTAATATAAAAGTACTATGCGTTTTTTGAAATTTAAAACCTCGTTACTGTGCAACTTTTGAAAATTTCATACATGCACAGTGTTTTGCATAGTAAATGTCGGCAGAATTATTAAACCAAATAGTAACCTTTCACTCGGTATATTTTAAATATTCAAAATTAATCCTTTTGAAATTTAGCGATATTATATCAGTTTTCACTAATTTTATGATAAGTAATATAAAGTTTAAATTTTAAAAATCTAAAATTTTCTGTTAATAAAAATTTATTAGTACGTTTTCAATTTTTTTACGATTGGTAAAAATCAAGATTTTACTCAAACCGATAATTTTTAGATAAGTCTACTTGAAATAGATTTTAGAAAATTTTCTTATAATTTAACTTTACATTCTTGTAAATATTTTTAATTTTAAGCAACTTTATATGAATTTAAAATTATTTAAAATATATTATTTTATTAAAATAATTTAAAATTTTCTAAAAATTCCAGAAAATCATAATTATTATGTAGATCAAAAAGTTTAAAAGAATCATAGTCTAATTCCTTCAAAATTTTATTTTAAAATTCTAATAAGAGTTAAATCTTAAATATGTAAAAACATAAATATAAGAACATAAAATAAAAATGATGAATAATAAAGATATTAAAAATTCTTAATATAATTTTTTAATTAATGAATACTAATTAAGTCATTTTAAAATTCTCATTCAGAAATATTTTTTTATTATTATTATTTTAAAAAAAACAAATAATTAAATATAAATACCAAAATAAAAAAATGATAATAATAAACTAATTAGTATATTAATATCTATTTCCTATTTGTGATGAAAATGGGATGTTACACATGATCGCAACCCACGATTCTTGAATGCAAATTTGGTGACATAGATTAATGTTAAAAGCCAGGTAAAGATTAATTGATCTTGTTGCTCCCAAATTGAATATGCTTCTGAAACTTTATCTTACAATTTGTCTTCTATATTAGAGTACTTTAAAGGCTTACCACCATCTTTGTGATGATCCACATATTTTTGCAACCTAAAGGATTTAATGACACCAGTTGCTGACATTTTCCAGATTAAAAAAATTTCATCATCAAACTTGATTAAAACTGGTACATGGAGTTAAACAATCGAAAGAGTAGAAGAAGAAGATTGTGCGGTCATAATTGGATCACAGGCTGATACCCTATGATAGAAAGGGAGAAACAGAACTGTATTATTAAATTGAATGGAAAATGAAAACACGCCAAAGAGGTATAAGAGAACTTTTTTATGTATACAAAAAAGACTAAACTAAGAGCCTATGGATGTAACATAAAGTAATTGTCATAGACTGTCAAATAACAAACTCATACTTAACTAAAATTCTTTAGTTATCTCTTATAAAAAGTTATAAATTCCTAAATAAGTCATAAGCTGCCTGCACCAAACAAATACATTAAGTTTATATAGAATTTGTTATCCATCATTTTAATTTAACTTGTGACTAAATTATTTTAAATTTGTCAGCAAGTGATAGAAATGAGAAGTATATATAACTTCTTTATAATAATGTCAATGGTTAATTAATTGTTAGAAATGTTAGTAGGAAAATTTGAATAGGTGATTTCTCTCTCCTTTTTTGTATCTTCCTTCGTTTAGTCACCTTATATTTCTTTAGAAGTAAAAATTATATTTAACTTACCAGAAAAGTGGTTAATTATGCTCCTTTTATTTTTTTATATGTCGTTTTAGGATTTTAAATGTGATCATTTTTTTAGTCATTTACAGATATCAAAATGCATTTATTATATTTTCTCATGATTAAGTGATGCACTTTCACCTACACTTATTAGTGTGCCCAATCAATGCGTGTACAATTTATAATTATGACCAATCAAATCAATTGAAGAAATAGATTTAATTAAGGTGTATTAGGAAATCAAATAGTAAATAGTCATTGAAAGTAGAGTCTTCATTTCCTTAATTATTATGCATAATCTTAAACGACTTATATATAAAAAAGGAGTAATACACTATCTCTAACTCTAAATATAAGTAAAAGTAACTATTTTCACACATATTGAGAATAATAATTGGAAGTAATTATTTGTATTAATATTATCAAATATTTGATATAATATCCTAAAATATCTCTAATATCATCATTTATTACACATAATTTTAGTTATATTAGAAATACATATAAGGAGGACATAGTTGGTAGACAAATATTTAATAATATTAAAAAAAAGTATAATTTTACTTATATTATAAAACTAAAAATTTCAACTAAAATTTGTTTATATTTAAAACTAAAAGTAGTATTTATTAGGTTGACATTATTTAGAGAAAAATACGAGGAAAAATTCTGCAATTAAATCATTAACATAGTAAACTTGATGATAAATTTAATATCTAAAGGGGAAATAAAAAACCCCTAATTATATACATAGACAAAGAACATCGAACATCGTGCACATTAAAAAATGTTAATTATATAAGATACTAATCAAATATAAGTAATAGTAACATGATAAGAGAAAATTAATAATTGAAGATTTAATAAAAAACTTTTAATGATAAACAAAAACAAACCTCAAATTACATAGGTAAAGAAATTACCGAGCACCCTGCATATGAAAAAGGGTTTTAGATAAAAACACTCATCTAAGCAATAATAATAATAATAATAATAATAATAATAATAATAATAATAACAACAACAACAACAACAACAACAACATATATATTGAACGAAAAATAATAGTTGAACATTTAATAAGAAGTTCGCTTAGTTAGAATTTTAGTCGCTCCAATATTGATTTTCATTCCTAATTTTTAATTATATAATTTCAGTCTTTATATTATTTAATTTGTTGGTATTTAATCTCTAACTTTTAATTACATAATTTTAATTTTAAATTATTTGATTTGTTAACTCATTTGATCTTTTTACCTATCTTAGGGAAGTTATATGTCAAATGGATGTTAACATTGTGTCGCGACCTAAATCGCGGCGGGAGGCCGACTGTAAAAAGAAAATTAGGTTTCCCGAGTTTCCTCTGAAAACCGTGGAGTCGCCACTAATGTTTTTAAGGTAAAACATCAGAAAAACCTTAACGTAAAGGTACTGGTCATAAATTAAGATTTTAAGTTCGGGAGTCTAATTACAGGTGGGGAAGGTATTAGCACCCCACACTGTCCGTTTTAAACGGTTACCCTAAATTGTTTAAGTTTGAATAATCCTACTAATTTATAATTTAAACCTCTTAGAGATGCCTCCTGGATTTGTTGTTGATTTAATGATTTTTAAAATTATAAACTTTACGACTAACAGGACGTCTCATCCAAATTAATCGAGTTATCGTTAAAAGCATGATAATTTTATTTTTACTAGTAAAAGGGATATATATTTTTTTTAAAATTTGGGCCCGACAAGAATAATTGTTCCCGCTCTTACGTATTCCCCAAGCGTTAGGGGAAATCAGGGTTACGTAGTTCTTTGGGTTATTTTTAAAAAAACGCGAAGTAAGTTATATTTTTAAAAAGAGGAAGCCTTAGGTTTTAAAATGATTTTATTATATTTCAAAAGGAGAACTTAACAGTCTAGGTTAATTTGAGAATGAAAAGTTTATTTAAAGACCTAGATTAACAGGACGTCTCGTCCAAGGAATCTATAAGGATATGTTGATTTTATCATATTATAGATATTATTAAAGTATTTTATGGTTTAAATTCTTTTAGGAAATTTTACATAGATTGACAGGACGTCTCGCCCAAAAAATCTATAAAGTCCCTAAATTTGTTATCAAAATATTTTTTTTAGGTCTACGTTAATTTCAAGACTATTATATATTTACTTTACTCAAAGAGTTAGACCAACAGGACGTATCGTCCGAATTGATCCTTAATATGAATGTATTAATTTCCGTTACCTATTAGTACTACCAAAATACTTTGTGATCTAAAAAAAAAATTAAACATGGGTTAACAAGGCATCCTGTCTAAATTAACCCTAACATAAAAATTTTAATTTTAGGCACATACAAATATTAATTTTATTCTCTAATTTGGTAGCAAACATTAATGGGTACCCTACGCTACTGATTATTAAGATTCTTCTAAATGAGGAAAGGCTTCATACATTCAATCAAGCCTATTATGATTTTCTAGGAAACAAAAAAAAACAAATGAATTTGAACGAGAAATTAAAAGGGAAGAAGAACAAATACCTATTCTTGTTGATTTCAATTGCTCTTCCTATGGCGCTATTACGTGAACAATATTGTGCGGATATCTTCAACCACCTTTTCACGTCAATTTTCTTTTCCCTTGCATCGATTGCCTTTTTTTCTTTTGTGTGTGTTCTGTTAAAAAATTCTGCTCTTTTCTTTATGCTGGCCTGCTTCTTAATTGCGTCAATCTCTTTCTATATTCCTAACGCTGACCTTGCCTATCTCCTCTTCTCAGCGTGAATGTATAGTATATATATATATATATACCTGTTGGCCGCCCCTTCATTCCCTTTTTAATATATAAATTATTATCTTTCCTAACTAATTTTGTTTCTTCCTTTAATATATGTATATAATTTAAAATCAGGCCCCTGAAACTTAGCTGCGCGTGAATCCTAGCATTTTCATAATATATATATATATATATATATATATATATATATATATATATATATATATTAAAACTTATCCTTATCTTTAAGAAAAAAAAACTATTTCCACTATATATAATATATATTTTTAAAAGAAAAGCCTTATCTCATCTCATAATAGCTTTATCTTAAAAAAACTTTATCTCATTTTCTAAAATCTTTTCACCACTTTTATCTCTTATCATAAAATTAACCCTTTTTATCAATTCCAAATTTTAAATTTTCTTCCTCCCTTTTAAAATTTTCTAAGTTTTAGAGGTTCAAAACCCGGATCAATAATTTGAAATTCAAACAAGCCCATAGGTTCACTTTTTTTCTAAAAAAGATTTTTTTTTATTTTTTGGTATTTTTATTTTTTATTTTAAATGGACCCGGACAAAATTGGGTAGCAACACATTGTAATACATGTTTTTCTTTTTGTTGTTATTGTCTAATGTATATATAAAAATATCAATATATTGTTAAGTGACCATCTAACTAACACATTATAGAATTATAGTATAGACTTGTTTATAACATTTTGATATAGTATTTATATTATTATTGTTGGTTCCCCATACCAATTATGCCTAGCATTAAGGAGAATGTATATTCACCTTACAAATATCTCAAATCAATAAGGGATTCTATTTTATGTTTAAATCCTTTGTCAGGCTATAAACAATATTTTTCATTGTCACATAATGATTATGATTTGTAGTTGTTATATTAAATAGAAAATATTGATTTATAAAAATAAAATATAAATATTATTTTTAATGCATTATTTGATAATAACAACAAAACAAGTACTACCTCCGGTTCCAAATATAAGCAAATTTTAGTGGAATTTTTTGGTCCCTTAATATAAGCAAAATTAGACTCTTCCAATGTCATTAAATGCTTGTTTACCAAATATGTCCTCATCATATATATTTCCAAGGCCACTAATTCTTTATGTAATAAATGATACTAAGGGTATTTTAAAAATTAAATCAAATATGTGGTAACATTAATGCAAATAACTATCTCCAACTACTATTCTTAATATGTGTGAAGTTAGGTATATTTGTTTATATTTGGAATCGGAGGTAGTAATACTTATTATAATATTCCTAATTTAATTGACATAGAACTTCATAGTGCATATTATTAATTGGACAAAAAATAGGTAATGGAATTAAATATTAATTAATTGAATAATTTATAAATTTAAATCATACAATTTAAGGTTGATGGACTAAACATCAACCGAATAATTTATTAACCAAAGTATGATTAAATCAAACCTGAAATATCATCCTTGAAAGATGATTACCTGCACATAGAGAAAACATTCTTAGGTAAAATAATAACAAGTAACACATGTAATAAAATAGGATGAACATAAACATGCATCATGAATAATTTTTTCAAAATTTTTATACCTATCCAAGTTTGAACAAACTTCTCTTATACCAAATTGATTGTATCTCATGGTTTTGCACAAAATCACGTGTGACTAGTCATAGAAGATACAAACCACATCAGAAAAAGTTTATCCCATAAGATTTATATAGGATAAATATATTGTTTGATCCTTATTTTTTTTAGTTATGATTCAATGTAATTTTATTATTATTATTTTTTTAAAATTGGTCTTTTATTTTTTTAAAAGTTCCATTTTGGTCATTCCATTAGTTTGGTGTCAACACCAGCTATGTGACAAACTTGAGCCACGTGTCAAAATTTAATTGGCACACATATCACCAATCAAGTCTAAGACAAGTGTCCAATTATGATTAGTTAATTTGGACATTAAAAAAGTATAGCAGATAGATTTTGAACTAGGGATCATGAGAACAATAAGCCTTTAAAGATTTTTCTTAAGGTCTCTAATTTGAAACCTACCTATGAATTAGATGAAGGAGTCATTGTCATTCATGTAACTTGTAGTCAAGTACCATAAGTCTCTTAGACTGATCTATATTGTTAGAAATTTTAATTTATAATAATTATTGTTGTGGGCTACATATTAAATATTAAATATTTATATTAGTTATTTAGATCAATTGGGTTGATTGCTAGTGATGTACATTCATTGAACCCATTTAGACTACTATAGGCATAGATGTGAACCCGAGTGGATATCGAGCTTGGCCTATTTCAAAATAATGGAAACCTAATAGGTTGGTTAAAATAAGCCTAGAGATGCTTGAGAATCCTTTGCTACCTTGCTATAAAAATCACTGTTATAATGTAAAACTTTCGTAAGTGTATTATGTTTGATTTATGGGAAACTACAGGGAGTAAAGGCATGATTTTTCTCACTGGTTCTTAAATGTATTGCGTTTGGTTTAGTTCTTTGTAAAAGAAAAAAAATTGGGGGAAGGTGTTATACGTTTGAGAAATTGATAATTTATTTTGGGTAAAGGCAATAGGTATTGCATGGTAAGAACATGATAAAACTGAATAAGTTCATTTGCTCAATATTACACTCTTGAATCTAAATCTAATGAGATTTTTTAATTTGCAACATGTTTATATATGTCACAATGTATATATATATATAACCTTTGTTTCTTCGTATTTTTATTTCAAGCTTTATTTTTTATTCTCTTTTATGTTGCAATATTTTTAAATATATATGGGGTATGATTTCTTCTATTGCACTAAGGTTGTGGCACTTGCATGTGTTGTGATGTATTTGTGGAAAACATGTCATGATTAGTGAAAAAATGTATTTTCTTTAGTGGAAAAAACCACCAAAGGTACTTGATGTTAAGGCTTCATTGTTTTTCTATAGTGACAAATAAATAAGAACAAACAATTTCTCTAGAATGATAGATTAAAAAATTTGATTTCCACTAGTTGTTGATTCTAACCGATATTGACATTATAAATATGCTGTTATTTTTTGAATTCATAAAATTTAGTGGCACTTGATTCTAACTACCATTATTCCTTTCTTCCTATGAACTGCCATTTTAAAGGCGGTTAGGATCTTCCAACGTGCCACAAAACAACCCCCGTTAAATTCTTGTCAACGTTTCCAGCCGCTTATTTTCCTAGCGGTTTCATAACCGCAAGACACTTTAACGGTGACTAAAACCATCGATAAACCTATTAAATAACCATAACTCAAAACCAAAATTCTTGTAGTGACTTGTGAGAGGAATTTGATGTATCATTAAGAAAAGTGCTAGTGAGACGCACTTGAAGTATCTTTGAAAAAAGGGTTGGTGAGACGCATTGGATTTATCTTTGTGAAAAGTGCTTGTGAGACGCACACTATGTACTTTCAAATAATAAAGTAAGTTTATTGTCGGAAGTGATTTATGAGATGCAATGCTTGTAACGTCCTAAATTATTTTTACATTTATTTTTATTCAAACGATTACATTTTACAGTAAATTCTCCTTTTTCCTTGAAAATTAATCGATATTTAGAGAAAAACAATGTAATATGAACACAACGGATGAGAGAAAGGAAATCAGGGCGTCTCACTTGCGCGAGGCCCCTACTCGTCTAAGCGAGATTCCGGACTCTCACTTAGACGAGGTGCTGTTCGTGAACGAACACCTTTCGCACATCGGATTATACAAAACATACAACCGGACTCCTAAAACTTCGCTCTAACAAATGGTCCAGTGAACCCAAGAAGTTACCATAAAAACATATGCACATAACAGTAATATTTTTGAAATATATATTTTTCATTCGATCCGGTCTGTATTACACCCAACTAGTAACTATAATAAGAAGTTTTTACACACAAATAAGACTCTATAAAGAGTCACTCAAATTCATCCGGACCTTGGCACCGTTCTTCCCCTTGGCCCAGCTCCACGGCTCCTTCCCCCTCCCTGTCTCTGGTTACTAAAAAAAATGCAAGGGTGAGTGTTTGGTATAATAATTAATTTAGAACGGATCTTAACAAATACACATCAATCATTACTTCTAAATAATCATACCAAAACATAGAGTATTTTAGACAGTAACTGTATTAAACCAACCACACAATTCCATCCGTTTCCTCACATTCATCGCATTCATTACATACATCACATTCATTACATACATCACATTCATTACATACATCACATTCATTACATGCATCATGATCACAACTGACGATTAAACAATCTGACTCCTAGTATCCGGATACTAAAGGATTGGCCTTCAGCTGGGGGTCCTACTTGACACCCCGTGAACCCTGCTTGGTTCACTGAGTCCTGCTTGACTCTCCACCTCGACCACTGGGTCCTACTTGACCACTGGGTAGCTCAACTGGGCACGAAAACCACGAGAGCCGGAAATGAGGGGCTATCATATACCGTCGGCCATCCCATACCACATAATCATTCAACAATTTATCTTTCATAATGATATCAATTTTCTCATCCCTCGGGTAGCCTGCTTGCTAACCCGGAGTCACATAACATTGATCATTTCACATTAGATATCAATTTTCTCATCCCTCGGGTAGCCTGCTTGCTAACCCGGAGTCGCATAACACTGATTACGTCAATATTAAATATTTCAAGATCATGCATGATAACTCAACCACACACCCAATTCTCAACTCATCAATGTACACTATCACACATGCACAAGTATAAACACACACCACGTTTAGTAACATTTTCCTTAACCCGTTTACGCAATCCAAGGACCTGAATTAGAAGCGAGTCCTATTCTAATTAATTATAACCTGAACACCCCCTTACTCTGATTCCACGCTTCGATGATCTGTTCTTTGTGTCGATTCTTTCCTCCGAGCACTGGTTTCGCAGTCTCAACTCCTTCACTCAGTCTTCCACTGTTTAGCCTACTACCTACGAATCATGAAGTATAGCTCATCACCTCCACGCCCCTAGTTCATGGACAACATCTGGACTCACACTCACCAGAGGAGTGGAGAACAGCCACGAATATAGCCATGCATGGCCCTTAACAGCTAAAGAATAAAAGAAATAAGGGAATCACAATTGGGTTGGATCAGTAAACTCACCTTGAAGTCCCGATCACAGGAATGAGGTTAAATTGAAGTTCAGACACAAATGGAGTCTCACTCCAGTGCATACAGATCAGCGTTAAGAGAGAAGAGAAAAACGGAAGAGAAGGAACAAACTGATAGCAAAGGTAACTTGTGAATAATCCAGAGGGAAGGACGAGAATCTTCTTATATATATATGGCTCATGGCAAGATCGTCTTTTCCTTTATTTTATTTGTATTCTTACTAAATTTAATCAATTCCACTATTTTAAACTATTGCATGGTTATCAACTCAATTACACTTGTTTATCCCTTCAACGTCCAAGTAGTCATAATCCTCTAATAATTCGCAAGAGTATAGGTCCGATATAAATATCGGCCCCGCCGTCCTTACTTAATGTTCATTCCTCGGAAATCCGAGCTACAACTTGAGAGGTCGGATATATCATCCGCTCTCGACTCTTTGTCACACACACCCGTTGTTTCAGTTAGTATGAGGTTGATCCGGGCTACGACACCGTGTGAGGCGCTCTCCTCACAACGGTTGGACCAGACCGCCTAGCCCTGCCCGCTCTTCCTTACTCATCCGATCTTCAGCTCTGCCTGTCCGCGCTTCTGAGACCGATCTAGACACCGGCTCAAACAGAATAAATACTACATAGAATTTCTAAACATTCACTAACATTTCCCATTTCATAATTTTCATTAAAACATCAGGGATGTTACAATGCTTATGAGACACGTTGTTACGTAAATAAATGTGAGTAAGATGGTAAAAGGCGCCTTTTATAAAGGACCTACAAATCTTTCTAAAACACCCACATGTTCTTTAAGGTTAAGAAAATGACTTTCAATATTGTATGTTGTATTGCAGAGTCCCTACATTTTAAAGTTGTAGTGTGTATTGAGGGTCCTAACCTAGCTCAATTAGTTAAAGAGCAATTCACTTTTTGAACATAAGTTGTTGCATAATTTCACTACACGTTAATTCAATTTTTTGGACATTAACACTTAAGTACTAAACTATCCAGTATGGAGGATAGCACAAATGGTGTGGGTATCATGTCAATTCTCTCTTATATCTTACATAGTCCAATAAGAATCCGATATTAGATTTCTCAGTCTAGTGGGGACAAAGAGTCTTGATCTCTTTTCTCCGATTATCACACTGGTCGATCAAGTTTATGGGTGAAAGATAATGCCATCTACAAGGACACTTTGACGCTTATGTCAGTGTGGATACTTAATATTGGAGCTCAAGCATAAGTTAGATAGAGTAACATTTCTTGGTGGGTCATAAATGGGGAGTATTTATAGAGTTAGATAACGGCTGAGTCCTACGTGGTGTTGTGTCAGCATGGACATGTAAATCACGGGAAAAACTGATACCCCCATAGACATTCCTGACATCCTTTACAGGTTAGTTACCTGTGAGCCCCCAACAAATTTGTTAGGCTCCTTTCAATTTGGTCTTAGGGGACTTTGGCCAAGGGATTGGGATTGCATTGGTGTTAACTGGTGTCATGAGGTGCTTTAAACAAAGTGTCTTTGTTCTATGGGAAGCCATTCTGGTATCACACCGGGTATGGGGCCTGAATTAAGCATAAAAATCAACTTTCTTTGCTTAGAAAATTCTTTTTTTTTATCTAGTCAAGTCACGGGGGATTGTCTGAATATTGACATGCAACATGTCTTTAATTTTTTCTTTTATCCATTTTTCTTTCGTGCAACTGTCACAAATAAGGAATTAATTGTATTTATTGGATTCCTAATCATTTGGAGACAAAATATTAATTGCATTTGTTGATTTATGACTTTTAGAAAATTATTTCTTGCCTTTTATGAGGCCTTGCAAGAGCCTATAAATAGAGGCATCTTTCTTGCTTTCTATATGATCTTAGAGCATACCTCTTTCCTTTCATCCTTCACTCTTCTTTGTCTCATTTTCATTCCTATTTTCTAAGCATTGTTTTAGGGGTTCCAACACGAGCAGTTCAAAGTGCAATATCTTAATCATGAGTGGTTGTGTTAACCTCAAGTAGGGTGGTTAAAAATATCCATACCCACGAATATCCGCGGATTAAAATCCATAACGGATACAAAAACCCGTGGGCACGGGTACCTGTGAAAGTAAAGGGGTGGGTTTTTAACTATCCGTTAACAAACGGGCATGAGTACGAATATAGTAGTATCCGTACACACGAGTACCTGAATATGTGTAATTATATTTATATCATGACTTGTTATTAATATTTAATTACTTTTAATGGTTTTTTTTGTAATTTCGCAGGCATTACAGAAATAGAAAACCTACTGATATTACATATACTTTCCAATCTTTCTTCAAATCCTTTCACACAGTCGTCGCACACTTACAAGAAGGAACCATCGTCGTGTGTTCTGTTCTATATCCTGTAAATTCTTGGGATTTTAGAGTTTATATTTTATCAATTATGCTTAGAATTCTAGTTGGAACATATAATAAAACATCTAATAGACAAGTCATCTAAATGCCAAATTAGTCACGTCACTTCCAAATAATTTTTTTCATTGCATTGCTTTATAAAGATGATGGTTTATTTCCTAATAATTTTTTTTGCACAGAATATATCTTCAGTTTAATATTTTTTAATTTTCATTTTACATATATTTTTTTCAATTAGGTATCAGTGGATATCCGTGAATACCCGCGGATAGTGGTTACCCGTTAAAAAACTCGTAAAACGGGTACCTGTACGTGTAACGGGCGGGTGCGGGTTTAATAATACCCACGGTACGGGTAGCGGGGAAGGGGTATCCATACCCACCTCGTCCTGTTGACATCTTTAACCTCAAGTAGCATTTCTAACAAAAGGCCGCACCTCTGGTCTGACAAAAGACAGTGTATGTATGTGTGTATGATAAAAGTTTAGGTGAGTTGTGTTTTAAGGATTTATCAGAATTAAAGTATACCTCAAGTCTTAATAAATACTTGTGAAGATATTAACATATTACCCAACAACCAATAATGTTCTCACATTCATAAGATTTAAACGTGATTTTATAACCCTAAGTTTAATCTAAACCAATTTTTGTTGATATATTTTTTTCAAATATATATATATATATATATATATATTATTTGTGTTTATTTACGTCAGAAATATCATGGTTGAGAGAAAAACAAAAGGTTTTATACTTCTTATTATATGAATGGACCAGGGTATCCATTATACATACCCTTATAAATAAATTAAGTTTTTTTTTCTTTGTTGAAGAAAAGTTTAAGTCAGAACTATTATAAATATCAAATCGAGAGCAAACAAAAGGATTTTATGCTTCTTATTTATATAAATTATAACATCCCGGATATTTATAGAAAAATTTTATGAAGTGGAAAATGTTAAAAATTGTTTTTAGGAATTTATTTGATATTTTTTTAAGAATTATTGGTTTATTATGAAAGGATGATTAGAAGAAGAGAGGTTTAATTAAAATCATTAAAGAAATCATAAAGGAATGGAGAAATGACAGGTTGGGCAGGTGACCGGTTGCCATGAGTATTAAAGAAAGGTTTCTTTCTCTTTCTTCAATCATTCATCTTCTCATGAGAATCTTCTTCTTCTTTGTCTGTTCCTCTTCTTCTTCTTCTCCTTCCTCCATTGTTGAGAGCTGAAAGCTTTGAAGGGAGGTTCCTTTTTGGTATTAAGCCTCGAGATAATTACATAGCTGCGACAGTGGTTTCAAGGTAAGTCCTTTGAACCGTTTAAAATTGTTACCTCATCCCTGTCGTTTCTTTTCTGGACCGAATGGTCATGCATGTGGGGGTACTGTTCCGATCTCCACTTCTCTTGGCTGTGAACCTCAAAGTGGCCCTTTAATAGGGTGAGTGGTGGTGTAACGTTGATGTGTTTCACATTCCAAACCCGTAGGTAGTGGAACGAGTAAGGAAGATGGTGCTGGAACGGAGGAGCTGTGAACCTAGAAACTGTTGAAGCATGGAACAGAGGTAAGGGGAGTGTTCGGGTTATAATTAATTAGAATAGGACACTGTCCAAGTCGTTGGAAGGACTAAACCGGGTAGGAGATGATGTTGAGTGACAACTGTATGAATGTGTATGAATATATGTATGGATGTGCACACCGATCGGTTAGGATCGTGGGTGTGGGTGTGTATGTGTGACCTAAGAAATAATAGGGATGTTGCTGAATAAAATTTGAGAATGTATAAGTATGCATATGTGTAAGCACCGATCAGTTTCTGATCTTGTGTATGTGACTTGAGGGGTATTTGATGTGGTGATAATTGTGATGATGCCGAATGAATTGTATATGAATGTGAATGAATGCATGTATATGTATGGACACCGATCGGTTTCTGATCGTATGTATGTGGCTTGAGCCGATTGAAATTAAGATATTTGATGATGTGATAATCGGTGTTTTGTGGTAATATGGAGTCGGGTTTGACAAGCAGGTCTCCCGAGTGATGTTGTTAACGAGTCAGGTTTGACAAGCAGGTCACCCGAGTAATGTTAATGGCCACTTATGATGAAAAATATGAAAATATGTATGTGTGGCATGAGATTGGTAATGTTTGTTATATTGAGTTACATATTGTGTATGAGATACTCCGTATACTGTTGAGGGCGGGGAGTGGTCGCCGGTGCGTTGCACAAGCAAGGAGCGGTTCCTGACAGGCTTCTAGTAAACGGATTGTATGATTATGATACGTGATTATGTGGTGTGGGACGGCCGACGGTATATATAGCCCCTCATTTCTGGCTCCCGTGGTTTTTGTGCCCAGTTGAGCTACCCAGTGGTCAAGTAGGACCCAGTGGTCGAGGTAGAGAGTCAAGCAGGACTCGGTGAACCAAGCAGGGTTCACGGGGTGTCAAGTAGGACCACCAGCTGAAGGCCGATCCTTTAGTATCCGGATACTAGGCGTCGATTTTATGTGAGTCAGTTGTGACAATTGATGATTGGATGATTTTGCCGAGTGCCGTTTGTTATAATTGCCGAATGAGATTTGTTATATTTGCTGAGTATGATTGGCTGTATTTATCGAGTGATTGGCTGTATTTTCCGAGTTTGAATTATTATAATTGCCGAGTATGAATTATTGTACTTGCTGAGTAAGACTTGCCATATTTTCCAAGTGAAAATTGATGAGTATGATGTTGTATTTGTCGAGGGCCAATCTGTTGTATTTGACGAGTGTAACTTGTTGTATTTGCTGAATGAGGTTGAATATAATTACCGAGTATGAAGTATTATAATTGCTGAGCATGAATTGTCATGATTACCGAGTGTTAAATTGGTTATAATTGTTGAATGAAAGTTTAAATCATTGCTGAACGATTTGAGGTAATTGCTGAGTGTAATTTCATATCTTTACCGAGGGATTGATATATTTTCCGAGTGGAAAATTGTTATATGTGCTGAGTGGAAAGTACTTGCTGAATGTTACTTGTTAAGATTATCGAAGGAGAACTGTTATACTGTTGAGTATGAATTACTATAAAGCCGAGTGTTAATGGATATATTGTCGAAGGTGAGTAAAGTGCCGAGTGTGAGTGTAATGCCGAGTGTGAGTTAAATGGCCGAGTGTAATGTACAATCTGAAGATAAAGAATCGGATAGAGTTTATACTCATATTTTATTCCGTTCTAGATTAATTATAATGCTAAACACTCACCCTTGCTGTTGTTTTCAATTTAGTAACCAGTGACAGGGAGGAGGTCGGAGCCCTGGAGGCGCGCCAAGCGGGAGATCGATGCCAAGGCCCGAATGAATTTGAATAAATTGTGTAATACACACACACACACATATATATATATATATATATATATATTATATATATATATATATAGTTTTCCGAGTGTGGAACTAAGTGTGAGTTGGTGTGTTAATTGAATGAATGTGAATTTACGTTGTTAGATGATTGGTATTAATTTTCATGTGTTTGTTGTAGCAAAGCCGATTACCGGGCGAATCTTGCCCGAGAGGATTTATTCCTGTCTGAGCGAGGGCCAGTCAGTTTGATGTCCGTTTTATCTCTGTGGGAATCCCTCGTTCCTTTTTCGAGTGAAGAATAACTGAGTGATCCCCTTCTGGGTGGAAGGTTAAACTGTCCCGAGTGAGATTGGCCGGGAAAATGTTCCGAGTGATGAAAAGTAGAATATTTCCGAGTGAAAATAGAGTGGAATATTTCCGAGTGAAGAAAAAGTATAATGATTCCGAGTGAAGAAAGAGTATAATGATTCCGAGTGGAGAAAGAGTATAATGTTCCCGAGTAAAGGAAGAGTAGAGTGTTTCCGAATGAAAATTAGAGTGTTTCCGAGTGAAGGAAGTTATATTATCCCCGAGTGAGCTGTGACCGAGTGAACTATTCCTGAGTGAAGAGTAGGAATAAGTCAAACGTGGTATGCCCGAGTGAATGGAAGTTGAGAGTTTTCCGAGTGAACCTTTTCTGAGTGATGTGAGGTTAAGCTGTTACCGAGTGATATATAACCGAATGGGCCTATTCCTGAGTAAAACCCCGACTTGGGTTTCCCGTGTACGTCTTGTTCGCTCAGGTTTAATATGTGGCATTCGTTCAAGCGAGTCGGCACTCGCTTAAGTGATTCTCGGATTTCGCTTAGGAACGTTAGGGTCTCGCTCAGGCGAGTGCACCCCTGTCTTCCGCTGTTTTTAACTCCACCTTATCAATGAACGTACTTCCGATCGGATGGTATTCTCTTCTTCTTCCGCTGTTTTTAACTCCACCTTATCAATGAACGTACTTCCGATCGGATGGTATTCTACGAACGTTTTCATTATATTTATATATATATTTAATAAAGGATTTATTTTCGATCGGTTTTAGTTATTCTAAGTATGATTCATTAATTGGAATGTAATTAAGAAAAGTAAATATTATTTTACGTCAAGGCCGAGTAGATTGTTTATTAAATACGAAAAATTTATTGCGAAAAATGATTAAATTGACTAGGAATGTCACATAAATGGACTAGGGTATTCATTACACGTACCCTTGTTAATTATAAATAAATTATGTTTTTTTTAATAAAAATTTTGAAGTCAGAATTGTTATAAATAATAAAATTCTTTCTGCTTATGCCGTTATATTCTTATATTTAAAGGAAAAGTTAAACTAATTTTGAATTTAATTATTATCACACCTTTTTAGTCTCAACGACTTCCCTTCTGAAAGTTATATAATCCACCAGGATTAAAAAAGTTAATCAATTATCGTTTTGCAAAGAAGAGAATACAATTTTTCTAAACACTTTTTTTACCGAGAAGTAATGCCTTCCTGTTTTGAATTTAAAAAATGCCAAGAAAGAAAAATAAATAATCCCAAAAGATTTATTAATTAAGCCTGTTTGATTGGAGGAAGAGAAATCAGAAAGGAGAAAAATAAAATGGAAGAAACCATTTAGTTTGTTTGCTTATAAGAAAGGAAATAAAAGGGAATAGGTGAAGATCAGTTTAATAAATAATAATAATGTAATAAGTATTATTTAAAAATTAGAAAATCTTCTTTTCTATTTTCCTGTGTCTAGTTTCCTATATATGTTTTTAAATTTGTTCTATTTTATTTGATTATAAATGAATATAATTAATAATCGCAATTTTAAGTTTTTGTTTTTGATGGTGCTGCGTGTCCCTGTGATGATGCCAAACAACGAAAGTAACATCCGAATTTTGGCTCAACAATTGCAAAATTATAGCACAGTAACACATAGCCAAAACTGATGACTGCAACGAATTGTCAAACTGCCACATACCCTCTTTTGCATGCTCATACCAAATGCTATTCTGCCACGCCCATCCTCACCCCTTTTTCTCCCTCTTACGCACTCTTCAAACCACCCTATATAACTCTTCCCTTCTTCCCCTTTCTTTATATCCAATCTCTCTATTCTCTGTTCACATTTTGATCTAATTCAACACAAAATATGACTAGTGTTTCTGCTGAACACAAGTTTCAACTTCAACCCTCCCACCATCTCCTCTCCCTCAAGAAGTCCCTGAGGGACATTGACATCCCACCTAGGAAGCTCCTCTCCCGCCGCGCCGCCATAAACGACGGCGCCTGTGACATGTTTTCCGATGATACCCTCTTGCAGAAATACCTTCCCCACAACAACCCTTTGGACTCCGACGAGGACTCCGGCGACCCCTATGCCTATGATGACTTTCGCATGTTTGAGTTCAAGGTCCGGCGCTGCACGCGCAGCCGGAGCCATGACTGGACAGACTGTCCCTTTGCACATCCCGGTGAGAAGGCTCGCCGCCGTGACCCTCGCCGGTTTCATTATTCTGGGACTGTCTGTCCGGAGTATCGTCGCGGAGGCGGGTGCAGCCGCGGGGACGCGTGTGAGTTTTCTCACGGTGTGTTTGAGTGCTGGCTGCACCCTTCTAGGTATCGAACTGAAGCTTGCAAAGATGGCAAGAATTGCAAGCGAAAAGTTTGCTTCTTTGCTCACACCCCTCGCCAACTAAGGGTTTTGCCCCTTAGTGACAACAATAACAACAACATCAACATCAACAAGAAGTGCAACAACATAATGACCAACAATAACAACAACCATTGTTGTTTGTTTTGTCATTGCTCTTCTTCTACTCGTTCACCAACCTCTACCTTGTTTGGCATGTCTCATTTTTCTCCTCCTGTATCACCCTCTTCCTCTTCTTCCCCTTCTTCTTCTTCTTCTAGGTATCATCATGGTGCTGTGGGTCAAAAGGATGTGTTTTCTGAGCTTATGTGTTCTTTGGAAGGTTTGAGTTTTGGTGAGGCTTCACCTGTGTCTGCTTCTAAACTTCACAATTTGTCTTGGCTTGATGTTAATTCGTTCCACTCTGAGGATCGGCCAAAGAAGTTCATTCTTTCACCAACCATCAGTAATTGTACTACAAGCTTTTGTTCCAACAATGGCAAGTGTACTTCAAGGAGCAAAGTGTTGAAGGAAGAGAATGCTAATAGGGTTGTTGTTGATGATGTCATTGCCCCAGATCTCGGGTGGGTTAATGAATTGCTGATGTAGATGATGACAAAAAGTGGTGGTGGTGGTAATTGTGATGATATGATTCACCAAGTGTATATACATGTGTTATGTCAACAACAAGCTACATATATGCTTGGCTTCTATTGTTATTTTCATTATTGTTGTGAGTTCAGTGTTGATTTTCTGAATTTGTTATCAAGGTTGTGAAATTCTGTAATTTTTATTCAACATTTTAATTAGATTTCATCTTTTGTTATGGGATTGTGTAGAGGGACAGTACTGATCAATATTAATGCATTGTTTGCTTTAATTCTATATTTGTTTTTGCTAATAACGTGTGCTATATTAAGCAAGATTTAGATATTTTGCGATTCTGTTAGCCCCTGTTAATAGGGGGTAAAGCAAATCCTTACACATGGCAAGCATGCGTTGTTTATGTTGACCAAGTTTGATTAGGATAATAATCTCAAAATTTCTGTTGTACTGTGTAGTACTTGATTTTGGGGTAATGGTAATTTGAAATTTGTCCCCAACGCACCCTTCGGCAAGGGAAAAAAAGAAATAATTGATTGTTCGTGGAGCACGAGGTGGGCACCCAAATTAATTTAATTTCGAAAGAATATAAAAATGAAATTCTGGATACCCGAGGGATAAAAGAAGAATAAAGTTATTATGGCACCGACTTTTTTAAAGAAAATATATAAAAATTTTAACTTTATTTAACATATATTATAAAATTGTTTTATTTTAATTTTTAGTATAAATTACTAACATTAACAAGGTTTATAATATTTAATGTATGTTACGGTTGATGTTGAAACAACATTACGGCAAACAAGATATATATTAGATGACTCGCGAGCTTAAACTTTTTATAAAAGTGAAATATTAAAGTAAATTATGCTTACAAAATGAGGAATGGTAAGAGTTAGAGAGATGGTATAACACTATAATGTTTAAGGAAAACTAAGAGGGTGTGATTTGAAAAGCCAAAATAAAGGTTGATCCTCTATTAGTGGAACTGCTTATAGTACCAATCTTTACCGTAAAAGGTGAGTAATGAAACTATTTCATTTTTCACAACTTTGTTCAGTCTCATACATTCTTAGCATTTGTTACATTAATAGGTTGTGTTCTAAACAAATAGCGCATGCTAACTTGTCTTTTTCGTAAATACCTAATAAAATTGGAAGTATATGATGATGAAAACCATAGAGCAATTTTAATGGAGTACGTATATGTTGCAAAATTCTTGCTGTGATATGTTAATGGAGGAATCATATTGCGTACTTAAGATTGTAGACCCAAAAATAAAAATAAACTACTTAAGATGGTGCTAATAATTTGTTTTATTTCATTTACCCTATTCAAATTTGAGTATAGACAAACTTGTTCTCAAATATCTTCCCCAGATTATGGTAAATCATATGTAGTTCAAGTCCAGTGTTATACTTTTTTCTTTAATTGATTAATCATCCCATTTTGTTGCCGTGTGTTAGAATGCGGTTTCGGTTTCGAGTCATAATAAATAATGTAGTTTCGTTAAATTAATCTTGATATTGGTCAAAAAAATTTATTGTTCATAATAATCTTTTTTAAAATTGAGTCCGAATAAATGGTATAAACTTTTGTAAAAAGAGTGACCACTTGTTGATTTTTTTATCCTTGAAAGTTCTGTTTTGTGTAATTTGACACTGGAAAGCGTTAATTTTATTTCACATTTTACTCCCATGTTACATTGTGAGAAAAAGACAAAAATATGAATAAACTAAAATCTCTGTTTAGGATAGTTGTGAGTATTTTTTTTTAATCAAACAAAATGTTATATAAACATTAAAATGATTGAGTATACTAAACATACAACTGTGCATAATTATATCACCACTCAGCATGATATAATACACATTACTTGATTCTCTAACTAACAGAACATAAAATAACAAAAAGAAGACTTCTGCGCCTTTAACCATGACCAAGATCTTAATTGGATCTAGATGTAGATCATAATCATCAAAAACTATCTTATTTCTCTCTAACCATAAGGACCAAATCACCCCAAACCAAATGACACTCCATATTTCTTGTTGTACCTTCTTACCGGGGAACATTCCAACAAAACCCATCAAGTGACTACCACCATCATTGATTAAAACACCCGTTATCTCATACCATTGTAAACATTTAACAAATACCTTATAAGCTTTAACACAAGAGAATAGCAAATGGGATACCAATTCTTCATAGCTTTGACATTGGACATAATATAGATACCATCACTCCACACTGTGTAAATTAAATAAATTTAATTCATTTATAATTTAGTTCTAGAACAGTTTAAAAATCATGTTTCAAAAAACTATAAAAATTGGTTTTTGATTTCGTTTTGAGTTTTCAGATTACTATTTTGATTTTTGAAAAACTTAAAACTAGGAACTGCCATGAGATTACCTAAAATAACCAAGATCGATCAATTGAACAATATATGATTTAGATATTGATGATATATTTAGTTATCGTTATAATTACAACAGTATTCTTTAATATATTATTTTCTTTATACTGCTTTTAAATACTAGGCACTTCTCAAATGATAAAACAAGGAAATGACACATTCCCAATACACTTAACTCCAAGCTTAAAGAAAATGTGAAAAAGATGTGCAGATTGTGGCGTTGAAACAAAAAGTCCTTGTTAGTTAAAGATAACCGTTTGCGTGCAAAGTTGGGTCTCTACCAATTTGGAGTGGGATAAGATTAATTTAAGAAGTCTTTTAATTCTATATAAGTTTGATTAATTGGCATGGGAAGTGCAAAACAGAGAGTTGATACTGAAGTATACATTAGATCCAAAATTGGTGGGGCAGTTAAAACAGAAGTGTATTGCGATCCATTACTCCTTAAAGAAGGACATTGAATGATAGAGCAAAGTGGGATAACGTAACCATTCATTGATAGCGTAACATTTGTTTCCTAGGAGGTAAACTTATCTGAAAGACAGCTAAGATGGCGAGGGGGTCAATTATTAATATCGACTCATATAAATCATAGTTAAACATAAAATTAAATCATGATTAAATAGATAATAATAAATTAATTTAATTTTAATTGATTTATGGTTCAACTGATTAGACAATTAATCCGTGGAATTAGATTGTATATGGAATTAGTGTTTTGGTGGGGTTTGTTGGTTTGGTGAGGTACTGAATTAGGTACTCATTGCCATAAAACTCACACCTAATGGTGTGGGATGGGGGAGCACACCCCATGCTAAAATGACCCTTTTTGATTGTTGAGGTCCCCTCTCTGCCCTTAACTTTGTGTCATTTTTTTATGTTCGATAATGGAATTGACGGAATTAAACAAGCACCTTTTGTGGGACAAACACCCCATACTCTCATTATGCTTGTGACTTTCCTCACTTGTGAAATTGGAGAAAGATTACCGACACATGTGCAATGGGTACATTTTTTTGTCATGGGAATTTATGCACAATGGCTTGAACTAGCCTAACTTTTTTTTGCTTTTTTTGGTTAATTGGACTAGCCTAACTCAAGAGTGCCCCTAGCTTAGTGTCCAGTGAATTAATTTTTAGGAATGGTGTACTAATGTGGACTTAATTATAGTCTATGCCAAGGCTAAGTAAACATGAATCAAGAAATTTGTTTGGTCGATGAACCAAAGAAAGTGGGGAATCCTCCTTGTGTTAAGATAGAGTTTTGGATAAGATGGAACAGAGAGTTTTGGCTAGAGTCACAACAAGGCAGGGTTATAACCAAGTTCGATTCCCACAATACACAGCCTTCAAACTCCAAGTTAAAAAGGGCAATGCTGTTACACTGAACTGGTTGGTTTGGTTGTAGCAAAACTTATTTGAAACAAAATTCAAACAAAGAAAGATGCTGTCAAGTCTTTCCACTGCAATTTGATTGCAGTATCAGGATTTTCAAGGCCATGTCATAACATCAAGATTTTTGACATGTTACCACCACAGTTTAAAATCTCACATAAGTGTATAAAATTTGTAAAATTCGTTACCAAAACCTAATAGATAAGGAAGTGTTTTAAATATAATATTAGATGTTCAAAACTAGTTGTATGTATAAAAATAATTTTATTAAAAAATAAAATAAATTAATATAGTTTTCAACTATTTGCTAAAAAACACCACCTGTTTCACTTAAAGACAAATAAAATATTAAGATTGATGAAGTTTTAATGTGATATTAAAAATAAGATGGGCTAAACTTATTCAAAAGATTAGCCCAAATCTTACTAAAAATATTATGCCTAAGTGATCATATTCCTAATAAGAATGGGATGGTTTAAGAAAGCTAGTAGAAATGACACATACTAATAGATTCTGAATGCTCATGCACTTTGATATATTTCAATGAATGCTATAGAGTTTCAATTCAATTTGTAGTTGGGATCTGGCAAGGGTTGTTCGAGACATTATTGTTTTGGACTTTTAATGAGTTGTCTCCTTCCTTCTATAGCATTTAAATGGTCACCAAATTTGTATGCATATACAGATTCGTATGTTCACATCTCCGCACGAATTACCATGTTCCAGAACCTAGCAGAGAATAATACTGCCACATAAATTTTACACGTCCTTATCATTGATTTAATGCCGTTTCCATCATCACCCAAGAATACCACAAGGATCAATCAATTACGTATATAAAAGCTGCATATTAGAGTCTAAAGTAGCCTCTCTTTCGACACGCTTAACTTGCAACATGTACAAATTAAGGTTTGTAGTTTAGAAAATCAAAAAATTTAAAGATTGATATTGATACTTCATGTCATTTAAAATTGAGTAGATTGAGTAGAGTCATAAGATCAAATATTTGCTTTACCTCACCTCTGTTGTTTTCAACTCAACAGAAGCCTCTCAATCAAATGCTAAAACAAGAATAATTCCGTAGATTGAGTAGAGTCATTGTGAGCATCCTTACAGTTTTTTATCCAGTCATATAGTAACAAAATGCAAATTAATGATATGCAATAGGAATATTTATTAACAAACCTATTCGATTAATATAAGATAATAAAACATTGATTAAATCAAAATTATAAAAAATCATATTACGTATCACTCAGATTGAATTTCAGATATACCTTTAAAAATCAAACTGATCTTAACTAAATCATAATCTTTACTATTAAAGTAAGATTTAAAAGATTTACATGATTTGTGATTTTTTTATTATGCTGAAATTTTTTACAAGACGCGTCTATTTTTAAAGTAGTTATTTTTTATTTTATTGTGTTGAAATCATATGTCTTATACTTGATTTTGTAAAAAAAATATAATTAATATAAAACCAAATAAATCGATCTAATTTGAACTGTATTTAACCAGATTAAATGTCATTATATATTTTAATTGAACTGGAACACAACTTAATAATATAATTGAATCGATTAAAATTTGAGATAATTATTTAAAATAATTGAATCTTATTGTTTCATTGTTAGTGTCAAATCCATGCCCTAAAGTACTCTGCTATTAAAGCTTAATAAGAAAAAGTTATCTCTTCATAGTTCTGTTGAGCTCTAACGCATGAATAGGATATAATAAAAAATATATAACGTAGTTATGGTTTTTAGTTAATTATTTGGGTTGAACAGTACTTCTTTTATATTGTTGGGCAAATGTCTTATTACCGAAGCTAAAAGAATATTTAAATATCATTAGTGTTATAAGGGGTTTAGGGAAACAAGATCATTAGCTAGTCACACAGATTGTGTAAATGGTTCAATTTTTTATAGTCTCATATTTGTATTAGACGGTCTCTTGCACCTTTATGAATATTCACCCAATCTTTAATCTCATATTTGTCCACCACATGAAAACGCGACGATACACCGCATACAACATTTGTCGTAAGTTATGGCAGAGCATGCATAGATGAATGCAGCCATAGCAACACGTTTGGTAACTCTGCATGCATACCAGCATAAATTGACAATAGAATAACGTTTAGGCAATCACTAAAAAAGAGATTCTTAAATGGGTTGTGTTGTGTTTCGTGCAAGATTTCTCTCAGATCCACAGTCCACCAAACTAATATATTTGTAGCGACCGGAATCGTAACGGGATGACCGACCCTTAAAAATAAAACGGGTTTCGAAATCCTTTCGGAAAAAAACAGGGAGTCGCCACCAATATTTTTTAGGATAAAAATATCAGAAAAAACCTCTTTTAAAACACTGGTTATGAAAATGAAATTCTAAGTTCGGGAGTCGAATTACAAGTGAGGAAGGCATTAGCACCTCACAACTGTCCGTTATAAAACGGTTACTTCAAATTGATAGCGTTTATTTCAAAATAGTCTAGAAATTATTTTAACTTCTTTTATGAAAAGAAACATATACAATGACAAAGCATACAAAAACAGACAAAGCATACATTAACAGGACGTCTCATCCAAATTAATTTTAAATCGCACAATCTGACTAAGCAAATACAATGAAAAACCAAACAGTGACAGTAAGGGATTAGACGATAAGAAACTAAACAGTAAGAAAATAGTAACGGTAGAAGACTAAACAGTGACAGTAAAAAAAGAAACAAATAATGACAGTAGAATATTAAAACAGTAACAATAAGAAATGACTAAGCAATGACAGTAAGAAACTCGACAAAATAGTGACAGTAAGAAGCTTAACAAAACAGTGATAATAAGAAACGGCACACAGTGGCAGTAAGAAACTTAGCAAAATATCAACAGTAAGAAAGAGTAAAAAAACAATAACAATAAGAAATGAAAAACAGAGCCAATAAGAAACTTGACAAAATAACAATAGTAAAAAAAATAAAACAGAGTGAAAGTAAAGGTTAACAGGACGTCTTATCCAAATTAACCTTAATTTATACATAAATTTAAAGATTAAAATAAAATTAATGATATAAAATAAAATAAAATAAATTAAAAAATATAATTTTTAATAAAAATGTTAAAAACATGAGATTAACAAGACGTCGCGTCTAAATTAACCTCATTTTAAAGAAAATAATATTCTAATAAAAATATTAAAAACATGAGATTAACAAGAAGTCTCATCTAAATTAACTTCATTTTTAAGAAAATATTATTTTTAAATAACAATATTAAAAACATGAGATTAACAAGACGTCGTGTCTAAATTAACCTCCTTGCGCAATAAAATTTTAAAATATTGACTATATAAAATTAATCAAAATAATAGCAGAGACATAGAAATTAATAACGAGAAAGTGGGCCTGGCAGGAATTGATTCTCGCTCCTACGTATTCTCAAATGTATTGAGAAATCAGGGTTACATAGTTCTTTGAGGAAATTAATTTTGAAAGAAAAATATTTAAATTGTTTTTGATTGATTTTGATTTTTAACAATGAAAGAAAATTAATGAGAAAGGAGAAATACAAGGCGAAGAAGATCGCACGTGCATAAACCTTCAAGATCCTGTAAATTTAGGCAACAGTGATTTTGCATGACATTGCTTATAAGATTTGATTTAGTATAAGAGATTATTTTTTAAAAAAGATATATTTAGATCTTGATACAATCTTATTTTTAAAACTCATCATAAATAAAAAAACTAATTATACCTTTATTTTAGAGAAGATTGATTTAGCTTAAAAAGATTATTTATTTTTATAAAAGATATGTCTAGATTTTAAGTTTAACACAAATAAAGAAACATTTAATATTTATTCTAAAAAGCAATTTTAGATTTTTACTATAAATAAAACTATTTATTTTTTATTCTTGACAAAGATGTAGATCTTAATATTTTCATTTTTTGTATAAGAACTATCTATTTTATTCAAAAGGTATTTTGATATTTTTTATTTTAATTTTAACCAAAATAATAAACTATTGATTTTTACCATTCTAAATTTAACCAAAATAAACTATTGATTTTATTCGTGGTTTTAGAACAGAAGGAACCAAATAATAATAACAAACAATAATAACAAAAGCGCATTTATTTTTATATTTTAGAATTTTTATTATTATCAAAAAACATAATCTAATAACACAAAATAACAACATAACAAATATATTTTGGTTTTTAGAATTTTATTATTTGTTTTATCATTTAAAACTATTTGTTATTATTTATTTTTTAGAAAGGCTTTTTTTTTTGCCTAAAGAAAAGAAAGAAGGAAATGGGCCTCTAGGGCCCAAAAAACAAACAAACTAAACCTAAAGACTAACCTAGCATCTAATGAAAAGAAAAGGATAAGAAAAGTGAGGTGAGTGGCGGCAAAGAGAGCAATGAGTGAGTTTGAAAGACTTAGAGAAAGAGAGAAAGGAAACCATGAGAATTAGAGAGAGAGAGAGAGAGAGAGAGAGAGAGAGAGAGAGAGAGAGAGATTTGAAAGAGGGAGAAAGATGAGAGAGACCGAGAGAAGAAGAGAGAGATCGGAAGAGGAAGCCGGCGGCTTGGTGCTGGGCGGCGGACGGTGGAACTCGCGAAGGAGGGCGGTGGTTCAACAGGAGCCTCTTCCTTTGTCTCTTCTCTTTTGCTATTATTAGTTGCTTTTGGGTTGCTATTTCTTGGATTGAATGGTGATGGGCTATGATTTTTTTTACTGTTGGGTTATTGGTGGAGGTTTTTTAGGAAGAGGATGATGAATATTGAGATAATGCTGATGGTTTTCTGGTTTTGAGTTTTTTTTTGTTTTTTTCCTTAATATTAATTTTCACACCGTTTAAAATAGTCAAAATTCTATTTAACTATTATATATTTTTTTATATTTTTTAGTTGGTGAAACCTAAAATTATCTCTAAATTTATATAGGCTAACCAATTAGGTAGCACAATTAACATATTTAATGTCTTATTTCCTGTCCTCATGTTTTTTTTTGGGAAGGACTCATGCTTGTTAGTATTATTACTTTTATTTTTTTAAAAGTTTAGTCAAATGGAATTAATACAAACACATAAGATTTCATAAAAATTAAACCCTGAATCAAATTTAAACACCTTTTTTAAAATGATATTTTCTTTATTCTTATTTAACAGTCTGAAAAGAGAATATTTACCGAAAGTGAAAAGTAAAGTGTTTGTAAATATTTGTTAATTGAGGTAGTTTTATTAAAATAATTTTCATTTGTAAAGATTGTGTATAGTGTGTAACCGTATAGCCCGAAAATCCAAAGGAGTTATTTGATTCATTGATTGAAAGATAAGGAAGGAAGTAGAGGCGGTTCTGACACGTGACTGGTGACGACACATAGCCGCCCACAACCAGCACCGTGTCACGTGGCACCTTAACAGACAACCTTACGCTTTGTGGGTCCCACAGAGAAACTTCGTTTCCCCGTACTCACTGGCGCGTCACCTATTACTTTTTTTATCTTTAAAATTGTGTTAATAGAAAAAAGAAGAAAGCGGCAGTCTTGCAGCGAAAGAGAAGCAGTTTTGAGGTACACGTGCCGTCAACACGGAGTGCTTTCTGTGGGACCCAAAATCTCCTGATTTCCTTGCCGTCGGTGCACCATCCTGCCTCCTTCCAATTTCTCCCTTCTTTTACTTCCCATACAAAATTCAACATTCAATATTTTCTTTTTAACTAAATTAAAATGCATCATTATCCTTATCGTATTAATGACAAATTATATCGCATTATTATTCAATTCATCTCAATTATTTTTTAAAATAATTTTATTAAGTCTTGTGCCGGTTTCTATATTACAACTTCTTAAGTTTGTTTGGTAAAATTAATGAATAACCTATTTGAAGGTTTATTAACTAGTTGAAAGTTGGTGGCTAGATGTTGAAAGATGATAAACTAGTTAATTAAATTAAAATGTTTTTGGTAAAATAATTGTTAAATGTAAAATGATATTTTTTTAATAGATAAGAATAATTGTTTTAAAAAATACTAGTGAAATTAAAAATGTAAAAAATAAAATAAGTTCATAGCTTATAAACTCAAACATCACTTCAGATAGTATTTTAAAAAATACTACTAGCTACTAAAATAATCACTTTTACTAAATAGAACTATTTTGCCTAAGAAATTTTTAAATTGGTCAAAAATGCTAGAAGTTATAGTTGTTTATAACCTTGTCATACATTGTTAATTGTTTTGAACACGTTTTTGCATCTTTTTATTATTATTAATATAATAACGCATTTCAGTTTTAAATTTGTTTTAAAACCCTTTTAATTGTATAATCAAAACAATGATGTCAAATTTATAGAGACTAAGAATCTACCAAGTACTATTACTAAATTGCACACGGTCAAGTATTAATATAGGGATATTGTGTGAGTAAACTATTGACTCGAACTCAGATCATGAATATGTGTGACATTAAGTCTTCACATAAGTGCACATTAAAATGACAGTCCCACTAAGAGAATCTTGCATGAATCATTACATAAGTCTCATAAAAAGATTCTCAATACAATAATAGTATATGTAGACTTTTGACATGAAGTTACTATGATTCGTATATGAGGATCTGGTTGTTTCTATACAATCAAACGTCACCTATAACAAGATGTCAATAAAGGTTGTAGTTGGACAATTCATAAATACTGCAAAGGGATATGAATGATGTAGATGAGATTTGTTTCTCTATGTGACAAAAGTGATATATATATATATATATATATTAGTATATAAAAAATCTGATGGAGTGGAGTCAACCAAAAGCCAACACAACAAGCAAAAAAGTCAACACATTGACATGTATCGTGTTGGCGTTAAGACAAAGGTAAAATCATATGATACAACAGTTGTGTCAAACAAATTGTAGACACTACACAACACTTGCAACCTAGGTTGATGCAAGAAACATGTTTTTTTATTTTTTGGCAATTATTATTATTATTATTATTATTATTATTATTATTATTATTATACCTACAATTAAAATGAACTAAAAACTCAACTATAACTATTTAAAAAAGAAAATGAATAGTTAAATTATATGTACAAAAACTAAAACAATGAAAACACTAAATAAAAATACTAAGGTATATGGTGGTGACAACAATGGAGAGCAGGGTTATCCTATGGACGTCCCTTATGCTTTTATGTTGTTGTTGTTGGGGCTGGGCCTATTACTAATGAGGGGAGACACATTGATGTTGGTATTGGGCCCCATACTGCCAGTACGAGTAAGGTTGGTGCTCTTCGTGCAAAAGAGACTGGTTGTCCAAGTTAGCATCATAAAGAGGCTGATAACTAGCCTAGATAAAGCAACTTGTTTATGCTACAACTCATGTAGCTGCACCTGAACTTGTCCACCTCAGCTCTAAGGTGTTACACCTCAGAATCTTGCTACGAGGGGGAGTAGAGGTTGACTTAGTTAGCTGGATACTAGATGTAAAGCTTGGGTGGAAGTCACGTGTACTATAAATGTGGCCTCATGACCTTTCATTCTCATAACCTTAACCAAGATATTCATCATAGGGCTTTAGCCCACCTAGGGGTCCGACCTAAAAACACTACCTTTATTTTAGAACAAGACTCAATTGCAAAGTAACATTAATCTCCTATATGAACCTAGAAGAGTGTACCCATCACAAATGAATTACAATGACATTTTCAAAATAATAATTAAGTGCAAAATTAAATGCTTTACCTTTCTATGAAGGAAGACAAAGAACATTGTCAATGAAATTGGGGTTTTGTGTCACACCAACACTCTACTCAGTTACTTCCCAACAACCTTACCAAGTCTCAATCCATAACTAATTTTCATTAATCCTCCCTATGATCTTATGCTACAATAACCAACATGTGACTATCAACTTACTTATGTTATTGTTTCATTAGGTTCCTTGAATCATGAATTTAAAATCCCAACTTATAAGTTATTGAAGTGTTGCATTTTTTTATCCTGTAGGATTACCTCTTGAATAACTGACTACCAACCCTTCACACATCATCATTGTTCTTTGTTTTACATAAAATATTTTTGTGAATCCCATTTTTTTCTCATTGATATGCCACGAGGGTGTTAACCATGTAATCCAAAAAGTAACATTAACTTAAGCTACTTTTATCCCTAACAACATAACCAAGGGTATTTTTATAACTTTATCAACCAAATCCTTTTTCACACTAATACCAAATAAATATGTTTCGACATGTTAAAAGAAGCCCATTTCCTATTCAACATTTTAGAAAACGCATAAATGATGTGGAGAAACTTTTTCTATGGATCGCACCACATAAATGTTTTTCTTAAAGCTAAGTGACAGTAAGGCTAAACGAACAAATTTCTTTCCATAAATACTTTCTTGTACATGTCATGAAAAACAAATGCAACATTATTTCTCAACTTTCATTTAGAAAGAACCTAATTTAAATTTACTTTTTGTTTACATTACTAAATATTTGTTTAATAGTAAATTATGGCTACAAATAAACCATTCTAAGTAGTATTTTTTAGTAAATTAAGTTTAAAGCATAAAACAAACATAAAAATAACCAAACTAAAAATAACATCCACGCATAGCAATGCCAACAAACTATCTAGATGTTCCTTAATAATTATAACCCTTCTATAAGAAGCAATACTCTTCTTAGCCGAAAAATCCGTAGACATGTCCCCTTTGCATAACATATGAACAACATCAATTATCAATCCAAGTTCAAAAGCTCTTTAATTTCGATAATAATGGGTGCAAACTTCTGGCATCTCCCAACATCCTCGGGTCCAAGCATATTTATTACCTCCAAACAATACAAACAAAGCTCCAAATAACTGTACCTTTTTCCGCGTGCCAATTGAAGCCCGTGCAGAATAACTACCAATTCTGCATGTATATTCTACATGCATATTTCTATGTTCATATTTGTAGCAAGAGAACCATAAAACCCATAAATTAATGTTGAATATGAAAACTAATTCTAAATGATTGTTTGGAAGAAACTCATAATTAATGGGGTTACATCAAAATATCTGAATTTCATTGTTAGGAAACAAAAGTTTTATATAACTAAATGAAGATGATGGTGCGATGATGATGAAGGAGACTGCGATGGCGGCGACAGAGTCGAAGAAATCTAACATTGCATGCTTGTTTTAGTTTTTTTTTATTGCATGTTTGAATGGATTTCTATCATGATTGTATGAATTATTCAATTTGAAACCTGATCAATCTATAATCCATCAACCAATTATTCTCATAGTCATATATAATTTGATGTATCAATTAAAATTGAATTGAGTTTTTTTACCTAAACTTGTCCAAACATGTCGGTTAAGCAACCCTAATTATAATTAAAGGTGATTGTTAATCAGTTTTGATGTATAAAGTCACTCAATCTAATTATAAAATTATATCATGGTTCTCAACTTTTATTTAAAAAGAACCTAATTTAAATTTACTTTTTGTTTACACTACTAAATATTTGTTCAATAGTAAATTATGACTACAAATAAACCATTCTGAATAGTATTTTTTTTAGAAAATTAAGTTTAAAGTATAAAGCAAACATAAAAATAACCAAACTAAAAATAACATCCACACATAGCAATGCCAACAAACTATCTAGAGGTTCCTTAATAATTATAATCCTTCTATAAGAAGCAATACTCTTCTTAGCCGAAAAATCCGCAAACATGTCCCCTTTGTATATATGAACAAGATAACTATCAATCCAAGTTCAAAAGCTCTTTAATTTCGACAATAATGGGTGCAAACTTCTGGCATCTCCCAACATCCTCGGGTCCAAGCATATTTATTACCCCCAAACACTACAAACAAAGCTCCAAATAACTGCACCTTTTGTCGCGTGCCAATTAAAGCCCATGCAGAATAACTGCCAATTTTGCATGCATACTCTACATGCATATTTTCTACGTTCATATTTGTAGCAAGAGAACCATAAAACCCACACAGTAATGTTGAATATGAAAACCAATTCTATATGATTGTTTGGTTGGGGGTTACATTAAAATATCAGAATTTCATTGTTAAGAAACAAAAGCTCTATATAAGTAAATGAAGATGATGGTTGCGATGAAGGCAAAGGAGACTGTGATGGTGATGACAAAGTCGAAGAATCTAACATTGCATGCTTGTTTTAGTTTTTTTGTTGTTGTACGTTTGAATAGATTTCTATCATGATTGTATAAATCGTTCAATTTGAAACCTAATCAATCTATAATCCGCATCAACCAATTATTAATAGTCATACTTTTTTTACCCAAACTTGTCCAAACATGTTGGTTGAGCAATTGTAATTATAACTAAAGGTGATTGCTAATCGGTTTTGAAGTAAAAAGTCACTTGATCTAATCATAAAATTATATCATGGTTTGGATTGAATTGGATTGGATTGGTTTTGAAAAATAATTTTTCAAATACAATCTTTTCGATCCAATTAAATGTGGTTTGGATTGGATTAGATAGCTCAATATTTATATTTTTATTTGCTATTTCATTAGAAGATAATAAATAAATTTTATTTAAATAGTAATTAGTAGTGTTAATACAAAAATAATTAAAACTTAATTATTGAAAAAAGCAGGAGAAATAAAGTTAGCTCTAAATTAATATTAAAAATAATACACTTATAAACTCCACAAAATATTAATACATAAAATTGTATGTATAAATGAATATTCGACTAATCCAAATAAAAAAAAAATTATGGTTTTTGAATAGTTGCATTTTTGATTTATTTAGATATCAATTTTTAATGGTTTGTGAAGCACCTTATTTATTAAAATGTATCTTTTGATACTTATTTTTATTCATGATGATTATTGCTAAACCTGGGTATCTTTCAAATTGAAGAATTGGTCCTGCAGTTATGTCCACCGGAAATACAAAGGATATTGACTCTTTTCAACCTAAGACACAAGAAGTTTGTGGAATACTATCATTATAGACGATTCTAGAAATATACCATGAATATTGTCAAAGTAAAACTGCCTGAACATGGTAGACAAAGATGAACGGGTTGGTTTGTTTTTAATTATTACACAATGAATGCGTCGTCTGCTTCCTCGGGGTTTTTGACCAATTTAGGGTCATTTTGAAAATTATTTGGGAATATAGGTTGGATAAAAATGTATTTGTATGTCTGGGGTGAGAGTGGTCATATCATCTTTATTTTACGCAACTTCAAGTGACGTGATGATGAAAACGCACTTCAACACAGCGTTCACAGCAAAGAAAACGCCAGAAGGAAATGCGTTTTTGGAAAAAGCCTGATGATGATGCGTTTTCATGATGAACAAGCCTCCTCAAAATGCGTTTTGGAGACAGTAAAAACGCATCTTTGGCTGGCATTTTGTGGTCAGCCTCATCACGCACATTAGAGATGCGTTTTAAGTGCAATTCACGCCTCTTTGTCATGCGTTTTTGCTACCTTTTTGCTACTTTAAATTTGACCCTCAGCTGTTCTAGTGTGTAGTTTCGGTCCATTTCTGAAGTTCAATATAGAATTTTGCTTAAGTTTCAGGTAAGTTTAAGTATAGTTTTCAAAAAATTATTTATGTTGGTTTTTTTTTATTGGTGAAATAAATATTTATTGTGTAGTTTTTGAGTTGACAATGAGTTATCCAGTAGCGGGTAATTCCTCAGAAGATGATGCTTCTGATTATGTAAAGGAGGAATTTGAAAGCAGTTCAGAGGAAGATGAAGGAAATATTCCATACTATAGTGATATGGATACGGACGTAGAAGGTGACTACGATTCGGTTCCAGATAGTTCAAATATAAGCAATCCTCAAATAGGGAACACTACTTTGGTTAGTTGCAGAGGTTAGTGAATATATATAAATAGAATATGACATCAATGTCGATTATATTTAAAATGTTTTACAGACGTCAATTTTTTTTGGTGATTTATAGGGGACCAAAGTGTGGCATTTTGGAGCTCATCACCGTATTACAGTAATATAAATTGGCAACATCCTGATGAAGAACAAAATATAAGTGATGTGGACAACGAGTTAGAATGGCATGTCGGTGATGAGTTGTTTGTGGGTTTAAAATTTGCGTCAAAGTCTGCATTGCAAGCTGCATTGAAGCAATACTCTATGAAGAAACATCAGACATATGTTGTCGTGGAGTCGAAGCCGACCTATTTAGTAGTTAAATGTCCGAATCAGGTTGATGGTTGCCCTTGGAGGATGAGGGTGATGCTATCAAAAAAAATGAACATGTGGGTGGTAAGTAAGTATGGAGGCCCTCATACATGTGTAAATGTGGGGCTGTCACAGGATCACGTGAAACTGGATTCTGAATTCATTTGCTCATGCATTCTAGGTATTTTAATGTTTATTATTTTACAGTCGTAATGTTTGTATTTATTTATGTTCAATAAATATGTGGGTCTGTGTTTGTGTTCAGGGTTGGTTAATCAAGACCCATCTATTACGATTTCATTGATTCAAGAAGTGATTTCTGGACAGTTTGGATTCAAAGTTTCATATAGTAAAGCGTGGAAGGCCAAACAAAAGGCGATTGTGCGTGTGTTTGGGGACTGGGATGAATCATATGCCTTTTTACCTAGTTGGCTGAATCGGATGTGTCAGGTTGCACCAGGATCAACGTATGAAATTTCCAGCTGTGAGTATGTTGTGGGAGGGGAAGTGGATACGACCTGTCGTATGTTTAAACGTGTTTTTTGGTCTTTTAAACAATGTGCACAAGCCTTCGAATATTGCAAGCCTATTCTGCAAGTGGATGGCACATTCCTATACGGGAAATACCGTCATACTTTATTGATTGCTACAACACAAGATGGCAACGATTGTGTGTTACCAGTTGCATTTGCAATAGTTGAAGGGGAAACCCTGGAAGCTTGGTCGTGGTTCTTAGCTCAGGTTAGGATTCACGTGACGAGGAAAACAGGTATATGTCTTATTTCTAATCGCCATCAAAGCATCAAATCTGCAGTCAGAAACCCACAAATAGGATGGCAGCCGCCCAACGCATACCATGTGTTTTGCATACGACATATTGCAAGTAACTTTAACAACAAGTTTAAAAATGTTGCTCTTAAGCAGGAATTGCTGAAGTTGGGTAAATACTTTAACTATACTTCATTTGATGAAAGTTACTTTTTTACATGATATGTAACCAAAATTGTTGACTTAATATGGCAGGGTACACTATTAGTCGCTCCGTGTTTGATAGGAATTTGTCCAACTTTCGTAAAGTCAGACCTGAGATTGCCACATGGATTGACGGAATACCAAAGGAACAATGGAGTTTGGCTTATGACCAGGGAGGACGACGATTTGGTCACATGACTACGAATTTGTCTGAGTGCGTCAACAAAGTTTTGAAGGGTGCACGTAACATGCCAATCACGACATTAGTGAAGTGTACGTATGCCCGAATGGTCGAGTACTTTGTGCGGCGTGGTTCACAAGCTAGGAATGAATTTGGGGAAGGGTTTAGGTACAGCAAGAAGTTGATGGAACGTCTAACTAAGAACCAGGCTCGTGCATGCACTCACCTAGTGAGACGCTTTGATGTGCAGGGTCATCGATTTGAGGTTGAAGAATGTTACGACCCAGTTAGACAGTGTGGTGGAAGAAAATACACGGTTGCATTGTCTTCTAACCCCTCATGTGATTGTGGACGTTTTCAGGCGTTCAAGTTTTCATGCTCGCACCTGATTGCTGCATGCCAAGTTGTTAGCATTGATTATTTCCAATTTATACATCCGGCTTACACACAGGAAAGTATCATAAATGCATATTCAGGTCAGTGGTACCCTATCGGTAATGATGATAAGATTCCTGACGTAGAGGTAAGCTGGAAGCTTATACCTGACCAGCAGAGGTTACGACCAAAGGGCCGTCCGAAGGCCTCTCGAATTCGCAATGAAATGGATTGGGTGGACTCACAGCCAGGGACAGTGAGATACCAACAATGCAAACAGGGAGGCCATAACCGTCGAAAATGTCAGCATTCTAGCCAGGGACAAAGCTCACAGAGTCAACCTCCATGAAGACCGTATTCTGTCTATGTTGCAACGTAGTCACACACCATGAACGAATGTTGTTGAAATCATTCAATATTTACGTGTATGTGATTCACCAATGAAGTACTTAGTACTTTTCACGCACTACTTTAAAGAATAAATAAAAACCAACTTAAAGATAAATGCTCCATAATTAATTAATATTACAGAATTTCATACATAATTAATATTACAGAACACATGGTGGGATCTTAAACCGGCTATGGGTGTTGTCGGTCTGCCTCATCCGTATCCAAGTTCACTGAGGTACCTGCACCAAATAGATCCATGTTTAGATCCAGGCCTTCTTCGAATCTGTGTGAGGGACCCTCGGATCTATGCATACCTAGTGGCGTGTTCGGAGTCAATAGATTATGGACAAACGTTGTGTGTGACTCCCTAAACTCTGGAACATATCCACTTGTCTGACCACCAGTGGTGGCACCAACTCCACCAAAGAATTGATCCATGTTATGGGTATAGAAAAAAGGGTGACTTGTTTCATAACCTTGTGAGGGATACTGATATGATTGGCCATAATGAAACCGGGTCAACCTGTGTTGGCATAAAATAGCTACCATGTTCTCGAGGAGGCAGATGAGGTAGAGTATACACCTGTCGTTCTTCTGGAGACCTACCCCTCATAATCCCCTGACGTTCACTCCTGCCTCCAGGCATATTAATATCGTATGGTTCATTTGGAGCTTCTTGTACCCCGGTTGGTGCTTGTTGGATAGCCTGCTGGACCCTACCTTCTTCCCCCATCATCTGCATTACATTAACTAAATGTTGCCTTATCTGTTCAAATAACCGCCCAGGTGACTGTGTTGGCATCTGTGCGTCCTCTGTAGCCAAGTAATGGATGGTTTCAACAACGTCAACCTGTAAAAAAAAGACATATCTAATGTTTAGAAAGTCTTATCGAATAAACAAACCATGTACGAGTGTTCAAGTTAGATACCATACCGAACGCCCAGTGGCACAATATTTTCGCGTTATCCATCTTCGTGTATGTGCGTTAAACCATCACATATACTCAGCATTTGCCCCCAGTGGACCCACTTGTGGTGGGTTTGTGTACACAAACTGTTGACGGTTTTCCCACATTGCCACCAATGGCACGTACACCTGCGCCCAATTCTCCCCTGCCTTGCCTCTTTGCGTGATACCATGTAGATGGTCAGGTTGTCGGGGCTCAGATGGGATATGTTGTTGCATCCCAAACTGCCTCATAACTCTATCTGGCTGGTGCCATTCCACAATGTTTATGCATAGAAGTGGGACCACAGCTCTCTAGGTATCCGACCCCTCAATATATTGTGGTGCCAACGTCTGGATGACATCCTCTGTGTAGGGGGTCCACACAATCTACAACACAAACATAAATTACGCAGTGAAATTCTTATTGTTACAATCCAACTAATTTAGATACAATGATTGTTTACCTCGTGCGATTTCATTTGATCGAATACACGACGATAAAAATTGATGTCCTGTCTGACACCTTTAAAGCTTCCAGAACCCAACCACCTACAAAGACAATTCATCAATAATATGAGACAATTCATCAAAAATATTTTTTAATAAATAACAATTGAAATAACATCCTATAATTCTATATGTGATTTACCTCACAGCATATGGTGTACCCTGGGGTCTATCACGTGGTTGAACACTAGGAGCAATCAACGGGAACCGATCCCATGCCCAAACCTGGACTAAGAGGTGAAGACCACAAATAGCAACTCGCTCATAGTCGGTAGACTTACACAGCTCACGATACAAATAACTCAGTGCTGCTGAACCCCAACTATACTCTCCACAACGATCAAGATCACTAAGCAATGGTAAGTACTTCAAGGAGACCCTGCTACTTGAGTGATCAGGGAACACAACACCACCGAGTAAGCGTAGTATATATGCTCGTGTAAATCTAACCAGTTGCACGTCATCACCAACATGAGCTTCAATGTTCTCGAAGCGTTCAGACAACCACTTCATCTTTAGACACCCAGCTTGTATAGCATCCTCTGAGGGGTATTCTCCTAACAAATTTTGCACTAAAGCCCTCCAATCCTGAGCAGTTGTGATCCGGTCTCAATACCGGTATCCGATCTACTATACATATTTCAACGTCTTTGATAAGACATCTACGTGTAACCGGTGTCATCGGTATACATCCGGACTGTAATTCCGTATCAGGCGTTCTCCCTATACCGGTTATCCAGGATAACACCATGACATCGGATAATACACACGTCACTATGCAAAAGACAAGGATTGTTGCTACAGGGATCGATCAATAATTCCCTACACTACGAGCCAAATTCTGCTCACGGGAATGGTCAACTTGTTCCCTAATCCTAGTCTACATTCTCTATGCTCAATATAAAATAGCCACTTGACCCAATCATGCAGGTAAGTGCGCAATATAATAATGCTAATGGGAGTTGGTGGTTCCCCACCAACGAGTCCTCGTTAATCGAGCCAATCAGGTATATGAACTAACTTCATGATTGAAGTTAGGGATCCTCTTCTTCAGCTCTTTTACGACTGAATCTTCTCTGAATACATTCCTTACTTGGAATATAATCACTGACTTGAGCGTCGGAGAATCTTTGCAGGTGACACCACCATTCGCCCACTTCAACGCGTTAGGTCGGTGTGAAGGATCTCCAGAACGCCCAATCCGCACTCCTCATTTAAGGACAACGGATACCTACATCGGATACACATACATCCGGTCTACTAGACGGTATTGACATACTATTCGTGACTGGCTTGAGATCGGTTCTCTTGACCCCGGTCCAGGACAGATCATTGGCACGCCCGGTGGGACGCGATAAAGTTATTCCCATATCCTTTGACAGAGCAGGTAATCCACCATGGAAGGCAAAGCACAAGACTACATGGAGAATCAAGCTGAAGGCAGAACCAATCCTAATGCCTACAGAAAACTCAACCTTGATTCTCATGGGGGCAACTCAAAGAAGATAGTAACAGTGTCTGATCCTGATCCTCGTGATGAGTTGATCAAACAACTTCAGAGGGAACTCGCTGAATTGCGAAGAGAAAAAAGGCAAAGTGAGGATAAAGAGTCATCTCGCACGCGAAACACTCCCCACACAACTGATGGTGAAAAGTCCACCACTCTTCAGTACTCAAAGATCCCAACCTTTGAGGAGGGAGAACAAATTCGCGATTCTGAGGATGCAGCTTCCCGAAGGAAGAGAGATTCAATAACAGCACCCCCATTGTCTTACAATCTTAAGGTTCCTTTTTCAAGGAGACTTATGGGCATCAGCATCCCCAAGCACCTTCAAACCACTCAACCACTTTCCATCGGAAAGTATAATGGTGAAACTGATCCAACTAAGCACCTTGATGCTTATGTGTTTGAAGCCATGTACTTGGGGGCTGATGAAGACGTGATGTGCCGAATGTTCCCTCGAACATTGTCTGAGGAAGCCCTCGGGTGGTTTAAAGGCCTGCCTTCTGGATCCATAGATTCTTGGACGGAAATGGCAGCTGCCTTTGAAACCCACTTTGTCATCTCCAGAGACGTACCCAAGACGTCTCACACCTTGGCTCAGATTAAGCAAGGTGAAACAGAGGGCTTAAAAGATTTTCTGAAGAGGTTTTATAAGGAAGCAGCCCTGGTTCCTAACCTCACAGAATCTATCAAGCTGCATATCGTGATTGAGGCATTGCAGCCAGGATCAGCTTTCGCTCTTTCATTAGCAAAGAGCCCCCCGACAACTTTTGAGGAGTTCAGGAAAAAAGCCTCAAAGTATGTGAGCATAGAGATGCATTTGGAGGCAATGGCTGCAAAGAAAAAGCCACCAACACCATCTCCCCAAACCCAGAAGGGTAAGGAGAAGACGAGGTCAGAACGCATGGAGAGGCCATTCACCAATCCTAAGGTGGATAACCGCCCTCCTCGACCTCGAGAAAGGCATGTCAATTCTTTCAGCCATTATGCACAGTTATCTGCCAGACCATCTCAGATTTTGAGAGAGGTCGGATGGCCAGTTTTCAGCACATATGGCATCAGGAGACCAGCCCCTATGAAAAGACCAGGAAATTCACGAAAGTACTGTGATTTTCATGAACAAAATGGTCATTCCACTGATGAATGCCAAGCTCTAAAGAACGCGGTTGAGACGCTAATTAGAGAAGGCAAATTGAAGCAATACCTGTTCAAAGAAAAATCCTTTGACAGGGCAGAACGGAATGAGAAAAGAGAAAGAGATCCCGACGATGGGGATGACAACAACCCCAGTCCGGTTCGAAAGTTCACTGCTGCAGAGAAGCAAAAAGGTGTAATGACCGATAATGCAGCACAGAAAGATAGCATGCCCCAGCAACAACGTCAGGGCTGACGTGAAGTCATTGACATGATTGCTGGAGGGTTCGCTGGAGGAGGAGCTTCAATTACAGCCCGAAAGAATCATCACAGAATGATTCTATCCGTGCAAGGGAAAGTCAAAGACAATCGCCCTTACAGAGGAGGAATTGAGGCTCCCATAATCTCTTTCTCTGACGAGGATTTTGGCCCAACCGTTCCTGGTGGTGACGATGCTGTAGTCATCACTGCTGTGATCGCCAACAAGGACGTCCGAAGAATCCTTGTTGACCAGGGAAGTTCCTGCGATGTTATTTTTTATAATTGCTTTGAAAGAATGGGTTTTAAAGACTCAGACTTACAGCCTTACACACAGGAACTAACAGCTTTCAATGGCGCAAAGCAATTAACTAGAGGGTATCTTGATACCCTTATCTCGTTTGAAGGCGAGCCAGGAGCCAGGACGGTTAGGTCTCGGGTGCTAGTGATTGATGTCAAATCACCATTTAATGGCATCATAGGCCGTCCTACTCTGAATGCAATGGAGGCAGTTGTATCAACCCCACATCTCCTTATCAAGTTCATTGACAAGGATAATGCTGTGTCATCTATCCGGGGTGATCAAGAGATGGCTAGGTACTGCTACAACCTTAGCCTCAACATGACAAAGTTGGACGCCTCCAATAAAAAGAGGAAACTTAATGATGCTGGAACATCGGCTGGATCTGTAAGTCTTGTCGACCTGGATCCTAGAGCGGATTTGAACATTGATCCGTTCAACCCATCAAAGCCCACACCGGATGGAAGTTCCAGGGACATTGTCTTGGGAGATTCTCCAGAAAAGATCACCCATATCAATGACAAGCTAGATGCTGAAATAGAGCAGCGACTGCTGGCTCTCTTACAAGAGTTTAAAGATCTCTTTGCATGGACTGCAGCTGATATGCCAGGCATAGACCCTGAATTCTGCTGTCATAAACTTTCCGTCTATCCAGAGACGAAACCTGTGGCCCAAAAGAAAAGACGATTGGGCCCAGAGAAACAGAAGGCAGCTTGCCAGCAAACTGAGGAATTGCTGAAGGCCGGATTCATCAGGGAAATCCGATATTCCTCTTGGCTTTCGAATGTGGTGATGGTCCCTAAATCCAATGGTAAGTGGAGAATGTGCATTGACTACGTGGACCTCAACCGCTGCTGTCCAAAAGATCCTTATCCTCTTCCTAATATAGATCGGATGGTGGATGATTCCTCTGGTTATCAATACCTGAGCTTCATGGACGCTTATTCTGGTTACAACCAAATTCCGATGTGCGAAGAGGATCAAGAGAAGACAGCTTTCATAAATGATCGTGGTGTCTTTTGCTATACAGTCATGCCCTTCGGCCTGAAAAACGCTGGGGCGACATATCAGCGTATGATCAACAAGGTTTTCGAAGGTATGCACACCAAACTTGTTGAAGTATATATCGACGACATAATAGCAAAGACACCGGTTGGTGGCGATCATATTGACGACCTGCGCCAAGTATTCACCCGTTTGAGACAATTTAACATGAGGCTGAACCCAATGAAGTGCACATTTGCTGTCCCTGCTGGGAAGTTTTTGGGTTTCATGTTAACTCAACGTGGTATAGAAGCCAATCCAGGGAAGTGCCAAACGATTCTAGACATGCAAAGTCCTAAGAATCTCAAAGAAGTCCAATCCCTGAATGGCAAGGTAGCAGCTTTGGCACGATTCATGCCGAAAATGGCTCACAGGTCGCTCCCTCTGTACAAAATACTGAAAAAGTCCAAGAAATTCGAGTGGGGACAGGAACAAGAAAAAGCTTTCCAAGAGCTTAAGGAGGTGTTGTCCAAACCTCCCATTCTCACAAAGCCTGACCCCGAAGACACACTCATTCTGTACTTGGCTATTTCAGATGAAGCTTTGGGCGTTGCCTTGATAAAAGAAACTCCTGATGGACAAAGACCGGTCTATTTCACTAGCAAGACCTTGCAAGGTGCTGAAATCCGGTATCAAAAAATTGAAAAGGCCGCCCTCGCTGTTGTTTGGGCCTCACGACGGTTGCGTCCGTACTTTCACGCCCATCCAATCATAGTGAGAACGGATTTGCCACTCCGTTCTGTCTTAATCAAGCCCGATCTTGCTGGGAGGATGATCAAATGGTCTATTGAACTCTCTGAGTTTGATATATCCTACGAACCCCGCAGCGCTATTAAAGCTCAAGTCCTGGCTGACTTTATTGTGGAAATGACAGGGACTGATCCAGACTACCCTCGAGTCCATTGGACCATTTACGTTGATGGTTCATCAAACCAAAGAGGCTCTGGAGCAGGTGTAGTTCTCGAAAGTGACGATGGAGTACACCTGGAAATCTCCCTCCGTTTCAATTTCAAAACATCTAACAACCAAGCTGAGTACGAAGCTTGCTTGGCCGGGCTAAGAGCTGCAATTGATATCGGAGCTTCTGAGGCGACACTCTGTAGCGATTCACAGCTGGTGATTTCGCAGATCTTAGGAGATTATCAAGCTCGCGAACCTCAACTCCAATTATACTTGAACTGTGTCAAGGAGTTGACTGAGAAATTCTCAAAAGTGGAGTTCAAGCATGTTCCACGTGAAGAGAATACGAGAGCGGATATACTCTCCAGGTTAGCAAGCACTAAACGACCGGGTAGCACCACTACTCTGGTTCAAAGCACGCTAACGTCACCCAGCATCCCTCTTTTCCCTTCTCTAAACGCCATAATGACTGACTCCCTTTACAGAGATACATGGATGGCTCCTTACATCCGTTATTTGGCTGATGGACAGCTACCCACAGATGAGAAGGAAAAGACGAGGTTAAGGAGAGAATTACCGTATTTCACTATGATTGATGGTAATCTCTACAGAAGGGCACTCTCTGTGCCCTATTTAATTTGTCTCAAAGAGGATGAGGTGCAAGGTGTATTGGAGGAAGTGCATGGAGGACAAAGTGGACACCATGCCGGAGGAAGAAGCTTAATGCGAAAAATCCTCAGAGCCGGATACTGGTGGCCCACAATGAAGCAAGACTCCATTGACTTCGTCAAAAAATGCGACGCTTGCCAAAAATTCTCTAACCTACACCACACACCGGCGGAAGAACTCTTCACATCTGCTGTTCCATGGCCTTTCTATCAATGGGGATTGGATATTCTGGGCCCCTTTCCAACTGCTCCTGGGGGCATCAAATATCTCATTGTAGGGGTCGATTATTTCACTAAGTGGATAGAAGCAGAGCCGGTGGTGCATATTACTTCAGCCCGAACTCGCCGTTTCATGTATGAAAACATCATAACACGGTTCGGGGTCCCAGCACGGATTGTCACAGACAATGGCACCCAGTTCACGGATAGAAAATTCACAGATTTGCTTGAAGGGTTAGGAATAACCCAAATATTCTCATCCGTCGAACATCCCCAAACTAACGGTCAAGCTGAAGTGGCCAACAGGGAGGTGCTTAAGGGATTAAAGAAACGCCTTGGCGAAGCCAAGGGCGGATGGACAGACCAGCTGTGTCATGTCCTATGGGCATATCGGACAACGCCTCATTCATCCACCAATGAATCCCCATATCGCCTAACATACGGGGTCGAGGCAATGATACCTGTGGAACTGCAAATTGCTTCCACCAGGGTTAAGTACTTCTCTGAAGAAACCAACAATGCTAACTTGGCATCCGAAATGGATGTCATACAAGAACTCAGAGAAGACGCTTTCATCAGAGATCAAGCCATCAAAGCCAAAGTTGCTCTCCGATACAACAAACGAGTCCAATCAAGGACTTTCAACGTTGGAGATTTGGTTTTGAGGAAAGCAAGTATAGGGAACAAATTCGCCCATCAAGGCAAACTAGCCCCAAACTGGGAAGGCCCATACAGAGTATCCGAGGTCACTGGCAAAGGCTCTTATCGCCTTGAAAACCTTGATGGCACTCCAATCCGAAACAAATGGAACACCCAAAACTTGCGCATCTACTATAGCTAGCTGTTTCTACACTCTCCTATCCTTATTTTGGATTGAATACTGGAGAATTTATTTTCACAGCTACGCTCTCCTTGTAATTCTTATTTTTGATTTAATAAGAATCTCTCATAACGATTTAACTCTTTCGAGTTTTTCTTATGCTGTGATTTTCAGTTTATCCGGTGTACAAAAACATACTCAGGACGGATGATCTCAATTACCCATTCTGTAATTGACGATGTAACTCCTCGAGTGTGTAAATATTGAAGGCCCAGATTGTAGGATTAAACCGAACTCTGGGTACGGTTAGTAAGTTTGGCTGAACACCGGTGAAGGCTCAGATTGTAGGATTAAACCGAACTCTGAGTACGACTAGTAGGATAAACCGAACGTCGGTGAAGACCTGAGTTGTAGGATTAAACCGAACCTCAAGACATGGGTTGTAGGGCTGGTCCTTCTTCAAGGCCACAAACCGAACCCCATTCGAAGACTACATGGGTTGTAGGGCTGGTCCTTCATTAAGGCCACAAACCGAACCCCATTCGAAAACTACATGGGTTGTAGGGCTGGTCCTTTCTCAAGGCCACAAACTGAACCCCATTCGAAGACTACATGGGTTGTAGGGCTGGTTCTTCTTCAAGGCCACAAACCGAACCCCATGCGAAGGCTTAGGCGCAGTAAGCTGGTTTTTCTTCTAAGACCACGCTGAACCCCAAGTGACGGGCGCAGTAGGTTCAGGATTAGCCCTGATCTGAACCCCGTATCGAAGGCTCGGATTGTAGGATTAAACCGAACTCTGAGTACGACTAGTAGGATTAACCGAACGTCGGTGAAGCATTGTCATTGGATAAAACCAAAGACCAATTGAAGAACGGCTGGTAGGATTAAACCGAACGCCAAATATTACATGGACAGTAGGATCAAACCGAACTCCAAACACAACAAGTAAGTTATACTGAACTCCAAATTAATACTCTCATGAAGTTCTTTATTTGGAAGTTTTATAGCTTATAGTTCTGAGTCATCAATTCTTCAATTGAGACCTGACTCGTAAACTCCGACACAAACAATTCACTCGGGTACGCCACAATCTAAGGCATATTCACCTGAAATCTCTCAGTCGAAAATATTTGAGGAGGAATGTCTATTTTAAATCCTCACTCTTAAAAACTCTCACGAGAAAATTTTACTCAGAGTTTATTCAAAGTGATAATCACCCAATGATACTGGGGGACAACATCAACGGTTTAACGAATATCTTGAGGAATGAACTCTCGTCTAAACGATCTCACAATCATTCCCCTTAAGCCGTCCTTGTGGCGATGATGTGTTCCCTCATCAGCGGTGATCTTATTATGAAATTCATTTCGCATGTATATGTCCGGTATGGAGATTTTGTTTTACAATCCGATCTTCATTACTTAAATCCGGAATAATACAATACACATGCAATCCCTCTATTAAAGTTGTTTTTCACTAAACAAGAATGGAGGTAAAAAACTCTTTTATTGATTCAATAAGAATTACAATTCGTGTAATAATCCGGAGTTGATCCCGGAACACAGCGAATTCGAATCGATAAAACGAAAAAGAAAACAAGAAAGGCGCTACTCTTTCTGGCTTGAGTCTCCCTCCTTCCCTTCGCCTTTGTCTCCGGTCTTGCCTCCTTCAGTGCGAGAGCTCGATCCTGTACTTATGGGTTTCAGGAGGGAAGGTCTCATTGATTGACCTTTAGGTAAAGGAGCAAACTTATAAGGAGTTCTAGGCGGACTCTCTTGACGATTGTCAACGATGGCCACCAGTTTCCCTTGGTGAAACTCATAGAACGGATCAATACCGTTCAAATTAAGTGACACCTTGGGATTCCGGTATAACACCTGACGAATTGCCAACCCGAAAGCCTCCTTGACTGCCTGGTCACACATGTTTACAGCATCGTCCAGGTCTGCTTTCAGGGTCTTGACTTCGCCATTCGAATCCGCCAGCTTTGATAGCAGCTCCTTTTCCCTACGTGACCAATCATCCGCTCCTTGGGAATAGACGACCTTAGCCTCCTTCAACCCCTCTTCCAGCTTTGAAGAGCGTTCCTTCTCCACACAAAAAGTGGCATGGAGGTCAGCATTGATTTTCTTCTGATCAGAAACTTGACCCTCCAGCTCCTTGGCAAGCTTCTTCAACTTGGCAATTTCTTCATCCTTCTTCTGAGTTTCTTCTTTGGAAGTTTTTAATTTTCCTTCTAATTGGAGGATGATTGCCTTGTCCTTGCCAACCACCGAGGTGAGCCTCTCATTTTCTTCTGTGAGCTCGCGAACCGACTTGAGGAGCTCGGATAAATCAGCCAAGTGCTTCTGTCCGTCGTCGCAAGCTCTGATCAGTTCTTCATTCTTTAACGAGGGCTTCACCTTGGGTGAGGATTCAGGAACGCCCTCTGGAACAGAGCCCTCGTACACCGGATGTTGAACAAGACCGGAATTACCTTCAAGAGAGCAGGGGGCTTTGGGCGCGAAGTAAGTCGTTATTGGCTTCGCCCCACAAGTGATTACACTACCGGGGGCATCCGGAGTGGGTTCTTCCGCTCTCTTCTCTTTAGAGGGCACAAGCTCAGCAGCCCCTCTTGAAGTTTTTGGTTTTTTGGGCGAGGATTGACGGTCTGAGGCCTTCGAAGGATCACGCTTGGTCCTCTTCTTTTTCTCGACCACCTTCTCAGGTCCGCCCTCGACCAGAGGAATATCGTCACCAGCAGATGAAGTTAATATTATCGTCTCAGCAGTAGCCTTCTTCGAGTTCCGCTTTGCCTGAATGTCATTTTCAGCCGCAACGGAAGTCTCTCCGGCCTTGAGACCTTTTAGTCTATTCATCTCTGGTGACTCGCCCTGAATTTCACCTGCACAATCAAAAGACATAATCAGAGACGTAAAATTTTCAAGGCAAATGACATAATAACGCATGAAGAATGGCAGGGAAATTACGTAAATTCTCCTCGCGAGTAGACTTTGGTCCTAACAAACGCCTGCAGGAGAAAAATTGGTGTGAGGCTGTGTAGGACTGCAGAGCCGAAAGAACTGAGATCGAAGTTGGGCTCAGTTCGTCCTCCTCGGTATAGTACGCTTGGGAGGTCAATAAAAAATGTTCGTGCGTCCAAGTCAGTGGGAACCTCGGAATCCCATCTTCGGTTAACCAAAAAATTGATTCACTCGGATGGACGCTAATCCTTGTGAAATAGGACTTGAATGAACGCCCATCAACTTTGGCGGAGTCAGTATACGCCTCGAAGTTGATGATCTTGGAGATAGTCCGGAGGGATATCAGGCTCACTCCCCCTTTCTCCTTATTCGCACGACGGACCACTTGAGTGAAGTAGAAAAGCATGGCCACCGTCGGTTTAAAGTTGAAGTGCTCCCCAAGCACTTCAAGAGAGCGGACCAATCCCCATCCGTTAGGGTGAAGTTGCGAGGGGGCGCAGTCCAAGAATCTCAGGACTCCCATCTCAAACTTCGTCAAGGGGAAACGCACACCCAAGTTCAGAAATAGAAAATCATACATGAATAAGGACCTCTCGTCCGGTGTGTGGCATATCCGTACTGATGGAAGGGGAGCAAATACTTTAAAACACCATTTGTATTTATCCTTCTTCCATACGGTAAACCGCGGCTCCAGCTCCCCTTCATCCTCCCGAGCGTGGACGGACTGTGTCTCACGAAATTCCTCAGCCACCCAGCTGAATGGGCGTTTCTGTTGGAATTTCACCCAGTCTATCCGGTGTGCAACCACATTGCAGAGGCCGGACTGGGTCTTCAAGATATATTTCTCGGAAGAAGACCCCCCTTCAGACGATTTCCTCCCGGTGGCTTTCTTTGTCACCATTGTAAAAGCTTTTACACTGCGGTAAAAATCCACATCGTCAGATACATACAGGTCACCGCTCTCAGCACTCTCACTAGAGGAGGATTCTGAAGAGGGTATAATCGCCCTTCGCCTCTGATACGGCGACGCCTCCCTCTCTGAGCTTAGTGGCTTCGATTGAAAGACCACTGGAATCCTCCCACCACGAACTGTGGGGTTTTGATTGAAGGCCCTTCCTCCTCTTCCTCTAGGGCTGATACCACTAAAACTAACGCCTTTCCTAGACATTTTCAGAAATTGAAACAAGACACAAAGTATGGAAAGAAAGTGGTTACCTAAGGATGGATGAGGATAGTGAATTAAGATTCACAGAGGCAGACACGATAATCTTCTCGAAACTTTTGCAGAAGTTCGTCAAGAGAATTAGAAGAAATGGTAACTGAGATTGCCAAATATGCCTATATCAGGGCACCAAAATTTTTCAAATACCCACTAAACATAACCTGTCGTTTGCCCCCAAACGACTCCCCGTTTAGTGGACCAAAATTGTCGTTTAGTACATCAAGGCGCGAAAATGCCATCGTTTCGTCACAGAGCTTTCTAAATGGGCCTACTAAATCCAAATTTTAGGCCCAACAAGCCCCTACGTGACGGTTATTAAGACATGCGCATTTAACGCAATAATGGCGCGCCCACGTGAATTAAGGCATTAAATGTCCAATCATTAGAAACGTGGCCACCATTACTCGAATACCAAGGGTTGCGAAATTCGATAAACTTCTGATATTCCCATTGTCGAATCCGCCCTTAAAATTTCACCACTACGGAACATGGTTCCCAGAGCGGATATTTACACTTCGGTACAAACCCGAAATCCAGACGTACTACGATCAATATAGCTCATATGAGCAAGTCAACTGCTTCCTCACATCAGCTAGGGGGCTAGTAGGTAAGACTCGGATTTCGGATGGAGCGAAAATTGCCAATTGAATCCGCACTCCCTTGATTGGAAAAATTCATCAGGACGGATGATCTCAATCACTTATTCAGTGATTCGACGATGTAACTCCTGGTACGAAGAGCTCCACTAATCATTCCAGGACGGATGATCCCAATCACCTATTCAGTGATTCGACGATGTAACTCCTGGTATGAACAATTCTCATCATCATTCTGAAAACACTCATTCAATCCGTACTCCTACGATTGAAAAATGTCTCCAGGATGGATTATCTAAATCACTTAATATGTGATATGACGATGTAACTCTTGACGATGTGTACTTTCCCAGAACGGATAACCTCAGTCACCCATCATGTGATATGACGATGTAACTCCTAACGCGGTGTACCTGCCCAGGACGGATGATCTCAATCACCCATGCTGTGATCTGACGATGTAACTCCTGGCGCCATACACACCCAAAGGACGGATGATCTCAATCACCTAATATGTGACCTGATGATGTAGTTCCTGGTATCATACACATCCCCAAGACGGATGATCTCAATCACTTATGAAGTGATTTAATGATAAAACACCTGGCATGATCAATACTCAATCATCTTTATGATGGAAAATTCTGAAAGTCAGTCCGCACTTTCGCTTTCTAGTGGTATTCTCCCAGGACGGATACTCTTTATCACCTATTCTGTGATACAACGACGTAACTCCTGGCGTAGAAAAAACTCCCATTATCCTCCTTATGATAAAGGACTCAAACACCACTTCCTTGCAGTTCCCTAAACTTGGAACAATATTATCGTCTCCTGTAAGAATATTACGGGTTAGAAGCAGTCATCCGTCCTGTTACACTACTTTCCTAAACAGCGGATCGACCCATCTTTCCCCAAAAGAATTAAGGATCATGCCCCAGAGACAGGCACCTTCTTCTTAATACGCACTTGGGGACATGTATATATTTATCCGTTCTAAATTTTATTTGTTATTTAATCTTCCGAGGCTATTATTTCAATCCGGCCTTAAGATTAATTACACTGAACGGATTAGTAACGATTTATATATACATGAAACAATGAAGACAAATTTCTTCAACTAAAATTCATTCATTGAAATGAAATTACATACAATAGTTCAGAATCCGGAGTTGATCCCGGTACACAACTATACATATAAATGAAAACAAAACTACTGAGGAGGAATCTGTTCTTCAGTTTTTTGTGCCTCCTCAGCACCAGGCTCTCGTCCCCCTTCCTTTGGAACCTCCGCAGGAGTCTCACCTCCAGGAGCCTCAGCCCTTTCTTCAGAAGAGGGAACCTCGGACACAGGAAAGATATAATCCGGTCCCATGGTTTGACCCTCAGGAAGAGGAGGCAAACCATACAGGGACATCGGTGGATCTTCGTGACGACCATCCACCACTGCGACTAACTTTCCCCCATGGAATTCATAGAACGGATCCATTCCATAAAGGTCAAGTTTCGCAGTGGGGTTGCGGTAGAAAACTTGGCGTATAGCTAGGCCGAAGGATTCTTCGACAGCCCGGCTGCATATGTCAACAGCTTCTTCTCTCTCAGCTTTCGCTGTAGCCAATTCTCCCCGCAACTTGGATAGCTCCTCACTAGACACCTCGAACTCCGCATTCCTAGCCTTCAGTCCCTCTATCTCAAGAAGGAGCTTCTTCTCCCTTTGAGACCACTCTTCAGCATCAGCCTTATTTTTATCCTGGCTGCTGCGGAGTTCTTCCTCCTTCTCTGCCACCTTGCCTTCCAAGTTTTTAAGATCGACTTTGAGCTTGAGATTCTCTTTAGTTACGAGATCCCCAAACTCCTTAGACTTGCTAAGACGATCTTCCATTAACTTCATGGCGGCTTTGTCCTTGTCTGAGGAAAGGTTGAGCTCTTCTAATTTGTCAGTTAGCTCCTCAACCTTGTCGACGTTCTTAGCCAACTCGCTGACGGAAGATAGCAATCCAGCAAGTTCGGCTAGCTGCCACCTTCCGGCCTCACACGCTTCTTCAATTTCTTTAACACTAAGCGTAGGCCGGAGTTTGTACATCGGTGGTGGAAGAGAGGCAGGAGTAGAACCTTCGTAGGAGAGGAAGGGGGTGAGAAACGAGGTCGTAGGGAAGGAGGTCGGATTTGACCCAGAAGCCCCAGCAGCAGTTTCTTTATTAAGACTAGAGGGAGCACCAGCTGCTTCCGAGGTTTCAACAAGCTTACCCTCCGAAGTTTTGCGCTTTTTGGACGGGCCTCCCACTGAGTCATTCTTGATTTTTCTTCTCCTCTCAGAGACTGGAGGATGACCCGTGGATTCATCAGCGGCAGAAGAACCGCCCTCAACCAACGGAACATCCCCTTCAGCATCCGAGGTCAGTATTATTAACTCAGGACGATCCTTGGTTGAGGGCCTGGGCTTCACTTCATTCTCACGGGAGACGGATTTACCAGCCGCTTTGAATTTCTTTAATTTATCCATCTCCGGAGTTTGCTGTTCTATTTCACCTACATGAACAAACACAAGATGTCAGCAACTACAAATATTCTATACATATTTGATAAAGGAGAAAAGATAGAATCAAACGAGAAGTACGCAAATATTCCTCCCGGACTCCGCTTGAGCTACTTAGCAAACGCCTACACGAGAAGACGTGACGACCTGTAGTGTGCGATTCAAGCGCGAACAACACTCTCGACGTCTCACAAGATAGATCGGATTGGTCTGTGTAGTACGCGTGCGAGCTCAAGAGGAAATGCTTGTGTGTCCAGCTCAGAGGAAATTTGTCAACATCCTCTTCGTCCTTCCAAAATTTTGGTTTGCCCTTCTTGATGGAGATGCGAGTGAAGTAAGTCTTGAAGGACTTCCCATCAACCTTGGCCGAATCAGTATAAGACTCAAAGTTCACAAAAGAACAGAGAGTCCGGAGTGTCACCAGACCAACTCCGCCCTGCTTATTCGCCCTTCGAACTACCTGAGTGTAGTAGAACAGCATTGCTACAGTAGGCGTGAAATTGAAGTGCTCCCCAAGCACTTCGAGAGCTCGGATAAGGCCCCAACCGTTGGGATGAAGTTGAGAGGGTGCACAGTTCAAAAACCTCAAGACACCCATCTGAAGTTCGGTTAATGGGAAGCGGACACCCAAATAATGAAAGATGAAGTCGTACATGTACACTGAACGATCGTTGGGGACGACATGACATATCCGCTCTGTCGGAAGGGGTGCGTAAACCCTGTACCACTTTTTCGTCTCTTCATCCGAACTCAGCGTGAACCTCGGTTGAATCCGAGATCCCTCCTCATCTGCATGTCGGGAGGCCAATTCCTTAAACTCGCTGGACACCCAACAAAAAGGCCATTTAGCCTGAACCTCCTCCCAATTTAGTCTCGAAGCAACTACGCTGTAGAGACCTTCTGCTGTCTTTGAAATGGCGCTGTCTCCAGAAGATCCTTCTCCAATTGCCATTGGAAATATCTAGACCGAACTCCTTAATCTACGATAAGGAATAAAATGTCGTCAGAAAGTTGCAATCATTACTCACTGCATTTTTAAAGCAACTACAATCAGAGGGCGACTCTGAGAAGGGAAAAGTCACTTCCCGCAGTGAATAAGATCCCCTTTCTGAGCGACGCGGTTCAGTCTTAGGAAGAATCACAAGGATTCTTCCCCACGACTATTAGGGTTGAGGGAAACTGATTTCCCCCCCTTTAGGTGAAGCCTACTTTCTATAACTACGAGTAGCAAGTCAAAGCGAAACTAAAGCGACAAGGAAGAGATAGTTACCTCAGATAACTGTGATGAATTTGAGGAACAAAGAGACCCTCGCAATGTAGGCGATAAACTTCCTTGCAAAATTTCTACAGAGTTTCGTTGAGAAAGCAAAAGCAAGTGGAACCCAGAATCCACTAAGTATTCCTTTTATAGGAAACAAAGAGGACCGGTTACCTCCTCTTGAAGTTGTGTCGTTCTCGATAAAACGCACCTGTTCACAAGCGAAACGACACAACCGTTCCAAATTCTTGGGCGCCAAAACGATAGCGACTCAGTAAAGGGCTATCCACTAGGCCCAAAAGTTTTGAAAACTTCAAGCCCATTAAGCCCAAAACGACGGTTAATGAGATTTTCATCTCAGACGTAATAATTGCTTGCCCACGTGATTAAAAGCATTAATGTCTAATCATGCAACGCAATTTACGCTTTACAGCCGTTACACGAACTTCAAGAGCTTTCAATTCCAATAAACTCTTGAGATTCTCACACAACGAATCTTTGTCTGAATCCGTTGTGATGGTACCGAAAGGTCTTTTCTATTAAATTCAGAGCGGTTCTTTATAAATGACAACAGATGCTAAAGAACTGTTACACACGTAAGCTTATCGATATTAAGACCTCTCGCAGGTTGAGTAGCTTATGTGAACAACTATTCAGTCCCTCACACAAGCTAGGGGACATATGATCCGGTCTCAATACCGGTATCCGATCTACTATACATATTTCAACGTCTTTGATAAGACATCTACGTGTAACCGGTGTCATCGGTATACATCCGGACTGTAATTCCGTATCAGGCGTTCTCCCTATACCGGTTATCCAGGATAACACCATGACATCGGATAATACACACGTCACTATGCAAAAGACAAGGATTGTTGCTACAGGGATCGATCAATAATTCCCTGCACTACGAGCCAAATTCTGCTCACGGGAATGGTCAACTTGTTCCCTAATCCTAGTCTACATTCTCTATGCTCAATATAAAATAGCCACTTGACCCAATCATGCAGGTAAGTGCGCAATATAATAATGCTAATGGGAGTTGGTGGTTCCCCACCAACGAGTCCTCGTTAATCGAGCCAATCAGGTATATGAACTAACTTCATGATTGAAGTTAGGGATCCTCTTCTTCAGCTCTTTTACGACTGAATCTTCTCTGAATACATTCCTTACTTGGAATATAATCACTGACTTGAGCGTCAGAGAATCTTTGCAGGTGACACCACCATTCGCCCACTTCAACGCGTTAGGTCGGTGTGAAGGATCTCCAGAACGCCCAATCCGCACTCCTCATTTAAGGACAACGGATACCTACATCGGATACACATACATCCGGTCTACTAGACGGTATTGACATACTATTCGTGACTGGCTTGAGATCGGTTCTCTTGACCCCGGTCCAGGACAGATCAAGTTGTATCAGTAATCACTGGTCTACCATTTACACGCAACCCGACCTGGATTGCCACATCCTGGAGTTTGATGGTACATTCACCGGGAGGCATATGGAAAGTATGTGTTTCCGGTCTCCATCTTTCTACTAGTGCAGACAACAACGCCGGTTCAACCTGGAAAAAATGTAGCTGCGCAATCCCTAAAAAACCAGCTCTGCTTAACAATGGAACTATTTGCTTAGGGACTCTTCCACCACGAAAAGCTAGTGCACGTCTACATTTTAAAATGCGGTCTGGTTTCCCATTCCATATCGATTCAGACACGTGAACATTTTAAAATCGCAACAGTGAAGGATTCTCAGGGCCAGGATTCACTTCCCGTGATTGGGGGATCGTAGAAGATGATGCTTCCATCCTATCATGAACACAAAATACATTATCTCCTAAAACATTATAAAAATAATTTGTCAAAATAAATACCAACTTCATTAAAATAAACTCCATATATATATATATATATATATATATAATTTCTCAACATAAATCCAACTTTATTAAAATCAATTACATGTATATATAATTTGTACAAAAAAATTACCAAATGTTTTTAATTAGATTTCATTTATATATAATTTATCTAAACAAAATATTAAGTTTGTTAAAATAAAACTACAAGTATATTTTTTATATAAAAGATACCAACTTCAATCACATAAACTACATATATGGTTCTTACCTAAAAATACCAACTTTCTTAAAATACAACCCATGTACATTCTTATATTAAAAATACTAACTTTGTTAAAATAAGACACACTTTTAAATCTTGTCTAAACACCCTAATTTTATTAAATAATATAGAATATAACTCAACATTTACAATATAATACTTACCTTATATATCAAATGTCTATCTTGCAATGACCAAAGTGGACCACACTTGAACCCCAACAAATTTTGCACTAATAGAATAGAAGGACCACACACAAAGAACAAACTTGCAGATAACTCCACAGCAGCTCCAAAATGCGTTTCTGTTTGAGGAAATGGGTGAAAGTTCAATTCATAGGGACCATGACATTATAACGTCCATGAAAACGCATTTCCATTCTGCGTTTTATGCTTGAAAAACGCATTATCAAAGGGCGTTTTTATGTCCGTGCCCAAGCGAAGTGACATCCGAGGTGACAAGCCTCTGAAAACGCTGACAAGCCTCTGAAAACGCTGACAAGCCTCTGAAAACGCTGACAAGCCTCTGACAATTTCACCCAACCCATATTCCCAAATACTTTTCAAAAACACCCTAAAATGGTCAAAAACCCTGTATTTACGTGTCTGGTGTAGCAGAAGTCATGTCACCTTTTGCATGACGCATCTTGGGCGGGCTTCTTCATTAAAAACGCATGATCAGAATACGTTTTACTTGCATGCGTGCCAAGTGTCACGCATGCAGTAAAAACGCATGGCAGAAAGGCTGTTTCACATAAAACGCTTCCCAGAAATGCTTGTTCATCAGTCATCACGCATGTCAAAAATGCGTTTTCAGAGGCTTGTCAGCGTTTTCAGAGGCTTGTCACCTCGGATGTCACTTCGCTTGGGCACGGGCATAAAAACGCCCTTTGATAATGCGTTTTTCAAGCATAAAACGCAGAATGGAAATGCGTTTTCATGGACGTTATAATGCCGTGGTCCCTCCCGCATGAATTGAACTTTCACCCATTTCCTCAAACAGAAACGCATTTTGGAGCTGCTGTGGAGTTATCTGCAAGTTTGTTCTTTGTGTGTGATCCTTCTATTCTATTAGTGCAAAATTTGTTGGGGTTCAAGTGTGGTCCACTTTGGTCATTGCAAGATAGACATTTGATATATAAGGTAAGTATTATATTGTAAATGTTGAGTTATATTCTATATTATTTAATAAAATTAGGGTGTTTAGACAAGATTTAAAAGTGTGTCTTATTTTAACAAAGTTAGTATTTTTAATATAAGAATGTACATGGGTTGTATTTTAAGAAAGTTGGTATTTTTAGGTAAGAACCATATATGTAGTTTATGTGATTGAAGTTGGTATCTTTTATATAAAAAATATACTTGTAGTTTTATTTTAACAAACTTAATATTTTGTTTAGATAAATTATATATAAATGAAATCTAATTAAAAAAATTTGGTAATTTTTTTGTACAAATTATATATACATGTAATTGATTTTAATAAAGTTGGATTTATGTTGAGAAATTATATATATATATATATATATATGGAGTTTATTTTAATGAAGTTGGTATTTATTTTGACAAATTATTTTTATAATGTTTTAGGAGATAATGTATTTTGTGTTCATGATAGGATGGAAGCATCATCTTCTACGATCCCCCAATCACGGGAAGTGAATCCTGGCCCTGAGAATCCTTCACTGTTGCGATTTCAAAATGTTCACATGTCTGAATCGATATGGAATAGGAAATCAGACCGCATTTTAAAATGTAGACGTGCACTAGCTTTTCGTGGTGGAAGAGTCCCTGAGCAAATAGTTCCATTGTTAAGCAGAGCTGGTTTTTTAGGGATTGCGCAGCTACATTTTTTCCAGGTTGAGCCGGCGTTGTTGTCTGCACTAGTAGAAAGATGGAGACCGGAAACACATACTTTCCATATGCCTCCCGGTGAATGTACCATCACACTCCAGGATGTGGCAATCCAGGTCGGGTTGCGTGTAAATGGTAGACCCGTGATTACTGATACAACTGCTCAGGATTGGAGGGCTTTAGTGCAAAATTTGTTAGGAGAATACCCCCCAGAGGATGCTATACAAGTTGGGTGTTTAAAGATGAAGTGGTTGTCTGAACGCTTCGGGAACATTGAAGCTCATGTTGGTGATGACGTGCAACTGGTTAGATTTACACGAGCATATATACTACGCTTACTCGGTGGTGTTGTGTTCCCTGATCACTCAAGTAGCAGGGTCTCCTTGAAGTACTTACCATTGCTTAGTGATCTTGATCGTTGTGGAGAGTATAGTTGGGGTTCAGCAACACTGAGTTATTTGTATCGTGAGCTGTGTAAGTCTACCGACTATGAGCGAGTTGCTATTTGTGGTCTTCACCTCTTAGTCCAGGTTTGGGCATGGGATCGGTTCCCGTTGATTGCTCCTAGTGTTCAACCACGTGATAGACCCCAGGGTACACCATATGCTGCGAGGTAAATCACATATAGAATTATAGGATGTTATTTCAATTGTTATTTATTAAAAAATATTTTTGATGAATTGTCTCATATTATTGATGAATTGTCTTTGTAGGTGGTTGGGTTCTGGAAGCTTTAAAGCTGTCAGACAAGACATCGATTTTTATCGTCGTGTATTCGATCAAATGAAATCGCACGAGGTAAACAATCGTTGTATCTAAATTAGTTGGATTGTAACAATAAGAATTTCACTGTGTAATTTATGTTTGTGTTGTAGATTGTGTGGACCCCCTACACAGAGGATGTCATCCAGACGTTGGCACCACAACATATTGAGGGGTCGGATACCTGGAGAGCTGTGGTCCCACTTCTATGCACAAACATTATGGAATGGCACCAGCCAGATAGAGTTATGAGGCAGTTTGGGATGCAACAACATATCCCATCTGAGCCCCGACAACCTGACCATCTACATGGTATCACGCAAAGAGGCAAGGCAGGGGAGAATTGGGCGCAGGTGTACGTGCCATTGGTGGCAATGTGGGAAAACCGTCAACAGTTTGTGTACACAAACCCACCACAAGTGGGTCCACTGGGGGCAAATGCTGAGTATATGTGATGGTTTAACGCACATACACGAAGATGGATAACGCGAAAATATTGTGCCACTGGGCGTTCGGTATGGTATCTAACTTGAACACTCGTACATGGTTTGTTTATTCGATAAGACTTTCTAAACATTAGATATGTCTTTTTTTTACAGGTTGACGTTGTTGAAACCATCCATTACTTGGCTACAGAGGACGCACAGATGCCAACACAGTCACCTGGGCGGTTATTTGAACAGATAAGGCAACATTCAGTTAATGTAATGCAGATGATGGGGGAAGAAGGTAGGGTCCAGCAGGCTATCCAACAAGCACCAACCGGGGTACAAGAAGCTCCAAATGAACCATACGATATTAATATGCCTGGAGGCAGGAGTGAACGTCAGGGGATTGTGAGGGGTAGGTCTCCAGAAGAACGACAGGTGTATACTCTACCTCATCTGCCTCCTCGAGAACATGGTAGCTATTTTGTGCCAACACAGGTTGACCCGGTTTCATTATGGCCAATATATCAGTATCCCTCACAAGGTTATGAAACAAGTCACCCTTTTTTCTATACCCATAACATGGATCAATTCTTTGGTGGAGTTGGTGCCACCACTGGTGGTCAGACAAGTGGATATGTTCCAGAGTTTAGGGAGTCACCCACAACGTTTGTCCATAATCTATTGACTCCGAACACGCCACTAGGTATGCATAGATCTGAGGGTCCCTCACACAGATTTGAAGAAGGCCTGGATCTAAACATGGATCTATTTGGTGCAGGTACCTCAGTGAACTTGGATACGGATGAGGCAGACCGACAACACCCATAGCCGGTTTAAGATCCCACCATGTGTTCTGTAATATTAATTATGTATGAAATTCTGTAATATTAATTAATTATGGAGCATTTATCTTTAAGTTGGTTTTTATTTATTCTTTAAAGTAGTGCGTGAAAAGTACTAAGTACTTCATTGGTGAATCACATACACGTAAATATTGAATGATTTCAACAACATTCGTTCATGGTGTGTGACTACGTCGTAACATAGACAGAATACGGTCTTTATGGAGGTTGACTCTGTGAGCTTTGTCCCTGGCTAGAATGCTGACATTTTCGACGGTTATGGCCTCCCTGTTTGCATTGTTGGCATCTCACTGTCCCTGGCTGTGAGTCCACCCAATCCATTTCATTGCGAATTCGAGAGGCCTTCGGACGGCCCTTTGGTCGTAACCTCTGCTGGTCAGGTATAAGCTTCCAGCTAACCTCTATGTCAGGAATCTCATCATCATTACCGATAGGGCACCACTGACCTGAATATGCATTTATGATACTTTCCTGTGTGTAAGCCGGATGTATAAATTGGAAATAATCAATGCTAACAACTTGGCATGCAGCAATCAGGTGCGAGCATGGAAACTTGAACGCCTAAAAACGTCCACAATCACATGAGGGGTTAGAAGACAATGCAACCGTGTATTTTCTTCCACCACACTGTCTAACTGGGTCGTAACATTCTTCAACCTCAAATCGATGACCCTGCACATCAAAGCGTCTCACTAGGTGAGTGCATGCACGAGCCTAGTTCTTAGTTAGACGTTCCATCAACTTCTTGCTGTACCTAAACCCTTCCCCAAATTCATTCCTAGCTTGTGAACCACGCCGCACAAAGTACTCGACCATTCGGGCATACGTACACTTCACTAATGTCGTGATTGGCATGTTACGTGCACCCTTCAAAACTTTGTTGACGCACTCAGACAAATTCGTAGTCATGTGACCAAATCGTCGTCCTCCCTGGTCATAAGCCAAACTCTTTTGTTCCTTTGGTATTCCGTCAATCCATGTGGCAATCTCAGGTCTGACTTTACGAAAGTTGGACAAATTCCTATCAAACACGGAGCGACTAATAGTGTACCCTGCCATATTAAGTCAACAATTTTGGTTACATATCATGTAAAAAAGTAACGTTCATCAAATGAAGTATAGTTAAAGTATTTACCCAACTTCAGCAATTCCTGCTTAAGAGCAACATTTTTAAACTTGTTGTTAAAGTTACTTGCAATATGTCGTATGCAAAACACATGGTATGCGTTGGGCGGCTGCCATCCTATTTGTGGGTTTCTGACTGCAGATTTGATGCTTTGATGGCGATTAGAAATAAGACATATACCTGTTTTCCTCGTCACGTGAATCCTAACCTGAGCTAAGAACCACGACCAAGCTTCCAGGGTTTCCCCTTCAACTATTGCAAATGCAACTGGTAACACACAATCGTTGCCATCTTGTGTTGTAGCAATCAATAAAGTATGACGGTATTTCCCGTATAGGAATGTGCCATCCACTTGCAGAATAGGCTTGCAATATTCGAAGGCTTGTGCACATTGTTTAAAAGACCAAAAAACACGTTTAAACATACGACAGGTCGTATCCACTTCCCCTCCCACAACATACTCACAGCTGGAAATTTCATACGCTGATCCTGGTGCAACCTGACACATCCGATTCAGCCAACTAGGTAAAAAGGCATATGATTCATCCCAGTCCCCAAACACACGCACAATCGCCTTTTGTTTGGCCTTCCACGCTTTACTATATGAAACTTTGAATCCAAACTGTCCAGAAATCACTTCTTGAATCAATGAAATCGTAATAGATGGGTCTTGATTAACCAACCCTGAACACAAACACAGACCCACATATTTATTGAACATAAATAAATACAAACATTACAACTGTAAAATAATAAACATTAAAATACCTAGAATGCATGAGCAAATGAATTCAGAATCCAGTTTCGCGTGATCCTGTGACAGCCGCACATTTACACATGTATGAGGGCCTCCATACTTACTTACCACCCACATGTTCATTTTTTTTGATAGCATCGCCCTTATCCTCCAAGGGCAACCATCAACCTGATTCGGACATTTAACTACTAAATAGGTCGGCTTCGACTCCACGACAACATATGTCTGATGTTTCTTCATAGAGTATTGCTTCAATGCAGCTTGCAATGCAGACTTTGACGCAAATTTTAAACCCACAAACAACTCATCACCGACATGCCATTCTAACTCGTTGTCCACATCACTTATATTTTGTTCTTCATCAAGATGTTGCCAATTTATATTACTGTAATACGGTGATGAGCTCCAAAATGCCACACTTTGGTCCCCTATAAATCACCAAAAAAAATTGACGTCTGTAAAACATTTTAAATATAATCGACATTGATGTCACATTCTATTTATATATATTCACTAACCTCTGCAACTAACCAAAGTAGTGTTCCCTATTTGAGGATTGCTTATATTTGAACTATCTGGAACCGAATCGTAGTCACCTTCTACGTCCGTATCCATATCACTATAGTATGGAATATTTCCTTCATCTTCCTCTGAACTGCTTTCAAATTCCTCCTCTACATAATCAGAAGCATCATCTTCTGAGGAATTACCCGCTACTGGACAACTCATTGTCAACTCAAAAACTACACAATAAATATTTATTTCACCAATCAAAAAAAACCAACATAAATAATTTTTTGAAAACTATACTTAAACTTACCTGAAACTAAGCAAAATTCTATATTGAACTTCAGAAATGGACCGAAACTACACACTAGAACAGCTGAGGGTCGAATTTAAAGTAGCAAAAAGGTAGCAAAAACGCATGACAAAGAGGCGTGAATTGCACTTAAAACGCATCTCTAATGTGCGTGATGAGGCTGACCACAAAACGCCAGCCAAAGATGCGTTTTTACTGTCTCCAAAACGCATTTTGAGGAGGCTTGTTCATCATGAAAACGCATCATCATCAGGCTTTTTCCAAAAACGTATTTCCTTCTGGCGTTTTCTTTGCTGTGAACGCTGTGTTGAAGTGCGTTTTCATCATCACGTCACTTGAAGTTGCGTAAAATAAAGATGATATGACCACTTTCACCCCAGACATACAAATACATTTTTATCCAACCTATATTCCCAAATAATTTTCAAAATGACCCTAAATTGGTCAAAAACCCGCAAATACAATTTCACCCAACCCATATTCCCAAATACTTTTCAAAAACACCCTAAAATGGTCAAAAACCCGCTTCCTCAAGATAATTAGTAGTACTACTCTACTATTACTAGCAACATATTTAATGCACATTAAAATGACAGTCCCACTAAGAGAATCTTGCATGAATCATTACATAAGTCTCATAAAAAGATTCTCAATACAATAATAGTATATGTAGACTTTTGACATGAAGTTACTATGATTCGTATATGAGGATCTGGTTGTTTCTATACAATCAAACGTCACCTATAACAAGATGTCAATAAAGGTTGTAGTTGGACAATTCATAAATACTGCAAAGGGATATGAATGATGTAGATGAGATTTGTTTCTCTATGTGACAAAAGTGATATATATATATATATATATATTAGTATATAAAAAATCTGATGGAGTGGAGTCAACCAAAAGCCAACACAACAAGCAAAAAAGTCAACACATTGACATGTATCGTGTTGGCGTTAAGACAAAGGTAAAATCATTTGATACAACAGTTGTGTCAAACAAATTGTAGACACTACACAACACTTGCAACCTAGGTTGATGCAAGAAACATGTTTTTTTAATTTTTTGGCAATTATTATTATTATTATTATTATTATTATTATTATTATTATTATTATTATTATACCTACAATTAAAATGAAATAAAAACTCAACTATAACTATTTAAAAAAGAAAATGAATAGTTAAATTATATGTACAAAAACTAAAACAATGAAAACACTAAATAAAAATACTAAGGTATATGGTGGTGACAACAATGGAGAGCAGGGTTATCCTATGGACGTCCCTTATGCTTTTATGTTGTTGTTGTTGTTGGGGCTGGGCCTATTACTAATGAGGGGAGACACATTGATGTTGGTATTGGGCCCCATACTGCCAGTACGAGTGAGGTTGGTGCTCTTCGTGCAAAAGAGACTGGTTGTCCAAGTTAGCATCATAAAGAGGCTGATAACTAGCCTAGATAAAGCAACTTGTTTATGCTACAACTCATGTAGCTGCACCTGAACTTGTCCACCTCAGCTCTAAGGTGTTACACCTCAGAATCTTGCTACGAGGGGGAGTAGAGGTTGACTTAGTTAGCTGGATACTAGATGTAAAGCTTGGGTGGAAGTCACGTGTACTATAAATGTGGCCTCATGACCTTTCATTCTCATAACCTTAACCAAGATATTCATCATAGGGCTTTAGCCCACCTAGGGGTCTGACCTAAAAACACTACCTTTATTTTAGAACAAGACTCAATTGCAAAGTAACATTAATCTCCTATATGAACCTAGAAGAGTGTACCCATCACAAATGAATTACAATGACATTTTCAAAATAATAATTAAGTGCAAAATTAAATGCTTTACCTTTCTATGAAGGAAGACAAAGAACATTGTCAATGAAATTGGGGTTTTGTGTCACACCAACACTCTACTCAGTTACTTCCCAACAACCTTACCAAGTCTCAATCCATAACTAATTTTCATTAATCCTCCCTATGATCTTATGCTACAATAACCAACATGTGACTATCAACTTACTTATGTTATCGTTTCATTAGGTTCCTTGAATCATGAATTTAAAATCCCAACTTATAAGTTATTGAAGTGTTGTATTTTTTTATCCTGTAGGATTACCTCTTGAATAACTGACTACCAACCCTTCACACATCATCATTGTTCTTTGTTTTACATAAAATATTTTTGTGAATCCCATTTTTTTCTCATTGATATGCCACGAGGGTGTTAACCATGTAATCCAAAAAGTAACATTAACTTAAGCTACTTTTATCCCTAACAACATAACCAAGGGTATTTTTATAACTTTATCAACCAAATCCTTTTTCACACTAATACCAAATAAATATGTTTCGACATGTTAAAAGAAGCCCATTTCCTATTCAACATTTTAGAAAATGCATAAATGATGTGGAGAAACTTTTTCTATGGATCGCACCACATAAATGTTTTTCTTAAAGCTAAGTGACAGTAAGGCTAAACGAACAAATTTCTTTCCATAAATACTTTCTTGTACATGTCATGAAAAACAAATGCAACATTATTTCTCAACTTACATTTAGAAAGAACCTAATTTAAATTTACTTTTTGTTTACATTACTAAATATTTGTTTAATAGTAAATTGTGGCTACAAATAAACCATTCTAAGTAGTATTTTTTAGTAAATTAAGTTTAAAGCATAAAACAAACATAAAAATAACCAAACTAAAAATAACATCCACGCATAGCAATGCCAACAAACTATCTAGATGTTCCTTAATAATTATAACCCTTCTATAAGAAGCAATACTCTTCTTAGCCGAAAAATCCGTAGACATGTCCCCTTTGCATAACATATGAACAACATCAATTATCAATCCAAGTTCAAAAGCTCTTTAATTTTGATAATAATGGGTGCAAACTTCTGGCATCTCCCAACATCCTCGGGTCCAAGCATATTTATTACCTCCAAACAATACAAACAAAGCTCCAAATAACTGTACCTTTTTCCGCGTGCCAATTGAAGCCCGTGCAGAATAACTACCGATTCTGTATGTATATTCTACATGTATATTTCTATGTTCATATTTGTAGCAAGAGAACCATAAAACCCATAAAGTAATGTTGAATATGAAAACTAATTCTAAATGATTGTTTGGTAGAAACTCATAATTAATGGGGTTACATCAAAATATCTGAATTTCATTGTTAGGAAACAAAAGTTTTATATAACTAAATGAAGATGATGGTGCGATGATGATGAAGGAGACTGCGATGGCGGCGACAGAGTCGAAGAAATCTAACATTGCATGCTTGTTTTAGTTTTTTTTTATTGCATGTTTGAATGGATTTCTATCATGATTGTATGAATTGTTCAATTTGAAACCTGATCAATCTATAATCCATCAACCAATTATTCTCATAGTCATATATAATTTGATGTATCAATTAAAATTGAATTGAGTTTTTTTACCTAAACTTGTCCAAACATGTCGGTTAAGCAACCCTAATTATAATTAAAGGTGATTGTTAACCAGTTTTGATGTATAAAGTCACTCAATCTAATTATAAAATTATATCATGGTTCTCAACTTTTATTTAAAAAGAACCTAATTTAAATTTACTTTTTGTTTACACTACTAAATATTTGTTCAATAGTAAATTATGACTACAAATAAACCATTCTGAATAGTATTTTTTTTAGAAAATTAAGTTTAAAGTATAAAGCAAACATAAAAATAACCAAACTAAAAATAACATCCACACATAGCAATGCCAACAAACTATCTAGAGGTTCCTTAATAATTATAATCCTTCTATAAGAAGCAATACTCTTCTTAGCCGAAAAATCCGCAAACATGTCCCCTTTGTATATATGAACAAGATAACTATCAATCCAAGTTCAAAAGCTCTTTAATTTCGACAATAATGGGTGCAAACTTCTGGCATCTCCCAACATCCTCGGGTCCAAGCATATTTATTACCCCCAAACACTACAAACAAAGCTCCAAATAACTGCACCTTTTGTCGCGTGCCAATTAAAGCTCATGCAGAATAACTGCCAATTTTGCATGCATACTCTACATGCATATTTTCTACGTTCATATTTGTAGCAAGAGAACCATAAAACCCACACAGTAATGTTGAATATGAAAACCAATTCTATATGATTGTTTGGTTGGGGGTTACATTAAAATATCAGAATTTCATTGTTAAGAAACAAAAGCTCTATATAAGTAAATGAAGATGATGGTTGCGATGACGGCAAAGGAGACTGTGATGGTGATGACAAAGTCGAAGAATCTAACATTGCATGCTTGTTTTAGTTTTTTTGTTGTTGTACGTTTGAATAGATTTCTATCATGATTGTATAAATCGTTCAATTTGAAACCTAATCAATCTATAATCCGCATCAACCAATTATTCTAATAGTCATACTGTTTTTACCCAAACTTGTCCAAACATGTTGGTTGAGCAATTGTAATTATAACTAAAGGTGATTGCTAATCGGTTTTGAAGTAAAAAGTCACTTGATCTAATCATAAAATTATATCATGGTTTGGATTGAATTGGATTGGATTGGTTTTGAAAAATAATTTTTCAAATACAATCTTTTCGATCCAATTAAATATGGTTTGGATTGGATTAGATAGCTCAATATTTATATTTTTATTTGCTATTTCATTAGAAGATAATAAATAAATTTTATTTAAATAGTAATTAGTAGTGTTAATACAAAAATAATTAAAACTTAATTATTGAAAAAAGCAGGAGAAATAAAGTTAGTTCTAAATTAATATTAAAAATAATACACTTATAAACTCCACAAAATATTAATACATAAAATTGTATGTATAAATGAATATTCGACTAATCCAAATAAAAAAAATTATGGTTTTTGAATAGTTGCATTTTTGATTTATTTAGATATCAATTTTTAATGGTTTGTGAAGCACCTTATTTGTTAAAATGTATCTTTTGATACTTATTTTTATTCATGATGATTATTGCTAAACCTGGGTATCTTTCAAATTGAAGAATTGGTCCTGCAGTTATGTCCACCGGAAATACAAAGGATATTGACTCTTTTCAACCTAAGACACAACAAGTTTGTGGAATACTATCATTATAGACGATTCTAGAAATATACCATGAATATTGTCAAAGTAAAACTGCCTGAACATGGTAGACAAAGATGAACGGGTTGGTTTGTTTTTAATTATTACAAAATGAATGCGTCGTCTGCTTCCTCGAGATAATTAGTAGTACTACTCTACTATTACTAGCAACATATTTAATGCACAGATCCATCATCATATTATGAACAAATGAAATTTTATATACTTGACCAAAGGTACTGATGGAATTTGGAGATTCAGAAACCGAGTTGTAGTGCCTACAAAAGGTGACTTTAGGCAGGCCGTGTTAGCTGAAGCCCATAAAAGTTCTTTTAGCATTCATCCTGGTGTTACAAAAATGTACTATGATTTGAAGAGAGAGTTCTGGTGGCCAGGCATGAAACAAGCAATCATAGAGTATGTAAGATCTTGTGTGGTATGTCAGAAGTGTAAGGTCGAACACCAGAGACCCCCAGGTCTACTTCAACCTCTGGAGATTCCAATGTGGAAATGGGAAGGCATTACTATGGATTTCGTATCCGGGTTACCCCGTACTCGTTCTGGTTGTAATGCAATATGGGTAATTGTGGATAGACTGACAAAGAGTGCTCACTTCTTAGCTATGAATATGAAATGGTCATTGGACCGGTTGGCTAGATTATACATTGCAGAAATTGTAAGATTACATGGTGTACCTCTGAGTATTATTTCAGATCGTGATCCTCGGTTTACTTCCAGATTTTGGGGAAGTTTACAACAAGAATTGGGTACTGAACTGAGGTTGAGTTCTGCTTATCATCCCCAGACTGATTCTGAGCGTACAATCCAGACCTTGAAAGACATGCTTAGAGCTTGTGTATTGGAGCAAGGTAGTTCATGGGAGAGATACCTACCATTAGTGGAATTTGCTTATAATAACAGTTACCATAGTAGCATTGGAATGGCTCCTTATGAAGCTTTATACGGAAGACAGTGTCGTACACCTTTATGCTGGAATGAAGACAGAGATGCAATCCATTTGAGGCCTGAGTTAATTCAGGAAATGAATGATCAGGTGATAATGATTTGTGAAAAGATGAAAATTGCACAAGACCGTCAGAAGAGTTACTATGACAATCGTCATAGGCCACTTGAGTTTCAGGTGGGAGATTGGGTATTCCTGAAAGTTTCACCTACCAAAGGTGTAGGTCGGATGCTAAAGAGCCATAAGCTTAACCGCGATACATTGGACCGTATCAGATTCTGGAGAGAATTGGTGATGTTGCTTACCGATTGGATCTTCCCCAATCGTTAACTAATATTCACAATGTATTTCATGTGTCACAACTTCGAGCATGCATTCCTTGCGACTCCATGATTGTACCAGAAGATTCTATTGAGCTGAAAGAAGATTTGACTGTAGAGGTGGCACCTATTTGTATCGAAGGATATCAAGCTAAACGATTGAGAAACAAAGAGGTACCATTGGTGAAAGTGAAGTGGCAGAATATAAATGGAGTGACTTACACATGGGAGTTGGAATCAGACATGAGGCAAGTGTACCCCGATCTTTTCAATGAGGTACGTTGATTTCGGGGACGAAATCCCTTTTTAGGGGGGGTGGATGTAACATCCCTAATATTTTAGAAAAGTTTTAATTGGCGAAAAATATTAATAATTGCCCAACCGGATTTATTGAAATTTTGGGAACTATTAGTATTAAAAATGCAATTAGAAATAATTAAATGTTGTGGGAATAAATAAATTTATTTGATTAATTAATTATAAAAGATTAAATGATGTATAATTAGGAGAAGGTAAGATTTGAAATTACAATGGGGTAAAAAGGTGAAAGGTGAAAGTAAAAGTTTAATTAAAACTTTTAAAGGAAAAAGTAATTGAAATAGGAAATGACCAAACTGCCCTTGAGTATTAAAATCTTAATTTCCTCTTCTTCTTCCTCACTTCACGCGTGCATTCTTCTTCTTCTCCTTAAGTTGGCCGTGACTTGCATGCCTTGAAGGGAGGTCGATTTCGCGTCGAAACTTTGAGATAACTACGTTTTTGAGATTGTGGCTTCGACGTGAGTCCAATGGGTCTTTTAAATTAAGCTTTCGTAGCTCTTTCGCTTTCTCCGTTAAACCGAAGAGTCGTGCATGGAGGAGTGAGCTTCTGTTTCTTGCTCCTCTAGTGCGTAGAGGCTTGAAAATGGTTTTTTTAAAGTAATGGGGATGGTTTAACGTTGACGGTTTTGCGTTTCGACCTCCGTAGGTAACGAAACAGTCGTCAGAGGATCGAACAGTGACGTGGGTGTTGATTTCGGAAGTAGGACGCTGGATATAGCGTAGAGAGGGCGCTAATTACATCAAGAACGAATCATCGGAGCTCGGAAGTGAGGTAAGGGGGGTGTTCGGGTCGTAATTAATTAGAATAGGTAAATGTAATTAAATTGAGTAAGTGAATTAAATACGGAATTAATGAGAATATATAAATAATGATAATTGTATGTGTATGAATGAAAGTTGTGTATGATTTGTGATTATTATGAGCACAATGTAAATTGAAAGGTGAAGAGTTGATGAGTATAGTGGCATTGTGATGACGGGCTTGACAAATAGGTCGCCCAATTGATGAGTATGCGTTTTGTGATGGCCACTTGCATTATGATATATATGAAATATGAATATACATGTGTAATTATGTGGTGTAGGACGGCCGACGGTATGTGCAGCCCCTCGTTTCTGGCTCCCGTGGTGTTTATGCCCAGTTGAGCTACCCAGTGGTCAAGTAGGACCCAGTGGTTGAGGTGGAGAGTCAAGTAGGACTCAGTGGACCAAGCAGGGTTCACGGGGTGTCAAGTAGGACCCCCAGCTGAAGGCCGATCCTTTTAGTATTCGGATACTAGGCGTCGAATTGATATGAGAGTTAGTGGTGTTATTTGATGCATTGTTAGTATTGTATGATGATATGAATGTATTTCATGATAATTGTTGATTGTGATTGGCAAATTGGGGATAAAGGAATTGGAATCGAATTTTGAATGGTAAATGGAGATTGAGGACAAGAGGTAAGATAAATGGTACAAACTAAAAATAGTGAATATGTATCTTGTTATTGAATTGCCATTCTATATTAATTATGATACCAAACACTCACCCTTGCTGTTGTTTCCTTAATTTTAGTAACCAGTGACAGGGAAGAGGTTGAAGCCCCGGAGATGCGCCAAGCGGAGAATTGATGCCAAGGAGCTAAGGAGATCATGAAATGAACTAAATGTGTAATGTGTGTTATGAATTATGTATGTTGTGCTTGGATATTGTGTATGCATGGTGAGTCAATTTGAAATACTGTTATCGCAGTCATGAATGTGATGAATAGCAAATAGAAAACTGAATGTGGTTGATGTATATTGGCATGGAACCAATGGTAGTGTACTTGATGCATGAATATAAACAGGTTTGATCTATGATTAGAATTATGAATGATGTGAGATGATAGGTGAATGGCCTAGTGCATTGATGATTGATGTACATTTAGCAGAATGGAATTAGAAGTGAAGTGCATTACATGATTGAAATGTAGGTAAGTGGATGAACTAAGTCAGATGAGACATGTGAGTGTTTAAATTTGTGGGTTGGTATGAAAATCCTAAGTCCTTCGCATGTACTGCATAACTCGCTCAAGCGAAATGAATTCTTACTCAAGCGAGAGGGCTTTGTATCAGTGTTATACTCTCTGGTCAAATCTCGCTCGAGCGGGTATGATTTAGCTCAAGCGAGATAGGTAAGAATTAGGAGAATGTGGTTTCTGGAGGTTTTGCGCTCAAGCGGTTATAACCTCGCCTGAGCGAGGAATAGAGGAAATGGCCACTGTGCTGATCTCGTTCAAGCGAGAGAAATCCCCGCTCAAGCGAGAAGTGTATGAGGTATCAGGGGCAGCTACTGGGTGGTTTTAGCTCGAGCGGATTTAGTTCCGCTCAAGCGAGGACCATAAGATTAGATTCTGGAGTTTATTCGCTCAAGCGAGATGTGCTCGCTCAAGCGAATAAAGAGGAAACTAGCTACTGGAGAAACCTCGCCTAAGCGAGAGTAGTTCGTTAGAGCGAGTCAGGTTAGTGAGGTTACTAGAGTTAATTCGCTCAAGCGAGGAAATCTCGCTCAAGCGAACTAAGGCCTGATGTACATGGATGTATTCGCTCAAGCGTGAGTGTGGCTCGCCCAAGCATAGAATATAAACCTCGCTCAAGCGAGTTCGCACTTCGCTTAAGCGAAGATTCATGAGCTCGCTTAAGCGAGTTGGGGCCTTGCTTAAGCGAGATGCTCCTGATTCCCTTTTTCCTCCTTTTGTCATATTAACTAGCTTTCTCCTTTTTCCTTGCTTGTTCAATTTAATTAAGATTGATTACTAATTTAATTATGTTTAGTGAAACATAAACATTATCTTGAATCATGACTTCATTATTATCGTTGATCAAAAAAAAATCTTTTTGTAAAATTTAATCAAATGAATAAAACTAAATGTAAATCGACCTAGGATGTCACATGTTGGTTGAGCAATTGTAATTATAACTAAAGGTGATTGCTAATTGGTTTTGAAGTAAAAAGTCACTTGATCTAATCATAAAATTATATCATGGTTTGGATTGAATTGGATTGGATTGGTTTTGAAAAATAATTTTTCAAATACAATCCTTTCGATCCAATTAAATGTGGTTTGGATTGGATTAGATAGCTCAATATTTATATTTTTATTTGTTATTTCATTAGAAGATAATAAATAAATTTTATTTAAATAGTAATTACTAGTGTTAATACAAAAATAATTAAAAGTTAATTATTGAAAAAAGCAGGAGAAATAAAGTTAGTTCTAAATTAATATTAAAAATAATACACTTATAAACTCCACAAAATATTAATACATAAAATTGTATGTATAAATGAATATTCGACTAATCCAAATAAAAAAAATTATGGTTTTTGAATAGTTGCATTTTTTATTTATTTAGATATCAATTTTTAAAATCAATTATATGGTTTAGATTGGTTTGTGCTTATTTTTATCCATGATGATTATTGCTAAACCTGGGTATCTTTCAAATTGAAGAATTGGTCCTGCAGTTATGTCCACCGGAAATACAAAGGATATTGACTCTTTTCAACCTAAGACACAACAAGTTTGTGGAATACTATCATTATAGACGATTCTAGAAATATACCATGAATATTGTCAAAGTAAAACTGCCTGAACATGGTAGACAAAGATGAACGGGTTGGTTTGTTTTTAATTATTACAAAATGAATGCGTCGTCTGCTTCCTCGAGATAATTAGTAGTACTACTCTACTATTACTAGCAACATATTTAATGCACAGATCCATCATCATATTATGAACAAATGAAATTTTATATACTTGACCAAACAAACATTTTTAGATAATTTCATACAAATCCCAAATTCTTTTAATTCTCCTGGCATTAAATTTTCAGAATTATTGAACCATACATTAATTTGATTTGCAGATTAGATTAAACATTATTTTTCCGGTGAAAAAACCATATGCGGCTGCTGAATTTTAAAGCTGCGGAGATTGATATATTAATTACAGTAATTTATTATCGTCTTTTAAGACAATAATTAAGGAACCTATTAGACAAACTATGTCTGTGAAAACAAATATATATAAACATAAATTATTATATTATTATTATTAAAAGAAAATGAACATTAGCAAGAATTACATATTAGAGGTTACATAAAACCACAAGAGATTCGAATCATGTTCTTTGTTAATAAAAAAACACCTAACAAAAAACAGAAAAATTAACCTATTTACATTAACACCCTATCTACCTCAAACTCAAAGCAAGAAAACTTGTACTTTCTTCTAATTACGGTGAGGTAAAAAAAAAAATTAAGCATCCGTTGGAGGAGCCAAGTTAAGATCAAGATTAAGAGGAGTTGTTGTTCTGGGTTGAAAATCAACGACGGAGGATGAATCGGAATCACTCTGGACCCCGCCGGAAAACATCCCGTGAAACTCGACCGGACCCGGTTCGAACCGGACAGGGAACCGACCGGCCTGATCGAGAAAGAAAACAGGACGAAGCGGGGTGGCAGATGAGGCCGTCGCCGTCATGACGGCGTCAACAGGAACAGCGGCAGCGTTGAACGCGAGGAGCTGCGGCTGGAGGGCGAGGAAGGGGAAGCGGTCCATGACGGCGGGAGCGTCGCGGCGGCGCGTGAGGTCACGCTCCGGGGCGGAGGACTCGACAGTGCTGCTCTGGCTAGGGCTGTTGTTGGTGTCGGAGGGTGGAGGAGGGAAGTTGGTTTTGGCCTTTGGGCCACGGAACTGGCGGGCGGCGGTGTCGTAGGCTCTGGCGGCTTCTTCGGCGGTGTCGAAGGTGCCGAGCCAGACGCGGCTTTTCTTGGCGGGGTCTCGGATTTCGGCGGCGTAACGGCCCCAGGGTCGCTTTCGGACGCCTCTGAAATGAAGTTCGGTTGCATTGTTGTTAGGGTTGTTGGGGTGGGGGGTTTTGTTCTTGGAGCCCATGGTTGGATTTGGATACTCGAGAGAGGGTGTGTGTGTATATATATACAAGTATAGGTTGGGTGAAGATGAGTCAAAGAAGGGAAATGAAGGGGGGTTACGTGGCACGCGGGAATATCGAGACAAGCGGCGAAGGTGGGGACTTTTATTATGCGTGCCGGCTTTTAACCTAAATGGGCCGTTTTTTCGGCTGGTGAATCTCAACTCTCGACTCTTCTCACGTCTGTTGCACTCGCTTACTTTACGCCACTTGTCTCCACCATTCACTTCACATTATCATCCCTTTATATTGTCTCACGTTTCCCTGTGAAATCAATTATTCAAGATTTCATTTAAATCTAATTCCTTCCTTTTTTTTAAATAGAAATATTTTTATCTATCATTTTTACGTTTCAGAAAATATTTATAACTTATTATAATTAAAATATTGAATCAACTACAAGAGAGAAGTCCAATAATAAATTATAAAATTACACAATAAAATTATGTATTTCAATATTATTTAATGATCTTTTAATCTGTATATTTTTTAAAATTATATCATATTTAAAGGAACACGGAAAGTAATAGAAAAAAAAGATGTCCAATAAATATTGTTTTAAAACGTAAAAATAAAAAGAATTTTAATGAAAATTATGCATGGTAATTTTAAAAACTGTATTTTTGTTGATTTTTAAAATTATGGATGTTTTGTCAGTAATTAAAAAGAAAAAGGAAATTTTTATTTTCTTTTTCTATTCGGAGGTATGAATGAAAATGATTCATTTTTTAGACTTTACATTTCTCTCTCATCTTATAAGCTCCATTTTATAAAATGAACAAATAGTTTATATGTAACATCCCATAAATTTAATTTAATTATCGACGATTAGTGTAGATTAATAAATAAATTATTTAAAATTAAATTGAGATTTTTGAAAGTATTATAAATTATAAATTAAATTACAACTAATTAAAGTGATGGAATTAACTAAATTAATTAAGATTGTGTGTGATTATTAAAGTTTAAAATTAAAATAGATAAGTGATGGTAAATTTTAATTTACCAATGGTAAAAAATAAATGTTAAATTAAAATATAAAAGAAACAAGGGAAAGAAAATAGGAAATTACCTAGGTGCCCTTAATGACCATAAAATGCAAAACTTCAAGTTTTTCTCCTTCCTCACGAGCGCAAATAGAAACAAAGAGTGAACCTTTCTTTCTTTCCTTTATTGGCGTAGCTTCGAGCTCCAAATTGAGGACCCATTCGGCGTTGAAACTTGAAAATAAGGATACAGTTGCAACCATGGGAACAAGGTGAGTCCATCAACTTTACGTTTCTCTTTCTCCCCTGTCCTCTCTCTCTTCACTCGTGGGTATCTTGCATGTAAAGGGGGTTTCGGTTTTTCACTTCTTGATGTATGAAGCTTAATTATGGCCTTTAAGACAATGGGTATTTTGAATTTGCACTTTCTCTTTTTCCTTCTCATGGCTGGATCATGTATATGCATGGGGAGGCTTCATTTTTCATTTTTCATAGTTGTTTCATAGCTCGGAAATGACTTTGAGGCAATGGGTAGGTCGAATTGTTAAAGGATTGCGTGTTTTGATGCTCATAGGTGTCAGAACGGGCCTCGAAGAGTCGTTGAGTAAAGCGGGTGCCGAAATCAAAAGCGGAGCGGTGAATACACAAGATGTTAGGTGCGATTGGCATCAAGAACAATTAACGGAAGCTTGGAAATGAGATAAGGGAATGTATATTTTTCTTAAGCTCTATATTTTTTAAAATTATATCATATTTAAAGGAACAGAGGAAGTAATAAAAGAAAAAAAAAGATGTCCAATAAAAATTGTCTAAAAACATAAAAAAATTAATGAAAATTATGCCTGGTAAATTTTAATAATATTTATAAATAAAAACTATACACATGTACATATACTTAAACTGTATTTTTGTTGATTTTTTAAAATTATGGATGTTTTGTTTGTAATTGATAAGTAAAAGGAAATTTTTATTTTCTTTTTCTATTCAGACGTATGAATAAAAATTATTCATTTTCTAGACTTTACATTTCTCTCTTATCTCATAAGCTCTATTTCACAAAAGCAACATATAGTTTATAACTTATAATTTATAATTTATATTTTTTAAATAGTTTATAGTTTATAACTTTTTGAGTAGATTATTGAAATATAGTTGTTTAATAAAACTAAATTATGCTAAATTGCTCTAAAGGACATAAGATATTTTAGTCATATGGGATAAAAGTTGTCATTTAAGGGAAATACAATGATAAAAAATAATTAAGCAATTAATGATGAAACTTATAGCTTTTGAAATGTCATAAGTTACCTTAAAATAGCTTTTCAAAAACTAGGAACTTATAGTTTTTCAAGAGCTATAAGCTTCTCTTTTTTGTGTTCACCAAATAGCTCTAGTAGTTTTGTAAAAGTTATAAAGTCTTTGAAAAATCTATAAGTTACCCATTTGATCTGGGCCTGATACCAACCTAGACTCTAACGGTTGGCATTGCTTTAGCTGGTGTCGGAAATCTCCTAATAAGTAACATATGACACCGAATTGACCTATGCGTGTGTTTCCTATAGTAGACTCTCTTGACTGGAGTTGGTAATGGTCAATGTTAGCACTACTAGAAAAAGACCAGACAGCGACGGACATAAGCCATCTCTCTGTCGCTAAGTGCATTAGTGACAGAATTTTTGACGGCAAAACGGTCATCGCTAAGACCATCGCCGTTGATAGAACAGCGACGAGGACAACACCCCGTCGTAAATGTTTCGACAGCATAACGTCATTGCTAAGTTAGTCCCATAGGTGGTCACACAGATCGTCGCTGGGGTAACAAATTAGCAACGGGATTTAGCGGTCGCTACTATCTCAATATATAGCAACCACATAAGGCGCCGATACGCTACAACCTATTAGCGACCACAAAGTCGTCGCTACGCTGCAAACTATTAGCGACCACGCCTCCCGTCGCTATCGTTCTAAGGATTAGCGACCACGTCTCTCGTCGTTATCGTCTTAATATATAGTGACCACACCTTTCCGTCGCTACAGTCTCAGCATATAGCGACCACGTTAGACGTTGCTACATATCTACGTATTAGAAACCGTGGTAGTCGTCACTGCATACAACCTATTAGCGACCAAGTTGCCCGTCGCTATAGTTCTACAACCTAGCGAACACCCCTTCCTGTCACTATGTTACTACCTAATAGCGACTATATCTGTTCCGTCGCTACGCTACTACCTAATAGAGACTGGTCTTTCTTTTTTATGATGATTATATTTTTGTTAATAAATTATTTTTAATTATATTAGTTAAATATTAAATACCGTTTAATAAATTACAATAATTATATTACGTATTATTATTGTAATTTAGGGTTTTCCTTTGTTGAATTTTTAGTAATACATTAATAATATTAAATTGACAAATTCACATGGAAAAGAAAATGACATAAAACAAATATTGAAATATCGAATGAGATAAAGTGTAAACAAAGTTTATATACAATCCTATAAAATAATACAATAAAAATAAACCATAGAAAAATAGCATGATCAAGGTGTAGGGGGATCCTGTGTTGGTGGGGCGTTTGGGAAGTAGAGGAGTGTAGTGCCACCATCATCCGCATGATAAGCTTCTGCTGTTGCGCTAGCTGTCGACGAGTCTCGAGGAACTCTTCCTCAGCTTATCGCCAGTCCTCGTTGGCCCGTCGTTGATCCTCGGCAGCTTGCTTATACAAAAGCTGCCTTTACCGTCGGTTCTCCTTGATCTGCTCCTCCAAAATGACATCGATTTTAGTTTAGATGATAAGTAAAAAAAAGGACACAATTCGTCCAAATAATGGCACAATGCTTCACCGAACAATCCCGTCAACATCTTCATGGGACGTGACGATCTAGGCAAAGCATTTAAAAGAGTTATTATATCAAGGGTTCCTATATACCTACGTAAATCCGCTTGTATCACACATGATGTAAATCTGCTTGTATCACCTACGACTTACATTGGGATGATATAGACAGCTACAATGATGGCTCTGACAATACCTTCACTAACTCATCATCCGTGTGACTAGCCCTCATGTCCCTTTTATAAAATAAAGGCAAGAAAAAGATGAATGACTAAAGAAGAAGAATGGTATAGGAGCTATCTTGCGGAGAATAACATAGTAGGTTTTCCTTGCACAAGCCAATGAATTAGATTGCTTGACACTAATTTACCAAGATTTAAGCGTCACAAAGTTTTGGAAGAGAATAATCAATTTCAAATGAAAATGATAATTTTTAATAAAAGAGGCTTGAGGGGATGATGGGCGGGAATGGTTACGATGTAATAATGGCCCTTACATGTATGACATTTCACATATCGAATGAAAGACGTGTAGGAAATAAAGCATTGTAACCAATCATCACCACACACCACGTGTATTTTTTAAATCTCACTAACAAAAGACTCACCGTAGTAGATCAAAACAACCTATTCTAGCCGAAAAGAGAAAAGAAAAATAGCTAGTGAGTATTCCAGATCATCCTAAACCAAAATGGAATATAGCCCATTAAAGAAACTCCTGAGGCTATAGGGCAAATGATCTAGATCTGATATTGGCCTAGACTCTATCGGTTGGCATTGCTCTAGCTGGTGTGGGAACTCTCCCAATAAGCAATATATGACACCGGATTGACCCATGCGTATGTTTCCCATGATAGACCCTTTTGACCGGAATCGATAATGAACAATGTTAGGAAGAGGCTTTTGGCACGTTGGGGGCACATTGGTCAAAGACCTATAAAAGTGTCAAGAATGTCTATGTTCGTGTCAGCTTTATCCCATATTTTATGGGATCCATATAGACATATGTCAAGTAGAATGTTTTCACCACCCAAACTATAAATATCACTCATTTACTACTCATAAAGGCATGCCTACCAACCATGTTTAAGCTCTAATATTGATTTATCCAACATTGGCTTGAGCGTCGGAATATCTTTGTTGGTGACACCATATTACGCCTAACGCGAGATATTAGTGTGTTGACCGGAAATAATTACGACAAGATATCCCCACTAGACTTAGAGTGATAATACTAGATCCCACTAGTATCCATACCAAAAGTTCTATCTCATGTGCCACACAGATCACCATACACAAAAATACTTAAATAAGAAAATATTTTAGGAAATATAAAAATGATACAAGGGAAAAATGAATAATATTAAATATCTATTATGTCATTTTAATATAATATTAAGTAAGTACATTAAACATATATTTTATTTTAACATAATTTTTATTTTCTATTTATTTTAGGACCCACTTTTATATTTATATAAGTTTCATATGATTGTTTTTCTTCGTCTATGTATTTTCTTTACTTTTTCTTTTTTCACATATTGTTTCCCTCTAATTAAGACAAGTTATTTGTTGCATAACTTTATATTTACGAGTAGAAATATGGTAAATTAGACTAGAGTTTTGTTGGACCTGAGCTTACCTTGTCAATAAACGAAAACATGACCTATATACATGTCATAGGTCTTAAGAGTATTCATAAAATTGATCCAATCATGCAAACTGTAAAATCAAGTCGAAAAACCAAACCAAATTATTCAACAACTGCAAAAATATTTTTTTTATTAGATGATATCGGATTTGGGATCTAGATTTAAAAATTGATCCAATCCAATTCAAACTCAACTTTTGTATGTGTGTGTATATATACTTCTAATTTATATAATAAACTTGTTACTTATATATTCATGAAATTCTACTGCTTAATTATTGTTTCTTTAATTCACTTTTAAAATTATATTTTAATATTATTTTTAACGAGACACATGTCTAGATATGATACTCGCCTGAGTTTGGATATGTTACTTTTCTCTTTTAAGTGTGATTTCAAATAATAAAAAATATGATAAAAATGTGTTAACGTAGTAGCAGAAGAGACATGCTATAAATATGATACTAATATAGAGAACATATATCCTGTAAAAATAGAACGATTCGTATTAGCACAAATATAAAATATTAAAAACATTGTTGAAATCCTAAATCTAGTCATTCTTATTTTTTATCATTATTTTAAAGAATAAAAAAATCGATGAATGTATACCCTGGGGCTACACAACACAAAATAAACTTTTTTAATTCAAAATTGTTAGAGCTATATTATTAGAATTAATAAGAAAACTATATGATTCATAATTTTCTATAAAAAAATTTCACTTCAAAATTATTTAACATGTGCGCATAGTAGGAGGTACACATAAAAAAAAAAATCAAGCAACTAAAATAAAATAAAGTTGGGACGCGGTTTTGCACAAGGTGGAAAGGGGTAGGAGGAGTCCCTGAAAATTTTGATAGCAATGACTTAGTCAATGTAAGGAGTTTTTTCAGTTTTAGATTTTAAAATTATAATCTTATTGTTAATTTTAAAATTTTATAAGAAATATTAAATTTTTGTATTTATTTTTATATAAAATTTAAAAATATAAAATAAGATTAAAATTTAATAATTAAAACTAAAAAGAAAAAGAAAAATCGTATGAAAATATTGAATTGTGGATGGTGTTGTGTTGAATGGTTGATTTTGTGAGACAGTTTGAGTTTGGTGAATCATCTGAATATGTACACGCGTCACTGTCTTTTTCTTGACGCGTCTCTTCTCTTGTGTTTCGGTGCATCCAAAATCGCGTCCTGTCGCTCTCCTCCCGTTAAATAACCAAACATATGTTTGGTTTCTAATCAGGGAAACAGAGTTTGAAAAATAAAAAAATTTAAAAATTAATATTGATTTTTTATGTCGTTTGAGATATTTAAAACTCTATTTGACCATAAAATTTAATTTTAGACTGATCAAATCAGGGTTTAACCAACCAAATTAAATATCTAAACATGCCCGTCTACGCTATGCGCTTCATCTAATCTTCCTTAATTAAAACCCTTCTAACTCTCATTACTCATTACTTTGTGGCTGCCGTTTGATTATATAAAGGGATACAACATGGATTTTGGACAATTTGACTTTTATGCTACTTCTACTCTGCTTTTCCTTTTAATTTTATTGCTATTAGTTATTTTTATAGTGTAAAATGATTTCATATTTTATGCCTCTATTATATCAGTTATAAAAATAAATTATTTTTTATATCAATTATAAAAGTAACTAGAATAAAAGTGATAACTTGATTTAGTGGTTAAGGTTTCGTGAATGTGGAAAAGGTCGTAGATTCGACTCTTTTTGGTAATAATTAACTTTAATTTATTCAAAATAAAAAATAAGTAGAATAAAGATAAGTATTAAAACGGTAAATAGGAGCAAAACATGGGCGACCCAAATAGAGGAGCCGGAGTCGATTTTGGAAGCTATTATTATTATTATTATTATGCATGCATCAGAGGGTCGATTTTACTGCTTTTCTTTTCTGTCTTTCGGGTTTTCTTTCTTTTCTTGAAAATGTGTTTCCAACCTTTTTCCTCAACATTTCCCGGTTGCTAATTGAAAAATGTAACTTGTCGCTAGACTAGCCATTCCCATTAGACTCAGATTGTTGGGTCTAATTAATTAAATTGTGAATAAGCTAGCCGAGTGATTAGAGTTAAATTTTAATATCTGTTCTGGTTTTTAAAAAAGTTGTTAAAACCAATGTTAATTTGAATGGTGTTATGTCTCGTGGTATGATTTTAATATAAATTGAAGGAGAGTTGTACATTGCAAAAAATAATAATAAAAAAATTGGGGCAGAATATCGAATGAAAATTGTTAAACCACAATGTGAGTGAGTGTAATGTATCCTTTGTTTGATGCTTAATGCTTCTATGTGTGATAACTGGAATAGCAGTGTGAGACAATTGTTTTAAATAGTGTTATGGCAACGGGGACTGAAGACTGAGACGAAGGATCTTGACCAAATTAAAAAATAATGTTAAGTATACATAGCAAATATTTAAAACCTTAATATTGTAGTTGATTGTTTTTCTCTTTTGGGTAGTGGATCTAATGAATGATTGACATGTTCAAGGGATTTTCTTTTGAGGGGGCGCATTGTGGTCACCGAATCTGCAAAATTTAAGGCTAAAGAAGATAACAATCTTTCCTTCCTTGGTTGAGTATGAACTAGAGAATGATTTTTAGCTTCTGGCAGTGACTATTTTCTTTTGAATTTTGTTCTCGCATTTGACTGCGGTGCATGTTTTTGCCTTCAATTTGATTATTCATTTTAGTATTTATGGCTGCAAGTACCCACAGGTTTAATGTGATTATGCATGACTTTCAAGGTAAATTGTCATGTATTCACTATCTATTTGCCCAAGAATATAATTTTCTATTGCATGTATGAATGGCTGTGACAATTTGTTTCTACTTGACAGAAGAATATATAACTTATGATTATAGCATGTAGCCTAAAATTAAGTTATTTAGTAAAATAAGTTTAAATTGTGTTAAATGAGGATACAAAAATATTATAATCATATAAAAAATAAAGTTATTTTTAAAAAAAATATAAAGATAAAAATGATAAGTAAATAATTAATGAAAGAATTTATAATTTTTTAAAAAGTCAAACGTTATTCCCAACAGCTAAAAAACTATTAGTTCTTAAGAAAACATAAGTTACCTTTGCCAAATATATATGCTTACTCATGAAATTGATGAAACAAAGATAATTGTAATTATTAATAATACCAAACTTGGAAGGGACTGTATAATATACTCTAATGTTATTAACAGATAGTAACTAATTTTATAGCTTATTAAATCAATTACCATCTTAAATTTTAAAACATCTAATATATAGTAAGTTATAAAAAAATTACCGTTATGTTATAAAATAGGAAGTTATTAATTTTATAACTTACTACATTAGATGTTTTAAAAATTGAGATAGTAAATTATAAAATATTAAGAGTCTTCGATGTGAATGTTCTAAAAGTTGGTATAAACATTTTTTTCATGTCAATATCTCTTCATTACAAATTCCCTTTCCAAGTTTGGACATTATTACGATCGCCCTCATTCACTTAACCGTGAGGAATATTTCGTCAGGTTAGTGGCATTCACTTTTACAGTTTTTTTTGAATTTTTTCAAAAAGCGGAGCATAAATTACGTAGAATATAAACACCCCTCTTCTTATTCATTTCCGCAACCGCCACAAATGGTTGAAGGGGTTTCAGCGTTTCGCTAGAAGGGCACCACCAGGTTGGAGGTCATGATGAATCGTGCAATCGAGTAACATGTAGCATTATACAACTATTTTTCTTTTGGGTCCAACGTTCTACAACCCGCCTTTCATGTTATAACTCGTTGAAAAAGTTGAATCTGTAAGTCGACTGCTATTTCAGTTTTCTTATTATTAGGTCGTTTGAAAATGTACACAACAGAAGTAGAAGAAAACTAATGATCCTGGTTAATATCTAACTGCATTTGACAATTTTTATAATATTATTTCTTCTCCCGATCCTTATCAATTCCACTGCATATGAAATAATTTGAGGTTGAAATAAGGTTAGATTACGATAATGATACTGTGATAATCTTAAATCACCTAACAGTTCCCTAGAAGTAGGATATTCGAGTATTTCACGGAGTCATCAACTACACTATTCAATTAAACGTGCTCACAAATCTTAACCACTTTGACTGAAGTTGGCCAGTACAATATTACAGAACACCACGGATAGAATAGAAACAAGGCGTGGCTTGTTTTATGTGACAAAGATTAATCTGATTTGTTGGAAACAGTAAACCTTAAAATCAAATTTCTAAGTCGCCACCACGAAATGAAGAAAGTGAAGATTATCAGGATACATGCACCAATCAACTATTCTGTTATAACTAGCGGCAAACCCGACTTTAAATGCCGAAGGCAGGCACAAATTCTGGAATTGAAACTGGCAGGTTCATCTAGAAGCAGGTGCTTTTTAGGGAAGTTCACAGATCTATACAAGCAAAACATTGAATCAGAACTTGAAAAAATGGGAAAGGCGGGATTTGGCAGAAGCATACAATTTAGAGACTTACGTATCCAAATCTCGAATTACATTAAATTTGAAATACAATATGATGATAAAATAAAAAAGCCCAACTTCGGTAACCACTATGGTTATCATACACCCTATCCTTCAGAAAGTAGGGGGGGGAATGGAAAACAATAAAACATCACAGACCAGCGATATGCCCAGAAATAAACAAGGTTCCATATCAATAGAGTCTTCCAATCAACAAAGTTCTCAAAAAAATAAATAAATAGTCATATCTAACAAGGAGGAAGTATGTACTAAGCCAATCGAAAGATGCTTTACATATATTTGAATTAGTCCAAGATTCCTTACTAGTCAGGCTTCTAAATATTGGAATTGCAGAAATTTCACTTCATACAATCTTACATTTATTAAACATCATGCAAAATCTAACTCACATGGAAAACCCAGAAGAAACTATACTAGTAGTGAGCAGTTAGGTGATATAGGTTTTAAAAATCCATTTGGAACTCAACAATCCTTATAGTGGCTACAAATCTCCAAAGCTTTTCAGCAGACACTTTCATACATTGCAGATTCGTATGTAAAAGTTTGCTTGAATCTTCTTAACACTCATCAAACATAATTATTGCAATTTGATTAAAGAAAAGATCAGTACAGTGTACCCTTAATTACTGATACTAACTGTAATGTATAACGCAACATAAAAGCAAATCAGGAAAAAAGACTTGAAACGCAGCAATATGACTATATCAGAGTTTCAGCAGCAAAATCATATAAACCACATACAAAGAATATTTCAAGTCTCCAGACAAGTAAATGTAGAGGGAATGAGCCAAGAGATTGAATTCTAAAAAATGTTACAAGGATGTGGAGGAGTATTTTCTCTCAATCTTTTCTATCAATAATTTATTGTACATTGAGCTAATTTTAAACAAGATAAGAGTGAACAAGAAAACAAAGCCATTGTTCTTTTTTTCAATTTCCTGACAAGTGATAAATTTTTTAATATGCATAAACTTGGACAACATAATTCATAAATAAAGAGACAAAAACTTGCAACACAAATTTAGAAGTGTTCTGCATAATAGTATACAACAAATCCAGGAGCACACAAATGTGCTATAAATAATGTAAAATAATTACTAATAAATGCCTAGAAATTATTCCTAGCAGTAACAAAATCTTGTTTAAAGCTGAACATAAAAGGTCCATGCCATCCCATCTATGCTTCTCAATCTTCAAGCAGTCTGCTGTTGGCCTACAAATCTACAATCAAAAGTGTGCATGGCTTCACTACATGATTTAGATGCATAGTTGGGGGGTATGAAGAAGAGAATGCACTACCAACCATCTTAGATACATGATTAGTAGTTATAGAAACACATGGTCAAGCATCAGACAGACAAGTATTAGATCACACATTATCTTGAATGCAACACTGTCACATTAATTATTAAATCTCATAAGACTCAAGAATGGAAACTAAACATGATCAAGGTGATCTACCTAATTCTATAAGAATATCCAGTAGTTAGGAAATCAAGATGAACATGGAAGTAGTTAGCTCAGGCAGAGGGACCACATAACACAAAATTTCAACCTAGTTCTAATTCTAATATTTTGCAAAAGGGTGCATAATTAAATAAGAATCAACGGTCTCTAAAATTGTACCATACTCTCATCCAACTTGGATATAAAAACAATGTTTACCTGAAAAGTGATTTCGCTCCTTCTACATAAATTCTTGGTGGAAAGTGATTCTTAAAAGATTCATTTTATGTCTTAAGGTCCGGAAAACTTAAATTCATGTATGGCTGCACAATTGGCAACCCTGTCACTGTTGAGTTGATTCTTATGATGTAATTTCCTTTGCAGCATTCATATGGCTTGCAATATTTTAATACTTTCAGCAAAATGCCATGCAACATTGAGTTTCACTAGTGGCAGAGAAGGAACATCAACATGCATCAGTGGTGGCAGAAACTGAGGAAAAGAACCTGCAACAGGCATTAGTGGATGCTGTGCAACAGCATGACTCCTAGAAAATAGAAACTGTATTCTTCCAGCCAATTCTTTATGCTAAGCATGAGTACATACCTTGCACCACCACTAATCGTATTCTTTCATTTCTTTGAAACTTAGTCATCAACCATATAAATCCATATACAAGGAAATATAGCTGATGCCTGATTAATCAACATGACAGAGATAATCAACAGTTAGACGTTTCATATTTGCTGCATTACCACTCCACTGATCAACTTGACACTCACAATCACAGTAACTTTTGTCAATGAAAATATGGCAGTTGGCTTGATGTTAGCAAGGAGGCAGTAATCTGCCTCTATTTTTTCTTCTCCCTCAGAGATGTGTATTTGACCGCTCCTAAAACCTATTAATTTGCATCCTATGTCTTCAGATTGCTGTGACTAATATTTGAATATGTTCCTGGTTGGTTGATGATAGAAAGTTCAGTCAAATCCCAGACAATCACATTACTATTTTGTTTAATTTTTAAACTCATGTTATCTAGAAATTAGCATACCTTACCTGTATTATGCTAAGCTCAAACTGGATAGAGTAGAGAAAATATAATTATGCCAAGTGAAGTATACTATATGCTGAAACTTTCTGAATTCCAGCCTCCACTATTTCTTTCCTAAAATCAGCAGCATGATCCCATCTTTCTTTATCAGCATTGATGCTTGACAATAAGACATATTGGCCACAGTATTGTGAATGAAATTAAAGTACCTTTCTTCCTATTTCTTCTCCAAGTTCAATTGCTCCATGAATCCTGTATGCACCTAAAAAGGCTCCTAAAACAGATGCATCTGGCTTAAAAGGCATATTTCTTATGATGTCAGTTGCTTCTTGGATATACCCTGCTCTGCCCAAAAGATCAATCAAGCATCCACAGTGATTCATCATTGGCACGACTTGCAAGTCATCCCACTTTGTCCGAAACAATTCCAATCCTTCCCTAACAAACTTTGCACAAGCACGTGCTGTAAGAACTGCCAGAAAGGTAATGCTGTTTGGTTGCAGACCTAGACCTTTCATATCCTCAAACATATAGAGAGCTTCCATCTCTCTACCATTTGAAGCCAGTGAAGAAATCATTGCAGTGCATACCTCTTTGGAAACCATTAGTGTGAAAACATTCTCAGCATAATTGAGACACCCCATCTTCCCCTAAAGATTTATCAATGAAGTTCCACAAAAACTCTCAATTTGATTCCATTCATCACTACATATCCATGAACTTGCTTTCCACAATACAGAGCCGCTTTACCATTTAAATTGGCACAAGAAAAGACTATGCTAACACAGGTGGCCTCGTTAGGCTTCACCAAACCATACACCACATCCTTATCACTTATCATTTTCCCAAAAGACTGAATTGCAGCACTGAACTTCCTATTCAAGGAAGAACCATTCACAACAGTTGTCCAAGAAACATCACTTTCAGGCATGCTTTCAAAGAGTGACACTGCAGCCTCCATGTCCACATTCATGAAAAAAGCACTAAGCATAGTGTTGCATGCAACAATAGAAAACACAGGAACTTCCTCAAACATCCTGCTTGCATCAGCAAGGTGAATGTTTCTTGCATAGAGAGCAAGGAGGGTGGTGAGGGGTCAGACAATACACCATGTTTGAGGGTTTGTGAGTGAAGGGCAGTGCCCAAAGGAAGAGGGGAAGATTTGAGAAGAGGGGGGGATGTGTAACTGTTGGGTGGAACTTGGTTAGCAAGCATGTGAATGAAAAGGAAAACAGCCTTATGGTTCTGAATATGATAGGCCCTGATGAGGGCATTGTAGAGAAGAGTAGGAACCCATATATGATGGGATGATGATGAAGCATTTAGGTGATGAAGGAAGGGGCCGTTGGTGATTATAAGGGAAGGGGCTTGCTTCATTTGTTTTGGGAACTTAACGCACCATTGTGCAACTTGCAACAAACATTCACTTGAATAAACATCATTATTGCAATCTGATCAAACAAAAAATATAAGTAGACTATACCCCTTAATTACTAACTGTTCCTGTAATGTATGATGCAACACAGAAGCAAATGAGTAAAAAAATTAAGATGCAGCAATATCATTATAACAGAAATTCAGCACCAAATCACACAAGACAGATATAGACAATACTCCAAGTCTTCAAGTAAGTAGACTATCCCCCTTAATAAACTGAACTCTACAAAATCCATTACAGGGGTGCATTGGAGAATTTTATCCCAATCTTTTCTATCAATATTTTCTCATACATTTAAGATGTTTTTATGTAAAATCAGACCCACAATAAGACAAAGCCAAAGTTCCTTTTTAACCTGTGACACGTGATAAATATTTCCAAGATGCATAAATTTGGACAATACGATTCATAAGTAAAATGACAAAAACCCACAATGTAAACTAAGAAGTGTTCTACATGATGACATTCAGCAAATCCGGGAACAAGCAAATGTACTCTGAATAATGTAAATTAATTCGCCATAAATGCTAGAAATTATTCCTAGTAACAACAAAATCTTGTCTAAAACTGAAAGATCATGTCATAGAAAACCCTGCAATTCCATCTATGCTTCTTGATCTTCAAGTAGTCTGCTGTTGGCCTACAAACAAAAGGAGTGTGTATGGCTTCACTAAATGATTTAGTATGGGTGGGGGGCAAATAGGTGAAGCAAAGAATAAACTAATCCATCAATCTTAGATACAGGATTAGTATTTATAGAAACACATGGTCAAGCATCAGAAAAAATGCCTTTTGCACTATGAATATGGTGATATTAGATAACACATGTGTTATCTTGAATACATCACCATCAGACATTAAATCTCACAAGACTCAAGAATCGAAAGAAAACATACCCGAAAATTAATGTAGAAAGAACATCAAGGAATCCTAGAGATGCTAGCTACCTAATTCAGAAATCAAATCCAATTGTCAGGAAATCAAAATGTACACTCATACACACTAATTAACCCAAACACAGAGGGACAACATAGCACAATTTTTAACTCTAGCTCTAATTCTAAATTTTTTTTTTTACAAACAAAAGCTGTAAAATATCTTCTAAATCCCATAAAACAAACCAAACAGCTTGAAAAGCAATACGATTTGGCTCCACTTTCAAACATTCACAGCCATTACCGGCTATTCTTATGAAATTTCAACCACAGTTATTATAACAATATACACATAAGAATGAAAAATTAAGATATTATTAAATTCTACTTCCTAGTTTTCCTATTCTTCTTATGCAGGTCTATCACCATTCCAATTCATGTAAAGTCAACAAACAAAGCCATTAACTAAATCAAATACATTCAAAACTTCATATCAATGCATTGAATTTCCTCCGACTTTATAGGAATTACGATACCTTCGGGAAGCCACGTGCACGGGCGGCTTGAAATGGAGAGCATAGAATTCATGAGTGCAGAAGCAGTAGCCGTGTGGTACGGCATCATCGATTCCACGCAGGAACTCAATTCAACAGGGAACCTTATCGCATAAACACAGCGAAACTGATTACAACAGTGAATTTGAAGATAAAATAAAAACAAATACAAATAAAAAAATACTAAAGAGAAGCTTCGATTATCGCATGAATGTGCGTAGGGATCATTACCTGAGAGTGGATTGGGACTGCGAGAGAGGTCTATTGGGGGCCATGCGAAATGGAGAACGCACCGATTTGGCTTCCGAGACGGCGCGAGAAGCAGACCGGACACCGGTGCATGATCGGAAAATGAATCTGGCGGCGGCGGAGGCCATTTGCGTGATCGGAAATTTGGATCTGCGGCCTAGGGCTAGTCGTTTTTTTTTTGCGGGGGACACGCAGGGTTTAAGTCTAAAACCCTTGATCATGTGATTGATATGTTGGGCTGTGGCCCGGTTACATATGCAGGGTTAACTAATTCTGGTTTATTTCTAGCTGCACGGGTTTTTTTTTCATTGCACCACTTTCCTCTCTCTTTCCTTTTGGTAAAGAGGGAAAGCATACAAAACAAAGAGCCAAAATAAACACAAAAACTAGCCTATTCCCAGGACCAACAAAGGTCTAATACAGGCAGGCAGGGAAAGAATCTCAAACTTTCTTACTATAACTCAAACTATGAGTAAATTTAACAATACAAATTGTAAGATCATTTGTTTTATGTAAGATTGAACAAATATAAACTTTTTAGAGATGATTAATCAACTCTTTAACAGACAACATCTTTTTATGTAACTCAATAACATCTTGAAGGTGACTATCATGGATAATTCTAACTACATTTAAACAATTAGATTCACAAACAACATCCTTCAGTCTTATTTCTTAACTAATCTTCAAAACCAAATTAATAGTTTTTATTTGAAAATGATGTAAATGTCCTAAAATGGCTCATGTGCTCTCACTTTAGAAATAAAAAAATATGTTAAATTAAATCATGATAGAACACCGTAAATTATAATATGTAAATGTTTAAAAGTTGTAATATGTATATATTTGAATATTGTAATTCTTATACTACAAATTCAAAACTAAAAAAAAATAATATTATGTATCTATATATTGTAGTCTATTACCACCAAGTTAAAACGTAACAAAACAACTCCTTCAATACCTTCTTTGGTGATCACTGCCTCTCAATCTTGTTACTTTTTGTTCGATGTCACTAATAAGAGTCATTAGATATGTATCGTTATTCTCATTCTCCCCTATTTTCTTTATCTTGATATTGACCATTGCAAGTTGCTTAACTTTGATGAGTGTGTCATTTCTATCTATGTCGGCACTAACATTTTTTTCATTTTATGTTTTCCTACGTATAATAGTCTAGTTATAATTAAGTAGCAAGATTATTATATCTAGACACTTTCAATTTATAATTTTAATATTTTGTTTATACTAATTGACCATAATATCCAAATGCATGTGACTTATAATTTTAGTTTGAGTTCATAATATTGAACTACAATTTTAGAATGTTGGGGGAGTTTTTAACAAAAAGGATTGTGCCTAAACACATGCTTCTACCCATATAGAATTTAGATTGAGCACATTCCTAAATAATCCTTCTAAACCCATGCCCTATTCATGACGAAAAACGGAATGTAGAAGCGTACCTGAATTTGCCATTGGGAATGATGAAGGTGGTGAGAGTAACCGTGGGTATATGATCTTCCAGATGTATTTCTCCCCTGAGAGGATAATGAGAAACCTGAAACTGAGTGTGTAACCTCTTCTCTACAAATGGGGACCATAACCTCCTTTTACAACTTTTGTCAGTTACATCCTAGATGTAATATTTCTAATTTGACCCCTCATCAAATCAGAGTATTACCTATGGTATCTACACAATACTTTTTCATGACAATCATGCCTTTAGCCATAAATTTAATATTAATTAGACCACTTTATATTTTGGCTAATTTTATATTGGCCTTAACACATTTAAATAATATATATATGACCTAAATTTACCAATAATCTCTCACTGGTCACATATGTATTCTTACAAATGTGTCAAACTTTACGAGCTCAAAATGTTGCCAATATATACCTTGAGCATATCCAAATACTCTCGTCCATCACTTATATCAGTACATAGAACCAAAGGAGTTTTCGTTATATCAATCATAACCAAACCCATTAATAATTACTAATATTGACACAACCAAATGACATATACTCATCATGAAATGTGTAGCATGAAAATTACATGAAGGTGGTCTACACATGTCAAATTCCAATTGGTCCTACTTTACCTCAATGAGATCATGCAGTAACCTTATTATACAAAGTGTATTACTAGAACATAAACTTTATATTTAATTAGAAATATCCAAATATCCAAATACAAAAATATGCATACATAATACCAAAATGTAAAACATCAAATACATAAATAACAAACTTCCACTAAACAAAAGATTCCTCAAACTGTAAAACACCCATGTCAGTGATGTGCCCATGAAAGACCTTGGGTGGAAGACCCTTCGTAAGAGGGTTTGCAATCATGAAGTTTTTCCCAAAGTGTTCTATAGAAATTTGTCTAATTTGTAACCTTTCTTTAACTACTAGGAACTTGATGTCAATGTGTTTTGACTTGGTTAAACTCCTATTGTTGTTGGAATATAGAACATATGATTTGTTGTCACAATATAACTTAAGTGGTCTTTCAATTCCTTCCATAATTTGCAGCCCAATGACAAAGTTCCTTAGCCAAATCCCATGACCAGATGCCTCATAGCCACAAATTTTGCTGCCATGGTGGATGAGGTAGTAAGAGTTTCCTTGGTATTACGCCAAGAAACTGCACCACCAACCAACAGATAATTGTTGCCAGAAGTGGATCTTAAGCTATCTTGGCATCCAGCAAAATTTGAATCAGAATACCTAGTGATCTCCAACTTGTATGACCTCTTGTATGTGAGCATATAATTCTTTGTTCTCTTTAAATACCTCATAACCTTTTTGGCTGTTGTCTAATGATCCATTCATGAATTGCTTAAATATCTACTTAACATCCCAACTATGTATGCTATGTTTGGATGCGTATACACTTGGGCATACATCAGACTCCCTACAGCTAATGTATAGGGAATCTTTTACATTTCCTGAATTTATAAGTTTCCCTTTGGGCATTGGTTGAGACTAAATTTGTCTCCCTTAACAACTGGAGTATCCCCCGATTTACATTCCTGCATGTCAAACCTTTTAAGTACCTTTTTGATATAGCTTCTTTGTGATAATCCTAGAATACCCCAAGATCGATCTCGATGTATCTGAATTCCTAAAACAAAAGAGGTGTCATAAAGATCTTTCATTTCAAAGTCTCTTGATAGAAATTTCTAGGTTTCATGTAATATGCCTATATCATAAGTGGCAAGCAGTATGTCATCAACATATAAGACCAAGAAAATGTACTTGCTCCCATTAAATTTATGATACACACAATGATCAACAAGATTCATCTTAAAACCAAATGAGAAAATTACTTGATGAAATTTGTAGTACTACTGACGAAATGCCTGTTTCAGCCCATAAATGGATTTTGTCAGTTTGGAGACCATATCCTTTGAGTCTCTCGACATAAAGTTTTTTGCTTGCACCATATAGATTGTTTCGTCAATGTTGTCATTGAGAAACGCTGTCTTGACATCCATTTGATAGAACTCCAAATTATAATGGGCAACAAGAGCCATGATTGTCCTAAAAGAGTCTTTTGATGAAACTTGAGAGAAAGTCTCTTTAAAGTCAATCCCTTCCTTTTAGATATAGCCCTTAGTCATAAGACATGCCTTATATCTTTCCACATTACTTATAGAAACCCTCTTAGTCTTAAATATCCATTTGCAACCAATAGATTTCACACCTTCTGGTAATGGGACAAGTTCCTAAACTTTGTTGTCTTACATGGACTTATACTCTTGCTTCATTGCTTCAATCCATTTTTGAGTTAGAACCTCACATGGCTTAACAAAAGTTGATTAGGTCATCTTCCATCGCACCATTATTTTTCTCATGTTCTTGGAGAAATACCACATAATCACCAGAAATAACACCTTTCCTTTCTCTAGTGGATCACCGCAAAGGTATTGGTTTATAAAGCATAGGTTCTCAAGGATCTTGAGTTTGTTCTTTATGAACAACCAAATTATCTTGAGTAAGAGAGTCAACAACAGTGTCTTGAAGATGTGCTGAATTTGCTTTATCAATAGCAACTATATGAATCAATTCTGTAATTGTTACTGATTTTTCCTCCAAGACAAAGTCTCTAACCTTATTCTTGCCCCCAAACTCAATATCCTCAAAGAATATGGCAGTTCCCGTCTTAAAAATTGTCTTTATTGCAAGATCATAAAATTTATAGCCCATGGATCTCTGAGAGTAACCAATAAAGTGTTGGTGTATGCACTATGAGCTTTTATGCTTTTTCATTTGTATCATTTTTCTACTTATCAATAGAATAAATATTTCAGTTTAAAATTGTTTTAAAACATATTTATCCTTGGAGTAATAGGTCATATAAAAATTATTCCTAAAATGTCCCTAGTCAAGTATTTACATGGGGACATGTAAATACACTGAGACTAGTGTGTGAGTGTACTGATGACCTGATCTCACAGATCATAGATATAGATGATATCGAGTCTTCACACAGGTACACATTAAGAGTAATGATATACTGGACAGACCCACCATGAGAACGTTGCATGGATCGTTACATGATTGTCATAAACGATTCTCAATGTGATAATGGTATATGTAGTCCTTCGACCTGAAGTCACTACGATTCCTACATGAGGAGTTTATTGTTTTAATACAATTAAACGTCTTCTGCAACAAAAGGACTATAAAGGTTGTGATTAGGCAATGAACAAATTATGCAGAGGGATGTGAGTGATGTAGATGGGATTTGTCTCTCCTATGTGACAGGAGTGATATCCATAGGCCACTTGATGGAGTAAGACTAAGAAAACGCATAGCCATGCTAGAAAGAATAAATATTAGATATTTATTCGAATCCAGTCTACTCCGGTATCAAGTAAAATAAATTGGGCCGTACAAGGATGACGCGACCATGCCTTGGGCCCAATTAGGATATCGTGACAAAAGGAATAAACATATTAAATAATTGTCACTTATAGGTTATATTGATAATATTCGGACATAATGATGCATTGCTAGATGCCGCTCTTATTTTATATTAATAATAAAATAGTTTATTATTAATATGACCGGGTATTTTACCTATAGGGTCACACACATAGAGTAAGCCCATCAGAAAATGTTGTCTTATTTTAGTTGGACTAAAATAAAGCTATTGGGCCTAACTCATTTGGAATGAGTAAGGAGCCCACTTTTAGAGAGAACAAATTAGGTCAAACCTAAGCCTATAAATAGAGCATAAGATGCTCATAGGCCGTTTACTCAAGTGAGACACAAATTCGTAAAAGTTACAAGAGCTACACGCCGTCAAACTAGCAGTTGGCAAGTGTTGCGATTCTGGTGGGAGTGCTCGTGTGGACTCCTAAAGGACGAGGCTACGACTGCTTCGGAGTTCTTCAAGAGGTAATCCAAAATGAATTTCGAAATTGTTTTTGTGCTTTGAAACACGGAACCTTGCAAATCCTATGGAATCCCTTTTATTTTTCCGCTGCTCATGCTTAGGGATTCCCTAACATAAAGTAGTTGCTCACGGTTCGGGAGTCCAATTTTCTTTCATTTAGCTTATAAGGCCTTGCCTCAGCTGGACATCCCCATACATGAAAATGTTCCAGACTAGGCTTTCGCCCAATCCAAAGCTCATAAGGTGTTTTAGCAGTTGCTTTAGTTAGTACTCTATTCAGAATGTAAGCTGTAGTCTTTAATTCTTCTCCCTAGAGTGACTCTGGTAAGGTAGAATGACATATCATGCTCCTTACCATGTCCTTAAAAAGTTTGGTTTCGTCTTTCAACCACATTATTCATGTAGGGTGATCTCGGCATTGTGTACTGTGGGACAATTCCATATTCCTCTAGGTACTTGGCAAAAGGTCTTGGACGTTGTTCATCTGAACCATCATATCTACCATAGTATTCACCACCACGGTCAAATCTGACACGCTTAATCCTTTTGGTGAGCTAATTCTTTACTTCAACCTTAAATGATTTGAACACATCCAAAGATTGTGACTTTTCATGTATAAGAAATAAATACGTATATCTCGAGTCATCATCTATGAATGATATAAAATATTGTTGACCATTCTAAGAAGGTGTAGGAAATGGCCCACAAACATCTGTATGTATTAATTCTAAGATGTTTGTAGCTCTATACGCATCTAATTTCTTTGATTTAGTCTATTTTCCTTTAATGCATTCAACACAAATGTCAAAATTTATGAAGTTAATGGAATCTAAGATCCTATTTGACACAAGTCGTTCAATTCTATTTTTAGAAATATGACCTAATCACTTGTGTCATAATGCACCTGAGATGGTGTTGATAATTTTACATTTAGTACCATGTGATTCCACATTTAAGGATTCACCATAGGTAGATACAGTGTCAAGAAAATATAGATTATTATAAGCTGAAAGTGAACTAGTTCCAATAATATTTGAATCAAAAAACAAACTGAATGCATTGTTTCCAAATGAACATAAATAACCTGACTTGTCTAAATAAGAAACTAAAACCAAATTCCATCTAAATGGTGGTACAAAAATCCAGAAGATAATAATAATTTAAAATGATCTATAGCTTCCACTTCTACCGATTTGTCATCGTCAACATATATGCATCTTTCAACATCAATTGGCTTTTGGTAGCTCAAGCAAACTTGCAATGAAACACTGATGTTAGTAGTGGCACCAGAGTCTAACCACCAAGTGTTTCTAGGTACTAAAGTTAAATAGACCTCAGAGCATACCAGAGTAAGAAATATACCTTTTCTTGCACGCCAAGCGTGATATTTGGCATATTTCTTCTTTACATGGCCATGCATGTTGCAAAAGAAACACTTGTCACCCTGATTTTGTTTCTTTTGAGTTTGACCCTTATTAGCTTCATTCTTGGGTTCCTCAGTTCTTTTTCTTTCGCCCTTGTCTTTAGAGGTACTTACAAAATGAGCAATCTCTATCTTTTCTTGCTTTAGTCTTTCCTCTTCTTACACACAGTATGAAATAAGCTCATTAAGAAATCAACACTAAATGTATAAGCAAGTCTTCTGATAGTTCAAGCTTTAGTGCCCTAAGTTTTGAAGCAATATTAGACGTGCCCATAACGTATTCGCTAACATTTCCTTTGCCTTGATACTTCATGGAAATCAAGTTTTGAAAAAGAGTACTTGTTTTGGACTTATCGTTTTTTGCAAAGCGCTTTTCAATTTCAGCAATGAAAGTTTTGGCACTTGTAATCTTATCATAAATAGTACCCCTAAAGACCTCAGGAATGTTGCGCTTAATGATCATAAGACTTATGCGATTTGAGCGATCCCATTTCTCATAATCTATCCTTTATTTAGAGATACTAGAGTCCGTAGGAGAAGGAGGTTGCTCAATCCTTAATGAAAGATCCAGATCCATGCAACCAAGAATAATTTCTATATTTTCTTTACAGTCCTTAAAACTTGTTCCATTTAGAATTGGAACCGAATTCAGATTAGCAAATATTGAAGCAATAATAGCTGAAAAGAACAAGACGAATAATACAATTATGCTCACAACAACAAAAAATCAATCATTAATATGTTCAAACAATGGCATAACCTATCTCAAGATAACTAGTGCACCATCAATATCAAGTCTTTGGAAATTAATATTAATTACTAATGATATCCTTATTGTAACAATCAAACATTGACAATAAAACATGTTACATAATAAACCCTTCTTTAGATTGATTTATCATATACATGCTAAACTTGATAATTCGGCCAAGTGTCAATCTTCCTTGGGGCCAATTAATACTCGCATGGATAAACATACACACAGACATTTAAACATTTTGTATGAACTATGTACATAAAAAAGGTCACTTTGGTGATTTATTGATTCAATTAATTCATTTAAAATGCTAAACCGTTGTGCATAAAATATACAAACAATAACCAAAATTTGAACATCAATTTCTAAATCTGAATTTGCCATAATAATAACAATAATGAAATAAAAAATAGTATTTCCCAAAACAGTGAATGGTAATATAATCATGTGAATTATGACAATATAAGCAATGACATAATGAAATATAAGGTATATTTAATGGCACAATGAAGCATTAATCTCCGTTTACTTAATTTGTATTTTATATACAACATTACTCGTAAATTTAACATTAATATATATATATATATTAATGCTATGAATGCACAGTGAATTAAGAATGAATGAAAATAACACACAAAAACCAAGGAACTCTAATAAGCAATGATGGAAAAGATACATCTGTATATGTCTGTGCGTAATTCATTTATGTTCTAATTTTAATGGAAGCTGTGCAATTTGAACATTCGAAGTTTGTTTAAAAATAATCTTATGTTGTAAATGGGTACTCACAGATTAATTCAAAAGAAATAAATCCTAATTTTGAACCCTAATTTCAAAATTCCCAAAATTAACCATAAATCAAGTATGAGATTATGCCAGTTGTTGGGAGACTTTCTAACAAAAAGCATTATGCCTAACCACATGCTTCTACCCATAGAGAATTTAGATTGAACATTGTCCTAAATAGTCCTTTTAAACTCATACCCTATTTATGATATGAAACAGAATGCGGAAGCGTACCTGAATTTGCCATTGGGATGATGAAGGTGATGAGAGTAACCGTGGGTATGTGATCTTCTAGATGTAGAGAGTCTTATGTTTTCTTCGTCAGTTTTCTCCTCTGAGAGGATAATGAGAAACCTGAAACTGAGTGTGTAACCTCTTCTCTACAAATGAGGACCATAACCTCCTTTATAACTTCTGTCAGTTACATCCTAAATGCAATATTTCTAATTTGGCCCCTCATCAAATCAGAGTATTACCTATGGTATCTAAACAATAATGTTTTATGATAATTATGCCCTTAGCCATAAATTTAATATTAATTAGACCACTTTATATTTTGGCTGTATATTGACCTTAACACATTTAAATAATATATATGTGACACAAAATTACTAACATGAAAATGTTTGAATTATAATTTCTGGATATTTCCTTATTATAATTTCCATATTCATAGTAAAATTAAATTAACATTGTTATTAATAATCAATCATTTTATAAAATTTTAGGGAGTGATGGTTAATATGTTAACGCTTAGGAATTTTAGGCTTTCTTAAAAATAAAAATTATATATAACTGGTGTTACCAAGTAACCTCAATACTCAGGAGGAAGGTGAATTGAGTATAAAAACATTTCGTAAGGATGCTCTTTGAAAACATATTTCTTAGTTCAATTTTAAAAGCTTATAGATGAAGAGATAATAAACTAACAGGTGTTAGATAGATAAAGATTAAGAATCTTAGAAACAAGATAACAATTATAAGCACGATATAATGATGGCAAAATAAAAAGATAGGAAGAAGAATGTACAAACATATATATTAGTTCCACCACCTTGGTCGTGATGTAGATCTACTCCCAAAGCAAATTACTTAAGATTTTATTGATGAATGATTTAAGTTACAAGTAAAACAATTACAATTTCTTAATGTTCCACACCAAAATACAAATTGGTCCACTTACATGGGTTTATTTTTTATTTTGTAAAAAATTAGAAAAATCTGTTTGGGTTATGCTAAATTTTTTTACTATACATGTTAACTTTATTTTTAATTTTTCTTTTTTTCTCTTCCTTATCTCTTTTTTCTTATTTCTTTATATATGTGTTTTTATTCATGCTTTCTCTTTCTTTCTTCTTTCTCCCTCTTTCATCTTCATTCTCTCATTTGGGGTTCATTATGGGTGATTATCAAATAAAGTGAATGATTTAGGAAGGTAGGTTGTGTGTTGGATTTTTTTTGTTATTTTTCTTTTGTTTGACTTTCTTATTCAATTTTTCATTTTAATCTTTGATTTTGGTTTGCCTTGGGAGAATGATGAACTAGGGGGAGAATGAATGAAGATGCAAACTTCGAAGGTATCATGTTATGGGTTTTTTGTTTTCTTATGCTATTCCATTTTGGTTTCCTATCTTTTGCAATCTTGGAAAAGGTATTTTGCTTCTAATAATTTTTGTACGAGCTTGCATTGAGTGTGGATTGTTTGGTTAATAATTTCTTTTGTTTTACTTTTTTATTAGATTTTGGGTTCTAATCTTGCATAAAGGAGTAAGATGAAAAATCACATTACTGAACAAATATGGTTAGGAGGGTACATATTAGACAAAGAAAGAGGAATGCAAAAGGTAGAAAAATGTGTTTATAAGTTGTAAGAAAATTTTTAATTTAAAATTTGAAATAGTTTTATGATAGAAAAATTAATTTTATTAATTAGTACTTCATGTAAAATATCTTAAATTGACTATATAATTTTATTATTTAGACGTAAAATATCCTGCTTTATCCGAAATAAAAAAGACATATATACAATCAAATCCATTCAAATCCCTTCAAATAAAAAAAACATATTAACATTATTTGGTAAGTAATAAAAGTAATTTAAAAAATAGAAAGAGATAGAAAAAGGAAATGCTTACATGTGTCAAATTTAAATGTAGTGAAATTTTATAAAATTCTCTTATTATTACATATATACATAGATATTTTTAATTTCTAGAAAATATTTATAAAATAATCATACAAAAACATAGTAAGTTATGATTCATTATTTAAATTCTTTAAGACAAAAAAGAAGATCTATATATCAAACACCCCTTAAATATTAAAAAAAATTAACAAAATTTAATTTATATTATATATAAATGATTTTAATTTTCAAAAAATATTTATTAAAAACAAAAAAATTAAGATTCATTACTTAAAATTTTTTGGAACAAAAAGAAGATTTATATATCAAACACCTGGGTGTTAAAAAAATTAACTATATTTATTTACATTGCTATTATTAATTATTAATAGTAATCATAGGCAACATCATCGTATCAATAGTGAATAGAGAAAAAACAATGGTGCTAAGGAAAAACGGTAAACATGAAACTGTGCGTTTTGATGTGTTATCGTGATATAAAATAACACATGTTTTGGTGGGTGGCGTAATATTGGGAAAATGGACGTTATAGGGGGTGGGTATTGGGGGTTGTGGAGGTGGAATCCCTTACCGCAGTCTCGACGGCGTCGTCCTTTTCGCTCCAAATCGGGTTCTGCGGGTCCCACCGGCGGAGGTTACCGGTTTCCGTTGAAGCAGGCGGTGACTGCCGCCTCCCTCGCCCTCACCGGAGACACAATCGCTCAGCTCACAAACCGTTGGAAGAAAGCAAAGGAGGCTGGTGAGGTCAGTGGAAAGCATAGCGTTCTGTACCTAGGCTGGCATTTTCACGTTATCAGTTCCAACAAAAAAGAAGAAAATAAGATAGAAATGAAAAGAAACCAAAAAAAAAACTTTTAGTTGGGAGTTTAAACTAATATTTTGTGTTGTTTCTTTGGATTTGAAAAGAATTCTTACATGTCGAGAGCCCAAAGGTTGTTTGGTTTCAGAAATAGTTTTTTTTTAATTACAAAACTGTGATGTTATATGTATTCTATTTCTAAAAGTTTATACACAGGAAACTAAACTGAAAAAAACTTTTTTTATGTTTTAACTAGAACTTTTGAAATAAAAACATAAAATGTTTTCAATATCTGTAAGGTAATCACGAGATAGGAGAGTGCGAGAGAGAGCTTGATGAAGATTGAGTAAATAATATTATTGAATATTGATGTATTATGAAAAGCAACATAGATGGGTCTATTTATAGATAGGACCCAAACAGACTTATATAAGCTAGACTGATACACAGAAACCCATACTTAACACCCAGACTTAAGTAGAGAGACAGACTCATGGCCTAATTAGGTCTGTTCCCTAACAACCCCCTTAAACTTAATGTGGAAGATGAACATACATTAAGTTTGTGTCTAAGTTCTAGATATACAGCAGAGGGAGGAGACTTGGTGAGCAGGTCTTCCACCTGAAATCTTGAGAGTAAATGATGGATTGATATTTCTCTTTTTGTCACTTTCTCTCTTACAAACCAAAGATCTAGCTCAAAGTGTTTAGTTTTAGAGTGGTAAGCAAGATTGGCTGACAACATAATGGCACCCTGATTATCACACCAAATCAAAGGAGGTTTAGTGGTGAGCAATTGAAGTTCTGAGAGTAGAGCTTTCAGGTATTGAATTTCTGTGACAACTGCGAAATTCAGATTCTCGTTCTGGGTCTATTGACAACGGTTTTTGAAATGTAAGCCAAAATGTAAAGTGCCTTTGAGATACCTGAGAAGTGTTTTCACAGCTTTCCAGTGGGTTTTGAGAGGGTTGTGCATGAACTGACAGAGCTTATTTATTGTGAAAGCTATGTCTGGTGATTGTTGCATATTGAAGGGAACCAACTGCAGATCTGTATAAGATGGGTCTGCTGTAGAGTCTATTCCATCATGAATCAATTTTGAGGAGGGAGCCATTGGAGTTTTAATAGGTTTAGCATCCCGCATATTAAACTTTGATAGGAGTTTAGTAACGTATGCTGCTTGATGAAGGTGAACACTACCCGATTTGTCTCTGTCAACCTGCACACCTAGAAGTGATGTAGAGTTCCTAAGTCCTTGAGCGAGAATTTGGAGGAAAGTTGTTTGATCAAGTTGGTGATCGCGGATCGAGAGTTGCTTGTTATGATTATATCATCTACATACACAAGGATGTAGATGGTGAGAGAAGGGGTATGAAACACAAAGAGGGAGTGATCACTTTTGGTGGGACTAAAGCCAAGAGAGGATAAGGCTGTGGCTAGTTTATGAAACCATGCTCGAGGTGATTGCTTGAGGCCATATCTTTTAAGTTTGCAGACCAAATTGGATGGTCCTTGATGGAAGCCAGGAGGTTGCTTCATGTAGATTTCCTCTTGTAAGTCTCCATTAAGAAAAGCATTGTCAATGTCTATTTGATGGATGGTTCAGCTTTTGGTGATGGCTGTTGCAAGAACCACTCTGATGGTAACATGTTTAACAATGGGGCTAAATGTTTCATTGTAGTCAAGGCCAACCTGTTTAGAGAACCCTCCAGCCACCAATCTGGCTTTGTGCCTGAGAATAGTGCCATCTGCCTTGAATTTGTTTCTGAATAACCATTTGCAACTGACAGCTTTTCTATCTTGTGGTAATGGAACTAGATCCTAAGTGTGATTGTAGAGTAGAGCTTGATATTCTTCTTGCATAGCCAAGTGCCATTCGGGTATATTCATGGCCTCTGTATAGTCAGTAGGTTGTGTGCTACTGATAAAGGCTTTGGGTTTGGAATAGCTTTGGCTCTTGTGATTATAGGACAAGAGTTGTTTGGTTGAGGAGTAGGTAGAGGATCTTCTGTAGGTTGGACATGCTGACAGGTTGAGGAGGAGTTATGTGTGGTGCAGGTGGATTGGATGAAGGCAGGGAATGGGACAAATTAGGTATACTTGAGGGTATGGTAGCTGAAGGAGCTACTGCTTGTTCAGTTGATGGCAGGAAGTGTGGATTAGTGTGAAGGGGGTAATTGACTTCATCAAATTAAACATGTCTAACAATATAGAGTCTCCCAGTGGATGAGAGATATTTGTATCCTTTATGAGGAGTTGAATACCCTAAGAAGATGCATGGTTGGGATTTGGGTTGGAGTTTGTGTCTATTATATGGTCTCAGGTGTGGATAACAAAGGCATCCAAAGGGTTTCAAGAGGCTATAGTCTGGAGGCTTGTGAAAGAGTATTTCAAATGGTGATTTATGGTTTATGTTTGGGGATGGGAGTGTGTTAATGACAAAGTTGGTAGTGGTGAAAGCTTCTGGCCAATACTCTGTAAGGAGATGTGAATTGGACAGTAAAGTGAAGTCACTTTCTGAAATGTGCCTGTGTTTCCTTTCAGCTGCTTCGTTCTGCTCATGAGTGTAGGGACAGTTGAGTCCATGAATTATGCCATTTGCTGCTTGATAGGTTTTGAAAGCCAAGTACTCCTTCCCTGAGTCTGTTTATATGGCCTGTATTTTCCTGTTAAATTGTTGTTCAACCATGGTTTTGAGTTGGATGAATGTAGAAAGAGCTTCAGACATGTTATGCAATAAGTATAACCAAGTGAATTTGGAGTGGGCATCTAAGAACAAAATGTAGTATCTAAAACCTTCCTTAGATGGTGATGGAGATGGTCCCCATATATCAGAATATATCAATTGTAGAGGGTGATCATAATGAGTTTTGGATAAGGAAAATGGCATATCATGGGACTTTCCTATCTTGCATGAACTACAAATAGAGTGTTTATTGGTGTTTGGTACAAAAATATTACAATGTTTCAGAACTTGAGATACAATCCTATTTGAGGCATGTGCTAATCTATTGTGCCAAAGATTGAAAATTTTATTTGAAACATTTGTATGATTTACAGTTGTTTGATATGTACAGGGGGAGATTGTATAAGCAAATTTTCAAACACATAAAGACCATCTTTAAGTCTGCCTTGTAGAAGCACCTTCTTGGTTACTTGACATTTTACAAGACACGTGTTAGGATGAAATTCAATGTATACACCATTGTCCTTAACGAATTGAGAAACACTGATTAGGTTCTTAGAAATATATGAAACATGTAATTTGTTTTGGAGAGAAAAGATATCATCAGTGTTATGTGTGTAACATGAAGAAGTGCCTGAATGCAATATTTGTAAGGTATTATCAATTGCAACGTGAACTCTGTCTGTACTAGTATAATTATAATCTGATCTAACCATCAAGTTATTGAGGTTATTGGTGATGTGATTTGTGGCCCTTGTATCTGGTACCATGAGTCATCATGTTGTTGAGCATTGTTTGAAGAGGAGAGCATAGCTGATATGGGCGATTCTTGGGAGAAATATGAATTGGTGGAACCCTAAAGGTTGGGCTCAGCAACTTGCTCATCATATCTATACCAACAATGGTATGCTATATGCCCAAATTTACCACAAACCTGACATTGAGTCCCAGGTCCTCGACTTGTAGGATTTTGATGTTGATTGAATTTGCCTCCTCTAGCTCTACCACAATTTGTTGCGTGGTTTTGGCCATGACCACGTGGATTACCAGAGATAGGTTTCTTGCTGGAGGTTTGAGCAAGATTCGCTTGAGGAGTGGTTATTTCCTGCTGTTTATGTTGTTTCAAGCGTTCTTCTTGGTGCATAAGGAGAGCTTCAATTTGGGCAATCGTATAGGGCTCCTCTCTGGTTATTCAGGAAGTGACGAATCTGTCGTATTCTTCTGGTAATCCATCGAAGATGACATCTATGTGTTCTTCGTTGAAAGATTAGAGCCAATGGCAGCAAGGGTTTCCACTATCTGCTTGACTTGAACCAGGTATTCTCTGATGGAGCCTGTTTTCTTGACATTTCATAGCTAAATCTTGAGTTGCTTGATTCTTGTCTTCGTCTGTGAGGCAAAATAGGTTTTCAGGACATGCCAGATTTCATAGGATCAGACACAGCCAACCATGCGAATCTTGAAATTGGAATCTATTGATTCAAGGAGCCAAGATTTGAGGAGGTTATCAAACCGCCCCTTAGGTTGTGTTTGGACAAGAAGTTTTGGAGATTGTTAAACTAATAGTGACTGAACATTATATAAAAAATGAAGTATGAAAGTAATTGTAAGTGGTAATTTAAGATGGGTTAAATTAAAATAAGAAATTTTAAAATTCTCTTTTAAAAGTTGCTATTTGAAAATCCTTATATTTGCACTAAAAACTATCAAGTTAGAAGGCTGGTTCATGGTTGAAATGTGTTTCTTTTTGTTGATTGATTTCCGCACACACAATTACATACCACTCTCTGTGTTGTTGCTGACTTCCTGTTTGGTAATGGATTCTTGGATGTTTTGAGTAAATATGTATTGTATGATTTGGTTTCATCTGTACTAATTGGTTTATGAAGGGTTCAATTTCAAAAAGATGAGCTTAATAGAAAATAGAGAACGATTGTTGTGTATTGAATTTGTCATGTCGGGATGGTGGATGAGAGCTGCTATGTTAATTCCTTCCGATAATGCGTAGATATATTTAGGATTTGTTATGAAGTTAATAATTAATAATGTTAACCAAAAAGGTTTCCTTTAGGATGAATTTTGGAGCAACCTTTCAGACCATGATTGGCTACGTGCTTTGCGAATGACTTCTTATGGATTCCTTTTGTATGGCCCTGGTTCTTATGCTTGGTACCAGTGTCTTGATCACTTTCTCCCCAAACCAACGGTTCAGAACATAATACTAAAGGTATTATGCTTTGTTTGTGGTTATATCTGATTTACAGAAGTTGCAGTTAAGGATAGTGATACCTTCCAATTTCTTTCTTCTCTTTGTGCATTCAACAGGTTTTATTGAACCAGATTGTGTTAGGTCCATGTGTCATAGCTGTGGTCTTTGCATGGAATAATTTATGGCAACAGAAGCTCTCTGAGCTTCCAGAAAAATACAGAAGTGATGCTCTTCCAACATTACTTTATGGTACAAACCTTTTTGACTGATAGATGTTCATCATAACTTATTGATGCATAGATCATGTGTCAATGCCAACCTTTCTCTGTAATTTGTCTGTGCAGGATTTAGATTCTGGATCCCTGTCAGCGTATTAAATTTCTGGTGTGCACCGTCATATCCTATAATTTAATTTTTACTGATGTTTATCAAATTTCCCTCTTTTATCAAGTTGAGTAAGTGTGTCTTTGGAAATCCTAATAACAATTCAAAAACAAAAAAATTTCTCTTGCCCAGTTGCCCAAAAGAAAATGCTCTTTAATTAACAAGAGAAAGGCATTTCCATCTATTTAGAACCAAAAAAATTTAAACTTGAGCAATTTGAAGTTTTGAACAAAATCAGTTTTTTTAGATACCTTTTTCTTATAAGTGAATTACTTATCAAATATCGCTATCAATGTTGGGAGAAGATGGAAGCTTGATACTGCTTTTACACTATCATTTTGCTACTTAATCCCGACTATTACAGATATGCCCCGATATTCCAAATGCCTTAATAGAAACTGGTGTATTCATGTTGAATTTATGTAACATGATGAATAATGGTGACAAATAAGTAATGCCATATCCGGATTTGCAAAATGTTTCCATATTGTGCATATGAAGACTCTTCTCAATCCTATTACATTATTGAATACCAATAGTGAAAAAAGCTACACCAGATAGCTAGTTCAAATGGAAAATTAGCAAACTTATTATGTGTCAAGTCTTTCAACTAAAAAAAGAAAAGGATGACCACTGAACCAATGGTGAACAACTAGCTTGAACTGATTGTTTTTGTTTTTCTTTTTAAACCAAACCAAAAGGACATTCTTACAAAAATGATAGCTAAGTGCCAATGATAAGATTCCTTTTCCTTACAAAAATGGTGGGCATTTGAGAACTTGGGCCAGCAGGTCTAGTAACAGCCAAGCTATATTTTTGAAATATATATTTTGTTAAAAATATATTTAATTATAATTTATTTATTGATACAACCATGATTAAATCATAGTTAGACCAATGAGCGACGAATCAAAATCTTCACCTATTTATTGATCGCATATATTTTTGAAGCTCTAGTTAACATTGATAATCTACTCTTATCCACGACTAGTTTTTAGTACTATTAACTATTAAGGCTAGTTTTTCTTTCTCAATAGAATTTAAGATAAATGTTAGAATCCAATTGCAAGGTACTAGACTTGAATTCCACATTGAAGTATGAGATTCTAGTGTGAGGTTTGTAAGGGCCTTGGGTTCTCCGAATACAATGGCTAGCTTTTGTGACATTGTTCTCCCAAGGTTCTTATCAATCAATGACATGGTAGTTCATTTTTTAGGCTTTAATGTTGGTCATATCATGTCTGTTGGATATGCTATTTTGCTCCTTTATCTTAATTCTAACCCAGTTAGGAAACACAGGGTCTTTCAATTTTTATGTTGAAACAATTTGACAGCTTAGGTCTGACATACCTGCTGTCTTGCTTTCTTAATGCTTGTGTAGGAGTGCTCCAATCCATGGTGCAAAATTCTTGTTTTTATAAAATATAAATAACAGATAATACTCCACTTCTGAAATCCCTCAATAAGGATGCTTTTCTAAGGGGACTTGTGACCATGTAAGGTATAAGTGTATAACTGTTATGGAGATTTTACTAATTTCGAACATACTTGTTTTAACTTTCAAATCTCTCAAGAATAATATAGTTATTTGAGGTTTGTATTGTTTAGAACCTGAGTCTTACATTCTCTGGCTTTTCTATGGTGTGTGTATAGGGTGGTGCCTCTTCAAGCCCGAGTGGCTTTCATGTCAATGGGCTCAATATTTTGGAATTTCTTCCTGTCATCAACATTGAGCAAGTAAAATGCATGGCTTACCAACAATTAGCATTCTTTGCAATTTTATCCCGAGGTATACACATTTATTTTTCACTTTTATAACTTGGGTGGTTATAACTTGTAACATCCACCTTGTTTTTATAGATTAATAAGTCTAATAGTTTGGGCAAGGAAAGTTGGGGAGGATGAGTTGTGGCTTGGAAGCTACCATTTATGTGTCATGCAGAAGATTTCGCCTACTAATTGGCTTGTGATATCAAAGAACGGCTACATTTTCCTTCATTGCCAACAATTATAAAATTGAGCTTTCTTTCATATGAACAAACTAATAGTGTAATAGTGTAAGTGTTAACTTTCAAGAATAAATAATGTTTGGGGAAATTTGTATGTTATTTTGGATAATTGTTGAATCTGATTATTATAAGAATAGAATAATATGCACTGAGGCGGTTTTTATTTGTCACTCTTGGTCTTGGAGTGTTCTTTAGGGTAACATAAAGAAACCTTATGCTGAATCTGATTATTAGAATGCTTGGTGGAACCTTAAGTCTGTCTCGTTTGAAAGAGGGGATAATATTTTTTGGGTTCTTTCTCTCTCTTGTTTGTGAACTTCTTTTGAATTAAAGAAATAGAAAACAACGTGTGCATATTCAGGTAATAAATAAACAGTAAATTTAAGATTTTTTTTGGGTGATATAACATAAGAAAAAAAGAGGCAAAATCAGATTGAAAAAAAGGAAGAAAAATGAGAGAATATTAAAAGATTAAATTGTAAATTATCTCCTTTAAGATAAAACTTCTGGTAAATTATTATTTTAAGGCATGTTTGGGAGTTAGATTTTAGAGAGGAAGAAAAGGGAGTAATTTAACTAGAAACACCTCTCTGCCTTACCTAAGCTAACTTATGCAGATTAGGTAAATTGTCATCGTGGCATCACCTAAGCCAATTATCTCAAGGCAAGTATAAAAGGGTCTCTACCTGGTCTTTCTTTCATGCCTTTGGCCATTATGGCCAATCTATTCCTAAGTGTGAGACACCAACATTCTGATTATGTTTATCCTTCAAACACGTAATTGTGCAGATTCAAACCTCTCAGATTGATGGGTTACATGGTTGTCAAAATTCAATACAAGGTCTTTCATTGAAAAACTATAGCACCAGATAAAACTTTCAAGAGTAATATGGTTGATTCACACCTCATTTCTCGTATTTTAACCTGACTTATGTCAAATTTCCCTACAGATTCATTTCAACAGCTTTCAACATTTAATACACCCCCATCTCAATACCTACCTCAAGAGGATTTTTAATATAAGCTCTCAAGCCTGACCATAAACTCAACTTGGATCAGTATACCTTATGTCAAGTCATAAGCACCACTCTCCAAGAACACTTAATGTAATTCGGTCGTATCAGTACAGCCTTTAATTTTTCTAATTCAATAAAACAGTAGCCAAGTTCATGCATGTTATATAACACTTCAACCCTAAATTTGTTGAAATCACAAAGAACTCAAGTTTAGAATGCGGTCCTACCAGCATCAAATCTAGTAGTATACAGGTTTCATTTTGTATGTTAAGTTCCTAGTTCTGCTGAATTTTTTGTTAATATTTCTAGTTTAACATCACTAGGTCCAGAACAGAAAGCTACTTTAAATTCTGAGAACTAAGCAAGTATTCAATAGTCCATTTTATCAATCCCTGACCAGTTGAAATGTGACCAATTAAAAGTATATGAAATGAGAGTAATTCTTATCATTTGAGCTACCTTTTGGGATAAGTTAGGTTTAATGTACAAATTTAATATTGTATTAAAGCTTATCATATATCTGTTGTTTGCTTTTTTGGGTTGAGTTGAGTCTATTATTTTTTAATATGGTATTAGAGTCTGACCAGTTCGAATAGAGGGCTACATGTAGATATCCATTCTAGCAAACCTTATGCATCAAATATCTTGATTGAGTTTAAAATTAAGTCCACTACCAATGTTTAAGAGAACCTTCAATCAGGTACATGATATCTTGATTTTATATATTGTAGACCAAAAATCTCGAGAATATATTTTAGACATAAGGATTAACAATCTCAAAAAGTATATTTCATAGAGGTAAGAGATCTTATTCAATATATGTGATTTGTGATATTTGAATACTCTTGTAGATATTTAAAAAAAGAATGAACAAATCTCTTTTGAGACATGTGAGAGATATTCTAAATTAGTTTATATTTAGGAGTGAAATATCTTAAAAAGATTTTTTCCAAATCAAAATACTTTCTCAAGATAAAATTTTTTAAAGCTCTTTAGATATTTCAAGAAAGTAGTTCTCGACTTCAAGTTATAAAAGCTTTGTGAGAAAGTTGTGTTCGAGACATATTATAAAAAACCTTTCGAGGAAGCGGTGCTCGAAACAATTTATAGAAGCTTTTAGAAAAAGTAGTGTTGGAGACATAATATAAAAAGTCTTTTGATAAACGGGTGCTAGAAACAAATTATAAAAATCTTATGAGAAAGTGATGCTCGAGACATTTTTGAGAAAGCAATGTTAAATACATACTACCACCACTGTCCTTTAATATAAGAACATCTTAACTAATTTCAGTTTTTAAGAAAAATTGGTTAATGTAGTTAAAGTTATTTAATTTGTTTATAAATTATACTAGATTTTCAAAAATACCCTTTTATTGGTACTCATAAATCTTACTCTCTTTTTACTTAATTAATGTTTATTTCATTAATAATTAACAAGGGTATTTTGGTGAAAAATTAATTAATACTATTAACTTTTTGAAGAGTTTTTATATTAAGGACCAAAGAAGTTTCTCAAAAGGTTTTTATAATAAGGGACAGATGTAGTATTATAAAAGCATTTCGAGAAAGCGATGCTCTAAACAAATTATAAACTTTTTTTTTTTTGGAGAAAGTGGTACTAGAGACATCTTCAAAAAGGAGATGCTTAAGAATATTATAAAAGAAATAAATTATAAAAGCTTCCCGAGAATGTGGTTCTTGAGACAAATTGATGCTCAAGACTATGTTATAGAAAAACCTTTTAAGAAAATGGTTCTCAAGACATATTATAAATAGTTTGTCGAGAGAAGTTGTCCTTGATAAAAATAAAGCCTTTCGAAACAACACTCTTTAAAGACAAATGACTTTAAGGGAGTTTTTGATGTTAGATTTTTCTTATTAATATATTATTATATTAATTTTGTGGATTAATATTATTAAATTATTATTTCTATATTATGTTATTAATTATAATAAATAAATATTTGTAAATATATTTTTTGTATTAAATGAATTTAGCTATTGGGCTTTTTGATGGATGAACCGTGATGGGTTGACCCATTCCATGTGCCTAGTGAGAGGTTTTTCTCTCATATGATTTTGCGGTGATTATTACAGGGTCAGTGACACACTAAATAGTACGTGTTTATTTTTGGGGAATTCATGGATCGCTTATTTTTTGGTACACTTTCAGTCAAATCAATAGTCATATATATATATATATATATATATATATATATACATATATATTTATAAATATATATCATTATAAACTAAATTGTCATAATATGTGTTATAAATATTTTATGAATTGTATGGTGAAGTTATTCATATATGCACATGATTATTTTTTTGCAAATAGTATCAGAGTCTGATTAACAGGTATCATGTATGCTACATATATTTTGTTGGTTCTATATATCATTATAGTCTTCATTTTGCCTATTCCCTTATTCATGATTGGCTTATGTGTTTCTTCTGCATTATTTTTTTTAAAATTGTTATTGCAGATTTTGAATTGTCATTTCCATATTGTGGCCATGTTTTTCGGTAGTGAAAGATTAGCGCAGGAATAATATACTGTGCCCTTAATATATGTATATTAAAGATTGGCGCAGGAATTCTTGGCCATATTCCTTATCCTTTTTCATCACTTACTATATATATATATAAACAGGGTAAGAGTTTATTTCTAATTCAATTTGTAGCAATTGTTCCATTCCAATTTCTTGCATGCTGTTCAATTTCTTCTGTGTTGTTCCTTTTCAATTTCATGGTTATTAAACGTGCCATTATAATTATAATTACTATTATGTAATTTCATTGTCATTAAACATGTTATTATTTGCCATTAAAATATAAATATTTCTTATGTTCAGTTATTTGTCATTATTATGCACAAGAAAGAGGACAACATTTTCAATTATAGTTTATGTTCACTTTTGAGTTTGCAAAGACTAAACTCTAGAGAATTACTCTAGAAAAATTAAGGTTTATTACTTAAAAATGTCACTTAGAATACAAGGGGCTATGAGGCCCTATTTATATAACAGGAAAGAGGCCTTGACTTCGGTCCAATTATTGTCAGTTAATACTGATCACCTAAGATCATAGAGAATCAAGATATTAAAGATACTTTTCCTATGAAAAAAAGGGAACCCTGAGGGAAGAGTTTTATTCTTGTAGTTTTTGTTGTAGTGTACACACATTTTATGGTAATCAATGAAATTAATTAAGTGTATGTATATATGATTATTAGATAATTATGAATATATCTTTTTTTAATTAGCAAAAGAATTATGAATATATCTAATGAAGATTCTATTTGTTTATGTATATATACTATCTTATCAATTGATATTTATATGCAGGAAAGTGAGAAATTTTAGGTTTTTTTCTTCTAAAAATTAGATATTCTTAATGATTGGACTGAAAAGTGCTAAGAGAACCAATCTTTCTTGGTAGTTCACAACATTAAACCGTTATGAAAGATAGGATTCTCTTGGTGTTTATATTTTAAAATAGTTAAGAAATTCTATCTTTGTTAACGATTTTAGATACAAATCACTAAGAAATATGGGTGTTTTCTTAGCGGTTTGAAAATGCTTGAACCATTTAGAATGTCTTTCTTAGTGCCGACTATCTTAGCAATTTATTTTTGGTGAAACTATCTTAACAATTAAAAGTCGTTAAGAAAGGCCTAAAATAACAATTAAGAAAGACAATTTTGTGGTCATGGATCCAACTGTAAGTTTCCTCTGAGTATTGTCATTTAAAGTTAAGTGATTTACAATCTGCAACTCTTTTTATCTCTTTCTCATTTTTTTTCTTTTTTTCTTTTTCATTTGCTTTTTCATTTAAGTTTTTGTCATTTAATTTTTCGCATCCTTTACTTGTCTTCCATCTTCATTCTTTTCATAAACCTTTCTCGAAAACCATACTAAAATGTTTTCATGAAACCTTTTACAAATAACTACTTAGATTTCTTAAAGATTATTACATTTGTAATTTCGTGAAATACTTGAAAAATGTAACTTTGAGAACTTATGAAGAAGTAGTTTCCCTTTATGAAGTGTTTTCACAACACCCATACATACTTTCAAATATGAACAAAAATTAAACATAAACATCATTGGATATTTAAATTGTCATGATTGAAATATAAATGTATAAGATACTTTTAAGTGATTATATTAATAATTAACTTTTAAACTAATGACTATCTGTGTACATATGGCTCATACTTATATTTCTCATTTATCATAAAATGACACATTCATTTCTCCCAATGACAAATATATGTGTTTGAATATTCTTACAATTGTAAATATTCTTACCTTAAAAATCATATTTAGACCAGGGTTAATTAAGAATTGAATAAAATTTTCATGATATTAAGAGTCGTTTTCAGTTGAATTAGAGTTTCTTAATCAGAATTAATCAAGTTATTATATAGTTATATTTTTACAGTCGAACACTAAAATGTTCCATTTATCTTATCTTCAAAATAGTAACACTAAGGAACAAGAGAAGATGCCACATTAGCATTAAGCCAACGTAATCAAATATGAAGTTTTTTTGAAACATTAACCGTTAAAGGTAGCGGTCCCACCTCAGTTGCAGTCCACAACCCCTACATTTGACAAAAAATAAAAGTTCCAAAGTTGAAGCATGTTACTCTAACGGCTACCCAACCAAAAATGTCTTCACCCTCAACAATAAAACACTCTCACCATCACTTCCTTCAACAACAACAAAAATTGATCCACTCTCACAAAATTCTCTTTCATGGATTGTTTCCCTTCTTCTTGTTCCCCTTACCAACACCACCACCGTCACCATCACACCAAGTCTCGCCGAGCACCGCCGGAGCCTCTTCGAGTCCCCCTCGACTTGCTTCCCTCGCCCATTGCCAACCCTTCTTCGCCTTCTCCTCTGTCGCTTCTTCGCTCTCCCTCGTCCGCCAACAGAGACCTTCTCCTTCTCTCCCCTCCTTCCTCGCGCCGCTCCAAGCCCAGGTTCGACGAGGAGCTGCCGGAGCTCGCCGGAGTGAGGCGCCGCTGCAAGAAGCAGACGGCGTCGCCGAGGAACTCGAGGAGGTGGAGGCGGGAAGAGAAGGAGACGGCGGCGGCAACGGTGGATGATGTTGCGAAACAGAGGAGGAGGAGGCACAGTGGGAGACACAAGAAGGATAAACTAAGCTTGGTCCCTTTTCTACCACCACCTTCTTCTTCTCCGAGTATGAGTTAGTTTTATTTTATTGAATAATTGCAACAGAGTTTCTAATTAGTTTTCTTAAGAGTAATGTGTATTCTGGATTTGTTTTGAAGGAAGCATTTTGTTACAAGTTGATTAAAAAGGAGGATTGTTACTTGATGGATAAACTGAACAAAATAATTTTTATGTCTAGTTTTGGTTAAAATAATCTGAAAATAATTTTTACCATTACTTATTACTTATTAATTATATAATATAACTGTAGATGCATATAAATTGCGTTAGATATTACTTTTACAAATTTTAAGTTTTGAGTATTAATGTTAAATTTTTAAAAAAATATTAAGATTCTTAAGGAAAACAAAAGTTAGGTATATTCTTAAGGAGTTAAAGAGATATTTAAGTCTTAGTTTAGAATAATGAGGTTATTATTAATTTTGTTAAAATTAATCTTTAGTTTTTTGAAAATTTCTTTTAAATAGTTGATAAAAATAAGTTGAATCAAGTACGAATTAAACTGCACACGTTATGTGTTTAAGCTCCCGGTTATGTTAGTGAGTATTGTCAGATATCCTTCATAGAGCAAGAAATAAGAGTACACCTCCAAATCTACTCACAATCTCCAAGAATGTAGGGTTTATTTTGGTTTCATTTACTATAGAATTAATTGATGTGTTACTTTGGTGTTCAGAAGCTGAAGAAGTGAATGAAGGTGATCTAGATCATGTTGGGGCATTGATCACTGGGTTGATCATGTGGAAAGATGTAACAAAATCAACCCTTTGGTTTGGTTTTGGATGTCTTTTTCTGTTGTCTTCTTGCTTCACTAAAGGATTCAACTTTAGGTTTGTAGCTTCTCTCTCTTTGTGCTTCTTCTCTTTTTGTTATTGTGGCTGTGTAATTGAAAATTCTGAGTCTTTCTCATGCTGTCATTTCAGCATTTTCTCAGCCATATCACGATTGGCAATTCTCCTATTGGGTGTTTCGTTCTGCTCAAACTCAGTTTGTCAAAGGTTACAATCTTATTTACTATAGTGTTATTATTCATATAAGTTTTAGGCTATAATAGTTTTGGATTTGGATGTACTTAATGAATTTGCATGTGTGTATATGTTCAGAAACCAGATTGAGAAAAGGGGTTACGCCAAGCTGAAAGAAGATGACATTTTACGCCTTGCAAAATTGATTCTTCCTGCTTTGAATTTTGCAATTTCAAAGACTAGAGATCTATTCTCTGGAGAACCCTCCATGACCCTGAAAGTAATATCAGCAATCTAAATCTTGGTCTTAACTATGAGCAAATATTAGTTTTTTGTTGTTGTTGGTTTGCATCATTAGGTTTTTCTTTCCCAAATTTTTTATGGTTATGGTTGCTTGCAGGTTGCTCCTTTCCTTTTGCTAGGAGCGGAGTACGGTCATCTTATTACAATTTGGAGGATCTGTGCCATTGGTGGGGACATCATGAATGAACTCTTTAATGTTTAGCATTTCCATTTTCTTCCCATATATTTTAGTTCTGAATTAAAATGGCTAACACATATCTTTCCAAATTTCAATTTGGAGGCTCTGTGCTAATTATTAGGGACATCATGAATTCTATAATGTTTAACATTATCATTTTTTTTCATTATATTTTATTTCTGAATTCTAATAATGCATATCTTGATAAATTGGTAAATATATGCGCAGGATTTTTTGTCAGCTTCAGTGTACCAAAGATTTATTCTTGTCACTCTGCTCAGATTAACCAGCGAGGTATTATTCCACCCTCTTATTTAACAATTTTAGGTCTATCCACACTTCTTTTATTTACTTGTACTAAGATAAGGTTTTGCTATGCAGTTGAGTGCTTGAAATTGCGATTGTTGGACGCATGGAGTGCGTGTACTCACAAGAAGATAGTGGTCGCATCTATGCTTGTTACCTTTTGGAATCTGTCCACTATAAAGACTCGAATTTTCACAGGTAATTTTCCAGTAAGCCATTTGCTCAAGTATACTAGTTCACAGCCTTCCGCAAAAGGATGCATGACTGTTTAAACATCAAAAGTCTCCACAATTGTACACTTAGTCTCATCTAACTTAGAATATAAAAACAATGTTTTACATGGAGAGAGATTTTAGCTCCTTCGAGGGTCTGGACAACATTTGGAAACTGTGACTGAGTTGATTTCTTATGATGTAATTTCCTTGCAGCGTTTATATTGCTTGTAATTCTTAGATATTTTCGGCAAAATGTTTTGGAAGAAGTAGAAGATGGAGAAGTACAAGTGGCAGAGAAGGAACAACAACAGGCAATAGTGGCGGCAGAACCTGAGGGAGAGGAACAACAACAAGCATTAGTGGTTGCTGAGCAACAACACCACTCCTAAAAACTTTGATTCATCTGACCATTTTTTTTACACTAAGCACTAATGTGTATCCTTCACCTACAAATGAATAATTTCTTTGTAGTCAGCTTAAAAATAAAAATATGCTTCCATTGTTATAGTCATAGCCAAGTTGTTGCCCAAATGCTTCTTTCATTCTTTGCTCTTGGCACAAATGTGTCTTGCACCTAGGGATGGGGCGTTTCTTTGTAGCTGGGTGAACGTGCTTTCATTGTACAAATTGATCCAAGTTGGTCCACAGATGTATTATCAACTGTTGAGAAGAAATCGAATAGAAAATAAAAATATGAAAGAATAATTACTCAAAGTCAATGGGTAAAACAACACCATGGGTAAATCAACAGTGCTCTAAACAACTATTCTAAATTAACAATCAACAAGCTCAAGAAATAAAAAACAACTGAGAAGTCTGAATTGAAGCACCATATAGATGTTGTCCTTAGAGAGAAAACACTCTCACTGTACTAAAAGATTAAGATATGATATGATTTGTTTTTATCTCAAGATGAGTCAACCTCAGACTGATTAGATGTAACAAAAGATCCCTAAATCGATAACACCAATGTTTATGAAGGTTTTTAAGGGAAGTATGTGTTTTTAGGAAAATGAAGTTAGTTAGTTTTTCCTCGTATCTTCAGTTTTTTCTGAGATGATAGATATACAGAAACTGTGTAATCCCTAAATATAGGATTTAGTTAAGTAATGTAATGTAAAATAAAAATAAATAGATAAAATATCAAAGATCCGTTAAAGATAGGAGAGATACATTGGTATATGCATTATACTTTATTGTGTTTTAAATATTCCTTTGTATCATTTTTTTATTATAAAAAATAAGATATTTTAGTTTTTAAAATTGTTTTAAAACCCTTTTAATTGTATTAGTGGACTACTAAGGTCAAACTTACCGAGAATGAGAACCTAAAAGGTATTATCTTTAAATTGTCCCTAGCCAAGTATTAATACGAGTACATATTAATACCCTCAGACTATTGTGTGAGTTAACTATTAATTTGATCTCAAATCATGGATATATGTGATATCAAATTTTCACAAGGTACACATTAAGAGTACTAATGTAAGGGACGAACCCAATATGGATAAGTTGTAAGAATCGTTACATGAGTGTTATAAACGTTTCTCAATGTGATAATGATATATATATATATATATATATATATATATATATATATATATATATATATTCCTTTGACTTGAATTACTATGACTCCTACATGAGAAATTTACTAAACGCAATTAAACGTCATATGTAAGGTATAAAGGTTGTAATTGAGCAATAAATAAATCATGCAAAGGAATATAAATTATGTAGATGAGATTTGTTTCTCCTATGTAACGTAAGTGATATCTATGAGTAACTTAATGGAGTTAGACTGGAAAATGTAACATCCTGATTTTTGAATTAATTACTGCTTAAGGTTAATTGCAGAGTTAAGGTTATTGGTTGAATTCAGATTAATTTCCGATTATGATAATGGCTGAATAATCATAATAATGCCAGGGAAATGACGCATGTGCCCTTGGTGGTATAAAGGGCTTCGGTTATCTTTCTCGCTCATTATTCACGCTGTTGGAGAAAAGGCTTTGAGGGCTGGGTAATTCTCCTTGTGCATGCAACCTGCATTCTTCTTCTTCCTTGCTGTTTTGTCGTCTTCGTCCCCTTCTTCTCCTTCTCCTTCTTCTTCCATTCGATGACGGTCAGAGTCTCGATTGGGAAAGTCTGCAGCGTTGAGGGTACCTCGGAGTTGTGGAAATTTCCACTGTTGTTGAGGCGGAGCTGCTCGTGAGGGAGAAGACAGCGATGGGTGCCTGGGAGCATGGAAGTCCTCCATTGTTGGTGAAGATTGGACTGTTCAAGTGTGGGAACAGCGTTTGGAATCCTCCACTGGACCGAGTGAGAGGACAGCGTGGTGCCTTGGAGGCTTGGAACTCCCCACTGTTCTTGCATACAGAGCGTGGATGTCATGGAGGGCAGAGCTGTCCGAGAGTGTGAGTGGCTCGGAATTCCTCCAAAGCTGAGTGTCATGGCGGATGACTGAAGCAGGGTCGTTCTGTTGAGAACGAGTGACCAATGGAGCTATCGGAGAACAACCGATCGGTACTGTAAGCTCGAGGAGCTTTTGGAATCTTCATTCCAGGTAGGGGAGCTGATTTACATCTCAAATGCATGGTTTATGGACGGTTCCGGGTGGATTTGCGTTAATGTGTTGTGATATGCTTGAAATGTAGATTGATGTGTGGTGGTTGAGTAATGGTGCATGAAACGCCTGAATTTGTGATCGTTGTGACCTGTGTGATGTTGTGATAATTCTGTCCATTAGTGCATGTTAATATTTCTGAGAATACTGAGTGAATGCATGTAGATGTGAATGTCATATGATTACCGAGTGCATTAAACTGTGAGGCAGTGGATAAATATCTGTTTGTTGTTTATATTAAAATGCATGTCAATTCCATTGAGATGCCAAGTGTATGAGTATGCTATACTGATTCCAGTGTGTGATTTTAAATTCAAATGCATGAGATGCATGTTATTGATATTCGAATGCCGAGTGCATATGTATGGGGCTGTTTACCGATTCCCGTTTGGGATTTTATGTTAAAAAGCATGTGATGCATGTGATGAATGTGTGGATTGCCGAGTATATGCAAATACTGTGCTGAATTTGTTGTGTTTTTATAATGAATATGCATGAGATACAGTGAAAGACCTTGGGTTGGACCCAAGGCAATGCCGAGTGCATTCAGCGTTGGACGCTTGATGAATACGACCGTATGCATCTGATTCGCCATTGAAAATGCTGAGAGCATATAGCGTGGGACGCTCAATATATAAACGACAATCAGATGAATATGTGTGAAATACAATCAAAGACCTTTGAGCGAGGCTCAGGCACTCCCCTTGAGCGAGGCTCGGGGTTTCAGCCCGTGACACTGCCGTTGACGCTGAGAGTGTTTGTGTCACATGTAAGGGCAAATGGTTTGGTACCAGTAAAACGGCTGGGTCAGCTTGGAGCTGAGAAAAAGGCTTGGAGCCTATGTTGCAACAATAAAATTAAATAATAAATAATCGGATCCGACTGAAATGATGTGTGCACACTTATAATTGTTATTGAGCTCAATGTGATTTGTATGTATATATGGATATGTTATTGAGAATAACATTATTGATATAGTTTGGAATTGATTTGAGTGAATCCGAGTGGATGAATGCTTGTATACTGATGCTATTGTTGAGTGCAATATGATGTTATGGTTGTGGTATATGTTGTGGTGAATAATATGAATTATATAGCCATGTACGAATTGAATAACCCCGATTGGAGGAATGCATGTATGCTGATGTTGTTGCCGAGTGCAATATGAGGTTATGGTTGTGGAATATGTTGTGCTGGATAATGTGAATTATAGAGCCTGAATGAATTGAATAATTTCCGATCGGATGATGTTGTGTGAATATTCATATTGAATGACAGTGTGTATCATTGCTGATTGAGAAATGTTATCGTATAGTTGAGAATTTGAGGATTAATCCGAGTCAATAACTGTCATTTAATATGTAAAAGCTTACCCCTACTGTGGTTATATTTTCAGTATATGCAGGTCGGGCTGGAGAATGACGAGTGCTCCTCAAGTCCGAGTGATGAGTACTTAGACTGTTGAAGTGCACATATAGTATATATTGTATATAGTCAGATGTAGCCTTGGCCGGCTCTTAAGAACGTTGTATGTTGAACATATATTTATATATAAGAAATCCGAATCCCAGTATTCTGAGTATATGCTTATATATATATATATATAACGTTATAAAGCTGTTGAGTTATCTAAGAATTGCTGTTATAGGGGAAAGGTCAGAGACCGAATGGTTTCAAGTGGGTTGTAGCTGTGAGAGCATAATCATATATATGTATAACGCTATGTGTTAAATTGTTTAGTGAGTGTACCTGTAGGGGAATGTCCAAGGTTACATACCTTCGAGTAAATAAGGTGGCATGATTCCGAGTAAAGGGAACTAAAGGGTTTCTGAGTGAGGTTCTGGTGAGTGGGCCTTTTTCCGAGTGATGAAGGCTTAAGATAGTTCCGAGTAAGATGTACCCGAGTGGACTACTCCCGAGGGAAGGCTAGTCCATATGTTACCAAGTAAAAAATAGCTGAGTAAACTCTCCCGAGTGGGGAAGGATTTGAATACTCCCAAGTGGGAAATTCGGAATGAACTACTCCCAAAGGAAGAAGGGTTCTGATTGAGGTGTATCCTAGGAGTCCTTTTCTGAGTGAACAAGGTTATATATATATTCCGGGTGAATAAGATTATATGTTCCGAGTGGATAAGATTTAAATAAGTCCGAGTGAGACTTAACTTAGTGAATTCCTCCGAGTGATGTGAGGTCAGAGTAATTCTGAATGGAACTTGATTGTGGAGGCCCCTTCCGAGGGAAGGGAGGTTTAAGTGATCTCCGAGTGAGGGAGTTTAAAATATGCCGAGTGAAGAATGTACAATACGTTTCCGAGTGAATTGAGGTTGAAGTGCCTCCGAGTAATGTATGACTGGGGAAATATTCTGGGTGAGGAAAGCTTATAGACTCCAAGTGGAATGACCGAGGGAATCATTTCCCGAGTGGAGTTTCAAACATTTCTGAGTGAAATACGAATGTGACCTTCCAGAAATGAAATAAGGATATGGCTGAGTAAGAGTTTACCGGGTGAAGTATGTATGTGGGGACCATTCCCAAGTGGACGTGATCCCGAGTCCGAGTGACGAAATACACTGAACGGATGGACTCGCTTGGGCTATTGAGGAATCGCTCCAGCGAGTATGGCTCGCTCAAGCTTTGTCTTCCGCTGGCGTTTATGTATCTAAAGCCGGGTCTTGCCAACGTGTGGTATCCGGACCCAGTCTTCCCCCTTTCTGGTCGGTTTCTGCTTCCCTTGCCTCCGGATTGCTGTTATTTTATCCCGACTTCATTCTGAGCTATTTTGTGAACGTGTGGAACTGTTCTAGTTTTGGGAAAAATTTCCCCTGTCTCGGTTTTGTTTTTTTTAAGTCGGGTTGTTTCATTTTGGTATCAGAGCGGACTTAAAAGGTCCAAGGCCAAGGTATGCTTACTGAGAGTAGGCGGTTATGTGCAATATGACCGGTTGTCATCATTGCTTGTGATATTCTATTGAATTTGATACATGCTTAACTATGAATTGTGTGGCTATATACCTATATGTTTTGTTTGAGGATGGAGACAACAGGTACTATCATTGGTACGTTATCTCGGGGTAGAGGATTTGTTACTACCCTGGTTTGGTTATTCATGAAATGCTTAGAGGTTATTCTAAGCCCGAGTTAATTGAATGAATAGTATTGAAAGAACCCCCCCAGTGTGGTGTTTCCAAATTCGAATGATCGGTCATGCCATTGTAAGGGATGAGTTTTATATCCTTTAGCACAAGAACCCTATATAATATGTGAGAGGTAAGTGGTTTATTGCAGTTCCCTAGATCGGGAATTTGAGTATACTATAAGTGAACAAGTGTGAAGTTGGATACATGTTAGATTGAGATTGTGTCTCTGTTTTTGGTGTGGAAAACCGATTGAATAGTTGATTTAGTGGTGACCCATGAGATGTGGTAACCCCGATTGGGTTAGTATGACCATATACTATCAGACCTTGTGGAACTAGACCCTATGGTGATCTGGGCTCGGTGGTAATTGGATGTTGTGGGGGGTGCCCCACGATGGGCATCAAGTGACCCTGGGATCTCTGAGTCTGATGATCTGTTAACCTTGTGAATAGTTGAGGCCAGTGAAGTAAATGCGTAATAAGTCGTTGAGGCTCGAATCGTCTTAAGGTGAAATGCAAATAATAAATGTGATACCGGATGGATAGTGAATAGTAATGTTGAATTCCGGGTACACTTGGATATTGAGTGAGGTGATGATAGAAACCATATGATGAAGATGATTGTACGTCCACTGGTGGATTGTGCTTATGATTCGTGAAAAGGTTCATCAGTGCAGAACCCTGTTATGTGATCGAAACTCATATTGTAACCTTGAGTTGTATACCTAGGTGAGTTTAGTGAGCCATCTAGGCTTAAGATGAGTTATGGCCGGTGATGTGTGACGGAATGAAGGATTATTAGACTGTTGGGCCATGGTTTGTAATGAATAGGATCTAAAGAAGAGATATTTACTCGGTGAAGGCTGGAAGCCAATTGTTGTTGTGCCATTTTATGGTGATGGCGACTAATATTCGATGATTATCATCATATGATTTACACTAGATTACGTGTAATGACGAGGTATGTACCCTGTGAGGGTCAGAAGTCTATTGCTATTATACTAATTTACAGTAGTGGTAACTGATATTTCATGATTGTTATTGTGTGATGTACCCTAGATGGTGCATCATGATGATGTTGATGTATTGCTTATAGATTTGTGTGCATTACCATTAATTTCCATGTGAATTAGTATTAATTGAGTGAGTCTAGTCAGTGTGAGCGATTGGAATATAAAGTGTTTTGTTTCGATATGACTCTACACACCATAGGTATTGTGGCAGCGAACACTTTTGCAGTAATTCTATGTAATTGTTGTAACCCTATGGGAATGAGACGTCATCCTATATGTCGGATGCAGCAATTCGTAGGTCGGGCAGGTGAGGCTGTAGCTACTCATGGTAGTGTTCTGAGTCTATCTGGATGTTCTGGATAGAGTTAGGAGTTGTGCTGAGTGGGTAATGAGTGATGGTGTACTGAATGAGAGTAGAAGATTACTTTAACTCTGGTGTGCTTACCTCTGAGAGAATCAGAGGTTGTTCGGTGTGAATTGGCTATTAAGTGAGGGTTGAATGTTGGAATAGAAGGGTGATTCTTCAGGCGAAGGTGCTCGATGTTGCTGGACAAGAAGAGAGATGGTGGTAAGCCGTTGTGCCTTGATTGCCACCGATTCGATAAGTTAACTATAGGGAATAATACCCACTACCGAGTACTGATGATCCGGTTGATCAATTGTGGTGTGATTCAGTTTTTCTAAGATCAATTTGCAGTCAGGATACTATTAAATCGGATTAAGGCTTCAGATAACCATGGAATGGCGTCCAGGACTTATTGTAGCCACTCCGGAAATATGGTAATGCCGTTGGTATGATGACTGTTCAAGCGGTGTTCAAGAATTTGAGGAACAATATCCTCTAGCCCTATCTGGATCGGTTCATAAGAGTATTCATTGGTGATGATCAGGTTATTCTGAGTCATGCCAGGAGCATGGGGGACATCTCCACATGGTGCTGTGGTACTAAAAGGGAAGCAGTTAATTGCCAATGTTATCAGAGTGTGACTTTGGTTGGATGGGATCCAATTTCTGAACTCGTGATCTCCAAAGATGGCGTTGCTGTCGGTCCATCTGAGGTGGTAGTAGTGATGCATAAGTGTGACCCAAATCTGTCACTGAAATTAGAAGTTTATGAGTATAGCCAAGTAATATTGAGGATTCAGTGAAGGATCATGACTTTGAGCTGAGATAATGGATGAGGCGAGAATTCGCTCGGAGAAGATTAGTGTATTCCGAGTGTGATAAAGTGGAGATGATTCTGAGTGAAGAAAAGGAATATAATTCTGAGTAAAATCTTTCTGGGAGAAAGAACTACTGAGTGAAGTGAAGTTATGATGTTCCGAGTGAAACATCACTAAGAGAGTCATTAATACGTTAAGGAAACTGTGTCCGAATGTGACACTTGTGCGTAAGGTAAAATCTGAGTGAAAGTCTCCGGGTGAGACGTTTCTGAATGGGTTATTCCGAGAGTGGTATTGCCGAATAAGAAAAGCTTAAATTTGAATATGTGCGTCTCAGGCTGAAGAATTTCTAAATAAAAATCGAGTGAAGTGTCTTGAGTGTGGCATTTCCGAGTGGAATTGTGCCGAGTAAGACGGTTCTAAGTGGTAGGGCATCAAGTGTGAAGTTTCTTAAGTCCGTGTGATGTGCCACCGATTAATCTTTTTCCATGGGAAAAGTACTTCTGGACGGGAAGAGGAACTCTGAATGAGTAGGTTTCCGAGTGAATGGCTCCTGAGGGGAGTAGATATCCGAGAGGTGAATTTATTTGAGTCTATACTCAGGTCGATGTTTGGAGCTGTTGAGTTGAGCTCGGGTTTGTCTTTGAAGTAGACTTGGATTTCGAGTGAGTTTTTGTAAGTGTGAAGATTTCGGGGAGTGAATTGCCCTCAAATTCCAAATGATTTTTCGAGTGAGAAGATCCGAGTGACATTCCCAAGAAGTAGACATGGGATTAACTGAGGACATTGGTGGAATTTGGAGATTTCAGGACTGAGTGTGGTGCCTGCAAGAGGTGAATCCAGGCAGACTGTGCTAACTGAAGCACATGGCTCGGTATTGCCAAAATATATCATGGTTCGAAGGAGAGATTCTAGTGGTTGGATATTGAAGAGCCGAGGGCTTAATCCGAAATATATCGGACAGTAGTGAGTATTGGGGAGAATCGGTAATGATGCTTACCGACTGAATCTTCCAGCTTGTTGATCAACGTCCATAATGTGTCTCATGTGACACAATGAGTGAGCCTGTACTCTGTGAGGATCCATGGTTAGACCGAGTGACTCCTTTGAATTGGAGGATCCGACGGTGGAAGTACACCGATCGGAGTTGAGAATATAAGGCCGAACGGCCACAGAGCCAGGAAATACCATTAGTTATAGTGGACTGGCAGAGTTGAATGGAGTAACGTATATGTGGAGCGGTCGGTAAACCGCTTGGGAGGCAACGCTATGCTGAATGGAATTGTGAAAGCGGTCGGTGAATGCTAGAAAAGCAAAGATGCGCAATTGTTTAGAGTGGCATAACAGCAATACTCTGAGCTGTTTTATTGAAGTAGACTTACATTGAATTTCGAGGACGAAATTCTTTAAGGAGGGGAGAATTGTAACATCCTGATTTTTGAATTAATTACCGATTAAGGTTAATTGCAGAGTTAAGGTTATTGGTTGAATTCAGATTAATTTTCGATTAAGATAATGGCTGAATAATCATAATAATGCCAGGGAAATAACGCATGTGCCCTTGGTGGTATAAAGGGCTTCGGTTCTCTCTCTCGCTCATTATTCACGCTGTTGGAGAAAAGGCTTTGAGGGCTGGGCAATTCTCCTTGTGCGTGCAACCTGCATTCTTCTTCTTCCTTGCTGTTTCGTCGTCTTCGTCCCCTTCTTCTCCTTCTCCTTCTTCTTCCATTCAATGACGGTCAGAGTCTTGATTGGGAAAGTCTGCAGCGTTGGGGGTACCTCGGAGTTGTGGAAATGGTCCACTGTTGTTGAGGCGGAGCTGCTCGTGAGGGAGAAGACAGCGATGGGTGCCTGGGAGCATGGAAGTCCTCCATTGTTGGTGAAGATTGGACTGTTCGAGTGTGGGAACAGCATTCGGAATCCTCCACTGGACCGAGTGAGAGGACAGCGTGGTTCCTTGGAGGCTTGGAACTCCCCACTGTTCTTGCATACAGAGTGTGGATGTCATGGAGGGCAGAGCTGTCCGAGAGTGTGAGTGGCTCGGAATTCCTCCAAAGCTGAGTGTCATGGCGGATGACTGAAGCAGGGTCGTTCTGTTGAGAATGAGTGACCAATGGAGCTATCGGAGAGCAACCGATCGGTACTGTAAGCTCGAGGAGCTTCTGGAATCTTCATTCCAGGTAGGGGAGCTGATTTACATCTCAAATGCATGGTTTATGGACGGTTCCGGGTGGATTTGCGTTAATGTGTTGTGATATGCTTGAAATGTTGATTGATGTGTGGTGGTTGAGTAATGGTGCATGAAACGCCCGGATTTATGATCGTTGTGACCTGTGTGATGTTGTGATAATTCTGTCCATTAGTGCATGTTAATATTTCTGAGAATGCTGAGTGAATGCATGTAGATGTGAATGTCATATGATTACCGAGTGCATTAAACTGTGAGGTAGTGGATAAATATCCGTTTGTTGTTTATATTAAAATGCATGTCAATTCCATTGAGATGCCAAGTGTATGAGTATGCTATACTGATTCCAGTGTGTGATTTTATATTCAAATGCATGAGATGCATGTTATTGACATTCGAATGCCGAGTGTATATGTATGGGGCTGTTTACCGATTCCCATTTGGGATTTTATGTTAAAAAGCATGTGATGCATGTGATGAATGTGTGGATTGCCGAGTATATGCAAATACTGTGCTGAATTCGTTGTGTTTTTATAATGAATATGCATGAGATACAGTGAAAGACCTTGGGTTAGACCCAAGGCAATGCCGAGTACATTCAGCGTTGGACGCTTGATGAATACGACCGTATGCATCTGATTCGCCATTGAAAATGCTAAGAGCATATAGCGTGGGATGCTCAATATATAAACGGCAATCAGATGAATATGTGTGAAATACAATCAAAGACCTTTGAGCGAGGCTCAGGCACTCCCCTTGAGCGAGGCTCGGGGTTTAACTTCTAAGTCCTTTGAGCGAGGCTCAGGCACTCCCCTTGAGCGAGGCTCGGGGTTTCAGCCCGTGACACTGCCGTTGACGCTGAGAGTGTTTGTGTCACATGTGAGGGCAAACGGTTTGGTACCAGTAAAACGGCCGGGTCAGCTTGGAGTTGAGAAAAAAGCTTGGAGCCTATGTTGCAACAATAAAATTAAATAATAAATAATCGGATCCGACTGAAATAATGTGTGCACACTTATAATCGTTATTGAGCTCAATGTGATTTGTATGTATATGTGGATATGTTATTGAGAATAACAATATTAATATAGTTTGGAATTGATTTGAGTGAATCCGAGTGGATGAATGCTTGTATACTGATGCTGGTGAATAATATGAATTATATAGCCATGTACGAATTGAATAACCCCGATTGGAGGAATGCATGTATGCTGATGTTGTTGCCGAGTGCAATATGAGGTTATGGTTGTGGTATATGTTGTGCTGGATAATGTGAATTATAGAGCCTGAATGAATTGAATAATTTCCGATAGGATGATGTTGTGTGAATATTCATATTGAATGACAGTGTGTATCATTGCTGATTGAGAAATGTTATCGTATAGTTGAGAATTTGAGGATTAATCCGAGTCAATAACTGTTATTTAATATGTAAAAGCTTACCCCTACTGTGGCTATATTTTCAGTATATGCAGGTCGGGCTAGAGAATGACGAGTGCTCCTCAAGTCCGAGTGATGAGTACTTAGACTGTTGAAGTGCACATATAGTATATATTGTATATAGTCAGATGTAGCCTTGCCGGCTCTTAAGAACGTTGTATGTTGAACATATATTTATATATAAGAAATCTGAATCCCAGTATTCTGAGTATATGCTTATATATATATATATATATATATATATATATATATATATAACGTTATAAAGCTGTTGAGTTATCTTAGAATTGCTGTTATAGGGGAAAGGTCAGAGACCGAATGGTTTCGAGTGGGTTGTAGCTGTGAGAGCATAATCATATATATGTATAACGCTATGTGTTAAATTGTTTAGTGAGTGTACCTATAGGGGAATGTCCAAGGTTACATACCTTCGAGTAAATAAGGTGGCATGATTCCGAGTAAAGGGAACTAAAGGGTTTCTGAGTGAGGTTCTGGTGAGTGGGCCTTTTTCCGAGTGATGAAGGCTTAAGACAGTTCCGAGTAAGATGTACCCGAGTGGACTACTCCCGAGGGAAGGCTAGTCCATATGTTACCAAGTGAAAAATAGCTGAGTAAACTCTCCCGAGTGGGGAAGGATTTGAATACTCCTAAGTGGGAAATCCGGAATGAACCACTCCCGAAGGAAGAAGGGTTCTGATGGTTCTGATTGAGGTGTATCCTAGGAGTCCTTTTCCAAGTGAACAAGGTTATATATATATTCCAGGTGAATAAGATTATATGTTCCGAGTGGATAAGATTTAAATAAGTCCGAGTGAGACTTAACTTAGTGAATTCCTCCGAGTGATGTGAGGTCAGAGTAATTCCGAATATAACTTGATTGTGGAGGCCCCTTCCGAGGGAAGGGAGGTTTAAGTGATCTCCAAGTGAGGGAGTTTAAAATGGGCCGAGTGAAGAATGTACAATACGTTTCTGAGTGAATTGAGGCTGAAGTGCCTCCGAGTGATGTATGACTGGGGAAATATTCCGGGTGAGGAAAGCTTATAGACTCCAAGTGGAATGACCGAGGGAATCATTTCCCGAGTGGAGTTTCAAATGTTTCTGAGTGAAATACGAATGTGACCTTTCCTGAAATGAAATAAGGATATGGCTAAGTAAGAGTTTACCGAGTGAAGTGTGTATGTGGGGACTATTCCCAAGTAGACGTGATCCCGAGTCCGAGTGACGGAATACACTGAACAGATGGACTCGCTTGGGCTATTGAGGAATCGCTCCAGCGAGTATGGCTTGCTCAAGCTTTGTCTTCCGCTGGCGTTTATGTATCTGAAGCTGGGTCTTGCCAACGTGTGGCATCCGGACCCGGTCTTCCCCCTTTCTGGTCGGTTTCTGCTTCCCTTGCCTCCGGATTGCTGTTATTTTATCCCGACTTCATTCTGAGCTGTTTTGTGAATGTGTGGAACTGTTCTAGTTTTGGGAAAAAATTTCCCCTGTCTCGGTTTTGTTTTTTTTAAGTCGGGTTGTTTCAGAAAATGTATGACCATGCTTGAGCCCAATTAGATATTATAATATTATCACTTATAGGTTATCTTAAATTGATATGAATTTATATTTGGACATAATGAAATATTGTTAGATGTCGCTCATTATTTTATATTAATAATAAACACTTTATTATTAATATAATCAAATATATCGCCTATTGGGTCAAACATTTAGAGTAGAGTAAGTCTATAAGAAAAATAGTTTTATTTTAGTTTGACTAAAATAAAAATTATTTACTTAATTCATTTAAGAATGGAAAGTTTCTCTCTACACTTAGGTCTTTTCTCCTTACACCATTTCCGCTTTATTTTTCTCGTTTAAAAAGACATATATACCTTTCAATTAAGAAATAACATAATTGAATCATAAAATCTAGAGAAACCCTCAAATTTTTGGGATTTCTCTTTCCCTTTGTGTTAGTTTGTCACACCACTTTTGTTTATTCTCACAGCTTCACCCTTAGTTTTTTTTTCCATATATATTTCATGTAATGGACGGTGAAGGGTGTGTTAGCCCACATGCATAGTGAACTGGTTTGGGCTGGGGTGTAGGATTCGGTTTCGTGACAATCCTTAAAAAGAGGTTTCAAGTATAAGTTTTACACTGGTCCAGTGGGGAGCCAGTATTATACCCTCTATTCCAGTGTGGAATAAAGGTCTTAGAGTGATTTCTCGCACCACAGCACCAGCCTTACACCTTGTGTGGTGAAAAAGAGTGTCACCTGCAATGACGCTCTGACACTCAAGTCAGTAAATATTTAAGATGAATATCAGAGCTCAAACATAAGTTTTAGAGAGAATGTTCTACCTTTGTTATGTTGATGCATGGGAATTTATACTTGGGAGCAGTGGAAACGTCTCCTTGTTCACCAAGCTTTCCATACATGACATCAATATTTTTCTGATCCTCTAGAAAAAGGCTAATACATGAAAGGGACGTGACCAAATGGCTCTACCTACTAGTCAGTCACTTTGCAGGTTGCTTGTTTAACATGCTAATGCATAGGTCAACCATGACTTTTCAGTTGAAAGAATGGCTCACACCAGGGTTGGTTTAAAGACCCTACTCGTGATTTCAGATATCTGGTGTTGAGAGAATAACTAACATGAGATATTACGTGATATCGGTCCTTAGGACAATTTTTAATTAAATTACCATTAAGTCTAGGGGTCAGTATCGGGACCGGATCATTTGCCTCCTAGTTTGTTGAAGTGACCATGTCGGGTGTTTCAATGAGCTATAGTCCTGTGGCCAAGGTACTTGTTATGGACGTGGGTAACACCAAAACTCTTTGTAACTTAGAAAAATTTTTACATGCTTGCCCTATCCTAGCAATTGTCACGCATTTATTATCGTCGTCAAACTTAACATTTCACGCGTAGTGGGTCGCGCCAACCATGCAGTCTTTATTTCTAATTATACGTGATGGTTACCTTTTTTACTCAAATTTGGCAGTTACTTTTGGACAACGGGCTTTGGAAATAAAAGAGACTCGGCCAAAAAATTCAAATATGCAGAATGATGCAAAACGACATCATACCGGTTACCCCTAGCCATGTAACATCCCTGTTTTTCGTAGCAGTTTTAATCTTGTGAATTTTGAAGTATGGAAGTTCTGTAAGTGGTAATAAGTAAATAAAACACCCTTTGGGTAGTCTGTAATATCCCAAAATTTCATTCTCATGTAAAATCATGGAATTTATCTAGACCATTAATGATATTATCAATTTTCCGAGTGAAACATGTCTGAAATAAGACTGTCCGAGTGAAGAAAGGGATCTGCTTCGAGTGACCGAGAGAAATTCTGAGTGAAAGTTATGTTTCCGAGTGACCGAGAGAAATTCCGAGTGAATTAATCAATTTCCGAGTGAGGTATGGCCGAGAGAACCAATTCTGAGTGGAGTCCTGGCCTCGGAGACAATTCTAAGTGAAGTGTGTCTGAGAGAACCACTTCTGAGTGAAAGGGGCTCTGGCTTTGAATAAAACATCTCTAAATGAAACGTATCTGAGTGACTCGTTTCCGAGTCAAACGACTTCGAGTGACTCGTTTCCAAGTCAAACGTCTTCGAGTGACTCGTTTCCGAGTCAAACGTTTTCGAGTGACTCGTTTCCGAGTCAAATATCTTTAAATGACTCATTCCCAAATGAAACGTTTCCGAGAGAAGTATTTCCGAATAAAGAAAAACTAATTTCGAATGAGTACTTCTCAGACCAAGATATTTCCGAGAAGTGAATTCCAGAGTGGGTTATCTCTGAGTTGAGTGTAACTTTCCTGTCACCGACTGAAATATATACCGGGTGAGTCATTTCAGGTGAGGTACTTCTGGACAGAGAAAGGTTTAACTTCGAATGAATGTTTCCGAATGAAAAGTTTCCAGGAGGAAGTAAATATCCGAGAGAAGAACCCTTCATTCGTACTCGGATGTCTTAAAGTTGCCGAAAGCTTGTGCTCGAGTCCGTCCTCGAAATTGCCTTCAACACCGAGTGATATTCCCAAGTGGAACGATTTTCGAGAGGACTGAACTTCAACTCCGAATGACCTCTCAGTTGTAAGATTTCCGAGTGACAAAAACTCCGAATGACCTCTCATTTGTAAGATTTTCGAGTGATAAAAACTCCGAATGATCTTTGTTGCAAGGTTTCCGAGTAACGCAACTCCGGATGATTCTTTCAGTTATATGATTTCCGAGTGGCTCTGACTTGAAAGAACACTTTCGGACAGAGATATCCGAGTGGGATATTTCTGAATGAGTCCGGGTGAGACATTTCCGAGTGAGTCATTCCAAGGAAGGAAAAGCCGACTAAGTGTTTCAAGCAGAAACAGTTCTGAGCGAATTCCTTTCTGAGTAGAGCGATTCCGAATGAAAGAGGCTCTGAAACTTCTTGGAAAATAGACATACTGAACCAGTGTCAAAATTAATAGCGAAAGACTGAGCTCGCTCATGCTCTCATGTTTCAAACAAACCCAGACTAGGAAGCTCGAAATCCATATGATATGGATTTGTAAACTCCGATCAAAAAGAAACCGAACCATAAGGACCGGGAGTATGGATGGCTTCCAAGGCCGGGCTCGATCCTACACAATTGACCTACCCCCGTACCTGCTAGAATCTGACCGACTTAATGCACTCACCAGCGTTCGCATTGCTGCTCTAACTTCGTGTTAAGGGCACAACGGAATCTGTTGACGTGATATTCATTCATAGTGGCCAAGCAGGCTGTTCCATTATCAGGCTTGAACCTTTTTACTCCAATTATATCATCTATTGCATATTTTAATATATCTACTCCAATCATGCAAGCTGGCGGCGGAAATGGTTAAAATACAGCTCACTTCTTATCTAAAACCTCTATTATTCCTGTAATTAACTCACCTAACATCCAGTCACGAAAAAGCTTGTCCCCACTTGTCTTTTGCATTATTAAATCGATACTACAACTTATTCCCGAATCTGAATTCTGAGAACCAACGAAAATTAGTAAAAGTCTCCCTCTCTCATTTTCCTTTTCTCCGTCAAGTCACTGTGAGCTGAAGCAAGAACAATAAGGGAACATCTTCAACTAATCTAAGATCTTCCATTAAGGTCAGGGGGGTATATTTTCTAGTATTCTGGGGGGAACCGAGTGTTTGGAAAGGGCTAAGGTACTTCTGGTCCTCACCTTTCGAGGGCAGGTTCGGGAATTGTTGTTAAATTAATATGCTTTAATGTTTATATATTTGTTTTATATATTTATTGATATGTATATGATTAATTGGCTGTATTGATTATTATTAATCTTGATGATTAAATGGATATGATCGGTATTGAATTGTGAAAATATTAAGAACCATGGGTGTCTATGTGGATGCCAGTGAGGAAGTCTTGAAAAATGAGATGAACGAGGAAATAATGATGAAGGGTCACCATTTATATCACTGTTATTATTATTATGATTATGATTACAATTATAATTATAATTATGAGTATGATTATTATTATTATTATTATTATTATTATCGTTATTATTATTATTATTATTATTATTATTATTATTGTTACTAATATTATTATTGTCTAGTTATGAATAATGAAATAAGGAACTTATAATTATAAATATGATTATTATTATTATTATTATTATTATTATCATTATTATGATTATTATTATTATTTATTATTGTTACTAATATTATTATTGTTTAATTATGAATAATGAAAGAAGGAACATATTACTTACTCTTTAAACGAAGCATTATTTTAGCTAAGATATAACCGATATATTTTCTAGAATAATAATAAAAATGATCTACAACGTTTGAAAAACTGATGGGACCCTAGAACTTGAGGACAAATATTATGAGACTGGAAACACATAGATACCCAAGGATCAAATGATAAAAATAATGCATTTCGCATCATGAAAATATTTTTGAAGGAGTAAAACTAGAACATACACCTGGTACGCTGGAGGACATTCACGTTCGATCTCTGACGAGAATCTTGGGAGTACAACCAGAACGGAAACCCAATGGCATCAGAGTCGTGCCTAGAGCCGGGTCAGACGATGCAATTTTGGTGTACTTTGACTAAATGACGGAATGTAACTATGATCGTGTAGAGCCAAGTCCCAAGATAATATAATGATGAGAACCTGTGAGTTCATTCGTACCTTATGATGATTGAATAATGAATGGGGGACTTGGTGAGCTACGATCGCTCTAGAATGGAACCGTTGTGCCCAAGAGGCAACTTGAGCAGGACGACTGCCAAAGAATGAGATAATGGTGATGGTGGATTGATTTATTGGCCCACATGCATCATGAGACTTAATTAAAGATAAATTATAATAAACCTAACTCATGCATTCCATGACAACATTATTGATTGTTATAGTTGTAAATATGTTAATTGTATGATTTATGTTATATTATCTGTTGTCTGGATATGTCCGCACCGGGAACTTTCAGGGTCTGGGGTTTATACTCACCATTTCTGTTGATTAATAACAGAGGAACTAGGAAACCAAGAACCGGAGTACGACGAACAGCAATACATTGAACCAACTGAGAGCACTCATTAAAAGTAGAATATATATAGTGGAATATCTACTAATGAATAATAAGACAATGGATGACTGTATCTATTTAAGGGTGCCTGCGTGCCCCATACTGTTAAGAGTACAATTACTTATAGTTTGTGAATGACTATGTGAATTACCTACTATTTGCTTCCACTGATCTGCCATTTTTATATTTTTTTAAAAAAAGATATTCACTTTTTCTGAAAACTTTTAACACTCTTAGTTAAATAGGATGATCCTATAGAAGGGTCTATCTTATTTAACCGAGGGTGTTACATTGGTGGTATCAGAGCATAGTCGATTCATTAAGCTTGGGAAGTGGACCACTAGGTTTCCACGTACTCTGATAGAAATATTGAACAATCCATAAAACACCTAAGACAAAATTTCCTATGTGGAATTCTCCACATAACATATACCCTGAATCCTTTTGTTGATACTCTTTTAGCAATTTCCTAATGGCTCGCCGAAACAATGATCATGTCATGAAGGAACTTCTTACTCGAATCGTGGAGGTAATAGAATGACAAGAATTACCTCATGCCTCTACTAGGCAGAACCAAGGACTAGCTGACTTTCAGAGAAACAACCCTACACAATTCAAGGGAGGCTTTAATCCAGAAGGAGCACAATTATGGATTAAGCACCTCGAAAAGATTTTTACCGCTATGTGATGCCCTGATGAGGACAAGATAACCTTTGCCGTCTTCATGTTGGTTGGGGAAGCAGAGCACTGGTGGAGCCATGCTAGAATCAGGTTAACAACTGATGGACACGCCATCACTTGGGGATGATTTAAGGCAGAATTTCTTGCCAAATACTTCCCTGAAGATATAAGGAGGCAGAAGGAGCAGGAATTCTTTAATTTGAAACAAGGTAATATGACAGTTGGGGAATACGCTTCTAAGTTTGATGAATTGGCCAAATGTTATCCCTACTACACCCAAATGGGAGAAGCGTCGAGATGCGTAAAATTTAAAGCAGGGCTACGACAGGAAATCCGTCAAGCTATATGTTGTCAACAAATCACTCAATTCTCTAATTTGGTTGACCGATGTCGTATCTTTGAGAATATCTCTCATCTTCGACAACCTAGAACGTCTAATTATGGTCCAGAACGACGTATGCCAGACCAACAACAAAGAAGAGATTTTCGAGCAGATCGACCATATTCCCGACCACCTTACTCAGCCACCCGAATTCCTTCAAGGGATCAAAGGAACAGTCGGAACTTGAAATGCTATGTCTGCGGAAGACCATATATGACAGTAAATTGTACTAAAAGAGGTAAAATCTACACAATTTATGGATGGGCTGGACATCGTGATGTTGAATGTTGGTACAGAAATACGAACAGCCAGCAGCAGATGACACAGAGGCAGATAGTACGACCAACAGGCCAAAGGAATGGAGGACCTGCTACAAATACCTCTACAAATAATGCCCCGAGGACAGTGAATGTTCACCGCAATAACAACTCCAATCAAAACAATAATCCTAGAAGACCCAGAAATGGCTCGGCTGGAAGACAGGGAGGAAATGCTAGAGTATTCACTATGAATGGTGCAGAGATATCACAAGGGAACGATGTGGTGCAAGGTACATGCTTTATAGGAAGTACTCTGTTAAATGTATTATATGATTCTGGAGCCACTCACTCTTTCATATCTGAGAATTGTATGAAACATTTAAAGTTACCTACAACCTCTCTGCCCAATAAGATGATTGTCACGACTGCTGCCAATAAGCCCATTTACCCTTCCTGCATGTGTTTGAAATGCCCTCTCAACATCGAAAGGAAAGCTTACCAAGTAGATCTGATATGTTTACCTTTGATTGATCTAGATATTGTTCTAAGGATGAATTGGCTTGCAGCCAACCATATCCTTATTGACTGTCATAATAGATCCATCTCTCTCGGGTCTACTACATCTGAATGTGATCAAGTCACTGATTCTTGTCCTGTTAGCTCAGAAAAGGTAAACCCAACAAAAGAAGTCCAACTATACATGATCCTTACTGATACTAAAAGCAAGGACACTCCCCAAATTGATCAGATTCCTGTTGTTTAGGAATTTTCAGAAGTTTTCCCTGATGATATACGAGAGCTACCTCTAGAGCGAGAAATTGAATTCAGTATTGACATTATACCGGGCGCGGGACCAATCTCTATTGCTCCTTATCAAATGTCACCCAAGGAACTCAGTGAGCTCAAAAAGCAAATAGAAGAACTTTTAGAGAAAGGAATGATTAGACCTAGTGTCTCACCTTGGGGAGCACCAGTTCTTTTAGTCAAAAAGAAGGATGGCAGTATGAGGTTGTGCGTTGACTATCGTCAGTTGAATAAAGCTATGATCAAAAACCAATACCCTCTTCCAAGGATTGATGATTTAATGGACCAACTACGAGGAGCCATTATCTTCTCAAAGATTGATCTGCGATTAGGCTATCATTAAATAAGGGTGAAGAAAGATGATATACCCAAAACAACATTCAGGACACGATATGGGCACTATGAGTATCTTGTCATACCCTTTGGAGTTACCAATGCACCTGCAGTCTTTATGGGATACATGAATCGGATCTTCCAGGAATACTTGGATAAATTCATAGTGGTATTCATTGACGACATTCTCGTCTACTCCAAGAGCCATGAAGAACATGAAGCACACCTCCGAATTATTCTAAATACATTACGAGCAAGACAATTATACGCCAAGTTATCAAAATGTGAATTCTGGTTGACTGAAGTAAAATTTTTGGGACATGTCATCTCTAAAGAGGGAATTATTGTGGATCCTACAAAGGTAGAAGCTATACTAAAGTGGGAACAACCCAAGAATGTGACAGAAATTCACAGTTTCCTTGGACTTGCTGGATATTATCGTCGATTCATCGAGAATTTCTCTCGAATTGCAGCACCTCTAACTAGGTTGACACGTAAAGATCAACCATTTAAATGGACCGACAAATATGAAAGTAGTTTTACGGAGTTACACCAATGACTCACTAGTGCACCTGTCTTGATTTTGCCAGATCCTGCCAAGCTATATGAAGTGTATTGTGATGCGTCAAGACAAGGACTAGGATATGTTCTAATGTAAGAAAGAAAGGTTGTTGCTTATACCTCACGACAGCTAAGACCATATAAAGTCAATTATCCTACACATGACTTGGAACTCGCTGCAGTTGTGTTTGCCTTAAAAATTTGGAGACACTATTTATATGGCACATACTTTGAAGTCTTTAGTGATCATAAGAGCTTAAAGTATCTATTCGACCAGAAAGAACTGAATATGTGACAACGTAGGTGGATGGAATTCATCAAAGATTATGATTTTGAACTCCGATATCATACTAGAAAGGCAAATGTTGTAGCTGATGCACTCAGCAGAAAAGCTCTACACCTATCATATATGATGACAAAAGAGTTGGAATTGATTGAACAGTTTCACGATCTGAATCTGGCAGTAACACCTAAAAGGGGAAGCCTTATGGTTGGAATGCTAAGAATTTCAAATGATTTCCTGGAACAAGTTAAGGAAGCTCAAGCCAATGACCAGGAATTACAAGGTCTAGCAGGAAAGACAAAAAAAGAAGGCTCAGAATTTAGCAAAGATGAACATGGGGTGATCAGGTATCAACAAAGGCTCTGTATTCCAGTCAACACAGATCTTAAAAGATCTATCCTAGATGAAGCACACAAAAGTAAATACAGTATCCACCCAGGATCAACCAAGATGTATCAGGACTTGAAGAAAATATTCTGGTGGCAAGGAATGAAAAGGGATATCGTTAAATATGTAACAGCTTGCCTGATGTGTCAGAAGGTAAAGGCGGAACAACAATGGCCGAGTGGGATCCTTTGACCTTTGGAGATACCGGAATGGAAATGGGATGGGATTGCTATGGACTTTGTGACTGGACTTCCCAGAACATCAGTGGGATATGATGCTATTTGGGTAATCGTGGATTGATTAACAAAGACCGCTCATTTTATCCCTATTAATATGAAGTATTCTTTAGAGAAACTCACCCAGCTCTATATCAGGGAAATCGTACGATTACATAGAACACCCACTGCAATTGTATCTAACCGAGATCCTCGTTTCACATCACAATTTTGGAAAAGCCTACAACAAGCCCTAGGAACTCGTCTAAAGTTAAGTTTCGCATATCATCCACAGACAGATGGACAATCAGAACAGACCATCAAAACTCTTGAAGACTTGTTACGTCTTTGTGTCTTAGAACATGGGGGAAGTTGGCAAGAATATCTTCCACTTGTTGAGTTCACTTACAACAACAACTATTAAGCTAGCATCGGAATGGCCCCTTATGAAGCTCTATATGGAAGAAAATGTCGTACACCTTTGTGTTGGTATGAGACAGGTGAAAAGGTAATAATTGGACTAGAGATTGTTCAGAAGACTACAGAGCAAGTCTGAAATATCCAAATGGCAATGAAAGCTTCACAAGATAGACAAAAGAGTTACTATGACAAACGCCGGAAGCCGTTGGAATTTGAGGAAGGAAACCATGTATTCTTCAAAGTTACCCCTACCACTGGTGTAGGAAGAGCTCTAAAGGCCAAGAAGTTAAGTCCTAGATACGTAGGACCCTATCAGATTCTGCAAAAGATAGGAACCAATGCGTACCGTATTGCTCTACCACCCGAGCTAACAAACCTTCATAATGTCTTTCATGTTTCCCAACTCCGCAAATATGTACCAAACTCTGATCATGTTCTGAGTCCTGATCAGTTTGTTCTGAAAGAAAACCTTACCTTCGAAGCATCACCGGTTAAGATTGTTGACCGACGTCTAAAATAGCTAAGAGGCAAGGAAATCTCTTTGGTCAAAGTAGTTTGGAGTTAGTCAGATGATGGGGATGCTACCTGGGAAATTGAGGAAAAGATTGGAGAATTGTACCCTCAATTATTTCAACTTTGAATTTCGGGACGAAATTCCCAAAAGGGGAGGAGAGTGTAACATCCCTGTTTTTAGTAGCAGTTTTAATCTTGTGAATTTTAAAGTATGGAAGTTCTGTAAGTGGTAATAAGTAAATAAAATACCCTTTGGGTAGTCTGTAATATCCCAAAATTTCATTCTCATGTAAAATCATGGAATTTATCTAGACCATTAATGATATTATCCATTTTTCGAGTGAAACATGTCTGAAATAAGACTGTCCGAGTGAAGAAAGGGATCTGTTCTGAGTAACCGAGAGAAATTCCAAGTGAAGGTTATGTTTCCGAGTGACCGAGAGAAATTCCGAGTGAATTAATTGATTTCCGAGTGAGGTATGACCGAGAGAACCAATTCTGAGTGGAGTCCTGGCCTCGGAGACAATTCTGAGTGAAGTGTGTCAGAGAGAACTACTTCTGAGTGAAAGGGGCTCTGGCTTTGAATGAAACATCTCCGAATGAAACGTATCCGAGTGACTCGTTTCCGAGTCAAACGACTTCGAGTGACTCGTTTCCGAGTTAAACATCTTCGAGTGACTCATTTCCGAGTTAAACGTCTTCGAGTGACTCATTTCCGAGTCAAACGTCTTCGAGTGACTCGTTTCTGAGTCAAACATCTTCAAATGACTCGTTTCCGAGTCAAACATCTTCAAATAACTCATTCCCGAATGAAACATTTTCGAGTTAAACGTTTCCGAGAGAAGTATTTCCGAATGAAGAAAAACTAATTTTGAATGAGTACTTCTCGGACCAAGATATTTCTGAGAAGTGAATTCCCAAGTGGGTTATCTCTGAGTTGAGTGTAACTGTCCTGTCACCGACTGAAATATATACCGAGTGAGTCATTTCAGGTGAGGTACTTCTGGAAAGAGAAAGGTTTGACTTCGAATGAATGTTTCTGAGTGAAAAGTTTCCAGGAGGAAGTAAATATCTGAGAAAAGAACCCTTCATTCGTACTCGGATGTCTTAAAGTTGCCGAAAGCTTATGCTCGGGTCCGTCCTCGAAATTGCCTTCAACACCGAGTGATATTCCCAAGTGGAACGATTTCCGAGAGGATTGAACTTTAACTCCGAATGACCTCTCAGTTGTAAGATTTTCGAGTGACAAAAACTCTGAATGACCTCTTAGTTGTAAGATTTCCGAGTGACAAAAACTCCGAATGATCTCTGTTGCAAGGTTTCTGAGTAACGCAACTCCGGATGATTCTTTCAGTTATATGATTTCCGAGTGGCTCTGACTTGAAAGAACACTTTCGGACAGAGATATCCGAGTGGGATATTTCTGAATGAGTCCGGGTGAGACATTTCCGAGTGAGTCATTCCAAGGAAGAAAAAGTCGACCGAGTGTTTCAAGCAGAAATAGGTTTGAGCGAATTCCCTTCCGAGTGGAGCGATTCCGAACGAAAGAGGCTCTGAAACTTCTTAGAAAATAGATATTCCGAACCAGTGTCAAAATTAATAGCGAAAGACTGAGCTCGCTCATGCTTTCATGTTTCAAACAAACCCAGACTAGGAAGCTCGAAATCCATATGATATGGATTTGTAAACTCCGATCAAAAAGAAACCGAACCATAAGGACCGGAAGAATGGATGGCTTCCAAGGCCGGGCTCGATCCTACACAATTGACCTGCCCCCGCACCTGCTAGAATCTGACCGACTTAATGCATCACCAGCGTTCGCATTGCTACTCTAACTTCGTGTTAAGGGCACAACGGAATCTGTTGACGTGATATTCATTCATAGTGGCCAAGCAGGCCGTTCCATTATTAGGCTTGAACCTTTTTACTCCAATCATATCATCTATTACATATTTTAATATATCTACTCCAATGATGCAAGCTGGCGGCGGAAATGGTTAAAATACAACTCACTTCTTATCTAAAACCTCTATTATTCCCGTAATTAACTCACCTAACATCCAGTCACGAAAAAGCTTGTCCCCCACTTGTCTTTTGCATTATTAAATCAATACTACAACTCAATCCCGAATCTGAATTCTGAGAACTAACGAAAATTAGTAAAAGTCTCTCTCTCTCATTTTCCTTTTCTCTGTCAAGTCACTGTGAGCTGAAGCAAGAACAATAAGGGAACATCTTCAACTAATCTAAGATCTTCCATTAAGGTCAGGGGGGGTATATTCTCTAGTATTCTGGGGGGGAACCGACTGTTTGGAAAGGGCTAAGGTACTTCTGGTCCTTACCTTTCCAGGGTAGGTTCGAGAATTGTTGTTAAATTAAGATGCTTTAATGTTTATATATTTGTTTTATATATTTATTGATATGTATATGATTAATTGGTTGTATTGATTATTATTAATCTTGATGATTAAATGGATATGATCGGTATTGAATTGTGAAAATATTAAGAACCATGGGTGTCTATGTGGATTCCAGTGAGGAAGTCTTGAAAAATGAGATGAACGAGGAAATAATGATGAAGGGTCACCATTTATATCACTGATATTATTATTATGATTATGATTACAATTATAATTATAATTATGAGTATGATTATTATTATTATTATTATCGTTATTATTATTATTATTATTATTATTATTATTATTATTATTGTTACTAATATTATTATTGTCTAGTTATGAATAATGAAATAAGGAACTTATAATTATGAATATGATTATTATTATTATTATCATTATTATGATTATTATTATTATTATTTATTATTGTTACTAATATTATTATTTTTTAGTTATGAATAATGAAAGAAGGAACATATTACTTACTCTTTAAACGAAGGATTATTTTAGCTAAGATATAACCGATATATTTTCTAGAATAATAATAAAAATGATCTACAACGTCTGAAAAACTGATGGGACCCAAGAACTTGAGGACAAATATTATGAGACTGGAAACACATAGATACCCAAGGATCAAATGATAAAAATAATGCATTTCGCATCATGAAAATATTTTTGAAGGAGTAAAACTAGAGCATACACCTGGTACGCTGGAGGACATTCACGTTCGATCTCTGACGAGAATCTTGGGAGTACAACCGGAACGGAAACCCAATGGCATCAGAGTCGTGCCTGGAGCCGGGTCAGACGATGCAATTTTGGTGTACTTTGACTAAATGACGGAATGTAACTATGATCGTGTAGAGCCAAGTCCCAAGATAATATAATGATGAGAACCTGTGAGTTCATTCGTACCTTATGATGATTGAATAATGAATGGGGGACTTGGTGAGCTCCGATCGCTCTAGAATGGAAACGTTGTGCCCAAGAGGCAACTTGAGTAGGACGACTGCCAAAGAATGAGATAATGGTGATGGTGGATTGATTTATTGGCCCACATGCATCATGAGACTTAATTAAAGATAAATTATAATAAACCTAACTCATGCATTCCATGACAACATTATTGATTGTTATAGTTGTAAATATGTTAATTGTATGATTTATGTTATATTATCTGTTGTCTGGATATGTCCGCACCGGGAACTTTCAGGGTCTGGGGTTTATACTCACCATTTCTGTTGATTAATAACAGAGGAACTAGGAAACCAAGAACCGGAGTACGACGAACAGCAATACATTGAACCAACTGAGAGCACTCATTAAAAGTAGAATATATATAGTGGAATATCTACTAATGAATAATAAGACAATGGATGACTGTATCTATTTAAGGGTTCCTGCGTGCCCCATACTGTTAAGAGTACAATTACTTATAGTTTGTGAATGACTATGTGAATTACCTACTATTTGCTTCCACTGATCTGCCATTTTTATATTTTTTTAAAAAAAGATATTCACTTTTTCTGAAAACTTTTAACACTCTTAGTTAAATAGGATGATCCTATAGAAGGGTCTATCTTATTTAACCGAGTGTGTTACAAGCCACGCCTATAAGAGGTGACTCTACGAGTACTAACCACACTTTGTTGTTGACGTCCAGTTTTACAAATCCGTAGGTGGACTTAAACACGTAGTGGGAATGATCAACACACAGAGGGGAAGAAAAGAAGTTGTTGTAACGATGTCGGGGTGTTCGAGGGTAATTGCACACAAAATTGAATGACAAAAGCTTTTGGACCAGACCGGTCATATTTATAATTAAACTAATCATATATAATTAATAGAATGATTTCGTATATCTTATTAAAAGATTTTAATCATTTTCTATGAAATTATTGCATTGAAATATAAGATAAAATTGATATTGCACGAGAAGTTAGCATATGGCAAAATTACCTAAAATAACTTTAAAAATGTTCACAAATGTATATAATATAGATATATATATATATATATATCATATTTTCCTAATTTCAATGTTTTTCTTTCAACAATTAAGATTACATGAGCTTTAATTTGAATACGTGTTACATTGATATTATCTTATTTTTGCATACATCATTTTTGCCTTAGATTTAACATGAAAAGTAAAAAAAGAAAACTACCAAATTAGTATATTCAATGTGGGACTAACACTTGCATTCCCAATAATCTCCCCCTCAAGTGTGAGTCTATTCCTTTTTATATGTGTAATGTTCCCCCTCAAGTGAAAGCTTTTTTTCGTTCACGAGTATTCCATGGTAGCACATAGAGCTTAGCCCATTTCCGTGAATGCTCCTTAACACTTGCACCGCCGATGGCTCACACATCATCAGAACACACCGCCTAAGCACCATATTGTTAGGAAGACTTTCGATACAAGGATCCACCACCAAATTTATGCCTCTAATACTCGTTCGAGCTGGTCATCGGACTACACCATTGACTCTGATACCTATTGTAGGAAGCAAGGAGAGCCACATCACCGAGGAGATCCACCATATCATGGGAAAATTGGCCAAATTAGTGAACCTATAAGCATAGGACACCACCAACAACCCAAAACCTCAAGGTATTAGGTTTATGGGTCCTTATGCTTATAAACCACTTTACTAACACATGTATATTCAACGTGGGACTAACACTTGCATTCCCAACAGGTTCCCCCAAAGACACTTTTTTATCTCATTTGCTGAATGAAGACTGGGTTCTTGGCCAACGAAGAAACAAAATGTTATAAGTTTTATTTTTTCAAAAGAACAAAATGTTCTAAGTTTATATATGAAGTTTTGTTGTATAAGTTTAGTAGAAAACACTATCATATAAATGGTTGACAATGCAATGAATTTGTTGGTAGTATGGTGAAATATAGTACAAAACACTCTTCGACCATCTTTGTCCTTCAATTATACTACCGAACTTTACCTACTTTTAGTTAACCAAAGAAATATTATACAACTGTTTCAAATATACTCACTCCTTTAATTACAATAGATCAAAGTTAAGTCTATAAAGTCAATATGGTCGTACATACCAGTCCTAGAATATTATGGATTCTAAATGATACAATAGTTAAAGGTCCTTTAGTATTTGAAACAAAACAAAACGCTAAAATTATCATAAAAATGATTTCTTCTAATATTTTTAGATAAAAAAATCATTAATGACAATATCAACATCAATACTCCCTAACATATCATTTATAATAAATAAAATTGTCAAACCATTGAATCTTTCATATGACATTGATGATTTTAAGTAAGTTTTTATTAATTTTATAACTGAAAAACTTTTAATTGATGCTATAGTTATAGACATGATTAATATAATTTTGTAAGCAATTGAGACATTTTGATAACAATCTAAAGCTTTTATGAACTCAAGAATTTTAAGAGTTAACGTTATGTCGGCAAAATTATTTTCAACACTTTCAATTTAAAGGAAAAAAAATAATCCAACATATGGTAAATTGTCATGGGAAAAAATAGAGTGAACTTAAGGACAACATCCTTTCAATTCATCATTATTTAATGAGTGTCGTAATAACACCGATTAAGAAAGTAAAAATGAAAAGTTTTCATTTAAAAATATTATTAAAATCCACCCATTTTGATTTCTAAGCAATCCACACATGGTTTTTATGAAAAAATATACTTTTATTTCCTTAAACAATATCCTTAGAGCGTTCATTAATAGGACCCTTAAAAATCCAAAAATAGAATAATAAGGAAGTCACATTTGTATTAAAACATAATTTAGTATGTGAGTGTAATTCTATTTCAAAATTTCTTCCTTTTATATAGAAATAATCCTATCTATTGTATTGTTGAAGTTTCATCCATTACACTTAAAGACTTAGAAGTGCAATTAATTAAACACATTATATTATTCTTGTTAAAAAGTAAAAAAATGAATTGTTGCACACTTGTACTGTTGAAGTGCAGTTAATTAATTAAAAGATTAAATTATTCTTATAAAAATTGATCTTTGCACACTTATGTTACTGAATTTTTTTCCTTAAATAATCTTAACTTTACTTATGTTGGCTCTATCAACATTAGACATGAGATAATCGTCTTTGTACTCAAGCCTTTTGAGTGGGTAATTGATAAATATTTAAGTGGTGAATTGAGAAATTGAATTTTACATTTTTCATTTTTACTCTACTTTTATCAATAACAACAATAATACTAATATAAATGAATCAAAATTATACATGTATTGTGTAACATCTAAAAGAACATTCCAAGGAGAATGGCACTTTAAAAATGAGATTTATATAAATACAAAGAAAAAAATGAAATAATTTAACAAATAAAAATGAATTTAATTATATTATATATTCTTTTTCAAATATTCCATACTCTTTTTTTTTTTTGCTAATTTGTAAACATTAATAATACTTTATATCTCTATTTAAGGCTTTGTTAGTTTTAGGAAAAAATAAAATAAAGATTTAATTTACCATTAAAAAATTATAAAAATTAAAAGCTAAATGTGAACCAATAAAATTAGATAAAATCACAGATATTGAAATTTAAAGTAAAAAAAATATAATTAAACGTTTTAGATATTTTTGGTCAACAATCGCTTAGACTATTTTCGGCATTGTTTCTGAACTTGGGTTGAAATTTTTGGAGCCCAAAGCAATGCTTTTGTTGGGCCCATTATAAAGCGAAAGAAAATCCTCGGCAACAAGAAACCTTCCTCAATCTCTCTCTACATACACACACTTAATCCCAAGCTGTTCATTATTATTCTCTTTTCTGTCACCACCGAGATTTTCAATTCTTCTGCTTCAATCCCTCTTTCACTCCTCGCTTCTAGGGTTTCCATTTTCTCCCATGGCGCCTGATCCCAACCGCGCCAGCACCAGCTCCTCCGCCAAAGACGACGCCGTTGCGAAGAAGAAGGTCGAGAACGAAGATCTGGTGAGTCCAAAACCCTCGCCTCCAATTTTCACTTTCTCTCACAAATTTCCACTGTTAGCCTTTCTGGAGCAAATAAGTGAAAAAGTAATTGAAAATTGATTCATTTTGTGGTAACCTGTGCAGTCGGATGAGGATTTGGCGTTGAAGCAGCAGCTAGAGTTGTATGTGGAGAGGGTTCAGGATCCTGACCCTGGATTGCAGAAGGTTGCACTAGAGAGCATGAGGTAAGCCTAGTTTCCTTCTCGAGGGTTTGGCGAAGTGAATGGATTTTCATTCGAATGGGAAATTTTAACTTTTTTTTTTGTGTTTGTTTTTTATAAAAAAATTTAACGGTTGTATTTGAATTTGGAATGTGTGGTTGTGTTGTAGACAAGAAATTCGAACTTCAACCAGTTCTATGACTTCAGTTCCTAAGCCATTGAAGTTTCTTCGCCCTCATTATGGCACTCTTAAGGCGTATTATGAAACTAAGGCGGATTCTGATTTGAAGGTATTGGTGTTTGTTGCTGCTTTTATATGAATTAGGGGTGTGGTATCCAGCTAGTTAACTCATTTTCTTTAATCATTGCAGAAGTACTTGGCAGACATATTGTCAGTTTTGGCCCTTACAATGTCTGCTGAGGGAGAACGAGTAAGTTTGCTGTATTGGAATAGATAGATGTTTAGTTGTTACCTTGGTTGTGCTCAAGCTTGGCGGTGCCCTTGTAAAACAATTTCTGTTAGACTGATGTTTGTCATATTGACTCTGTCAGGAAAGCCTCAAGTACAGATTATTGGGTTCGGAGGGTGATATTGGTTCCTGGGGTCATGAGTATGTTAGGTGAGAAACTTCTTTTGGGGAAATCATTATTGTTGAAGGTAGAATGCTGTTGTATAGAAGGTTATGACCAGGGGAATTAAAATTCTGGTGATTGAAGTCTAACTAAGAAGGATTTATCATCAATCTTAACCTGCTATTAAAACAAAACCGTTGATCTTAACCTTACTAGTTGTGCTTTCTTTTGTTGTTAGGAACCTGGCTGGAGAAATTGCACAGGAATATGCAAAACGGCAGGTTGGATATGTGGCTAATTTGGATATATTTTCCACTTCATGAAAGTGCTTTTGGTCATTTACTTTGTATAGCTTTAACCATAGTCTACTTGTGCAATTGGAGTAGGGTACAGATTACAGAAGTAAAACTGAGATACTCAATATACAAGTTGAGCACCCATTTTTCTATATAAAATAAATAAAATAATTTTCTAGCTCTTGTTTTATTTGAGTATGGTAGAGAAGTATCACTGAAATATTCTATTTGCAAGTTGAGCACTTCATGATACCCAATTGTTAAAAAATATTAAATATTAAATAATATTAATATCTGTGGAAAAAGATAGATAATCTATTATGTGTGTATATAATATTGTTGCTTTAATATGTAATAGCCTTTGTGGTTTGATTTGTGTTTAGTTTAGTTAAATGTTAAAATTTTAGTTTAGTTGTGCCCTTGTTTGATTGTTTTCCAGCTCCTGTTTAATTTGAGTATTTCTTACTATTGTCATCATGGTTGTTAGATTCGCGTTCCAAGACGTAGAATCGTACGATTCTACGTCTCACCGGCACCTCCCCGTCCTGAAACGCACGCGGAAACGGTCCCAGGTGGAGACGATGTGGACTCGCGAGTCGGACCGCTGAGTCGTGGAGTCGCCGGCGTCTCCGTCTCACCTTCGTCGACCCTTCCCCCTTCGTCGACCCTTCGCCCTTCGCCGTCGTCGACCCTTCCCCCTTCTTCGTACCTCCCTCCGGCACCGTCGCACCCTCCGTGGCTCTGTTTCTGGGTAGAACTCTGTTTCTGCGTGTGGCCCTCTGTTTTTCCTCTCCCTCAAGCTCTCTGTTTCTCCTTTCCCTGTTTCTTCTCTCTGTTCGATCTTCTCTCTGTTCTCTCTCATGTTCCTCTAGGGCCGCATGAAGTGATGAATGGCGAATGATGACGGTGCATGGGAGGAAGGTGACGGCGCATGAAGTGAAGGGAGGAAGGAAGGTGCCTTTTTTTTATCTTTAGGTTTAGGTTTAGAATTTGTTGGGATCTTTTTTTTTCACTTTTAGTTTTCAGGCCCACTTTTATTTAGCAGGCCCACTTTTAGTTTTCAGACCATTGTAATTTTTGAAGGCTTGTAATTAACCCTTGTCACAAAAAAAAAAGTCTAAAGAATGAAAAAAAAAGTGTTCAGATTTTGTTTGTATTTTTTTGTTTTGGCTACAAGAAGTTATTATTATTATTATTATTATTATTATTATTATTGAAGTTTCTTTAATTTTAATATTACACATTATGTTTTATATAGATGTTTGGTTTAATATATTTATGTTTATATATTATTTAGCATTTTTGGTAGACTCTTCCGTTTCGTCTTACGTTTCACGAATCTACGTTTTGTAAATCTTCACCTTCTCAACGTAGAGTCTACGTTTTAACAACCTTGATTGTCATGCTTTTAGAGTGAAGAAGCTCCCATAGATGATCTCATGGAACTTGTGCAACAAATCGTTTCTTTTCACATGAAGGTATGATATACATTGCATTCGTTTTACTCAAAACATTGTACACAATATGGAGGCAACAAAACATATTAGAGGAAGACTGTTAATTATTTACTTATTTAATATAATAAGTTTCAATTGTGCTGCAGCATAATGCGGAGCCCGAAGCTGTTGATCTATTGATGGAGGTAATATGCATATACTCCTTTACATTGTTGCTTAATTACTTAAGATGGTAAACTTAACTTTGTTTTCATGTAATAAATTTAACAATAGGTTGAAGACCTTGATATGCTGGTTGAACATGTTGATAAAACTAATTTTAGAAGGACTTGCTTATACCTCACAAGTTCAGCCAGGTATGTGCAAATATCCATAGTTTATGCAAGTTTTGAGAGAATTCAATTAAATTTATAAGACCGAGAATGAAAGAAAAAATAATAATTTATCTTTACATATGAAAATTTGTATCTTCTGTGGTTCAATGATATTTTGTTTGTTCTGCTATCTCATCTTTCATTTGATTTTCTATTTATATTGTATCTATATTTTATATTTATTCCTGTATTTTTACAATTTAATTGTTTAATAATTAAATGATGTCCTAATTTATCTTTCTGGACTCTTCCAAGTGATCCAAATTCCAATACATAGTCATCAATAGAGTGCTATAGCAGCACAGTGGTGCAGAGCAGCTGAGACGCTCTAAGTAACTAGAGGGGGAAGTTTCAAAAGAATCCATTTCTCCCATTCGTTCAGGGGCAACATTATTATTTCCTTCCTGTTTTCAGAATTCTAAAAAACCCTAATTGGATTTAGTTTATGTGCTTCTATTCCTTTTGTGTCACTCACATTTTGCAACTTAAAGACATATTTTTGTTTGTTTCCTTCATTTCTGTTATATTCCTTAAGGTTTTCCTCAACACGAATGGTTTTTATGGTTAATTATGCACATGTCTAGCATTTTGAGTAATCTTAGTTTTTCAACAGTTATATGTATATAGTATAAATTCTATTTAGTGGCCATCTTGCTATGTGCTATTCCTTTATAGCGTTTTGGGGTCAGCTGCCACATGTTATCCAATAACATCCACTGCTTTTGGATGACTAAATGAAAACTGTTGTTTGCTTGATCAGTTGTTAAAGCCCAGTGTTATTAAATGGCGGTTATGGCGCCGCTATGGCGGCATGGCGTTGTGTTTCTCCCCCAAACTGCAATCCACAACGGCAAAATGCGGGTGATATAGTGGTGTCCGCCATTCTTGAAAAAACGGCCGCTATGTTTGTGGCGTCATGGCGCTGGTGGCGCTCAAAGGCGGACATGGCGGCACTTTTTCTTCTTTTTTCCTTTTGGGCTTTTTTGGGCCGGGTCGGATCAAGTATTAGGCCTAAAAATTAGGTTTTTGGGCCCTTTTCCTCATCAATTTTCATTTCGTGTGCCTCTCTTCTCCTCCTCCTCGAATCTCTATGTACCTGCATCCTCCACTATTGTGTGCACCCAGCATCCCCAACAACCATTTCCGGCGACGATGACTGGCAGATTGCTCCCCCTTTCTCTTATTCTAGACTACGCTTACCCTCTCCACCCTTCCCCTGTGTTCTGCGACGACACCATCGAACACTCCACTCTGGTGACGGTCAGCAAAGTTTCAGGTTTCATCCCATCTTGTTTTGTTTCTTCAACTGTGTTTGATCTCTTTTTCCTCCCATTCTTGTATCCTTCATTTCTTCTCTCCTCTTCTGTTTTTTTCCTTATGTTCTTTTTTATTTCATCTTCTTCCTCCTTCTATGTTTTATTTTTTTTTATTTTTTTAAGAAATGAGTTTTGTTTTATATATTTTTAATTTTATGTTTTTCTGCTTTTATAACTTCTCTGTTTTATATTCTACGTTTTTTATTTTTTATTTGATCCTTCTCTATTTTTCAGTTCATTTTCTTTACTATTAATAATATGTTTTTAGTTTGTACCTTATGTTCTATCTTCTATTTTTTACGTCCTCTGTTTTTAGTCTTTATTTTGTTTTATGAAGATTAGTTTAGTACTTAGATGGTGAAGATTAGTGTATGTTTTTCCCTTTGTTTATTTTCTCTGATAAAGATTAGTTTAGTACTGATGCTGTAGTTTAATTGTCTATTTATATTGTCCATCTATGTTAATTTGTGCAATTATATATTTATATATATATAAATTTATTTTATTGTGTCCGTTATGGGTCCGCCATTACCTGTTATAGTGTCCGCTTTAACCTCTAAAGTTTTTTGAGCTCGTCGCAATAACCCGCGACTGCTATTTAATAATACTTTTAAAGCCCTGACTCCATTTTACTTATCTATTTCGTTTGAATTGTCTAAAAGAACTGCTTTTATAGTAAAATCACAAGAAGGGTTTGAAGTTATTTGTAGTATTTGGTTATGTTTTTAATATATTCAATTGCTTGGGATAAAATGGGAAAAATATGTCAGCTAAAAAGCAATCTTTATGATTTAATCAGATGGTCCATAATTTTACTTTACATAAAAAAGTTGTTGCCTTAGTTGAGATTATAATCAAAATTGCTGAGCAATGAGTATACTTGAACAGTAACATTAACACCGAAATATCTTACCCAAACATGCCTAAGAGTGGCCTTTTATAAATATAAAGGCTTTTGGGTTCTGTTTGACTTACAATGAGAGTGAATATTCTGAAGGTTTATTCAGGAGGAAGCTATTTTAATTTCTAAGAATTTTGCATGATACTTCAGATGTTGCTGTCTTGGTGTTTGAATTTGTGTGTTCATATTTTTAAGTTTTTGCTAATTTGCAGATACCTTCCTGGACCAGATGATATGTTAGTTTTGGACATTGCATATTTGATCTATAAACAATTTGAAGAATATCCAAATGCCCTCCAAATTGCATTGTTCATGGATAACCTGCAGGTGTGACAAATTCTTTTGGTTTTTGAAGTCTTTTTTGCACTTATCTGTTACCATCTTTCACATTTAAGGAGTATATATATAGAGAATTCTGAAGCTCAAATGTTTTGAACCTTACACTGTAATTCAGTTCTATACACTGAAATAATTCCCATCTCTTGTTCTTTCTTTGAGGATTACATCTTACTATCTAAAGGCTTCTTGGTTGAAACTAACTAGTTGTGGTGTTTATGACAGTATGTGAGGCAGGTGTTCACCTCCTGTAATGATGTGCTACGAAAAAAGCAGTTTTGTTACATGCTTGCACGCCATGTAAGTTCTGGATTATGTTAGTGCCGTGCTTTGTGAGTTTATCTTGACTCAAATTTCGTTTTGTGATATTTACAAAGCTTTTATGCATGAGTTGTTTAACAGTGAAGCTATATGCTCAAACACTTTTTAGCTCTTGATGTTGACAAATGAGAGCTTCAGGGACACAGAATGACAATATTCCACTATCACATTTATTTTGAGTGTATTTTGATGTGTTTTGTGACAGATAGGATATTTATTGGTTTGATTATTATTCCGATGCAGGGAATTACTTTTGAGCTTGATGAGGAGATGGCTGCAGATGATGAGGACAGAGAAATGCTGCAGGATATCATAAATAATTCTAAGTTAAGTGAAGGATATCTTACCCTTGCTCGTGATATTGAAGTCACGGAGCCCAAGTCCCCTGAGGATATATACAAGGTGTGATTTTGATGATATTTATACTCGGACTCAATTAACCCTATACTAGACATTTCCCTCTATCCATGTATAAGTTTTAATCTTATACCATGCAATTTAAGTTTTACTTAACTAAATCATGGTTCAGTTTAATGGAAGGATATAGAAGCATTATGGTTACTTGTCATTTCTAAGAAGTTTAATTGATAATTATATCTGGATTGTATAGTAGGTGAGTCCGATTTGTTATAACTTGTTGAAATATCACCTCGCCACAGAATTGCCTTGTTACATTTATTTTAACTGTTTTGTTACAAAATTGACTTATTCAACTTATTAATAATTCATGCATGAAAATTTGTTGCTATTTGTAAATGGAACAATTGATTCAGATGTGTTGGATTCCCTTGTCAAATTTGATGCCTTATTACAGAAAAAACCTGGATTACTAGCCGTAAAAATTTGTGTTAAGTTGGTCATCATTGTGACATAATGTTAGTTTATTTTAGAATGTTAGGTTTTGATATTCTTCAGTTCCTCACATGAATCTTCTTAGGCTGTTGCACTTTATAGTTTATTGATTTGGGGTCCAGGCTCTAATTATTTCTTTGACTTTGAGGTGTGATGCACCTTCTTGGGTTCTTTTATGGATTTATTCCAAAGAAGATGCTCATGCTTCTTTTATTGCTATGCTATTATATTGACGGCTGCCACTGTAATTGTATCTATCAATGAGACAGTCTATCCAAGCTGCTGCAAGAAGTCTGTGTAGAATGAAATTCTAATCTCTCGTTGTGCTCATATTCCCTGTATCAGGAAAAAGTTTCTAGTTGTGTTGTGTGCGCTATTTGCTTTCAACCTTTTGCTTCATTCTCTCATTCTGCTTGGTTTTTCCTAGGCGCACTTGCTTGATGGACGGGCTAGTGCTGGTGCAAGTGTTGATTCAGCGAGACAGAACCTTGCTGCTACATTTGTTAATGCATTTGTAAATGCTGGATTTGGTCAGGTACCATAAACTTTGTGTTTCAAAATTCTGTATGTTGTATTTGCTGTGATGTTGGGCTAATGAACTATTATGTTCTACTTCCCTCACTACCCATTGTTGTTGTGCAGGATAAGTTAATGACTGTTCCATCAGATTCTTCAAGTAGTGGTTCTTCTGGAAATTGGCTTTTCAAAAATAAGGAACATGGGAAGACTAGTGCTGCAGCTAGTCTGGTATGCATTTTCTTAAATGAATCATAATCCTCTCTAATCTTTGGTGTGGACCATATAAATTTCAATTGCAATACTTATGTGCAGGGTATGATTTTACTCTGGGATGTTGACTCTGGACTTGCTCAACTTGACAAGTACTTCCATAGTAATGATAATCATGTAATTGCTGGTGCATTGTTGGGAGTTGGAATTGTCAATTGTAGTATCAAGAATGACTGTGATCCTGTGAGTTTCTTTATCCTTTCCTTTACTCATAAGTGTGTGGCATACATTGTTTTAGTGTTTGTTAGATCTTATTTGACTACTTTTCAGGCAATGGCGCTTCTGGGTGAATATACTGATAGAGAAGACACTTCAATCAGGATTGGTGCAATCATGGGGTTGGGAATTGCATATGCTGGCTCACAGAATGAGCAGGTGAGTGCTCACTTTTGAAATCTTTTTCTGGTAATGTTATTTTTTTGTGTGTCAACATAAAAGGTTAATTCATTCTTTGTTTCTTCCAGTTACGATACAAATTAGCACCTATACTGAATGATCCTAAAGCTTCACTTGATGTGATTGCTTTCACTGCGATTTCATTGGGCTTGATATATGTGGGTTCTTGCAATGAGGAGGTTGCTCAAGCAATTATATTCACACTAATGGACCGGAGTGAATCGGAGTTGGGAGAGCCCCTTACACGGCTTTTACCTCTTGGCCTTGGTCTTCTATATCTTGGGAAGCAGGTAGTTAGATGTTCAGCAGTGTCAGTGGTATCTTTGATTTTTGAATAAAGTATTGACTACTTTCTTTTCCCCTCATCAATCTGATTTCTTTGATTTCTGAATATCATGAGGAGGGTTCAACCATAAGGTGTGGTCTAAAGTGGTTATGTTATGTTATTCAATCTTTACATGTTTTTGTTACTACAGGATAGTGTGGAGGCAACCGCTGAAGTTTCCAAGACTTTTAATGAAAAAATTAGAAAGTATTGTGACATGACACTATTATCATGTGCTTATGCTGGAACTGGGAATGTTCTCAAGGTACATTCTTGTGGAGTTACTAAGTTTTATAAAGAAATCACTGCTGCACCTTTTCTTTTATGATTGCTGATGCTTCTTTCATGTAGGTTCAAAATCTCTTGGGTCATTGTTCACAACATCTTGATAAAGGTGAAACCCACCAGGGTCCTGCCGTGCTTGGAATTGCTATGGTAGCTATGGCAGAAGAATTAGGGCTTGATATGGCAATTCGATCATTAGAACATCTTCTGCAGTATGGAGAGCAGAATATTCGCCGAGCAGTTCCTCTTGCACTTGGACTATTGTGTATATCAAATCCAAAGGTAAATTGGACTTGTTTTTCTGCATTTTATTATTTCATCAGTTTAAAACTCTTCTAATTATGGGTGCAAGATATCACTTTTGATTACTTGTACCGACCTTTTACTGGATCATTCCAGGTCAATGTTATGGATACCTTGAGCAGACTTAGCCATGATACTGATTCAGAAGTAGCTATGGTAAGATTTTAGAGCCTCTTCAAAACTTTTTGGTCTATATCTTATTTGTAGCTATATTAACAATTTATATGCTTCAGGCAGCAGTTATCTCCTTGGGTCTAATTGGGGCTGGAACAAACAATGCTCGAATTGCTGGCATGCTTCGCAATCTTTCAAGCTATTACTACAAGGATACGAGCCTTCTATTTTGTGTAAGCTTTCTCTACGTTGTCCTTGTTTTCTCTATTTCCTTTGTTTGTATGCTTACTCTTTCTTTCACCTATCTGCAGGTCCGGATTGCCCAAGGTCTTGTACATTTGGGAAAGGGCTTATTAACACTTAATCCATATCATTCTGATCGCTTTCTACTATCACCGTAAGGAAACTCTTATCAGGCTTTCTGAAAGAGTTGGTGGCTTTAAAATGGTATTAACCAGTACAGCTCTACTGTTATATTTTCTAATGGACATTGTGTTTCATTTTTGCAGGACAGCTCTTGCTGGACTAGTTACCATGTTACATGCATGCCTTGATATGAAAGCTATTGTGTTGGGGAAATATCACTATGTTCTCTACTTCCTTGTTTTGGCAATGCAGGTTAGTTTTGATGTCTCATTTCCTCTTTCTAATGATTGACTCCCGCTCTCCCTATTGTGAGCCATTTCTGAGTTATATTTTGTTGCAACAGCCAAGGATGTTGTTGACTGTGGATGAGAACTTGAAGCCTCTATCCGTGCCTGTTCGTGTTGGTCAAGCAGTAGATGTTGTGGGTCAAGCTGGTCGTCCCAAGACAATCACTGGTTTTCAGACCCACTCTACCCCTGTTCTCCTAGCTGCTGGGGACAGGGCAGAGCTGGCAACGGAAAAGTAATATACCACTGCCATGTTCTTAATTTTCAAAACGGGCTTATGCTGTCTTTCTAATTCTAACACGTGTTTTTCTGCAGATACATTCCCTTGTCGCCAATTCTTGAAGGTTTTGTGATTTTAAAGGAGAATCCAGATTATAGGGAAGAATGAGGATTCTTGATTTTTTTGTGGTTCAATAGTGTCTCGACAGTAGTTAAAATGTTGATTTTGAACGCGGTGTCAAAATGTAGAAATTATTTAAAATCATTCCATCGTTTTGATAAAGAGATATTCAGAGAATCTTTTAGCTCAACAGTTTTTCAATTTGATTAATTTTATCAGCATATTCTTACGCGAGTACTCTGCAATGTATAATCATGATATTGTTTAAGGTGAGTTGAAAGAATTCATGGAGTGCATGTCTTGTGCAAGTGTCTTTTAACTTATTTTAACAAATCCTTTTTTGGGTAATTGTTAAAATATTTTCTAAATTTTTAAGTTGTATGCCAGAATTATCACATAAAGTACATAGTTATATAACTGAAAGTATCTTATGTAGCCCATTAAATTAAATAACCAAACCCAAATGGCCATTGTGATGCTTAAGCATTTTTGTTTTATAAACCTCATGTAAATTAGCATTATTATTTTAACTAAAATTAATTATGTATCTTCAATGATTGATATGATTCATTATTATGAGTTTTATCATTGCGTTTTTTAGAAAAAAGTATGGGTCGTTTTTCTGGAGTCAAGGATCAATAATTTTTAGGATGAGAAAAGTGGATAATTTTAAATAGAGCTGTTAAAATGAGTTGCATCTTCAAACTTGCTTATTAAAATGTAAGTTTTAAAATTTGAGCCCAAGGTTCTGTTTCTAAAGCTAACATCATACATTTTATAGGTAACGTATTATAAATGTTCAAGTTTGTCACGGGAGATATATAATGAGAATGCGACTAATAATAGTTTTGTATAATGATGAAAATGACCTATATAAAATATATATGATAATGAAAATGATAAAAATGTGTCCTACAATTATATCAATGATCATATGATAATACATTTTTTAAGTCATATTGACACAATTACGGGTCGTCGAATTTCAAAGTGAGAACCTTATATGCGGGGAGTTACATAAACTCATTTTTTTAAGGAGAAAACTTTGACTTTTATATAATATTTGAGTAAGAATGTAATTGATTAAGGACAAACAATTTTATGTACTAAAATGATGATTTTTAAAAGTAAAAATATAATTAATTGACCTTAAATAATATCACGAAATATATGTCTAACAAAACGAGTTTATAATTTATGACTTATTGTATTTTAGGTATTTTATAGTTTTTAACTTTCTAAGAAATTTATTGAAATGGAGCTATTTGGTAAAACTAATTTAAATGTTAAATGATTTTAAAGACATAATATTTTAATTAGTGAGAGATAAAAATTGTCATTTAAAAAAAATATAAGGACAAAATAATAACCAAACAATGAGGGGACTTATTATTTTTGAAAAAACCATAAAATACTTCAAATAGTTTTTCAAAACTTGAAAGAAAAACTATAAACTCTTTTTTTAATCAAATGGTTCTAGTAATTTTTAAAAAGTTATAAACTCCAAAGAATTATAAGTTATCCATACAAATACAATAATTACCAAAAAGTCAAACTCAAATATTGACACTATAGATTTAAATAAATGTTTACTCTTTCCCCACATCTTCAACATTGGATTTTAGGAAAAAATTTATTTAATTTAAAATTATTGATTACAATTAATTACAAAACAAGATATATTAATAAGTATAATGTTATTTTTTATTTGTCCTAAATTCTCATTATTTCTATATTTATAGAATTATGAGAAATGTGGCATTGTGGTTCTCGGATTTTAGGCTCCTTTCATTTCATCCCCACCTTTTATATAATGTGGCTCCTTTTTATTTTCACTTTTTTTGTTTGCTAATATAAAAAATTAAGCATTGTACCCTCGTGACTTCTTGATTGCATTGTGATATGCAAATTCGAGATGATTGGATATTTGTTTGCATCTGCTCTAATATATCTCCATATATTCACCACAAGCATCGAATCACACAAGTTGGGTCCACAAGCTCTTGTTTTGTTTGGGGTTGATGGGTGGATGTATCAAATATTTCTTTATTCAATAAAAATTTAATATTACTGAATATTAATCATTATTCTCATCTAATTGTTAAATAGATATTTAATACCACACCATATCATCGCTCCTTGAAAATGTCCATTGTGCCCCATCTCATATCTCATCCACAAGTTCTGTCTTTCAGTATAAAATTTTGGTTCATCTTTTCCACTCATTAAAGTACTCATAAGTCTGTGAAGTGATTTGTCACTAAAACTAGTTATTTGCTTCATCTTGTCACTGTTATTTTCTTCATTTATATATATATATATATATATATATATATATATATATATATATATATGAGATTGAACTTGTTTTTAAGTATATGTCCTTTTAATATTTCAAGACAAAATTAAATATTTCTTTATTAATTATATCTTTATCTTTTGATTAAATTAAGAAGATATTAATTTAAAAAATGATATTAGTATAGAAAGATAAAAGAGCATATTGTATTAGTGATCCGGTCTCAATATCGGTCTATAAGTAGAAAGGTTAAATCTAAAGTTGTTATGTAAGACCGACATCTCACATAATACTAAAATCTAATATCGGCTTATAAGACTCATGATCCAATATCGATATGAGTCATTCTTTCAATACCGAAAGGTTAGAGTTGACTTATGCAATTATGTGTTGAGAAAGCAACCTACAAAGTGATTGATGGGAAGGTACAATCACTAGGTAGCGTCACTGTTGCGTGTCAGCCTTTCTACAATGATCAGAATCATGCTGACATTTTGTACGGTAAAGTTACCTACTCGAAACAACTCTTCAACTACTTTAAGGTATAAAAACTTACAAGTCAATGATGAAAAGGTAGAACATTCTAACTACAACTTACGCTTAAGCTTTTTTATTACTCTGAATATACCACTAACTTAAGCATCGAAGTGTCCTTGTAGGTGACACCCCTTTCACCCTTCAAATGCGTTAGGATTGGTGATATTTGACGTTCCTAGAATATTTGACGTTCCTGGAGCCAAGGCGCTTAGCCTTCGAGAACCCAAGTGCATCTACGAAACGAGTGGTTGCAATGGTAACTCCTGACCCTAAGGATGAGATCATCAAGCAACTCAGAGAAGAGATAGCTGAGTTGAGGCGCGAATGTGCAATGCCTGTGGAGAAAGTGAGTCCTGTTGGATGTCACCAACCTGAAGCTTCAAGGCAGGAGGTGTCCCATACACCTCATTATTCGATGATCGTTACTTATGATGAGGAGCAGCAGTCTCAGTCCCATGTTGAGCCTCAGACTCCAAAGGAAAAATGAAATTACTTATTCAGAATATAGGCTCAGCATCCCCTTTTCCAGAAGGCTTATGAGTGTCCCCATCCTAAGGCACTTGCAAACCACCCAACCACATATAAGGTAACGCATTTAATACTCATTTCAGCTTTGGTATCATTCATCTGACTGACTTGAGCGTCGAAGTGTGTTCACAGGTGACACCCTATCCCATCCGTCAACATGGAATATTGATGTGAACATCAGACACTCATTGAACTTTGGGATATATCACTAAATCCTTACTAGATCAGATTGAAATGTAAGAAAGAGTATATATTGGCCCCAGACCAAAGATCATGTCTCCCCATATCGGATAGTTCACCAATAAATATACATGATGATGGTTCAGAGTCAGAGTTAGAAGAGGGTTGAATAAGTCTCAACTCTTTTCACCAAACTTAAAAACTTTGTACGCACAAGCAAGAAGACTTTTGTACCAGACTTTTAAGAGCAGGGAAAGGGAGAATGAACACAGAATTTATATTGGTTTACTTCCAACTCAAAAGCAACTTCCAGTCCCTTCAAACTTGAAGGATTTCCACTATTGTAAAAATACCTTATACAATTACAGCACCAGACCGTGCTACAAGTATTGTTGACTTCAGGCACTTCTGGCTTAAATCCAAGTATTGTTTTAACAAGCCACTCCTAGCTCAAACCCAAGTATTCTTTCAAAAGCCTCTTTAGGCCACAGACTGTTCCCCAATAGAAGCTAAAGGTTGGCAACATACCAGACTTTACACAGATACAATTTTGAATGAAAGATGTGTTTGGTGTTTTAGAGGACTTATTGTATGAAAAGATACAATATATGAACAAATACACTAAGTAAGAAAGACAAAGACCAAGGTCTACTAGAGGAAGAACAACAAAGAAAGTCTTTGCTTTAGAGACAAAAACTAAGAATGAAGAAAAATGCTTTATAAACTGATTGCAAGCGATTTCTTCAAAGGTCTCAGAAGTTCTACTTTGACAATTCTGAATCTCTTCATATTTATAGTTCACACAAAGTGACCGTTTGGTAATCTGATGAAGAGACATAGCCATGGTGAATCCGTTGAAGAAGTTTGGTCGTTGTGAGCATCAACCTTTGAAGAGTGAGGAGAGGACAAAAGGTTTGATATGGAGGAACATCATAGCTTGCACTGAAATGGTGTTCCTTGAGAGCTTCAGAGCAAAAGTCCTTCTGTAGGCATTCTTCTTTCAATTAAAACATGCAGAGCAAAAGAGTTGACCTTTTGAAGGCTTTCTGACACGTGTACTGAATTTTACCAGTATATCTGAAATGCGCAAAATAACTTCATTGGTTACTTCCCATAAGAACTTTGGCTTTTGCATTGTTTTGTCTCCTTTATTCTTTTGATGATAAGAACAATTTTTTTTTATAAGAACATAGTTTAGAGAATCACCAAATAAACTTTGATCTTTGTTTGTTGGACGCTTTGGGTTCTTAAACAAATACTTGTCTTCTTATCTCCTTTGATGATATAAACAGTCTTCCTAGAAAAATGTCAGTTCTGGAGCATCTTCAGAAAAGGATTTGTGAAACTTTAATACAAAGACAAAATAATGTTTTTATATATTTGGAAGTCTTGAGTCTGAAGACTTAAGAGAACAGAACGTGCTTCATGTGAGACAAGGCTTGGTAGAGCAGACCCTGATGGTGAATACTTGGTTCAGACTTCTCTTGGGGACAAATTTGCAAAGTGAAAGGATTTGCTTTAGTCCTATACAGATTTGAGTCTAAAATATTTTGGATAGCACCAACTTCAAACTTTTTATGATATTCTCCCCTTTCATTTATAGCTTATGCCTTACAGACTTTTATCCTGAAACACTTAGATAGGTCAAATAACACGTAGATAGACTTTAGTTAATCAAATACCTTAATGTGTGTTATTAACAAATCTTGGGATAAGAACCATCAATTTTAAAGCCTTTATAAAACAGACTTGATTCAAACACATGAAATACTCACTTTTTGTTAAGGTAATTTCCCCCGTTTAAAAGAAAAAAGTACACAAATCAAAGATTGTAATTATATTATATTAATTATATATTAAAATTTCTTATTTACCCTTTATTTATTATAGTACTTTAACTTTTTTTTATATAGCATATTTTCTCTCTCATTTTGACATTATTATAAATATATAATTATTAGCTCTTTAAAATTTTAGGTGAACAATTAAATAAAAAAATTATCTTCTTTATATATAATCAAATAGGAATGGACAGAATATACATACATGTATACCCCAGAGTTATCTTTATCATTAACATTTTGACGTCACTAATATTTGATTGGTAAGTTGGCGCGTTAAATCCCTAATTAATATTCCATTCACAAGGATTTTGTATTTGTGATGCTTTGGTTAGAGGAAGAGTCATTTGTTACCTACAGTAGTCTGAGAACCATAGTCTAATAACAAAAAAATAAAATCACTATATATGAATCCAATTTGAAGTATGGATTCACCTATTAAAATACATAAACCTAACTGAATTTAAAAAATTAAATCCTGACTTAACACACACGTAAAACATATGAAACTGGAATTAGTATTTAACTTTCTATATGTACAATTGTTTTATATATTTTAGGTTTTTAATCATTAATTAACTTTTTTAACATCACAAATATTTGAAAACCATATTATTAGAAATGGATGAGATTTCATTAATCTAATTAATTCAATGCTAGCTTAAGAAAAAAAATATTCTCTCAAGTGTTATAAATAAATAATCTCAAGCATCACAATAACATAAAACAAAACTCTTATAATAAAATGTGTAACGGTGAAACTCACTCTCAAATTAAGTGTTTGTGTCCTTATTAAGATTACCTAACTGAAATTAATTAAAAGTAAATTAATAAAACAAAATTGTATAATATTTCAGCCAACATATAAGATCAACGATAATCATTAAATAATAATATTAACTCTTCTTTTATAGAATTACCAAACACACATTAAAGATGATTAGACATCAACTTTGTTTTGTTTTCATAAATAATAATGTTACGATTATTAATTTTGTTTGATATTTTTCTTTAGCAGTTTGTATAAGTGCTTATTTTGAAGGGCATATATATATATATATATGAAGCATTGTAGCATAGATGATTTTCTCTCATTTGTTTTATACATTTTTTTTAACAAAAAATTAAGATCACTAATATTTGAACACCATATTACTAGAATGGACGAGAGATGCGTTCTAATTTAATGTTAACTCAAGAAGAGTACATTTTCTAGAGTCTTATAATTAATTATTTGTCTTATGTTTTAACTTCATGACATAAAAAATAACTCTTATGAATGGGAGTTTAAATAAGGGCCATAATTAGTTTCTTCTACATCGGATACGATCTTAAGATTATTTTCAAGTGAAAATAATAATAAAAAAAAAACTGACACTTTTTTTGGGGTTCACCAATATACTCACTTTGTATCAAATATATTCTGCCCACTTGTTTATATATATAGATTTTTTTAAAGTGAGATCACTAATATTTGAAAACTATAAATTAACTATTAGGAATGGATGAGATTTCATTCAATTTTAAGTATTTGAAGAAAGTACTCTAGTGATATTTCCTCAGCAGAATCATTGCCTTTACAACTGTCGATATACAAAATGGCTATAATGACCAAGAATTGGAACAATTAACTCATGCAATAGAAAATGCCATAAAAGTTTTTCTTCTTTTTCGTTTTGCCATAAAAAGTAAAAGAAGAAAGATATGAATTAGTCACTCACATAGTAACATGCAACATCTAATGGATGAGAAATCGGCGAATTAGGGTTAAGTGTCCTTCAAACACAAGAGGGTGGAATGTTTGGAATTCCTTGTCTCTGTAATTCACTCAGCACACTATCAAGTGCTGGAGCCTTAAGTCCAATAGGTAGTGGCAACCATGGCTTTGATAAAACATCTCCAATAGCTTCATCTATGCTCTCCTTTGACTGCAAAATTCAATTTAATTACCATCTCATACCCGGAGTATACATCTACACTTATTATGAGAATTACCGGATGCAAGTCCAATAGTGGGCGAGGAGGATCTGCTTTGTACATTGCATGTGGTGGGATTATGTGTGGCCTTCCAAATCTCTGCATTTTTATTTTCTTAGTATATGACAATAATTTTATGCAGTATATTCATGTTTGTACTAAAGTAAAGGAAAAGACAACTTGCATTGCATGCCTCCAAAACACTAGTGATGAGTAGTTACCGTTGTTGTCAGAGGCTGTGGAGGAAAACATGGTGTTCCTGGGATTAGTGCGTTTGGAACCTGTTTCAAACATGTACATTTTTCATCTTAGCCCACAAATTCAAATTATTACTGTCAAAAAATATTACACTATCATGTACTTCTGCATTACTAAATTACCACATTTTAACTTTTTTTATTGATGATGAACTTAATATACTAAAAACATGTTTGGTTTTTATCCGTGATTTCTTTAATCTGTTAAACAAAATTTAAAGATATTTTAAACACATATTATATCATTAACCAAACACTAAAAATGTGCTAATTGTGGTAGAGACACATTAGAAATTTTAATAAACAAATCGCTATTAAACCTTAAAAATGATATAAGTTTGGAGATAAACTATATTCCAACCCGAATAACAAGCTGTGGGCAGGTTAACATGGTTAAGAAAACGAGTTATGTTATTTGAACAATTACAGTTTGATATCATATTTGGCACCATATATTATATATATTAATTTTTTTTTTTCACATACATATTCCAAAATACAGGCAAAATTCAATATGACAACTAAGACGTTGTCCTAAAAACTGTCCACTAAACATACCACACTAAGAAAACCAATTACCCACTTCCAAAATAATAAAAACTACAAAATGTAACCCCAAAATGATAAGAAAACTATATATAAGTTGACATGTATCCAATTTCTACACAGATTTAATAATGATATAGACAAGACATGCATTCAAATTTATATTCAATTCATTATAAGCTTGTTCTTTTTCATTTCCCGCGAATAATAAGAAAACTAGTATGGTTACATTGTTTCTAAATTCAGATGGGCTTTTACCAAATCTTTGTTTTCTTTTGCCTCTTTAATTAAAAAATGAACACTCTAATAACAAAAAAAAAATTAAAGAGGAAGATAATATAGATTTTTTATAGACTTTTTTCTTTTCACTGAAAATATAAGGAATGAACTAAATAAAAAAAATAAAAATACTAACAAGAGACTCTAGATTCAAATATTAGTTTTATTTGCAGTTTTTATATAATAAAAATGTTTTTTTACTAATATTTTTTTAATTACTTAAACTCAAACTTGTAGACTAATTTTAATAAAAGAATAATTTAATTAGGGGGATTATAAGGAGACATGAGTGGTGATTTAATCTGAAAAGAATCAATTTGGATGGTAACAAAGCTAACCGTGGCATGCCAAAATGAAGGGTCTTGAGGTGGTGGCCAAGAGAGTGGTGGAGGTGAATGTTTAGGCCACATGTGAATGAAGGAGTGATCCAATGGGGGATGGCCCCATACATGCAAAGGTCTAAAATGGTGCATAGGATTAGGAGGGAAACCAATGGTAGGTGGTGGTGCTATTGCTAACCATGGATTCACTTCTCTCTTCCCTCCTAATCCACCATACATTTGTTTCCTTTGACTCCAGCTTGCTGCTTCAGCTTCACGTGCTAGCAAATGTTTCCTACGGGATCTATATTTCTGCATTCATCAAATCAAAACCTACATATTCAGAACTCACTGCAAGGAAATGTATTTTTTCTGTCACTATTATATTAGTGATAATAGAAGTTTAGAGTTTTTGACTGTATAACACAACCAGTAATTTAAGAATTAGTAGGGGTGGGTTACAATTTTTTCATCACAAAAAATAAATTTTCTTCTGCTAGCTAGCTCGCTCTTTCTCTTAGAAATTTCACTGCTGGTTTTTGAATCCCTTTGAGTCATGGATTCAGCTTAATTACCGGTGGCTTATTGAAAGTAGTATAAATTTTTTATTAAGAATTATATGTTGGATTTGTCTTAAATTTTAAATAGTATTAATAAAAGCTTTTTATTTCTAATTTATTAGGACACTCATTAGCCTTTTTCTTAAAGAACTATTTGAACCAGCTAGGTTCATGGAAAGTATCTAAAGAGACAAACATAAAATCCAAGCAAATAATAGACCTGGACATTTATAGAAGCTCAAAATCCAACTTTGTTTCCAAGAAAAGAAGAAATAATTGAGCACTGATATTGTAATAATTGAAGCAAAGTACAACTATGCAACAATCAACATATTGCGTAGATTGACTAGACTCCTAAGTTAATTAGTTCTCTAAAATGTCTTAACAGAGAAATTTTGTCCTTGATGTTTTAAAATTTTAAATGAGTCTTTGCAAAGTATTAGTCATTTCGGTCCTTTTGTATCACATATTTTACCGTTGTTTACATTTTTAAAAAAATTAAATTGAATATAATTTTGTAAAGTTAAAAAATAAATTATGATTTTAAAATTTTAGAAATTAAATTACATTCATATGCTTTCTTTGTTAGAATTGAAAAGGATTAAAATATATAATATCTTACATTTATTTTACGTGTCCATTTAATTATATATATGTTTTTTTAGCCTTAATTTTACCTCTTGTGTTTAAAAGTGGTTCCAAAATTATCATTTTTGTTTTAAAAAAAGCTAACAAAACTTGTTTTTTAAAATCCGTTTTTGAAAACCCAATTTAAATATACTTTTTTTAAATTGATTTTTATTAAGATTTTATTCTTTTAAAAAATACTTTTTAACTTGGTTTGCAATTAAATTATGTAAAAGGTCCGATTTATAACATGCTTTGAAAATCGATTTTCAATAGGCACAGATTAAAAACATATATTTTAATTCAGTTATGCAATAATCGTTTTAAAAAAAAAAATTTTTGATCGTCTTTTTAGTTGAAAGAATTGTTTTAAAACTATTTTAAAGTGTAAGAAACTGTATTTAAGACCAAATCAAAATATAAAATAAACATAAGAGATGAAACAATATTAAAAATTAATAAAAAAAGATTGAAAAATGAAGAGAAAAAAGGAATAAAGGAGGAAGAAGTTGGAGGGTATATACTTGAAGGTGGCTGGCAATGTTGTGGCGAGTGAGACAATCAATTCCCATTATCTCTAAAATCCTTGAAGGCACCGCTTTATCCACTCCCAGCTGTTCCACAGCTTGAACAAATCGCCTGTGCAATTCTGGGGTCCAATCCACCTATACACATAACCCAGCAAATATTTATATTTGCTTTCATGTTTATCACACTTCTATTTCAATATTCCCTAATTTACTTTTTCTGCAACAAGCTAAAGTAATGTGACTTTTTTGTTATTATAACATGAACTATTTTGATCAAAGGCAAAACCAAACATGATATACATAAGTACATTCAAAATATAATGTACCTCCAAAAATGCTACCCAGTACTTCAATTGAACTTTTTTTTAGCAATTTCAATACTAGAATTAACACTACACTTGCACTGCTTCCTCTGTTTTAATTTCTCTCTATATATACATCCTAGGGTACCCCGTGAGTTTTTTTTTTGTTTTTTGTTTTCACGCTGAGGAACTTTGCCGAGTCCCATAATTGAGACAGTGACAGAACCTTAAGAATTACCTCAGTTGCACATGACTCGTGTCATGAGTTTCACTGAAACTATGTATAGTTACCTAATTAAAAGAAGACCTTGGATTTGAACATTAACGTATACATGAATGTAAAGGCTGTAAGGATTAGAATACTTCATGTACTCTAAAATAGTAATTACATTTTTATGTGGATGTCTTAAGTTAGAAATCTAAATGGATAAGTTTTAATAATATTTATAATAAAAACTTGTTATCAATGCCATTAGGACACACTGGTTAGTATTTTCTAATTTTTTCAAACATCACCTAACTGGGTATAACAATATAAATTAATTAGTTACCTTGACTTTTCGCTTCCCTTGAGGATTATTATTGTTGTTATTCTTATTCTTTGATTGAGCTGATGAAGATTTTCTTCCTTTTTCACTCTCCTTTGGCAATGGATTCACGGATTCATGTCTCTTGCTCACTATCTCCTCTCCTGGATTTGACACCAAATCTTGACCCGAAGCAGCACAAGAAGTTTTATCTTCGTCTTCCTTCTTAGAAGCACTTGTATTTTTATCATTCCCAATCTTGCCATTTTCCACGGAGGAGGAGTTCATCTCGGACTCCTCGCCCCCGCTGACGGAGAACTCGCCGAACATCTCCAGGTCCGGCAAGACATCTCCGTCAACGTCGATACCAACGAAGAGGTCGTCGAAGTTGATGTTTTCCAACAAGTTCCCTTCAGAAAGGTCACCAAAGTCAACATCATCGGTTGTTGTCGCTGTTGCCATTGAAAAACTCTCCATCTCTCGGTTTTTCTCATCTTTGGTGCTCCTCAAAGGTGACACCGCTAGCATCAATTCTAAAATTAACACCCTATGTGTGGAGAAGAGTGCACTTGAAAAAATCTTGGAATTTACAACAATGAAAAATTGGAAGCTCAACTCGAAGGATATATATGGTTTGGGAGAAGTATATGAATAATTTTTTTCCCCTGGCAAAGCAATTATAGCTAGCTCACGTGCATGAAATTGGAGGCAATGGTAAGTGATGGATGTGGAAGAAGGGGTAGTGAGATGGTTTTGAATTGAATGTGAAGGAGCGTGAGGGAGAATGCGTGCTCATAGAATGTGTGTGTTATTAATTTATGTTATGTACCCTTTTTTGGAAGTGCATTGAAGAAGAAGAGAATGGATCTCAGCCACAAGTTTTAAAAGAGATTTTGTTTTTATGTCTTTCGTCTGGGAGTGTGCGTGTGCTACCTGCACTGTGCCTCCGCATCCACTGCATTATTCCCTTTTTCTTCAATCGTCAAGAACTTTTTTATTTTTATTTTTACAGTTTTTGTTTCTCAAAATTCACATGTGCTTTAAATGAAGAGAAATAAGTGCAACGCCATCTTGAAATTTTTAGTATTATTTTTTTTACAAAAGCATTAATAATTTTTTCATAATCAAGTTCATTTAAAAACATTTTCAATAAAAATTAAAACAAATTTATTTAATTCACCTTGTGACATAATAAAATATAAATATAATTTTAACATTTTTAATTTTAAAAAACAATTTGAAATATATTAAACAACTCATATAGTATTTTTTTTTTCTGATAAGCATCTTATTAGGAATTATAATAAAAATTATATAATTATAATTATAATTTTGATGCTTTTGAAGGGTCGTCTACCTCGGGACCACCACTGCACAGGTGGCATCAGCTCATCACGATGTCTATCTTCACAACAGTACAATGAAAGAAAGAGACGTATGCGCTATGTTTTAATGTTTGCGGGTACAAAAATGACCGCTGTATTTTTCGCACTATGTGGTATCTTGTTTCCTTCATAATCGCATAATTAGAAACTTGAGTTTAACAAACTGTCAAGTATCAGGTTACTTAACCAACAATATTTTAGGGTTGATTTGGTATGTAGTTGAGAAAATAAGATTTAAAAAAGAAAAAAACTTAAAAGTTAATATTGATTCTTTATGTCGTTTAAAATAATTAAAACTCTATCTAGCCGTAAAATTTTTTTTTCTCTATTTACAAACCTCCATTTACAAATCCTAACTATTAAAAACACACGCGCTTAATCACTCCCGATAATTCGTTAGAGTACAAAGTATATCTAAAGTTTTCTTTTTAATACTTTAGAATACCAATAAATTGCCAATTAATCCTTTAGAAACCTAAAAATTAATATTCAAATTTCACCTTCAACATTTAACTATGTTTTATAAGACAGAATATATATATATATATATATATATATATATATATATATATATATATATATCTTAAGGCTTAAAAAATACTGTTAAATGCTTATAATTTGAAAACTCATAAGACTCTTTGTTTTAAAAAAATAAAAACTAATGAAATTCTTACAAAATTAAGTGAGATTTTGTAGGTTGAATTTTTTAGCATAATATGGACACACATTTCACCTTACATTTACGTCATGAATCTCTTTAGTTTTTATTTTGTATGTATTTCTAATTTATTGATGAAATAAAGATGTTATTTTAAAGGATGACTATTAGATAATTTAGTTGGTTAAATTTAATTTTTTATAACGATTACTAAACAAATATTAAATTTGAGCTCGTTTGATTGATAACTTAATGACTAGCCAGATTCATCCTTTTGTAGTTTTGTTTCCTTTATCTCTCCTGCCGTGTAAAATTAAAATGTTTTAAAATTAAATAAAAATATCATTATTATCATAATTAATGCAAAAAATAATTAGAAATAGAGAGTCTCGAATCATTTAATAACCTTTTTAGAAGTTACGCGAATAAATTTATTGCTTGTAAGTAGGACTTTAGAATAAATTTATATATTTGTTTGAAAGCTTAATTGTAAGTGTACTTGGTTTTCAGTAATTAGGTTTTTAATTAGAGTTAATTAAATGTAAATTTTAAATAATATATATAATCAATATTGATAATTGAATAATTTTATTTTCACGTTAAATGAATGGGGTGTTAGTTAATTGGGTAGTTTAAATTATATAAATATGTAAAGGTTTTTTTTAAGTGATAAATATGCAAAGTTGATTCAATTTACGAGAGAGTAAAATAACAAAAATATTGGTCGTATACGTACTAATTATGTCATGAAAAAAGCCGTATTGCCGATTTTACAGTTGACCGAGTTGTCTCCTTTTAGTCGCTTTCCCTTCATTTATTATTAAACGTAGGTTTGGTGAAAATTCCACTCATTCAGCTTTCTTTTTGGTACAAAATTTTCGGCATAGCTAGATAATTTTTTCTAAAATTTTCAATTCTATGTTGAGAAAAAACTAAACTAATATCATTTTGCGTACACTCGCAATGATTGCTTATAATCCTTCCCGTCATGGCGGCAAATTATTTTAATATTATTTAATAATTATTTTACATCAATTATTAAATAATTGATATAAAAAACTTTTTAAATCAATTATTGAAATAATTAATATAAAAATACTTTAAATAATTACTATTTATATTGATTATTTTAATAACTCATTTAAAAATATTTTTATATAAATTATTAATAGCATATGAAAAAAATTAAATAAGGAGGAATTCATGTACAAAAATATAAGAGATATGTGAGAATTAATAGAAATGAAATGAGTTTATATATAAATGAGTTTGAAGGACCTGAAATTATTAAAATACTTAAAGCTAGAGATATGCCCCTTAACGTTCTTATAAAAGAATATTATAGAGAAAAGGGAGAAGCTAAAATGAATATACAGGACATTAGAAACTTCCCTGGATTAATTCAAGTAGCTGCTAAGCCCAATTATATGTTAGGAATAAACTCCCCTATATTAATGATATTAAGGGATATTAGAATTAAAAACTTTGAAGAATCTATGATAACAGTCTTAGAAAGTAATCTTCATGATGGACCAGCTTTCTTTAATTGTTATCTTAATTTTTCTATGGATCTTAAAAATAAACATACCCCTGAGGCTATAAAATTTTATCTAAGGTCAACAGATACAATTAAAGAATTTGCAAGTCCTTATAATATTATTTACAGAATATATTACAAAATTATTAAAGTAAATTATAATTTTAGGGCTCTTAGGTCCTCACCAAGAGATATTATCAAAGAAGGAAAAGATGTAAGATTAAGGTTTAATAGATCATCTCTTAAAATGAATAGGCCACAAATAATTAAACTAGAATCCTCAAGACATTCTATAGATAACTCTACTATTAATTTAGATTTAAAAGGATTAAGAAATGATTTACCATATATTGTTATACTAGTCTATCAAGAAACTTGTAAATCAGAATCACCTCAATACTCTCCAACTTGATCTCAAGTTCTAAATACCCTAACTAGAGAATTACCCTTTGAAATAGATAAAAAATTGGATTCGTCAAGATTTTGAAGCCTATTATAATAAAGAAAAAAGAGATTGATATTATTCTAAATTTTCAAAAGAAGAAACAATAAGATATAAAAACTTATTTTATAAAAATATAGAGGATAATGAATTAAATAGATATTTCTTTGATTGGTTTGCTAAATATTGTCAAGAAAACAACATCTATATAATCCTTTTATAACAAACAAATTAATACAACTTTTAACAAAAATTACTAGTACATGGAAAACCATTAATGATAAAAATATATAGTCCGAATAAAGAATGAGTTTTGTTATTCTTTATGAAGAACGAGTTTAATTTGAACGAGATATTTGTTAGCTTATTTTTAGAATCTCTCACTTCTTTCCTCATTTGTTTTGTTTAATTATTTTCTTTTTAAGAGGTAAAAATTAATCTTCGGACTATTTAAAAATACGTGCAATCAATTTGAGGTAACTATTTTGCTACGGACAATGTAGGGTGCTAATACCTTTCTACATATAATTCGACTCTCAAACTCAAGTCTTATTTTTAAAGCCAGTGCCTTAACTATGAGGTTTTCCCGATATTTTCCTCCAAAAAATAAACGTTGGTGGCGGCTCCATCTTTTTGGGGCAGTCGCGATCTCGGTTGCGACATATATCATACTAACCATTGATGTAATATTGGTATAACTCAATTTTATGTTGACAAAATTTTTTATTAGTATAATTTATTAAATTATTATTATAAATCTAAATTACTTTATACTTTATATTTTTTTAGTTTAAGATATACCAATAAAAAATTTTCTAACTATTTTAAAATTTTATATGTGAGTAAATGTTAAGAGGAATATAACTAAATTCAAAAGTTAATTAATGAGTTGCCTAAAGATACATGTTTTTGGTTTTGAAAAGGTCGATTGCTCTATCTGCAACAGGTGTCATTCTCAACGCCAAAAGCCCCCCGACATCACAGTTTGTCATCCACTGAATCAAATCCTAAGCCGTATAGACCCACCACACTCAATAACTCACATTCCCTGTATTTAAGACATTTTAAATCGATATAACAACAAAAGGTTTACTTTTATTTTTATCTTTTAACTTAATCTCAGGCAAAACAAATTCTATGTAATCATTCACTTTTCACACCTGTAAAAATTTACTGTATTTTCAGAAATAGTTATTTATTAATTTAATTATTTTACTTTAAGTCTTTGTTTTTTTATTAATTATATTTTTAATAGATTTTTATGTCATTACCCAGAAAATTGAAGGAATTCGGGGATTTTTTCTTATGACAAATACTTTTATACATACCTCCTCAGGTTGATCTATACCATACTCTATTCTCGTAAGGTGATACACACTAGCTAATAGTCCTCCCGGTGCTACATCATAGGCACATTGGGAACGTAGATAATTGTAACCATATACATATAAAATCACCCCAATGGAATGCCAATCCTCGGGCTTTATTTGTAAAGTCTCTATTCCTTGGTAATCGAAACCCAAAGATCTATGAATTAATCCATGTTTAACTAGCCAAGCAGACAGACATGTTGTCTAATTATTTTTTATATCATCTAACTTAAATGTTATTAATAAAAGTATAAAAAATGATAATATGTAAGATATAAATGTATCGGTCATCCTAATAAATAATATCATGAAAAGTTGAATGTGTTTGTTTCAAAAGTTTTTAGCATTATATATCAATGAAGTGAATTATGTAAAGAATTGTCAAATAAATCAATTATTAATAGTATCTCTCCAATATATGAATTATTTTTGAAATATTATATTCTAACAGGGACAAAATGTATAGTGAAATTTACAAGAATAAAAATTGAAAATTGCTAATTTTATATGATGAAAAACATATTTAATCCTTTAATAAATTATTAAGCTTAATTAAATATTTGGTCATGTAAAATAGAATGATTTGCATTTAGTCTTTAATATAAAAATTGTTTGGATTAAGCGCCTAATATTTTTAGGGTAATTAAAATAAGTCATTTTTAAGTTTCTTCTATATATATTAAGTGTTGTGGTGACTAGTGTCATTTCACCTCAACACTTACACATCTCCTTTATTTATTTACATAAAAAAGAAAATGACGTGTCACTAATTGTTTTTGAAATCCCTAATTAAAAACTCATTGCTATAGTTTTAGCATTACAAAAAACTTGTGTCAAATATATAACAAATATTTAGATTTTCTAGCCCAACTAATCCTGTTTTGGCTATTACCTTCCCCATTACTATGTTCTCATACATAAGAATACTCTTGTTAGTCAGCTTATGTAGAAAATTCTAGTTGTTCTTCGTCATTTTGGGTTGTAGGCCTTACTTCATAGTCCTAATGGGAGTAGTGGCTAGCGTTATAGGTTGTTGGGCAGCTAGAAGGTTTCCATGCTTGGGGAACCAAAGGTTTTTCACCGTGCACTAGACACGTAATTAATTTATCGAATCAATTATGACACCTGATGGGAATGCATGCTATGAAAGATACGGTTAAGTTTAAAATATCAATCATCTAATCAATATCCTCATTGAATAAAATCCCTTTAAATCCTCATTGTAGTATGTTCTTTCTCTCATTTGCCACTTGGTTTTCTAGTTTTGTAGAAATTTATAGGTTTGAAGATCATTTTTGGATCAAATATGGAAAGCAATGCATAGCAAAGCAACTGCCTAGCAAAATAAATAAAAATAAAGAAAATCAGTGCCCAAAACGTAGCAATTGCCAGGCCATGGTGGGAACCATAGCCATGGAGTGAAAAGCCTAAACTTTAAAAAGGAAGAGTTAGAGTGAACCACAGCCAAGCCGTGGAGCCCATCACGGCCGTGGTTCGGTTCTCATAGGTGGAAAGTTGCATTTTTGCTTCTATATAAAGGGGTGAGGCACTATTTTAGGGGACTCTCTTTCTAGACTCTATAAGCACCTTGTACAGGCATAGAAGGTGATCTGGGAGGTCTCTTTCAAGGATTCTCAAGGAGGAGAACGCGAAGGGAGGAAAAAATTTAAAGACTCTACACATCTTGTGGTTGGTTTTAGATTCTTAGTTTTACCTTTTGTTTGAACCCTTGTAATCTTTGTTTTTTGAGTTGTATGGATTCAATGAATCTTTGTGATTTATTGTTTATCATGAGTGGCTATAATCCTTATTCTTGGGATTTAGGGGGTGGTTTGTGATGTAATTGGTGTAATCCTTATTGCTTTATTAATGAAATCTATGTTTGCCTTCAATTCTTGATTGCCTTATTCTCTTATTGATCTAGACATAGACACGAGTTGTTTTTAATTAATTATAGGGAAGGACTAAAAATAAACCTAATTAATCTAATTCAAGAATTGAACCTAAGATTGAATACTAGAAGGGACTGAAAAGTGAACTTTATCTAATCTTTTGAGGACCTGAGTCTTTCATAATAATTAAATTTGGGATTGAAAAGTGAACCTTTTTGATTGTTGTGTTAACTTAAGATTTCCATTATTCTTTATAACTCTTTTCAAATTAAATGACTATTTATTTGATTTCTAAGTAATCTAATGGAACTCTGAAAAGGGAAAGTTAGAACCTTAGAAAGTTGGTCGTAGTTAACTTGAAAGTAAAAGATAAGGTAAAATCTTTAAACACCATTACAAATTAATTCATTACCTGAAAATCCCAAGATACGTTTTAATTGATTTTATTCTCGGAGAACTTATGATTTGTGATTTTTAATTACTCTATTTTTAATTTCTTTGCACAAAAATCTTTATTCTTGGCTGTTTAGAAAAATAGGATCATTATTCAGTACTTGAAAACACGGTTCCTATGGAGACAATATTTTTTATATTACGCGACAAACCCGTACGCTTGCGGGGTGTCACGCGCTAGTGGCCTTACGTGTCAGGAGGGAGTTTCTATGATCTCTCGTTGAACCCATGCATAAGGGTTATCAGCTAGGAGCTACACCTACTTTATACGGTGCGCGATGGCGATAGAGTACCCCGATTATGTCTGTATCACCTCTCTTTCTCCTTCCTCAGTAACCATAGTTCTAATCACGTGTCTGAGATCGCCTATAGATTTGTAAAAGTTGATGTCGTCAAAGGTGTAAAGGTCAGAGCTCGCCTCATAAGAAACCCCACATTCACAATCTATTATGAAGAACCACTCTCGTTTCTATCCCCCCTCCCTAGTCCTTATGACCCAGGCCTCTGACTCCTCATAGAGATCCTACCCCACGGTATCCTGATGGCCCTCCCCTGGTCCTCATTTTTTACACTCACCACAAGGATAAACACAAAGCAAAAAGAAAAAATAAAGTAAAAGTTAAGGGTAAATGTTCATTACCTAAAAATGGTGGTGGAATCCTAAGGTTCACAAATGAGTGAATTTCTCTCAAGACCTTGGAGGCACAAAAAAGCTAAGCAAGATATTGAGTGTAAATTTAACTCTCCAAATCCCAAGGGTTTTCTAAGTTAAACAAAACGTTTTTCTTACCCATGCCTATAATAGGTGTCTTAGTGAAGGATATAACTTATTCGAGTAACCAACATAGTTCTTCAAACAAGCTAGGGGCAAAATGATCGGTCTTGATACCGACATTGTTGAAAGCATTGAAGCTTAACATTGGCTCCCAACACTGCGTATAAGACTCATGACTAGGTTAAGTTATTCTCTCAAAATCGGATAGTCAAAGTTGACTTATATAATCGCGTGTTGGGGAAGCAATCTGCAAAGTGACTGATGAAAAGGTATAGTTGGTAGGAAGGGTCACTGTTGCGTGTCAGCCTTTTTGCAAGAGATTAAAATCATGCTGACACCTTGTACGGTAAGCCCACCTACTCAAAACAACTCTTTCGTTACCTTAGTTATAAATACTCACATAACAACAATGAAAGGTAGAACATTCTCACTTGAACTTACGCTTGAGCTTTGATATTCTCCTTGAATATTCACTAACTTGAGCGTTGGAGTGTCCTTACGGGTGACACTCTATTTCGTCCCATAACTCGTAAGGCTAATAATTTGGTACTAAGAATCACTCCAAGACCTTTATTTCTCCACTTGAATATAAGTTATAATACCGGATCCCCACCTGACTTGTGTAAAATCTGAGTGAAGAACACATTTCGAGGACCAATCTCTAGGCCAGCGCTTGCACCACGACCAAGACCAATTCATAACTCATATTATCATTATCATTCTTGTATAAAACTATTAGTTCCTATACATAAATATATGAGGAATTAATTTAATCATACAAGTATAACTTTAACCAAACGGTCACGTTCTTCAATAATTTTTTTATTAGATAATTCTTTTTCAGAAATGATTGAAAGTTTAGATAATATAAATTATATATCTTAGTATTGACACCAATCTAAAATTACTTAATACCTTACTCGCTTGTGTCATAAAATCAAGGCAACTACTAGAAAATAGAATTAGTTTTACTATTTTTATTTGCGGTTGCAACGGAATCGTAGAAGAGGATGGGAATAATGTAAAATTGCTGTTAGAAGGAACAACGGTAGAAAAGTAGCCCAACATTTGTTATCTCCGGCGTAAATTGTGCATTGGGACGTTTGCGGTTTAGTAAACCCACGGTATAATAGTGTGAACCGTGAACGATTAATTTGGAAAAGCATAGGAAAGTGCATCATTGTCGACGGTTGTAATCTGGTTTATAGTTTGGAGATGGTGAAAAACATAAGAAAAACTAACTATTTGACTATTTTAACTAGTTGAAACTACTTTTTAAATATTTTATTAGAATTTAAATATTAATTCAATTGATGAAACATTGTAGGTAAGAATTTGTAAAATTTAGTAATAGTAATTAGGTATAAAGCTAAAAATTATATATAATTATGCCAGAGGTTGGTTTATAATGGTGGACAAAAACTTGACCATCGTTAGAGGTTAAATATATTCAACCTGCTGACGATGAGTATCCACTACAGATAGGAGCAGAACTGCTGCAAATTCGATTTTTCGCATGGTACATACATGTTCGTTGATTATGTTTCTAATTAAGATTGTTTAATTACCACGAAGTTGGTAGATCACTTTACCTGTGTTAGTTTTAGAGGAACATATGATTTCGGGTTTGAAGTCTAAAAAATAGAGTTTTATCAAATCTTAGTGTAGTGAGGGTTTTATCATTTATAATAATTTTGTTCGATTTAAATTTGAATATGATATATATATATATATATATATATATATATATATAAATTGTTTAAATTTAATAAAATTACACATAAACAATGTATATAACTGTTGAATTAATGTCATCCATCCATTGTATGATTGTACGACTTAAATTCACTTAAATTCTCCCTCTCTCATATAAGTGAGTCTTTCTCATATGATACATCATATTATATATATATATATATATATATATATATATATATATATATATTATACTTGCTTTGAAGGTCTTAAGATGGCAATGAATGATTGTACAAAATCTATTATGAATGTAACAAATTTTTTTTTATCAACCTCTTATTCTTTTTGGGTAAACAAGTTTATCAACCTCTATTGTCATCACAAGGGATTTAACTCTTCTCCCTCAGTTCGTGTAACATTAAGATGATTATGCTTTCATATAATGGCCACAACTCTCGGGGTCAATATTGGATGACTTAACCAAACACGTTAAATTCAACTCAAGGATATATTTTATATGGCATTCATGATTTGAAGGTAGTTAAAGATACATATAACAATTACTAAAATATTTAGTGGCATAAATCTCCAATATATTTGGGAGAGTGAATATAAATTATATTAAGTGAGATTAATTATAAAATTTTAAAACATTATGAGTGGTTTTCTCAACTTTTATAATAATAAATGACTGTAGTTATACAAAACCTATTAAAGGACTTATGATAACGAGAAATTATTACATGATACAAGATCCTAATTAGTTATAAAGTGACACACGTTAATAAATATAATATTACACTTGTATTTGTCGAATATTTTATTAGATAAAAACATAAATGATGTAGTGATGCTGAACTATTTAATATTTTCTCATGCCATGGCAAATTTAATTTAGCTACGTGAAAGTATATATGGCGAAACACTTGGCTTAAAGAAGGTGTTTGATTTGTAGTTGGGGAAACGGAGTTGAGTTGAAGTGAAAAATTTAAAACTTTATAATTAATTTTTTATGTCGTTCGAGACAATCAAAACTTCATTGACCCGTAAGATCAAAAAACTCTCACAAATCAACAGAGTTTTTCTATGTTCAGCTGTCCCATCAAACGTGCTATAAATTGACCTCACAAGGGATTAGATCCCAGGCCAAGACTCTGGTGGTCATATTAGATGATTTAGAAGGAAACACGTTAATATTATATATAATGATGAATATTTATGAGCATGACGTTGATGCAAGGAGTTTTAGATACGACAGGTGAGGCCCTTCATATGTGTTTTTATACTAGGAATGTAGTGCCATTACTAACTACTCTTGTATATGAGGTATTATGTTCAATCACTTCTGGGTTCTGGCCAATTCAATTCAATTACACGTGCAGCACTTCTCAACAAGATGACTTACATGGGCCGTTTCCTGTGTTGTAAATGTTGTCCTTCCCGTAAAAGAAACTGATAGTGATCAATGGAGGAAACTAGGGGTTGTAATTAATGGCGTGATTATGATGGGTTATTAGACTACTCTTAATGCTAATTAAAAAACCTATACAATTCGTAAAAAAATTGATACATTTGTTTTTTTGTTTCCATAAAAATAAAAAATTGTATCGGGACTTATAATAATTTATGTAACATGTTAAACCAATTCAACTAGTCTATCTTGATAATTAGTTATATAAGGTTTTTAATTCCAATCATGTCTTTAGAAAAGGTTATAAAGAATAACAAAAATATTTTCTTCTTTTAACAATAGAATTTGTCCGTAAAAAAAACAACAGAATTTTGTCACAATTGGTAATCAATAATTGACATTTTAAGAAAAAAAAATATTTGGTAAATTATTCGATTAAATGAGTAAAGCTTAAACTTTCACTTCTCAAACTTTTTAGTTACTAAATTTTACTATGAGAATGTAGTTAGTTGATTTGTATATATGTATATAACTCAAACCCGAAGATAGAATGTGTTAAACCAATAAAACTTTTAAGTAGCGTGTATTTCTAATGTTCCAATTCAATACATGTTATATTTGAGTCCATTTTTGGGGTGACTAAATGTTTATTTTATGATTAGTCAATGTTTTTTTTTGTAGGTAAAGTGGAAATTTACAGCAAGAGCCAACTCAATTCTTGAGGGAAAAATATTGCCTCATCGGATACAATTGTTGAAAGAGGGTATGCTAAGAATATTAGAATGTGAGCAACCTTGTTTTTCTTGATTTAGTTAAATAAATGAATTAGCTAGCCTAGGATAATCCTCGGCAATTAAAGCAATATAAGGATTAAAACATGTCCCTCCATAGCTTGCACAACCAAAACAATCAGATTCTGCCAGAGAAATCTCCTGTGATGTGCCCATGTCAAAGCCCATGTGAAAGCATAAGATTCAATACCAATTGTTCCTCATGACAAGGAAATATCATTACTTCTTACTCCACATCATTGTCAAACTTAATCACAAAGGAATAGGTGTAGATGTAATATTATATATTTTATTTCTCTTTGAATTCTCATCCACTTTTGTATTTATCAATATATTACTAATTAGGATTATGAGTAATAGGTTAATCCTAAATTACTTAATAATTACTCTATTACAAGGACTCACTAAACAAATACTCATATGTCTGTACATGGTTTTTTATGTTAATATATATGAAGTTGTTATAGAGTATGCTTTAAAGCTATATATAACTTTATAGATTTTTGACAAAATTTGTAGACTTGATTAATTTATATAATGAATTTTAATATATGGTTATACAGACGACAATCAATATATAGAAGTTACCGAAGGGAATAAGTTTGAGAATTACTGCTAATTGTGTGAGTGTGAAAGAGATACCAATGTGAACTTAAAGTGAAAAAAGAATAAAATAAAATTATGAATACATGGTCGATAACATACTAGCTCATTATATAACTTATAATTTTGAGCTTTTTTTTGTCAGCTAATTTTGAGCGTAAATTGTTGTTTGTTTTCTGTCACAAGTTTAGCCCAAATTCAATTTAGGCCCGTTGGTTTTTTGGAATGAGATCCAAGGCCCACTGATACACTCCACCCATCAGAAGTCGCAGCCCTATTGACCCCAAAAAGAAAACCAGGTCACAACCCTAGAAAGAGTAATATTACCATAAATTTAGATCATTTATATGTAAGAAAAGAGATAATTAGATCATATAAAATTTAGCTCAGACGTGCAGGTTAAGCCATCTTTTTAATAAAAGCATATGGTATTACACGAATCATTTTTAAGGTTCCTTAAAACTATTTAGCCCCATTTTAAAATGTGTGGTGGTTTCGTTATTGGTTTTAACGGTTTTAATGATATGAAAACAATGAAGTTGTTCTTTTTATGGTAGTTAAAACCACCACAAAATTTAAAAAACTGGTCTGGATGTAATTTCTACTCAAGTTTAGGTAGTTTGTAAAATTGACAAACCTCAAAAGTGATTTGTGTAGTTTATTATATATGAAACAAGTCAGGTATGACTCAATGCTAATGCTAAGTGAAAATGTGAAGGTTATTAGGCAGCCTCGTTAAAATTGATCAATTTAATTTATTGATGAATCCATCCAACTTAACTCACTTTTAATATGACTAAAAAACATTAATTTGTTTTAACCTTCCAACTTAGTAGATTGACCTACTAAAGTTTAGAAAAAAAATCTATAGGAAAGGAAAAATAAAAGAAAAATATTTTTTCCACATATATACTTGGAATATCAATTTAAAATATTTCCCCTTGTGTGTGTATACATATTATTTCTTTTAAAAATTAAAATATAGACATTTCGTAGGCAAACTTGACTCACCATGAGTTTACTTGCTATTTATCTCATATTGATGAGATCAGATAAAAAAAAATAATCTATATAATAAGTCACTTTGTTTTTCTAACATAGCTTACCGAAAATCTATATGACCCATATTGACCCTTATCGTACACCATGATCCACTTTTACAACTTTCGGTATAGGTCATAATGTAGTGGTTGAATGCCTTGTTATGGGAGTCCAAATTTGTTGCACCATAATGGAAATAGATACTTGTAACAGTACAAAGCTCCTCTACATGGAACCATGCTTGCAAAGGACCCCTAGATCATTGATTATCCTATGATAGGCTAAACCTAATAATCAATGAATTACTAGTTTTGTGTATTAGGTCTAATGAAACTATTATCTCTCATTTAGGTAGAGGTTCTTTATAGGGGTTCACCATTCTTACTAGTTCTACCTATTAAGATGGTTTCTCTTCGTCTTTGTTTGGGTTTTGTCCCTTTGTCCTTTCTTCGTGTTCTTGTAGTTTTTTCTTACAGTATTCTTTTTATCCTAGTATCTCTTAATTTCTTCTTTCTCCTATTGTTTTTCCTTCGTAGTGTGCTTTATTTTATCCATTGCCAAGCTTGTTTTCCTTTTAGTGTCTTGTGTTTCCTTTTTTGCTTGTTTTCTTTTGTTGGTTTTCCCCTTTAATCATGAGTTAGTTTTATCTTTCTTCTTCTTTTAGATAGCCTTTCTTTTCTTTCCCCATAGATTCTTCTTCTTCTTTTCTTAGGTTAGTGTTTTTCCTTTTAAAGTAGTCATAAGAGTTTCTCTTAGGTAGAGGGTCACCTTATTGAAGAGGAGTAGCAAACTATCTTGTACATCACTAAACAACAGACAAGAGTTAGTAATAAGAAAATGGTTCAACTAGAGGCGTATGCTTTAAGAGTTACTAATCTTGCGAACAAGTCGTGTGGAAAAGATTATTCTCATATAATCCTTAAGAGTGTTATTCAAAAGGTCTTACAAGCCTCATGGAATAGAATTATAGAGTTTCAAATGTCTAATATAGATAATGATACATTTTCTCTTTATGGAAAATTAAGGAGTAAGCATAAAAGATACACTCCCAAAGTCTATTGCATTTAATGGGCTTCCTGCTTAGCCTACAACCTTGCTCATTACCAAATTCTTTTCCTCAAGTGGATTTTTCATGGGTTCCATATTGGATTCATCTTCGTGATCTTCCACTAGAGTTAAGCTTAGATATGCTAGAAGAGCAACACAAAATATTAGAGAAATCTTGGAAAGGGAAAAAAATTTAGTGGAAGGTATCTTCTTAAAGAGTTGCCTAAGGGTTAGAATGAAACTAGACATCTCTACACCTATTCCAATAACCTTTTTGATACCTAGACATCGGTTACTACATATGCATATTTTCTTAAAATAAGAAAAATTACAAGGTTTGTGTTTTAAGTGTAGAGCCACAGGACATGACTTTAAGAAATACAAATATCACAAAATTAAATCTGTCTTCAAACACCATCTTGATCAATTTGGAACCTATCTTAGCTTCGCAACCTCCAAGGTCATTGGCCATTAATATTGTAGCTTAGGTATGAATGTGTAATAAAGGTAGTTCAAAAGTCATAGAAAGAAATTTTCCCTCCAAAAAGATGACATGGAAAAATAGGGACATTCTCTGGTAACCTTGATTTAATGAGGCCTATAAGATACCAAAAGGGTGACAACAATAGTGGAAAAGAGGTTGGTACAAAGGAAATGTGGGAAAACATGGAACATAATCTAATGGGATATGAGGGATATTAATTTTCTAAATGGTATGAGGAGAGGGTTATGATAGTCGGAATCATCTTCACTCAAAAGAAGGACATAAAAGTTTATGATTAATCATGTAGGGAGATAAAACTAGTTTGAGAAATTGTTTATTGACATGATCAAGAAGGTATAAGGAGAGATAAAGTACTAGGATTTGGGGGGCACACAACCTCAAAGAAAAGATGAAGAGATTAAAATGTATAATAAAGAAGTCGAATACAAAAAAATTCAGGTATACTCAAAGTCAGATCAACTGCCCAATCGTTACGCTAAACAAACCTGATACGATAGATAAAGAAAGAAACTTTACAATAGAGGAGCTAGAAATTAGAAAAAAAACATAACTGTTGATTTATGAAGACTATGAAAAACTCTAGAAAGCTTGTTCTAAAAAAAATAGTTAGGTGTCATTGGATCAAAGAAGGAGATGTAGACTCCAAGCTTTTCCATTTTATTATTAATAAAAGAATAAGAAGAAAAAAATTCAAACAGCTAAAAATTAATAACATGTGGATTGACAACCTAACTAAGGCAAAAAGGAAGTAAATTCTTTTTTTAATAGAGAAATTCAAAGAGGAAGGGTGGGTGATGTAACACCCCAAATTTTCGCTACATGGAAATTCCACTTTTATTTGTAAATTTTTTATGATTAATATGATGCATTGTTCACTTTCTAATTGTGTGATAATTATAGTATTCAAAATTAATAAAACTCCTAAACTCAATGAAGAATTATAATTCCAAAAATTTTGAATGATTTCTCCATACCTTTAAAAAGTTACAAATTGGTCCCTAAAGCTGATTTTTAAAGAATCACAAATTAGTCCTTGGACTAAAGTGCAATTAACCATTTCTAAATCCTAAATGGACCATGGCCTAATAAACCATATTGGATCCTAAGATAAAGTCCCAACTCATTCTAAGACAAGATTACACTTAATCATACCATTAGAAACCTTAAAACCTTCACTAAACCCTAATAGGTTAATCACTCTCTAAGTTTTCTCCCTAAGACCCCTAAGAATTTTCCATGTGGCAATCTCCCACACTCTCTCTCACCCTCCAAACATCATCATTTTTCTCCTTACCCAAAATATTATTCATGCACTATTCAACCATTACCACCTTACAAAACCCTAACCACCACACATGACTAGCTAGTCTCATGGAACACTTTAACCAAGACCACCACCTTTATCACTCCTTCACTCTCTGCCACCACACCATCAAGAGCCCATGGTTTTGTAAAAATCTGTTTCACGTTTTCTTCTTAAAGCCATGTATGAAAATGGCCATTTGTGAGTGTGGGAGGTGGCCTCCCATTTTCACTCACCATGAGCCTCTCCTCTTATAATCCTTTCAAAGAGTAAGGCATATAATTTTCTCTTATTCGTGGGTAGAATCAACTCTTCTTGGAGCGAGAAAAGAGAGTCCTTGTGGCCTTGGAGATTGAAGAAATAGCCTTTTACCATTCTTTACTCAATCTCCACGAAAATCTTCAAGATGTAGGGGATTTTATTCAATTTTCTTAGACTTTATGAAATCACTAGAGTGGTAATGGTTGCCCTAGAACCATTACCATACTAGCTCATGAAATCATAATCTAGGCATGAACCAACTCTTTTTATGAAACTAATATCTTTATGAAAGTAATGGTTGGTGATTGCCAAGAAGTGGTTCCAAAAGGATGTTGTATGATCTATATATGCCTTGTTGATGAACATGTTGCTATGATAAAATTTTTTAGCCTCTATTTGTGTGATGTTTTTGTATATGATGTTGTATAAATATTGTCATGAATTTTGGATACATTATAATATTGTACATGTAGAGAATGTGGATATAAAAATCATTAAATTTAGGCTTGTATTTGATTTTATATGAATTTCACAAAAAGCCATGCCTAGAATAGAACAATATAACGTTCTAGGGTATGAATGTTACTTATGTCTACTATTAAGGGAAAAGATGTTTTGATGATAAGACATATAACCCTTTTGTCCCCAAATCTGGATATAACAATAAATTTTGAAATGTTTGTGTTCTTTTGACTCAAGTTTCATAAATTTTGAATTAGAAATGACGTTTTTATGATTTTTATAAAAATAGTGTATAGGGAAATACCTACTTCTAACAACCTTTGGAAAATGAATTTTCTAGACACCTTCTGAATTTTTAAAAAATTGACAAATACCCTTGATATTTTATACATCTCAAATTGCCTCCTATAAAAAGGATTTTGTATTTAAAAATGTTTTCCTATTTTTCATGAAATTTCTAAGGCCTAACTACAAAACAAACCTATGTTGTCGTCCCTTAGGCAATTAAATATTTACCTAAGTAAAAGGCCAATTACCCAATATCCTATAAAATATGCTATGTTGAGTTTGTAAACATAGCTAACTACTTTTACTTATGAATCGACTCACTTATATCTCCCTATGATAAATAACACTTACATAATTTATCTTAGATAAAAAAAGTGTTGTGCTTTATCTATAACTATGAATGCTATTATAAAAGTATTTTCCTACTTATTATATTATGTTTCTAGTTTATCCTTTTGCCTTAGATTTTAAATATGTGAGTTTTAAGTTTTGCCTATAAATACATGTATAAATGTAAATACATACTTGCTATTCTTACATCTATCTTGTCATGATCCCTTTTAAATATATCTTAGATTTACTCATATCTTCATAAAATATTTAATAGATTCTTAAGATTTGAAGTAACATTTTCATAAGATATGATTAAGATTCATAAGCCATGCGTCAAATAGTGTGAAATGAATATCCATAATATATAAAAGGTGAGGTGACTCTTGAATGAGAACCCGTGTAGCATCCCTGATGTTAAATTAAAATTAATTTTCCGTATAAGAATATTATTTGGATTAATTAAGAATTTTCGTAAACTGTTATAAAATAATTGAGAGTTATTAATAAAGTAATAAAATAAAAGTAATTAATTTTGGTGGATTAAAATGGTGAAACTAAAAAATTAATTAAATGACAATGGTAAAATATGAGTTACCATGGGGTAAAGGTAAATTTTATTTAAAGAAAATAAAATAAAATAGAAAAAATGCCAAAATGATCATTATGCCCCTAGGATTAAAAAAATAATTCCTTTCTTCTTCTTCATCATTCTCACGTATGAAAGAAAGGAAACAGAAGCTTAATCTTTCATCCATGGTCGCATACGTGATGGCATGATTAAGGCTTGATTTTTCACCGAAAATCAAAATTGATCGCATATTTGGAATTGTGGAAGTGATGTGAGTATTATGGTAGCTTCAATTTTTATTTCCATAGCTTTCTTCTCCAAACTAAAATTGGCATAAGTGATGGGGGTTATTGAATTCTTCTTAGTTTAATGTTTTTGTGTAAGAAAAAGGTAGAATTAAGTTTTTAGAACTTAAAAATGACATTTCATGTTAACGGGTTTTTGTTTCAGTGTCTTTAGGTGACACATCAAGCGCCAACGAGCCCTTAGTTAAAGTAGAGCTTGAAAGAAAGGACGAAATTAGTCGAGGTAAGCTTTGGAAACATTTAAAATGAATTTAAAGTTGTTTTGATAAAGCAGGTTATGGTTTCAAAGGTCAAAACGTTAATTCCCTTCTTTACATTCTTGAATTTTAGATATTTGAAGTAACTGGCGTTGAGAAAAGGATTCTGAAAGCTTGGAGATGAGGTAAGAGGATGTACTTAGGATATAAATTAATGAAAATAATATTTGACGTTGGATTCAGCGTATAGGAAAATGGTAGAATAGCCTACGTACAATAAGAACTTTTGATATGTGTTGTTAGAAGTGTAGGATTGTGTTATGATAATAAGTGATGAATTAATTAATTATGTGAGTAAGATTTGTGTTATGGAAATGTGACTTTTGAAATGCTTAGATGATCATTTATAATTTTAAATACATGAGCATATTAAGAATTATAATGTAGATTGTGGAATTATGTGCTTAAAGTATAAAAGGAATAAATTATGATTTTATTGAGAATTATTGACATGTTAATATGGAATAATGTGATGGAATGTTGATTATTGTTAATTGAGAAATTGGAAAGTGATATAAATGAAATAAAGAGGAAAATATGCGCATGATTATGTGTTGGGAATTAATTAAATTAATATTGAGATATATTTGCTATATGTGTATGATTGTGTTGTATGGACAGTCGATCGGTATAGTTTACCCCCCGTTTTGGCTCTAATGGTCGAGTGTGGGCTAGTTAAGCTACCTATAGGTTAGGTAGGACCCAGTGGTGAGGTGGAGAGTCAGGTAGGGTTGATGGACCAAGTAGGGTTCACGGGTGTTGGGTAGGACCCAACTAACGGCTGATCTAATTTAGTATCCAGATACTAGAGAATCTTGATTATATTGATTGAGAGTCAGTTGTGCATTGAATTGACTAATTTTATTGAGACTGTGGTGTATAAATATAAATGTTGTAATAATGCAATTGTAATTTGGGGACTTAAATGCTTTTCAATTTTAGTTGCAGAATTGATGAAATGAGTGGTTAGACAGTAACAAGGTGGTAGCCTAAGCTAATTTATGCTTTTTCTTTACTTTGAATTATTTCCATTGATTTATTATTGCTAGTCACTCACCCTTACTTGTAGATATAGTGACTGAAGATAGAGACCCTGCTGACACCATGGAGGCTAGTACCAGATGAATCAGGTGGAGCAATGCCAAGGAAAAGTATGATAATGATGTATATACCATTATGTTTTGAGAATTTGGTATGGTATGACATTTAGTGTGTGTGTGTGTATAACTTATGTCTGTGATGAGCTATGATTGGCAATGAATTATATTTTGAGACTTGATGAGTACTGAGGAAGATGCTTGATGAATTTGATTTGCCAATATGATGGATGGATATAGTTGAATATATTAGGATGAATAATGAGACACTGTTAATGATGAATACTATAGATGATGACCAGGAACTATAAAATGACACTGAGCCATTGGATTGATAATTGTTTGATCATAGGTAGGTGACTATGGTATGTATATTATGAATGGATGGTATTGAGCCAAATATATATAAATGTTTACGATGATATTAGGAGTGATGATAATAGTTAGAATGGAATACTAATACTGAATTGAGTGGTGATGCTTATGAATTGTATGATGCGTATAAGTGTGGTAAGGTTTATTGAGAATTGATAGATACAAGTGTATAAGTGAGAATTGATAGATTCAATAGTTGAAGGTTATGTTTTGCAAGAGAGAATAGCTAATTAAGCCAACTTAATATGTGATTTTGAGTTCTAGTGAGATTCAAAGTCTCCGAAAGGCGTCAATAGAACCCTTGGAGTATTTGAAACTTGTGTGTGCATTAAAGTTGTTAATTGGATAAGGTTTTATAGGGTTTTAGCATTGGGATTGAGTGAAATTGACCATAATGCATTTTTCTGTATAACTCCATGATCGACAACAGATCCAAAATGAATCATAGATAGTGCCCATTAAGTTTCATATCATTCAAAGATCAAACAAGCAAGTTAAAGGTTGTAGAAATTGGCCTAGAGGCCAAAATCTGTATAATTCTACAAGTCTGTTTGTTGGTAATCGATTACCAAAGAGAAAAACATGAAATCCTGCACATGTTGCTCATGGGTAATTGATTACTTGTAATTGATTACAAACTTTGTACAATTGATTACTAGAGTGAAAAAGATAGTTTTTAAGTAATTCTAAGTTACGTACCACTTAGGTTCTTAGGGTTTATTCGCTAGGGGAAATTGTAATTGTGAAAAATTTTCTTTAATTTTATTAGACCCTAGGGTAAATTTTAGGAATTTAGGTGGAGACATTATAAGTCGTTCCTAGTAAAGAAAGAAAAACTAAACACAAATGATTATGCATCATAAAACATCATTGAAATGGGAGCCACTGAATGCGCAAGTAAATGGGACTCTAAGTGTCAATCCCCATGAAATAGACCTTCAAAATATCATCAAATTTAGAGGAGCCAAAAGCTTAGAGTAGCACTTATGAGGCTGAGACTCTTGTTGCACCCTGAGGTATTTCAACACTAGACGAGGGTTATCAAGATTATAGATAAACACCATCTCGAACATGAAAGGATATATACTTTGAAAAATGATAAGGGCCAACGAGCCAAAAGGTATTGCTCCTAATAAGGATGAGATTAGTGTTGATTACTCCTAGAAGATACTGAGACCATGGGCCCCTATGCATAACATTAGTTATTAGAAAAGCATAACATAACATAACATAACATAACATATTGTTTATCGTATGGGCCTGTAAAGCTTTTGTGATGTGAGCGAAGTCAACATAGATTTTGAACGTGGATTCACTCCCTCTTTCTATCTTTTGTATGTTTAATTCTGAATGCTTGGTGTCAAGCCCCTTAGGAATGACAACTCTGTCAACTAGTAATGGTGACAAACAGCAGTGCAAGAGTGCCCTCTAGAGATGCACACTCTACCCTTATCCCAATCAAAAGTTCTGAGTATATCCCATCTTCACCAACGCCACCCTCATCGACTTATCGAGCACGGTACCACCCAGACTCTCAAGGTAGTACACTACATTCCATTGATGATGGTTTGGAATCTCCCTATAAGATCATCAATAGATTCATTATTATTCATCTTGAAGAGCTCATATTTGTTAACTACTAATGCTATCTTAGTGCTCTTAACATTGTTGGTTCCTTCATATCCCTCACATAATGAGATACTTTGTTTCAACATTTAGCTCTTGATGAGATACTTTGCTTCAGCATTTATCTCTTGCAATCTTAGTTGCTCAAGTATCCATTCTTCCTCGAGGATAAGAATATTTAAGGGAAACATGGGGAGAGAATAATTACCACTAGTGTTGATTTATCATTCTTTGTTATATTGATAAGTGAAAACACCCTTTCTTCTTTTGATTTAAGTTAAGAAAATTACAATTTAATTCAACATAATTTTAATTCTGTTATACATTTTTTAATTAATTTTAACAACTTTAATTATTTACTAAACAAATATTCAAAGTATGAATCCACTTTTTAAGGGAGGTTCCCTTCTGTGTTTTCCCACAACATAAGACTAAACCACCATATCCACCCACCAATGTGATTAATTTTAAGTAACTTTTTGAATTAGTGTAAAATTAATTTTTGTATAATTTTTTTAAAATTGGAAAAACAGTATAATTTCTCATGCATCTAAATATATCTTGTATCAATTCGTTAAGATGAATATAATTAGTGTGTGACATAAGTATAAAATATCAAAACATGATATAAATATAAAGTATTAAAACTTGTGTTTAAATTCATTTTTCCACTTCCTTACACTTATCTCCTTTATGGTTTTTTCAAAATATCAATTTTTTAAAAGTAAACATATCCCGTTATAAATTTTTTTAAAATACAACTTATAAATGTTTTAAATTACTAAAAATATTCTTAACATTTCTTTTTGGAAAACTAAAATGAGATAGTAGGATTTAAAATTATTAATATCTCAGTTCAAAGTCAACTTGTGAATAAAAGCAAGTCATTGGAGTTCTTATCACGTACGGTGGATATTCCAATGAACATTACATCGAAATCAAGACTCTTATAAACAAATTCCACTTTCCTGCGTTCTTTCTTCTTCTGCCTCCAGATTCAGATCGTGGCGAACCAAAATCCAATTTGTCAGAACAAATCTTCACAAAGAAAAAGAGAACAAATGGCAGACGAATTTTGCGAGTGCAGGCCATTGGGCTTCGTTACCGGATTACCCTTCGCTCTTGTGTCATTAGTTTTAGCTCCTGTGGGTGCTGTCATTTGGCTTATTGGGTATGCAAGGTTTTCCCATTTCTTTTCAATTTTCAATTCTGTGGTGTTCCTAAGTTTCTTTTTCCTTATAATTTGCAAGACTATCTTTAGTGGATTTAATTTTCCTTTTATTGTCACTTATGCATGATTTACTTTATTATATTTCCATTTTCTGGTATTGAATTATATATGATGGGAAAATGTAGGTCAATTTTGAGTTGTTTGTCTCCATCTTGTATGTTCTTCACAGAGTTGACCGATGTGGGTGTGAGTTTTATGAAGCTTTCAATTCGAGTTCATAAGTGGTTCATTCGCCAGATACCTTGTTAGAGGATATATACATATCATCTGTAGCCCCTTCCTATCCTTAGTAATTGGTTAATTTGCTTTGATTCGTTTGTAGTATTTTCATAGACTGGCTAATTTAATTTATGATTTATGTTAAATGAATGAAACTATTATAGTTTGTTAATTTGGTTCATTCTTTTTATATAAATATTAATATTAATAATTTAATGTATATCAACTGGTAGAAAATTTATCTTACAAGCTGAAAACTTGTTTATTAATTAATTGAAATATCATTTTAAACAAAATAATAATATTTTGAAAAGTGGTGCTTTGAGCTAATTGGTATTTTTTATTTTATTTTTTCTCCTAAAATTATTATCACTAGTACAAAATATAGATATAAGTACTAACTATAGTCACGCTTAAAAGGAAACAATGTTAATAAAATATGCGATGACATTTTTGAAATTTTCAGGTTTTGGAGAAGGAGAGCGAATGAGACGTTACAAAATGAAAAGACATCATTTAAACTATAACATGGGTAACCGTGTTTAGTTGTTCAACAAAAAAAATTAAATAAGTAAAAGAAATCAACATGGTTACGCGGTAACCGTGTTTAGTTGTTCAACAAAAAACTAAATAGATAAAAAGATAGTAACACAATTATAAAAGGAACCGTGTTTAGTTGTTCAAATAAAAAACAAAAACTAAATAAATAAAAATATATAAACATGGTTCACTAGGGATCGTAGTCTTGATGTCTTAGAAATTCCTTCTCTAACAACACGTACGCTGACTGAGATTGTGGAACATCACATAGATGATGTAGTTGTGACTTATCATGACCACCATAAGGGTCCGTGGGAAAACATAGGATAGGTATGGTTGTCTATGATTCATTGTATTTAATGTTTACTTATATTAACTAAACATGTAATTCATTGTATTTATTATGTACTGATATTAATTGAAGTTGTTTTCATAATGTGTTTTCGCAACTGGCTCTTTTTCCCAACAAACTCCATAAAGAAAATGTTATCGAGGTAACTTTAATCAAATTCCTTTTGATAATCATATAGAATGCTCTACATAAGAGCAACAATTAAGACTGAACACCTTGAAGCAAAGAGAAATAGGGTCATCTAGATTATTCAGTGTTGACCCCTTAGAAACTCTAGGAATCTTTGATGATACTCTGAAACTGATTAGCAATGTAGGCTGGGATAATTTTATTACTTTGTTTAGACCAACCTATGAACAAGTGTCTCTAGAATTCGAGTTCCTTAGTGTTAAGAAGGCTAAATGATGAACCTGGGTGAGAGATGTCCTTTAGGCTTGATAACAATAATTTCACGTTGCCTCTATCTGAAGTGGCTAGTATTTCTGGTTTTCTTGTTTGGGGTTCTGATTATATCCCCTGTGGTTTCTTGGCTTGGCCTAGTTTGGAGAAAATCACTGGTAAATGCGATTATGATGCCTCCATTGTTAAGGCATCTCAAATTCACCACCCAATTTTTCATTATTTACAACGATTTATGGCTAGGTCAATTTTTGGTAAGAATGAGAGTCCATGAACTGTCAGGCTCTCTAAGATTTATTTTATGTCAGCTATACTGAATGCTGACACCTTGACTCTACCAAATGGCTTTGTAGCCAGTTTTCTAGAGTCGAGAAAGCCATGTCTAACAAAATATTGATTGCAGGGTACATCACCTCAATCGCCAGATATGTAGGAGTAGGCCTAACCCGTGATAAGGTCATCTATGCTCCTAAAAGGGTTGATATGGATGAATTAATCCATATGGGTATGATTGTCAAAGATTCTGGTTTGCATTGCTTAGTTATTCCTTGTAGAAGGGTACTTCACCCCTTGCTAGATCCAACTCTCACGAGTATGGAATACAAGGACTCTTTTGTTTTTGTAGGTGATAGTGTAGAGAAAGAGGAGGACATGTCTTTGGACCAGGAAATGCCACAATATCCAGGACCACAACCCTACATCCCACCACCTCAGGAAAATAGGTTCTTATTTGCTCAGATGTATTTTATGCTCCACGATATGAGAGCTGAGCAAATGAGGCAAGGAGCCAAGAAAATAAGACAAAGGGCACGGATCAATGCCATGTATGATTGGCACATCCAGCAAGGCCACTTCCCTCCACCACCTTCTGATTGAGGTAATCTCTTAGGTAATGTCCATATTAGTTTAGGGTGATTGGATAGGCAACTTATAAAATTTGTATGTTTCCACTCTTATCTATGTTTATTTTCTTAAGGTAATGTTTATTGTTTCTATAACATGTTTTTTTGTTGTTGTTGCATGTTAGAATCTAAGATTGTTTGTTTTCTTATGATTAGGTTGTTGATTGTGAGTATTAAACATAAAACATCTCTAGAACCCCACTAAATTTTTTTAAATGATCTCTACATGTTTATAGGGTGATTGCATGTTTTCTAAATAAATAATGATGATTCTCTTGACTTGATATTACCTTGGTAAGCTTTTGAGCCTTTCAAAGGGTATCTTTATTATAAAATTTTAAGAAAAAATCCTTATTTCTTCTTGATTGAGTGATTGTCATTTCTTTCTTAGTGATCTAGAACTTGACTTGTGACCTAGGAAAAATAGTGTTTGATTAAGTATTTTATGATGACTAAGGCAATTTTAGACATTCTTAAAACCCTTATTTTTTAATACATCATTATCCATTAGTTACCCCCTTTGAGCCTAAAACTTTTTAATACTTTCTTTGAAACCTTTTTCTTCGAAAAGGTTTGGAGGTTGAATGCATTAATAAGGAACTATGAGGGTAACAACTAATAAATTTGAAAATTAGGGACCTTTAAGAAGAAAGAAAATTATGGGATTGAGAAAAATAAGAAAAAGAAAGGGAAAGGAAGAAAAAGGAAAGAAAAATAAGAAAAAGAAAATAAAAGAAAAGGTTGAGAACAAGAAAAATAAAAGGTCCCTAAAAATTATTAAAGCTTGGAATTTTGTTTTTCCTAGTTTCTATGACTTTATAGTTGTAATATCCCAAAAAAATTCTATTCTCATGTATAATTATTTCGATGAAGACCATTAATGATATTATCTATTTTATCTCGACTTTCTACATAAATTTTGGTTAGGACAATATCTTTAATTTAACATTTTACTGTTGTAAATAATGTTAACTTTATACCTTAGATAAAAGTTAACCAAATAACTTATTACCTATTTCCTTAGTTTTTAATTTCTTTGCCTTTTCCATTTACTCCCATCAAATTACCACATACGCCACTCAAAATACGTCATCTTATACACATTTTAATGTCTAGTTAGAGTCTGAATTTGAAAATATGGTCAACTAAAAAGTTATTCCTCTTCTTCTTAGCTTTCCAAAAAGACCAAATTCATTAAAATCCATTAAGATTTGAGAAAGATATGCCCAAAATACCCAAACTATTTTAGACTTGGTATTTTACTTCAATTATACCATCTTTTACATATTTTAATGCCTAGTTAAAATCTGAATTTGAAAATATGGTCAACTACAAAGTTGTTCCTCTTCGTCTTATCTTTCCAACAAGACTAAATTCATTAAAATCTATTAAGATATGAGAGATATGCCCAAAATACCGAAACTATATCAGTATTGATATTTACTTCAATCATACAAGCTACATTATTTAGGCTGCGGGAATGGTAAAAAATGCAGCCCACTTTTCCTACCTAAAACCTTCATTATCACCACACATAATACACCTAACATCCCACTACAATTCCATTATGAAAAGCTTGTCCCCCACTTATCATTTGCATGATTAAATCAACACTACATCTTGGTCCCAAGTCTGAAATCTTATAACAAGCTGAAGTTAGTGAAGACATATCTCTCATTTTCTTTCATTTTCTCCATTAAAGTCACCCTTGATCTGAAGCTAGGACCATACGAGAACACTTTTAACCACTTTAGGATCCTACATTAAGGTAAGAGAGGATAGGGTTGTGAATAAATATGGAATGGGTAGAATTGTATGGTGTTCTAGGATCTCCAAAATTATTTTTATAACTTGTTACTTAATTTCGAAGCTGAAAATGTATGAATTTGACTTTTACTTCTTCATCATAGTTGTAGATCTTTTTGTTATGTGAATTTGGAGACTTGAACCAACTGATTTGGATATGTATAGCATGAGTTATGGTCAAAATGCTGAAGTATGTTTCTTTTGAATGTTTCATGACTTGGTTCCGGATATATGTTGAGATTGTAAATTTTGTGAGTATGATTAGCCATCTTTATCTTCATAAAAGTTGTATATATAGATGTTATGATTCTGTTAAATTTATTCTCATATAAAAATTCTAAGTAATATGGAATTTATACTTAAATTACTCTCATATGCTCATGTTGTTTAATTGTTTCTAAAAATAAGTGTCTTTAATTAAAGTTTGGTAAATCATATATTTCAAAATTGAAAATGATATATTCATGAAAGTTGTAGATCTTTGTGTCCTATAAAGTTAGAGACCAAAATCTTCCAAAAAGGATAAGTAAAACTTGAGTTATGATTTATTTATTAAAGTATGACGTTTTTGGAAGCTATGTATGGGTCAGTGCTTGTCTAGCTGCTTGAGAATACTTTATAAGGAATTAATTTTTGAGTCATTCATAAAAGTTTTAGATATTTGAGTTATGAACATGTGAGATTTAGTCTCATGTAAAAATAATTTTTCTATTGAGATATATACAATTTTTACCAAAGGTTGTCAAAGCTATAACTGAATCTGTAATACTGAAATTACTGTCTTGAAGTCAGAAAGTAATTTTGAAACTGCGTTTTATACTTATAGAGTTGGGACATATGGTCTTCATAAAAGTTATATATAATTTTATTTTTAAAAATTTGACACAAGTTTCATCTTAAAATATTTTATTTACAATGAGATATGCCTATTTTACCAAACTGTGTACATGCAGTAAAAATTTGCAAAAGTCAGGTGTTGTTTATGACATGGAGCAAATTCTGTAAGGAATTAGAATTTTTGGTCTTCATGAATATTGTAGATAATTTTGTTATGAAACTATAGAAAGTAAAATTACTCAAAAAAGATTTGATTTACTCATGTTATGGCCTTTTTACTAATGTATGTTGTTGCTGTAAATTTCTAAAATTTACCTATAATGGTTATTATGGATGAAAATGATATTTTCCATGTGGGTAATGATTTATTTATGAATTATTGAGGGATTATTGATTATTATGGATGTTTTTGAGTGTCCTATGAATGTCATACGGTATGTATATCCTTGTGATGAATAATTATGAATGACTAAATTAATGTATACATGAATGCCTTGTGGTTTATTGAGATATGTTGTTGAACTATAAATCCTTGATTTTGAGAATTGATATATGTGATGTGTCCTTTAAGGACTTGTGGCTTTTCAAGTGATTATGGAAGTATTAATATCATGGTATGTTAAATTGATAAAGAGAATTAAAGGCATTCATGCATCATAAGCATTTGGACGCACCATGAAATTTAAGGGTTCCATGATTGCCGGCCCTGGTAGGGGTTACCCTATGATGAGTTAAAGCCTTATTTTCGTTGAGCGCCATGAAGAGTAGAGATTCATGGTTTATGCTAAGCCCTACTTGTGTACTTTGGTACTTGAACGCCATGAAGGGTAGGGATTCATGGTATATGCTAAGTCCTACTTGTGTACTTTGGTACTTGAGCGCTACGAAGGGTAGGGATTCGTGACATTATGCTAAATCCTACTTGTGTCTCTATGAGACTTTTTACTGCAGTATTTCTACTAAATCAAATGGATCCAGCATGACATCATTTGGCTAAATTAAAGATTATTAAATGTAAATGACCTTATTTGACATATTCGTCATATCATAATTGTTTGTTGATTGTGTTTGTGCAATTTTACTTATTTTATATTTATTCTATATTCTATCTCACTCTTACATTATTTTTAAAGTGCATGCTTCACAGAATGACGATTGGTGAAATTGATGAAGCTTTTATGTTTTATTGCTTAGACTTTGACTTTATTTGACTTTTAATGTGTTGAAATAATATTATTATGTATCTTGTACTGCAATCTTATTTATCATTTTCGCTATATAAATGTATTATGTTTTATTCATTCACGACTAGTATGCATGATACTATTTCATATTTATCAATTTTTACATGACCTCAGAATTTAAATTACGAATTTCAAAATGATTCTTTAAACGCGAAAAATTTATTACAAAAATTTGGGTTAATTAATTGGAATTTGTAATTTGGATTTTTGGTGTCACAATAGTAACATCTTATGATTAAATTATTTAACCCTTTGTGTTACCCTTTTATTAGCTTTCACACTTGAAGTTTGATCCCTTTGCCCTATTACAACCTTGAAAAAACCTTTTGACTTAGATGTATTTTCTTAGTACTATAGGGCTAAGGTCACTTGTCAAGCCTATGGTAATGCTTTGATTGATTTGACTTGAGTGAAATGAATTGATTGATTTTTTGAAATACTTGAGAGGATTGGTGAGAAAGTGATCCTATCGAGTAATTTGAAACATAGTGCAAATAAAAAATGGATTGTTTGACTTTCACATTTCATCCTCCTTATACAAATTTAGGAGATTATAATTCTGTTTGGGGGTCCTTTGCACGCTAGTTCTACGCTCTCTTTTCTTTAACTTGATAAGTGTGATAATTGCTTGAGGACAAGCAATGTTTTAGTCTGGGGTATTGATAAGTGTTTTAAAATACTATTTTTCATAGTTTAAATTATTTAGAATAAAATGTTTACTATATCATTTTTCCCAATTTTCATAATTTTAATTTTCTTTTACTGTTTTCGTTTAAGTGTTGTATTTTGTGTGAATTAATTTAAATGAAACGTTAAAAATTATTTTTTTTAGAAATGAAAAATTAATTTAGGATTAGTGCTAAACTAATTCTTTCAAGAACTTAAATCATAATTCCATTTCTATAAAAATTAATTTTTAAGTATTCCATTTAAACTAATTAAAGTGATTACTTCTCTTAAATCCTAAAGTCAAATTAATCCATTCATTTCCATTACATCTCACATGAATATTGCTTGATTTTAATGAGTTTTCTCTCATTCTTTGCAAGGTGAAAACGTGAATTCATGGCTGATTTGCAAGACATGGTATAGCAATAAAATATTCCTATTATCATATGCCTTTCACGTTAAAGCTAAGAGACCATGGGTAGAATTTTAGAAACAAAACCATCTCCTCTTTAAGTGCAAATTCACGTTAAAAAGCTATGCCAAAGGGGTCCCATGAACCATTATTTTAATACCATAAAGCTTTCACTCTCCCACATTTACGTGAAGTGTCTTCCATTTCCCTTTTGTCTCACGGTCAAAGCCAAAGCAAAAGGGACCTTATCCGGGCTAGATACCGGTATCCGTTCTATAAGACTTATTTCAACATCTTTGACTGTTTTCCAACATGTCACCGGTGTCATCAGTATACATCCAGACTCTAAATCCGTATCAGGCTTTCTCCCTATACCGGTTGTCCAGGATAACGCCATGCACATCGGATAATATACATGTCACCATACAGAAGACAAGGGGCATTGCTACAGGGACAAGGACAAATATTCTATTTTCCACACTACGAGCCATAGTCTGCTCCTAGAAATAATCAATTTATCCCTTAAATCTAGCCCCATTTTCCCTACGCTCAATATAAAATAGCCACTTGCCTCGATCATGCTGATGAGTGCGCATTAAATAATAATTTATTTCCTTAATGGAGGTTAGTGGTTCCCCACTAACAAGTCCTCGTATATCGAGCCAATCGGGTATAAGAAATCTCTTCATTTTACTGGGACGGGATCCTTTTTTCTCTTTTTTCTGCTACTATCTGGATTCCATAGAGTGATCACAAAACATTCCACATTTGGAATACTATTACTTACTTGAGCGTCGGAGAATCTTCGCAGGTGACACCACCTTTCACCCACACCAACGTGTGAGGTCGGTGTGAAGGACCTGTAGGACGCCAAGACCACTCTTTTCATATTGGGACTCCGGATATACAGACTGGATACTTGCAGAACCGGTCTTCAATCCTATTTAGTCTTTGACTTTTGTGACTGGCCCCACACCGGATCTCTTGACCCTGGTTAAGGACAGATCATTGGCACTCCCAGTGGGACACGATAAAGTTATTCCCACATTCTACAAAAGTACAGTGATTATCCATGGAAGGAGAAACACATGACTTTATGAAAGATCAACCTGAAGGCAGAACCAATACAAACGCCTTTAGAAAGCTTAACTTTGAATCTCAAGGGGGCAGCTTAAAGAAAATGGTGGCAGTGTCCAACCCCGACCCTCGTGATGAGTTGATCAATCAACTCCAAAAAGAACTCGCAGAATTACGAAGAGAAAGAAGACAGAGTGAGGACAAGGAGTCATCTCGCATAAGGGACACTCCTCATACAACTGAAGGAGAAAAATCCACGACCCTCCAGTATTCAAACATCCCCACGTTTAAGGGGAAAGAACAAAACCATGATTCTGATGATAGAGTTACTAAAGGGAAGAGGGAGCTGATGACAGTATCCCCGGTAACTTATAAGCTCAAAGTTCCTTTTTCAAGGAGGCTTATGAGCATACACATCCCTAAGCACCTGCAAACCACTCAGCCACTCTCCATTTGGAAAATACAATGGTGAAACCGATCCTACTAAGCATCTTGATGCTTACGTATTTGAAGCCATGTACTTAGGGGCCGATGAAGATGTTAGGTGTCGAATATTCCCAAGAACATTGTCAGAGGAAGCCCTCAGCTGGTTCAAAGGTTTGCCATCAGGATCGATAGATTCCTGGGCTGAAATGGCAGTTGTCTTCGAAACTCACTTTGTCATCTCTAGAGATGTTCCCAGGACATCTCATACTTTAGCCCAAATAAAGCAGGGCAAAAACGAGACTTTAAAGGATTTTCTGAGGAGATTTTACAAGGAAGCATCTCTGGTTCCTGACCTTACAGAGGCCATTAAGCTGCATATCGTTATTGAGGCATTACAGCCACGATCAGCCTTCGCCCTCTCACAAGAAAAAAGCCCACCAACAACATTTGAAGAGTTCAGGAAGAAAGCCTCAAAATATATGGGTATAGAGATACACTTAGAGGGTATGGCTGCAAAGACAAAACCACCAGCACCAACCTCACAACCGTGGAGAGATAAGGATAGGATGAGGTCAGAACGCATGGAAAGGCCGTTCAATAGCCCTAAAGTTAACAACACCTCTCCTCAACATCGAGAGAGATGTATCAATTCCTTTAGCCATTATGCACCTTTGACAGCCAGACCATCTCAGATTTTGAGAGAGGTAGGATGGCCAACATTCAGTATTTATGGCATTAGGAGGCCGGACCCTATGAAAAGACCAGGGAATCCTTGAAAGTACTGTGATTTTCATGAACAGATAGGACATTCCATCAATAAATGTCAAGCTCTAAAGAACGCAGTCGAAACGCTAATTAGAGAGGGCAAACTAAAGCAATACTTGTTCAAAGAGAAGTCCTCTGACAAGGTAGACCGGACTGAGAAAAGAGAAAGAGATCAAGACGACGGAGATGATAATAGCCGTAATCCGGTTAGGAAGTTCTCTGTTGCAGAGAAAGAAAAAGGTCCTATGACTAATGACATAGCTCAAAGAGATGATATGCCCCAGCAACAGCGTCAAGGCCAGCATGAAATCATCGATATGATCGCTGGAGGATTCGCTGAGGGAGGAGCTTCGATTACAGCCCGCAAGAATCATCATCGAATGATTCTGTCAGTACAAGGGAAGGTTAGAGACAACTGTCCTTATAGAGAAGGTGTTGAGGCTCTAGTAATTTTATTCTCTAATGAGGATTTCGGTCCAAACATTCCAGGTGGAGACGATGCTGTGGTCATTGTTGCAGTGATAGCCAACAAGGACGTCAAAAGAATCCTTGTCGACCAGGGAAGTTCCTGTGATGTTATTTTTTATAATTGCTTTAAAAGAATAGGTTGCAATGACTCAGACTTACAACCTTACACACAAGAACTAACAGCTTTATATGGTGTAAAGCAACCAACAAAGGAGTACCTTGACACCCTTATCTCTTTTGAAGGTGAGCCAGGGGCCAGAACAGTTAAATCCAGAGTGCTGGTAATTGATGTTGAATCACCATTTAACTGCATTATAGGCCGCCCCACCTTGAATGCTATGGAGGTAATTGTTTTAACTCCACACCTCCTTATCAAGTTTGTCGATAAGGACAATGCTGTTTTTTCTATCCGAGGTGACCAAGAGATGGCCAGGTACTGTTATAACCTGAGCCTAAATATGACAAAGTTGGAGGCATCCAATAAAAAGACAAAGCTCAATGATTATGGAACAGCTGCTGGTTTTGTGAGCCTTGTTGATTTAGACCCTAGGTCGGATCAAAAGATCGACCCTCTCAATCCTTCCAAACCTACACCGGATGGAGGCTCAAGGGATGTAATACTCGGAGATTCACCTGAAAAGGTCACACATATCAATGACAAGTTGGATTCAGCTACAGAGGAGCGTTTGCTTAACCTCCTCAAAGAATTCAAAGATCTTTTCGCATGGACCGCAGCCGATATGCCTGGCATAGATCCTGCTTTCTGCTGTCATAAATTATCTGTTTACCCAGAGACAAGACCAGTTGCCTAAAAGAAAAGAAGATTGGGACCAGAAAAATAGAAAGCAGCTTGCCAACAAACTGAGGAATTACTGAAAGCCAGATTTATCAAGGAAATCTGCTATTCCTCTTGGCTCTCAAATGTGGTAATGGTTCGGAAAGCTAATGGTAAATGGAGAATGTGTATTGACTATGTGGACCTCAACCGTTGTTGTCCAAAAGATCCTTACCCCCTTCCTAATATAGATCGGATAGTAGATGATTCCTCTGGTTATCAATACCTGAGTTTCATGGATGCATACTCAGGGTACAACCAAATTCCGATGTTCGAAGAGGATCAAGAAAAGACTACTTTGTCAATGATCGTGGCATCTTCTGCTATACCGTCATGCCCTTCGGTTTTAAAAAATACTATAGCCACTTATCAGCGAATTATTAACAAGGTGTTTGAGGGCATGCACACCAAGCTTGTTGAGGTGTACATTGACGATATTATAGCCAAGACGCCGGTTGGAGGTGATCATATTGAAGACCTGCGCCAAGTGTTCACCCACTTGAGGGAATATAACACGAGGCTAAACCCGTTAAAATACACTTTCGCTGTCCCAGCTGGGAAGTTTTTGGGTTTCATGTTAACTCAGCGCGGTATTGAGGCCAATCCAAGGAAATGCCAAACGATTCTCAACATGCAGAGTCCGAAAAATCTGAGGGAAGTTCAATCCCTGAATGGCAAAGTAGCAGCCTTAGCACGGTTCATGCCAAAAATGGCTCACAGGTCACTTCCTCTATACAAAGTGTTAAAAAAGTCCAAAAAATTTGAGTGGGGACAGGAACAAGAACAAGCATTTCAAGAACTTAAGGAGGTGTTGTCCAAACCTCCTATACTAATAAAACCTGACCCTGGGGACACGCTCATCTTATACTTGGCAATTTCGGATGAAGCTTTGGGCGTAGCCTTAGTAAAGGAAACTCCTGATGGACAGAGGCTGGTATACTTTACTAGTAAAACATTACAAGGTGCTGAGATCCGGTATCAAAAAATTGAAAAGGCCACTCTCGCTGTTGTTTGGGCCTCTCGACAGTTACGTCCATATTTTCACGCTCATCCAGTCACGGTAAGAACGGACCTACCACTCCGTTCTGTGTTAATCAAACCTGACCTCGCCGGTAGGATGATCAAATGGTCTATTGAACTCTCAGAGTTTGATATATCTTATGAACCTCGAGGTGCTATCAAGGCTCAGGTCCTGGTTGATTTTATCGTGGAAATGACAGGGACAGATCCAGCTACACCTCGTGTTCATTGGACCATCTATGTGGATGGTTCATAAAATCAAAGGGGCTCCGGAGCAGGTGTAGTCCTTAAAAGCGATGATGGTGTGCACCTGGAAATCTCCCTTCACTTTAACTTTAAAACTTCTAACAACCAAGCTGAATACGAAGCTTGTTTAGCTGGGCTTTGAGCTGCGATTGACATCGGAGCTTCTGAAGCAACACTCTGTAGTGATTCACAACTCGTGATTTCACAGATCTTGGGAGATTATCAAGCTCGTGAGCCTCAACTCTAGTTATACTTAAATTGTGTCAAGGAGTTGAAAGGGAAATTCTCAAAGATGGAATTTAAACATGTTCCACGCGAAGAGAATACCAGAGCGGATATACTTTCCAGATTGGCAAGCACCAAACGGCCAGGCAGCACCATAACGTTGGTCCAAAGTACATTGACGTCACCCATCATTCCTCTTTTCCCCTCTCTGAATGCCATAATGACCAATTCTCCTTATGGAAACTCATGGATGGCCCCTTATATCCATTATCTAGCCGATGGACACCTACAGACAAAAATGAAAGAAAAAGGATAAGAAGGGAGTTGCCATATTTCACCATGATTGATGGTAACCTCTACAGAAGGACCTTTTCAGTACCTTATCTAATTTGTTTAAAGGAAAACGAGGTACAAGGAGTAATGTAGGAGGTGCATGAAGGGCAATATGGACATCACGCCAGAGGAAGAAGCTTGATGAGAAAAATTCTCAGAGCCGGATATTGGTGGCCTATGATGAAGCAAGATTCTATTGACTTCGTCAAAAAGTGCGACGCCTGCCAAAGGTTTTCCAACCTTCACTATACACCGGCCGAAGAACTATTTACATCAGCTGTGCCTTGGCCTTTCTACCAATAGGGTCTGGACATCTTAAGACCATTCCCAACTACGCCCGGGGGCCTTAAATATATAATTGTGGGTGTTGATTATTTCACAAAGTGGATTGAGGCAGAGCCAGTGGTCCATATCACTTCAGCCCGAACTCGTCATTTTATGTACGAAAACATCATAACAGGATTCGGGGTCCCAGCGCGGATTGTTACTGACAACGGCACTTAATTTACAGACAGAAAATTCACAGATTTACTTGAAGGGTTAGGAATAACCCAAATCTTTTCGTCCATTGAACACCCACAAACCAACGGCCAGGCTGAAGTAGCTAATAGAGAGGTGTTGAAAGGGCTCAAAAAATGGCTTAGGGAAGCCAAGGGTGGATGGACGGATCAACTTTGCCATGTCCTATGGGCCTATCGTACAACACCCCATTCTTCTACCAATGAGTCACCATATCGGCTAACATACGGCATCGAAGCCATGATACCGATCGAGTTGCAAACCGCCTCAGTGAGAGTTACTTGCTTCTCAGAAAAAGATAACAACGCTAATCTAGCTTCAGAAAAGGACGTGATCCAGGAGCTCAGAGAAAAAACGTTTATTAGAGATCAGGCCATCAAAGCTAAAGTAGCTCTTTGTTACAATAAGCGAGTCTAACCCAGGACTTTCAACACAAGTGGCTTGGTTCTTAGAAAGACAAGTGTGGGTAACAAATTCGCTCATCAAGGCAAATTAGCCCCGAACTGGGAAGGCCCATACAGGGTATCCGAAGTCACTGGTAAAGGCTCTTACCGCCTAGAAAACCTTGATGGCACACCAATCCGAAACAAAAGGAATACCCAGAACTTGCGCATCTATTATAGCTAGCTGTTAAAATGACATGCACTCTTTTCTCCTCACTTGAGACCATCCAACGGAGAATTCATTACAACATGATCCAAGCTACGCATTTATTGTAATTCTTATTTTAGTTCAATGAGAATATCATACACAAACTTAACTCTTTCAAGCTTTTCTCTATGCTGTGATTTTCAGCCTTTCCGGTGTGTACAAATATATTCAGGACGGTTGATCTCAACTACCTATTCTGTAGTTGACGATGTAACTTCTCGAATATGTGTGAATGATCAAAGATCAAACCTTTATCAAGGATACCAAATCTTACTTGAAGACCTGGGTGCAGTAGGATTGGTCCTCCTGCAAAGACCATACCGAACCCCAAGAAAAGGGTGCAGTAGGATCAGACCTTTTTATAAGGCTATACCAAACCCCATTCGAAGGCCCAGATTGTAGGATTAGACCGAACTCTGGGTACGGTTAGTAAGTTTAGCTGAACACCGGTGAAGGCTTAGATTGTAGGATTAAAACCGAACTCTAAGTACGGTTAGTAGGTTTGGCCGAACACCGGTGAAGGCTTGGGCGCAGTAAGCTGGTTTTTTTTCAAGACCACGCTGAACCCCAAGTAACGGGCGCAGTAAGTTCAGGATTAGCCCTGTTCTGAACCCCGTGTTGAAGGCCTAGAAGGTAAGATTAAAACTGAACTCCAGGTACGGCTAGTAGGTGAAAACCGAACTGCCGTTCGAAGGCTTGGAGGGTAGGATGAAAACCGAACTCCAAGTACAGCGAGTAGGTTCGACCGTACGTTGGTGAAGACATAACGTTACTCTTCTGGTTGGGAAATTCTCTTGCAGGATAAAGATTCAGTAAACATCACCACGATTACTTCCCCTCAGGACGAATACTCCCAACCACTCTCACGCTGACGACGTGTTTTCCCACGAGGGCAACCCCCATCATGATACTTATAATTGAAAGCCTAATCATCAAAGATTAAGGTACTCTTCTTACAAATCTTGTATATGCCAAATGTTATAATTTAGGTGACGACCTCGTCATGCCATAATTTCAATACAATACGAGGTGGATAAGCTCTCTCTTTTCTACCAAATCAAAGGTAACGTTCCATAAAACGAGCCATTGTTACTAAAGTGCCCACACATGGGGACAGTACTTATATGTTACTATCCGTTTTACATTCTACGTATGTAAATCCGAACTGATTCATTACACATACAATGATTCTATTTAAACTGTTTTCGATGAACACACGTGCAAAGAAAATTGTCATTTCATTAATGAAATCCCAAAGTAGATAAATGATTGATTGAAATTCAGAGCAGATCCCGGAACAAAGCGGTATTAATTAAACAAAAATAATAAGATAAAAAAGTCACTACTTCTTTTGGCTCGTTCCTCCGCTCTCTTCCTTCTCTTTACCTCCGACCCCACCCCCTATCACCAGCAGCTTCATCTGCAGCAGCATTAGCACTTGTTCCTTCACCTCTGGGCTGCTGGGCGATAGGGACCAGGAGAGAGGACCCCATTGATTGGTCCTTGGGAAGGGGAGGCAACTCGTATGGAGTGTTGGGCGGTTCCTCATGATGATCGTCGATAACTGCAACGAGTTTCCCCCTATGAAACTCGTAGAACGGATTAATACCGCTCAAATCGAGTTCCACTTTAGGATTGCGGTGAAGAACCTAACGTACTGCCAACCCAAAGGATTCCTCGGCAACTTGAACATAGATGTCAACAGCCTCATCCGCTCTGGTATTAGTAGCAGCCAGCTCCACTCTCAAGACAGCACTATCATTACCCGGACTCGCTAACTTCAGATTTTCAATTTCCATAAGCAGCTCTTTCTCCCTGCAGGCCCATTCTTTAGTTTGCTTCGAGTAACTGTAAGCTTTCGCCTTCAGTTCCTCTTCCAGCTTGGAAGTATTTTCTTTCTCCTTGTAAAGACTGGCGCTGAGGTCGGAGTTGACCTTCTTCTGCTCAGCCAATTGACCATCCAGGTCCTTTATGGTCAATTTTTGGCTGAGGGTCTCCGTGTACATCCACTCCCCGTAGTCCTTAGATGTCTTTAGTCGATCCTCGAGAAGCTTGATAGCCGCCCTATCCTTAACAGATGCAACAGTAAGGTCATTGACTTTACCCGTCAATTTATCAACTTCCGGGCCATCATCTGCCAGCCTGTAGAGGGAGTTTAGAAGGCCGGATAGCTCTTCCAGTTGCCAGCGACTGGCCTTACAAGCTTTCTTAATCTTCTCTGGTTCGAGAGTAGTCTTCAGTTTGTACCTCGGACCAAGGATGGGTACGGGAAATGGACCCTCATAAACTAAGTACGGAGCCAAGCACGAACTGCTAGGAGGAGGGCAGGAAACCTTGGGCGTGAAATAAGTGGTCAAAGGTTGAGCACCAAAAGTAACGACCTTGCTGGGGGCATCCGGAGTTGGCCCCGCCGTGCTTGTCCCTTTGGAACCCCCAGATTCAGTCCGCCCTTCTGAAGTGTTGACCTTTTTTGAAGGAGGGGCTTGTGACTCCGGCTGTTTTGAGGGGTCACTCTTTAGTTTCCTCCTCCTTTCTCCGATCTTCTTTTCTTCGACTCCGGAGGTAGAATTTTTGGGTCTGCCCTCTATCAGGGGGACATCGTCACCAGCGGAGGAAGTGAGGATGATGGTTTCAACGGTGGCCTTCTTGGAATTCTGCTTCGGCTGGATGTTATTTTCCGCAGCCACGGCCTTTCCTCCAGCCTTTAGAGATTTCAATTTATCCATATCCTTGGATTCTGTCTCAATCTCAACTGCATAATCAAAATAGGAAGATCATAAGTATTGAAAGATTTTTCAAGACATGAAAAGAAAAACAACAACAAAGAAAATGATAAAAAAATAACGTAAATATTCCTCGCTGGTAGTTTTGGACCCTAACAAATGCCTGCAGGAGAAGGATTTATGCGAGGCGGTGTATGCTTCGAGGGTGAAGAGAACAGATACAGAAGTAGGCGATAATTCGTCCTCCTCAGTAAAATAGGCCTGGGAGGTTAACAAAAAATGTTTGTGGGACCAGCTCACGGGAAACTTGTTTATTCCTTCTTTATTTAACCAAAAGACTAGATCCTCAGGTTTAATGCGTATCCTGGTGAAGTATGATTTGAAGGAATGCCCATCTATTTTGGCAGAGTCAGTGTAAGACTCAAAATTGACAAGCTTGGAGAGAGTACAGAGAGTTACCAAACTTACACCTCCGCTCTGTTTATTGGCACGGCGGACCAGTTGCGTAAAATAGAAAAGCATGGCGACCGTCGGAGTGAAGTTGAAGTGCTCCCCAAGCGCTTCCAGAGAACGGATTAACCCCCATCTATTAGGGTGAAGCTAGGAGGGGGCGCAGTCCAAAAATCTCAGTACCCCCATCTAGAATTCCATCAGAAGGAAGCGTACACCCAAATTCAGAAAAAGAAAGTCATACATGTAGATCGACCTCTCATCCGGGGTGTAGCATATCCGTTCTGAGGGAAGGGGCGCCAACACCATAAACCGCTCCTTCTGCTTTTCCTTTGCATGAACCTTAAATCAGAGTTCCAGCCTGGCTCCGTCGTCCCTGACATGGCAAGACGGTGTGTTGCGAAATTCATCCGCCACCCAGCAATATGGGCGCATATTCTGGAGCTTTACCCAGTCTATCCGGTGTGCAACCACGTTACATAATCCCGAAGCTGTCTTCAGGATATATTGTTGAGACAATGCTCCATCACCAGAGGTGCCCTCGCCAGTCATTTTTCAGACAGCTAATTTAAAAATCTTCACACTGCGGTAAAAACCCACATCATCAGAGAGGTATAAATCAACGCTCTCCTTACTCTCACTAGAAGAGGATTCTGAAGAGGGTATTATCACCCTCCGCCTTGAGTAGGGCGACGCCTCCCTCTCTGAATGAAGTGATCAGGTGCTAGAGGAGATCACAGGGATCCTCCCACCACGACTTGTAGGAGTTCGAGACGAAGCTCTTCCTCGTCTAATCCTAGGGCCAACACGGCTCGAATCAGTATAACCTCTCCCAGACATTCAGAAAACTTAAGGAAAAATACGAGGAGATGAAGGAGATGGTTACCTAAGGAAGGAGAAGATGGTAAAGAAAATTTCACAAAAGCAAGCACAAACGTCTTCTCGAAATTTTTGTAGAGTTTCGTCAGGAAGGCAAGAGTAAGTGATTTCTGAATTCACTAAGGGATCCTTTTATAGGGGGTGAAGAGTCTCAATTACCGCTTCAAGGGTTATTTCGTTTACCACCAAATGACCCCCTTTCGTAAATACAAGGTTTTCGTTTCAAACCCTAAGGCGCAAAAACAGTGTCGATTCGTCAAAAGGCCTCTCAAATGGGCCTTAAAATTTGAATTTCAGGCCCATAAAGCTCCTGAGTGACAGTTACAAAGACATGCGCATTTAAAACAATAATGGCTCGCCCACGTGCTTAAAGGCATTAAATGACCAATCATGAGAAACGTTGCAACTGTTACTCGAATACCAAGAGTTTTAAGTTTTAAAAACTTTCGGGATTCTCGCACAGCAGATCTTTGTCCGGATCCGTCGTAAGGAATGCTATGACAACAGAGTCTTCATTCCCAGGACGGATCTTCACGTGACAACATAATGTTGAAACTCAACACACATTAAATAAATATTTTGCCTACATAGATGAACCGGTATCCAGACCAAATGCAAGAGATGTAGCTTATATGAGCAACTTTACTAGTCCCTTGCACAAGCTAGGGGACAAATAAAATAATGACCCGGTCTTGATACCAGATTTGATGATGTAACTCCTGGCGCGGACAATTCTCATCATCATCCTTATGATGAAAGTTTTGAAGACCCAATTCGTACTCTTACGATTGAAATGTATTTCCCCAGGATGGATGATCTCAGTCACCTATTCTGTGTTTTGATGATGTAACTCCTGGCGTGGACAATTCCCATCATCATCCTTATGATGGAAGATCTAACCATCATCTTTATGGTTATCATTCCTCTTTTGAAGGAACACTTCTTCCAGAACGAATAATCTCAATTACCTACTCTGTAAATTGACGATGTAAATCCTGATACAGACACCTGGTTAAAGTATTTTTGCAGTTCCCTAAGCTCGGAACAATACTCTCACAATGGACGACGTTTTTCCCTCCAGTGAGAACAATACGAATTAATACTAGTCATCCGTCCTGTGACACCGCTGTTATGAATAACGGATCGACTCCTTCTCTCCCCAAAAGAATTAAGGGTAATACCCTATGACAGGTACCAATCCCTTAACATACTTATACTTGGGGACATTATTCATGTATATAATTCTCCGTTCTAAAACTTATCTATTTCGAATGACTTGATTAATTTTCTTCGAGGCAGTTATTTTAATCCGACCTCAAGTTAATAGCACTGAACAGATTATTGAATACTGGAATGATAAAGGTATAACGGATATTTTTAAGTTATACTATTCTTCATGAAGTATTGAAAACAATGCCTGAGAGGAATTCTATTCTTTCATTAAAGGTAAATTACATGTGTATTGTTCAAAATTAAGCAAGACCGGAGCTGATCCCGGAACACAACTTGATAAGCTCAAGTTAGAACAGCAAAAACTATGAAGGGGAAATATTTTCTTGGCTTCACTCTTGGTTTCCTCTATCTCCAGAACCTTGACCCTCTTTATCATCTACCTCCTCCGAGGTCTTTCCTTAAGTGGTTTTTACACCACTTTCAGAAGAGACGCCTTCCGACATAGGAACAGCGGGATCCGACCCCATGCTTTGACCCTCGGGAAGAGGGGGCAAGCCGTACAAGGATTCTAGAGGATCATCATGACGATCTTCAACCACTGTGACTAACTTCTCTCTGTGGAATTCATAGAACAGACTCATACCATAGAGGTTTAGCTTCACAATGGGGTTGCGATAAAAAACCTGGTGTATCGCTAGGCTGAAGGATTCTTCAACAACTTAGCTGCATATCTCGATGGCTTCCTTCGCCTCAACTTTGGCTACAGCCAGATCTTCCCGTAACCTGAGAATTTCTTCCTCTGTTTCTTGGGATTCCGCGCTCCTAGCCTTCAGTCCCTCAATCTCAAGGAGGAACTTCTTCTCCTTTTGGGACCACTCCTCAGCCTGTTTAAAGTAATCCTCCGCAGCAGCTTTGTTCTTATCTTCTAGTTCAGCCTGTTTAGCTTGACTGCTACGGAGTTCTTCTTTTAGCTCATTAACCATTCTTTCCAAGCCTTTAGTTTTATCTTTGAGCTTGAGATTCTCATTATTCATGAGATCTCCGTACTCTTTAGACTTGGAGAGACGATCTTCAGCTAATTTCAGAGCGGCTTTATCTTTCTCAGCTGAGAGGTTGAGTTGCTCTACCTTATCACTCAGCCTATCCACCTCTGTAGCATTATCAGCCAACAGACTGAGTGAATCGAGTAACCCCGTGAGCTCTGCTAATTGCCATTTTTCGGCCTCACACGCATCTTTGATTTCTTTAGGCTCGAGCGTGGGCCGAAGTTTGTAGAGCGGCTGAGGAAGGGTCGCTGGAGCCGGCCCTTGGTATGAAAGAAATGGAGTGAGGAACGAAGCAGTTGGAGAGGAGATCAAAGTACTCGATCCAAAAACTCCAGAAAGTATACCCTTATGAAGTCCAAAAGAAACCCTAGCTGCATCCGATGTTTCTACAACTTTGCCTTTAGAGACTCTCGCTATTTCCGGACTCCCAGAAGGCTTGTGTTTTTTCGAAGGAGGAGAGAAAGAGATGATGATTCCAACATGGTCGTTCTTGATCTTTCTCCTTCTCTCTTTTATTTTGGGTTGATCCGCAGTTGTATCAACACCAGTTGGACCTCCCTCCATGTTAACCTGGCGATAGCGTCTGATCCGTTTGTTTCCACCACCGGGTTGTTAATTGGCAAGCACACCAATCGTTTGTTGTTTTCAAAATTTAGATATCATTCCACTGGGATTGAAAGTCCAATAACAACAGTAGTTTTCTATTTACTATGGTAAATGTGAAGAAAGTTATGGACAAAAGAATGATTTATATACAATATTCACAAGATAGCATGGTTGAGTTGTTCATGAGATAAAAAGAAAATAAAAATCTATCTAAAAAGTTGAGTTGCAATCTAGAATAGGTAAGATACTTGAGATAAACAAATTATGTTGGAAATTGGATCCCTAATCTAGAATAACAATGAGGAACTCAAGACATGCATATTTAATCATCAAGTTTCATGTCATTGCAGCTTAAAATCATTATAACCGATCCCTCGTGATATAAATTCTAAGAATTCACCGTAAAGTCCGATCCCTCGTGAGCTTTCTCAGTAAAAAATTGTATTAAGACCTGGCCTTATGGAAACAATGGTTAACAACCCTTATAGAATTGAGATACCAAGGGTATTCCAACTTTTACTTTCGTCAAAACAAGTTTTAATACGGCATGAATAATCATTCTCCCGTTTGACATTCATACTAATAAACAAGTTTCAATACACATGAAAATCATTCTCCCGTTTGACGTTCATATTAATAAAAGATTGAAATACTAACATGGACTTGAATCATAAACATGAAGAGGTCGAATTCATAACATTATACTCAATAGATTAGTTCACCAATTCCAACATAAACAAATTAGTTACACATGGTGAAAGTAAAGACAACACTTACAGAGTTTGACATTACGAAGACGATGGAAACTTCACGATACAATGATCACAATACACCAAAACACACTCAAGTATCTAGAAAACTATTCTAGAGCTACAACTCACAAAAGAAGTACTCAAAGTCGAGCACAAAGAGAGAAAAGAGGAGAAGTGAATGAGAATGGGATGTCTTGAATGGTGTTGGATGGCCCTATTTATAGGGCTAAGCAAGGGTGCTGATGCTACGCGTCAGTGTGACGCTACGCGTTAGGCCCCTGACTCAGCTTCCATTAAACAACTGATAATGGCCACTTCAAATTATTCAATTTGATCATGCCTGCACTTGGACGTGTTTCCACTGTATTTTGGCCATTTGTGCTTAGTGGGGTGGCCCTTGGTGCTGAGTGGGGTGGCCATTATTGGGTCAAAGCTGAGTGCTTGGCCAAGTTGGATGTGGAGTCCATGCAGCACTGACGCTACGCGTGGCTATGATGCGTAGCGTCAGCATCAAAATTCAGAGTCCACGCTACGTGTGGGATTGATGCTACGCGTCAGATCCTCCAGTATAATTTTCTCTTGAATTCTTTACTTTTTCACTGCAAAACTAGAGAAAATTGATCAAGGGCAGATTATTTCTAACAACATCCATTTATTGAATTAAAACCTAATTTTCTAACAAATTAACCAAATTTTTATTTATTTTTATAAAATTTTTATTAAAAGATTTATTGTAAATTTGAGGACTAACACTCCACCAAGGGAATCTCCCCCTCCGTAGCGGAAGTCAAAATAATAGACTCCGAATGGAATTTTACTGAATTCCTTTTTGGCTGAATATCGTTCTCACCAGCCATAGATTTTCCTCCACCCTTCAGGGATTTCAGCTTATGCATATCGGGAGATTTCTAATCTATTTTACCTATATGGGTAAGTAAAATACATTAGTAACAAAAAAATAATCAATGCAATTAACAAAGGAGGAAAAGGGAAATAACACGAGAATTACGTAAGTATTCATCCCGGACTTCACTCGAACTACTCAAAAGGCGTCTACAAAAGAATGCTTTGAAGCGTGTGGTGTAGGCTTCAAGGGAAAATAACACTGTTGCCGACGCAATGGATAGTTCGGATTGATCAGTGTAGTATGCTTGGGAAGTCAGAAGAAAGTATTCGTGAGTCCAGCTTAGTGTAAATTTATTAAAACCCTCCTCATTCTTCTAGAAAATGGGCTTATTTTCTTTAATCGATATTCTGGTGTAGAAAGATTTAAAAGATTGCCCATCTACTTTGGTTGAATCAGTGTAAGATTCGAAATTTACGAAAGAACATAGAGTTCGGAGCGTAATCAAACTGACCCCGTCTTTCTTATTGGCTCTCCGAACTACCTGGGTGTAGTAGAAAAGCATAGCCATGGTGGGGGTAAAGTTGAAGTAATCGCCGAATACTTCCAGAGCCCGAACAAGCCCTCAACCATTGGGATGAAGTTGAGAGGGTGTGCAATCTAAAAATCTTAGCACACCCATTTGAAACTCTGTTAAAGGAAAGTGGACTCCGAGGTGGTGGAACACGAAGTCATGCATATATACAGAATGTTCATCTGGGATGATATGGCAGATCTGTGCTATTGGCAGCCGTGCAAACACCAAGAACCTCTTTTTTAGCTTCTTCTCTGCATAGACCGTGAACCTCGATTGAATTTGGGCTCCGTCCTCTCTTGCATGATGAGAAACTAAGTTCTTAAACTCATCAGCCACCCAGCAGTAAAGCCACTTGGCTTGAAGTTCCTCCTAGTTCAACCGGTGTGCAACAACATTGCACAACCCCTCAGCTGTCCTCAAAACTACTTGTTCTCCAGAAGATCCCTTTCCAGGCATTGTTCTAATAGCGTTGGCAAAAATCTTTGCTCTACGATAAAAAGTCACATCGTCAGAAAGGTAACAATCATTACTCACCTCACTATCGGAAGAGCGACTATACTCAGAGGATGACTCTGAGGAGGGAAGAATCACTCTCCGCCGTGAGTAAGATCCCCTTTCCGAGCGACGTGACTCAGCCCTAGGAAAAACCACAGGGATTCTTCCCCCATGGTGGCTAGAGATGTGAGAAACTAATCTCCCCCTCCTAGGGCGCATTTTTTCAAGAAAAACAGAGAAATGGAAGATGAAACTAACAGAGGAAAGAAAATAGTTACCTAAGGTAGCAAGGAAAGTGAAGACAGAAAGACCTTCGTAAAATAAGCAGCAGGCGTCTCTATGAAATTTTTGCAGAGTGTTGTTAAGGAATCAGAAGCAAGTGATTCCAAGAATTCACTAAGTGTTTCTTTTATAAGAAACGGAGGGGTTCGGTTACCAACTCTTGGGGTTGTGTCGTTCACGACTAAACGCGTCGATTTACAATTCAAATGACATAGTCGTTTCAAACTTATGGGCGCCAAAACAACATTGATTCACCAAGGGACCTCTCCACTGGGCCCAGAAGTTTTAAAAATTATAAGCCCATTAAACCCCAGGTGACGGTTACTGAGATACACGCCTCCAATGCAATAATTGCTCGCACACGTGTTTAAATGTATTTAATGCCTAATCATGTGACGCAATTTATGCCTTACAGCTGTTACTCGAATTTCAAGAGTCTCAAGTTTCAAAAAAATTTTGGGATTCTCATACAACGAATCTTTGTCCGGATCCGTTGTAGTGACATTATGACAACGGAGCCTTCATCCACAGAACGGCTCCTCATGACATAATAATGCTGAACAATACATATGTAGGTAAAATATTTTCTGCATAAGTATACCAGCATCCAGACCTCTCGTAGGTTGTATAGCTTATGTGAACAACTACACAGTCCCTCACACAAGCTAGGGGACATATGATCCGGGCTAGATACTGGTATCCGTTCTATAAGACTTATTTCAACGTCTTTGACCGTTCTCCAATGTGTCACCGGTGTCATCGGTATACATCCGGATTCTAAATCCGTATCAGGCGTTCTCCCTATACCGGTTGTCCAGGATAACGCCATGCACATCAAATAACATACATGTCACCATACAAAAGACAAGGGGCATTGCTACAGGGACAAGGACAAAGATTCTATTTTCCACACTACAACCCATAATCTGCTCCTAGAAATAATCAACTTGTCCCCTAAATCTAGCCCTATTTTCCCTACGCTCAATATAAAATAGCCACTTGCCTCGATCATGCTGATGAGTGCGCATTAAATAATAATTTATTTCCTTAATGGAGGTTAGTGGTTCCCCACTAACAAGTCCTCGTATATCAAGCCAATCAGGTAGAAGAACTCTCTTTATTTTACTGGGAAGGGATCCTTTTTTCTCTCTTTTCTACTACTATCTAGATTCCATAGAGTGATCACAAAACATTCCATATTTGGAATACTATTACTGACTTAAGCGTCGGAGAATCTTCGCAGGTGACACCATATTTCGCCCACACCAACGCGTGAAGTCGGTGTGAAGGACCTCCAGGACGCCAAGACTGTAACATCCTGTTTTTAATAATAGTCCCATTTTGTAAATTATGAGGTATAGAAGGTCTATAAGTGTTAATCAATGAATAAAACACTCTATGGATGGTATATAATACTCTAAAAATTTTATTTTTGGGTATAATTATAGGATTTACATAGACCTTTAATGATAAGATTCATTTTCCGAGTGAAACATACCTTAGAAAGGACTGCCCGAGTGAAAAAGGCACCCTGTTCCAAGTGAAAGAGAAAAATTCCGAGTAAAGGTAGAGATTCCGAGTGAAGGATGAAATTCCGAGTGACAAATCGAAATTCCGAGTGAAGAATGAAAATTCTGAGTGAAAAAGGAAAATTCCGAGTGACTAAGAGAAATTCCGAGTGAAAAATGGAAATACCAAGTGAAGGTTGTGTTTTCCGAGTGGAACATGGCCGAGAGGGTTTATTCCGAGTGGAATTCTTGCCCCAGAGACACTTTTGTGTGAAGTGGACTGACAGAACCACTTCTAGGTGAAAGAATCCGAGTGACTCACCTTGGAGTGACTCACTGCAGAGTCAAACACCTCAGAAAGACTCATTTCCGAGTCAAGTACTATCCAAAGACTCGTTTCCGAGTCAAATGCTTCTGAATGACTAGTTTCCGAGTCAATCATAGTCAGACGTTGCAATTCTGACTGAAAGTTCACTGAGTGGCTTCATTTCCGAGTGAAGTACAGAGGAAAATATACTTTCGAGTGGAAGGATTCCGATTGGGGACACACGGTGTATGATGGCCAGATATGTCAATCCTAGAATGAGATTCTGAGTGAGTGGACAACTATGAGGGAGAATCGGTTTCTGAAAAGTCTTACCGAGTGGAACCGTGTGTGTATGGAGACTCGAATTTAGAATGAGGAACCGAGTGTTGAAGACTGTGAAGGGGGACTCGGTTTGGATTATTTTTCCGAGAGAAGAACGAGTGAATGATGATCAATAAAAAATTATTTTTACTAAGTGACAAACTTGAGTGCATGAGTCGGTCTTTGAAATAAGTAACCGAGTGAGTCTCATGTATATAAGCCAAATTCTGAGTGAGACTCGTATGTATGGGCCTTTTTCCGAGTGATAATGGCCCTGATGGACTCTGAGTGAAACATAGTTGAAGAAGTTGGTCTGATCTCGGCTAAGTAATGATTAACCGAGTAAGAACCCGAGTGGGAAATACTTCTATATTCCTAAGTGTTGATATCCGAGTGAAAGATATTATACATATTCTGAGTGAACTATGTAAACCGTATTCTAAGTGACTATGTATGGTGTAAGTCCGAGTGGGACTTGACTTGGTGAATTTCTCCAAGTGATGAGGAGTGGGATAATTTTGAATGGAACCTGATTGGGGAGTTTATTCTGAAGAAGGATTAGTTAAGGCATTATCTGAGTGAAATGGAGGCATGAATACCGAGTGTGGAAAACCAATAGAGTGATGGTCAGTTTTAGAGTAATTGTCGAGTGAAAAGACGGTGAAGAATGACTAAGTTTGGATCAATTATGCCGAGTGAAAAACTGGGCGAAAGAAGAGTCGGATTTGTAATAATGCTACCAAGTGGAATACCAGTGGGAGATGAGTTGGTTTTGATTGATTTGACCGAGCAATATGAGTCGGTTTTGGAAACAATTAGTCGAGTGACAGACCAAACGATTGTGGAGTCGGTCTGGGAAAATTTAACCGAATGAAAAACTAATGGGAGGTATCAGTACTGAATGGTCCGACTGAGTCATCTAAAAGGGATGAAAATCCAACCGAGTGTTCAAGGAAAAGCATTTCCGAATGGTTTTTGAGTGAAGTGGTTTTGAAGGAGGAGACTGATGAATTCTCCTCAGCCGGACTCGGAAGTAGAATTCCAGTCGGTTTAGAGACTGACCGAGTGAATTCCAGTCGGTTTCCAGTGCCAGGAGTAACTTTTTGACTCCAATCTTGTCTCTTGCGCATAGTTTAATATATCTAAACCCATTATGCACCCCTAGTATGTAGGACGGCCAGAAGTGGACCATTATAAGCCCACTTTCTTATTTTTAATCCTCCATTATCTCCACTAACAGCACTAAAAATCCACTTACAGGAAAGTTGTTCCCCACTTATCATTACATTATTAACACTACCTCTGTTCAGAACTCCTTAGAACAAAGTTAGTAAATATCTCTCTTTCAATTTCTTCCTCAATACACCTTCGAACAAGAGCAAGGACAGCAAAGGGACCATTTCCAGTCGGCAAACCAAGTAAGAGGGGACAGGGTTATGAATATTTATGAAATGGGTAGAGTTGTATGCTGTTCTAGGATTCCAGTTTTAATTTTGTATCTTGTTGCTTAATTTTGAAGCTGAAAACATATGAATTTGACTCTGACTTCTTCATGAAAGTTGTAGATCTTTTTGTTATGTCAATTTTGAGACCTTATTCAACTGATTTGAATGAGTATAGCAAAAGTTATAGCTAAAATACTACTGCATGTCCGAGTGAAAGATTTATTCCATGTTTTGTGTATATATTAGTATTTTGGGAATTATACATGCATAATCAGCCTTTGATGTCTTCACGAAAGTTATAGATATTTATGTTAAGAATCTATAGAAATTAGTTTTAAGTTAAAAGGATGCTTGTAGCTCTATATATGCTAAAAATACAGAAGTATGCTCATGATGAAAATCTGTTAACTATGAAATCTGAATCTTATTTTTAAAACTGGAAATTTTATGGCGAGAATTAGTAATTGGTGTCTTCATGAAAGTTGTAGATAATTGTGTTATGAGTAATTTAGGACTGGTCTCATGTCAAAACTATTTTTGTAACTACAGAAACATTGAAAATACTAATATATGTACGTTTTGAAAACTCACCTGGAGGCAGTGTTGTATTTTGTGGATAAATGGTATTTCTGCTTAGAATTTGAATTTATGATCTTCATGAAAGTTGTGGATATTTGTGTTAAGAGTAATTTAGAACTGGTTTCACACAAAAATCATTTTTGTAGCTCCAGAAATGTTCAAATTACTAATATATGTACGTTTTGAAAACTCACCTTGAGGCAGTGTGGTATTTCATGGATAAGTGATATTTCTGTTTGGAATTTGAAATTGTGTTCTTCATGAAAGTTGTAGACAATTATGTTATTGAACTACAGAAAGTTGAATCACCTAAAAAGGATTTGATTTTCCCATGTTATGGCTATTTTACTAACGTATGTTGCTGTTGGGAATGCTGAAACTTACTTATAAAGGCTATTATGAATGAAAATGATATTTTCTCTATGGGTAATAATTTATTATTGAATTCTTGAGTGATTATGAATTATTATGAATGCTGTTGAGTATCATACAGTTTGTATATTGTGGTGGTGAATAATTATGAATAACAAAATTAATTTATATGTACATGAATGCCTTGTGGTTATTGACATATGTGGTTGAAACAGTAAATCCATGATTTTATGAATTATTATGTGTATTGTGTCCCTTGAGGACTTGTATTTTCCAAGAGGTTTTGGAATGTGGATATCATGGTATGTTAAATGGTAATAAGAATTAAAGGCATTCATGCATCATAAGCATTTGGACGCACCATGGAATTTAGGGGTTCCATGATTGCCTACCCTGGTGGGGGGTTACTCTATGACGAGTTAAGCCCTATTTTGTTGTGCGCCATGAAGTGTAGGGATTCATGGTTTATGCAAAGCCCTACTTATGATACTTGTGTACTTTGGTACTTAAGCACTATGAAGTATAGGGATTCATGGTTTATGCAAAGCCCTACTTATGATACTTGTGTACTTTGGTACTTAAGCGCCATGGAGTGTAGGGATTCATGGTTTATGCAAAGCCCTACTTATGATACTTGTGTACTTTGGTACTTAAGCGGCATGAAGTGTAGGGATTCATGGTATATGCTAAAGCCCTATTTGTGTCTCTATGAGACTTTTACTGCAATATTCCCACCAAACCAAATGGATCCAGCATGACATCATTGGACTAAATTAAAGACTTATTAAATATAAATGAACTTGTTTGGCATATTCATCATATCATTATGGTTTATTGATTGTGTTTGTGCAATTTTATTTATTTTATATTTATTCTATATTCTGTCTCACTCTTACATTAATTTTTACAGTGAGTGCCACGCAGAATGAAGAGTGATGCCATGATTGATGCCTATATGAATTATTACTTAGACTTTGATTTTATGGGTTGTAATAAGTATAACGTATCATGTACCATTATTTTATAAATCGTTCCCGCTACTTAAATGTTTTCTTGAATTTAATTATTCACGACTAGTATGTATGATAATATTCCGCATTTATCAACTATTACGTGAACTCTGAATTTAATTTATGAATTTTAAAATGATCTTTTAAAAACATGAAAAATTTATTCAGAAAATTATACGGGACGTCACAAAGACCACTCTTTTCATATTGGGACTCCGGATATACAGACCGGATACTTGCGGAACCGGCCTTCAATCCCATTTAATCTTTGACTTTTGTGACTGGCCCCACACCAGATCTCTTGACCCTGGTTGAGGACAGATCAGGACCCATGTTCTAATTTTTTGCAAACCAATGCCATTCAAGAAGACCACACGACAACCAGTGCTTCACTCCATTATTTTATCATTCTTTACATGGAAAAGGCAAGAAACTCACGACAATTGTAACATCCCTGATGTTTTGATAATAGAAAATAAATTGGAAATGAGTAAATTATTATTTGGCTTATAATGAAAATGGTATATGAAATGTTAAGCGGGGAAAAGCAGTTTTAAATGAAATTTTAAGGAAAATGGCATCAGGACCCTGACGCGTAGCGTGTATGGGACGCGTAGCGTCAGGTGCGATTTAGTGAGCTGACGCGTAGCGCCAACGTCGTGATCTGTTTTATAACAGGGTCACACAGAACAGAACCTGTAAACCCTTTCTTTCATTTTCTCTCTTCTCTGAGGTGATTTGGCTAGGGTTTTGAGGGAAACTTGGATTCTTGGTGGTTTTAGGCAATTTGGAACCAAGGTAAGGTATCTAGGGCCTCTAATCTTTAGTTTCTTCTCCTTCCCTTCATGAAATCCGAGTTTGCATGTGATGATTAGGGTTTTGATTCTGAGTTTCAGTGGCTTGTGAAGCTTGGGTAATGAGTTTGGAAGTATAAGGAAGGTAACATACTAACTAATTTGATGTTTCGGTGACCGTAGGTGCCGGAACGAGTGTTAGGCAAGCGATCGACAAAGTGGACGTCGGAAGCGAAAGAGGAACGGTGAATCCAGCGGCTGTAGGACGCTATCCACCCCTTGAGCAAACTGTCGGAGCTCGGAATAGAGGTAAGGGGGTGTTCGGGTCATATTTAATTAGAATTGATATGAAAATAGATTATGGGAAGTTTAAGAATTTAGTAAGAGTTGTCATAAATAATATAAAGTAACTAAATATAGTAGTTGTGAATATATGAGTATGTGGAGTGAGATTAATTGGTTGAATATGAAAGAAATATGTTGATTGAATTGATTATACAATGAAATAAAGATTGGAATGATGAAAGTAAAAGATATATGTAATATTTCCACTTTGAGTGGTGTATGTATATTTGATTATGAATAAAAGTGTGGAATTTGGATTGTTGAAGATATATGCAATAGCATTGTATGGATGGGTTTGATAAGTCGGTCACCCTGTATTGTGAGCACATGCCAGTTTCTGGTAGTTGCACATGTGACTTATTGATGATATATTATGATTATGAGATATGATATGTGAATATGTGGTATGGGATGGCCAACGGTATGTATACGCCTCACTTTTTGGCTCCCGTGGTCTTTGTGCCCAGTTGAGCTACCCAGTGGTCAAGTCAGACCTAGTGGTTGAGGTGGAGAGCCAAGTCGGGCTCGGTGAACCAAGTCGGGTTCACGGGATGTCAAGTTGGACTCCCAGCTGAAGGCCAGTCCTTTAGTATCCGGATACTATGCGTCAAATTGCATGAGAGTCAGTTGTGACTTATGTGAATCTTATATTGATTGACGATGGAAAATGAATTATGAATTGAAAGTGTAATGTGAATGAATGAAAGTATGGTTTTAATAAGTTAAAGATTGATATGTATGTGTGTATTTATATCAACGTGGATAAGTGCAGGAAATTGAAAGAGAATATATAATAACAAGGAGTAGTAGGTATTGTTAAGTTTGATATTTCGTTCTATATTAATTATGATATTCCAAACATTCACCCTTGCTGTTGTTCAATTTTAGTGACCAGTGACAGGGAGGATGCAAATGCCACGGAGGTGCGCCAAGTAGAAGATTGATGCTAAGGATGAAGGGATGAATGTAATATATATATATATATATATATAATGTATGATTATGTGTGTGATAAGTAACAAACTAGGTGTGATGAATTTATTAGAATTATGTTGATGTGATGGGCAGGTGTTGCATTGATGCATGATTGATATGTGTGTTATGTGATTGATGTTAAAATAATGTTTGGATTGATTTAGGTAAATTATGCATATAGTTGGATATTGAATTTAAGGAACCGGATAGGTGAAATTGGGATTCGGTGAGCTTTAGAAACCCCTGTATGCATCAATAGGTCCTCCATGACATTTAGAAATTAGATGCATTGGCTTTTGGTCCATTGGAATCCATTTAGGATGTTTGGTGTAAGGGTTTTGCACCTAATTGGGTTAAAATGCATTTCACGCATAACTTGTGCATATGTTGGAATTTTGGCGAACAGATAGCGCCAACAGTTCCGAAATGGGGAAAACAGGTGGCCCGTGAAGTTTCGTGGCAATCGGATCTAAAACGGGTCAATTAGATAGGTTAGAAGTTAGTAAAATGGTTTAAATGTGTAACAGCTTCAGGTGCTGTCACTGTCATGCCTACGCTACGCGTGAGGCTGGCGCGTAGCGTGAGGTGCGCAGCAGAGGGCTGACGCTACGTGTGGGACTGGCGCGCAGCGTCAGGTCCCTGTTTTATATTTTTGGTTCTTTTCTAAATTAAGGGAACTCTAAGGTTTTGTCAAACTATATAATTATTATTTTGAGTATGTTTAGGGAAAATAAATATTATTTTGAAATGAGAAATAATTAAATTTTATTAAATGTGAAAAATTAGCTGTGTAAATTAATTAAATGGATATAAATAAAGGTAAATTGACGGAGGACGTCACAGGTGGTATCAAAGCGGTTCTTTCTAGAGCTGGGAAAATGGGCAGAGTTAAGGGATTGTTTGAGTCCTATATCAGGCTGTTTTGCATTTATTGCATTATGCTTGTGATTGTTTACATATTAACAGGTTGACTTGGCATCATTCTCTTGGCACTCCGGGCAGCATCTTGTTATGTGTTTATATATGAGGTAATTTTTGTACTCCCTTGTCAATTATTGGTTATTAATGGTGATGTGTTTTGGGATATTGTAGAACTAAAATATGACGGAAGGAAGTAGGTCTGTTGGTGGTGATGACTTCTTTGAGAGGTTTTCTCAAATGATGGGGAGGACTGATTCTGGTCCCACCCTTGATAAATTCTTGAAGAGGAATCCACCTATTTACAAAGGAGGACATGATTATGATGGGGCGCATATGTGGCTGCGTGACATTAAGCAAACATTTGAATACTTTGAATGCTCTGAAGAACAGAGAGTGCAATTTGCTACTTATCAATTGAAGGATGAGGCTCGTGTATGGTGGTCAAGGACTAGAATTCAGATGAATGCTGCGGGCGAACCATTAATGTGGATAAATTTCAAGAGGAGATTTCTTGCTAAATACTTTCCAGATAATTATAAAATCCGCAAGGAGATGGAATTCCTAAAACTTGAGCAAGGCAGGATGTCAGTGGCAGAATACACATCACAGTTTGATGAACTATTTGATTTCTATCATCCTTTTTCTCTTGAAGGAACCGAAGGTAGTAAGTGTGCAAAGTATGAATCTGGGCTAAGAATTGAACTCCGAAGTGTCATTGTTCCTATGGAGATCCGTGACTATCCTACTCTGGTAAATAAGGCCAGACTTGCTGAGGAAGTGCAGTTACAGAGAGCGTCCCAGTCAAGGGACAAGAGACCATTGAAGGCTAAAGGATTCAGTTTTAAAAAGATGGGTCAGTTTTTCCATGGTGGTAAGTCTTCTGCTACATCTTCTTCTTCTTCTGGACGTGGATCTACTGGTCGTTTTGGTGGTCGTGCTTGTTATAATTGTGGTCAAGAAGGTCATTTCTCTAGACATTGTTCTACAAATCAAACTGTTTGTTTCCAGTGTGGACAACCTGGACACCTAAGGCCCGACTGTCCATAGAGGCAGCAGCAGGGAGGATGTGGTAATCGGGCAAGTGCTTCTATGGTTCATGGTGGAAATTTTTAGCGTGGAGGCCGAGGCGGCGGTAGCCGTGGAGGCCAACACCCTAGGCGATCTGATGCTCAGTCCAGTGGTACTCAGAATGTTATGGCTGGACGTGTATTTGCTTTTGATGCTTCTGAAGTTTCAAGAAATGATAATTTGGTACAGGGTAAGTGTCTTATCCATGGCTATCTTGTAAATGTTATTTATGACTCTGGTGCAACTCACTCTTTTATTTCTGAGAATTGTGTTCGGCGGCTTGGTTTGCCGGTGGTATTAATGGAGAATGCTTTTAATGTCTCCACTCCTACTGGTTCTACATTTCGAGCAACTACTATGTGTGAGGAATTACCTATGCAAGTAGAGGATCGATCTTTCCTGGCGAATTTAATATGTATGCCATTGAAGAATTTAGATGTTACTCTGGGTCTTGACTGGTTGTCTGTTAACCATGTTATGGTGGACTGTTATCGCAAGACTATAATTTTCTCTCAGGAATTGGACACTAAAAATGTGGTGAGTGATGTTTCTGTAATTTATGTTATTCTTTTGGCTTCAGAGGGGCGTTATAATCTTAAACTTGCAGATATTCCAGTGGTGTGTGATTTTCCTGATGTATTCCCGGAAGACATTCTAGAATTGCCTCCAAACAGGGAGATTGATTTTGCTATTGATTTAGTTCCCGGGGCAGAACCTGTGTCCCGTACACCTTATAGAATGTCTTCAATGGAGTTGGCTGAAGTAAAGAAACAAGTAAATGAGTTGTTAAACAAGGGGTTTATCCGACCGAGTGCTTCACCTTGGGGCGCTCCGGTGTTGTTGGTGAAAAAGAAGGACGGCAGTATGAGAATATGTATTGACTACCGACAATTGAATAAATTGACGGTTAAGAATAAATATCCTTTACCACGAATTGATGATTTGTTGGATCAGTTGCGAGGTGCTGTGGTGTTTTTTAAGATCGATTTGAGATCTGGATATCATCAGATTAGAGTGAAATCGGAAGATATTCTGAAGACAGCGTTCCGAACACGATATGGACATTTTGAGTATATTATAATGCCTTTCGGAGTAACCAATGCTCCAGCTATCTTTATGGATTACATGAATCGGATCTTCCAACCATACTTGGATCAATTTGTGGTGGTGTTCATCGATGATATATTAGTGTATTCAAAGTCCATTGAAGAGCATGCACAACATCTTCAAATTGTTTTACAGGTGCTACGTGAAAAGAAGTTGTATGCTAAATTATCGAAGTATGATTTCTGGGAAGCAAGTGTGAAATTTTTGCTGCATGTAATCTCTTGTGATGGTGTGTCTGTGGATCCATCCAAGATTGAAGCAGTTATGGCTTGGGAAAGGCCTAAATCAGTAACTGAAATCAGGAGTTTTCTTGGGTTAGCTGGCTATTATCGCCGTTTTATTGAAGGGTTTTCCCGCATTGCACTACCCTTGACTCGATTGACAAGAAAGGAGAATCCCTTTGTGTGGACAGAAAAGTGTGAATTGAGTTTTCAAATGCTGAAGCGGTGTTTGACTACTGCACCTGTGCTTGCATTACCAGATGTGACGAAAGAATTTGTGGTATACTGTGACGCATCTAAGTTTGGTTTAGGCTGTTTATTGATGCAGGATGACAGGGTAATTGCTTATGCTTCTAGGCAATTAAGGCTGCATGAACAGAATTATCCCACTCATAATTTGGAACTCGCTGCTGTGGTATTCGCATTGAAGATTTGGCGACATTACTTGTATGGATCTCGTTTTGTGGTATTCAGTGACCACAAGAGTTTGAAGTATCTGTTTGATCAGAAGGAATTAAACATGAGGCAAAGGAGATGGGTGGAATACCTTAAGGATTATGATTTTGATTTGAAATACCATCCTGGTAAGGCGAATGTTGTGGCTGATGCCTTAAGTAGAAAAGTATTACATGCAGCTTTCTTGATGGGCAAAGAACAAGAATTGAGTGATTTAAATTTGTATACGGTGGGAAATTTTATAACAAGGAAATACATTGGTGAAAATATTTTTTGGGCTTTTGGAGAAACCCGTAAGTCTTTATTTTTACCATGTGTTGTATGTTTTATTTTTCTTCCATTATGTGTATGAATTTTAATCACATCATAAGTAACTAAATTAATTATCTTGGGATGAAGGGGTGTGATAATATTTTATGTTAATGTTGTTTTGACTTTGAATTAAATAAATTTCTGTTTTCCATTTAGTTTAAATTATGCTCAATGCTCTTAATGATTCCTAACAAGAACCTAAGTGATAAAACTGTATACTTGCGGGTATATTAGTAAGTTTGGGTAATTAATAAAATCGAGAGATTTATTGTTACTGGAAAGTTTTTGAACTAAACTTAAGGTTTTGAAATAATTTTTGTGACCTCGGTAAAACCGTGAAAGTAATCAAAAATCTTTTGAGGAATAAAAAGGGATTTTCATAAAATAGTAAAGAGCCTATCTTAGGGATTGAACGTGGTTCTCTATACGTTAGGTACATTAATAGGATTCCGAGAGGAACATATTAATTAGCTTAAGGAAAATCTGCCTTGGAAAACTTAATTTGATTCTTATTTATGAAAAGCAAAATTATTAATATAAAATATTGTCTTGATCCCCCAGAATCCCAAGATACTCACAACTCTATTTTTAAGTGTCAAGTAAATTTTGTTTTTGAAAATGATTGTTAAAAGGAAACTATCGGAATAAATTAAATACATCATTTCTGAAATACCTCATAAATATTATTAAAACTTTATAAAGTAATTTTACATTCATCTGAAGAAAATAAATATTAAACTTTATAAGAAAGAGAGGAAACTTCATGGCCCAGAAGCAGTTACTTAATAACTTTGTTTATTCATTGGACCACGGTATTCATACCGAGCTCCCTTTCTAGAACGTGCTATATTCACGTGCTATATGAAACAAAAACATAGAGAAAGGAGTGAGAAACAGAACATAATATTCTCGAATAAGACATAAGCAACAAAGGGTTTTCACAAACTAATATATAATAATATCAATCACAATCACAATCACTTACACAATCAATTATGAATGCATGAAAGTTATGCAATATCTTTATCATAACTTTCCTATATATATGGGCCCTTAAATTTTAATTTGCACTGGGTCAACCAGGAGTTTACACTATTTCATAAGTCCGGATATAATAATATGAACAGCTCAACTGGCATGGAAACACTTAGAGACTAATCAGATTGAGAAAGTTTTTATTGTAAAAGTACCCGACATTAGGGAGGTACCCCTGGTCCCCTGAAGCACCCTTTCACACCCTCTCATCCCAAGGCTCGTAATTAAGCCTCCTCTAATGTATCCTCGGTTTCTATAATCCGTCATCTGACAATATCATTTAATTTCACTTTAATGATTCATAATGCATGAACTACTCGCGTATTTAGTTGGTTAAGGCTTTTAGAAACTCAATTATTAAATACCTTAAAGGTTTATAACATCATTTCAATAAACTGTACATTTTCTCAATTCTCTAAATTTCTGTCCCACAGAAATAAATTTGGTACAATTTTTGAATCTCACTGAAATTGAGTTTCTAAGCCTTAAATATCTCAAAACTTTTTCATATAAAACTTTTACATAATCTTTCTCAAATTGAATCTTAACAAGATCAAATTCTCAATTATTTCCAAATATCTTTAGTTATTAAGTTGGAAAAATAAAATAATTTTCTTTTGAAAATTTTATTTTATTAAAAGAGAATAATCTTTAAATCATTAACCAAAAATACTTAAAATTACAAAATTTTTCTTTAATTCAAGATTTAATTATCTCAATTTGTTATAAATTAATTTTCATAAAATGTCTTCTTTCTAAAATAAATACTAATTTTTTTTCATTCTAAATATTGAAAATAAAGTTAATAAAAATAATTTCTAAGAATAGAAGATTTAAAGTAATAAAAATTAAAAGAGTAAGGTAAGAAAATTCTTACTGAGTTTTAACTTTCTGTCATACTCGCTATATGCTCAAACTCCACATCATAAAATCATCAATCAAAATCAAGCATTATCAATTATAACTAAATATCATCAATCACATCAAATATTATTAATCACAATTAAATATCAATCAAAATCAAATATTATCAATTATAAACAATTCAAATAAATTAAATATCACTCATAATGTAATTCAAATCTTAATGGTTATTTAGATTAATAAGATTGATTTTGAGTCTTTATAGTCTATTCCTTGCAGGGGTCTATGTAAGTCCATATATTTCAATCCTCGCATAGGTATAGTTCAGTCCATAAGTCCATACAGGTCATAATAATCCAAGTCCTTGCATAGGTTCAGTCCAGTTTGCATAGGTTATCCAGGTATTTGCATAGGTATTTTAGAGTTAATTACATCAGATATTTAATTTAAATTTTATTATAAATTTTAAGTTAAAAGTTAATATTTTAAAATAATAAGATTATTTAATTTAAAAGGAGTAGGGGACTCCTCCCATTATTCTTATGTCTTTTCATATTATATTCTTATCTCACTCCCCCTTATCTCTTGTATACTGGTTCGTTATTGTAAATCCGTACACGCCTCGTCTCCGAGTTCTTAAACATACCAATTTTATTTTTAATATAGTTACAGGATGAAAATTAAGATTACTACTTAAAACAGAAATGGTAAATTTTGAATAGTGAATAGTAAATCATGAATAGTAACAGTAAATAGTAAAACATGAATAGTAACGGTAAATAGTAAATTGTGAATAGTAACAGTAAATAGTAAATCATGAATAGTAACGGTAAATAGTAAAACATGAATAGTAAAAGTAAATAGTCACAGTAAATAGTAATTTACTATTTAAATAGTAATTTACTATTGAAATAGTATTTTACTATTCAGAATAGTAACTTAAAATAATATTATTTCCAGTATAATAATAGATTTCTAAAAACGATATAAAAATAACCCTAAAAAATATAAAAGAGAGGTATTCGTACCTTAGAATTTTAGCAGAACCTTCTTCCAAAAAATTATATTTCTCTCTCTCACTTCCACTACTATCTCACTAGCACTAATATATTAAAAAAACTTAATCTGAAATTGTGAATTCTAAAGAAGAATTCCTTCGGTATTTATAGGAAAAAAATTACTATGCATTCTATTATTTTAATATAAAAGTACTGTGCATTTTTTGAAATTTCAAACCTGGTTACTGTGCATCTTTTGAAAATTTTGTACATGCACAGTGTTTTGCATAGTAACTGTCGGCAGAATTATTAAGCCAAATAGTAACCTTTCACTCGGTATATTTTAAATATTTAAAATCAGTCCTTTTTGAAATTTAACGATATTATATCAGTCCTCACTAATTTTATAATAAGTAATATAAAGTTTAAATTTTAAAAATCTAAAATTTTCTGTTAATAAAAATTATTGATACGTTCCCAATTTTTTTAACGATTAGAAAAAATCAAGATTTTTCTCAAACTAATAATTTTTAGATAAGTCTACTTGAAATGGATTTTAAAAAATTTTCTTATAATTTAAATTCACTTTCTTATAAATATTTTTAATTTTAAGTCACTTTATATGAATTTAAAATTATTTAAAATATATTATTTTATTAAAATAATTCAAAAATTCCAAAAAAATCATAAATAATACGTAGATTAAAAAGTTCCAAAGAATCATAATTTAATTCCTTCAAAATTTTAATATAATAAAAATAGGGGTGTTACAAAAAGCAAAGAAAAATAGTGGCCCAAACAGTGGGAACCACGTGGTTTTGACCATGGCCATGGAGCTGAGTGGCCAAAATTGAAGCTGGAAGAGTTAGTGCGAATCATGGCCAAGCCGTGGAACTCACCACGGTCGTGTTTCATGACTGACACCCCTATTTTCATGTTTTTTGCATTATAAAAGAAGAAATATGGGCCAATTTTTAGGGTTTTACATTCTAGAGGCTAGGAGGCACTATGTATAGCAGATGAGGTGATTTGGGAAGTCTCTCTTAAGGATTTTCACAGAAGAAAACAAAGGAGGAATGGAAGAACTTGAAGAATCTGCACTTCATTATGGTTGAGAGAGGCATACGAAAAGCTTATAATAAGGCACACAAATATAACGCAAGGCTCACAATAGTAGAACATTAGGTGAAGTTGAAGAAACGAACACTGTTCTCGTGAAAAGCATAGAATGCCTAATACGAGTACTATTATAACGAAAAGCTTTTAGTTTTACGAGCCCTTTCCACATCGATTTCTAATAAAATCGATGTGGAATCCCTTAAATCCAAGGAATGCACCTTGTGGGCGGGTTTTAAAATTTTTGACAGACTTTCCACATCGGTTTCATAAAAAAACCGATGTTAAATCCTATAAAGCATTTTCAATTTTTTAATTTTATCAAACGTTACCTGAGTTGGGTGTTTTTTTAATTTTGGATGCACTTTCCATGTGGAATCCTTTAAATTCAACGCGTTCACCTCGTGGGGTAGTTTAAATTTTTGAGAGACCTTCCGCATCGATTTCTTAGGAAAACCGATGTTAAATCCTATTGGCATTTTCAATTTTTTTAATTTTATCAAATGCTACCTGTGACATCCCGGGCACTATTGAGGGCGGGGAGTGATCGCCGGTGCATAGGCACGGACAAGGAGCGACTCCTGGCAGGCTTCCAGTGGGAGGGACACATGAACGAACCAAATACATACTAGAATAAGTGGGATCTAAACACTATATAAGTATGGGACTATACAGTCGAGGATAGCTTAAAGGAATAAATTCGTACTACCTATATCAACAAATGCATTAGCCTTTTCGGTGGCCTATCACTTAAGGACTCCACCGTTAAACGTGCTTAACTTGGAGTAATTCTAGAATGGGTGACCTCCTGGGAAGTTCTCGGGAAGTGTGTGGGTGAGGACAAAAGCACACTAGAAAGGTCTCGTGTTGGTTTGTAAGGAGAGTCGTTCATTCCTGAAGAGCGGCCAGGGCGTTACACTACCTGTTATCGTGTTGGGTGATTTTTTAATTTTGGAAGCACTTTCCACATCAGTTTTATAGAAGATTCGATGTTAAAGCCTATAAGAATTTTAATTTAATTTATGAAATGTTACCTGTTATGTTGTCGCACACGTTGTAACATCCCTGTTTTTAGTAAGCAGCCTTAAATTGGTAAATTCTCAATCACTATAATTCTTAAGCGATAATTAGGGTAGAAACCTTTTTATATGAAGAAAAATGTAATCGAGTCGAGAAAACTCGATAAAAAAAAAGATATTAATTGTGTATAATAATGTCGGGGTTATACCCAATGATAAATAAAAATATAATATTAGGAAGAGTAAATAAGGCACCTCGCGAGCAGTCAAGAATTGACTATCCGATCCTAAAAGTTATACCTAAATAATAATCTAGTTAGAATAATACCATCGTTCACATTAAACGAGGAAGAATCGAGTCAGTTCCTGCACACTCGTTTTTATACCGAAAAGGGCCCTTGGTTGATCATTTATACACTTCGGGATGTCTGATCCCATCACAGGAAGTCCCTAATGAACCGTTTTTGTATTCCAAACATGACTCCTGAAGAGCCCAAACTCTAATTCGGACCTTATCAACCCCGTTTCTTAGAAAAACCACCAAGTTAAATCGAAACCCCTAAGTTTGGCTCAAAAACTTTTAGTGTTTTAAGCCTAACTTTCTCATATATATCAGAATCAAGTGATTCTTGTCTTGGTTTATCCGTTATGAAAAACCTAACAATCTTTATTTCTAGTCTCAAACCCAAATTCGTAACCTATCATCACCAACTTGAAGAACCAAGGATTTTTACTCTGAAAATCCATTATTTAAATTGTGTTATATTTCATTAGTTTACGAGAAAAATCATAACTCTCTCATATGAGCTTAAAATGAGCTTGCTTCAATTTCTTTAACTTCATATTGAATTCCTCTACAATTCTCGTGAAGAACTCAGAAGCTAGTTCATGCTCGATCGTCCTCGAGAAGCCAAACTTCTCAAGGAAGCTTCACTTTTGTAACTAAGTGACCCAACCGCGGTAAAACACGAATATCTTCCTTATACGATGTTGGAATCACTTCGTTCTTTTTTTTCATGGCTTTGTATCAAAAAACCCTACAACTTTGATGCAGATATCAAGAGCTGATTCTCAAAGGATTCTTTGTAGTAAAATGATCTTTATAAGTAAAGATAATTTTGGAGCCCTAAAAAGTGCTTTTTCTTGTTTTGGGCATAACTCCTGCTCCAGATGTCAGATTTTTACGTTCCATGTATCGTTTTGAATAGAAAAATGAGATATACAACTTTCATGTTGGACACATTTTCAAATTCTAGCCGTAGCAAAAAGTCACTTTTTCTCTCAACGTTAAGTATTAAAAATCGTAACTAGGGTTTTATCCGGTACCGATTAAATCTAGACCCGACGGTCGGATTTTCCTATAAATAGGAAGGCACCCCCACCTCAAACCGCCCCTCTTCTTCTTCTTCTTCTCCCTCATGCTATCTCTCTCTCTCTCTCTCTCTCTCTCTCTCTCTCTTTCTCCTTCATTAACGCTCACACCAACCTCCAAAATCACCTCCGTTCTTTGCCGAAAACACCTCCGACCACCACGAACCTCCACCTCTCTTGTTTCTCCATCACTTCTACCACTCAAAACCACCACAATAACCTCCATTTTCACCTCTCAAACAACCCCAAACATGTGTCCCAAAACACCACCCACGACCTCTGTTTTCACCATTTTTCCTTCCTACGACCTCCGACCTCTGATCTTCATTTTCTTTCATTTTTACCGATCAGTTTCAAATCTAGTCGCTGTGGAATAGTCACCCCACCATGGGCACCCATTGACGCTATTTCCCTCATCCCTGGATGGATCGTTTGCATGTTTTCCATTCTGGGCTCTAATCGTCGCGTGGAGCTAAACGGCAGAGACAGATAGTCAATCGGAGTTACGGTTTGAAAGTTGAGTTTTTGCCGCTCCGTCTAGTATACAGAAAAAATGAAACCTTAGGTAAGGGGCATATTCGCGGGTATCCAGGGGGTGAACCGAGTGTTTGGATAAGTTAAGGAACTTTTGGTCTTTACTTATCCGAGGGCAGGTTTGAGAACTGTTATTAAAAGTTAAGTTATTCCCTGCCGTTAAATTAAGCCACATAGATTTTATTAATATTTTATTATCATGTATGTGATTAATTAGATGTGTTGGAAATGACTAACTATAATGATTAGTTGTACATATTAAATGCTGAGTTATGAAAATATTAAGGACCATGGGTGTGTATGTGGATTACAGCGGTTAAGTTTTTGAAAAACATGATAAACGAGGATATAAGGATGAACGAACGTGATAAATGAGGATATAATGATGGACGGGCATATGGCCTTATTATGAATATTTATGTTATACCCACAGTTACTCATATTGTTATATTTGTATTCAATATGTTAACCCCAATACCTAAAGAAACCAAATCAAGAAATAATGTTGTCACCAAATATATTATTGCTACTAATGTTATTATTATTATATATTAGTAATAATATTATTATTTTTTTTATTATTATATTATTATTATTAAGCATAATGGCTGGCTTTGCCGCCGCTCTTAATAGTTTATCTTATTCATTTTCTTGTTACTTTTATTATTGAGCATAATGGCCGGCTTTGCCGTCGCTCTAACTATTTTCTTACTTGTTTAAAATTTCGTCACTTATATTATTGAGCATAATGGCTAGCTCTGCCGCCGCACTCAGTATTTTTATATTTATTTAATTCTTGACATTTATATTTTGAGCATAATGGATGACTTTGTCACCGCTCTCGCAAAACTATTATTCTATTATTTCTATCATTTATATTACGAAATTATAATGGCCGGCCTGCCGCCTTATTGATAACAGTATTTTCTTATCATTGTTCTTATTAAGATGAGAAACACATTATTTACTTCTCAACTTGAATATTATTTTAGCTAAGATATAATCGATATATTTTCTAAACAACATATAAATGAACTACAACGTCCAAAAAATAGGTGAGACCTAACAACTTGAAGACAAATATCGTGAAGCAGGAAACACATTGATACCTAGTGGTCAAAAGTAATAACAAAAATATGCATGTTGCATAATGAAAATGATTTTGTGAAAACTAGAGCATACACCGAGGGTACACTAGAGAACATTCGTGTTTGATCCCCATGAAGGATCTTGGGAGTACAATTGGGTTGGGCATATAATGGCTTGGATTCACGCCCAATGTCGGATGATCCGTGGCAAGCCTAATGTATTTAACTAAAGACAAAGTGTAACTGGGATCGTGTAGAGCCAAGTCCCATTATTATGTGATATGAATGATGAGCTGAGATGGATCCATATTATGAGTAGGACCTATGAGTCCATTCATACCTCGTGATGAGATGTGGTGTGTAAGGGACTTGGTGGGCTTTGATCCCTCTAGTGAGAAAATGTTATGCCCAGGGACAGCCTGAGCAGGACGGATTCTAATGGATGAGATGATGAGAATGATAATGATGATGATGAATTAGTTTATTGGGCCCACATGCATCATGAGACTTAACATCAGATAACCCATAATAAACCTAACTCATGCATTACATTGCAACATTGTTGATTGCCATAAATTGTATATGTGTTACTTGAATTGATCGTATTATATTATCTGTTGATTGGGTTTGCCCGCACTGGGAACCCTTGGGATCCGGAGTTTATACTCACCCCTTAGTACTTATTAATAATAGAGGAGCCAGGGAACCAGGAACCAGAATACGAGGAGCAGTTGTAAGTTGGACCAGTTGGGAGCGCTCGACAATGTAGAATATGTATAGTTAAATATATAGTTATTTAGGTAATAAGACTAAGGATGACTGTACATATTTAAGGGTGCATGCGTGCCCTATTCTGCTTAAGAGTACAATTACTTATAGTTTATGAATGACTATGTAAGTTACCTAATGCTTGCTTTCACTGATCCGCCATTGTTTTACTTGTACAAAAAAAAATTTTCCCACTTTTTTTATAAACTCGTAACCTCTTAGTTAAGTAGGGCAACCTAGCATAAGGGTTTGTCCTAGTTAACCGAGGGTGTGACACACGTTGTGTAACACCTGGATTTTTCAAATAAATTGTTCACAAATAAATGAAAATTTTAACAGAATTTTCAAATTAAAATAACAAAGCAGTCGGCATTACATAATCCGGCTTATTTAATGTTTACAAATGTTTCACAATCGGTATACACAGGAGCCGACCAAGGCTACTACAAACATCTATGTGCATTATGTACAATACACAAATACATAATACTCCAATCGGCTGAGTGATCTCACACATCATTGCTGGGTCCTATGTCCACTGTAAAAATAACAACAGTAGAGGGTGAGCATAAACATATCAAATGATAGTTATTGAATCAGATTAAAAGTCCAATTCATAACTATATATAAAACATAAACACATTATATAACCTCATAGCATTAATCGATCAAATCATCATATTACTCTTAATATCATATCAGTGCAAATATATGCTCAATCAAATGGATCCATTATTAAGTCTTTCAATTTGTGTTGCAACACCGGCTCCCCGAGCCATAACTCAGCTCTCAGCTGATCCGGCCGTTTTACTGGTACCAAACCGTTTGCCCTCTCATGTGACATAATCACTCCCAGCGACAACGCTAGTGTCACGGGCTAAACCCCGAGCCCCGCTCAAGAGGTTTGCCTTGATTCCCACCCAATGTCTTTTGTGGAATCCTCGAAACCACATAATATATTTCATATTTGTTCATCATATAAGCATCCCATGCATTCATATATCATGCAAAATTCATGAATAACATTCGTATCATCATCATCAATCACATATCAACATCAATATCATATAAACGGAAATATCACAGATATATCACACATATTATATTCATATTCAGGATTTAATAATATCCCAATCCGTTCATAAACCATGCATTTAAGATGTAACGCTCCCCCTAGCTGGAAGTAAGGAGTTCCTCAAGCTATATTCAACCACAGTACACAAATTCCGACTGAAACTTCAGTTCTGGAAGTAAGGAGTACACAAATTCCGACTGGAACTTCAGTTCTGCACAGTCCACAGCTTTCTTTCTCAAAGTTCTTACCAAGTTTCACATTAAAGAGAAGAATGAAGATTGGTCTCCTCTTTTTATCGATAAGGAAAGATTAAAGGTGATGTTGACACTCACATGATTCCAAGCTAGTCTAATAATAGGATTTGACATAATTCGTTCATGAAAATGACATAAACGAATTGAATAAGTGAATGGAGTAAGCACTGATACGCACTTAAAAACTAAATAATAAAATAAAAGAGGATAGGATTATGGAAAGGGTCCACCACTTAGCAAAATCAGGAAAAAGAATTTGTGCACCAATAATTGAAGTGATTATTAATTCCGACTCGGTTTCAGTATGTTCCAACTCGGTTTCAGTATTCTGGGCACATCTTTTCGAGAGGATTCAACATAGCCTCTGTCCGTTCAGAATTCCTTCATTCGGAGGAAATTCACTCGGAATGGTTTCATCCCATGAAACACTCAGCTTTCTTTCCTCAGAAATGTCCCACACGAAAATATATCACTCGGAAATACCTTTAGAAATAACTTATTCGGTTCTATGTATTTCTGTCTGAGTTAAAGCCTTCGCTTATGTCACTCGGAAGTCTTTCATTCGAAATTATTACTCTGAATCGAGGTTCAGTCCTCTCTCAGAATCTTTCTACTTGAAAGGATCACTCAGGGTCAAAGTCAATCTCTATGAAGAACCCGAGCACAAGCTCTCAGCAACTCTTTAAAACATCCGAGCACGAATTAAATGAAGGGTTCACCACTCGGAACTCACCACTCGGATACTATCCACTCGGTAACTATTCACTTGGAATATACTCATTCGAAGTTGAAGTCTTTCCTGGAAAAGACTCACTCGGTATGTCTCAATCGATGCCATACCACCCAGAAACTAGAAATGTCTCTTGACGTTGTCCCACTTGGAAACGTCTCACTCGGTGTTGTCCCACTCGGAAGTGTCGTACTCGGAGACACCTCACTCGGAAAGTCAAACAACTCGGAGATGCTCCACTCGAAAACAACTTAACTTCTCTATACTCGAAAGTATCTCAACTTTTCTACACACGGAAGTATCTTAACTTCTTACTCTCGAAAGTATCTTAACTTCCTACACTCGGAAGTAGTTCTCTCGATCATGTTTCACTCGGAAACGTAGAACTTAGGAGTGTCTTTGTCCGAAAGGTGCTTATTCAAAGTCAGAGCCCCCTTTCACTCAGAATTATTTCTATTTTCACTCGGTATCGTACCATTTCACTCGGAATAGCTTATTTCCAACAATATTCACTCAGAATTTCACTCAGAAATTCCTCACTGATCCTTTAATAAATTATTTTCTAACATTTAAAAATTTAGGATGTTACATTTCTCCCCTCCTACAAAAATTTCGTCCTCAAAATTTAAACATAGACATACCTTAATGAAATAACTCGGGATATTGTTGCCACATAGCATCTTCTCATTCCCAAGTATGTATAATAGACTGATCATGCTGCCATGCAACCTTGACCAATTGAACATCCTTACTCCTCAAGCGTTTTACCGATCGATCCACTATACCAGTGGGTTCGGCTATAGTAGTCAGGTTGTCTCGGATTTCAACATCGTCATTCGGCATTTCATGAGTAGGATCCGGCAAGTACTTTCTCAATTGAGAAACGTGAAATACACTATGCAGATTTTCCAAATGAGAAGGCAACGCAATCTGATAGGCTACAGGTCCGACTCTCTTCAATATCTCATATGGACCAATATACCTCGGGCTCAATTTCTTGCTTTTCAATGCTCTCCCAATACCTTTGCTCGGAGAAACTTTCAGAAAGACTCGGTCTCCGACCTGAAATTCAATTGGTTTCGTCCGTTTATCATAATAACTCTTCTGACAATCTTGGGATGCTTTCATTTTATCTTTGATCATTTGAATTTTCTCGGAGGTTTGCTGCACAATCTCAGGTCTTAACATTAAGCTCTCAATCGATTCCGTCCAACAAAGAGGTGTTCGGCATTTTCTGCCATATAAAGCCTCATATGGAGCCATGCCGATGCTACTGTGAAAGCTATTATTATAAGTGAATTCGATCAATGGAAGGTATTGCTCCCAGCTACCTCCATGCTCTAGCACACAGGACCTCAACAAGTCCTCTAAACTTTAGATAGTTCACTTAGACTTCCCATCTGTTTGAGAATGATAAGCCAAACTCAATCAGAGCTTTGAGCCTAATTCTGATGCAAACTTCCCCAAAATCGGGAAGTAAACCTCGGATCTCTATCCGACACAATAGAAGATGGAACACCATGCAGTCGGACTATCTCGCTAATATACAACTGTACTAGTCTCGGCAAGGAGTAACTCATATTGGTCGGCAAAAAGTGTGCAGACTTTGTCAATCGGTCCACAATAACCCAGATAGCATCGTGTCCACTCCGAGTCCTGGGTAATCCCATTACGAAATCCATAGTAATAGCATCCCACTTCCACACGGGAATCTCTAAAGGTTGTAAACTACCGGACGATTTTTGATGTTCAACCTTTGCTTTCTGACAAATTATACAGTGAGCCACGAAGTCTACCACATCCCTCTTCATTCTGGGCCACCAAAAATGTAATTTCAAATCATGATACATCTTAATAGTACCCGGATGAATACTCATCATGCTTCTATGTGCCTCATTGAGCACCGATCATCGTAAATCGCTCGAGTCAGGTACATAAATTCTACCTTTCACTCGGAAAATGCCATCAGAACCTTCGGTTAAGGATAAGTCCTTACCTTTAGCCTGAGTTTCTTTCATCTCGGCTAAATAGGAATCTGACATCTGCTGTACATAAACAAGCTTCAAAAATTCATTTGTTATTTTCAATGTACCGAGAGTTACTTTTCCGAGTGAAGAAATATCCACTTGTAAGCTCATGTCTCGGAATTGTTCAAGCCACTCCATCTCTTTAACCATCATCGTTGCCATGTGAATGGACTTCCGACTCAAGGCATCGGCTACAACATTTGCCTTTCCCGGGTGGTATTTCAAGTCGAAATCATAATCTTTCAAGAATTCAATCCACCTCCTCTGCCTCATATTCAACTCCTTATGATCAAATAAATATTTTAGACTTTTATGATCACTATACACTTCAAATTTAGAGCCATAAAGATAATGCCTCCAAATTTTTAGTGCAAAGACGACAGCTGCCAACTCCAGATCATAGGTCGGATAATTTTGTTCGTGTGGTCGTAATTGACGTGAGGCATAGGCTATCACTCGGCCATTCTGCATCAACACACATCCAAGACTGGTCTGGATGCATCACAATAAACTATAAAGCCTTCCTGCAGATTTGGCAAAGCCAATACAGGAGTAGAAGTCAGTCGGGTCTTCAATTCTTGAAAACTCTTTTCACACTCGGAAGACCACACAAAAGGAACATTCTTCCAAGTTAACTTGGTTAGTGGCAAAACGATTTTGGAGAATCCCTCAATAAATCTCTGATAGTAACCGGCTAAGCCCATAAAACTCCTAACCTCGATGACCGACTTAGGTCTCTCCCAATTCATCACAGCTTCAATCTTCGAAGGATCTACCAAGACACCTTCACTGGAGATAACATGACCCAGGAATTGAATCCTGTCCATCCAGAATTCACACTTAGACAATTTGGCAAACAGTTGCTTCTCCTTCAACACTTGAAGTACCGATCGGAGATGCTCTTCGTGCTCCTCATGAGACTTCGAATAAATCAATATGTCATCAACAAATACCACCATAAACCGATCCAAATAGGGATGAAAGATGTTGCTCATATAGTTCATGAACACAGTCGGAGCATTAGTCACTCCGAACGGCATCACCACATATTCATAATGACCATACCAGGTCCTGAATGCCGTCTTAGGAACGTCAGCAGCTTTAACTCAGATTTGATGGTATCCCGATCGTAAATCAATCTTAGAAAAGACTGATGCACCACGCAACTAGTCAATTAAATCGTCAATCCTGGGCAATGGATATTTATTCTTGATGGTCAGCTTATTCAATTATCGGTAATCAACACATAATCGCATGCTGCCATCCTTTTTCTTAACGAGTAACATCGGAGCACCCCACGGTGATACACTCAGCCGGATAAATTGTTTATCTAGCAACTCGTCAACTTGTTTCTTTAGTTCTGCTAACTCAGCAGGGGACATTCTATAGGGAGCACTGGAGACTGGCTTGGCTCCAGGAATCAGATCAATAGAGAATTCAACTTCTCTATTAGGAGGAATACCAGGTACATCCTCCGGGAATAACTCAGAAAAATCACATACAACAAGAATATCCTGGATTCTAGACTCACTCTTTCCATCGGTCATACAGAATAACATAATTAGTTGAGATATACCTTAGATTTCATGATCATCGGCTTTCTGATTAGGAAAGATCACCCTCCAATTCTGACAGTCAACTAGGACTCTATTGGCCGACAGCCAATCCATACCGAGGATAATGTCAAGACCTCTCAAAGGTAGACATATCAAGTCAGCCATAAAACTCCTATCACCCAAAGTGAAGGAAACATTTTCACACATCATAGAAGTCCATAGTTTAACTCCAGTCGGGTTAGATACACTCAGTGGCCGACTCATAGCAATAACAGGTAATCATACGCATTACACAATCATTGGAAATAAATGAATGAGTTGCACCCGAATCAAACACCACATTAAGAGTAGTATTTCCGAGTAAACACTTACTTTGAACAAGGTCATTGGCCTGAGCAGCCTCCTCAGCAGTGATGGCATACACTCGGCCTGCAGCTGGTGAACTAGAAGCCCCAGCTTGATCATTTCTCGGCATCATAGAATTATTGCCACGTCCACCATTTCCTCTGCCTCCCCTATTTCTGACTCCATGGCCTCGTCCTCGGAAGCCTCCTCGGTTTACACTAACATTTGACTCGGTAAGTTACAAAAGAGGACAGTTAGGACGAATATGTCCCTTCTCATTGCAATAAAAGCAAATAACCCCTTCTTTTTTATCACAATCCTGAGCAAAATGATCACCTCCACATTTAAAACATTTAATGTCTCTGGGACAACTCATCGATTGGCCACCAGAATTCACTCGGCCTCGAAAGTTAGAGGATGATCCGCCTCTAACAGACTTCCCATGCTTCTTAAAACTGATCGGTGGTAGCTTCGAAAGACTACCTGACTTACTGCTCGGTCCAGTAGAAGCTTTACCATCTTCCTCATAGATTTGGCATTTATTAACCAGAATCGGAAAGCTTCTAATTTCCTGGTGTCGGAAAGCCTTCTTGATTTTTGGGTTCAGACCGCTTTCAAACTTAATACATTTTGAGCCTTCAGTACCCGGCATTTGAAAAGGAGGATAGAACAAACAGAGTTCCTTGAATTTTGCCGCGTACTCTTCCACACTCATATTGTAACACCCTCGGTTAGATAAGACAACCCTTCTATAGGATCATCCTATTTAACTAAGAGTGTTAACAGTTTTCATAAAAAGTGAATATATTTTTTTTAAAAAAAATAAAATAATGGCATATCAGTGAAAGCAATATTATATAAATCACATAGTCATTCACAAACTGCAAATAATTGTACTCTTAACAGAATGGGGCACGCAGGCACCCTTAAATATTATACAGTCATCCATCAATAATCAGCTACTTAAATTCTATTTAAGGAGCGTTCTCATTTGGTTCAGCATATTGCTGTTCTTCATACTCAGGTTCTTGATTTCCTAATTCCTCTGAAATATCAACAGTAAGGGTGAGTATAACCCAAGACCCTGATGGTTAATCCGGTACGGACATAATCCAGTTAACAGATAATATCTCATAAATCTTACAATTAGCATATTCACAATTATAATAATCAAACATGTTGTCATGGAATGCATGAGTAGGGTTTATTATGATTTATCTTTGGTTAAGTTTCATGATGCATGTGGGCCCAATAAATCAATCCACCATCATCATTCTTTCATTCTTTGGAATTCATCCTGCTCAAGTTGTCTCTTGGGCACAATGTTTCCATTCTAGAGCGATCGGAGCTCACCAAGTCCCCTTTCTTTTATCATATGGTACGAATGAACTCACAGGTTCTCATCATTATATATATCATTTCATCTTGAGACTTGGCTCTCCACGATCATAGATACATCCTGTCATTTAGTCGAAGTACACCAAAATTGCATCGTCTCACCCGGCTATCAGGCGCGACTCTGATGCCACTGGGTTGCCGTTCCAGTTGTACTCCCAAGATTCTTCTACCGAGATCGAACGTGAATGTCCTCCAGCGTACCAGGTGTATGCTCTAGTTTTTCTTCTTCAAAAATATTTTCATGATGCGAAATGCATTATTTTTATCATTAGATCCCTGGGTATCTTATGTGTTTCCAGTCTCATCATATCATTCCCAAGCTCTTTGAATTCCATCAATTATTTAAACGTTGTAAGATATTCGTTTATTATTTTTTTTTAGAAATATATCTATTATATCTTGGTTAAAATTATATTTTGTATAAAGAGTAAAATAATATATTCTTTATGTAATTACTCATAATTAAAACGTTAACAATGTTAATAACAATAAATCTAACAATAATAATAACAATATTAAGATTGATGATAATTAAAATAATAATAATAATAGAATAAGAATGATAATAATAATTATAACTTCCCAATAATTTAAAAAGGATTAAAGAATAGTTTCTAAATGAAAATCCAAGCGAAAAACATTAAGAACAGAGTTTTCCGAGTGGAACAAGGTTAATTCCGAGTGAAATAAGTATGATTCTGAGTGGAATCATACTGAGAAGAGCTTTCTAAATGAACTGACTAAAAATCCGAGTGAAATTGCACTGGAAAGCTGTTTTCCGACTGAAACAGGTCTGATTCCGAGTGGAAATGATTTTTCCGATTAAAAACAAGTTATATCCGAGTGGAAATGTTGATATCCAAGCTTTTTGAGTAAAATAGGTTTAATACCGAGTGCAATAAATAAGATTTCGAGTGAAATAAGCAGGATTTCAAATAAAATCAAGCTGAGAGGGTCTTCTGAGTAAAACAAATCTAAATTCGAGTGAAATCAAACTGAAAGAGTTTTCTCAATGAAGTTAAAATGCCTTCCGAGTGAAACATAATGAAGAAACAGTTTTCTGAGTGAAACTAATATAATTCCTGAGTAAATTCTGACTGAAAAGGAGTTTTATACGCGAAATGATTATAAATCCGAGTAGAATCACACTGATGAGTTTTTCTGAGTGGAATTAATGTGGTTACCGAGTTAAATCACTGAAAAGGGTTTCCTGAGTGAAGCTAAACTGTTTTCTGAGTGAAGTTAGATTATGGCAGAGTTTTCTGAGTAAAATTACTATAATACTGAGTGAAATCCAATTTGAGAGAATTTTCTGACTGAAATTGTTTATGAATCCGAGTAAAAATAAGTTTCTGAGTGGAATAAAATAAGATTCCGAGTGTAATTAGTATGAAAAGAGTTTCCTGAGTAAAAGTGTTTGTGAGTCCGAGTGAAATAAGTCTCTGAGTGAAATAATTATGTTTTTCGAGTAATATCAACTGGGAAGATGCTGTCCGGGTGAAAATAAACTAGGAAAAGTTCTCTGAGTGAAATAAGGTGTCTTACCGAGTGAAGAATTCGTTCTATCAGAATAAAATACATTTAGTTAAGGTAGAATCCGATTGAAATTAAGCAAAGCCGAGTTGTTATAGATGCAAACTGGTCGGATTATTAGAAACAGAGCTTGTTATTATTAAATTCATCTTCTATTCATAATTCTTCACTGGAAATCACACAGGTACCCATGATTCTTAGTATTTTCAGTCTAATACAGTTCATATCTTTTCATAATCCAACACTGAGCATATGCACTTAGTAACAAATATATATATATATATATATATATATACAAATAGTAACAATTAAAGCATTTAATTCACCCAACACTGAATCTGTCCTGGAAAGGTAAAGAACAAGGTTCCTTAACCCTTTCCTTCACTTGAATTTTCCCAGAATACCCGAGAATATACCCTTTTACCTTAATGGAGTTCCTGGATGGGAAGAAAAAGGTTCCCTTCACTGTCCTGCTTCAAATCTGAGTGAGAGAGGAAGGAAATTGAGAGAGAGAGAGAGAGAGCTTACAGGAAGAGGAAATGATAACAGAGATGTGTCTGTGGCTATGTTTCGTGTGTGTGTGTTCTTAGAGTCCTAGCACTGGGTTAATAATAAGAAAGTGAGTGGGGAACATTGGTTGGAGGATTAGGTGGGATAATGGAACCTTTTGACTCATTTCAGAGTCAGCTTTGCATTTGATTGGAATAAAATATATAAAGGTATTATAATGGATGCAACTTTCCCCTGTGATTGGTTCGTTGTGCCACTCACTTTTGGATTTATGTGATTAAGTGGGCTGACCACTAGCTGAAGTGGAATTAAAAGGTGTTTAGTGTTGGAGGATTTGAAGAGGTCGGTATTGCATGTGAGGACGGTATTGAGTGTGAGGGACGGTGTGGAGTGTGAGGGCGGTGTGGAGTATAAGGGCGGTATTGAGTGTGAGGGGCGGTGTAGAGTGAAGTAGGGAAGGATGGTGTATGAAGGAGTTAAGGGACACTGTCTGTGGAAAAGGGCGGTGTTGTGTGGGAGAATAGGTCGGTTTTTGGTAAACACCGCCTCAGAGTTATCCGGTGTGCACATATGCTCACTCAGTTGTGGAGTGTTAGTCCGGTCTGCATTAAGTAAATCTTTTCTTACTCCAGCCATCCGATGTGATATAGAAGACATCGGGTGGTTCCTGACATCGGATCGCTTGAGCGAAACCAGATTCACTTGAGCGAATCAGCCAATCTTCGCTCGGAATTCTTCTTGACTTAGTCGGATTCTCTTCACTCGAACTTACTCAGAAGATATCTCACTCGGAAGAGAAGTCATACCCATAGACTCACTCGGAAATGGTTCAGCCTCTCTATTTTTCTCTCGGAATGGGCTCCCACTACCATTTTCCACTCAGTTTCCTAATCATACACTTACGAAACCATTCGGAATCTTTCCCAAATAATTCCACAACACATTCCAGTCGGTAGGAAGCATCAAATCAACATAAACATAAGTATATATGTGCTTTTTCACTCGGAATACTTCAATCAGAGGAGTTTCCTTCGGAAAAGGAAGCATTTGGCAAGGTTTGACTCGGAAACAAGTCTTTCTAGGGTGTTTTGACTCGGAATTTCACCCAGAAGTGGTTCTCTTGAACACACTTCACTCAGAATTGCTTCTCAGGTCAGGACTCCACTCGGTGGTAGTCCTCTCAGTCATGTTTTACTCGGAAAACATGACACTGACTCAGAATTCCATCCTTCACTCGGAATTTATAATTATTCACTCGGAATTCCTCTCTGTTACTCGGAACAGAGCCCTTTTCACTCGGAATTTGCATAATTTCACTAATGGTCCATATAATTTCCATTATTATGCACAAAAATGACATTTCTGAGATACTACAGACCATCAATAGGGTATATATTGACTTATTCTTACTTACAAACCTTCCATAATTCAAAAATTACAAGGGTAAAACTGTTTCTAAAAACAGGGATGTTACATTCTCCTCCCCTTTTAGGAATTTCATCCCGAAATTCAAAGTTAAAACAATTGAGGGTACAATTCTCTCATTTTCTCCTCAATTTCCCAAGTAGCATCCCCATCATCTGTCTGACTCCAAAGTACCTTGACCAAAGAGATTTCCTTGCCTCTTAGCTGTTTGAGACGTCGGTCAACAATCTTAATTAGTGATGCTTCAAAGGTAAGGTTTTCCTTCAGAACAAATTGATCAGGACTCAAAACATGATCAGGGCTTGGTACATATTTACGGAGTTGGGAAACATGAAAGACATTATGAAGGTTTGTTAGCTCGGGTGGCAGAGCAATACGGTACGCATGAGTTCCTATCTTTTGCAAAATCTGATAGGGTCCTACGTATCTGGGGCTTAACTTCTTGGCCTTCAAAGCTCTTCCTACTCCAGTGGTAGGAGTAACCTTGAGAAATACATGATCTTTCTCCTCAAACTCCAATGGCTTCCAACGTTTGTCGTAGTAACTCTTTTGTCTATCTTGCGAAGTCTTCATTGCCAATTGGATCTTTTGGACTTGTTCTGTAGTCTTTTGAACAATCTCTGGTCCAATTATCGTCTTTTCACCAATCTCATACCAACATAAAGGTGTACGACATTTCCTTCCATACAAAGCTTCATAGGGGGCCATCCCGATGCTAGCATGGTAGTTGTTGTTGTAAGTGAACTCAACAAGTGGAAGGTATTCTTGCCAACTTCCCCCATGTTCTAAGACACAAAGACGCAACAGATCTTCAAGAGTTTTGATTGTCCTTTCTGATTGTCCATCAGTCTGTGGGTGGTATGCGGAACTTAACTTTAGACGAGTTCCTAGAGCTTGTTGCAGGCTCTTCCAAAACTGTGATGTGAAACGAGGATCTCGGTCAGATACAATTGCAGTGGGTGTTCCATGTAACCGTACGATTTCCTTGATATAGATCTGGGTGAGCTTCTCTAGAGAGTACTTCATACTGACAGGAATAAAATGAGCGGTCTTTGTTAATCGATCCACGATTACCCAAATAGCATCATATCCAGCTGATGTTCTGGGAAGTCCCGTCACGAAGTCCATAGCAATCTCATCCCATTTCCATTCTGGAATCTCCAGAGGTCGAAGGGTCCCACTTGGTCATTGTTGTTCCGCCTTTACCTTCTGACACATCAGGCAAGCTGTCACATACTCAGCGATATCCTTTTTCATTCCTTGCCACCAGAATAATTTCTTCAAGTCCTGATACATCTTGGTCGATCCTGGGTGGATACTGTCTTTACTTTTGTGGGCTTCATCAAGGATGGATCTTTTAAGATCTGTGTTGACTGGAATACAGAGTCTCTGTTGATACCTGATCACCCCATGTTCATCCTTGCTAAATTCTGAGACTCCTTCTTTTGTCTTTTCTGCTAGATCTTGTAATTCCTGATCATTGACTTGAGCTTCTTTGACTTGTTCCAGAAAATCATTTGAAACTCTTAGCATTCCAACCATAAGGCTTCCCCTTTTTGGTGTTACTGCCAGGTTCAGATCGCGAAACTGTTCAATCAATTCCAACTCCTTTGTCATCATATATGATAGACGTAAAGCCTTTCTGCTGAGTGCATCAGCCACAACATTTGCCTTTCCAGGGTGATATCGGAGTTCGAAATCATAATCCTTAATGAATTCCATCCATCTACATTGTCGCATATTCAACTCTTTCTGGTCGAATAGATACTTCAGGCTCTTATGATCACTGAAGACTTCAAAGTATGTACCATACAAGTAGTGTCTCCAGATTTTCAAGGCAAACACAACTGCAGCTAATTCCAAGTCATGTGTAGGATAATTGACTTCATGTGATCTTAGCTGTCGTGAGGCATAAGCAACAACCTTTCTTTCTTGCATTAGAACACATCCCAGTCCTTGTCTTGACGCATCACAATATACCTCATATGGCTTGGTAGGATCTGGCAAAATCAAGATAGGTGCACTAGTGAGTCGTTGGCGTAACTCTGTAAAACTGCTTTTACATTTATCTGTCCATTCAAATGGTTGATCTTTACGAGTCAGCCTAGTTAAAGGTGCTACAATTCGAGAGAAATTCTCGATGAATCGACGATAGTATCCAGCAAGTCCAAGGAAACTACGAATTTCTGTCACATTCTTGGGTTGTTCCCAATTTAGCACGGCTTCTACCTTTGTAGGATCCACAGCAATTCCCTCTTTAGAGATGACATGTCCCAAAACTTTCACTTCTGTCAACCAGAATTCACATTTTGAAAATTTGGCATACAATTGTCTCGCACGCAAAGTATTTAGAACAATTCGGAGATGCTCCTCGTGTTCCTCATGGCTCTTGGAGTAGACGAGAATGTCGTCAATGAATACAACTACGAATTTGTCCAAGTACTCATGGAAGATTCGATTCATGTATCCCATAAAAACTGCAGGTGCATTGGTAACTCCAAAGGGCATAACAAGATACTCATAGTGCCCATATCGTGTCCTGAATGCTGTTTTGGGTACATCATCTTTCTTCACCCTGATTTGATGATATCCTGACCGTAGATCAATCTTCGAGAAAATAGTGGCTCCTCGTAATTGGTCCATCAAATCATCAATCCTTGGAAGAGGGTATCGGTTCTTGATCGTAGCTCTATTCAACTGACGATAATCAACACATAACCGCATACTGCCATCCTTCTTTTTGACTAGAAGAACTGGTGCTCCCCAAGGTGAGACACTGGGTCTAATCATTCCTTTCTCTAGAAGTTCTTCTAATTGCTCTTTGAGCTTACTGAGTTCCTTGGGTGACATCCGGTAAGGAGCAATAGAGATTGGTCCCACGCCTGGTATAATGTCAATGCTAAATTCGACTTCTCGCTCTGGAGGTAGCTCTCGTATGTCCTCAGGGAATACTTCTGGAAATTCTTGAACAACAGGAATCTGATCAATTTGAGGAGTGGCCTTACTTTCAGTTTCAGTAAGGATCATGTATAGTTGGACTTCCTTTGCTGGAATTACCTTTTCTGAGCTAACAGAACAAGAATCAATGTCTTGATCATAGTGTGATGTAGTAGACCCGAGAGAGATGGATCTATTATGACAATCAATAAGAATACGGTTGGCAGCAAGCCAATTCATTCCTAGAACAATATCTAGATTAATCAAAGGCAAACATATCATATCTACTTGATAAGCTTTCCCTTCGATGTTGAGTGGGCATTTCGAACACATGTAAGAAGGGCAAATGGGCTTATTAGCAGCAGTTGTGACAATCATCTGATTGGGCAGAGAGGTTGTAGGAAGCTTTAAATATTTTACATAATTCTCAGATATGAAAGAGTGAGTAGCTCCAGAATCATATAATACATTTAATAGAGTACTTCCTATAAAGCATGTACCTTGCACAAGATCGTTCTCTTGTGATACCTCCGCACCATTCATGGTAAAAACTCTGGCATTTCCTCCTGGTCTTCCAGTTGAGTTGTTTCCGGGCCTTCCAGGATTATTGTTTTGGTTGAAGTTGTTGTTGCGGGGAACATTCTGCATTCTCGGGGCATTATTTGCAGGGGTATTTGTAGCAGGTCCCCTATTCCCTTGGCCTGTTGGTCGCACTACCTGTCTTTGAGTCATCTGTTGCTCGTTGTTAGCATTTTTGAACCAACAGTCAACATCACGATGTCCAATCCGTCTACAAATTGTGCAGGTTCTACAATTTACTGCCATATGTGGCCCTCCATAGATATAGCATTTCAAGCTCCTATTGTTCCCTTGATCCCTTGAAGGAATTCGGTTGGCTGAGGAAGGTGGTCGAAAATATGGTCGATCTCCTCGAAAATCCCTTCTTTGTTGTTGGTCTGGCATCCGTTGCTCTGGGCCATGACTGGACGTTCCAGGTCGTTGAAGATTAGAGGTATTTTCAAAGATGCGGTATTGGTCAACCAAAACAGAGAATTGCGTGATCTGTTGACAACATATAGCTTGGCAAATTTCCTGTCGTAACCCTGCTTCAAATTTTGTGCATCTTGATGGTTCTCCCATGTGGGTGTAGTAGGGACAACATTTGGCCAACTCATCAAACTTAGCCGCATATTCCCCAACTCTCATATTGCCTTGTTTTAGATTAAAGAACTCCTGCTCTTTCTGCCTCCTTATGTCTTCGGGGAAGTATTTGGCGAGAAACTCTGTCCTGAATCGTCCCCAAGTGAGGACGCATCCATCAGCTGTTAATCTGATTCTGGCATGAGTCCACCAGTGTTCTACTTCTGCGACCAGCATAAAGACGGCAAAAGTTACTCTGTCCTCGTCAGAGCATCGCATAGCAGCAAAAATCTTTTCAAGGTGCTCAATCCATAGTTGTGCTCCCTCTGGATCAAAGCCTCCCTTGAATTGAGTAGGATTATTCCTTTGGAAGTCAGCTAATCCTTGACTTTGCCTAGTAGAAGAATGAGGTAACTCTTGGCATTCTATTACCTCCACAATTCTGGTAAGAAGATCCTCCATCATATGATCATTATTTCGGCGTGCCATTAGAAATTTGCTGAAAGAATATCAACAAAAATATTCAAGATGTAGGTTATGTGGAGTATTCCACATAGGAAATTTAGTCTTAGGAGTGTTATGGACTGTTCAATATTTCTATCAGAGTACGTGGAAACCTAATGGTCCACTTCCCAAGTTTAATGAATCGACTATGCTCTGATACCACCAATGTAACACCCTCGGTTAGATAAGACAACCCTTCTATAGGATCATCCTATTTAACTAAGAGTGTTAACAGTTTTCATAAAAAGTGAATATTTTTTTTAAAATAAAATGATGGCATATCAGTGGAAGCAATATTATATAAATCACATAGTCATTCACAAACTGCAAATAATTGTACTCTTAACAGAATGGGGCACGCAGGCACCCTTAAATATTATACAGTCATCCATCAATAATCAGCTACTTAAATTCTATTTAAGGAGCGTTCTCATTTGGTTCAGCATATTGCTGTTCTTCATACTCGGGTTCTTGATTTCCTAATTCCTCTGAAATATCAACAGTAAGGGTGAATATAACCCAAGACCCTGATGGTTAATCCGGTGCGGACATAATCTAGTTAACAGATAATGTCTCATAAATCTTACAATTAGCATATTCACAATTATAATAATCAAACATGTTGTCATGGAATGCATGAGTAGGGTTTATTATGATTTATCTTTGGTTAAGTCTCATGATGCATGTGGGGCCAATAAATCAATCCACCATCATCATTCTTTCATTCTTTGGAATTCATCCTGCTCAAGTTGTCTCTTGGGCACAACGTTTCCATTCTAGAGCGATCGGAGCTCACCAAGTCCCCTTTCTTTTATCATATGGTACGAATGAACTCACAGGTTCTCATCATTATATATATCATTTCATCTTGAGACTTGGCTCTCCACGATCATAGATACATCCTGTCATTTAGTCGAAGTACACCAAAATTGCATCGTCTCACCCGGCTATCAGGCGCGACTCTGATGCCACTGGGTTGCCGTTCCAGTTGTACTCCCAAGATTCTTCTACCGAGATCGAACGTGAATGTCCTCCAGCATACCAGGTGTATGCTCTAGTTTTTCTTCTTCAAAAATATTTTTATGATGCGAAATGCATTATTTTTATCATTAGATCCCTGGGTATCTTATGTGTTTCCAGTCTCATCATATCATTCCCAAGCTCTTTGAATTCCATCAATTATTTAAACGTTGTAAGATATTCGTTTATTATTTTTTTTTAGAAATATATCTATTATATCTTGGTTAAAATTATATTTTGTATAAAGAGTAAAATAATATATTCTTTATGTAATTACTCATAATTAAGACGTTAACAATGTTAATAACAATAAATCTAACAATAATAATAACAATATTAAGATTGATGATAATTAAAATAATAATAATAATAGAATAAGAATGATAATAATAATTATAACTTCCCAATAATTTAAAAAGGATTAAAGAATAGTTTCTAAATGAAAATCCAAGCGAAAAACATTAAAAACAGAGTTTTCCGAGTGGAACAAGGTTAATTTTGAGTGAAATAAGTATGATTCCGAGTGGAATCATATTGAGAAGAGCTTTCTAAATGAACTGACTAAAAATCCGAGTGAAATTGCACTGGAAAGCTATTTTCCGACTGAAACAGGTCTGATTCCGAGTGGAAATGATTTTTCCGATTAAAAATAAGTTATATCCGAGTGGAAATGTTGATATCTAAGCTTTCTGAGTAAAATAGGTTTAATACCGAGTGCAATAAATAAGATTTCGAGTGAAATAAGCAGGATTTCAAATAAAATCAAGCTGAGAGGGTCTTCTGAGTAAAACAAATCTAAATCCAAGTGAAATCAAACTGAAAGAGTTTTCTCAATGAAGTTAAAATGCCTTCCAAGTGAAACATAATGAAGAAACAGTTTTCTGAGTGAAACTAATATAATTCCTGAGTAAATTCTGACTGAAAAAGAGTTTTATACGCGAAATGATTATGAATCTGAGTAGAATCACACTGATGAGTTTTTCTGAGTGGAATTAATGCGTTTACCGAGTTAAATCACTGAAAAGGGTTTCCTGAGTGAAGCTAAACTGTTTTCCGAGTGAAGTTAGATTATGGCAGAGTTTTCTGAGCAAAATTACTATAATACTGAGTGAAATCCGATTTGAGAGAATTTTCTGACTGAAATTGTTTATGAATCCGAGTAAAAATAAGTTTCTGAGTGGAATAAAATAAGATTCCGAGTGTAATTAGTATGAAAAGAGTTTCCTGAGTATAAGTGTTTCTGAGTCCGAGTGAAATAAGTCTCTGAGTGAAATAATTATGTTTTCCGAGTAATATCAACTGGGAAGATGTTGTCCGGGTGAAAATAAACTAGGAAAAGTTCTCTGAGTGAAATAAGGTGTTTTATCGAGTGAAGAATTCGTTCTATCAGAATGAAATACATTCAGTTAAGGTAGAATCCGATTGAAATTAAGCAAAGCCGAGTTGTTATAGATGCAAACTGGTCGGATTATTAGAAACAGAGCTTGTTATTATTAAATTCATCTTCTATTCACAATTCTTCACTAGAAATCACACAGGTACCCATGATTCTTAGTATTTTTAGTCCAATACAGTTCATATCTTTTCATAATCCAACACTGAGCATATGCACTTAGTAACAAATATATATATATATATATATACAAATAGTAACAATTAAAGCATTTAATTCACCCAACACTGAATCTGTCCTGGAAAGGTAAAGAACAAGGTTCCTTAACCCTTTCCTTCACTTGCATTTTCCCAGAATACCTGAGAATATACCCTTTTACCTTAATGGAGTTCCTGGATGGGAAGAAAAAGGTTCCCTTCACTGTCCTGCTTCAAATCCGAGTGAGAGAGGAAGGGAATTGAGAGAGAGAGCTTGCAAGAAGAGGAAATGATAACAGAGATGTGTCTGTGGCTATGTTTCGTGTGTGTGTGTTCTTAGAGTCATAACACTGGGTTAATAATAAGAAAGTGAGTGGGGAACATTGGTTGGAGGATTAGGTGGGATAATGGAACCTTTTGACTCCTTTCACAGTCATCTTTGCATTTGATTGGAATAAAATATATAAAGGTATTATAATGGATGCAGCTTTCCCCTGTGATTGGTTCGTTGTGCCACTCACTTTTGGATTTATGTGATTAAGTGGGCTGACCACTAGCTGAAGTGGAATTAAAAGGTGTTCAGTGTTGGAGGATTTGAAGAGGTCGGTATTGCATGTGAGGACGGTATTGAGTGTGAGGGACGGTGTGGAGTGTGAGGACGGTGTGGAGTGTGAGGGCGGTATTGAGTGTGAGGGGCGGTGTGGAGTGAAGTAGGGAAGGACGGTGTGTGAAGGAGTTAAGGGACACTGTCTGTGGAAAAGGGCGGTATTGTATGGGAGAATAGGTCAGTTTTTGGTAAACACCGCCTCAGAGTTGTCCGGTGTGCACATATGCTCACTCAGTTGTGGAGTGTTAGTCCAGTCTGCATTAAGTAAATCTTTTCTTACTCGAGCCATCCGATGTGATATAGAAGACATCGGGTGGTTCCTGACATCGGATCGCTTGAGCGAAACCCGATTCACTTGAGCGAATCATCCAATCTTCGCTCGGAATTCTTCTTGACTCAGTCGGATTCTCTTCACTCGAACTTACTCAGAAGATATCTCACTCGGAAGAGGAGTCATACCCATAGACTCACTCGGAAATGGTTCAGCCTCTCTATTTTTCTCTCGGAATGGGCTCCCACTACCATTTTCCACTCAGTTTCCTAATCATACACTTACGAAACCATTCGGAATCTTTCCCAAATAATTCCACAACACATTCCAGTCCGTAGGAAGCATCAAATCAACATAAACATAAGTATATATGTGCTCTTTCACTCGGAATACTTCAATCAGAGGAGTTTCCTTCGGAAAAGGAAGCATTTGGCAAGGTTTGACTCGGAAACAAGTCTTTCTAGGGTGTTTTGACTCGGAATTTCACCCAGAAGTGGTTCTCTTGAACACACTTCACTCAGAATTGCTTCTCAGGTCAGGACTCCACTCGGTGGTAGTCCTCTCAGTCATGTTTTACTCGGAAAACATGACACTGACTCAGAATTCCATCTTTCACTCGGAATTTATAATTATTCACTCAGAATTCCTCTCTGTTACTCGGAACAGAGCCCTTTTCACTCGGAATTTGCATAATTTCACTAATGGTCCATATAATTTCCATTATTATGCACAAAAATGACATTTCTGAGATACTACAGACCATCAATAGGGTATATATTGACTTATTCTTACTTACAAACCTTCCATAATTCAAAAATTACAAGGGTAAAACTGTTTCTAAAAACAGGGATGTTACACATATCACCTTGTCTGAGCTCCATAAATTCCAATTCCTTTCGGCTTCTAACAGTATTCGGGAAATATTTTTCAAGGAAACATCCCTTGAAATTCTCCCAGGTCAGCTCGGTTCCCATAATTGTCAGTCGATCTTTAGCTATTTTCCACCAGTTTTCAGCTTCTTTCCGAAGCATGAACGCAGCATATTCGACCTTCTGTGCCTCAGTGCACTGCAGACTGCCAAAGATCCGTTCAAGGTTCTGGATCCAAGCATAAGCTTGGTCGGGCTGAAATCCTCCATGGAATTCAGACGGTTTCCGCTTTAGAAAACAATCAATAGTTTGATTGTCAGTCGATTGATACTGGTTCTGCCTTTCTAAGATATCAGCAACACGCTGGATGTAACATCCCAAATTTTAAAATGAGTGAATTAATTAACAGAATAAATATTAGGAATTTGTGTGTGAATTACTTAACATCCCAAATTATTGAGAATAATTAAATTAAGCATTTTGGGAATTTCTGGTGGTTTATGGAGACCGGTTAAGCTGAAAATGAGCCCGATTGAGATACGGGTATCAGGCCAAGTATCTTGGAATGAGATGATATTGGTCAGGGCAGTCAAGGATAATATTGGGAATCCGAATATGTATTCAGAATAATTTTCAGATGAAGTATTGAGCCCGAACTAAGAACCTGTTGGTTATAAAACAATGAAGTTTTAATGAATAGGATTAAAAGTAAATAGAAACCCCAATTTTCCTTTCTACTCACGTGTGTTTGCTGATGTAGTAGGGTGTTTGCACTTCATTCTTCTTCTCTTCATCATCTTCTTCATTTTCTCTTCTCCTCCTTCCAAAAACCGTAGCAAGTTGGTATCATCTTCCACTTCCTTTCATTTTCGTTTGGTGGGAGCTTGAAAGAGGCTAGTGGAGTTGAAGTTTTCTCTTCTCTCTTCTCCCGATTTCCGTGTGGTGTTCTCCTCCATTCTTGAACCCATTTTGCTTTGGGTTTGAGGTATGTATGTCCATTTTTAATAAGGTTTTGGGTATGGGTATATGGCATTATGTGTTTAGAACCCATTCATGTGAATGGGTGTTTTGAGGAGAGCATTTAATGCAAAAGTTATGTTGGGTTTTTATGAGAGTAAGATTCCTTTGGGAAGTAATGAAGGTGAATGCATTTATGGTTGGAAGGAGAAGAGTATTTATGATGGTGGTTGGAATTTTATGAAACCCTAGCTTCATAAATTTGAAGGAAATGTATAATGGAGGTGGATGAGCATTTATTGTTGACAATAAATGTGGGTTATGATGAATAAGGGTCATTGATGATGGTATTTTGTTGGTGGAAGTCATTAATGGAGAAACCCATAAAAGGGTTTGGTTCTAGAGTGCATAACAATATATGGTGGCACCTAACCCATGGTGGTTATGGTGGATGAAAATGAAATAAAAGAGGTTTGAGAGTTAAAATAATATAAACATCAAGTTATTGAAATATATAAGTATTTGAGTCTTAATGGGTAAATAGAAAATTGATTGTGTAATGTATTGTGATGTAGGGAGTGACCCCATCTACGAGGAGGAAACGTCAAACCGCATTGATCACTACTTCACTTGAGGTAGGAGGGGGTAACTACTCTAAATGCATGATTTCATCCATTGATGATGTGAAAATATGTATATGTGATTATGTTGATGATTGTTTGAATGGATGATGTGATGATGTTATGATTTGAATGCATTTAGAATGATTATTGTTGTGTGGCATGTGTTTGGGATAAAGGATATGATGTTGTAATGAGTTTATGATAATTAGATGTGATGGTGGTTTAAAACCATGTATGAATTGAAATCCATGAGGAGAAATATCCCGATGATGTATGTTTGAATTGATGAATGTGTATGCCACTAACTCTTAATGTGTATGAAATGTAAAGAGAATTGGTGATGATTGAGGATGATGAAAATATTGAAATCCACTAAGTGGTGGTGAATGAGTGTATGTGGAGTGGCATCTAGGATGCACAGTGTGAGGATGCATTTGATTTGCATTTGCATTGTATCCATGGCATATCATAGCTGTGTATGTGGAATATTAGGGGCTTCCACTAGGCGGGCCCAGTGGGAGGGCGGCTCAGTGCACGAGCGTATTGTGGTTTTTCCCCTGTGACTCGGTGTGTGAGTCACGAAGCTGTCCATAGTTTGGTGACGAGGCACCCTATGTGGCGGGCCCAGTGGGCGGGCGGCTCTATGGTGAGCGAGTTACCTCGGTGTCCGACGGGACACGGCTATCTCGATGTGTGTTCGGGAGGGGCCCGTAGCACTTGTGGTATTTGAGGCCACGATGTTGATCCGCAAGTCACGAGGTGACTAGTGCTACAGATGGGCGATAGCGGTTTGGTACCAGTAAAAAATTATGAGGATGTAAGCATGCATAAATTAAGATATATGTGTACATAACTTTTTTACTGCAGTAGGGGCATAGTAGCACACCTATGCTTGTCCCATAATTGAATTAATGTTGTATTTCCCACAGTCGGATCCGTATTGTTTGATGAGAAATTCTTGTGCATATGCATTAGCTTTAAGAGCATTTGCATATAGCTGAAGATTTGCCTAGTTGTAAGCCTATAGTGGCGAGGGATGGATGAGAATTGAAAGGGAAGAGAGTGAATGCTAACCCTATGTTTGTATGTGGTGAACCAAATGAATCAAATTGTAGATGTGTACTTGATTTTGTGAGATATAATTATAAATGATGTGTGATGTTGTGTAAGATATGTTATATGAACAAGTATACATGTATTTCATCATAATGTATGATTTTAATTCATTTGGATTATGTTACTCACCTCCTCGTTGCTATTTTTAAAGTTGATGTAGGTATGACTTAAATCCTACCATTTTGGAGGCCGAGTTTGAAGAAGGTAAATATGGAATGGGAATGTGTGAGCCTGGGCTGGCATAAAATTGTTTTGTGGAGTATATGGTGTTTATGTTGTTTATGTACTCAAGTTCATGATAGTTGATGATTTTGGAGGTCATGGGAGAAAATTGGTTGTGTGTGTAAGGCCAATTTTCATTCGTGACCTAAATGATGTAAAGACCAAAATTGTGATGCTTGATGATGTTGAACTTAATGAATGGATGTGTGAATGTGTGTATGTGTATTTCTACCACTTTATAAAGCATGTTAAATGTTGCCCAATTTTACGAAAGAATGGAAATTTTGGCAAAGATTTGGGTTTTGTTGATTATATGAATTGGTGTGATGGATTCATTATAATTTCATGAATTAGAATGTATTTTAATAGTTAATGGTGAATGAGGCAAGTTCCAAAGGTGTCTTATGATGTGTAAATCATGTAGGAATTAAGTAAATTACAGTAGATTGAGTTTTGGTATGGTAGGTTTTGTGTTAGGTATGCAGTTTCACGTTTTCTGCCTAAGTTCTGTAGAACTCGCTTAAGCGAGTGAGAATCTCGCACGATCGAGTGAGAATCTCGCTCGAGCGAGATTGTTGTGAAACATGGGATTCACTTTTGGCCCGATTTCGCTCAGGCGGATGGCCATCTCGCCCAAGCGAGATTGTTGATAGAATCAGGGATGGCTCCTGGGCCGTTTTCGCCCGAGCGGAGGTTTGTGTTGCCCAAGCGAAATTGTCACAGAATCAGAGGTTAGCTTCTGGACAATTTTCGCTTAGGCGTGGGGACGGTCGCTCAAGCGAGGGAGAAGGGAAATTGATACTGGACGATTTTCGCCCAGGCGAGTGATGCCTCGCCCAAGCGAAAGTCGGCCAGAGAGTCACCAACGATTCTGGAGCAATCTCGCTTAAGCGAGACATGGCTCGCCCGAGCGAGATTAGCATCTGATGCTCCCTTCCCCCTTGCGCTCAAGCGCTTCGCTGGCCCGTTCTAGGATTTCCTTTGCATCTCGCTCAAGCGAGATGGGGCTCGCTCAAGCGAGAAGACCCCCTGATGCAATTTTTTTCATTCGCTCAGTCTCCCCTTGCCTCGCCCAAGCGTTATTATGCTGTCTCGCTCAAGCGGAGGGGTTCTCGCTTGAGCGAGTATCACCCTGATACTCATATTTGTTATTTTAAATGGATTTTTGTTTCCTATGCATTATTTCTTCTTTGAACATTACTTTAAAGGTATTAAGGAGTATATATTGGACCTCTAGGCTATATGAATTACAACCCACATGTTCATAAAATTCCTTCTCTTCAAAATCAATCAATCAATAACCAAATTAATTAAACCTTCCGTTGTTTTTAATTGGAAAAGTTATTATAAAATAATCTTTTGAACTCACCCTCTCATATCTTCATATATGGGAGTGGTTTATTATAGATCCAGGTGTTATGTTTAAAAGCTTCATCACTTATTTCCTTTCCTTTGAATTATGATTTATAAAAACGCAAAAAATTTTCCCCTAAATTCCAGGGCGTCTCACTGGAAGGCAGCAGCCATTGCATCCATACATTGAGAGTCCATTTTCTTATCCTGAAAATAATCACTATACTTTAGTACCTCTCATGGATACGAAGGCAATTTATTTATAGTTGATTTCTTCAACTATAATACTCAACAACCATGATATGATTTCACTCAATTCATAGCATTAGTAGATTAACCTTGGCCTTGGACCTTTTCAAGTCTGCTCTGATACCAAAATGTAACACCCAGATTTTTCAAATAAATTGTTTGCAAATAAATGAAAATTTTAACAGAATTTTCAAATTAAAATAACAAAGCAGTCGGCATTACATAATCCGGCTCATTTAATGTTTACAAATGTTTCACAATCGGTATACACAGGAGTTGACCAAGGCTACTACAAACATCTATGTGCATTATGTACAATACACAAATACATAATGCTTTAATCGGCTGAGTGATCTCACACATCATTGCTGGGTCCTATGTCCACTGTAAAAATAACAACAGTAGAGGGTGAGCATAAACATATCAAATGATAGTTATTGAATCGGATTAAAAGTCCAATTCATAACTATATATAAAACATAAACACATCATATAACCTCATAGCATTAACCGATCAAATCATTATATTACTCTCAATATCATATCAGTGCAAATATATGCTCAATCAAATGGATCCATTATTAAGTCTTTTAATTTGTGTTGCAACACCGGCTCCCCGAGCCATAACTCAGCTCTTAGCTGATTCGGCCGTTTTACTGGTACCAAACCGTTTGCCCTCTCATTTGACACAATCACTCCCAGCGACAACGGTAGTGTCACGGGCTAAACCCTGAGCCCCGCTCAAGAGGTTTGCCTTGAGTCCCACCCAAGGTCTTTTGTGGAATCCTCGAAACCACATAATATATTTCATATTTGTTCATCATATAAGCATCCTATGCATTCATATATCATGAAAAATTCATGAATAATATTCGTATCATTGATGATGTATTTTTCATATATTGGAATGAAGAGTTCAATGAAAGAGAATCAAGTTTGTATAATATGAACTCAGGGGAATGGATGTGCCAAGTTTAAACACAGAGGTTGTAATATAGTATAGTTGTCATTCCAGTGAGGAGGTGTTAGAATGAAGATCTTAGTTTTGAATTGATTAGGCAGAAGGTTTTTGTTTTGTTTTGTTGTGAATGATGTTGAATGAAAAAGTGAATAACTAACAGAGAATAAAATTTGTAAAAGATAACAGTGAATAATTTTGAGAAAGAATCAGTTTAGTAAAACAGGGATTGGCTTCATCACATCTTCACCTTCTGTAAGCTGCATAAGTTTTTATATAAGTAAATCGAAAAGATAATTTCTACGTCACAATCACAGTCATTTGTATCGATCCCTCGACTACAAAATTCATAAGAATGGTTTCAAACCGCTGATCCCTCAGTCACTTTGAAATCATCCCAGCATTATCCATCGATTGTTTTGACGTTTATTGCGTTAGACGCCATCCCTGGCTACCTACTCACAATAAGTATTTCTTTCAGATCTGCTTTCAAAAGTTACTTCCCAGCATACTTGAGAAAACTTAAAAATAAGAAAATAGTGATCAAGTACTTTCAGGCATTAAACGCAGAAGGAAATACATAAACTTATCAAATCTCATTACTAAATAAAAACTTACAACAGCATTACTTCAATGTTGAATGGATTACAGCCAATCCCATAAGGGAGTTTAGCTACTCATGCTTTGCATTTTCACCTTAAAAAATATGAATACAGAAAATAATGGAAAAGGTTGGATTGTGAGGGAAGTACAGGGAATGAATCTCATGTTGTTTGCAGCTTGATTTATAGAGGTTGTGCTCTAGCTTCCCATGCCCACTTGCGTAGAACCCATGCAGCATCTTTCAGAGACTTGTAGAAACACAAGAAAGTGGGTGAGTTGGCATCGCATCATTGGTGAATAAAGAATTAAGAGACCCATGTTGTATGAGTCACGCTTGAGCTTGATGGTCACGCTCAAGCGTGAAGGGTCCTGATACTCATTAAATGTTTCACGCTTAAACCACTGCAGCCATGCTCAAGCGTGGCCTTCCTTGTCCAACTTCACGCTTGCCCACGCTTAATCCACACTTAGGCTTCCATTTTTATCATTCCACGCTTAAGCGCCTAGTGTTCACGCTCAAGCGTGAGAGGTCCTGATGCTCTACAACTTGTTCAAGCTTCAAGCTTAAGCTTGCTGTTTTCAAACGCTCCCGATCATGCTTGAGCTTGCTCTTTCACGCTTAAGCTTGCCCTTTCACGCTTAAGCTTGCCCTTTCACGCTTAAGCTTGCCTGCTCAAGCTTAAGCTTGATCTTTCACGCTTAAGCTTGCCTGCTCAAGCTTAAGCTTGATCTTTCACGCTTAAGCTTGCGTGCTCAAGCTTAAGCTTGCCTTGCTTTCCTGTTGAATTTCCTGCAACTTTCTAAGAGTTTTAACACTATTTTTCTTTTATACACCTATCCATCACTACTTAAAAGTTTCATGCTCACTTCCTTTAATAATTCATCAATTTAGCTCAAGTCTTTACAAAATTAGTTCAAATAAGTCATGAAATCAATGCTTAATCAACACTTATCAATCATCATCATCAATCAGATATCAACATCAATATCATATAAATGGAAATATCACAGATATATCACACATATTATATTCATATTCAGGATTTAATAATATCCCAATCCATTCATAAACCATGCATTTAAGATGTAACGCTCCCCCTACCTGGAAGTAAGGAGTTCTTCAAGCTATATTCAACCACAGTACACAAATTCCGACTGGAACTTCAGTTCTGCACAGTCCACAGCTTTCTTTCTCAAAGTTCTTACCAAGTTTCACATTAAAGAGAAGAATGAAGATTGGTCTCCTCTTTTTATCGATAAGGAAAGATTAAAGGTGATGTTGACACTCACATGATTCCAAGCTAGTCTAATAATAGGATTTGACATAATTCGTTCATGAAAATGACATAAACGAATTGAATAAGTGAATGGAGTAAGCACTGATACTGTAACATCCCTGTTTTTAGAAACAATTTTATCCTTGTAAATTTTAATTATGGAGGGTTTGTAAGCAAGAATAAGTCAATATATACCTTGTTGATGGTCTGTAGTACCTCAAAAATGTCATTTTTGCACGTAATAATAGAGTTTATATGGAATATTAGTGAAATTATGCAAAAACCGAGTGAAAAGGGCTCTTTTCCGAGTGACAGAGAAGAATTCCGAGTGAAAGATTAGAAATTCTGAGTGAAGGAGAGAATTCCGAGTCAGTATCATGTTTTTCGAGTAAAACATGACTGAGAAGGCTACCACCGAGTGGAGTCCTGACTTGAGAAGCAATTCTGAGTGAAGAGTGGTCAAAAGAATCACTTCTGAGTGAAAATCCGAGTCAAAACACCCTAGAAAGGCTCGGTTCCGAGTTGAATGCTTCCTTTTCTGAAGGAGACTACTCCAATTGAAGTATTCCGAGTGAAAGAATGTATAAACACTCATGTTTATGTTGATTTGATGCTTCCTACCGATTGAAGTGCGTTGTAGAATCAATTGGGAAGGATTCCGAACGGTTTCCTATAATTTACTTAGGAAACCGAGTGGAAATGGTGGAGGGAGCTAATTCCGAGTGAGATACACTCCACTGGACCAAAACCGAGTGAGAGAAGTATGTGTGAGTCTTGGTCCGAGAGGAAATGGCCTAAACCGAGTGAATTGGGTGAAGGAAGACTCGGATTTCTGAGTGAAGATTCACTGAGAAAGAGAGGACTCGGTCTGAAGAGGTATTACCGAGTGAGAAACCGAGTGCCTGAGTCGGTTTCGAAGAAATTCCGAGTGAAGAATTGCAATTGTGACTCGGAAGTGGGAATTCCAGTCGGAATTCACTGACAGAAGTGTTAACCGAGTGTAATTTCACTCGGTATTCAGATATTCCAGTCGGAATTCACTGACAGAAGTGCGTTTTGACTTCAATTTTGTCTTTTAATGATATTTAAATCCAATCGTGCGCATTATGGATGGTGGACGACCAGAAATGGACACTGACTCAGCATATATATTTGTTTAATCCCTAGTGACCCTTCCATTATCACTGACTCAGCATACCACTCAGAAATGGGCACTGACTCAGCATACCACTCAGAAAAGATGTCTCCCACTTGTCTTCCCACTCACTCTCTCCCTATTTAAACGAGTTCAAGGTCCTCAGAACTCACACCACACACACGACCCAACACTCTTCATCACTCTCTTTTCCAGCAAGTTCTTCCCACTCCTTTCCCCTCTGTTTCACTCGGATTCGAAGCAGGACAGTGAAGGGAGCCTCTTTCTTCTCCTCCAGGAACTTCATAGAGGTAAGGGGGTATATTCTTGGGTGCCTTGTGGGAAAACCGAGTGGGGACAGATTCAGTGTGTATGAATTAAATGCTTTATATTGATATCTGTATATGCATGTATATATATATATATATATCTGTTACCGAGTGATGAATTGTGATATGACATGGACTGAAAATGATAAGAATCATGGGTACCGTGTGATTTCCAGTGAAAAACTATGAGTTTAATGATAACAGGTTCTGTTTTAGGCCAATCCGATCGGTTTTGGTATCATTTCAATCGGATTCTTTAAATACCAACTCATTTTCATTCGGATATAACATATTTCATTCGGAAAATACCATATTTCACTCGGAAAACACTCTTTTTCTCTCGGACAGCATCTCCCAAGTCTTATTTTACTCGGAAATCTATTTCTTAAATTATTTCACTCGGAATTTGACTTAATTTCACTCAGAAAAATATAGTTATCTTTTACTCAGAACCCTTTTCAGTAAATTCACTCGGAAAACACTCTTTTTCTCTCGGACAGCATCTCCCAAGTCTTATTTTACTCGGAAATCTATTTCTTAAATTATTTCACTCGGAATTTGACTTAATTTCACTCAGAAAAATATAGTTATCTTTTTCTCAGAACCCTTTTCAGTAAATTCACTCGGAAAACACTCTATTGCTCTCGGTCAGTAGCTTCCCAGTCTTATTTCACTCGGCAAACACTTTATTTTACTCAGCAAGCAGTTATTCTACTCGGATTTATATTATTTCATTCAGACAGAACTCTTTTCAATTAATTTCACTCGGTAAACTCATGTTTCACTCGGAAAGTATCTTATTGTTACTCAAGAAACTCTTTTCCTACTGATTCCACTCGGAATCATACTTGAGTTCACTCAGGAACTCATTTTCACTCAGAATTTAAGTAGCTTAACTCAAGAAAACCTTTTCCAGTTGATTTCACTCGGAAAACACCTTATTTCACTCAGAAATCATTTTTATTCTCACTCAGAAAACCCGTTCAGTGATTTTACTCAGAAAATAATTCATTTTACTCAGCAAACAGTTATTTTCACTCGGAGAATCCCTTTTAATTTAATTTCACTCAGAATAAGTAGTCAATTTCACTCTGAAAACTTGTATCAACCTGATTCCACTCGGAATCAGGAATTATTTCACTCGGATTTACTTTACTCGAAGGTTTTCCAGTCAGCAGAATGATTTTCACTCGGATTTACAAACAATGCTACTCAGGAAACCATTTTCCTACTGACTTCACACGGATTTATACTTTAATTCACTCAGAAATTAATTTCACTCTGAATTCCAGATATTTAGTTAAGAAAATTATTTTTCAGCTTCTGTTTCACTCGGATTACTTATTAATTTCAGTTAGAAAACTCTGCTCAGTTTATTTTACTCGGATTCATAGCTATCTCATGCGGAAAACTTATTTTTCACTCGGATTCAAGCTGTTCCAGTCGGAAAACAGCATTCCACTTCATTTCACTCGGATCCAAACCTATTTCAGTCGGAAAACAGCTTTTCCAGTGTCATTTCACTCGGATTTTTAGCCAGATCACTTGGAGAACCCTTCTCTGTATGATTCCACTCGGAATCATACTCATTTCACTCGGATTTACCTCTGTTCCACTCGGAAAACTCTATTTTTAGTGTTTTTCACTTGAATTTTTAATTGGAAACTAATCTTTACTACTTTTTAAGTTATTAGTAAGTTATAATTATCATTCTTATTCTATTTATTGTCAAAATTAGTATTGTTATCTTATTATTAGTTTATTTATTATTATACATTATTAACATATAAATTATGCGTAAATACATAAAGGATATATATATTATTTTACTCTTTATGAAAGAATATATATATATATGATAGATATATTTCTAAAAGAATTAATAAACGAATATCTTACAAGGATTAAATGATATGATGAGACTGGAAACACATAAGATACCCAGGGATCTAATGATAAGAATAATGCATTTCGCATCATGAAAATGTGTTTTGAAGAAGAAAAACTAGAGCATACACCTGGTACGCTGGAGGACATTCACGTTCGATCTCAGTAGAAGAATCTTGGGAGTACAACTGGAACGGCAACCCAATGGCATCAGAGTCGCGCCTGATAGCCGGGTGAGACGATGCAATTCTAGTGTACTTCGACTAAATGACGGGATGTATCTATGATCGTGAAGAGCCAAGTCCCAAGATGAAATGATATATATAATGATGAGAACCTGTGAGTTCATTCATACCATATGATAAAAGAAAGGGGACTTGGTGAGCTCCGATCGCTCTAGAATGGAAACGTTGTGCCCAAGAAATAACTTGAGCAGGATGGAATCCAAAGAATGAAAGGATGATGATGGATTGATTTATTGGGCCCACATGCATCATGAGACTTAACCAAAGATAAATCATAATAAATCCGAACTCATGCATTTCATCACAGCATATTTGAATGTTATAATTGTGAATATGTACGATTTATTTCATGGTAATATGCTTGATTGTTATAATTGTGAACATGCTAAATATACGATTATATGATGACAACATGCTTGATTGTTATAAATATGCTAAATGTATGATCTATGTGACATTGTATGTTAACTGGATTATGTCCGCATCGGATGAACCAATCAGGGTCTTGGGTTATACTCACCCTTACTGTTGAACATTTTTCAGAGGAATTAGAAACTCAAGAACCCGAGTGTGAAGATCAGCAATACGCTGAACCCATTGAGAATAATCATTAAGGATAGAATATTTATAATCAGACACCGGATGACTGTATAATATTTAAGGGTGCCTGCGTGCCCCATTCTGTTAAGAGTACAATTATTTACAGTTTATGAATGACTATGTGATATATACAATATTACTTCCGCTGATTTGCCACGTATTTATTTAAAAAAAAATATTCACTTTTTCTAAAAACTGTTAACACTCTCAGTTAAATGGGATGAACCTACAGAAGGATTTGTCTTATCTAACCGAGGGTGTTACAAAGGTGTATCGCACTTAAAAACTAAATAATAAAATAAAAGAGGATAGGATTATGGAAAGGGTCCACCACTTAGCAAAATCAGGAAAAAGAATCTGCGTACCAATAATTGAAGTGATTATTAATTCTGACTCGGTTTCAGTATGTTCCGACTCGGTTTCAGTATTCTGGGCACATCTTTCCGAGAGGATTCAACATAGCCTCTGTCCGTTCAGAATTCCTTCATTCGGAGGAAATTCACTCTGAATGGTTTCATCCCATGAAACACTCAGCTTTCCTTCCTCGGAAATGTCCCACACGAAAATATATCACTAGGAAATACCTTTAGAAATAACTTATTCGGTTATATGTATTTCTGTCTGAGTTAAAGTCTTCGCTTACGTCACTCGGAAGTCTTTCATTCGAAATTATTACTCGGAATCGAGGTTCAGTCCTCTCTCGGAATCTTTCCACTTGAAAGGATCACTCGGGGTCAAAGTCAATCTCTATGAAGAACCCGAGCACAAGCTCTCAGCAACTCTTTAAAACATCCGAGCATGAATTAAATGAAGGGTTCACCACTCGGGAACTCACCACTCGGATACTATGCACTCGATAACTATTCACTTAGAATATACTCATTCGAAGTTGAAGTCTTTCCTGGAAAAGACTCACTCGGTATGTCTCAATCGATACCATACCACTCGGAAACCAGAAATGTCTCTTGACGTTGTCCTACTTGGAAACGTCTCACTCGGTGTCGTCCCACTCGGAAGTGTCATACTCGGAAACACCTCACTCGGAAAGTCACACAACTCGGAGATGCTCCACTCAAAAACAGCTTAACTTCCCTATACTCGAAAGTATCTCAACTTTTCTACACTCGAAAGTATCTTAACTTCTTACTCTCGAAAGTATCTTAACTTCCTACACTCGGAAGTAGTTCTCTCGATCATGTTTCACTTGGAAACGTAGAACTTAGGAGAGTCTTTGTCCGAAAGGTGCTTATTCGAAGTCAGAGCCCCCTTTCACTCGGAATTATTTCTATTTTCACTCGGTATCGTACCATTTCACTCGGAATAACTTATTTCCAACAATATTCACTCGGAATTTCACTCAGAAATTCCTCACTGATCCTTTAATAAATTATTTTCTAACATTCAAAAATTTAGGATGTTACACATTGGGGGATTCTTTAATTTTGGAAGCATTTTCCACATCGATTTTGTAAAAAATGTTGTCCAATATTGTCTATGAAACTTTATACATATTTTTAAAATTGCCACTGTGCAAATATTTAACCACGATTTTAAAAAACCAATGTGATATACTATCTTTCAATCAAGTTTTAAGGAAAACAGATGTGAAATGTGTTGTGTTTTTGCTGTTTACTTGATTTGTAACTTTGCTTATATTTTCAAAAATGCCACCGGGCAACCATGTAACTATGGTTTTTAATAAAATCGATGTGAATAATTACATATATTTTCAAAATTACCACCGCGTTGACATTTTACATATGTTTTTGTTAAACCGTGGTGAACTTTACATTGTGAAATGGTACTTTTGCACTAGTAGTGTCAACAGGTAAATCTTTGTATTTAAATTTTTTGAAACCCTCAACCGGTCAATCCACTAATAGGGAAATGTTATTTTTATTCATGTAAATCAAAAAATTTTGAGTAATTGTAAACTTGCCACACATTTCACAATCAAGCAAAATACAATACAGACGTTTAAAGCATAATACTAAAATTTAACAACTTATCAATGATAGGTTTCGTATGTTTTCACCATTATGGAACACGTGCTGCCCATATTCTATGAATCCATCAACCATGCACACCATCTTAATTTTCTGTTGTTTTTAATTCTTTGAATCTCTCTTCTAAATTTTCATCTGTCACCCACTCTACGTAGCTGTGGAGATTGAAATCATCAATTAGTATGTAAATAATTATCACAAAATAAGATTATTATAGCACAAAAATTATAGTAACCAAAAATCATAGTAATAGAGAGAAATAACTACAGTAATAGGTAATTAGAACCGCATTAATATACTTCTTATAAATACAGTTAGAACCACAATAAAATATAATTACCATAGTAATATTTCTATGATAGTATTAACTTAGCTACACATGAAAAATATAATCCATTTTACAACTATAAAATTAATTAATTAGAGACTAATCAACTTAACTTAAAATTAAGTTAAGAACTACTTTATGAGAAATAAGATCTAACCACTTTTTTTATCCTGTGATACTTATTTTAACAACAATAATACATTTGTAATCAATTTATATATATTCGACCTTTTCTTGAAATACGAATGAAAAACATGAGGCCCAACTATGAGAGGTTGTGTAATTGCCTTATAGTCAATTGGCACAAGATAATTAGAAGTGCAAACAAAATTATTATAATTAAGAATGATTTTTCCTTTTATACTTCACTAGTGCATGGAAATACAGTAAACCGGTCTATAATCACGTTCCCTTGTGAACATAAAAGCTACACATATGTTCCCTCTGAATTAGCTAAAGTCCCTCTTATCCTCTTATTTTAAGAGATTATTTTTATTTCCTTAATTCTAAGAAGTTATCTCTATCTTCTATTTTAGAAAATTATCCATATCTATTAGATATTGAGTTGAGATCGTGTCCCTTCTTTGATGTTTAAATATGGCCCCAGAACCCTTTTTGTAATTCAAGTGACATTTTGAGCAATAGAACCCTAATTTTCCTAGAGTAATTCTTTAGGGTTTTATGTTTTACGTCAGTGAACATTTTGGAGCTAATCGTGAGGCCTGGTAAAATGGTTCCCACGTCATAGAGAGAAGAACTGACTCCAAGAAAAAAGAAGATGGTGACCACACACAACAATCCCAACCGTAGAGATGATAGATACCTCTTGGAGAACCAAGGAGGACACCACGACAAGGACCATTAATTGGAGGAGACTTTAGCCCTTGTCAAATAACTCCATTTTATTATTGAGGAGTTGAGAAAAGAATACGAAAACCTAAGGAATCACTTATCAGAGGAGAGGGAGGCCCCTAGTTATAAGAATACGCAAGCTACAAAAACATTCCTAAAACTTGGAGTGACGGCTCGGGGGTAACAACAAATAATTACTACGTTAAATCCTAGACCTTCGAGTCAGGGGTGACAGGAAATAAGTCCTAAAAATCTGAGTGACGGCTCAAGGGTAATGATAAATAAGTCTTAAAACTCTGAGTGACGGCTGACAAATAAGTCCTAAAACTAAGTGATGGCTCGCGAGTAACAATAAATAAACACACTGTTCAAGCCACAACCTTTTCGAAGAAAAAATTTATTCCTAAGAGTAACTGACAACAATAGAAGAATCAGAAAGGACGAGAAGCTAACAGCCAATTGGGAAAATCCACACTGGGTAAGAGAAGCCATCGGCAAATGAGCATACCAACTTGAAGAATTAAAACGAAGAAGCATCCCATGGGCATGGAACACTACACGTTTAAAGATGTATTACAGTTGAATGTAATAGGGACACTTTTTTTCCTAGTCGAGGGGTTTTTTTTTTCATTAGGTTTTTCTCCCGAGAAGTTTTAACGAGGCTTACCAGAATAGCAATAAGATAAGTACGACTCAGCTCATCAAATTACATTAAATCCTAAAATCCCGATCGGAGAAACAACAAAGCTTAGTATTAAAAATTACATGGCATACAAACCGCTTGGTGTACGGATGTTCGACATACAACCACTCTGTACATAGTCACTCGGCTCACCCATTGGCCGAGAACTCGTGACTTGGGGCTCTTGTTTCCTCCAAATTAGCTAAGGTCCCCCTTATCCCCTTATTCTCTTATTTTAGGATATTATCTCTATCTCCTTAACTTTAGGAAGTTATCACTATCCCTTATCTTAAGAAATTATCTGTATCTATTAGATATTGGGTCGAGATCATAACCCTTCTTTGATGTATAAATATGGCCTTAAAGCCCCTTTTGAAATCAAATGACAATTTTGAATATTAACCCTAATTTTCCTAGAATAATTATGTAAGGTTTTATGTCTTACATATTCATTGTGAACAACATATTTAATATACCGTGATTATAGAGATATCAGAGAATGTAACAATGTATTGCACGTTTAGCATAATGAGTTTATAATTTTTTAAAAGCTACTAAAGTTATTTAGTAAACATAGAAAATGAGTAATTTATAGCTTTTATTAGCTGCTCGACTTTTAGAAGCTACTTGATAAAGTTCATGACTTTTTAAAAGTATAAACTCTCTTATTAATTTTTTAGTTATTATTTGTATCTTTTTTAATGATAATTTTTATCTCTTAATTAATTAAAATATTATATATCATTTAAATTCATTTAACATAATTTAAGTCAGTTTTATCAAACAACTCTATTTCAATAAACCGCCCTAAAAAACTATAAGCTACTGAAAAAGTTATTAACTATAAGTTATAAGTTATAAGCTATAAGCTATAAGTTTGTTTTCCGAAACAAACCCATACACATTATATAGGCTTATTAATTCAAAAGACCAATATAATATGATTAAGAATACAAATTAAGCAAAGGTGTTAATTAATGGTTGTTCCCACAACTTTGTCTTAACTGGTTTAGGACTACCATGTCATTTATGATTTTAATCAATAATTACTTGATAAATATTATTCTGTTTCTAAATATATGATCTTTTTTTAAAAAAATTATCCTTTAATATAAAATTATTTTTTAAATTTCTATGTTATTAATTATTTTTTGACTAAAATACTCCTATGAATAATATAATATTTTTTGGAATCAATATAACAATAAATGAGATATATCAATTATATTATTTATCACTCATATTATAATTAAGTAAAAAATAAGGAGAGAATAAGTAGAGAAAGTTAAATAATAAGTCATAATCATCCTAAAAACAATTTTAAATAACTATAATAAATTCTAAAGAAATTTAATAATTTTAACTAAAATAATTAACTTGGTAAAAGATTCTTTTATACCCATATGATTTTATCATTTTGTTATTAAACGGATACTAATGGTTGGAGACCATATGTAATGTTTTCCCATTCAACTTTTTTGCAAATCCATCATCAATGCATTAGTACGTGAAGCATAAGATAACTAACCTCTTAGTCACAGGGCCTCCAGTTCCATTTGCATCATTTTCTTTATCAAATAAGACCAAGCTTGGTGTGTAATCACTAACATACAAGTCCTTTGGCACACCTTGAAGCCCAAGGTTAATCATGTTTCCACTTTTGGGATCAAATGAGTGCAGGGAGGCAATTTCTTGAAATGGGACAACAAAAATCTCATCCCTTGATCCCACTCCAAGTGCTTTTAGAATCCCACACGGCTCAAAACCGACCCTGTACATTTTAACCCATTGCTCTTCCGAGTCTGATCTCATCCATATGTTACAAGCCGCGTTCAGATTCACACTATCCCCAGTTTTGAAACACTCTATGATCGCGAGGCGATGTTTAATCACATTCATTGTTAATAGAAAGCCTTTTACCACTGAAGCAACCAATTCCCCTGGAAGCTTCATTTTCTGAAGCCTCTCGGTCTCTAAGAAGAACATCAATATGGAATCATAGGCAACCCAATACACACACCCATTAAAAAAACACTGTTTGGATAACCTCATATACTTTATCGCCAAAGTGACGTCCAAATAAGACGCATCGATGAACCTCCACACCCCCTCGTTTAGGGAATACAACTCTGCGGCCACAGGACACACCTCAGCATCACTAGTGCGTATCATTCCCATTGGGACCACTCTCACCAATTTAAAATCTTTGTTCTTGGAATCAAACCCAAACCCATGGAACGATGTGAAAAGTGCAATGCTGGTTGGTAGGTTTGGTTTTGGGAGTCGGAAATGCTTCTGGATCATAGGGTTCCACAGGATGATATCGGAAGGGAAAAAACAGAGGCAAACGACGCCGTTTACAACGTCCCCTATGGGGCCCATTAAAACCGGAAATGAGTAATGGAGTTTCGCGACGATGGATAGACGAGGAGGAGTGTGGTGAGAATAAGAGCAAAGAGAATAGGGCGCTAGTGTGGTGCTGGGTTGGGCTGTTTGGCGTACGAGGAGGAAAGGTTGCTGAGAGAGGGAGCGTTGGAGGTGTGATAATATGAAGCTGTGACTCTTGATGATTTTGTACCATCTTTTACACACTGAAGTGCATTTTACAAGTGTTGTTGCTGGTAATCGATATAAAATTTCCAGGACCAATTCGTTTGTAAGGTAATCTGACATTGCTGTTGGTAATTAAACACAGTCTATAGGAAGGAACAATCCATTTATATTCCACTCATGTCTACTACTACTATTCTGCATCGCCTTTTATACACTGCAAAAGTCACCAATATTATTTATGTCTATACTTAATACTCAAGAGACGAATTATACGCCTGCAAGTTACCTTTCGCTCTAACCCATATTCCATCTTTTGTTAAGATAGATGGTGTAATTCATATTAAATTTGTAGAAATAACTAATATAAAAACATTAAAAAATATAATATGTATCTTTCATCTTATTTGATATGTCTTTTTAACAAAATATTTTACGAAACTAAGATTTCTATAAAAGTGTTCTATGTTATATTTTTACAAAGCCTCTCACTAAAATATTCCCAAGTGAAAAAATTTTAATTTCATAAATATAAAAAAGGTTTTAATTATACTTAAAGTAATATTTACAGAAAATTTAAAGATATCAAACACATTTTAGTATTTGCCATAATTATTATTCTAAAAACACATGATTCCTAAAAAATAAATATACTCTAAATACTAAGATTGTGTTTAATTACAGAAAATTATTCTAGTTTTCTGATAAAAGTTTTCTACTTGTTTTTTAAAATTTTCATTTCTTGAAATAGATAGAAAAATTTTTAAAATGTTTTTCTACTTTTCAGTTTTATTAAAAAAATTCTTTAAAGACTTCTCTATTTTTTCTTAAAAAAAAAATCCGGTTTTCAATTTTCTATAAATTTTCTTTAAATATTTTGTAAACAAATTAGCATTAACCAAAGAAAACATATGCTTCAAAGTTCAAACATTAGGTGACGTTTTCAATTTCAAGTGAAATGAAGTTTTAATTGTTTCAAATGATGTGAGAGATCAATATTAATTTTTAAATTTTTTATTTTATAATTTTATTTTCTCAACTGTATATCAAGCAGATATTATGTATATCTTTTACATAAATAAATATTAGTTGTCTCAAAATGTCATGTTATTCATAATTTCAACTTATGATAAATATAAGAATTGATAAAAGAAATTTTCTATAGAAGGTTTTTTTCATTTTTTTAGTAAAATTTGAATGAGACACGTTTTGAAATCATAGACATCCAACGATGTTATAAATATTATTTATAGATGTTTATAATAGTCTAAAACGTTCTAGAAGTATTATAATTGTTTATCTTTTTATAAAGATAAATATTGAAACTAATATTTAGACCAGTTTTTATCTATTAATAGAAATATTGGTAATGCTTATAATAATATGATTTGAATAATATTAACTTCCTATTTTGTGGCTATGCTCTTGTTTATAAAGCTCAACTAAGATTATCTAAAAAAATTGTATGTGTTTAATAATAAAATAAATAAATAAATAAATAAATAATGGCCTATGTTAAATATATATTTTTTATAGATACATGAAAAAAAAGAAAAAAGAAAAAAATACTATTATATATTAAACAGGAAAATAAACGTGGATAAACCTTCGATTTAAAATATAAAAAACTTTGTTAATGAAAAATATAAGCAAGTTTTAATTAATTAAACTTTATTTAATAATATAAACACTAAAATACTATTCATAATGAAAAGATATAGGGGGTTTTGGGGCGTTTAGCCCCATCATTAATGATAAAAATGATGACACAAGTAATTTTAAATATAAAAAAATCTTTCAATACTTAATATAAAGACTAACTAACCTAATTAGCATTCTTAATTAGCATGTAGATGGAGTACAAATTATCTTAATCTTAATATGAAATCAAGGTGTTTCCAAAACAGCCTAGAAATAGAAAATCAACAGTGTGTGGATTTCTGGAACTTTCCACAATGATCCAGATGCCACGCCAATACAACACTAACTTCAATTCCTGAATGATTTAAGCTAACATGGACTGCATAGCCATCCTCAAATTCTAAAATCACAAGCTCTTAGTTCTCCATTTTGTGACAGAAACAGAACATAATAGAACAAAGGGAATAGAAGAACCGCGAAACTGAAGAAGAGAAAGAGAGTAGTAGAAGAAGAACAGGCACCAACGAATATGGGTGTAGATTATTACAAGATCTTGCAAGTTGACAAGAATGCCAAAGACGATGATTTGAAGAAGGCTTATAGGAAACTTGCCATGAAGTGGCACCCTGATAAGAACCCGAACAACAAAAAAGAAGCTGAAGCCACATTTAAGCAAGTTTCCGAAGCCTACGAGGTAAGTTTTCATTCGGGTGTTGCAAAGTTCTCAGCGTTTTCTGAAATTAAAAGTGAATTAGAGAAACTGGATAAAATATTTCATATGGGTTAATCTTATTTCTTATTCTTCTATTATGATCGCAGTGTTTTTTCATATGGGTGTTGCAAATTTTTTAGCCTTTTATGAAATTAGGAGTGGAATAGCTAAATTCAATAAAAAGTAGTTCGTCTCGTGATGCGTTCTTCTTATTCTTCTATTGATTTTCCATATGGGGATTTCGAATTTTTGAGCTCTTTTTTCTTTCTTTTTGAAATTAGGAAGCGAATCGATGAATAGCTTCATATGGGTGATGCTTATTCTAATGTTTAACCATAGTTACATTGCAAAATTTTGAGTTTATTTCCCTGAAATTGGGAGTGAAATAGTACAAGTCAATTAAATATTTCATCGGGGTGATGCTATTGCTTACTTCGTTTTTTCTTTGTTGTGATTCTAATGTTTTTCCATCAGGGTATTGCACAATCTTGAGCCTTTGTTTTTCCGAAAATAGGATTGAAATTCAATGAAGAATTTTGTATAGGGTGGTGCTAACTTGGTTACTCTTGTGATTATTGAAGGTACTTAGTGATCCTCAGAAGAGAACCATCTATGATCAATATGGGGAAGAAGGTCTAAAGGGTCAGGTTCCCCCTCCTGATACTGGTGGAGCTACTTTCTTCACCACTGGAGGAGATATGCCGGGATTTCGGTTCAATCCCAGAAACGCGGATGACATTTTTGCAGAGTTTTTTGGGTTCTCAAGCCCATTTGGTGGCATGGGTGGGAGAGGTGGTGGTGGTGGCACTGGCATGAGATCAAGGTTCTCTGGTGGGATGTTTGGTGATGATATGTTTGGATCTTTTGGTGAAGGAGGAGGAGTACATATGAGTCAAGGTGCACCTCGGAAAGCTCCTCCTATTGAGAACAAATTGCCTTGCACTCTTGAGGAGATATATAAAGGGACTACAAAGAAAATGAAGATCTCTAGAGAAATTGCAGATGTCAGTGGGTGAGTAGATATTTTTACATGGTTATTTCTTCTTTTAGCTTTCATTCCATTCTGCTGTGGTTTGTTTTGTACAAGTGGTATGATCTGTAATATGGTCAATTTGTGCATGACTGAAATGGTTGAACTTTCACATTTGTGAATGGGAAAGCATACATGGATCCATGTAATGAGAAACTAACCTGTCCTTATATGTGATACGGCTCAATTATGATTTTATTCTTAGCCAAGGTCTATTTTTCACTGTGTCTGGTGTTGAGTGCTTGGCCCGAAATTTTTTTGCCTGAGAACTAATGTTTGCTAATTTGCTGTCGTTTGAGGATGCCCTTTAGCTGTTGAGTGGTTCCTCTATCTGTCATCATTACATCTATCTCATCTTCTGTGCTATGTTCTAGCCTTGCTTGATAGGTGCTTTACTTTACACAATGCTTAATGTGTATGCTGTCTTCCAATTATTTTGTGCCATTTGCTTCTTTAATTAATGAAGAAAATTGCATGCTAGTTTGTAGTAATTATTTTAATGAGTGGTGAATCTCAGGATACTTTGTACTTTGAAACATTCTGCAGTTTATCCTTGCTACCCTGTAAAATTTGTACTCTCCTAATCTTTCTGTTCAAGAGTTTCTTTAATTGATTACTGATGGATCAGAGTTGAATTAAAACAATTCTGTGTCTCAAGACACTGTACTGTACAATGTTTTAACTGCCAGAGCTTGTGTTTCCTTGAGCTTTTCCCAGTAGAAAACTTTCTATATTTTAACCGTTAAATCTAAATTAATATAAATTTCTTGTAGATTGACACTCTTTAATTGCTATAGCATTGGTCTGTAAGTTGTAGATATTAGATGATGGTGGTGATAGTGGATGTTATGCTATGGTTTATTGCCATTCACTGCATATTTTTGGTACTATTTACTGCCATTCCAAGTAATGATTTTATGAAAATAGGGGTTACTGTTACTGATCTTCCAAGTCAGTAGGTCCCTGGCAAATTGCTGACTGAAGAACTTCTGCTTGTTAACATAATTTTCCTTCCAGTGTTGTATCTTTCTATGATGTATTAGCAACAACACTTCTTTAGACCATTGCATATTATCATGGTTAAACGTGCACCTTCATTCTTTTTCTATTGTGATGATTGCTAGTTGTTCTTTATGTCTCCAATAGCGTATTCATGCATTCTGCTTCATTATGTGTGCAGCAAAACCATGCCAGTAGAGGAGATCTTAACCATTAATGTGAAGCCCGGTTGGAAGAAGGGAACAAAGATCACTTTCCCAGAGAAGGGAAATGAGCAGCCAAACATGACACCGGCGGACCTTGTTTTCATCATTGATGAAAAACCGCATGGTGTCTACACTCGTGACGGAAATGATCTAGTCATGACCCAGAAGATCTCCCTTGCAGAGGCCTTAACTGGTTACACAGTGCACTTCACTACCCTGGATGGTAGAAACCTAAGCATACCAATCAACAACGTTATACATCCCAACTATGAGGAGGTTGTCCCAAGAGAAGGAATGCCACTTCCAAAGGACCCATCAAAGAAAGGGAACTTGAGGATAAAGTTCAACATCAAGTTCCCAGCTAGGCTCACTGATGAGCAGAAAGCAGGAATCAGAAAACTCTTGGCTGCCCAAGCCTGAGATTAGATATAAATTGATTATAATACTTAAGTATAGTGCTTGCTAGATATCCACGGGAGCTACTTCTATGAAATTAATAGATTTACCAATAAGTTTGATTGTCTCTACATGTATTGTAACTTGGTGAAATAGTTTTGATTGGATTCTTTTGTATGATTTTCCAGTCTAAGGGCAAAGCCTATGAATCCAGAATCCTTGTTATGGCGGTGACTTATGACGCTGGAAAGAGTAAATCTACATGTTATTTCGAATAGGATGAGTAGGACTTCAAGAATTTTAGTTTAGTTTTCACTTTGCACAGAAGTCATTTACTTTAGTTAGGTATAGAAGAGAAAAGATTGAAGTTTTTCATATAAAATTAAATTCTTTACATTATAAAAATCTATTTATGGAGCTTCATTGTTTTAAAAGCATCCTCAAACAACTTAGGAGGGACTAACCTCAAGGTTAAGTACTTAAGAGTCTGTTTGATTATTTGTTTATGTAACCTAATTGAGATAACTGAGGTTTTATAAATAGAGTTGAGAAAATTAGGGTTTTGTAAACGAAATTATGTTTTGAATGTTAACTTTTTAAAATTAGGTTGAAAGTGTTTTTCTGGGTATTTTCTACCGGTGTCTAAGATCTCGGGACACTTATTAATAAATATGGGTGTTCTCACACTTGGTACATTTATTTTAAAGGCCTTAAGGCCTATATATAATATAAGCCCCTATGTCTTCTTGCAACTTCAATCAATGTGAGACTTTTTTAATCACCCATGTTTAACACCCTCGGGTCGAGAAATCTCTTCTACGTCAACAATTTGAATTGTGTTTTCTGTAAAAATAAAATGTTAACAAAATCATAAAAAGTAGCACATTTAGACATATAATAAGCATGGAAAGTATGTTAGATTCAGAAGTAGAATGTAGCATAATTTGCCCTTTGCTAATACAATTAGTGCTTATCTTACACTCAACTCATGGACGGGCAGGAGATTATTAAAAAGCAAAAACTCTCAACTTTCAACATAAGAAAATAACCCTTATGGAAGATAAGAGATTAAAGTGAATGTCAAACTAAAAGCTAGTCATCATGGCCCTCTTCCCTCGTCTTCCCTGTCTGGAAAATGTCAATGGAAAGCCATAAAGATTTCACGTTAAGATAATTACAATTGCATGCAGACTCAAATAACCACAAGTTTTAAACAACAAATATAGTCATACCTTTTGCAAGAATTCAAAATAATATACTAAAACCAAAGGTAGGCAAAAAGAATAATAAGTGGCTACAAAGGGGTCAAAAATCATCTATCCCCTTCATCTATTTATTCAAAGAATGCATTTTTTACATGATGAGACATAATTTTATTGAAGGAATAGAGAATGAGACAGAACTTGGATACAGATGATTTCTGTTCGCGTATCAATGGAAACCCACATGCTTTAATTACCATTGATTTACAATGTGCAATGAGTTTATCCAACAACACTTATTTATAAGAGAAAAAAACACACAAAATTCTCCCTGTGCTATTATTAAAATTACACATCGCATATATGCCTTAAAAAGCAAAAAGAAGATTAATGATTGAATATAACTAATCAATTTCGTGAGATAGGGAATCCAATTCCATGTCTTTGGCTAGGGAACAGAACAAAGAGAACACTGCACACCAAGCCAATCCCAATAGGCAATGCTAAAAGAACCTCCTTGGTCTCCTTTGAAGGCTTTGGAACAAAACAACTCACAACACTCCTATCTAAGAGTGCAACAGCCAAAAAAACCAATATGGACAAAAATGCATGGAAGAAATCAATAAACCTTAGCATGTATTTTGGTGCCTCATCAATAGGAACCTTAACTGATGCATCCATGACCCAAAGTCCATTCAATGAGGCCACCCCATGTCTCACTTTTCCCTTTTCATCCCTGAAGCTGTCAGTGAATGATAGAAGAAAGCATGAGAGGCTGCAAAAGGTTAATAGAACTATGGTCATGGTTTTGCTTGTGATTGTGTGGCATTGGCCTTGTTGTGTGAAAACTGGTGATAGAGTTTGGAATATGAGCATTGTTCCTGTTGGTAAAAGCTTAGCTAAGTTCTCTGTGCCTTTGAATGCCTTTTTCATTGCCCTCTGTGTTGGTGTTTTGGGCATTTTGTACTGTGCTGGTGCGTTTTCCATAAGGGGTTGTTGTTGATGAGTACCCACATTAACATCCATGGAAAATATTTAGTGGGAAAAATATCTAGTTTTTAAATAATTTCTTCAATCTAGTTTCAAGATTGTGATTGAAACTTGTGTGTATGTGTTTTTTTTTTTTGTGTGTGTTATAGCCTTTTTTAATAGATTCATATATATGCTAGAAATTGAAAAAACATAGACGTGTGCCAAGTTGAATATGTTGGTTTAGTTTGTTTAGTATTTGGGTTGAGGTTGTCATAGCGTGGCTGTTTTTGGCACTATAAAGGTTTGTTACCAACTCAATAAATTATTTATAAATGTATGAATGCTTCAGTTACTGCTGTGGAATTAAATATTTTTGAGATATTTATGATAAAAAATAGGTTACACGGTTTTATATATAAGAAAAATAAAGTTATAAGGTAAGGAGGTTATTTCCTTTTGTCTTCTTTTGGTATGCAGTTATTTGCTTTTATCATTGTTGTCTTTCTAGTAACCTTTAATTTGTGAAGTAAGGTTATGTGTTTCAGTAAAGATTTCTTTTTGAAATGTTGTTTGGTAAAATAAGGAAAATAAAAAAAAACTATTGGAAAATATTCGACTGAGGCGTGTGAAATCACACTGACCTTAAGGGTTTATGCACCTAAAGCGTGCCCTCTAGGATACAGTAGTTCTTCTGTGCAGTGACAGGAAGCAGAACTTGTAAAAGGTAGATTTTTCAGTGTAAACCCTGAACAAAAGTGTATCTTTTAAAATAGGCTGGTCAGATACAATTTTTATAATAAAGGAAATATAAATATATTGGAAATAAATTAGTCAATTAAATCCCGTTAATGATAAAAACGTTATAGAATAAATAATTTAAGCAGGAATTAATTAGCACATTTAATTATGGTAACCGCATTAGATATTATTTTCCATTTAAAACGTAAATCGTAACTCTGATTTTAATAAATGACTAAACAACTTTTGAAATATAAAAAAAAATTCTAACAATCCCCCACATAATTCAATTTTTTTTTAAAAAAAGGGTTTACATCACAGTGCAAATACATTAGATCTGGTGCCTTCTAGACTATGAACTAGACGTTAGACAGATAAACTTAACTTACAGTGAATTGGTGAAGCAAGCTTCTATGAACCAAAACCACTTTAATGTAAGATAGCGGTCTATCTATCACATTACACTTCCCGACTCATTTTGTTGTTTTTGCTGTTTTGTACGAATAGGCCTTACGCGTGCTTGGTGATTCATGAGTGCTCTAGAAATTTTACCATTTAATTTTATAGGAGTGGCCTCACTCCGCATTCACATAGGTGTTTTCATCAAGTGTATAATGCACTTTTATACACTATCCATAAGGGATATGAAAATCATTAAAAGCTTTTAAACTTAATCATCATTCAATGCAGTCTAGCACTTCTCACATACACCATAGAAAGAGAAAAAGGAAAGAGTGCTAGCAAGACTAATTTAACTAAGTGACTTGTTATTACCCATATGAACCTTCTTCATGGGATCTTCAATCACAAAGGTTGGGTTCCCATCACTATTAGTTACAAATGGCTCAAATCTCATTCCCCTCCGTGTTTAACTCACTAGTTTTTCACTTTGTGAGACTCAAGATCAAAATAATTTTGATCCATGATTTGTAGCTACATTACTTTATTATAATATACATGTACATGTCTCAAGATCTCAATATAAATACTGATATTTGTTTTTGCCTATTGGCAATCACAAATACGCTTATTAGCCTTAAAATTTACCAAGTAAAACAATAACTTGGCCTCCATTTTTAATTTAGATTACTCAGGTGTACTTAGATAAATTCTAAGTGACAACTCCTCTTTTAAGGGTAAAATAAATTCACTTAGGAATTTATTCTCAGAAAAATTAGTCATCATCGTGTCATTAAAACACAATGGAACATATAACATCAAAATTTATTCATGATAACTATACCAAGAATAAAATAAATTTATTTATGAATTTATTCTCGTTTAAATTATTGGATTCAATCATCATATTTGTATTACCATATCATTAGTATGGTGGAAATCATTACATAGATATCTCATTAAAATTAAATCCAATAATCTTCTAATAATTTGGACACTTATATTAGACAACAAAATTATTTTTTTTAGAATGACACCTATCATAAGGGATCTTATATAAACTTAATGAGAATTTTTTTAAAAAATAATAATATATTTTGAGATACATTATCACACTTCCTTATAATCATATTTGTGCTTAAAATCATATTTGTTCCATAACAATCACATATTTAACCTACTTATTAAATCATATTAGATAACATAACTTATCATAGCCTATCATGCAGGCATCAAATAATTTTTGAAACACAAATATATCATAATCATGTCATGTGCCACATATCATTAAGTTTAATTTCACATATCATCATAGATAGATTCACCATCATTTAAAACATATATTCTTAATACGCTAGACTTCAATTTATCTCAATTTCACATAATTCATCAATACTCACGTACGGGTTTGGTCTCATTTTTACGTCTAATTGCATTATACATTGAGCATAATCTTCAATTTTCATAAATTAGTATATACTTGTGAAACAATTAGAAAAAATATATAAATATAGTACCTCATCAATGTAATCATACAACTCCATCTTTATTAAGAGAAACACCAAGATATAAACATGTTAAATTTCAACAACATATATTATGATAAGACAGTAACTCAATTTCTCAATATAGCAACACATAACTCATTTCTCATTATAATAATACATAAGCTCATCAGTCCATTACATGTTAAAAAAGAGGACAAAATATGTGTATATTTATAAATACATTCACATATGAACACCTTGACAATATCACAAATATAACATTTTTACTCTATTAATTATACCCAGAAAAAAATCTCTTAATGAAATGAAAGAAAACAGAACGAGGTCAATAAGCCTTGTGCAATATATCACCACCACTTTAATGGTCACAATAGAAGAAATAAAGCGGGACCAATATCTTTATCTTTATTATATACATTTGTGAAGCTTTTTATGATACATGTCAGCGTCTAGTGAAGCCCCATTTATTTTACTTTTTTAAATTTAGAATAAAAAATTAGTTAGTTAGTTTTTTATTTTTAAAACCTGTTTTTCAAAATTAATAGTAGATAACAACTTATCAAATCAATCTTTTCAAAATAAAAATAAATTAGTTAGTTTGTTTTTTATTTTTAAAATCTACTTTTCAAAATTAATACTAGATAACAACTTATCAAATAATTTTTTAAAAGAAAATAAATTTGTTTGTTTGTTTTTATTTTTAAAACCTATTTTTCAAAATTAATAAATAGATAATAACTTATCAAATCAAGTTTTTTAAAATAAAATAAATTTATTTGTTTTTCTTATTTTAAAACCTGTTTTTAAAATTTAATAACTAGATAACAACATATCAAATCATTTTTTTAAAACAAAAATAGATTTAATTGTTTGTTTAATATTTTAAAACCTGTTTTTCAAAATTAATAGATAAATAACAACTTATCAAATCAAATTTTTTAAAATAAAAATAAATTTGTTTTTTTAAATTTTTAAATCCTGTTTTTCAAAATTAATAGTAGATAACAACTTATCAATTGTTTTTTTTTTCATTTTTAAAACACATTTTTTCAAAATTAATAGATAGATAACAACTTATCAAATCAATTTTTCAAAATAAAAATAAATTAGTTTATTTATTTTTTAATTTTAAAACCCGTGTTTCAAAATTAATATTAGATAACAACTTATCAATATAATTTTTAAATAAAAATAAATTTGTTTGTTTGTTTTTATTTTTAAAACCTGTTTTTCAAAATTAATAAATAGATAACAACTTATCAAATTAATTTTTTAAAATAATACCCTTAATTATCTATAATGTCAAACTTATAAATTAATATAATTTTCTAAGCACTTTACGTGTTTTCTCTCTTCAGCTTACTCTGTCGCCCTCGACGTTCATGTTCACCCTTACACCATTTATCGAATCGTATTCACCCTTCACTTCTGTTGTTGTTAGGTTGAACTCACCTACTCTCTAACATTAAAGTTGGAACGGTTAATTAGAAGTTATATGCTAAAGTCATCAATTTATAGAAAGGAGCAGATGAGTGAAACTGAAATTCTCAATACATTGGAGATGCTTCTGGTTGATCAAAAGGTAAATTATAGACGTTTAAAGCTAATTAAAGTTAACATTCTAATATAATGATAGGTATTATTCAATATAATTGCTTTATTTTATTTATATGCAATTAATATAAGTTTATATAATATTGAGTGAATTTTTTTCTTAGATATAATTGGACACGTGGGACAAAGAGATGATCTTATTGAATAAGTAAAGGGTGAGAAGACTTCAAAGCGGATTGAGATAATACTTGAAGATTTAGAGTAAATTATGTTTATTTATAAACTTTTTTAAAGTTGAGTATGCTTTTTTCTTATATACATATACATGACTATTTTTTGTGTTAACATGTCAATATAGGAAAAGACAATTGACTTACACTCTTTGGGAAGAGTTTGCCAAATTATATAGGATCCGATTCATCCATTAAACCTATTGTATCTTATTAAAATAATATTTTAGTAAAGAAAATATTGTAACATGTATTTGCAAGAAAAAAATGTCATTAACTTAGATTTTAATTACCAAATTTTTTATGAATTAATTTTGAATTATAACCAATATTATTACCAAATTATAGCCCCACGCGTAGCGTGAGCATGATAGTAGCAGCAACAAGTGCTGTTACACTTTTTAGGCCAACCGGCCAACTTCTAACCTACCCAATTGGCCCGTTCTAGATCTGATTGCCATGAAACTTCACGAGCCACATGTTTTCCCCATCCAAAATTGTTGGCGCCATTCGTTCGCCAAAATTCTAACGTATGCATAAGTTATGCACAATTTACAATTTAAACCATTTAGGTGCAAAACCTTTGCACCAAGCACCCTAAATGGGTTCTAAATGGCCTAAGGCTGGCATACAGATTCTAAATGTCCTAGGGGACCTATTGACACCTTTCGGGGGTCCCGAAACCCGCCGGATCTTCAAATCAGCTATTTAGTTCATTAAATCCACAAAACTAACTATATGCATAATTGCTAAGAATCATCTAATTCATCAATTAATTCATCACTCTATCAATATCCATGTCACACACAATATTCGTGCAATTCCAACAGAACTTGCCAATAGCATTTCGCGTAACACCCCGAAAATGGGGGTAAATTTTTTGTGATTTTAAAATAATTATAAGTAGAAGAACACAATATATAAAATGTTGAGTGATTACCCCGGATCATTAAATAACCTATCTCATATATGACGATATGAGGAGGTACTAGAGTGCTCCTTGGACAATCAGACTCGGGATCGTCATAAGGGAAAAGCGGAAGATTAGATAAAATTTAAGAGTTATTAAGATACGTACATGAAAGGGGATGAAGGATGCCTCATCAATTTGTTAAAACTTGATAATACAATTCCATAGTAAAAACATCATTTCCATAATGGGTGAGTTCCAAAACAAGCAAGAAAATTGAGCCAAGAAGGAAAAATGAAGAAACTGGGAATAGGGAAACTCACTTGAGCGAGTCCCTGTCTCGCTTAAGCGAGACCCATAAGGGTCGCTTGGGCGAGGCCAGCGAGCGTGAGCAAAAATGCTCCAGAATCGAAATCACGCTCACTCGCTTGAGCAAAAAAGGGAAAGAACCTCACTGCCCTTATTTCGCTCGAGCGAGGCCAGGCCCGCTTGAGCGAATTCCACCCAGTAACTCCCACCTGATTCATAAACGTCTCGCCTGGGCGAGACACTAGTTTGCCTGAGCGAACCTCGTCCAGAGACAATTCCACACAACACTAGCTTGAGTGAAGGCAAGCTTGCTCGAGCGAGAAACGTACAGAATGCACATGCCAGGTACAGAGTCATATTGCCTGAGCGAGAACCAATCTCGCTTGAGCGAGATTAGGGCAGAGGCCATACAACTGATACAAGGGATTCTCGTGTTGGTGTATGCACTACGAGCTATTAATGTATCAATTTTAACTTATTAATAAAATTAGTATTTTTCAGTTTTAGACAAATGCTATTTATCCTGGAATAATAGGTCATATGAGAATTATTCCTAAAACATCCCTAATCAAGTATTTACATGGGGACATGTAAATACATTAAGATTAGTGTGTAAATGTACTGATGATTTGATCTCACAAATCATGGATATATGATATCAAGTCTTTACACGGGTACACATTAAGGGTAATGTTGTACTGGACAGACCCACCATGAGAACGTTGCATGGATCGTTACATGAGTGTCATAAATGGTTCTCAATGTGATAATGGTATATAGTCCTTCGACCTGAAGTCACTACGATTCCTACATAAGGAGTTTATTGTTTTAATACAATCAAACGTTGTCTGTAATAAGATGACCATAAAGATTGTAATTAGGCAATAAATAAATTATGCAGAGGAATGTGAGTGATGTAGATGGAATTTGTCTTTCCTATGTGACAGGAGTGATATCTATGGGTCACTTGATGGAGTGAGACTAATGAAATGCATGGCCATGCTAGAATGAATAAATATTAGATATTTATTCTATAAAGTCTACTCTGGTATCAAGTAAAATGAATTGAGCCATACAAGGATAACGACGACCATGCCTTGGCCCCAATTAGATATCGTGACAAAAGGAATAGATATATAAATAATTATCACTTATAGGTCATGTCGATGATAAATAATATTCAGACATAATGATGTATTGCTAGATACCGCTCTTATTTTATATTAATAATAAAATAGTTTATTATTAATATAACTGAATATTTTACCTATAGGGTCACACACATAGAGTAAGCCCACCAGAGGATAGTTTTATTTTAGTTGGACTAAAAATAAAACTATTTGGGCCTACCTCATTTAGAATGAGTCAGGAGCCCAATGTTTAATGAGAGCTCAGGTCAAGACCTAAGCCTATCTATAGAGCATGAGATGCTCATAGGCCGCGGCTCAGAAATTAGACCATAAACAAATTTCCGTACTAGCATTCGGAGCTCTGTTTTCTGGTGGGAGTGCTCGTGTGGACTCCTAAGGGTGAAGCTACAATTGCTTCGATCGAGGAACTCGTTCTGCGTCTACAAGAGGTAAACCCTAATTAAAAATTTTAATTTAGCATAATGCTTTGAGACATACGTGTTTGTAATTCTTTTGGGAATCCTTTGTGTTTCCGCTGCCTGACCCTAATGGGATTCCCTAACATCTCACTTGAGCGAGATTATCAGTATATGCATAGAAAACATGTAAATTTCATAACCTAACATATGAAAATCCATCCCAAGCAAAATTGATCAAAATTGATATATCTCATACATCATATTAAGCATTTAGAACTTGTTTCAAGTAATCATGTTCAACAATTCCCATTCTAATTCGTTAATCATATCAAAATCAAGCTTATCATCTCATATGCTTTATAAAACCCAAAATATAAATAAATATCCATTCATTCATCAATTCTAACAGCATACCACATCATTTTTATCATCCAAACATTGTCAAAGTCACTAACGCACCTACATCAAACTTAAAATGGCAACTAGGAGGTGAGTAACATAATCCAAATGTATCAAAATCATACATTATGATGATATCCATACATGCTCACATATGATACACTTCACAAGAAACATCATAGTTTTATTCACATATTATATCATTTCATAGCAACAAGTTACATACTCAAAGAAATACATCCACAACACACCTATTCAAATCATTGGTATTCTCAATAACATTATCATACACATAATGTTAGTACCACATTTCTTCCCTCTTTATATCTCAATCATCCGTCGCCACCACGGGCTTTCAACTAGGCATATCTCCGGCTATATGCAAATGCTCTTATAGCTAATGCATATGCACAAAGGAATTATTATCAAATGCGGATCTGACTGTGGGAAACAACAACATACTAAATGTGAGACAAGTATAGGTGTGCTACTATGCCCCTACTGTAGTAGAAAATATGTACACATATACCTCAATTCATGCATGCTCAACTACATACTTTTAGTGGTACCAAACCGTTCTCACCCCTATATAGAACTAGTCACCCCGTGACTTGCAGATCAACAACATGGCCTTACTTGCCAAAGTGCTACGGGCCCCTTCCGAATATACACCGAGAGAGCTGTGTCTCGTCGAATACCGAGGTAACCTGCTCATCACAGAGCCACCCGCCCACTGGGCCCACCACATAGGGTGCCTTGTCACCAAACTATAGATAGCTGAATTTCCACCTTATCCAGAGCAAGATGATCATGAGTCTATGAATGAAGAAAATGAAGAAGAGGATGACTGATCTTTTACTTTGTTATGTCTTATGTTGCTCCTTTGTAATGACTTTATTTAAATATTCTCTGGAACAATGTATTTTCTTTTTCGGTGTAATGAAGTTTATTTCTATGTTAAGTTGTTTGTTGTTATTTCTTTTCTGAGTTGTATTACTAAATTCATGCACACCATCCCTCACCATTCATTGCCATTTAGGTAAAAAGGGAAGTAATCTATCCTTTCATCTTATTGATTGATAAACTATGTTAATTATGTTTAATTTAGAATCCATCTTAATAAGTTAAAGTTTGTTGATTCTCAGGCATTAATTGGATAATTAATTGATTAGCATTGCTTGATTCATGATCCCTATCCATAACTATTTCAATCCTATATTATTTGTTTATTCAGCATGCTAGTTAGCAATCTGAGTTTATAATCTTGCATTAAGTTTGGGGACATGATTGGCTGATTACCTATTAATTTTTAGCTTTTGAGCCTTTATTAATTCTTTTCTGAGTGTGCCTGTATTCTTGCTTAGTGAGACAGAATTTGCTCCAGTCCTTGCTAAATGATTATTTGTTTGCCAATTGGAAATGATAAAGGCCTTCTTTGTTAATCTAGCCAGGGCCAAAATTAGCCATCCTAATATTATTAATTATCCTTTGACCCAATAATTATATTTTGAGCCTGAGACCCTTTCATTCTACTTATGTACCTAACTTTACAAGCCTGTTTATATGAGAAAAACCAAGTAAATCATCCCTGGATGTACCACTGATGAATTGTTGAGTCTTACTTATTGCTAGGGACTAGCAAATTCTAAGTTTGGGGATGAAGAGTGTGCCTAACAGCAATTAAAGGACACACTCTGACCTTAGTTATAGATGAGTACTTTGAGAAATGAAAGGAAGAACAGTAAAAGTAAAAGAAAAGTGAAAAATCAGCAAAGAAAGAAGGTGCAAAGCACCACAAGAAAAAAATGGTATTGAAAAAAAAATTTTGAAAAAGAGAAAAGAAAGAAAGAAAGAGTCCAAAGGACTGAAAAAAAAGGAGAGCAAAGCATCACAAATTATTGAGTTACCATTCATATGAAAAATAATGAAAAACAAAAGGGCTAGTTAGTTAAGGCATTTAAGTTAAGATTGAGGCAAGGCATCAGTGGGTACATCCTTTAACCCAACATTGACTAGAAAAACAAAAATTGAGCCTGTAGCCTAACCCTATTACAAGCTTAAAAAGCCTTTACTGATCCAATTGTGCTAGCATATTTCATGATGTTTAGAACTGTTGCAAGCCTATGTTGATCTAACAATTATGCAGGTGATGAGTACATATTATTGAACCTTATACACTGAGAGAAGAGTGAAACACCAATCCAGTGAGGAAAGTATCACCAGCTTGTTTCCCAAAGGAGGTGTGAGTAGTTATATTTTCAGAATTTACGAAAGGAAAGCATGGATGATATTCAATAATTTTGGTATGAACTAAGTTAAGGAAAGGATTGATTGTTTTGAGTAAGTGCTGTTAATTGATTAATCTGAGTATTTGCTTGAGGACAAGCAAGTTTTAAGTTTGGGGATGTGATAAGTCTTGAAAAGACTTAATTATTTCATCTTTTATTTAACATAAATCCATTAAATATTGTTTAGTTTAACACTATTATTTAATAAATTGTTAATAATTCTTATTTTATTTATTTATTTCAAAAGTGTTTAATTTATGCAAGAAAATGATTAAAAATAATATTTAGTTAAGAAATTATGTTTATTTATAAATTCACTAATCCAGCATACAAACGTTGGGCAGTCAACGTACAAACGCTAGGCAATTGTTTGTTTATATGTGCAGGAGCAGTTCACGCTCAACCTTGAAGGATGCAAGCTCAAGCGAGAGATCCATGCAAAGTATGTGAAAAGAAAGAAAGAAAAGCACGATCTCGCTTAAGCGAGCAAACTCACGCTCAAGCGTGACTCCAACAGTGCATTGAATAATTCGACCTCGCTCAAGCGAGAGACCTTCACGCTCAAGTGTGAAGGTGGTTATTTAAAGTTGATGCTTTCCCTCCAAAAAGTAGCTCTGATCTGTTACTTTGCCTGCGTTGTATTGCTGCTGTACCTTTGTAATTTAAGTAATGTTTGTAATTAATTATTTATTTCTAATTATGTAATTAGTTTAGTTAGTTTAATAAAGTTTCTTTGTAATTAATTTAGTTAGTTATTTGCCTATATATATACTTGTACATACTCTCTGTAAGTGGTGGACAGAGATGGTAGACACAGAACACGATTCATTTTTCCATTTTCAATCTCTCTCTAATTCTTTTATCTCTCTAAATTCTCTCATCCATGTCTCTCCACATTCCTTCGACAGAATCCATTTCCATGGGTTTCTAAACCCCTAGGGTTGGGATTGTGAAGGTTTGCAATGAAATCTTGAAAGTGTAGTGAGGAAATCAACTTCTAAATCAAGAGGAGAACAAGTTGAGGAGTGGATCTACTTTGCTGGATTGACAAATCCAGATCTGATGAAGAAACTCACCAGTGAGGAATCATGGTTGAGACTTAGGTAACTTTCAGCTTCCTAACTAATTCAGGCCTAGTAATTAGGTGAATAGTTAGGGTTCAACCCCCAATTTCGCATTAGATTTCTCTGTTAATTGAACACCTAAGGGATTAGGGTTTAATGCTTAGGAATTAGTGTTATTCACCTAAGGAATTAGGGAGTAACCATCTGTGGATTGTCCTCTTGAGTCTGAAGCTTGATTAAACCTTAATTGCATGTTTCTTGATGAAATTGTAAGCTGAAGCAATCCTAACCTATCTTCCATTAATCACATTTCATCTTCTAAACTATCTCTGAAAATACAAAAACATTAGAAATATAAAATAATAAAAACAGAATGAACTCTATCTGCATTACGTTGGTTCAGCTTGTATCAGTCTAAGATTGAGGTAATTACCACAATCCCTGTGGGAACGATCAAATATATTACAAATTTAACGATTGGTGCGCTTGCCAAAAGAATAAATCCTCTAAGAGTCATACAATAAGTCAATATTAATTCAAGATTTTCACACCAAGTTAATGACTCAGGGATTTAGCATCACATATACTTATCATTTTCAACCATCGCCAATTCTTATTGGATTTCATATACATCAATAGTTAGTGGCAATCATTTCTTTATCAATTCACACATCATGGGATGTTCAACAACATATCAATCAATACAACCATGATCATTAAGCCATTCACAACAATTCTCATCAACATGAGTCAAGTTTCATCACATACAACATCCCAAAACACATGCCACATAGCATCGGTTACTCTAAATGCATTTCAATCATATAATCATCAAATTATCCATTCAAGCCAAACTATCAATACACAATTATATACACATATCACTAGTGGATGAAATCATGCATTTAGAATAGTTACCCCCTTACCTCAAGAGAAGTAGTAATCAACGTGGTCCGATGGTCTCGCCTCGTCAATGGGGTTGTTTCCTACATTATACAATATATCACATAATTATTTTCTATTCAAACCACTAAGATTCAAATGGTCATATTTAATAACTTGGTATTTATGCCATTTTAATTATCAACTCCTTTTATTTCATTCTATCCACCATAACCACCATAGGTTAGGTGTCTCCATTTTTTATTATGCATCTTTAATATTAAACCCATTATTAGGTTCCCACATTAATGGTTCTCAACAACCATCATTAATCATCAAACTTCATTAATGGTCATCCACCACTAATAACATTGCTTTACATCATTAATAACATTTATCTAACACAATAAATGCTTCTCTATTCATATTTTACATTTCCCCAAATCATAATGAATGCCCATCCTTTTTCATCATCTTTCTTGCCATTTACACCCACTCATAAATATCCATTTATAACTCTCATCAATGTTACCCCACCTAAGGGTTTTCCATCATAAATGCATCCCCCAAAGCAATCCATAAGTATTTCCCTCTCAAGAATCATAATAATCCTAAAACCTAAGGCTAGAGCTCAAGAAATTAAGATGAACCCTTACCTTAAGCCAAAAGTGAAGTGAGCTCTATAGAGAGAGGGAGAGAGTGACGAACATGGAGAGGGAGAAAGAGGAGAAAAGCTTTCCAACCACAAGCTCCTTCTTGCTTGATGAAGATGAAAATGGAAGCAAAAGGGCACACACCTCTTGATGGGTTTTTGAAGGAGAAGTATAACACCCCTGTTCTCGGGACCCGAATCCCGATGTAATCAAAACAAATAATTAATAAAAATGCGAGTAAATTTTTCACGTTTAAAATATTTCCTGAACACAACTATTATTACATCAAGACCCAAATCACAGAGAACCAAAAAGTGAGACTTAATAAAATATAACTGGATCGTTAAATAGTTTGCCCATAATGGTATACAAAATAACCGAGTTTTACAGCGGAAGAAGAATGTGTATACCGGGCACACGCCTAGTCCCATATATGAAGATATGAGAAAAGGCTCGGCAGAGCATGCAATGGCATATCATAAGCCTAATAGACAACCATTATCATTTTACATAATCACATGAGCATGCAATGTCTAATATATATGTATATACGTATCTATATGGTCGTGCATCATACATCTCCAATACCCATATCCCATAATTGGTCATATCCGATTCAACCTCAAGACATATGTCATCAACACTTATACATTCCTAAAATGGTCTACATATTCAACACTATTTTATTCATCAAGCGGGTATGAGTCCATATACCCCTAATTACCAATACAATATCCTCTTATATCATTATTCACAATACCTCCAAAAATATCAATAAATATCAACACTATCATGTACATTCATTCACAATTCAATAAATTACAATCACTGCCGGCCAAGGCATTCCATTATCACTATTTTACCTTCACTAAAGCTTTTCTTTAAAAATGTTCTCTTCCCATGACATCCCGGCATCAATACTAAAAAGTAGACCACATGGGAGAGTGAGTTATACATTTCAAATGATGATATGAATACAATTGAAATTATGTGCATATGCATATCAACATCATGTATGCTTTGCTAAACCATCAATAAATATCATATTCTATTCATTTAACAATGTACATATCATGTATTCTTTCATTAATTCACAGCAAAGCAAGCATATACACAAATATTCCAACGCCACGACTGGCCAACATCGTCAACATAGACCATTCCGGTCTTTCCTCAAAGCCACCACGGGCTAACATCATTATTATCAATCATAAACAAATACGCCCTTCATTACATTGGGCCATAACATACATATCATCATATACAACATCATTTTGCATATTCATATCATTTATTACTTTTATATGGTCTTTTGGTATATTAATTACCCATCTCATTAACACTATACCACCATCTCAATCATCATCAATCTTCATCATATTCTGGCATATCTCCATGCTATATGCAAATGCTCTTATGGCTAATGCATATGCACAATGGAATAGACAACAAATACGGATCCGACTGTGGGAATAAACACCAGATTATGGGTCAAGCATAGGTGTGCTACTATGCCCCTACTGCAGTAGTAAAAAGTGTACACTTATATCTCAATTCATGCATGCTCAATATCATATTTTACTGGTACCAAACCGCTATCGCCCATCTGTAGCACTAGTCACCTCGTGGCTTGCGGATCAACAACATGGCCTCACTTGTCAAAAGTGCTACGGGCCCCTCCCGAACACACATTGAGAGAGCCGTGTCCCATCGGACACTGAGGTAACTTGCTCATCACAGAGCCGCCCGCCCACTGGGCCCACCACATGGCAATCACTTGTTCCAAATTCCAAGCGGACTGATCAAAAACTGATTTATTGCGCAAGTACCAAAGTCACCACAACCCAGTGAGGAAGACAATCTTATGGGAAGATGTTGCCAATATACTTGTTGGAAGTTCCACATCGTTTGCCTCATAATATTTCACATGGTTTAAATACCTGTTGAACCATTCCAACCATTACTAATTAGTTTTGGGATGGAACATTTAACATGGTATCAGAGCTAGAATATTCTTTCCGCTTCTTATAGGCCAAGAGTTGTCCTTTTGTTATGAAATAAAAGTTACCCCTTGCTTAGTCCGGCAGGCTTCGTTGGAGGGGATATGTTGGAAGTCTCACATCATCTGTCTCATAATATTTTGCATGGTTTAAATACCTGTTGGACCACTCCAACCATTGTCAATTGATTTTGGGCTGGAACCTTTAACAATACTTACCTAAGTACATTCATTAATAGCCATAAAGGCCCACCATGTTATCAACCCTAACCTCCTCTAAACCTCTTTTAAATTATTACAATCCCTAAGCGTATGTAAAATGGATTCATCATGACTCCCACTTCTTGTGTAGACCACACTATTCACTAGATGGCATCTTGTGTGTAAGGAGTTGATAGGCAAGGCCATATGTGTAATCAACCAAACTAAGAATTAAACCTTCTTCGTGCATGGTAGTATCCATATCCACTTCCACTGTCGTGATGGATGACCATTGATGTCTTCTTTATGGATCCATTTAAATCCTTCTTGTGCCATGTAAGTCCCATCATGATTCGGCTTCTAAACCCAACCAACTACCCGATTAGAAAGGCAATGGGTAATTTCTTGAATTCAAAGCTTCACATTATCAAGGATAATTGTGGCCAATCTTTCAAGACACTAACCACTCCCATCTATCGCCTCCCTTACTTGGAGGTCCCAATGCTAAATGTGAGCGAAAGGCACAATGGAGCCTATAATATCCAAACTCAACCAATTCTGCTTCCAAAAAGAGATTGCATCATCCCTTAACTCATACTCTCAGCCATTATGCAGGACCTGAAATGTCTTAAATAGACCTTGCCAAGTGTAGGAATCATATGGTCTGGCTTCATAAGAATATATGGACCCATTTATAAGATATTTGTGTTGTAACACACAAACCCAAAGTTTATTCTCATCTCTTAGTAAACTGGATACAAGCTTACTTAACAAGGCAACATTAGTATCCCTAGCATAATGGAAACCTAGACCTCCTATCTCTTCGCTTTTCGTTACTTCCTTCAACTCACTAGATGAAAACCCATTCCATTACCACTACTTGACCATACAACCCTTTTAACCAATTGATCAAGTTCATCACACACCCCCATTGGCAACCACAAGGTTTACTTGGGATATATAGGAATTGCCAATAGAACTAATTTAGCTAGGAAAACCCACCTCGCCTTATTTAGTAAACATCTTTTCCAAGTAGTTATGCAAGCACCAATCCTCTCCACTAAAGGTTTAAACATAGTTTTGTCCACTCTACCTTTCACAATAGGGAATCCAAGATCATCTCCAGAGTTACTAGCAATATGGATCTTTGTCACTCCCACAAGAAATTTTTTTTTTTGATAAGGTACACTTTCAGAGCACTTGGCTCTAGAGTTATCAAGATTCACCTTTAAGCCTCAAGCCTTTGCAAAAAGGTTAAGGAGCTTCACCATCCTACTTACTTGAGTATGGTTTACTAGGTAGAAAAGAATGATGTCATCCACAAAGAAAAGATGAGATAAGGGCAGCCCTTACTTCAAGATTTGGATAGGCTTAAAATAACCTAACCCAAAAAGATAAGGGGACATGGGGTCCCCTTGTCTTAATCCATCTTTGGGATTGAAACCTTCTAATCTCCCCCTATTCCATATAACTGAAAGATGCAATGGGTGAGCACACAACATGATGAATGAGACAAGTTTACCAGGCATCGTAAAGAATCTGTGAGTTTCTTCTAGAAAGTTCTAACTAACATGATCATAAGCCTTCTCAAGATCGACTTTAATGGTTATCGTATCCTTGTTAGCCTTGGATTTATTGTGAATAGCTTCTTGAACTAAAATGGCATTATCTAAAGTACCTCTCTTTAGGATAAAGCTACTCTGTAGGCTAATGATATCATCCAAATAAGGTCAAAGCCGATTCATAACTTTTGTCAAAATTTTGTAGGTCACATTGCATAGACTAATCGGTCTAAAGTTTTTTAAAGTCAAAGGATTATTCAATTTTGGAATAAACACCAAAAAGTATCAGCAATGACTTTATTTATCCATCCTCTCTCAAACGTATTGCTCACTATCTTCCAAACATTCCTAATATACCAATATCTCTTAAAAAAGAAAGGTTGAAAACAATCAGGTCCCGATGCTTTGTAGGATCTTATGGACAATACAGCTTGGCGTACTTCATCCATCTCCACCTAATACTCATAAACTTGGCCTTCAACGTATTAGATAGGTGAGGGAAATTGTTAATGAGCAGGTTATGAGTGGTTTCATACTCTTTAAACATGTCTATATAAACTTACGAGCTTCAGCCTTCAGGATCTTTTATTCTATACACCATGTTTCATCAACTTGGAGCCCTGCGATCTTATTTTTCCTTTCGTAAATAATGGTCTAAGTGTAACGCCCTTGGTTAACTAGGACAATTCTTCATACTAGAACTTAACTAAGGTGTTACTTAATTTGTGAAAATTTGAAGGTTTTTTTGTACACTAGGTATAGTAAAACAATCTTTCAGAATCATTTATAAAATAGTGGCATGGTTCATTCAGCAAAAGATTACATACTCCGAAAGAAGAACAGGGTACGCAGGCTCCCAAAATACAACTCCATAACCTAAGACACAACATTCATCTACAACTAAAGTCTACTAAAAAGTGCTTCTCCATGTTGTCCTTCTACTAGATAAGATAGACACTCGTACTTCCTACTTGCTTACAATGGCGCTTCAGTGGGAACTTCCCATTCTTACTGGTCAGGCCTTGCCCGTGTCTTTCGTGATTTTTATCTAGTTGAACCATAAATAGAATATATAATAAACCAAAAGGGTGAGTATATTACTCCTAACTCATGGGTATGTATACAAGGGTACCTCATCATAACCACACATACAGTTCAGCCAATAGATATTCACCACCACACAACAACATATAAACATTATCTTAGATCACAATCATTAGTAAATGAGTTAGTTAATCAATATGCTATCCATGAGTTAGAAGTTTTATGATTCATCTTCAATTGGCAAGCTAGCGCAAGCCCATACACCGTGCATGATTCCACACTTTGTACCCTTATGATCTTGATTCTTTATTCTCCTTACTAGTTAAGAAATTTTGAGAGACAAGTTAAGTCTTTTAGGGTCATAAATATGATTGGGTCTATTGGGTAACTTACAGGACCAACCTTGAGGGTGGTCCAAAGATACCCAGGCACCGAGCCCATAAATAAAAAAGGCCCCCTAAAAATTTAACTTTGGTATATTTTTTTAAAAAAATATATGGAGCACTAAACCCCTACAAATGAAAAGGGCCTAAAAAAATTTAGTCTTGATAAATTTTTAAAATGTTCATAGAGTAAGTAAATGTTCCAATAAAACTTCACTATTGTTATTCCTCTTTCTTCATCAATCATCGAAAGTTTTTCATATGCGTATGTGTGCCTTAACTTGTATATTTTCACTTCATCTTTCTTTTAAATGTAAGTAATAATATTTGTTATTCTTTATGACATTATTTATGTACTTTTAATGGATATATATTTACATATTAAAATTTATATAAATAAGGGTCCTCATCTATTATTTTGACACGGGCTTGCAAAATGTCAAAATCGATCACTTCATTGTGTATGCTTAGAGTGCTCAAGAAGATTCAAAAGCTTTTCTTCCTCATCACATTGGGTCTACCTTCTATGAAAATGTTTCAACTTGAGACTTTCTGTCCTTAAACAAGAAATTATGTTTATGTTTGGAATTAGTTACATGTTTTCATACTTTATCATGTGTAACTATTTCACCGGGACAAGTCTAAGGTGGAGCCTTATGTTGTAATCTTTTTAAACCCCTCTATTATATGATTAAGTCATGTTCACGAAGGTCTATCTTATATATGTAATTAATGCTTTGATTCTTGAGTTGTAAGATAGGTTAGGAAATTGTCACTCTTAATGTCATTCTTAATTGATTAGTAATTAGGTGACTGAATTATATATTAATTGGTAGATCTAGAATTAAACTGAGTTTTTAGGGGAAATTATAGGTACTTAGTCTTACAAATTGTAGATACTCGATTGGAAGTCACACACAAATTTTGGATAGTCACTTGGTTCGATTAAGAAAAAGGGATGAGTGGGAGATTTTGGTGCATTGGAACACCCAAATGATGAAAACGACTACTTAGGATAGGGTTAATACCTTTAGGGTTGTTTATCTTTCCTTTAACCTTGAAGGCAAGATCAATAGGACCATGTATTGATATGTCTTAGCCAACAGAGAAAAATGAAGAGCAGCTTAAGAAGAAGTCTAAGGAAAACATTGTGCCTCATGTGGTTAGGCATATATCACTTATGTTTCACTTACCTAATATATCGCAATGTACCAAATTAATATATCGCAAGTCCAAGGAAAACTCCTTTTTTTCCTGACCAAAAAAAAAATTAAATTTTTTCCCTTTCTTTTCATCTTTTATTAGGTGTAAAATTGTAGTGTTGTTTTCTTTTGCGTTTCCTGTTTGGTTACTCAACTCGGTTGGTTAAACCCTGAATCCTACAGTCAAACGGAGTTTTGACTGTCTCAAACGGCGTGAAGGATCAATATTAACCTTTAAATTTTTTCATTTCTCCAACTCCGTTTCCCCAACTAGAAACCAAACGGGTTTATTCTTTATGTTACAAAATAACAAACTATTGGGATTAAGATTCTCTATTGAGAAAACTCGTACATTGCCCCTACTGATTTATATTTTATCAATTTTTACCCTGTTTACTTTTAAAGTTAATATAAAAATTAATAATAATCATTTTAAATTATTTTAAATCAATTATTTTTAAAACCGATGTTTTTTGCAACAATGTAAACAACAATCAATAAAAAAAATTATTCACGAGAATTCAATATGCATAAGTTCTATGGAATCCGAACTTAAAATACTATTCGGGGTTGTGTAATCATGATCGCCATATCTTTAATTACTGGTCCAGTCAAACAGGCGTGACCATCCTATTGAATGCAATTTATGACTAGAGACGTCAACAAGGGTAAATGCTATCCCAGTTTTTTTTTTTACGTCAACAAGGGTAATTTATGACTAAATACCATCCAAGTTAAGATATCTAAAATTTAAATGAATACCATATATATCTTATGTTTTGACGGGTAATAAATCATACGTATTTGTGTTCATGTGATCTCTTGTCTAAAATTACTAATATCTATATCTATACTATATGTTTATCTATATTTCATCTTCCGCTTTCTAACGAACAACGTTCATGAAGATAGAAAGCTAAACTCGTAACGTTGTCCACTTTCACACATTCGTTTTCATAAAGCAATGAACCGTAATTCTTTTTAGAGAAGATGAAACTAAGAAAAGTCGCGAATCACACTAGGAAAAGCAATAAAGAGGTAACAGGATTTCAAACTGCTACCGTTATCATAAACCAAACCAACACATGCAGAAATAACGTGAAAAAGAGAAACAAAATATGGCATTGAGCATTGCTGGACAAGTCTGGCACGATCTTTTGCGCTAATGCGTTTTTGTTCAAACCCGTTCCACATGCACATTGCACAACAAAATTGAAATGCAATGATGCAAGTGTTTTTCTCGTTTCTCTGAATTCAATGTTTTCAAAAACAAAATTGAAGTCTAAATCTTTAAATACAAATTAAATGTCATTGTTAAAAATTGAAATTTGGCACTGATTCTGACAAACTTCAATTTTAACTTAAAAAAAAAGAATTACTACAAGTAGTAACCTAAAAATTGTCTACTTAGAAAACCGTTGTTTTTTTATGAAAAAGAAGACATGCAATGACACAAATGACAAAACAAAACCAACAACACCTTTGAAACTCAGATACATGAACACAGAGAAACAAATTTACAAACCATTGAAACAGAACACACATTTTATTCTCGTCTTCTTTCCTTTCTGAGGTTGAACAATCACACAGAGAAAATGTTGGTGTTTTTTCTGTTCCTCCTTCTCTCTCTGTCTTCTCACCCACTCTCTCTCTCTCTAAACCAAGACGGCCTTTTCCTCCTCCAAGCCAAGCGCCAACTCTCCGACCCCGACAACTCTCTCTCCTCCTGGAACTCCAGCGACCACACCCCATGCCAGTGGCGCGGCGTAACTTGTAACTCTCTCACCGCTGCCGTCACCGCCGTAAACCTCACATCCCTCGGCCTCTCCGGCAACTTCCCCGCCGCCTTCTGCCGCCTCCCTTCTCTCTCCTCACTCTCTCTCCCCGACAACCTCATCAACTCCACCCTCCCCGCCGCCATCACCACCTGCCGCAGCCTCCACTACCTCGACCTCTCCGACAACGCCCTGGTTGGCCCCATCCCGGACTACCTGGCCGAACTCCCTACCCTCCGGCACCTCGACCTCTCAAGCAACAACCTCTCCGGTGGAATTCCGGCGAGCCTCGCCGCGTTACCCAAACTCGAAACACTTGTCCTCGTCTATAACCTCCTAAGCGGAATCATTCCCTCTTCTCTCTCCAACATCTCAACTTTGAAACACCTTCAACTCGCTTACAACCCGTTCCACCCGGGTCCCATTCCAAGTCAACTCGGTAACCTGACCAACCTAGAAACAATCTGGCTTACACAATGCAATCTTGTGGGCCCCATTCCAGATTCTCTCGGTAACCTTGCTCGCTTAACCAACATCGATTTATCACAGAACAACCTCACCGGAACCATTCCGAAATCGTTCACGCGCCTCAGGCGCGTGATCCAAGTGGAGCTCTACCAGAACTCGCTCTCCGGGGAGTTACCCTCGGGAATGTCCAACATGACGAGCTTGAAATTCTTCGACGCGTCGATGAACGAGTTGACTGGGAAGCTTCCGAACGAGTTATGTGAGTTACCACTCGCGTCGTTGAATTTATACGAGAATCAACTCGGTGGTTCTTTGCCCTTCAGCATTGCTCGTTCTTCGAACCTCTTCGAACTCAAATTGTTCAAAAACAAGCTCGTTGGTGAGTTACCGAGTGATTTGGGGAGTAACTCGCCGTTGCTACACTTGGATGTTTCGACCAACGGATTCTCCGGTGAGATTCCGGCGAACCTTTGCCGGCGGGGGGAGTTTGAGGAGCTTATATTGATGTTCAATTCATTTTCTGGGGGAATCCCGGAGAGTCTCGGGAACTGCAAGAGCATAACGAGGGTCCGGTTAAAGAACAATAACCTCTCTGGCTCTGTTCCCGAGAGGTTCTGGGGTCTACCCCGTGTGCATTTGCTTGAGCTTAGCGACAATTCTCTTTCTGGTCACATTTCAAATGCGATTTCTGGCGCTTATAACCTCTCAAGTTTGTTGCTTTCTAACAACAAATTTTCTGGGTCGATTCCTGAGGAAATTGGGTTGTTGAATGGCCTTGTGGAGTTCACTGCGGGTAATAATAATCTCTCGGGTCAGATTCCGGGTAGTTTGGTAAATTTGAACCAGTTGGGTAATCTTGATCTTAGTTATAATCAACTTTCTGGTGAACTTTTTGGTGGAATTCGTCATTTGACTAAGCTCACTGGGCTTAATTTGGCAAACAATAGTTTTTATGGTGGAATTCCAAGTGAATTAGGGAGCTTGCCTTTACTCAATTCTCTTGATCTTTCTGGCAATAGTTTTTCCGGTGAAATTCCACCCCAGTTGCAGAACTTGAAGCTCTCTGAGCTGAATTTATCTTACAATAGGCTTTCTGGTGATGTTCCTTCACTTTTTGCCAATGACAAGTATAGGATGAGTTTTATAGGAAACCCTGGCCTCTGTGGTTATTTCTCTGGGCCTTGTCGTGGCTCTGGTAAGGGTAAGAATTGGAGCTATGTGAAGTACATTTTTGTGCTTGCTGGAGTTTTGTTCATTGTTGGGATGGTTTGGTTTTGCATGAAGTACATGAAAGTGAGGAAATTGAAGAAGGGGTTTAGCACTTCAAGGTGGAGGTCGTTTCATAAGCTTGGGTTTAGTGAGTTTGAGGTTGCTAAGTTGCTGAGTGAAGACAATGTAATAGGAACTGGAGCATCTGGGAAAGTGTATAAGGTCGTGCTCAGCAATGGTGAGGTGGTGGCAGCGAAGAAATTGTGGGGAGCAAATGCAAATAATGTGGTTGGAAATGTTGTCGGTTCTGGAAAAGATGACTTTGATGCTGAAGTTGAGACGCTGGGGAGGATTAGGCACAAGAATATTGTGAAGCTGTGGTGTTGTTGCAATAGTGGTGATCACAGGCTATTGGTTTATGAGTATATGCCCAATGGTAGCTTGGCTGATATGTTGAAGGGTGGCAAGAAAAGCTTGTTGGATTGGCCAACTAGGTATAAGATTGCTATTGATGCTGCTGAGGGGCTTTCTTATTTACATCATGATTGTGTCCCTCCCATTGTTCATAGGGATGTAAAATCTAACAACATTTTGCTGGATGAAGAGTTTGTGGCAAAAGTTTCTGATTTTGGTGTTGCCAAAATTGTTAATCGAGCTAGCCAAGGAACAGAACCAATGTCTGCGATTGCTGGATCTTATGGCTACATTGCACCAGGTTTGTGAAATTTCATCCTGTTTTATTTCTTTTTTACATTTATCTATTCCTTGGTGATTTTAAACGTGCTTTTCATGGAATGTACTATATATTAAACAATCACCAGCCTCACCAGAGCACACATATCAATAAGTTTTGACGCACAAATAATTTCAATTCCGATATTTAAAAACTTTCTTAGTCTTTATATTTGTTGTTCATATATTTTATGCTTCACATGTCAATAAGATGTTATTTCAATCGTGCAGTGACATATTCCAAACTTTTGTAACATGTCTAAATTTAATTTAATTAAATAACGTATGGTACTTTATTGTGATGCAGAATACGCGTATACTCTCCGGGTGAACGAAAAGAGTGATATATATAGCTTTGGAGTGGTGATTTTGGAGTTGGTAACAGGAAGACCTCCAATTGGTCCAGAGTACGGGGAAAATGATCTTGTGAAATGGGTTTCTTTTGCATTGGAACAGGGAGGACTTGATCATGTGATTGATCCTATGCTGGACTCCAAATACAGGGAAGAAATCAGCAAAGTGTTGAGTGTGGGGCTTCATTGTACCAATCCTCTTCCTATAACTCGCCCCACAATGAGGAGTGTGGTGAAAATGCTTCAGGAAGTAACAACAGTGACCAAATGCAGAAATGTTAAGGATTGGAAAGTTCCTTATACCCATGAAGGCACTTCTTATAATAATATCAAGGAAGCTTAGTTGGATTAATATGCTAAAACATAGAATGGTGAAATTTTCAAGTCGTCAATGGCTTATGTTTTTGGGGATAGTTCTTGTATAAAGCAATTGGTAGAAATCGATAGGGGGCTAGCTAAGCTGCGTTATTATTCACATTGAACACCATGAGGAATGAAAATTGATCAAAGTTTTCATAAGCTAAAACCGACTTATGTTTAACTACCATAATAGTTATGGTGTTTAACTTTTCTGATTTTTTTTAAGAATTTCTAATGCTGAGAAATGTACAATTTTCATTTTATTTGTTTTATTTTTCTCTTTTAGGTACTTTTTATGTATATATTTTGTAGTTGTTCTTTAGTCACTTGAAAACTCTAGTATGAAAATTTTCTTTTATATTAATTGGTACGCCAAAAAAAAATTGATGCGCCACCAAATTTTTTATAAATCGATTTATCTTGTGTGCATTTTTTGTTTCACATGCTGCTTTTTCTAAATTCGAGAATGCGTGACGAAATTTATAGTGTCTTTGTATAAAATTTTTATTGCTTATTACTTACGAGACGAAAATTCAGTGTTTAGTACATAACATGGTCACAACGTAAGGCTTTACAATTGAATAAATTGAAAATGCTTTATTTTATGATGTTAATTATTTATAGGGGTGACAATCCAGATTATGGGTCAGACTAGACCAAGGCCTACTTAAATCCATCTATAACATCCCAGATATTTAAATTAATTATTTACGTTATAAAGAATTAATAATAAAATTTGAGAGTTAGTAAGAATTAAATTAAATAAATTGGGAAATTTTAATTATAAATGAGATTAAAGTGAATTAACTAAGAAAATTGTTTAAACTAAATTGTGATGGTAAATTATTAGTTTCCAAAAGGTGAAAGTAAAAAGATTTATTACTTAAGGTAGAAGTCAATTTTTATTAAAAAGAAAAGGAAAATTAAGATGAAAATGGGTGAAAGGATGAAAATGCCCTTATGACATTAAATGAAAAACTCAATTCTTTTCCTCTCTTATGTGTGCAAGCGAAGCTTCTTCTTCTCCTCTTCCGTTCTCCCTTTTATCATGGTTGTGTGGCTTTAAGTTCAAAATTGAAGGTTGATTTGTTGTTGAAAGCCAAAATTGAACATGTTTTTGGGACGGGGAGACTGAGATGAATGCGTAGGTACCTTTGATTTCAAATTTTCTCCTCCTTTCTCTCTAAGCCGAAATTGACCTATGCATGAGGGGTTTACGTTTTGAGTTTTGTGGCAATTGGAAGCATGAAATGGAGCTAGTTGTGATGGGTATTGTTAAATGACCAACGAGTGTTGTTTCGGTGCCGATAGGTGACAGACCACAAGTCAGAGGGTTGCTAAGTGAGGTGGAACTTGGGAGCGACGATTGAAAGTTACAAAGGTAAGCTTTGAAAGTCTCAAAAGTGTGTTTGAAATTGTTTTGACATATATACAGTGTTCCATTTTTGAAGGCAGACACATCTTGATGGCTCATAAAATTCTATGATTATAGATAATTGGTGAGTTTGGTGAAGTCGGTGTTCGATTAAAAGCTTCGAAAGTGAGGACATGAGGTAAGGGGGTGTACTTGGCGTATAGATTAATGAAAATGACTATGAACGCCAATTATGGCAAAGGGAAAAAGGTAGAATAAGCTAAGGATGCTTAATTCAGTACAAATGGATATGTATATATGTATGTATGTATTATTGTATGTATGTATGTATATATGTATGTATGTATATATGTATGTATGTATGTATGTATGTATGTATGTATGTATGTATGTATGTATGTATGTATGTATGTATGTATGTATGATAATTGTGTTTGACAAATCGATATCAATAAGTAATGATTGAGTGGATGATTTAAATATTAAATTGATATGATGATGATAGTGAGAAAGAATTATGTGATGATGAACTATATAAGTATGTTTGTCTTAATGATGATTATATTATGTATAACAATGAGATATTATTAGTAATGTGTTGAATGATGATGATTTCATAACAATGAATAATGATGAATTGTAAATGATCTTGAAAATTAAGATACTATGAGAAATGATGTGCCTGAGTAGCGGATGGAGATCCCATTTTGATGGTTATAGTGCAGAGATGAAATGATTGAGAATTTATGAGGTTATATATGACAAAAATGATATATGTGATTATTGTGTGGTGTAGTCAACCGATTAGTATAGTTACCCCTCGTTGTGGCTCCCGTTGTCGAGCGTAGTTAAGCTACCTAGTGAGGTGCCAGTGGACCAGGCAGGGTTCACAGGTGGTTGGGTAGGACCTCTGGTTGACGACTAATCAAATTTAGTTTCTGGATAAGTGGGAAAAAGGTTTTTTACACAGATCCTTTTTGGTTTTTTACACCAGTTGTAGGACCGATGTAGATCTAGTAGGTGAAAAAATATGGACATTTTACATTGGTTTTGAGATCGGTGAGAAAAATGGATTTTACACCGGATTTTTGAATTACAACCAGTGTAAAATGTAATATTTACACCGGTCTTGTTTGTAACAGCTGGTACAACAAGTTAGACATTTAACACCGGTTGGTTACCATAACCGGTGTAAAAACTATTAATTTTTTTTCATTTTTTCTACTTCCCCTTTTGTTTCCTTTGATAACACTTTAACCTTGTCCAGTTTCAATAAAATAGTCTACAAATTCAATAAAGAGTAACCCAGTTCTCTTCAAAATCTAATATAGAGCTGCCAGTAGTAAACATATTCCATGCCCCTAATCACCAAACATTAGCAAAAAGAAATGGAAATGTAACTATTAAATACATGGTAGGATTTGCCTCCTGATATGATCTTTATAATTCATATTTCTGAATATCAAATCGATTAATTTCCACAGAGGCTTCAAATCTTGAACATTTGATCCTCATGTCTATTTGAATTATTACTTTGTGACCGCTAATCTAATTATTTCAATTTGCTATAGTGTAACGTAAACAAGGTAAGTGTTGGTGTCAATTGATAGTTTTATTCAAAAAACAAAATATCCATCAATGTTTCAATTTAAACAAATTCATTTATAAATGAAGTTTATTTATAGTTAACTCAACATTGACAGTGCTAGTGTAAGGGTCCACAATATTACTCGTGTAAGAGAACAAAAATTCACAAATTGTGAAAATAACAAATCTAATTATATCCTAGTCATTATTAAAAATCTAGAGAGAGTAGAGATAGAAAGAGAATATGAAACTTGTAATTCTATTGACTATGAAATTTTGATGAAATTTTGAGTACGAGCTTTGCCTATAGATCGGAATGAGTTCTAGATAGTGCCTACAAAGTTTCATAGAAATCAGAGTTAAACAGGGAAAGATACGGTGTTGGCCTGAAAGTTAAACCATTGTAGATCTTGCTCTAGTGAGGTGAGCCCTTGGGTTTTTTTGCTAAACTGGGCAATTTCTTTTTAAAAAGATTTGGTTTTGGGGTCTGATTGAAACATTTTAGTTGTCTGGGGTAAAAACTGTCCCATCGTAATTGGTTTTCGCTAACCCAGTATATGAGTTGCATGAGAAAGCGCCACCTGGATTCTACTACTTGCATGCCAACCGGGGACATGATTTGACCACACTACAGTCAACACGTTAGAGTTTGTGCAGCCGAGGTCTAAAAAGGGGCTGACAATTTTACACCCTTGACCAGTGAAATAGGCGGGGAGATGACAAGTGGCGCCCATGCATTATTTCACCCATCTGGTTGACAAAGTAGTATTAGGTTTTGTGCACTGTCCATGCGAAATGGCCAGGGGGTTGACACATGGCAGCTACGAAAAGAAAAGGGAAAATAATCTTCCCTTTTAAAAACTAAAAAGCATGGCTAAAAGGCATATTTTTAGCTTCAAATTTTCACTCTCTCCCATTTGCATTTGTTGTTTCCATTTTCACTTGCTATCTAAGTTGATAAAAGGTAAGTCCATGTTATATTTTTGCTCTTAAAGTGTTTAATGGTGCAATTCTTAAAAGTCATTAGGTGCAATTCTTAAAAGGGTTATCTCTTAAAATTTGATATTATAAATTTATTTTGATGTTTATCCATTATGTTAGTTTTAGTTTAGGACATTTTAGCTGTGATTTTTCATCAAATATTTTTTTGTGAAGTTGTAATAGGGTGGTTTTATGGTATGATATTATGTTATGTTAACCGTATATTTAGTTGTGTTATGTTATTTTAATTTATGTGATTTTGTATATGTACAAACCAACTTTTAAAAAAGTTATGTATAGTATAACTAAAGATATAAATGTTCAAAATTTTAAACTTAATGAATAAAAAAATTTAATTGTAACATAGTTCATAGTTGGATAAAGTAGGTTGGTAATATTTATTTATTTTGTTAAGTAAAGTGTTTGAATTTAAGTTTGATAATTTTTATTTGTTTTGTTTTTTTGTGAAAATAATAATAATATTTTATAATCAAAATCAGTGAAATTTTTTATATTTCTTGTTGTAGGATGGATTGTTCGTCTTCATTAATGTCTGGGTCACGTCAAGTGAATCCGGGTCTGGATGATCCTTCGTTATTGAAATTTCAAACTGTGCATGTATCAGAGTGTGTTTGGAACGGACGACCAGATAGGATTCTAAAATGTAGACGTGCATTGCTTTTCCGTAGAATGGGTGCCCCACAATAAATTGTACCACTTTTACAACGGGCTGGATTTCTTGGTGTTGAACAACTACAGTTTTTTTGGTTGAGACCGCCATAATATCTGCCCTTGTTGAAAGATGGAGGCCAGAGACTCATACGTTCTATATGCACTCGGTGAGTGCACAGTCACTCTTCAAGACATTGCGATCCAGGTTGGACTGCGTGTGGATGGCGTGCCGTGTAACATCCTAAATTTTAAAATAAAGGATTAATGAAGGAGATAAATATTAAATAATTATATGTGGGTTATTTAATATCCCAAAATATTAGGAATAATTAAATTAAGATTTTTGGGGACTACTCATAATTTATTGGAGCTGAATAAGTTGAAATTAAGCCCGAAAAAAATGGGTGTCAGACCAAGTATCTCCGATTGAGGTACCGTTGGTCAGGGCTGTTGAGAATATTATTGGGAATCGAATATGTATTTAGAATAATTTTTAGATAAAGTATTGAGCCCAAATAGAGATCCTGTTTGTCATAAAACGATGAATCTTTAATAAGGAGATTAAAAATAAAACCAAAAAGCCCATTTCTCTCCTCTTATTCCCGTAGGCTCCTTTGTCTCATTTGGGCAAACACTTTACTCCTTCTCCTTCTCTATTCTTCTTATTCATTTCTTCTTCTTCTTCTTCTTCTCTTCTAAAACCCTAACAAAGGTGGTGGCCCCTTCTTCCTTCTCCATTTTCGATCTTGTGGGAGCTTGAAGAAGACTTGGAGCTTGAAGTTCCTTCCTTCTTCTTCTTCTTAATTTCATGGGGCATTCTTTCTTTTTTGAATATTCTCTCTTTTCTTCTCTTGAGGTATGATTCTTGCTATTTCCTAAGAGTATAAACCCTTAGTTATGAGTTTTTGTTGTTAAGAGAACATTTAAAGTATATGTGGGTTGTTGGGGGAAGTCATAAATGCATGATCCCTAATATAGGTTGCCATAAATGTGAGCTTTTATGAGGAAGTAATGAAGTAAATGCATGTGTGGTTGGAGGAAGATAAAAGTCTATGATACATTTATGATGGTTGTTGAGTTTTAATGAAACCCTAACCCTAAGATTTAAGGAAAATGAAAAATGTGGGTAGAGAAGCATTTATTGTGTTAGATGAGTGTTATAACACCCCTGATTTTCTGTACTCGAATCCCGATGTGATCGTCATAATTAATAAAAATGCGAATAAATTTTTCGCATTTGAAAATATTTCCAAGACATCACCATGATCACATCAAGACCCAAATCACAGAAAACCAAAGAGTGAGATTAAATAACTCTAAGCTGGATCGATAGATAAATTGCCCATAACGGTATACGAAATAATAGAGTTTACAGTGGAAGAATGTGTATACCGGGCACACGCCTAGTCCCATATATGACGATATGAGAAAAGGCTTGGCAAAGCACGCAATGGCATATCATAAGCCTAATAGACAACCATCATCATTTTACATAATTATATAAGCATGCAATGCCTAAGATATAATTATATATATATATATACACATATACATATACATTCGGGAATCTTCTCCCGAAAATCACAATCATCAATATTCATCATTCAATTTCAATCCATCTAATACATATCAAATCATCTCTTACATTCTACATATATATTCACCATCCACAAATTCAAAGGATTACTTTATACATATCCAAAATCACTAAATCATCTATATCATCATATACAATTAGTTCATTACATAAGAACCCACAAATGATGCCGGCCAAGGCACTTCCTCTACCACTATTTACCTTCACCAAAGCTTTAATTAAAATCGGAACTCATCCCATGGCAACCTGCATCACAAGGCTAAAAAGGAGACCATATGGGAGAGTGAGTTATACATTCAAAATGACGAATAATATATATATTGTGATCATGTGTATATGCATACAACGTCATGTGTGCTTTGCTTTAAAATCATTAAATTATCATTCATTCATTATCTCATTATTACAATAGGCATACAAGCCTCATGAATCGCAATTCATATCATAAACCAGCACAGACATATACACAATCACTTACACAATCACTTTGCCACTTATCAACAAGGGCATTCATAAATTATTCTCATCGATTCATTATATCTTTAATCAATACCTCCTCGCAAGGGGTTTATCATCTCTCGTGGTCATCCCATCTCAAATGCCATGGTCTTAAAGCTAATGCATATGTCAACTGTTTAACGCACATGAAATGGATCCATTTCTTACCATCAGGTGATCATATCCACCATACCATTCATTTCCCAATGATTATCATAATATTATCATCACTCAGGGATTCACCCTTCATGGCACCCCGCAAGGTGATTCATTTCACAAAAATTATCACAATACCATCATCACTTAGGGATACACCCTTCGTGGCACCCCGCAAGGTGATATATTCAACAATAATAGGACAATGTCCTCTTCACTTCGGGATATACCCTTCGTGGCACCCCGCAAGGTGATACATTCAACAATAGATCAACAACAATAGGACAACGTCCTCTTCACTCCGGGATATACCCTTCGTGGCACCCCGCAAGGTGATATATTCAACAATAAATCAACAACAATAGGACAACGTCCTCTTCACTCCGGGGATATACCCTTCGTGGCACCCCGCAAGGTGATATATTCAACAATAAATCAACAACAATAGGACAACGTCCTCTTCACTCCGGGATATACCCTTCGTGGCACCCCGCAAGGTAATATATTCAATAATAATGCATATCAATGCCATGCTATGCCATGAATGCAACAATGCAATAATGCATGTGTCCAACAACCTCGCAAGGATAGATCACCCTCTCAATTAGGGGTATATTTTAATTTGGCATTTTAATAATTATTCATAATCATTTACAAAGCCCCGCAAGGCACATCATTCATATAATTGGCATCTCATTGGCCATAAACATCATTCATAAGAATCCACACATGGATATTGAAGGCATAGCAAGCATCATAATATTAAGCCACACATGTGATAACAAGGCATTTTCGGAACATATATATATATATATATATATATATATATATATATATATAGCAATCATCATTGCCTCACACACATACAAGTCAATTACTTGTATCAACCACATTATGTTTACATCATTAGGTAATATTCATCAATGTCACCACACATTCCTTTAGTGGACTTTCCTCTTATTATTTATCATTATTGTCTTAAAATGTATCTTATAGCCTCTTTATTAAATTCTCATCATCATTCCCTCTTATCACACTCTTAGTGGTGAAAACATCATAAGTAATTTATTTCAGATTCATCAATTTATTTTCATTTCCCATGGTGGCATATCATCAATAATTATCATATATATATCTCTATAAATATCCCATAATATCAGGGAATGGGGCTCGGCATCAATTATTGAGGGAATTAACGAAAATCCCAAGTTCTTGGGTATCTCGCTCAAGCGAGATTCACCTCCGCTTGAGCGAGATGAGGATAGTTCATTTAACCGCCCCAAGTTTTCCTGAGCGAAAGGGGGTTTTAAGTATCAGACCTCAGTCTCGCTTGAGCGAGCCTATCTCACTCGGGCAAGCCTATCTCGCTCGGGTAAAATAACGCTAGTATCTATTACCAGGTTCCTCGCTTGGGCGAGACACCACACACTCGGCCACTCGCTCAGGTGGAATTACTCCAGTAGCCATCTCCAAACTCGCTCGCTTGAGCGAGGTATCCACTCGCTTAAGCGGAATCTGACCAGAGGTCGTCCTTCTTTCCGCACTCGCTCACTCGGCGAGGCTTCCCAACACTCGGGTTTTTACTCGACAATTTCAATCAAAACCGACTCATCTTGCTCGGTTTTCCACTCGGCAAAATCAATCAAAGCCGACTCGTCCCTCACTCGGCCTTTCACTCAGCAATTTATTCCAAATCCGTGTCATCTCTCAATCAGTCTTTCACTCGGTAATTTCATTCCAAATCCGAGTCATCTCTTAATCAGCCTTTCACTCGGCAATTTCATTCCAAATTCGAGTCCTCTCTCGCTCGGTGTTTCGCTCGGCAATTACTCTAAAACCGACTCATCACTCGATTGGTTCTCCACTCGGTAAACTTATTACAAAGCCGACTCCTTTTTCTTTCACTCGAGCGAGGTTTCCTAGCACTAAGTCTTTCACTCGGGCGAAGTTATTTCAGAGTACTTCTGGGCAGACTCACACAGTACACCCCATCGGTGCCATCCCACTCGGAATTACACCCTCGGAGGCACTCCACTCGGAACAAGTTACTTTGAACTCGGAAATTCCCACTCGGAACTCCACTGCCCGGAATATCATACTGGGAGACCTTTCACTCGGAATTATATGCACTTCCTCACTCGGAAGGTCCTGTCTCGGACATAGTGTTAGTCCTCAAATTTTCAATAAAATCTTAAATAAAAATTTCATAAAAATTATAAAAATTAGTTTAATTTGTTAGAAAATTAGGATTTAAATTCAATAAATGAATGTTGTTGGAAATAATCTGCCCTTGATCAATTTTCTCTAGTTTTGCAGTGAAAAAGTTAAGAAATCAAGAGAAAATTACACTGGAGGAGCTGACGCGTAGCCTCACCCCACGCGTAGCATCAAGAGCTACTTTTGATGCTGACGCTACGCATCAAAGCCACGCGTAGCGTCAGTGCTGCGTGGTCTCCACTCCTACTTTTGGCCAACCACCCCACTTGGACCCAATAATGGGCACCCCACTCAGCCCAAGGGCCACCCCAATCAGCATAAATGGCCAAAAACTCGTGGAAACATGTCTAAGTGGCCAGGCATGATCAAGATTAATTATTGAAAGTGGCCATTATCAAGTGTTTAATGGAGGCTGAGTCAGGGGTCTGACGCGTAGCGTCACAGGGACGCGTAGCGTCAGCACCCTTGCTCAGCCCTATAAATAGGGCCATCCAACACCATTCAACACATCCCATTCCATACACTTCTCTTCTCTTCTCTCTTGTGCTCGACTCTGAGTACTTTCTTTTGTGAGTTGTAGTTCTAGAATAGTTTTCTAGATACTTGAGTGTATTTCGGTGTATTGTGATCGTTGTATCGTGAAGTTTCCATCGTCTTCTTCGTAATGTCAAACTCTGTAAGTGTTGTCTTTACATTTACCATGTGTAACTAATTTGTTTATGTTGGAATTGGTGAACTAATCTATTGAGTATAATGTTGTGAATTCGACCTCTGCATGTTTATGATTCAAGTCCATGTTAGTATTTCAACCTTTTATTAATATGAACGTCAAACGGGAGAATGATTTTCATGTGTATCGAAACTGGTTTTATTAGTGTAAATGTCAAACGGGAGAATGATTATTTATGCCGTATTGAAACTAGTTTTGACGAAAGTAAAAAGTTGGAATACCCTTGGTATCTCAATTCTATAGGGGTTGTTAACCATTGTTGCCATAAGGCCAGGTCTTAATGCAAGTTTTTACTGAGAAAGCTCACGAGGGATCGGACTTTACGGTTAATTCTTAGAATTTATATCACGAGGGATCGGTTATAATGATTTTAAGCTGCAATGACATGAAACTTGATGATTAAATATGCATGTCTTGAGTTCCTCATTGTTATTCTAGATTAGGGATCCAATTTCCAACATAATTTGTTTATCTGTGTTTATCTCAAGTATCCTACCTATTCTAGATTGCAACTCAACTTTTTAGATAGATTTTATTTTCTTTTTATCTCATGAATCACTCCACTATGCTATCTTGTGAATACTGTATAAATTGTGTATAAATCATTCTTTTGTTTATAATTTCCTTCACATTTACCATAGTAAGTAGAAAATTACTGTTGTTATTGGACTTTCAATCCCAGTGGAACGATATCTAAATTTCGAAAACTACAAACGATTGGTGCGCTTGCCAATTGACAAAACCCGGTCTTACAACGGGGTCAACAAGTTTTCTGGCGCCGTCGCCGGGGATTGAATTGTTACAGTAAAACAGTAAAATTTTAATTACCGTGGTAAATATTTTTACCTTAGATAATTTTTTTTTATTTCTTATCATTATCACACTAACTTTCTTTGTCTAGTTTGTGTATGCAAACTCGATCTACCGCAGGTAAAATTTATTTTGATCCTGAGATAGAAAGGTTTGTAAAGAAAATCAAGTCTTTGAAATCTAAAACACAAACTAATTCTTCTTCTACTTCGAAAATTTTTGAAAATTCAAATATGGCTGCTGAAAGGAGAACATTGGGACAGTTTGCTGCTATAAATGGTCCACCCCGAGTTTCGGGAATGTTTCAAGGACCAGTTTTACCAGTGGAAATTAAACCTGCCACTTTAAATATTATTCAAAACAACCAATTTGCTGGTTTAAATCATGAAGAACCATATGAACATTTAACTGTTTTTTATGAATTATGCAGCACAATTGGTTTTGAACCCAATCAAGAAGAGTCTGTTTACATGAGACTCTTTCCTTTTTCATTGATTGGGAAAGCAAAAGAATGGTTTAAATCTTATCCACCGGGTAGTTTTGCAAACTGGTCCGATGTTGAAAGAAAATTTTTAGAAAGATTTTATTCTCCTTCAAAGTACTTTGAAGCAATGACAGCCATACACTCTTTTTCTCAAAATAATGATGAATCATTAGGAGAAACATGGGAACGATTCAAGGCACTCTTGAGAAAATGCCCAAACCACAACCTGAATGATGCCGAGAAGGTAAGAATCGTTTACCATGGTTTATTGCCTCAGTTCAAGATGATGTTAGATGCTTGTGCAGGTGGTTCTTTAATGAACAAGACTGTGGAGGAAGCTATTGGAATATTGGAATCAATGTCCATTAGTGACCATCAAGCTAAACCAGCAAGAGGTAATAAACAAGGTATAGTTGAACAAGGAGTAAACGATACAGTGTTAATTCAACAAAAATTGTTGATGCAACAAATTGAGGCTATGAGTAAACAACTTGGAAAATTGCAAGTTACCCATATACCACCACAACTCCCTGCTCAATTAAAACAATGTGAGTATTGTATGGGCGAACAACCATGTGGTTACTGTGGAAATGAGCAAGAACAAGTTAATTCCTTGATTCATCAGAGATTACCTATAGGTAATTCCCTAAATCCTCTTGTAAATTCTTTCTCTAACAATTACTTACAGGAAAGGCAAAACTATGGCTGGAAACAAAATGTTAGACCCTTCAACAATCAAGGAGATTACAATGCTAGGTTGACAAAAGCTGAAGAAAGTATTCAACAATTGATGCAATACATGGAGACAATCAATGTCGCACGTAAAGCATCAGATCAACAATTAAGCCAGCTAGTAAAAGAAGTAGCCGACATCAAAGAATTCAAAGCGAAAGAACAATGTAAGGCTATTTTTACAAGAAGTGGTAAGGCCGTAGGTATGAATCAAGAAAAAGAAAAAGAAGAAGAGAATGAAAAAGAAAAAGAGAAAGAAAAGGAAGAAGAAAAAGAGAGTGAAGAAAAGAAAGAGAAAAATGAAAAAAATAAAAAAAACCAGTATCTTGGACAGACACCCCCTGTCCAAGATTTACCATATCCTCATCCACCATCAAGAAAAGATAAAGAGAAGGAATACAAAAGATTCCTTGAAATCTTTAAGCAGTTACACATAAACATTCCTTTTTCTGAGGCATTAGAACAGATGCCTACATATGCTAAATTTATGAAAGAACTGCTTACAAAGAAAAGGAAGTATGATGAAGAGATTGTAGAACTTGAAGCAAGCTGCAACGCTATTCTACAATACAAGATGCCAGAAAAATCCAAAGATCCTGGTAAATTCACTATTCTTGTCTCTATTGGGGGAGTAAATATCGGTAAAGCTTTATTAGATTTAGGGGCTAGCATCAATCTAATGCCCCTAAGTATGATGAAGCGTATCGGTGATCTTGATCCACAGCAGACAAAGATGACTCTGCAATTAGCTGATAAATCCATCAAGAGACCTTATGGGATTGTAGAAGATGTCCTTGTAAAGGTTGACAAGTTCTACTTTCCTGTGGATTTTGTGATCCTAGACATGGAAGAGGATGCTGATGTTCCTCTAATTCTTGGAAGACCATTCATGAAAACTGCTCGAGTACTAATTGATGTGGACAATGGGAAGTTAGCAGTAAGAGTGCATGATGAGGAAGTAAATTTTGATGTCTTCAAGGCAATGAAACATCCCAACCCAAAGCAAGATTGTTTCAAAGTAGACATCCTTGATGAAACTTATCTCTCCTTATCAAAAGGTATGATTATTTCTGACCCATTAAATAAGTTATTGACTAACTCAGTTGAATTTTTGGATGAAGAAGAGGAAAAACAGATTGAAAGATATCTTGAAGAATTTGATCACGGGAAAGAAATTTCTTTTGAATCAAGAAAGATTGAAGAAATTCAAGAATCACCTACTGAAGAGATCTAGAAACCTGAATTAAAAGTGTTGCCTTCCAATCTGAAATACATCTTTTTGAAAGAAGGTAATTTGAAACCAGTTATCATTAGTAATTTGTTGAGTGAAACAGAGGAAGAAAAACTGGTGGAAGTATTAAAGAGCAATCAAGAAGCAATTGGGTGGACACTTGAGGATTTGAAAGGTATAAGTCCATCATACTGCATGCACAAAATCTTGTTGGAAGATAATTTCAAGCCTATTGCTCAACCTCAAAGACGCCTCAATCCAACTTTGAAAGAGGTAACCAAAAAGGAGGTTCTGAAACTATTGAAAGCAGGTATTATCTATCCTATTTCTGATAGCACATGGGTAAGTCCTGTTCAAGTTGTTCCAAAAAAAGGTGGTATGACAGTAATTGTTAATGAAAAAAATGAACTAATTCCTACAAGAACTGTCACTAGTTGGAGAATGTGTATTGATTATAGAAAATTAAATCAAGCAACAAGAAAAGATCATTTTCCATTACCTTTTATGGATCAAATGCTTGAAAGATTATCTGGACAGGAATATTACTGCTTTCTTGATGGTTATTCTGGATATAATCAAATAGCTGTTGACCCTCTTGATCAGGAAAAAACTGCCTTTACATGTCCTTTTGGCATATTTGCTTACAGAAAAATGCCATTTGGATTATGTAATGCACCTGCTACTTTTCAAAGATGTATGTTTGCTATTTTTGCAGATTTAATTGAAAAGAGCATTGAAATTTTCATGGATGACTTCTCAGTTTTTGGAAATTCATTTGAAACATGTCTATCCAACCTGGACACCGTACTGAAGCGGTGTATTGAGACAAATTTAGTACTTAATTGGGAGAAATGTCACTTCATGGTGAAAGAAGGAATTGTACTTGGTCATAAAATTTCTTCTAGAGGCATTGAAGTTGACCAAGCCAAAATAGAGGTAATTTCTAAACTACCTCCTCCTGTGAATGTAAAAGGTATTAGAAGTTTTTTAGGACATGCTGGATTTTATAGAAGGTTTATTCAAGATTTTTCAAAAATTGCAAAACCCTTATCAAACCTTCTAAATAAAGATGTTGAATTTAAATTTGATGAAGCATGTCTTAAAGCTTTTAATTCCTTGAAAGAAAAATTGGTTACTGCTCCTGTAATTGTTGCTCCTAATTGGAATCTACCCTTTGAACTTATGTGTGATGCAAGTGATTATGCTGTTGGAGCAGTTTTAGGTCAAAGATACGAGAAAGTTTTTAAAGTCATACATTATGCTAGTAAAGTTTTGAATGAAAATCAAATAAATTATGCAACTACTGAAAAAGAATTACTAGCCATAGTGTATGCTTTAGAAAAATTTCGATCTTACTTGATTGGCTCAAAAATAATCATTTTTACTGATCATGCTGCAATCAAGTATCTTTTAACTAAACCTGATTCAAAACCTCGGTTGATCAGATGGATTTTGCTCCTTCAAGAATATGATCTTGAAATCAAAGATAAAAAGGGTAGTGAAAATATGGTAGCTGACCATCTTTCTAGATTAGTGAATAATGAGGTTACTGTTAAAGAAAGAGAAATTTTGGAAGAATTCCCAGATGAAAAACTTTTCAAAATAACACAACGGCCATGGTTTGCTGACATGGCCAATTTCAAAGCAGCAGGAGTTCTTCCAAATGATTTGACTTGGCAACAAAGAAAAAAATTTTTTAGAGATGCTAGATACTTTGTTTGGGATGACCCTCATTTATTCAAAATCGGAGCGGATAATTTGTTACGACGTTGTGTGCCTGACTGGGAAGTAAAAGATGTGTTGTGGCATTGTCATAAATCACCATATGGAGGACATTTTAATGATGAAAGAACATCTGCAAAAGTTCTCCAATCAGGTTTGTACTGGCCCTCTCTTTTTAAAGATGCCCACTTATTTGTTCAATCTTGTGATAACTGCCAAAGAACAGGTAATGTTGGAAAAAGGCAGGAAATGCCTCTCACAAATATACAAGAAGTTGAGATATTTGATTGTTGGGGAATTGACTTCATGGGACCTTTTCCTAACTCATACTCAAATCAATACATTCTTTTGGCAGTAGATTATGTTTCAAAGTGGGTGGAAGCGATATCTACTCCTAATGCTGATACTAAAACTGTTGTGAATTTCTTGAAGAAAAATATTTTTTGCTGATTTGGGACACCAAGAACTTTAATCAGTGATGGTGGTTCACACTTTTGCAATAAAGTTCTTCAGAAAGTATTACAACATTATGGAGTAAAGCATAAGGTAGCCACAGCATATCATCCACAAACCAATGGGCAAGCAGAGATTTCAAATCGGGAAGTGAAAAGGATTCTGGAAAAAACTGTGTCATCTTCTAGGAAGGATTGGTCACAAAAACTTGATGATGCACTCTGGGCATACAGAACTGCATTTAAAACACCAATTGGTCTTTCTCCTTTTCAGATGGTTTATGGAAAATCATGTCACCTTCCAGTTGAAATAGAGCATAAAGCATATTGGGCTTTAAAATTTCTCAATTTTGATCAAAATGCAGCAGCAGATAAAAGAAAGCTACAGCTTCTTGAGTTAGAAGAAATGAGGAACAATGCCTATGAATCATCCAGATGCTACAAAAGTAAGGTGAAAGCTTACCATGATAAAAAGTTAAAGAAAAGACACTTCACACCAGGTCAGCAAGTTTTATTGTTCAATTCAAGATTAAAATTGTTTCCTGGAAAATTGAAATCAAAATGGTCAGGCCCGTTTTTGATTAAAGAAGTCAAACCATATGGAGCAGTGGAAATTGAAGATCCAACTTCCAAAAGAAGTTGGATGGTAAATGGCCAAAGATTGAAACTATATTTGGGTGGTGAAATTAACAAAATTACCACCAGTTATCTTTTAACTGACCCTTGAAATGCAGGAATGTCTGGCTGGAGACATTAAATCTAGCGCCCAATGGGAGGCAACCCATTCTTTTCTTGTTTTTATTCGATATTTGGAAAAAAAAAAATCAAATTTTCGTTAGTAAGCTAGTTTATACACTTAGAGTTTTTACACAATAAAACCAATTTTGTATAATTAATTATTTGATTCTTTATAACTTAGGAATTTTGATAAATTTAATTACAATAAGTTTATTAACCAACAAGCAAATTTCAATAACCCGGTGAGTTGAGAGATTTCTTTTAAAAACACTTGAGGGTTTAATCGGCATATTTTCAATTCGAATTGATTTTGCTTTAATCTCTGATGTGTGTTGTTGTACAGAGAATTCGGGAAAATGAACAAGGCATATTTATTGGTGAAACGAAACCTTGGGCCAAACAGCTTACCTTGGTAAAAAGTCTTTTATCCTTTGCAAAGCCAATTTGAGCCTAAAATAAAATTCTTTGGTACCCTTAAAGAATAAATTTGTTTTTACCATTCCCTATACTTGATTGATTAAAAGAGCAGTTGAAATAAATGAAAAATATTTTGAGTGTTCTCACAAAAATGGGGAGTGAAAATAAGCAACTTGATTCTTTTCAAAAAGAAAATATGGAAAAGAAAAGTCAAAAATAGTGAAAAGAATCAAGTTGGGGGTATTTATTTTTCATCAATAAAAATAAATGAGAGTTTGGATCAAGAGAAAGCCTAAAGATTATAAAATGCTCTTTTATGATTTCAGGTTTTTGAATTTCAAGAAAAACCATTGATTCTTGTAAACCAAGCCTCATTACAACCCGTGAAAAGACCTTGTGATTTTCGAATTAACTCTGTATAAATAACCATTGATTAGATGACAAACAAAGTTAAATTCGTTTGATTTTATGATTGATTGAGTGAAACAGGTTACCAATTGCATAGAGATAAACACTTGTGAGGTAAGCCTGAAATTCTGCTTGGTTGTTAATAGAATATTGTAAATAATTTTATCATTAAACCTTTGTTATATTTGAATCAGTTTTTGATTATTACAAAATAGTTGAAATTGTGTAATTATTTTTTTTGTGGTAAATTTTCGGACTAACTTAAAAATTTGATTTCAAATTTTTATTCTTCTTATTTTTCTCTCTTGCTCGAGGACGAGCAATGTCTCAAGTTGGGGGTATTTATTAGTCCTCAAATTTTCAATAAAATCTTAAATAAAAATTTCATAAAAATTATAAAAATTAGTTTAATTTGTTAGAAAATTAGGATTTAAATTCAATAAATGAATGTTGTTGGAAATAATCTGCCCTTGATCAATTTTCTCTAGTTTTGCAGTGAAAAAGTTAAGAAATCAAGAGAAAATTACACTGGAGGAGCTGACGCGTAGCCTCACCCCACGCGTAGCATCAAGAGCTACTTTTGATGCTGACGCTACGCATCAAAGCCACGCGTAGCGTCAGTGCTGCGTGGTCTCCACTCCTACTTTTGGCCAACCACCCCACTTGGACCCAATAATGGGCACCCCACTCAGCCCAAGGGCCACCCCAATCAGCATAAATGGCCAAAAACTCGTGGAAACATGTCCAAGTGGCCAGGCATGATCAAGATTAATTATTGAAAGTGGCCATTATCAAGTGTTTAATGGAGGCTGAGTCAGGGGTCTGACGCGTAGCGTCACAGGGACGCGTAGCGTCAGCACCCTTGCTCAGCCCTATAAATAGGGCCATCCAACACCATTCAACACATCCCATTCCATACACTTCTCTTCTCTTCTCTCTTGTGCTCGACTCTGAGTACTTTCTTTTGTGAGTTGTAGTTCTAGAATAGTTTTCTAGATACTTGAGTGTGTTTCGGTGTATTGTGATCGTTGTATCGTGAAGTTTCCATCGTCTTCTTCGTAATGTCAAACTCTGTAAGTGTTGTCTTTACTTTTACCATGTGTAACTAATTTGTTTATGTTGGAATTGGTGAACTAATCTATTGAGTATAATGTTGTGAATTCGACCTCTGCATGTTTATGATTCAAGTCCATGTTAGTATTTCAACCTTTTATTAATATGAACGTCAAACGGGAGAATGATTTTCATGTGTATCGAAACTGGTTTTATTAGTGTAAATGTCAAACGGGAGAATGATTATTTATGCCGTATTGAAACTAGTTTTGACGAAAGTAAAAAGTTGGAATACCCTTGGTATCTCAATTCTATAGGGGTTGTTAACCATTGTTGCCATAAGGCCAGGTCTTAATGCAAGTTTTTACTAAGAAAGCTCACGAGGGATCGGACTTTACGGTTAATTCTTAGAATTTATATCACGAGGGATCGGTTATAATGATTTTAAGCTGCAATGACATGAAACTTGATGATTAAATATGCATGTCTTGAGTTCCTCATTGTTATTCTAGATTAGGGATCCAATTTCCAACATAATTTGTTTATCTGTGTTTATCTCAAGTATCTTACCTATTCTAGATTGCAACTCAACTTTTTAGATAGATTTTATTTTCTTTTTATCTCATGAATCACTCCACTATGCTATCTTGTGAATACTGTATAAATTGTGTATAAATCATTCTTTTGTTTATAATTTCCTTCACATTTACCATAGTAAGTAGAAAATTACTGTTGTTATTGGACTTTCAATCCCAATGGAACGATATCTAAATTTCGAAAACTACAAACGATTGGTGCGCTTGCCAATTGACAAAACCCGGTCTTACAACGGGGTCAACACATAGCTCACTCAGAATTTCACTCAGAAATTCACCACATCATGAAATTATTTTCTAAAATTCCCGCTCGGACGGAATTCGTCCAGAATCTCGCCTATTCACCATTCACTCGTCTCGCTCGGTCGAAGCACAACAATACTAGTCACTCGCTTGAGTGAGTACCATCCCAGCATCAGACTTCACACTCTCGCTCGCTCAGGCGCAGCCACGTCCTCTTGAGCGAGATTCACCCAGTAACTCCCCTGATTGTATAACATGCATCTCGCTCGAGCGGAAATCCCACTCGCCTAGACGAGATTGGCCCAGAGGCCATAATGCTGATACAGAGGATACCCGCCTGAGCGAGATCCCATCTCGCTTGAGCGAGAATATCAGAATATGCTCAAGAAACATGAGAAACTCACAACCAAACATACCAAAACTTATACCAGCCAAAATTCATCAAATCTAATATAGCATATACTTCATACTAGGCATTTAAAACCTGTCCCAAACCTTTATACTCATTAACATTCAATTCAATCTATCAATCATGTCAAATTCAAACTTGTCATCATCTTATATGAATATATATTTTCATATCAATTCAACATATATTCTCACACATCATCCTCAATAATCATCAACTTGCCATTCCAAACATCTCAATAACTATATGGCAAGGCAGGCATGAGTATTCATCACATACAACAATCACTATCGAATTTACTCATGCAATTTGAATGTTAACTCCTCTCCTACCTCGAGGGAAGAGCCAAAACGATTCCAATGCTCCGGAAGCTCCATCGCATGACCCGGAATACGATCTACATAATATACATATGCATTCATACAATTAATTAGCCATCCCAAGGCATTCCTCATAATTCTTAAACATTTGCTAGCTCATCATGAAGCTCAACATCAAGTCCTAAACTTGGTAAATGTCCACTTATGCAATCGTGTTAGGCTTCGGGAATTCCTTCCCAAAGCCAAGATTCTTTAGATCATAAAAGGCCAACTAAACCCAACAACATCATCATCTTACCCATTACATAATGTAGTCTCAAATCACCTCAATCCTTCAAACATCATCATTGTTACTCAATATCCAACTTAGCTCTCATATCCTTCAATAACCATAATTTATCAATCCGATTTAAATGGCATACCACAATGGTTCTATATTATTTTAAGCAACATTTAATCTTAAACATCATCCATTCACTTTCAATTTAACCTCCTAAATTACAACATATCCATTTTCCCCAAATTCTAAGGGCTAGGGTTTTCATCAAAACCCAACAACATTTACCCATGCTCATTAATCACCATAAATGGCCATACTTCATCATTATAATTATTCTCCAATATCATTAAACCTACATTCTATTCACATTTCATACTTTCCCCAATTTATTAGAGTTAGGGTTTCACTAAAACCCAACAACACTCATTAATACCCATTTATTTCTCATCACCTTCCAACATTAATCTTAAGTGCCTCATTAAATGCTTATAAAGGCTCACATTTAAGTCGCCCCACCTTAGGATTTTCTATATTAATGCTCTCCCAACAACCCATATGCCATAAATACTCCCCCAAAACCAAGAACCCAAAATCTAGGGCATAAAACTCATGAAAATGATGAGGAACTTACCTCAACCAAGAGTTAGCCATGAGCTCCCAAGGGAGAGAGAGAGCCACATAAAAATATAAAGAAGAGAGGAGAAGGAAATTCCAGCCACAAGCTTCCCCTTCAAGCTTCCATGAAAACGAAAATGGTGGGGGAAAAGAAGACTCCACACGGCTTAGGTTTTTGGAGAGAAGAAAAGAGGAAATGGAGAAAGGAAATAAGGGAAGAAGAAGAAGAAGTGTCATTTCCAAATGAGGGCAAGAACCCAACGAAAATAGGAAGGGAATAATAGGCTTTTGGTTTTAATTTTTAGTTCTCCATTAAAATTTCATCGTTTTAAAATAAACAGGCTCACAGTTCGGGCTCAAAACACTATCTAAAAATTATTCCGAATATAGATTCGGATTCCCAATAATATTCTTAACAGTCCTGACCAACGGCATCTCATTCGGAGATACTTGGTCCGACACCCATATTCTAATCGGGTATAATTTTATCTCACATAAGCTCAATAAATTATAAATATCCCTAATAAATCCCAATTTAATCATTCCAATATTTTTAGGACACAAATCCACTCATATATAATTATTTATTATTTATTCTCCTCAATTTATTATTTTTATAAAATTTAGGATGTTACAAGTGTTATTAATAAGGTGAAGTGATGTTATTGATGGTGGATGGTCATTAGTGAAACTTGATGGTTAATAATTGTTGTTAGGAACCATTAATGTGGGAACCTATTAATGGGTTTGACATTAAAAATACATAATGATCCGGTCTAGATACCGGTCCCTAAAGTTATGACGTCAGAATGACCTCTTAGAGGAGCAACCGGTGTTACAGGAAGACAGTGCCACACCGGTTATCCATTGTCACCTCATCCGTTCTCACTTCATTGAATGCTTCACCCATCCTCACCACGATGGACGCTTCATCCGTTCTCATTTCCACGACGTGTATAACCGTTTGCCTCAGAATCACTATGATATAAGAGTTCATTATAACTTATCAATGAAGATACCCTGTATAGCGGAATGTGTCTATGTCAATTATCACAGAGAGTAAGTACAATCATCAGCGAAATATACGGAAAGGTGATTATCCTTCATCCCTGTCTCAGAATCATACTCTGATAATTGACCTACCCCCCTGACACATTCTGAACACTGAGCCATTTTGATTGACACACTATACACGCTATCAGAACAAAGGGGCCCACTTGTATCCAACGATTCATTTTCTACGTTCAACTATAAATAGCATATTCCAATACACATGCAAGGTGATGTTGTTCTGTCTCACATATTTACTATTGCATTGCTTGAGTATTCATTGAGTTTCATACACTCTTCTAACTTGAGCGTTGGAGAATCTTCACAGGTGGCACTACCTTTCGCCCCCATCAACGTGAAACTCTGGTGTGAAGGATCTCTAGGACAACAAGACCGGTTTCTCCCACTAAGAGGCTGGACCACAATACCGGATACCCACTGTACTAGTGTACAAACCCTAAAACACCTATATTTTTATGGTTGGTCCCACACCGGATCCTAGACCCCGGTTCAGACCAGTTCACATAATAATAAATGTAGGCACCTAACCCATTATGGTTATGGTGGATTGAATGAAATAAATGAGACTTGAGAGTTAAGATGCTAGAAAACACCAAGTGGCCAAATATATTAATATTGGAATCTTGGTGGTTTAAATGGAAAAATTGATTATGTGGTATATTGTAATGTAGGAAACAACCCCATTGACGAGGCGGGACTATCGGATCGTATTGATTACTACTTCTCTTGAGGTAGGAGGCGGTAACTATTCTAAATGCATGATTTCATCCATTGATGATGTGAAAATATGTATATATGATTGTGTTTGATGATTGCTTGGGTGGATGATGTGATGATTTTATGATTTGAGTGCATTTAGAATGATTGATGTTATGTGGTATGTGTTTGGGATGATGAATATGATATTATGTTGAACATGTTGATGAAATATGTCATGATGGTTTGAGACCAGGTTTTGAATTAAAATCAGTGATGTGAAATATCCCAAATATGTATATATGAATTGACAAATATGATTGCCACTAACTATTGTTGTGTATAAGTCCAACGAGGGTTGGTAATCATTGAGGATATTGGGAATATTGAAATCCACTAAGTGGTAGTGATGAATAGTTGATTGTGGAGTGGCATGATAGGATGCATAGAGTGAGAATGCATTGATTGACATTTGCATCCATGGCATATCATATGTTGTCTATGTGGAATGTTAGGGGTTCCACTAGGCGGGCCCAGTGGATGGGCGACCCAGTGCATGGATATATTATTGTATTTTCCCTAGTGATTATGGGAATCACGAAGCTGTCCATAGTTTGGTGACGAGACACCCTATGTGGCAGGCCAGTGGGCAGAAGGCTTTATGGTGAGCGAGTTACCTCGGTGTCCGACGGGACATGGCTCTCTTGATGTGTGTTCGGGAGGAGTCCATAGCATTTGTGGCAAGTAAAGCCACGATTATAGATCCGCAAGTCACGGGGTGACTAGTGCTACAAATGGGCGAGAGCGGTTTGGTACTAGTAAAAGTATGATGTTGAGCATGCATGGATTGAGGTATATGTGTATATAATTTTTCCACTACAGTAGGGGCATAGTAACACACCTATGCTTGTCCCACATTTAGTATGTTGTTGTTTCCCACAGTCAGATCCGCATTTGATAATAATTCCTTTGTGCATATGCATTAGCTATAAGAGCATTTGCATATAGCTGAAGATATGCCTAGTTGAAAGCCTGTGATGGATGATTAAGATATAAAGAGGAAAGAAATGTGGTACTAACATTATGTGTATGATGATATTATTGAGAATACCAATGATTTGAATATATGTGTTGTGGATGTATGTCTTGAGTATGTAGCCTGTTGCTATGAATGATATAGTATGTGAATGAAAATTATGGTGTACTTGTGAAGTGTATCATGTGTGAGTATGTATAGATTTCATTATAATGTATGACTTTGATACATTTGGATTATGTTACTCACCTCTTAGTTGCCATTTTTAAGTTTGATATAGGTATGATGTAAATCCTACTCTTTTGGAGGTCGAGCATTGGAGAAGGTAAATATGAAAGACTGTGGATGATCCTTGGATGACATATATATTCATTTTGTATAGCATATAGTGTGTATATGCTTATTTTGTAATTAATTTGATGATAGTTGATTTTGGAGGTCGTGTAGGAAAATGAGACCCTTGTGTGTATGGCTTATTTTCATTAGTGAACTTGTCAATGTATGAATGATAAATATGATGTGAATTACTTCTAATTTTGATGAATGAATGAAGGGTTATATAAGAATCTTAGTTTCATAAAGTATATAAGGTGATAGGCTTAATTATGATATGATTCATGGGTTAGAATGGAGATCATTGGGTATGATTAATTGGAATAAGTTTTAAATGCCTAAGATAATGTATGTGATGTGTTAAATTTGATTAATTTTGCTTAATATGGGTTTTAGTATGTAGAGTTGTAAGATTCTCATGTTTCCTGCGTATGTACTGATAATCCTGCTCAAGCGAGATGGATTCTTGCTCAAGCGAGAATCCCCTGTATCAATTATATGGCCTATTCTCGCTTAAGCGAGAGTGGTCCTCGCTCAGGCGAGAAGATCCTGCATTTGATGTATGCATACTGGAAGTTTCTCGCTCGAGCGGGCTCGCCTACACTCAAGTGAATGTTGTGTGGAGTTGTTTCTCGATAGGATTTGTTCAGGCGGACTGGTGTCTCGCCCAAGCGAGATGATTATGTATCAAAGATGAGCTACTGGAGGTAATTCGCTCAAGCGGGCTTCGCCTCGCTCGAGCGAAATTATGGCAGAATGGTTCTGGACCATTTTCGCTCAAGCGAATGGTCTTTGGGTGGAAACTCGCTCAAGCGAGCGAGCGAGCATGGGTATGACACTGGAGTGTTTTCGCTTACGCTCGCTGGCTTCGCCCAGGCGATCCCTGTGGATCTCGCTCAAGCGAGATGGGGACTCACTCAAGCGAGTTCCCCTGATCCCAGTTTTCTCATTTTGGCTTCCTTGTTCCATTTTTTTGTTTGTTTTAGAATCCTTATATCACAGAAATGATATTATTATTATTATTACTTTAGATTTCTAATGTTTATAAATTGATAAGGCATTTTTTATCCTCTTTTTGCACGTATTTCATTAACTCTTAAATTTTATCCAATCTTCCGCCTTTCTCTTGTTACGGTCTCGAGTCCGATCGTCCAAGGAGCACTCTGATACCTTCTCATATCTTCATATATGAGGTAGGTTATTAAATGATCAGAGGTAATTACTTGGTATTATATATATATTGAATTTCTTTTATTTATAATTATTTTAAATCACGAAAAATTTACCCCTATTTTTGGGGTGTTACATGCCGGTCATAACAAACACACCTCCTCGTGATTGGAAAGCATTGGTCCAGAACTTATTTGGCATTTACCCACTAGATGACGCATTTCATGTTGGTTGCCTTAAGATGAAATGGTTTTCAGATAACTTTGCCAATATTGAGGAGTACTTGGAAAGTGACATGCAACTTTTAAGGTACACAAGGGCATACATAATACAATTGATTGGTGGTGTTATTTGTCCCGATCAATCCAGTAGTAGAGTTTCATTAAAGTATTTGCCTTTAGTCGAAGACATTGATATGTGTGGGCAATATAGCTGGGGATCTGCTGCACTCGGCTATTTGTATCGTGAGTTGTGTCTAGCAACCAAGTATGAGCGTGTCTCAATCTCGGGTCTTTTGTTGTTAGTGCAATGCTGGGCGTCGGATAGGTTTCCTAGGATTGCTCCGACTTCCTCACAAAGTGCAAGACTGCCGGGGACACCATATGCTGCAAGGTTTATAATTTGATGAGTGCCATAAGTTATTCATAATTTTAAGATGTAATGTTTAGTTATGTATTTGTCCTAATTTTTATCTATTTCAGGTGGTTGGGTGGTAACACCTTCAAGAAAGTCAGACAGGACATAGACTTCTATCGTCGGGCACTTGATCAAATGAAACGGATTGATGTAAGTTGTCTTGTGTACATAATTAGCATTTTGTAACTTGGTTAAATTGTTGTTTGTGGTATCTAACAATGATGATATTGGTTACAAACAGATTGTGTGGACCCTACATAGTGAGCAGGTGTTGCAGACATTGCAGGCTATATGTCTAAAAGGACAAGAGGGGTGAAGAGCTGTAGTTCCACTATTGTGTACAAACATAGTGGAATGACATCAACCTTACCGTGTTATGAGACAATTTGGTATGTAGCAGCATATACCATTAACCCTTCACCAGCCTAAACATTTGCATGGCTTAACTCAAAAAGGGAAACAAGGGGAAAATTTGGCTTAGATATATATACCACAAGTTGCCATATGGGAAATTCGTGCAAACTTTGTACAAAAAAATGGTCCACAAGAGGGTTTACTAAGCGCAAATTCCGATTACATGCATTGGTATAACCTTCATACACGATGGTGGATTTCAAGAAAGCATGTGATCATAGGTCGCTTGGTATGTTTCTTGCACTAAGTAATATCCAACCCTATTTCAATTTGTTACATTGTGTATGTTTGATCGTAATATCTATTACTTGTCTTATGTTTTTTTTTTTAGGTTAATGTGTTGGAAAGTATCCATTACCTGGCCACAGAGGACGCTCAGGTTCCATCGTAGTCACCTGCATTGGTATTCGATTAGATTAGACAACAATCCTTAAATGTGATTCAAATATGGGGAGAAGAGTCAAGGGTTTTAGAAGCTAGGCAGACCCTACCCGTGCCCATGCAGTAGCCACCTCAGGTTGAAATTGACATTATTATATCGGGTACACGTAATGAACGTCAGGGAATTGTAAGAGGAAGGACGGTTGAAGAGCGTCAGGTTTACAACCTTCCCATCATGCCACTGAGAGAACATGGTTCATATTTTGTTCCCTCCCAATGTGGGTTATTTTCTCAATGGTCAACGTATGAGTTTCCTTCCCAGGGTGATGGCACAAGTCAACAATTTGATTATAGCCCTCAGGGTGAACCTATTTTTGGAACGTAGAGACCACATACAGGAGGGGAGAGTAGTCATTATGTTCCATCAGCTCCACAATTAACGAACGCAGACATGGCAGAATTGGATACTCCTAACGCACCTCTTGTCACACACAGAAGGGAAGAATCTTCGCACCTTGTCGGCCAAGGTTTAGACCTTAACATGGATTTATTCGTAGCAGCTGAGGATAACCCTGATGTACAAGCTAGAAGAAACCCATACCATGGTGCTAGGGATTGGATAAGGCCGTGTATTTTTTCACCTTAGCCTCATCCTCGAAAATAGAGGCTAGTGTACGCATTGTAATATAGTGTATGTTGTGTTTGTGTTGTATGATCAAGACGTGTGCTATTTAGATAATGATATTATATGATAAAACTTAATTTGACATCAAACAACATAATTTGTTACATTACATCAAGTTTAATTTTCAACATGAGAACTGCTTTGTCCAACTTTATTCAGGCAAGTACGCCGATTATGGCTAGTCTGCTTGCACTGCTTGCATGTATCATTTCTTTTTTGTGAGTTACCCTAATTCATTTAATTTTGAATGTGGAAAGATTTAGGGCGACCCTTTGGTCGTAAGCGCAACGAATCATGTATAAGTTTCCATCCATCATTGGTTATAGGTATATCTTCATCATTCCCAATTGGATACCATTGAGCAGAGTATGCGTTCAAAACCCATTCTTATGTATACATCGGATGGGTTAACTAAAAATAGTCAATACTTACAACCTGACAAGCCGCAATAACATGTGAGCAAGGATACTTTAGGGTCTGAAATCTCCCACAATCACAATGAGGATTAGTGGACAATGTCATCGAGTATTTACGACCACCTCGTTGCTGCACTGGGTCAAAACTTTCCTGCACCTCAAACTGACTACCTTGTACATCATATCTACGAACATGGTGCGTGCAAGTAGTTTCCTGGTTCTTTGATAACATCTCCACCAATTTTTTTGTGTACCTTATTCTGTCACCAAACTCTGCCCTGGCCCTGCATCCTCGTTGTACAAAATACTCAACCATATGTGAGTATGTACACTTAACTAGTGTGGTGATTGGCATGTTTCTCGCACCCTTAAGTATTTTGTTAACATATTCAGACAATTTTGTGGTCATGTGTCCAAATCTACGACCCCCAACATCATATGCTATACTCTATTGTTCTTTATGGATTGCATCAATCCATGCTGCAATTTCTGGTTTTATCTCACGAAATTTCTCCAAATTCCTGTCAAACACCGATTTACACACAGTGTATCCTGTGATTGAAACAAAATAACTAATTTTAATATGGTATCAATAAATCAAGAAAACTATAAAATCAATAAAAAATCCACGTACCAAGTTTCAGCAGATCCTCTTTCAATGTAGCATATTTAAACTTGTTATTAAAGTTGCTTGCAATGTGTCTGATGAAAAATACATGGTGTGCGTTCGGTGGTTGCCACCCAGTTTGTGGGTTACCAACAACAGACTTAATGGATTGGTGTTGATCGGATATAAGACATATACCTTTCTTTTATGTCACATTAATTTGAATCTGAAGTAAGAACTAACTCCATGCCTGCAAAGACTCTCCCTCAACAATTGCAAATGCAACTGGCAAAACTAAATTATTTTCGTCCTGGGTCGTCGCAATAAGTAGTGTATGTCTATATTTTCTATACAAGAATGTGCCATCCACATGTAGAAGTGGCTTGCAGTATGGAAACACATTAACACATTGTTTAAAAGTCCATAACACACGTCTAAAGGAGCGAAACCTATGGTCAACATTAGTGCCCATAATATACTCTGTGGTAACAATTTTGTAAGCAAACCCTGGTGAAATTTAACACATACGATTAAGCCATCGAGGCAAAAAAGCATAATATTCGTCCCAATCACCAAATATATGGACAATTTCCTTTTGCTTCGCCTTCCATACCTTATTATAAGACACTTTGAACCCAAATTAACTCATTATTCGCTCTTGTATCAACGTAATGGTCACTGATGGATCTTGGTTAACCATACCTGTTTAAAAGAAAGTATCATTTGAAATGAATTGGTTACATACATAATACATAAACCCAAAACTAAACATGGCACACAATTAACAAAACATTAACTAATCTATAATTCCAATTTTGCATGATCTTGAGAGAGACTCGCATTCACACAATTATGGGGCCCCCTACTTACTTACCATCCACACGTTCCTTTTTTTAGATAACATAGCCCTCATCTTCCAAGGACAACCGTCAAAGTGATTTGGGCACCTTACAGTAAAAAAGGTTAGTTTCGATTCAACCACGACATAAGTCTGATGCATCTTCATTGAATATTGTTTCAACGCCATTTGAACTGTACTTTTTGATTGAAATTTCAGCCCCGCGTAAAGTTCATCTCCAATGCGCCATTCATTTTCATCATTAAACCCAGTATGATTTTCTTCCTTGGATGGGTGGTCTAAGTTAACATCACTGTAAAATGGGGACGATATCCAAAATGCCACTCCTTTGTCCCCTACATTTCAAAAAAGCCATTAAATGATATTAACCTATTTAACGTTAACCTTCATGCTCATTACATTATAAACATCACTAATTGTGTACAACAACGCCAACATTTGAATTTGCAATAGTCAAAGAATCTGGTATGGATTCAAAATCACCTTTAACATCTGTGTCCACATCACTGTCATTGGGAATATAAGCCTCATTTGCTCTGTCATCGTCACTACTTTCACACTCAAGTTGAATATTAAAGTCTGGATCTTCATCATCTTCTAAGCTAACATCAATTTCATCTTCCAACAAGAGTACAATATAACTTTATTACAATCACATATAAAAACATTACTTCAATAAAACATTCCTAATATAGTAAAACCTAACTTTACTTACTTCCAGTTTGTGTCATACATTGAGATGCATTACCCTGTGTATGGTGCAACGAAGACCCCAAAACATCAACTTCAATAAATATCTCTACATGAGACATGCTCGGTTGTTTCTCATAAAATTTTAACACTAAATCAATCTCTTCATCATTGTCTATTTAAAAACCTGAAAATTTCTTTTTTCTTTTATCAACTATTAACCTAGTGGACAATATCAATATGACCTGATTGGCATCGAGATTCAACTTATTTGCAATCCTCTCTTTAAGTTGCGCAACTGTAATTCCATGTTTGATCTGCATCAAACTAGTCTCACCCTCAAATGAAATACCATCAGGGCCATCAATTTTTCACCCATTGGTATATAGAATCACCAACACCTCAAAACCCATTACAGTAATAAAATTTCTAAGCATAAAAAAGTAAGCGTGAAAAACATACAATAAAAAATATAACAAAGTGAGCATTAAAAAATATACTCCAAACATAACATTAGCACAATATAACTAACTATAATCACCCTCTAATTTTTCTAACACAACTCTAATACATACACTAAAAAATTAAGCATAAAAAAGTGAGCATAAAAAAAGTGAGCATATTATGTTAAAAATATAACAAACTTAGCATTTAAAATATACTCAAAATATAACAATAACACAAAATAAGTAACTATAATCACCCTCTAATTTTTTTAACAAAACTCTAACACAATATAACAAAGGGATCATAAAAAAAATAAACCCCAAAATAAAAATTACACATACCTTCAAAGCACTCTCTACTCTCTCACTAGAGATCTCACTAAAGACTTGAAAGATGGCAAATGTTCACGGTAACAATTTGCCTTATATAGGGAAAATACCTATTTTTTAATTTTCTTTAAAAACAATTTCACACAACCAGATAACGAAATTTACATGTATCACTCCCCCTTATTTCGCTAAGTCAGTGTACGAAATGGTGACTGATTAACGGTCACATCCACGAGACTGACATTTCTTCAACCCAGTATGCGACATACTTTATCTCTTGACAAGTGTCTTCTTTCGTCAAATGGCTATGCGAATTGTAAGATGGATGGGATGTTTTTTTACCCCAGACAACTAAATTGTTTTAGTCAGATCCGAAAACTATATATTTTTTTTTAAAAATTAGCCCAGTTTAGCAAAAAAACCCTAGCCCCTGAGGAAATAAAGAAATGGCCACTGAGAGTATCTAGCTCAAATGAGATTAACATTGCCTAAGCAAGAGTGAAGAGAGGGTTTCTAGTGTAATCTCGCCCAAGTGAGAAGGACCTCACATGAGCGAGATTCCATGGGGGAGTTCTAGTTGATACTCGCTCAAGTGAGAAGAAGCTTGCTCAAGCGAAACTGCTAGACTCGCTCAAGTAAGATACAGGGGGTGCATGCATAAATTTGAGGAATTCTGAGAGAATTTAAGGTGGCTCTGAGTAGAGTAGCCCTTAGGTTCCTACCGTTTAGGGTTGGGGAAATTTCAAATGCGGAAAAAAAATTTCTTTGATTTTAACCATACCTTAGAATAAACTCTAGGGATTGATAAGAGGATGTTACACTGTCTAATACGGGCCGGACCGAGTCAGGCCAAAAAATGAAAACAGATTAGAAACACTGACATAGCCCATGTTTTATGTAGCCCATGGGCCAGCGCATTTTTTGTCTTATGCATACCATTTTTTATTTTAAATTTGTACTATTTTAAAGCATTTTTTTAAAAAAATTTATATATAAAAACCAGATTTTACCTTTTTAAAAACCTATTTTTTTAATCAACCCAATTTATTATATTTGCATTAATGAGAAGAAAATCTTATTATTTACATTTTATAATACTATATTATTATAATAACATACAATATAAGTTATACAACTATTATAAAAAATCCAAATCAAATAATCAACCAATATTTAAAATAAAAATCAAACACATAAACACAATAACATAATATAAATTGTATAATAATAGTAAGATTAAATAATAAATTCTATGATAATAAACCTAAATAATAAAAATCCATAATAAATAACATCAAATAAAGTTCTTCATTACTCCATAATAAGTTAATAAATCTTTTTTTATTAGTAGCCCGACGGGTCATCCCGACCTGTCAGGGCCCATTTTTCGACAGATTAAATCGAGTTAGGTTTTTTTTTTTTTTGGGAAAAGTTAGGTTTATTTGAAAAAATAGATTTGAATTCTTGGTCGGGCCCGTCTATTTTTAACGGGCCAAACGGGCTGGCCCATAGGTCAAGTCCCAATTGTCATCCCTAATTATTTATAATATATTTATATTAAATATTTTAAATAGATTTAATTTATATTTAGTATATATTTTAATGAACGAATTATTAAATGTTTGGAATAAATAATGAAATATCTTTTTGCATCCTAATTTCTTAAATAATATCATGTTGATTATTTACAATCTTTTAGATTAAATAATTAGTATATCAATTGATATCGAAATAATTATTTTATTAAATTTTTGAAAATATTTCTTTCAAATATGTAAGAAATTAAATATAATAAATATTGATTAGATTAAAATAATATTAAATAAGTCTTTAAAGGATTAAAAACGTCAACTATATTAAAGTTTAATATAAAAACATTTTATACAAATTATGTTTTCCTGTTATGATAATAAATTAATGTACATAAAAAATAATTCAGTAACATATAAAATGACATCTATATTTTTTTATAATGGACATCTAGGGGTGGTAATTTAGGCTTGGCCCGCGGGCCGGTCCGTTTGGCCCGTTGAAAATAGGCGGGCCAGGCCAAGGTTTTGAGCCCGTTTTCCCATATAGGCTCGGCCCGTTTTGGCCTAAAAAAAGGGTTCTATGCGGGCCCAGCCCGGCCCGTTGGGCCAATATTAAAATACTAAAAAATATTTTTATATTACTATATAAATTATATATGTTAAAGAGGTTATGTTTTTCTATTTTTCTAATTTATATATGTTATTATAATTTTGATGGTATAATATTATAAAATATAAATAATAAAGTTTTATTTCCATTTAATGTAAATATAATTTATTTGAACTGTTAATGAAATAAATTGGGTTAATTATAAACAAACTAGTTTTAAAAAAGATAAAATCTAGTTTTTATATCTAAAGTTTTTTTCCTTAAAAAAACCTTAAAAATAGTACAAATTTTAAATATAAAAAAAACATAAATGATTTGGAAAATAAAAACGAGCCGGCCCATTTAGCCCACGAGCCACATAGAAAATGGGTCGGGCCAATGTTTTTGGCCCATTTTCCTTTTTTGGCACGGCCCGATCCATATTTGGACTGGCTTATACGGGCCTTGGCCCGGCCTGACCGTTGGCCCACATTACCATCCCTATGGAAATCTATATATTTTGACAAAAGAATTGATTCCTAACCCGTACTTTAAGACTGTACCTTTAATAAAAATATCAAATTTAATAAAACTATTTATCTTTTTTTATTGGAAAATAAAACTATTCATCATTTCAATGTCATAAATAAAATTTGAAAGAGTTTTGAAATATATGTATTTTTATTCTATTTTTAAAATATTATTTATATAAAATATTTTCTTAAAACAGTTGATAGTCACACCGTAAAGTGCTAAACGACTGTGGTTCTCTCTTCATATTCCAATGACAGACAAGATTTTCTTACTCGCACGTCTATGTTTTTTATTGGTGTGATTTTGAAAGGCAACCATATTAAAAAAATTATTAAGTAGTCTTGGAATATATAATTTTATATCTAACTTTTCAGTTTATTATTGTATTTTTCTTTCTTTATTTATTCTGTATATTGATTATAATAATTTATTTAAAGAATAATAATAAAATAGGAAAAGAAAAAAATACAATTTCTTTTGAACCTTAAACTAAAAGATACTTCTATCTATTAAAATTGTTGTACACTCTTTAAGAAATGTAATTAATGTGTTGTTTTATTCCTATATCTTTATAGTTCTTAATACGTCATTTCCCCTTCTATACTTAATATCATTTTCTAAATAAATGTATTCTTTATTTAAACAAATAGATACAAATATATGATATAACTAGTTAAAAAATATTTAATTTCATCTTAAAATTACACATATTTAAAAACAAATTCAATCTAAAAAAATAAATATTAAAAAAACTAGATAGTAAAAAGAAACAATTTTTTTTTTAAATTACGCTAATGGAAACTTCAACTAGAGAGAAGTAATGGCGACATATCTACCAAAACACTGTATGCTACGTAATTCATTCTAATCTCACAACTGCATTATTAGTGCTCTCGTTATAAACACTCATAATTGTTGGATTCTATTTCTGTCTACAGAGGAGTTTCCGGAACCAGAACCTTTGTCGTCATTATAGTTCAAGGTAAGTTAATTTGAACCCTACGACAACTTATAAAAGGTTTATTTTTCCTTAATAATACAAAAGGGTATACTTACTTACCAATATAATGTTTGGGGTTCACTCAAAACTGTCCAATAACGATAATATGGTACGTGTTAAGCTCACAGTACATCGCACTGTCATTTTGAGGGTTTTTTGTTTTTTTTGTTTTCATGTAAGATGCAAATTCATTAATGAATCACAATATCTGCAGTAAGAGGTTACCCACCAGCTACAGTCGTGAAAACTTGAAGCAATTGAAGCTAGGATGTGAGCAACCTTATTTGTTTCTCTAGGAGCATATGAAAAAATAACAGATTAATTGGAATAAAGTGCGCAATTAGAGACAGTCTTCAACCAAAGAGTGAATTTGAGGATCAGAACTTGTTTCTACTTGTATACGTGAAACATTTGAGTGAATGGGAACGGGCTGATGATTCAACCAATCACTTAAAGTAACAGCTGCTGAAATTAAAACCTCATTAACAATACAAGGTTTGTTATTAAAAACAGCATTGTTTCTTGCTTTCCAAATTCCCCCACAACAACATTACCAACCCCGAAAATACCTCCTCTGCCAAGATTGAAGAGCATTGGATAACCATTCTCTAAAATTTTGTATGCATAGAATCAATCCTAAACGACCACTGTGATGCAAACAGAACTTGTACTGCAAAAGAACATTCCACAAAAAGATGACAATGCGTCTCCACATTACAAGAATTACTTGGTTTAGCCTGAGACAAAAATTAGAATGTCCTACGCGTTAAAACTAGATGACATGATGCTCTCTGACGTCATTTTCTTCTATACAAAAGTCACATGGAATTTTGTCTCCCATTAAACCTGGTGTGGGACATATAGTTTCTTATATTTTTTAAAATTATTTTATTGTTATTATTATCATTATTATAATAATTATTATTTATTACTATTATTGTTGTTATTAATAACACATGAGAAATAAAAAATATACTAAGTGATATAAAAAATAACAATAAATACATACACAATGTTTAAATAAAAATATAAATAAACAAAATATCAATGTCCACGATGGTTGTAGTGGTGGTCACTGCTAGGCTGTTGCTGTTAAGATTGGGTCAGATGAAGACAACACTAGTGATAGGGACGACGCTAGAGCAGACATTGCTCCTCCTCCTTTGACACAAACTGGTTGTCTAGTCTAGTATTATGCTCAAGTTGAGGGCTAGCCCTTAATGACCCTCCCTACTGTCCTCACCGAATGCTTCCCACCTAGACTTACATCTAGTCAAACTAGACTTGTAGCCGGTTGTACAATGTTAGCTGACATCTGAGCTCATCCAGCTCAACATGAAATCCTGCCACATTTGGATATATGTTTGCTGATGAAGTGTCAGTGGAAGAGGAAGTAGGTTGCATCATCGATGAATACTCGCAGCGAGCGTTAGACGCTAAGAAAATAATGCCATTAAGGCGATCGTGGTGCCTTCCACCAACAATGTTCATCCAGGTGTCAATTCGAGTAGCCAGATCAAGAGGCTTGCCTCTGGATTTGAGCTTAACCAGACACCATATAATTTGTATTCTTAATTAAAGTTGAAATGAAATTAATATGAATATTTTTTAGTATGGGTAGAGGAGGTTAAGGACAAAGGGCACTATGTGATGGCGGAAAACAATGAGAACAACACTAAAAGAGGTCAACAATGACGAGAGAGCGATGTTGTCCATGGAGATTTTATGACGTTGTCAGTGGAGATTGTGCGCAAAGGAAAGAGAGAGGGATGTCGAGCTATGGTAATGAACAGAGCACGACGTATTGAGAAGGTTGGGGGTGAGGAGAGAGTGGTGCTAAAGTCATAATGGAAGAGGGAACCGTGAGAGAAAAGGAAAAAAACATAAAGGATTAGGGTTAGAGAGGGAATTGGGAAATGTATTTGTGACATTGCTTAGGTTACCTCCCACGCCAAAAGCATAATATTCCCACACAACAACTTAAAAAAATACACATTTTCAAAGCCATTCTCTCTCTCTTCTTCTCTTACATTTCAAGTTGTTTTGCATTAAAAACTTATAACTCTTGTGAAAATATTTCATAAACAACTTATTAAAAGATTATTTTCTAAAATCAATCTTTAAAGAATGAGAAACAAGTATTTTATGCAAACTGAGATTCTTAAGTTCCTAATACATAGTTTCTGGAACCTGATAGTGTTAATAGAAGTTCAAATTCACTATACTATCTTGTTAACTAACTTTCATCCAAGTGATCACACTTAAAGGTTTATAACTCTTGCAAAAGGGGCCAAAGTTTTAAGCGGTCACAATCACCTTTTCTTGTGACTTTCTAATCCACTTCAAGTTTGTCTTAGATGAGGAGGAGAAGTCCCAACCTCCTAAGTAGTGTCATCCTTACTACCAGTGGAGACATGTCCATCATCGACAACAACAACAGTCCCCTACAGCCTCAACAACCCCCATAGCTCGTTAGCAGAGGCTACATTGCTCAAAGGACCCCATGGGATGTCGCCATCGTCACAACCATAGAACTTTGTTTTTTTTTTCATATTTTAGTTATTTTCCTCTTTTTTGTTAAACGCATTTTTCATCATGTTTTTTTTAATATCAGTTTAGTATGTGTTATTTTGGTTTCATTATTCCATATATCAATAATAATAATAATAATAATAATAATAATAATAATAATAATAATAATAATAATAATAATTTACTTAATAATAATAAATTAATAATTAGTAATTTTTTTAATAAAAGATTGGTTGTTGCGTCAGATAGCTTGACTTGACACAAACTATTACTTGGGAAATTAAGTCTTACACAATCGTTACATGGAAGATTTTTCCCAAGATCCTGAATCTCACGTAACAACGATTATTGCATCAGTTTTGATGGCAGTTGTGTTGGTTTAAGCCTGAAACGACACCCTTATATTGTTGTAGTGAATATTTTGGAATGATAACTTAAAAATTAAATGATACTTTTTAAAGGAGTATCTAAAAGTATTAGAGACTAATTGACGTCAGATACATATCTTATAGGAATACTTCACCATTTTTAATGTATCGTAACTTCATTTACTATTTTTTAAATCTCTGGATAGAAGATTGTTACTCATACACTGCAACGATTTGCCACTTCTCCCTTTTTTAAGTGACCATTGATTTCTCTAATTGTATGGCAGGAAAAATTATTAGCTTTGGGTGAATCTGGAACATTAACTTCAAATTAGATGGTCAAAATTTATCATGTAAGTAATATATTTTTTAAGAAATTATGTGTAGTGAAAATTTAACCATTGAATTTGAAATTAATGGTCCAGATTTACCTAAAGTTAGAGAATCCATGGTTTTAATAGGTTTTCCCTCTCCTCATTGAAACAACGGTCAAGGTTTGGTTAGACAGTGAGCTAGCTATAATGTTTTAGAGCTAACAACTCTTAAGTTTTCAATCCATAAGGCAAGTGCACCCATCTATTGTACTAAAGGGAGTGTTAAAGGCCGTGGTGTTGAACCCATAAAAAGTATATGTACAATCGTACTACTATGTTTCATAAGCCATTTGTTAAATGTTGGCCTTTTGAAAAGTGTATTAAATTGATTATAATTTTAATAAGTATTTTAGAATTGTTGAATCCATATGAACTTGTGAGATATTTAACAATAATACAACAATCACTTGTAAATCACAAAAGATATATGTACATTATGTTCAAGGTTTGTTCATATAAGATTGGTTGTTGGGAATAAATTAGTTTTAGATGAGAAAATAAATAAAACAAAGTTACTAGTACTAAAAAGCATTGAGATTAGACTTTTTTATTCTATTTATTCATTTGAGATTTTATTATGTATGGTTAGACATTAAATCAAGTTAATGTGGTATAAAAATCACTAAACCCCACTACAACATTTTAGGCCACTTGCAATAAATATTTTGACAACAGGCAACAAATGTTTCCAAATAGTATGATAGTCAATATTTTATAATTGTTGCCTTAAGATGGACATTTAGCACAACATTTTTATTGCAACACCTAAATTATGTCCCCATCACATTATTTAAGAACAATGTCAAACAATAACTTAATTTTTCAGTAATACCCTACATTCTAAAATTGTTGCCTAAATTTAAGCTTAATTTCTAGTCAAAAACATATATAGCCCTAATAAAGCATGATTCCCCTCTAATTTTAAAACACTTAATAGTATTATAATTTTAAAAATCAAAGTATATTTATTAGAAATTTAACAACTAATTTTAAAAAACAAGAACAAAAGGAATTAGATTGTTCAGTTACAGTTAGTTTTAGAAAACCTAAATGTGTTAGGAATTAAGGTTTTCTTCCTCCTATAAGAAAATCTCGTTCCTTTTTTTTTCTTTGTGCCCTAGTAAAAGGGTAATCTCCCGTCAATCCATTAATGCCTTAAGAAAGCTCAATCTCAGTTTGTCGTTAACCCCTCTTGCATTTTCGTCAAGTTCATGTAGTGCTTATAATTTTGTCAAGGTATGTCAATCAAGGGTTTGCATCCTCTCATCTCTCTTATTCTGTCGTGCTCTCATCTGCTCTTCTCTTTCTTTCCTCGAACCTCTCTTCTTCTTATTCGTTATCGATGTTGGCAGTTCCCATGCAGATCAGGGAAGTTGGCAGGAAAATCCCTTAATTGGGGCGTGATTCTTTGCTACATGAAGGTGGTCATGGAGAGAAAACGCTTTGATGAACGAATCACCTATTACTTGGAAGCTTTTGCATGCCATCTATCTCTATCTCATCTCTCCTTTCCTCCTTATTTCTATTGGGTGGCCAGTGGCCACCAGCTAAGTAAGTTGTTTTCATCCCTTTGAAGCCTAGAAACCTAGCATAATTTTGGAATGAAGATTTGGTCTGCATTCTATTATTTGAAGTTTCTCATGCTACATGATTTATGTTGGTTGTTCTTATTCCTTTCCACATTAAGTGTTTTATGTTGAATATGGGTGGGAGCACAAGACTATGAAGAGAAAAAGAAATTTTGATAGATTAAATATTTTAGGAACATTACTTCAGCAGCCGAGTGAAACTATTCCTGGTGAGGTTGGGTTCTTTTCTTCTTGCTTTGCTTATAATTATGGAATAGGTTTTATTAGGGAGCTTTGTTTTCCATTCTGTAAATGAGTTGAATTAGGGTTTTGAGCTAATTCTCCTCTTTATATATATTATCTTGTTTCTTTGCAAAAATACTTAGTTTTACTAATAGAAATGTAAACAGCAGTTTATTGATTTTAGAGAGAGAAGTAGAGAGAAAATCTAACTTTGAAAATGGGAAAACATTATTGATCCTAAAGATTTACAAAATGATCATTGTATTCATATAATGGAAGAATAGGTTTCAGTTAAACAGTTACAAAACTACCATTGTAGTAACTAATCTAGTTGTAGTGACATTTAGAAACTTCTATTACAACTACATGATACTTAAAATTCGATTAATTCATATTTCTACATTTATATTTTATACATTCTTTGCCACTCTTATTTGGATTTAAATTTTAATTCTAGACATATACTATCAACAATTCTATCATCCAACATCAATTATTTTTCTTTGACATAGCCCTATCTTTGATAATGACAATAAGGTAGTTATCCTATAGATTTTATAGGTGATGTAGGAATTTGTTCAATTCCTAAGAAGAGAGATGGATTTTCCTCTTGAAGATTCTCCTAGATCCAAACCAAGCACTCCAAATGAAGTGACAAAGCTGAATTTGTGATGTATATGTATAAGACGTGACTTGTATGAGGAATTTGTAAAGAAAACTTAGATCTAAATCTAGAGAAGATGGAACAATGGAGAGACAAGAAGAGATCTATGGAACCGCCATTCTTAAGAGAAAAGATAAGGTCTAAGTGTTGTTTCACCACCTTTGGGAGGAGTCCAAATGATAAGAAACTAGAGGGAAAAAGCTAAGTGCTCAAGATTCTAAAGAGAGGTCACACTCTATCTCACTAAAACTCATTTAAAGTTCAAGTTATGTATGGAATTACAAAGAAATGAGGTATATATACCTCCTAGCAAGGCAAAATTCAAAATTGGCTTGGGTGGGCTTGTAAAAATTTCACTCAAGACTCAAAATCAAAAAATACATGACCCAAAAGTGGCCCAAAATAAAAATTATAACCATACAAAGGCCAAACTAAAAATTAATTCCTAAGTTTAATTAATTCCTAAACAAATAAAAAAACACTAAAATATTTACAAGGTAATATGGTAAAAGCCAAAGATGACCCAAAGGACGCCTAATGGGCTAGCTCCTCATCACACTCCTTCTCCTCAAGAGGATTTTCCCTCAAATTCTAAAGATCCTCAACCAATGCTCTAGGCAGTAATAAGCCTACAAGAAGGGAAAATAAAATGAGTCCATAAAAATGAAGAAGGAAAACAAAAATAAAAAGGAAAAACAAAGGAAAAAGAAGGAAAGATATTAGATGTACCACCAGGGTCAAATACTAACCTTTTTACCTTTGTGAGAATAAAATAAAAGGTAGCACAAAAGAACATAAAGAGAAAATCCCTCAAGAGGGCACAAACTAACCCATGGAATCCCTCATGTATCCTAGAGATGGTATGATCATGTAAAATAGATAAAGTGTAGAGAAATGATCATTTAAAATAGAAGTAAACATGAGCATATTATATAAAAGAACATGATGAACTACCCTAAGAAGATCATAATGTGTAATGACATTTAAACTAGGAACTAAAATATGCATGGAATATAAAGATGATATTAGTTCCCAATATAATCCCTTATAAAAATGAATAGTAGAAACACGACCAAATATATGATGTAGGTGTAAACATAAAATGGTAGGAAATGAAACAAATGGTAAACCTATGAAAACCCTAGATACAAGTAAAATAACAAAAAACAAGACATGAAGAAAGGTTAACTCAAAAGAATAAAACTCTATCCTAAAAGAACCTATAGTAACTATATACAAACTACAAGTAATCCTAAAGAAACTATGCACACACAAGGTTCCATGCATCCTATAGTGAATATGAGAAGTTAGAAAATAAACGTGTAAAGGATTGAACACTTCAATGGGAAATAAGGAGAGAGGCCTATTAGGCATAAAGAGGTGCGAGAAGTGCATTTGTCATGAAGCGTGTAGAGGGTTTGGTCAAAACTTGCTTTACATGAAGTTTGGAGGCAAGAGAAGAATGCCTTATGGAGTCATCAAGAGAGACAACTCCTTTACCTTTCTCATGTTTGGATTTAGAGTGTTGGTGGGAGATGGAAGGACCAACCTCCCTATCCGTTTTCAACTTCATTTGAAGTTGATCCTCCAAGGCTTGCTTTAAAGTTAAGGGATGTAACACAAACTTCTTATTATTATAGAGAAAGATGAGGATGTTAGAGAAACCTTCATAGGTGACCTTTTTGTCATATTGCCAAGGTCTACCCAAAAAAAATATATGTAGCCTCCATAGGAACTACATCACATAACACTTTATCTTGATAGGTTCCTATGGAGAAAGGAAGATTAACTTGTTTGTTAACTAACATTTCACCATTTTCATTAAGCCATTGCAATTTATAAGGTCTAGGGTGATCTATTAGTTCATAACCAAGTTTGTGGACTAGTCTTTGACTAGCCACATTGGTACAACTCCCACTATCCACAATAAGGGAACACAACTTTTTATTAATGTAACATCTTGTATAAAAAAATGTTCTCCCTTTGTGTAGTGTCATCCTCCTTAACATGGCTTCCTAGAAGCTTTTTAATCATAAACAATTCACCCTCATCACCTAGAACATGTTCACTCTCATAGGAATCACTACTTGAGCTGTCACTAGTATGTGAAGAGGAAGAGTCGTCTTGGCTAGAGTACTAATCAATGCCACTTAAAATCATGATATTCTTTGTTGGGCATTGAGAGGAAATATGACCTATTCCTAAACATTGAAAACATTTAATGGAACTTATCCTAAAAGAAGAAGAATTGGATGAGGAGTTTGTTTTTTTAGAAAGGGTGTGTTTAAAGGGTTTAGTAGTGGAGGATCTCGATGCACCTCACTTTCAAGCTTAGGAGAAGAAGTGCCCACGTCATTCTCTTTACTTTCTCCAAGAACCTTCTCTTTTGAGAGGGAGTCTTTTTTTCCCTTCCACTTGGGCCTAAATGGTTTATAATCCTCTTTGTAGTAAGAGGCTTCCTCCATGAGTTGAGCTTTCACTCATGTGCATTAATGGAGTAATTCCTTAATGTCCACATGAGGTAGAAGTTTCACTCTCTTTTTTATATTATGATCAAGACCATGTAAAAATCTATGCATAAGGATTTCTTTATCCTCTTCAACATTGGCCCTAATCATAGCCATTTTCAAAGCCTTGTAATAGTCTTCAACACTTTTAGACCCTTAGGAGAGCTTATTGAGCTTGACCAATAGCTCACCCCTATAATAGGAAGGGACATACCGCTTCTTTAACAAGACTTTCAGGTCATCCCATTCATCAATGGGTGGGAAATGGTCTCTTTTTCTTTCCTTACAAAGTTGAGTCACCAAACAAGGGCATAATTTTGGACAGTAAGGGTGACAACTCTAACTTTTTTTATCATTTTTGGTTTGATGAAAGTTTTGAAGAATATTCAACTCTTATCTCTCAATCAAGATAGGCTTCTACATCACTTTTACCATAGAAGGGGAATATCTCAAATTTGACCTCTTTAAGTCCCACATCCTCTTGAGGCCTATGATGCCTCTTGTGGTGCCTATCTTCCACTTCACTAGTTTCATCATTTTGTCTATGTCTAGGTCTATGACAATGCCTAGTGGTTCTCTCTTGTTCCTCCCCATTCTCAAGATTATATAGTCGGACATTCATGCTATTTAATTTTTCTAAGATAAGGCGCATGTGTGTGTATATGTTGGGGGGTAGGATCTCTATCTTTTTCACTATATGATGACATGTTATAATGCAAGAGATGCAAATAGATGAGAAATATATACTAGTCGATCACTCAAGGGAAAACTAACCTAAAAAGACAAACAACAAGCAACAAGACAACAAGAAAACAATTAAGGAAAGCAAGTAAAACAAACTTGTAAAATATGCAAAAATTAAACTAAACCTAGCATGCAAGGAAGCGCACTATACTAACCTAGAAAGCAATTAAACAAAACTAGTCATTGTGCACAAAAGTAAGCTAATACCTAAGTGCACTACCCTATTCAACTAATTAAAAATCCTAAAGTCCAAAAAGTCCAATGTCCAATGTCCTTAAAGTTTAAATATATAGACTAAGTAAAATAAATTAAAATAATGCTATTATTTTTTATTTTTTATACGCTCCCAAAATACAAGTAGAAAATGCAATACCAAAGACACAAAGTAATTACTAAGCTATTACAAAAATGTGCACTCCAAGTACAATGTCTTCAAAGCTCCACCAAGTCCAAGGTAAGGCACCAAGCTACAAGGAAACAACTTTGAAACTCAAAGCAAAGGTTAGCACAAGAATATATATAAACAAAAAGAAAAGAAAAAGAAAAGGTATTTGCACTCCAATCTCACAAGGTTTTTGCACTCTAACCAATCTCTTTATACTTGATTGTGCTTAGGTCAATCCTCAAGTTAAATATCAATCACTCCAAGATGTTACCCAAAAGTGATGTCTCACTTGACAAATCTCAAAGAAAGCCAATAAAGTGAAAACTCTAATGAAAAAACTAAGAATAAAAAAGACAAGTAAGAAAAGTACAATTAGAAAGCTAAACCAAAAGAATTAAGAAAGTGACAAATAAGGATGTGACAAGCAAGAAAAGGTATAAGGAAGGAATGCACAACAAGAATGAGATGAAAATATGACAAACTAAGTCAAGAAGACAAACAAAATATTAAATGCAAGAATAAAGGAAGCACTCAAAATTTGCAAAATAAAAACTCTAAAATGCAAGCAAGTCCACTATCTTTTTATATACTTTTCACAGGACTTTTTTCTTCAAAAAATATGCACTAAAATAAACAAATCAAACACTAATGGTACTGCACAAAAATTATATAAGGTGCTGAATTTTTTTTATTTGCTAGGGGTTACACACTCTTTTTTATGACAATTTTGCCAAGAAAGGACCCAAACTAATGCACAAATAAAGGGACCTTTTAGGACTTTTTCTTTTGCATAATTTTTTTTCAATTTTTAAAGATATTTCCCTTTTTTGAGTATTTCACTATACCATAATCATCCTTAAAGAATTGTAAGAAAGTGCACAAAATGACAACAAAAAGGTAACAAAGTGGCACTTAAGCAAGCATCATCTTCCAACACTTAAATGCAATGGAAGACAAGGTCAAATGACATTAAACACAACAAAATGGAACAAATTATAGAATGAAAGAGATTGACACAAGGTGCTGAAAAATGAAAAATAAAACTAGATACACTTCCTAGAAACAAAGCTAACAACCTACAAGATATAATGAGCAACAAATTTCACCCTTAAAGTGAGGTGAATTAAGAAACAACTAGGAGCTTGTGAGACACTTTAGTAAATGATAATAAAGTTTATAAGAATTCAACACTTCACACCAAGGCAAAAGTAAAGAAAATCACCTTGAAACTCAAAGACACAAGCTCCAAGACTTGGAACTACAAATCTAGAAATGCTTAAACAAATTGATAAACACATGGAAGACATGACTAAATCCATATGGTTTAATAGATTTGCAACATTAAAATTTTACTTTAAAAATGCTAAAATGACACAAATGAGACACAATATGCAAGAAAGAGACACTATAAAGGCAAGAACACAAGGTAACTTAAACAACAAGGCAAGTAATGATCAACAACTTTGACTATTTTTTTTCTCTAAATTGCATGAAACTTTGAGGTTATTACAAGCATATATGCAAAACCAATATTATTGAAACAAGTTTGCCAAATTCCAAAGCAAATAGAGTAGATCTAAAATCTTAGATTTCATAATTTAAATTTTTCATGAATTTTCACATATGATATGTCAAATTGAAGCTATAGAAGAGGAGATTAAGAATATGTAACTAAAATTTAAGAATATGAACATAAAAGAAATAGATCTAAGAAAAAGAAATCAAGAGGATAGAGACTCATGATACTAAATGATGTAGGAATTTCTTCAATTCCTAAGAAGAGAGATGAATCTTCCTCTTGAAGCTTCTCCTAGATCCAAACCAAACACTCCAAATGAAATGTCAAATGCTGAATTTGTGATGTGTATATGTAGGCCATTTTGTATGTAGTGGTTGTGGAGTGGAATTTGTAAAGAAAACCTAGATCTGAGGCTAGAGAAGATGAAAAAATGGAGAGACAAGGAGAGAAATATGGAACCGCCCCTTAAGAGAAGAGATAAGGTCTAAGTGTTGTTTCACCACCTTTGGGAAGAGTCTAAAGGATAAGAAACTAGAAGGAGAAAGCTAAGTGCTCAAAATTCTAAAGAGAGGTCACACTTTATCTTACTAAAACTCACTTAAAGTTGAAGTTATGTATGGAATTACAAAGAAATAAGGTATATATACCTCCTGGCAAGGAAAAATTTAGAATTGACTTAGGTGAGCTTGTAAAAGCTTCACCCAAGACCCAAAATCTAAAAATACATGGCCTAAAGTATGTATATACATATACAAGGCCTAAAAGTGGCCCAAAATGAAAATTATGACCGTGCAAGTCCCAAACTAGAAATTAATTCCTAAGTCTAATTAATTCCTAAACAAATAAAATATACTAAAATATTTACAAGGTAATGGGCTATCAATAAGGCTTAGGTGCAATCAAGTTAAGTTATGTGAATTCCATAACTAGTTATGCAGGTCTAATTTGTTTTCTAATGTCAACTTATAATCACACAGGTCAATTTTCAAGTAGTTTTGTGTTCTCTATAACTCTGTCCTTAACACTTAAAAAGTACTAAATGGTCTTTGAAGGTTCACAGGCGCACACTAGAAGAGGGTTTTATAGTGTGATTAAAACTTTGTTTTAAAACCTTTATGTGACGTCCTTCGTCATTTTACATTTATTTATATTTGTTTAATTTAATATTCATAATAAATTTTTCACATTTAACAATAATTAATTAAGCCCTAAATCAAAATAGCATTCATTTTTCACTAACATGATCAAATAACACCCTCTCGTTCTCTAATAGTATAATCGACTATCCCCTGCTTAATCAAGGCTTTAAAAGACTGGGAATAATCGATTACAATGCCCTATTCGATTACCAAGCAAATGGTAATCGATTATCGACTTCCTGGAATGGTACATTGGATCAGATGCATTACCTAATCGATTACAGGACCTTAGATAATCGATTACCTGGTTTCTATTGGACACATAATCGATTACTATACTACTCATAATTGATTAGCAGGCTGTTGGAAATTATGTAATGCATCAGGTGTTTCCCCTAATCGATTACCACTCAAAATATAATTGATTACATTGGTTCTGGATGACCTATAATCGATTACGTCCTGATGCCTAATCGATTAGCTTAAAGACAGAGGCCTTGTAATCGATTACACCTTAGAGGCTAATCGATTACACCCTGTTATTCTGCAGAAATTATGCAGATTTTGCATAAAGAAATGAACTTCTTCACTACCAAAACTCATGCAAACGATATCGGAATGCCATCAAATTTTAACACAAGCTCAAACACATGATTTGTGACGTGTGACAACTGGCCGCACTCAAAAGTTACTAAAAACGAGTAATTTATATGCATAAACACATTTATCTCATTTTAAGGCATTTTGGGGTAACCGAGGAGTCCAATTTTGGCAAAATGGATCCGTTCCATTTCCCACAAACCATAATTAACTTACTTAAGCTAGTGCATTCCTTCCATTACACCAAAACCTCATAAATCATCATTTGACCATACTAGTTCCTAGCTCATGTATAAGACAACTATACAAAATCTTAAACACACATTCTAAAGGGCTATAATTCATAACTCTCAACATCCATTCTTCACAAAATAAGCAAAACCTGCCCATAAATATATATATATATATATATATATATATATATCTAATTCATGAAACTTATCATATCCATGAACATCTCATTATCTACTCATCATGAATGCATCTTCTCATCAACCAACTTGCAATTTTTATCCATTACTTATCACAAACATTCATAACCACCTTGATCACATCTAAATTAGTCCAGCACACATAGGGAATATATAAACATAACATACATATAACACAATACACATTGCACACATTCTTTCACTCATAATTTCCTCTGCTCCTTGGCATCAATTCTCCGCTTGACGCATCTCCGGGGCTTCAACCTCTTCCCTGTCACTGGTTACTAAAATTAAGAAAAACAACAGCAAGGGTGAGTGTTTGGTATCATAATTAATATAGAATGGCAATTCAATAACAAGATACATATTCACTATTTTTAGTTTGAACCACTTATCTTACCTCTTGTCCTCAATCTCCATTTACCAATCAAAGTTCAATTCCAATTCCTTTATCCCCAACTTGCCAATCACAATCAACAATTATCATGAAACACATTCATATCATCATACAATGTTAACAATGCAACAAATAACACAACTGACTCTCATATCAAATCGACGCCTAGTATCCGGATACTAAAAGGATCGGCCTTCAGCTGGGGGTCCTACTTGACACCCCGTGAACCCTGCTTGGTCCACTGAGTCCTACTTGACTCTCCACCTCAACCACTGGGTCCTACTTGACCACTGGGTAGCTCAACTGGGCATAAACACCGTGGGAGCCAGAAACGAGGGGCTGCACATACCGTCGGCCGTCCTACACCACATAATCACACATGTATATTCATACTTCATATATATCATAATGCAAGTGGCCATCACAAAATACATACTCATCAATTGGGCGACCTACTTGTCAAGCCCGTCATCACAATGCCACTACACTCATCAACTCTTCACCATTCAATTTACATTGTACTCATAATCATCACAATCATACACAACTTTCATTCATACACATACACTTATCATTATTTATATATTCTCATTAATTCCGTATTTAATTCACTTACTCAATTTAATTACATTTACCTATTCTAAGTAATTACGACCCGAACACCCCCTTACCTCGATTCCGAGCTCCGACGAATGGTTCTTAGTGAGCTTGGCGTTCTCTCGACGCTATGTTCAACGTCCTACGTCCGAAATCAACACCCACTTCACCGTTCGATCTTCCGACGACTGTTTCGCTACCTACGGAGGTCGAAACACAAAACCCGTCAACGTTAAACCATCCTCATTACTTTAAAAAGCCATTTTCAAGCCTCTACGTACTAGAGGAGCAAGAAACAGAAACTCACTCCTCCATGCATGACTCTTCGGTTTAACGGAGAAGACGAAAGAGCCACGAAAGCTTAATTTAAAAGGCCCATTGGACTCACCTCGAAGCCACGACCTCAAAAACGTAGTTATCTCGAAGTTTCGACGCAAAATCGGCCTCCCTTCAAGGCATGCAAGTCACGGCCAACTTTAAGGAGAAGAAGAAGAAGAATGCACGTGTGTAGTGAGGAAGAAGAAGAGGAAATTAAGATTTTAATACCCAAGGGCAATTTGGTCATTTCGTATTTCAATTACATTTTCCTTTAAAAGTTTTAATTAAACTTTTACTTTCACCTTTCACCCTTTTACCCCATTGTAATTCAAATCTTACCTTCTCCTAATTATACATCATTTAATCTTTTATAATTAATTAATTAAATAAATTTATTTATTCCCACAACATTTAATTATTTCTAATTGCATTTTTAATACTAATAGTTCCCAAATTTTCAATAAATTCGGTTGGGCAATTATTAATATTTTTCGCCAATTAAAACTTTTCTAAAATATTAGGGATGTTACACTTTAGATGAAAACCCTTAAAAATTTCATAAACTTTAGTTGAAAAGACTATCAAAAGACAATTTAGACGACCTCTGAATTTTTAAAAAGATTTTTTTACATGAGGAAACAAATAAAGAAAGGTTAACAAAATAGCTAAAGAGTTGCCAACATAAAATATTATACTGGTTCACCCCAAAAACACAAGGGTTATGTCTAGTCCTTATTCATCCCAACAGGAGTTTTTATAGAGCAGACCCACTTAACCGTGCCAATAGCATAATAATACAATTATTCTTTCTTCACTTAGCTTCTTTAAGATAATTTACAATAACAAGTATTCTTTCTTAGACTTAGCCTTTCCAGGCTAATAAGAAGCAAGTATTCTTTCATAACTTATCCTTTTTAGAATAATTTACAACATACAGTAGTATAAAAAGGTATTTTTGGTCCTAAGTCTTACACACAAGACTCTAAGGAAGTTTTAGCTTTTAACAACTGAACAATATATTTAGGATATGAAACAAGTAAAGCTCTATGGAAGTTGTTTACATGAGTATCAAAGAATAAAAGAAATTACAGTAACAACCACTTTGAAACTGATTAAGAATGTGGCGGAAAGACGTTGATTTCTTTTTATAAAAGCTCAATTTTAGCAAGCATAACAGATGGACAACATTTCCATTATATAGATCTTGGAAAGAGTCGTTGAGATGAAAGAAAAAAAGGGATTGATATGCTTGAAGAGCACGAAGAGTATTAGGGAATCCCATCAGAGTCAGGCAGCGGAAACACAAAGGATTCCCAAAAAGGATTGCAAATATAAATGTTTCAAGGCATTATACAAAATTAAATTTTTGATTTAGGGTTTACCTTTTGCAGACGCAAAACGAGTTCATCGATCGAAGCAATTGTAGCTTCACCCTTAGGAGTCCACACGAGCACTCCCACCAGAAAAATAAAGTTCCAAATGCTAGTACAGAAATTTAATTATAATCTAATTTTTGAGCAGCCGCCTATGAGCATTTCATGTTCTATATACAGGCTTAGGTCTTGACCTAAGCTCTCATTAATCATTGGGCTCCTGACTCATTCTAAATGAGTTAGGCCTAAATAGTTTTATTTTTAGTCCAACTAAAATAAAACTATCCTCTGGTGGGCTTACTCTATGTGTGTGACCCTATAGGTAAAATATTCGGTTATATTAATAATAAACTATTTTATTATTAATATAAAATAAGAGCGGTATCTAGCAATACATCATTATATCCGAATATTATTTATCATCGACATGACCTATAAATGATAATTGTAACACCCTCGGTTAGATAAGACAACCCATTCTATAGGATCATCCTATTTAACTGAGAGGTCACAAGTTTTCATAAGAAGTGAATATTTTTTTTTTTATAAAAAAGATGGCAGATCAGTGGAAGCAAATAGTGAATATATCACATAGTCATTCACAAACTTATAAATAATTGTACTCATAACAGAATGGGGCACGCAGGCACCCTTAAATATTATACAGTCATCAGGTGTCTGATTATCATTAATAAATATTCAATCTATATAAATTCTATCTTTAACTATCGTTCTCAGTGGGTTTAGCATAGTGCTGTTCTTCACACTCGGGTTCTTGATTTTCTAATTCCTCTGAAAAATGGTCAACAGTAAGGGTGAGTATAACCCAAGACCCTGATTGGTTAATCCGGTGCGGACATAATCCAGTTAACATACAATATCACATACATCATACAATTAGCATATTCATAATGATAACAATCAAGCATGTTGTCATGGAATGCATGGGTTGAATTCATTATGATTTATCTTTGATTAAGTCTCATGATGCATGTGGGCCCAATAAATCATTTCTTCATCTTATTTTTTTTGGAATATCTCCATTCCAATTTTCTAGAGCGATCAGGGTCCGCCCACGTTCCATATGGTACAAATGAACTCATTGGTTCTCATCATTGATTTATATATTCTTGGAACTTGGATCCCTACGATCATAGTTACACTCCGTCATTTAGTCAAAGTACACTAGAATTGCATCGTCTCACCCGGCTATCAGGCGCGACTCTGATGCCATTGGGTTGCCGTTCCAGTTGTACTCCCAAGATCCTCATGGGGATCGAACGTGAATGTCCTCCAGCGTACCAGGTGTATGCTCTAGAATTTCTCCTCCTTTCAAAATATTTTCATGATGCGAAATGCATTCTTTTTATCTTTTGATTTCTTGGGTATCTATGTGTTTCCAGTCTTATCATACATCCTCATAAGTTCTTGAATCTCATCAATTATTAAAACGTTGTAAGATATTTGTTCTTATTCCAGAAAATATATCAGATATATCTTGGTTAAAAATTTTATTATTTTTTTTATAAGAGTAAAATAATACATTCTTTATGTAATTATTCATAATTAAAACATTAATAATGTCAATAACAATAAAGCTAAACTTCCCAATAATTTAAAAAGGATTAAAGAATAGTTTCTAAATGAAAATCCAAGCGAAAAACATTAAAAACAGAGTTTTCCGAGTGGAACAAGGTTAATTCCGAGTGGAATAAGTATGATTCCGAGTGGAATCATACTGAGAAGAGATTTCTAAATGATCTGGCTAAAAAATCCGAGTGAAATTGCAATGAAAAGCTGTTTTCCGACTGAAACAGGTCTGATTCCGAGTGGAAATGATTTTTCCGATTAAAACAAGTTATATCCGAGTGAAAATGTTGATAACTAAGCTTTCTGAATAAAATAAGTTTAATACCGAGTGCAATCAATAGGATTCCGAGTGGAATAAGTAGGATTCCAAGTAAAAATCAGGCTGAGATGAGTTTCTGGGTAAAATGAACATGAATCCGAGTGAAATCAGACTGAAAGAGTTTTCTGTGAAGTTAAAAATGTTCTTCTGAGTGCAATATGATTGTGGAAGAGTTTTCTGAGTGAAAAATAATATATTTTCTGAGTGAAATCACTAAAAAGAATTTCATGAGTGAAGTAAAACTGTTTTCCGAGTGAAATTAGATTGTGAAGTGTTTTCCGAGTGAAACAGATACTGAAAAGGATTTTCTGAGTGAAATAACTTAAATCCTGAGTGAAATCTGGCTGAGAGACTTTTTTTTTTCTGAGTGTAAATGTTATGAATCCGAGTAAAAATAAGTTACTGAGTGGAATAAAACATAATTCCGAGTGGAATTAGTCTGAAAGGAGCTTTCTGAGTGAAAATAAGATAAGTTCCGAGTGAAACATGAGTTTACCGAGTAAAATTAGTTGAAAAGAGTTCTGTCTGAAATATATAATGGTTTACCGAATGAAATCATGTAAAACTGATTGGATTTGTATAAAACTGATTGAATTTACACGAAACCGATTGAATTTACACAAAACCGATTGAATTTACACAAAACCGATTGAATTTACACAAAACCGAGCTTATTATCATTTATTTTATCTCTTGTTTACAATTCTCTACTGGAATACACATGATACTTAATATTTTCATAATTCAGCATCAAACATACTCAATCATCAAAATTTATCAGAATCAATACATATAATCAAACATATTCATTGAATCATGAATTATACAACCAATTGAACATGTTCATAATAATAAAAATGCATATAAACATACATAAATCAAAGCATGTAAATCAATAATTCCTGAATCTGTCCTGGAAAGGTGAGGAATAAGATTCCTTAACCCTTTCCTTCACACGGTTTTCCCACAGAGCACTCAAGAATATACCCCCTTACCTTGATGGAGTTCCTAGATGAGAGGAAATGTTCCCTTCTCTGTGTTGCTTCAGATCTGCGTGAGAAAGACAAGGAAGGAGAGAGGAAGAAACTTGCAGGAAGAAGGAATGATAACAGAGGTGTATCTGTGGCTATGATTCGTGTGTGTGTGTATTCTTAGAATCATAGCACTGGGTTAATAATAAGAAAGTGAGTGGGAACATTGGTTGGAGGATTGGGTGGGATAATGGAACCTTTTGACTCCTTTCACAGTCAGCTTTGCATTTGATTGGAATAAAATATATAAAGGTATTATAATGGATGTAGCTTTCCCCTGTGATTGGTTCGTTGTGCCACTCATTTTTGGATTTATGTGATTAAGTGGGCTGACCACTAGCTGAAGTGGAATTAAAAGGTGTTCAGTGTTGGAGGATTTGAAGAGGTCGGTATTGCATGTGAGGACGGTATTGAGTGTGAGGGGCGGTGTGGAGTGTAGTAGGGAAGGACGGTGTGTGAAGGAGTTAAGGGACACCGTTTGTGGAAGAGGGCGGTGTTGTGTGGGAGAATAGGTCAATTTTGGTAAACACCGCCTCAGAGTTGTCCGGTGTGCACACCGGTTCTAAGGACGGACAACCTTAAGTAGTTAACCGGTGTGGGGTGTTAATCCGGTCTGCAACAGGTACGAAAGGAAAGTGGCTGCAGGAGTCATCTCGCTCAAGCGAATTCCGACTCGTTTGAGCGAGGCACAATGCTGGCTTGAGCGAAGTGAAGAAAAGAGGGTCAGCAAGGCAAAATTCCTTCTCGCTCAAGCGAAATCCGACTCGCTTGAGCGAGTCATCCATATTCACTCGGAATTCCTCTAAAACCGACCCAAGGACTCGGGTTCCACTCGGTAAAACCTTCCAGAGCCGACTCCTACTTAATTGGACATTTACTCGGTAATTCTCTCAGAGCTGACTCGTCTCTTACTTGTTCTTTCACTAGGCATTATATCCTAAATCCGAGTCATTTCTGATGGTTCTCACTCGGTTAAATCATTCCAAGCCTAGTCCTTTCTCACTCGGTAATGTACTTCAAAAACCGACTCCCTTTTTATTTCTTCACTAGGGAAGTTATTCCAGAGTACTTCTGGACAACACATCCCTCACTCGGAGTTGCATTACTCATTCTTCTCTCGACATATTCTAATTTTTCCTAACTCAGACACTTAAACTTCCCCCCTTGGAAGTTTACTCAGTTCCATACTTCCACTCAGGAAAGTCAAACGTAAGATCCACTCGGTAATGAGTGTTTTCCCACTCGGAATCCCTAAACTTCTTCACTCGGCTTTCACCCAATCAAATACCACTCGGTATATCTCAGCCTTAATACAATCGGGAATGTGTCACACATTCATCATTCGGTATACATCATTTTATTCACTCGGGAAAAACCATTCAGTTAAGTCCCACTCGAACTTGTTCAAAGCCTCATCCACTCAGGATATAAAATCTCATTCACTCGGTTTATGTATATCATACACTTAGAATATATCCTAATCAAAACCATTACAAAAATTCTTCCCTCAGAAAGGTTCACTCGGATTTCATCACTCAGGAGCATTCAAATCATTCCCCACTCGGGGTTTACCCATATTTCTCACTCGAGAAATTCTTCCATCAAAGCCTACACAGTATTTATTCATCTAAAGGGATTTCTCTCAGAATCCATTTAAGTGTTCTTCACTCGGAAAAACAATGCCAAACACTATAATCTCACTCGGAATCATTAACTTAACACTATTTCATCCATTAACACTTCTCACATAATTCAACAACACATTCCAGTCGGTAAGAAGCATCAAATCAACATAAAATACTTATACCTATATATCTTTTACTCGGAATAGGCTTCCATTACTATATTCCACTTGGTATTCTCAGGACAGGTTATACTGGGCTCATATATGCCCCTACTCGGAACTCCACTGCTCAAAATACCACACTTGGAGATCTTTCTACCCGGAATGCTATCCCCTTCCTCACTAGGAAGGTTCTGACTTGGGTAAATTCACTCGAATTGCACTCGAATATATTCTTGGCTGAGTCCCTTTACTCGGAATACTTAAATCAGGGAAATTTCATTCGGAAAAGGTAGCATTAGGCATGGTTTGACTCGGAAACAAGTCATTCAAGGGTGTTTTGATTTGGAATTTTCATCCAGAAGTGGTTCTCTTAAACACACTTCACTCCATATGTCCCCGAGGCCAAAATTCCACTCGGTAATATCCCTTTCAGTCATGTTTTACTCGGTCAACATAACTTTACACTCGGAACTTTATCCCTCACTCGGATTTTCTTTTCTGTCACTCGGATTTTCTCTCTTTCACTCGGAACAGAGCCCTTTTCACTCGGATTTTTGCATAATTTCTCTAATGGTCCATATAAATTCCATAATTACATATAAAAATGACATTACAGACCATCTACAGGGCATTTATTCACTTATTACTACTTACAGACCTTCTAAACTTCAATTTTTACTAAATAAGACTGCTACTAAAAACAGGGATGTTACAATAATTATTTTATATATTTATTCCTTTTGTCACGATATCTAATTGGGCCCAAGGCATGGTCGTCGTCATCCTTGTATGGCCCAATTCATTTTACTTGATACCAGAGTAGACTTTACAGAATAAATATCTAATATTTATTCGTCCTAGCATGACCATACATTTCGTTAGTCTCACTCCATCAAGTGGCCCATAGATATCACTCCTGTCACATAGGAGAGACAAATTTCATCTACATCACTCACATCCCTCTGCATAATTTGTCTATTGCCTAATCACAATCTTTATGGTCATCTTATTGCAGATAACGTTTGATTGTATTAAAACAACAAACTCCTTATGACACTCATGTAACGATCCATGCAACATTCTCATGGTGGGTCTGTCCAGTACAACATTACTCTTAATGTGTACTTGTGTAAAGACTTGATATCATATATCCATGATTTATGATATCAAATCATCTGTATATTCACACACTAATCTTAATGTATTTACATGTCCCCATGTAAATATTTGATTAGGGACGTTTTAGGAATAATTTTCATATGACCTATTATTCCAGGATAAATAGCATTAAAATTAATCTTAAACCTAAAAATACTAATTTTATTGATAAGTTAAAATTGATACATTAATAGCTCATAGTGCATACACCAACAAAGAGCCACTTGAGATGACTTGAACCAATAGTAGCAGGTGCACTGGGAGAATGTCTGATCATTTGAAGTTTTGATGCTTTTGCATATTTCTATATTTGTGAAAGTAGTCTACATGAGGTCTTTAGCTTTGGCTATTTTTTTTAATTCTTCAAGAAGATGTTATCTCCAAAGATACATTATGTAATGACTAAAAGCTCCATTTAATACATCTAAGACATGAAATTTGTGACATAGGATGCTCCTTCATCCTTCTGAGTATATGTCTTTGAGATGAAACATTTTTCAAAATGTTGTCATCCTTCAAACAGACATCAGACAGGTTGCTTCATTAGCTTTACACTTGATTTCTATTAAGCACTACGTACATAACAATGAAACATTAGAACTTCAAATAGTTTAATGTTTGTATCAGGAATTAAAATAATTGAGGGGTCCATAGAACCCTATAGGTTCTTTCATGGACTTAATATTCTCCCCATTTTTGATTGATGAAAAAATATATTATTTTGCTTTTTAAAACATATAGCAGATGCTGGAATTAAAATATAGGAATGTTAGGGATATATTCCCCCAAAGAATATGCATCTTAAAAATTTGACTTGCTCCCCCTAAGTCCAAGGATTGTTCTTTTAACAGAGCCAAATCCTAACTAAGTTTACATAATTTCTTAAGAATGAGACTGATTTAACAGAGACCTTTCTTCTTGACAGGATAAAATTAGTTAGCAGATAAAATATTGAGGCATGATAAATAGATCATTGCATAAGCAATTTTAGTTTTACCAGAACAAAAGAATTTCAGACAAAACAAACTGAAAAGATAACAAATTTTGTCAAAAAAGATTTTATTAACGACACTTAAAGTCATTACTTAGGAAAGACATAGCTTATCAAAACAATTTAAAATAACTTAATTTAAATAACAAAACAACTTGGAATATATATATTGAAGAATGAAGGGTTGTTTAAAGAGAGGGTAGGGGTCAAAGAATGGAAGTTGGAAAGGGGCAAGAGGAGGGAGATTCTAGAGATAATTGAAGAAAGGAACAATTATCAGAACCAATCGTCTTGAAATCCTTAAAACGATGATGCGGGAAGGCTAAGATTACTAGAAGGGTAGGAAGTAAAACAACGTGCATCTTAGCCTAAGGGTAGTGGTAGTGGATTGTCTAAAGGTTTGCCATGTAACACCCTCGATTAACTAGGACAATCCCTTCCACTAGATTATCCTGGTCAACTGAGAGGTTACGAGTTTTAGAAAAATATGGAAGTTTTTGTTTTGTACAAGGAAAGTTGGTGGAATAGATACACCTTATATACGACATAATCATATAATACATGGTTGTAACAACAATTATACATATTGAAAGTAAAGAGGCACGCAGGCTCCCATAAATGAAATTAAAATAATCTATCCTAATCTTTCTGTCCTCGGTCCAAGAAGAGTCTAGCTGCTCCTCATTCTGAAGTCTGTCTTCATCCCCATGATGTCTAGAAAAATAGTGTAAGGGTGAGTCTTCACCTCTACAACAATCGAGAAGGTGCCTTATCAACACCTGCCCCACATACAATACAAACAATCCAGGATCGAGTCTCACCCACTCTCTTTGGGGTTCCTAAGATACATTCTAAGTTATCTCACCACTTTTGATCTCAGCTAATCATTCCTATTTTCCTAGTCACCTCTCCAGATTACTAATATTTATACAATCATATTCAAACAACGAGTTATCACAATCTTAATACAATGATGAAATGCATGAACTCATTTCGTTATTTCAAATCTTTTATTAGTCATCATGATACATGTGAGCCCATCTCCTCCTTAATAATCTCGTATATAACATCCATGTGCACAACAATGCCACCTTTATCTCCCCTGCCCAACTAGCGCGACCGGAGCTCTCCTTGTTCTGGTTTTCATAATTGGGTAAGGACTCACAGTCCCAACATCAAAATGGCCAATCACACATCACCACAGAACTGGCACTCCACGGTCATAGAAAATCCCGCCTCTTGTCGAAGTATACTAGAGTTTTCCACGGGCTGTCCGGCGACGGGCGCAAATCCGATGCTACTTGGAATTCCCGCTTCTGGTTATACTCCCTAGAGTGCCCTCAAGTATCGAGGCGCTGACAGATTCTTCAGTGTACCCATCACTGTGTGCTCTAGGGGATTTTTTCCAACATCCCTCCATAACTCCTAAACATGGTGCATACAACACATAATTTTCTTTTCACTAGTCATCGGTAGGGTTCTTTTGTTGGCTCCATTTCATTTCTAACGTCAGACTTCTTCTTTTTATGAAATTTCAATTTATTCTTTTCTTTGTTTTCTCAAAATTCTTAATTCATAACGGTCTCATCCGATGCTTAGAAATGAAACGATATCTCATATTTTCTAGAAATCATGGGTACATTGGTGTTACAACGCCCATCATCACATCGGATCCGATCTTACCTTATCACATTATTTTCACAATTTATCCATTTCAAGATCCCTACCGAGACATTTCTTCATTCATTCTTTTCTTATTTATTTCAACACGTTTATTTAATGCATCATACAAGTACAACATCACAGTCCATACACATGTCATCATACCATACTTATCCTACATATCATACATATTCATCACTATGATTAACACATATTCATGCATATAATTGCATAGCAGTCGCCAAACATAATATTTATCATACAACAGTCATTTTACATATCAATATCCATCATTTACTATGTCTCATCAAGTTATCGCATATCTAACGTCACTAAAGTTTTACTTATATAGGCAACTAGATGCAAACGCTCACATTATATCCTTACTGTGTAACTAGTTCATGTCATTAGCATTTCCTTAATTTAGTTCGTCATTATACTGTCACTTAATTTAATTCTTTATATAACTTTCAATTATCTATTAAATAGTTATTATTTATCTAATTAGGTATGATTATCTCTTTACTTAATTTAATTTCCTAAGATCCAATTATAAATTTTTCATTCATCGTCAAGTTGTTACACTATTGATTTTTCTTTACTGATCCAATTAAATTTTATTAACTGAATGACCCGTTTCCTTGGTCACTAAAAGGGTTACTAATTCTTTACGTATGATTATTAATTTAGTGATGTTCTTTCTCAACTTCGAACTACTAATTTTTATACCTTTTTCTTTACGTCTTCCATTTCTAATTATAACAACTAATTTATGTCCTTAGTTACATTCTTTTAGTCACTAGAGTTTATGACATTTAGTTATTGCCTAGAAATCTAGAATCCACACTTATATTATGAACTTAGTCAGATATTATTTAGCCACTAAAATTACTAGTTAATAAATCATTCTACTTCTTTTTATTACTAGTTCGAAGTTTAAATTCTAAAAATCCTTTTTATATCTTTTATCCTTTTTAGCAACTAATGTTCTAAAGCTTAACCATTTATTTCGTATACGTCATGTCCTCAATTCAATCTTACTTAGTTAATTATATATGTCATGTATCATATAAATATCTCTTAAGTTTCTTGTCACTTGTTTTATTGACCACTGGAATTTTTAACTCTTTTTTTAACTTATACTCCTAATGATTTTATTCATTTCATTAGGCTCCTTTTCTTAATTTATTAAAGTCCTTTTTCTATGATTATAAAATTTATTTTTTATTTTATTATTATTATTATTATTATTATTATTATTATTAGTATTATTATTTTCTATTTAGCATAGTCATACTTATTTTTTTAAAGTGTACATTCGATTTATTTAAGATGTCCAAATGCCTTTTATTGTCTCATACTTACTACTACCAGGTTAATTATCCTTTAAATTGCTTATTTATTTTGCTAAATGTCACTATATATATATATTATTGAGATAAGTATTTCCTAGTTTCCTTTAAATTCTTATCCTTAATAACATTCTTATGAAACTTCAATGTACTTATATTAATTACCGTATGATATTGCCTTTCAATTCATATTGAATTTTAGCATCTTTGGTGCATGAATACATATACTTTAATTTTTTTTTTGTTCATAGTTACTTTAGTTAGTCTATTATCATCTTAAAAATTTTCAAACTATCATTGTTGTTCTAAAATCTCCCTACTCTTTCTTTTAATCCTTAGTATAAAAGTTGTATCTCTAGATTTTGTTCATTAATTTTAATAACCCATAGTATATTTTTCTAAAAATACTTCAAAAACTTTATTTCTTCAGTTTTAACACATTACTTAAATCTCATTATTTCTCTATTATTTCATCAAACTCACTAAACCTTATTATCATTTCTTGTAAATTCTCTTTTAAATCTTTAGCGTAAAATTCTTATTTTTGTCATATTCTACTTAATATACTTTTCTTAGGAAATTGCTTTAAAGTTTCTATTCTTTTTGATTATATATATATATATTATATAGAAAATTATTACTCCTAATTCCTCCCTTATTATTTATTCATTTCTTTCTACCAAGAATTTCCTTTTTAATTCATAAAACTTATTTAGTAATTCTTCTTAAAATATTATCGGTTGTTGTTCCAATTATATATAACAACAATAATATTACTAGTTATTTTAACCTCAACGATAACAATAATTAATAATGGTAATAATAGAAATTTGTAATTTAATAATTTCTTATACAAAAGAGTAAGGCGGCAGAGCCGACCGTTATATGAATAAACATAAATTAAATGAAAGAAAAGAATGCGAGAGTGGCGGCAGAGCCGACCATTATGCTCAATAGTATTAGTAGTAATAATAATTATAGTAATAATAATAATAATAATGAGAGTAATAGTGTTGATAATAACAATCATAATAATCGTAAGGCAGCACAGCCGACTGAAACACCCCAAAAATACGGGGAAATTTTTCACGATTTTGAAATCATTATTCAATGAACAGAAATCAAGTGGTGAAGCTTTCAAGTTCGACACCTGGATCTAAAACAGCCACTCCCATATATGAAGATATGAGAGGCTAAATTAAAGGATGATTTTTATAATAAAACTTTCAATTAAAAACAGCGAAAGAATTAATGAATTTAATTATTGTATGATTAATTTTGAAGGGGAGGATTTCATAGAGTTCAAGATCCCTTAGTATTTCCGAGCGATACAACGTACCCGCCTCGTCATTCGGAATGGATCCTACATTATCATGCATATAAAATTCCAATCAATCAACTACTCAAGACATTATTTCAATTCTATTTAATCATAATCGTATCTATAATTTCTTAACATGTACAAGACATGCTATAGACATCCTTTTTATTATTTGTTAGGCTTCGGGAATTCCTCCCATTAAGCCACATTCATTAGATTTAAGGGCCATAAAACAACCATAGCCCAAACCTTTATGTAACTCCATTTATCCACATCCATGTTCATTAATGTCATGCATTTCTTCATAAAACATGTTCTTAAATCAACATTAACCATTTTCCCCAAATCTCAAAATTAGGGTTTTCACCAAAACCCAATCACATTCATAAATACATCTATCTCTTATCTCCTTCCCATCATAAATGCATCACCATTATTAAGCCCTCATTAAAACCTCACATTTATTTCCAACCACCTTAGGGCATAAGCATTAAATGCTTCTCTACAACCACCCATCCACATACATTACTCCCCAAAGAATAAATACACATACCCATGGCCAAAACTCAACAAAAGAGTGAGTATATCTTATCTCACACCCAAAATGAAATGGGTTTACAAGGGAGAGGAAGGCCACACAAAAATAAGGGAAAGAAGAGGAGAATAACTCCAAGTTTCCAAGTCCTCTTCAACGAAAATGTAGAGAGGGGAGAAGTCATCACTCAAGGTTAGGGTTTTAGAAGAAAGAAGACGAAGAAATGAAGAAAAAGGTGAAGAGAAGAAGAAGTGAAGTGCTTTTCTTTTTCCTTTCAACATGCCAACAAAAGAATAAGAGAAGGAATGGGTTTAATTTTTCCTTTTGATCCTTCTCATTAAAGTTTATCGTTTTACCACTAACAGGCTCTTTATTTGGGCTCAATACTCCATCTGAAAATTATTTTGAATATACATTCGGACTCCCAATATTATTCTCAATAGCCCTGACCAGTATCATCTCAATCAGAGATACTTGGTCCGACACTTATATCCCAATTGGGCTTATTTTCAGCTTAACCGATCTCAATAAACCACTAACAGTCCCTAAAATTCTTAATTTAATTGTTTTCAATATTTTAGGGCATCAAATAACTTACATTCAATTTGTCAATATTTATTTTCTTAATTAATCCTCTAATTTAAAATTTGGGATGTTACAATCCACCCCACTAAAAAGAAAATTTCGTCCTCAAAATTTTAACTTACCGGATTCGAATACATCGGGATATCATTCTCTAATGTCGTCCTCACGTTCCCATGTGAACGTCTCCACATTTCCATGTTTCCAAGCGACTTTCACCGAAGGTACCAACTTGTTCCGTAGTTTCTTCACAGAATGTTCGACGATGCGAACATAAATAGGAGGGATAGATAAATCTTCACATACATCAATATTGTCCATAGGAATCACATGTAGAGGATCATGAACAGATTTCCTCAACTACGACACATGGAACACGTTGTGTAGATTAGCGAGTTATGGAGGGAGTGCAATCTGATAAGCAACATCACCCATCCGCTCCAATACCTCATAAGGTCCAACAAACCTAGGGCTCAACTTTCCACTTTTCAACACCCTTCCAATCCCTTTATCACGCTAGACCTTCAAAAATACATGATCACCCACTTGAAACTCAAGTGGTTTATGTCTCTTGTCATAGTAACTCTTCTGTCGATCCTGAGCAATTTTCATATTCTCTTGTATTTTCTTGATCTGCTTGGTGGTCTCCTGAACAATCTCTGGCCCTAAGGCCAAGTTCTCACTAGTCTCCAACCAACACAACGGAGTCCTGCACTTTCTCCTATACAGCTCCTTATATGGTGCCATACCAATAGAGCTATGGTAGCTATTGTTTTATGTGAATTCAATCAATGGTAGGAACCTCTCCCAACATCCATTGTGTTCAAGAACACAAGCTCTCAACAAATCTTCAAGGCTTTGTATAGTCCTTTCAGATTGTCCGTCGGTCTGAGGATGATATGCGGAACTAAGTTTCAACTTAGAACCCAACTCATTATGCAAACTTCCCCAAAATTGAGAAGTGAATTGAGGATCACGGTCGAATATGATACTAGACGGTACACCATGCAGCCTAACAATCTCCTTTATATATAATTGTGCCAATTTCTCTAAGGAACTCTTCATATTCATGGGCAAGAAGTGAGTACACTTCGTCAACCAATCCACAACTACCCATATGGCATCATTTCCAATACGAGTTCTAGGCAATCCAGAAACAAAATCCATAGCTATGTTATCCCACTTCCAAACAGGGATCTCCAAAGGTCTTAAATAACCAGATGGTCTTTGATGCTCAATCTTTGCCTTTTGACAAACAAGGCAAGAGGCTACAAAGTTCGCCACATCATGCTTCATGTTAGGCCACCAAAAATTCTTCTTCAAGTCTTGATATATCTTGGTAGAACCAGGACGAATACTTAATATACTTTTGTGAGCTTCTTCAAGCACACATTTTCTCACATCTCCACTTGAGGGAATATAAATTCTGTCCTTCACACGCCAAATGCCATCTTGACTTTCCACTAGGAATAAATTCTTCCCTTTCTCTTGGGTTTTCTTCATCTCAATCAAATACTCATCATTCGGTTGTTGTACCTTCACATGTTCAAGAAACTCATTTGTGACTTTCAACATTTCAAGCAACATTTTCTTGGAAGTATATGTCTCCATGCCCATATTCAAGTCTCTAAATTGTTCTATCAACTCCATCTCTTTCACCATCATTATTGAGACATGCAATGACTTTCGGCTCAAAGCATCGGCAACTACATTGGCCTTTCCGGGATGATACCTCAACTCAAACTCATAATCCTTTAGGAATTCCATCCACCGTCGTTGGCACATCAAACAAATACTTAAGGCTCTTGTGATCACTAAAGACAAACTTAGCACCATAGAAGTAATGTCGCCACAACTTTAAAGTGAACACCTCTGCCGCCAATTCAAGATCGTATGTAGGATAATTAACCTTATGTGGTCACAACTGTCTCGATGCATAGGCTATCACACGCTCCTTTTGCATTAATACGCATCCAAGACTAAGCTTAGACGCATCACAATACACCACAAAATCATCCGTCAAATTGGGCAATGCTAACACCGGTGCGGTAGTAAGTCTTAACTTCAACTCTTGGAAACTTCCTTCACATTCGCTAGTCCACATGAAAGGTTGATTCTTACGAGTCAACTTCGTCAGCGGTAAGGCCAAACGGGAAAATCCTTCAATGAACCTCCGGTAGTAACCGGCAAGACCAAGAAAACTTCTTATCTTATTTACAGACGTCGGTCTTTCCCAAGCCATTACAGCTTCAACTTTTGATCTATCAACGACAACTCCGTCACCAGAAATCACATGACCAAGAAAAGAAATTTCACTCATCCAGAATTCACATTTAGAAAGCTTAGCATACAATTCTTTCTCCCAAAGAATGGTCAATACAAGATGAAGATATCTTTCATGTTCTTCTTGACTCTTGGAATACACCAGAATATCATCAATAAAAACCACGACAAGTTGATCGAGATACTCGTGGAAAATGCGATTCATGTAGTCCATGAAGATCGCAGGAGCATTTGTCACTCCAAATGGCATCACTACGTACTCATAGTGTCCATATCATGTTCGGAAAGTAGTTTTTGGGTTATCTTCGGTCTTCACCATACTTAGTGATATTCTGAACGCAAGTCAATCTTAAAGAATACCATAGCACCCTTTAACTGATCTAGAAGATCGTCAATTCAAGGAAGAGGATATTTTTCTTGATAGTTAGCTTGTTGAGTTGCCGATAATCAATGCATAATCTCATACTTCCATACTTCTTTTTCACCAACAACACAGGAGCACCCCAAGGAGATACACTTAGGTGAATAAACTCCCGTTCAAGCAATTCCTTGACTTTCTTCTTCAATTCGGCTAACTTTATAGGAGACATTCGATAAGGGGCTCTAGAAACAGGCTCAGCACCAGGAATGAGATCAATAGAAAATTCCACTTCATGTGGAGGAGGTAATCCAGGAATCTCTTCCAGAAACACATCGAGAAACTCTGAAACAATGAGAATCTCACCAGATTGGGATATACCATTCCCATTAGTCAAACAGAACATCATAAGAAGTTGAGAGATACCTTGCACATCAAAGCCTTTAACATTAGAAGTTGGGAAGATCACTGTCTTGTTATGACAATCCACTAAGACTTTGTTAGCAGACAACCAATCCATGCCTAGAATAATATCCAGGTCTTTCATGGGCAAACAAACAAGGGATACATCAAACTTTCTACCCTCAAGGTTCATCTCGATATTCTCACATTGAGTCACCGCTCTTAAACAAGTACTGGTCGGTGTGGTTACCAATATAGAACCTCTCATCATACAAACAGGCACCCTTGAGTGCCTCACACAGTCTTCAAAAATAAATGAGTGTGTAGCACCAGAATCAAAAATAACTTTTACCGAAATACCAAGGATTTCACACTCACCACGAACAAGATTTTCAGCTTGAGCAGCTTCCTCACCAGTAACTGCAAATACTCTACCTGCAGCTTGTGGTTGATCACCACCATTGCGGTTTCCATTCCTTCCACCATGGTCATTACCTCGACCATTGTCGTTTCTCCCACCGTTATGATTTCCGCCATGGCCACCATTTCAGCCACCGTTGTATCCATAACCGTTTCCACGACCACGACCTCCAAAACCACCACGGCCTCCATGGTTAGCATCATAATTCATGCGGGTAGGAGTGTCAACATTAGCACCTCTTGTGTTTAATAGGCAATTGGGATGGATATGTCCGGGTTGGTTGCATTGGTAGCACACCACGTCGCCTTGTGCATAATCACGTGCCAAAAGATTAGCACCACACCTGAAGCAAGTCAGGCCTTGGACATTACCACGGCCTTGGTTACCACCACTGTAACCACCTCTAGGAGCACCATGTCCCCTAGTGTTTGAGGATCCACCACGAAAAATCTTCTTCTTGAAATGACCTTGCTTCTTGAAGTTAGAGAATTAGCCTTTTAACTTGGGCTCATGCTTTCCATGACTCGAAGGAGCCACATCATCTTCTTCAAACATTATCATGCATATAAAATTCCAATCAATCAACTACTCAAGACATTATTTCAATTCTATCTAATCATAATCGTATCTATAATTTCTTAACATGTACAAGACATGCTATAGACATCCTTTTTATTATTTGTTAGGCTTCGGGAATTCCTCCCCATTAAGCCATATTCATTAGATTCAAGGGCCATAAAACAACCATAGCCCAAACCTTCATGTAACTCCATTCATCCACATCCATGTTCATTAATGTCATGCATTTCTTTATAAAACATGTTCTTAAATCAACATTAACCATTTTCCCTAAATCTCAAAATTAGGGTTTTCACCAAAACCCAACCACATTCATAAATACATTTATCTCTCATTTCCTTCCCATCATAAATGCATCACCATTATTAAGCCCTCATTAAAACCTCACATTTATTGCCAACCACCTTAGGGCATAAGCATTAAATGCTTCTCTACAACCACCCATCCACATACATTACTCCCCAAAGAATAAATACACATACCCATGGCCAAAACTCGACAAAAGAGTGAGTATATCTTACCTCACACCCAAAAAGAAATGGGTTTACAAGGGAGAGGAAGGCCACACGAAAATGAGGGAAAGAAGAGGAGAAGAACTCCAAGTTTTTAAGTCCTCTTCAACGAAAATGTAGAGAGGGGAGAAGTCACCACTCAAGGTTAGGGTTTTAGAAGGAAGAAGAAGAAGAAATGAAGAAAAAGGTGAAGAGAAGAAGAAGTGAAGTGTTTTTCTTATTCCCTTCAGCATGTCAACGAAAGAATAAGAGAAGGAATGGGTTTTTAATTTTTCTTTTTGATCCTTCTCATTAAAGTTTATCGTTTTACCACTAACAGGCTCTTTATTTGGGCTCAATACTCCATCTGAAAATTATTTCAAATATACATTCGGACTCCCAATATTATTCTCAACAGCCCTGACCAGTATCATCTCAATCAGAGATACTTGGTCCGACACCCATATCCCAATCAAGCTTATTTTCAGCTTAACCGATCTCAATAAATCACCAACAGTCCCTAAAATTCTTAATTTAATTGTTTTCAATATTTGGGGGCATCAAATAACTTACATTCAATTTGTCAATATTCATTTTCTTAATTAATCCTCTAATTTAAAATTTGGGATGTTACACCGACTATTAAGTTCAATAAAATAATAGGAATTTTAAATAAATAAAAATATTGGGGATTAAGGCGGCAACGTCGACCATTATACTCGATAATATAAATATCAAAATTTAAATAAAACAAATTATAATTGATAATGATAACAAAATTTCATAACTCCCCTTACCTCATAGAGCAGTCACAGTTTTGAGTAGAATAAAAAGGGACAACCATTAAAAAATGAAGAAGGAAAATGAGAATTGGTGGTTACGGTGGAATTAGATTGTGGATGGTGGAGGAAAATGGAAAAATTGAAGTTGATGGTTGATGGTTTCTAAAGAGAAACCGTAAAAGGTGTAGATAGGAAAGTTGAAAGTAAAATTGGTGAAGTGTCATTTTATTAAAAAGGTGCAGCGTGCAAATGGAATATAGGATTGAAGATTGTATAATAATTCTGAAGCAGTGGAACAAATGGTGTTGCATGTTTATATATTAGCTTGAAGTGAATATGGTAATGGAATGATATAGCAACGCATGTTATGTTGATGGATGGCTTCATACAAAATTGGGTACACGTTACATGGAGCAAAATTTTTACAATTACATGTCTTCATAATTTGCTTAACAACTTATTAAACAAGTTGTTATCCTTGCTAAGCAAGGAGTGAATCTGGTGGTGCCACATTATGAAGGATGGTGGCATAAGGTGGAGGTGTGTGGATTGACACATGTTGCATGAGGAGCTGGTGTGTTAAGTGCTGGAGGCGTCACATTGTTTGGGTTTTTAAAGGATGATACAGGCTAAATTTGAAAATAGGCTAAACACAAAAGTTATAGGTCTTTTTGTTCTCTTTAATTTTATATAAAGCAAAAAAAATCCATTAATAATTGAGAGAGTTATGGCCCAAATAAAAAAGGGGTGCAGGGTTGTGATAGGATTTTTGTTCCCTGCATAGATTATTTTTCTGGGTCAAAGGAGTAGGGATTTAGGCTTTGTGTTCTTCATCAAAGGTGTAGAGAATTGAGTTAAAAAAAATTGGTAAAGGCCTTATTCAATTTCATGGTCATATGAGAGAAATATGTGGAAAATACTACACCTAGTGCAAGCTAATGCTAGAGAAACGTGAATTGTAGTATTTAAAATTTTGGGATTTATGGGATAAGAATTAGCTTTCGAGTCCTTCATAAAGTTTGTATATCTTTCCTTCTTATTTAATTTGATATATCATTTGTGATGATCCAAGTTTTATGGCCTGAGATATACCTGATTTACAATAGGGTGCTCCAGAAGCTTCCCGGATCAGCTAGGGTCTTAGAAATAAATTCACCATTAATTCGCCTTTGGGAATTTGATTTCATGCCCTTCATGAAGATTGTAGAGGTATACAATAAGGATCCATAGCAAAAAGAATGGAGTGATTCAAGCACCAGATGAAGGAAATACACGAATTTTATCAAAGGTTGCCAGCATTGAAATGAAACAGACAAGATGTCACAAAGATTTATTAAATGGTATAAATCTAAAAGGATCTAGCTTTTAATGTCTACATGGAAAACGTAAATAATTTTGTTACGGAGATTTTGACACTAAGTTTTCATAAATCGAAGGTCGTATGGGAAAGTTATAAAGTTTTTCTGAACAATGCGCATAGAAAAAGTTCAAATGTTGGATTTTGAGATGAATATACTTAATCTTCGATTTTGGGGTTGACAGAGTAAGAATCGGAGTTCGGGGATAGAAATGGAGATTGAAAATCTTTTCAAAATGAAGAGATTGAGACCAAAATCGCTCAATTCCAAGGTCGTATGCGAAAGTTGGGTCTAAAACACTAATGGTGTTCTTCACGAAATGATTTTGGTCTAACAGACACCCTCGACTCTTCACGAAGCGATCCTAATAGGACTAGTTTCCTTACTGGATCACTAGTCTTGGGTCGAACAGTCAAAGTCTGGCCTTAGGTTGGGTCCCATAGTTTAAATCCGAGGAACCGTGTAATATTTTATTATTAAATATAATTATCAAATAAATAAACAAATTAAAATATATACTTTATCTATTAAGTATTGTTGACAGAAAATAATTAGCAACTGATATAATTATAAATTAATTAGTACCAAAAATAATTGTCGTTAACGTATTATTTTTAATTAAATAATATTATCGAATGTTATTTATTATTTTCTTATCTCTGTTTCTCTTATTTGTTACATTCTCTCGGTATTCCTATATTTCATGTTAAGCTCTTCTTTTCACTATTTTCTCTACCTAAACTCCTTAAGGAACAGGCCAAAAGCCTTGAGCTTCTTACCAGAAGTTAACAGAGTATCCTTAGAGTCCTGAGGGTCTGGTTTCCTATTCTCAAAAATCAAGGCTGTTACATGCCATATGAGAGGGCACCTTAACATAGGCCACTAAATAGGTTATTGCAACACATAGCCTTGCTTCAAGCCTTCATAGAGGATGCTTGATGGTTTTTGGTCAATAAAAAGGCTAGAAGAAAAGGCTTTAGAGTGGTTTCCAAAGAATCTATCTATGAGCCACCATCTATTGAGGTTTTCATATATGAAACCTCTTTCATCCATCCTTTGTCTAACTCTGTCTGGAATTAAATGTGAAAGGACTAGCCATTCACAACTTTCTTACCCTTATCTTCAAAGTTGAAGGGAATAAGAGGTGGAAGCCTATCTGGAACAATCTTGAAGGTTTGTAAAAGGGCCAACACCCAATATTAGAATAATGTAGTAAGGGTTCTGATGAAGATACTTCATAATCATTAACCTTTCAACATCCAAAAAGCCTAGCAAGCCAACCTCTTCAATTTAAAGAAGATAATTCAACTCCTCAAAGAAATGAAGAGAATGAACATCACTTTAGATTTTCTTTCAACAGGGTCTCTAAGAACAACAAATCCTATTATATAGGGCAGATAAGGCCTCTTAGTTCTCATAATCCTAGTCCCGAAAAGAGTCAAACTGCCAGGACATGGAACAAGGAAGAATTCAGGAATAAGGTTTGGTGGAGGCTTGGTGTAGGTTGGACAAGGGACATAAGTCAAACAATAGGAACAACTATAGTAGAGGGGAAAAGGAAATTATTAAGACAGGGTGATGAGGATGAAATAGGTGAGGGTTAAAGGTAAAGAGATGGTCTCAATGTGTGGAAGGTTAATGGGGGAAAAGAGGTGATTTGGGTTGCTATTTATTGTGGTGTTTAGGCTTGTGTTAGAGCTTCTATAATTAAGGAAGGGGTGTTTGAGTCTTCAGACGAATCATCAGATAAAAGAATCAACTTTTTTTTATCTTTTTCTAAGGTTTCTTAGTAGTTTGATCATCAGAACTCCTTAGTCTTTTGGCTCATTAAGCCGCAGTTTTCTTCTTAACCCACTTAGAAGTAGGTTAGTTTACCTCAGTTGCAAGCTTCCTCTTAGTCCCTTCCAAGACATTAGAGATGGGTATTCTATCCTCCTTATCGTCTAAGATCTAAACAATAGGCTTAGCGGCAGGAAAGGCCTCAGTCACCACTTCAGCAGCAACAACAACAACTCCTTCAGCTACACCTTTGTCAACAATATCATTTCTAGCTAAGACACTTTCAGCCACTAGAAGCACAAGCTCATCAGAAGAGCTTTGAGGCTTCTTAAAGTAAGCACACAAAGGAAAATTAGAAAATCTAGAATGCAAGAAAACACCACAACTTTCTCTACAAGTTCACAACTCTTTTTATTTATCAAATATACACATCAAGAGGAAATACAAACACTTTAGGGAGCTACACAAAAAACAAGGTGCTATAATTTTTTTTTATAGGGATACATACTTTTTCATTATTTTTTGCCATCTAGAATATGTAATAATGCAAGGACCTTTCAAGCTTTTTCTTTTGCTAAACTTTTTTTTATACTTTTGTATAGTTTTCCCTTTTTTTATCTATCTTTAATACACCAATATTGAATGGAAAATAACTCCAAAATACTTATAAAAATTACACAAAAACAACAACAATTGATGGCAACAATTAGTGTTTAAGCTTGCATCATCTTCCAACAAGAAACATGAATGGAAGGCATGAATTTATGACATTAAATGTAATTAAAAGTGCAAAATTACAAAATGCAAAAAAAAACCTAAAGGTGATGGAAAATCAAACAAGCATTAGGCAAAGGGCTAAGAAACATTAACAAACCTACAAGAAAATGAGCACACAAGTCCAACAAAAAATATGAAGGACCTAGACACCTTTTAAGCTTGTAATAAACTTTAGAAAATATGCAAGAACAAACTCAAGCACTTAAAGACACAAAACTAGAAGCATTCTACACTTGAACATTTTCATCAAACACATGGTAAAAACTATCATATAGGCACAAATTAAAAGAGATACTGAACACAAACAAGACAAGAATTAAAGGTTCTAAGCCAAGAAACTACATAAGACAACAGCATGCAAAGAAATGAAGGTAACTTGTACTTGAAGCAACAGGAACACACGAACAATTCTTGATTTTTTTTTCAGAAAATTGCACCAAACTTTAAAGTTATCACACGAGTTTTATAAGAAACAACTATTGTGAAGCAACTTTGCCTAAATCCAAAAGAAAAAGAATAGATCAAGAATTCAAGAATTGACATATTTTTGAATTTTTCTTGGAATTTCACATTTGACAGGTCAAATGAAAGCTATTAGAGAGGAAAATGAGAATATGATGTTGAAATTTAGAATTACAAAATGAAATTAAGTAGATCTAAGAAAAGAAATCAAGAGATAAGGCTTAATGATACCACTTCATGTAGGATCTTCTTGTAGTTTTGGATTTTCATCTTGATTTCTCTTTAGATATAAGCCTTGCTTTACTTGCTTTGAAATTAGAAACTCAATTCTGGAATTTTCGATGCCTTGGCTGAAACTCATGAAAAGTGAAAAAGGAGAGGAATTTGGTGGGAAAACCTTGGGAGAAGGCTAGGAAATTAAGGAAGAAGAAATGGAATGATGGAGAAATTAGGAGAGGCAGTGTAGGACGTCACTTTCTTGCAAGAAAGATAAGTCTTGGTGTTGTTAACCACCTTTGGGAGAGGATTCCAAAGCATACAAACTTAGGGAGAGAGCTAAGAACTAAAACATGAAATCCTAAGCCTAATTATTTCAAAAAAAAATGTATGGAAAACTAAAATATTTATAAGATGAAAATGAAAGCCCAATAAAGGCCCAAAAGAGGTCCAAAAATGCTAGAAAGTCTCTTCAAAATGGTGCATGAGAAATAAGCAAGAGCCTTCAAATGATCTTCCTTGGGCTTGGGTCCATCCAATAATGTGAGGAAGATAGCCAAAGCCTTTGGGAGTGCCTCGTTGGCTTTCTTGGCCCTTGACCTAGTCAAAGGACCACCAAAGCTCTCTAAGACATCCTCTAATCTTTGTGAAGGCTCTATGGACTCTTTATGGGTTAGGTCTTTATCATGCTCCCCTCCTCAAGAGGATTTGTCGTCAAATCCAAGACATCCTCATCGAGCTCATTTACATCATAAGGGGTTAGATACGAAATATTAAAGTTAGTGTTGAACCCATACTCACTAGGAAGGTCAAGCACATAATAATTATTACCTAATTTTCTTAGAACATGAAAAACCTCTAGGATTAAGTTTGGAATTTGTAAGATTAGGATATCTTTCTTTTCTTAGGTGAAGTTAAACCCAATCCCGCATATCTAAAATAACCTTTTTTCTCTTCTTATTTACACACCTAGCATGGTGGTCATTTTTCTTTTGTATTTGAGTTTTGACCTTCTCATGAAGCTTTTTCATAAAAGAAGCTTTTGCCTTACCATCTAAATAAAGGATGTCATCATAAATTTTAAGAGGAAAAAGGTCAAGAGAAGTGAAAGGGTTAAAACTATATACAATCTCAAAAGGACTATGCTTAGTGTTGGAGTGAACTACCCTATTATAAGCAAATTCAACATGTGGTAGACACTCATCTCATGAGTTAATATTCTTTTTGACTAGGACTCGAAGAAGAGTAGAAAGGATCTTATTCACTACCTTAATTTTACCATCAGTTTGAGGATGACAAGTGATGGAAAAGAAAATTTTAGTTCATAGCCTAGCCCATAAGGTTCTCCAAAATGGCTAAGGAACTTAGTATCCCTACCACTAACAATAGTTTTAGGGATCCCATGAAGTCTAACTATCTCTTTAAAGAAGAGTTTAGCAACATGACTAGCATTATCCACTTTATGGCAAGGAATAAAATGAGTTATTTTGCTAAACCTACCAATTACCACAAAAATGAAATCCATATCCCTTTGAGTTCTAGGAAAACCAAGGACAAAGTCTATACTAATGTCAACCCAAAGGGTAGTAGGTGTGAGTAAGGGAGTGTAAAGATCATGAGGTGAAACCTTAGACTTGGCCTTTTTACATCTAAGCCATCTAGAGCAAAAACCATTGCATATCTTTCTTCATATAAGGCTAAAAGAAGTTCTCACTGAGGGTAGACAAAGTATTATCTCTCCTAAAGTGCCTCATGAGTCCTCCCTCATGACTATCTTTAATAAGCAACTCTCTTATGGATCCTTTAGGAATGCATAACCTATTGGCTTTAAACAAGAAGCCATCTAACTTATGGAATCCATGCGAAGAGAGAGTGGGACCATAGGATTGGAAGATGGACTAGAAATCACAACAAGAAATTAAACTTATACCTCCAAGAACTTAATGGCGGTTATACAGCAAACCGCCACCATTTACAATGTGCCGACGAGTTTACCAGCGATTTCTATAATCGCCGTTATTTAATTTCTAAGGGGAGCGGTTTAGATGCCTTTAAGGGAGGTTGTTCATTTATTTTAAAAAAAAATTTAATGTAAATAATTTCTTTAAAAAAAGCCAAAAGTTTCCTCACCCGCGTGCAAAACTTTCATACTCTAGTTTCTTTTTCATTCGTTTCCCTCTCAATAACCTATTCGATCTTTATAACCCACTCGATCTCTATTTGGCACTCCCACAAAGCTTCATCTCAGTGTAGCACTCTTGTTATAGTGTAAGGATTTTGATTCTGCATCTATCGATCTATAAAGAAATGGAAGAGAAAGGAAAACCCTTGTTATTATTACCAGACACAAAGAAAAGAGAAGAGTAAGTGATATAAAGTGCGTTTTTGGACTTGTGGGTAATGGGTTCGCCATTGTTGTGGTGGATACTTCAGTTGTGCATAACATCCTCGTACACAAGTCCAACAAGGATAAGATCATGCTTCTTGATTCCTATAAACTCATCGTCGCTAGTGGTGAACCTAGACAGGTACCTACCTTTCTCTTACCCTCATACTCTCGTACTCCATGTTTTTAATTCTTATTTTTCAATCCCTTTCCTTTAGGGTTCAGTTCACCGATTACATTCAGAAGAATGTCGCCTTGTATCACTTCCATAACAACATCTCTCTCACCATCGCCACTCGCCACCAATTAACAATATAAGATCTATGCTTATATTTTTTTGTGCTTTGTGTTGTTAAAGAGTAGGGCCACAAGAGTGGAAGATGGATAAGAATCTACATAAACTTGGTACAATGCCTTTATTTCATCAAGCCCATAAAGTGTGGCTCCCAAAGAAGTTAGTAAAGTATGCCTTCTAGACAAGGCATCGACCACCATATTAAATTTACCACTTTAATGCTTGATGACATATGTGAATTGTTATAAGTATTCAACCCACTTAACATAGGGTCTTCTTGTAGTTTTAGATCTTTATCTTGATTTCTTCTTAGATTTAAGCCTTGCTTCACGTTCTTTGAATTTAGAAACTCAATTCTGGAATTTTGGATACCTTGGCCGAAACTCATGCAAGGTGAAATGGAAAAGAATAGGGGTGGAAAAACCTAGGGAGAAGGCTAGGAAATTTATGAAGAAAAAAAGAAAGGATGAGGAGATTAGGAGAGGGATTATGTAAGAAAATGCTTTAAAATTTTATTATAATAATTATTTTAATAAAACAATAGCGTTTATGTAGGAAAATAACGTAATAGGTATATTTACTTTTGGTATTTCCGTGTTTTTTTTTAAAGAAAACGCTATAATAGTGTCTTAAATTCACAACATTTCCGTATTTTTTTAAGAAAATGCTATGATAGGCAGGTTCCAATTTTTATGTTCATTTTTTCATCTATGCGCGTGCCTCTTCCGAAGAAAATAAATATTAAAACATTATAAGAAAATAAATATTAAAACATTATAAGAAAGAGAGGAAACTCCATGGCCCAGAAGTAGTTATTTAATAACTTTATTTATTCATTGGACCATGGTATTCATACCGAGCTCCCTTTCTAGAACATGCTATATTCACTACCGAGATTCTCCGATCCTTCCCTCTGAACCATCAATTTTAAACATATGAAACAAAAACACGGAGAAAGGAGTGAGAAATAGGATATAATATTCTCAAATAAGACATAAGCAACAAAGGGTTTTCACAAACCAATACATAATAATATCAGTCACAATCACATACACAATCAATTATGAATGCATGAATGTTATGCAATATCTTCATCATAACTTACCTATATATGTGGGCCCTTAAATTTTAATTTGCACTGAGCCAACTAGGAGTTTACACTGTTTCATAAGTCCGGATAATAATAATATGAACAGCTCAACTGGCATGGAAACACTTAGAGACTAGTCAGATTAAGAAAGTTTTTATTATGAAAGTACCCGACACTAGGGAGCTACCCCAGGTCCCCTGAAGCACCCTTTCACACTCTCTCATTCCAAGGCTCGTAATTAAGCCTCCTCTAATGTATCCTCGGTTTCTATAATCTGTCCCCAGACAATATCTTTTTGTTTCACTTTAATGATTTATGATGCATGAATTACTCACGTATTTAATTGGTTAAGGCTTTTAGAAACTCAATTATTAAATACCTTAAAGGTTTACAACATCATTTCAATAAACTGTATATTTTCTCAATTCTCTGAATTTCTGTCCCATAGAAATAAATTTGGTACAGTTTTTGAATCTCATTGAAATTGAGTTTCTAAGCCTTAAATATCTTAAAAATTTCTCATATAAAACTTTACATATTCTTTCTCAAATTGAATCTTAACAAGAACGAATTTAGAAATTTCAATTATTTCCAAATATCTTTAGTTATTAAGTTGGAAAAATAAAATAATTTTCTTTTGAAAATTTTATTTAATTAAAAGTGAATAATAATTAAATCATTAACCAAAAATACTTAAAATTATAAAATTTTTCTTTAATTCAAAATTTAATTATCTCAACCTTTTTATAAATTAATTGTCATAAAATGTCTTCTTTCTAAAATAAATACTAATTTTTTTATTCTAAATATTGAAAGTAAAGTTAATAAAAATAATTTCTAAGAAGAAAAGATTTAAAGTAATAAAAATTTAAAGAGTAAGGTAAGAAAATTCTTACTGAGTTTTAGCTTTCCGTCATGCTCACTATATGCTCAAACTCCACATCACAAAATCATCAATCAAAATCAAACATTATCAATCATAACTAAATATCATCAATCACATCAAATATTATTAATCACAATTAAATATCAATCAAAATCAAATATTATCAATTATAAACAATTCAAATAAATTAAATATAACTCATAAATATAATTCAAATTTTAATGGTTATTTAGATTAATAAGATTGATTTTGAGTCTTTATAGTCCATTCCTCACATGGGTCTATGTAGGTCCATATAGTCCAATCCTCGCATAGGTATAGTTCAGTCCATACAAGTCATAATAATCCAAGTCCTTGCATAGGTTCAATCCAGTTCGCATAGGTTATCCAGGTATTTGCATAGGTATTTTAGAGTTAGTTACATCAAATATTTAATTTAAATTTTTATTATAAATTTTAAGTTAAAAAGTTAATATTTTAAAATAATAATATTATTAAATTTAAAAGGAGTATGGGACTCCTCCCATTATTCTTATGTCTTTTCATATTATATTCTTATCTCACTCCCCCTTACCTTTTGTATACTGATTCGTTATTGAAAATCCGTGTGCGCCTCGTCTCCGAGTTCTAAAACATACCAATTTCATTTTAATATAGTTACAAGATGAAAATTAAGATTACTACTTAAAGCAGAAATGGTAAATTTTGAATAGTGAATAGTGAATAGTAAATCATGAATAGTAATAGTAAATAGTAAATCATGAATAGTAACAGTAAATAGTAAAATGTGAATAGTAACGGTAAATAGTAAATCGTGAATAGTAACGGTATATAGTAAAATGTGAATAGTAAAAGTAAATAGTAACAGTAAATAATAATTTACTATTTGAATAGTAATTTACTATTGAAATAGTAATTTACTATTGAAATAGTGTTTTACTATTCAAAATAGTAACTTAAAATAATATTATTTCCAGTATAATAATAGATTTCTAAAACGATATGAAAATAACCCTAAAAAATATAAAAGTGAGGTATTCTTACCTTAGGATTTTAGCAGAACCTTCTTCCAAAAAAATTTATTTCTCTCTCTTACTTCTACCACTAACTCACTAGCACTACTATATTAAGAAAACTTAATCTAAAATTATGAATTTTAAAGAAGAATTCCTTCGGTATTTATAGGAAGGAAAATTACTATACATTCTATTATTTTAATATAAAAGTACTATGCATTTTTTGAAAATTCAATCCTGATTACTGTGCACCTTTTGAAAATTTTGTACATGCGCAGTATTTTGCATAGTAAATATCGGCTGAATTATTAAGCTAAATAATAACATTTCACTCGGTATATTTTCAATATTCAAAATCAGTCCTTTTTGAAATTTAGCGATATTATATCAGTCCTCACTAATTTTATACTAAGTCATACAAAGTTTAAATTTTAAAAATAAAAAATTTTCTATTAAAAAAATTTATTGAAACGTTCCTGATTTTTTTTACGATTGGTAAAAATCAAGATTTTTTTCAAACCGATCATTTTTAGATAAGTCTACTTAAAATAGATTTTAGAAAGTTTTCTTATAATTTAACTTCACTTTCTTATAAATATTTTTAATTTTAAGTCACTTTATGTGAATTTAAAATTATTTAAAATATATTATTTTATTAAAATATTTTGAAAATTCCAGTAAAATTCCAAAAAATCATAAATAATACGTAAATTAAAAAGTTCTAAAGAACCATAATTTAATTCCTTCAAAATTTTAATATAAAAATAAAAATAGGGGTGTTACAAAAAACATGTCTTTGACTTATAACCAGAATGGGTGACTTGTCTTGTTTCAAACTTCAGTAATGACATTGGCATTTTTGACAAGTTTCGTAGGAGTAGATGCAAATTTATATGCATACATAGGTCATTAGGACATAGGTACGATTTTCTATATGTCGTTCCATTAGGTTCGTATGTTACTTGTTTAGATGTTTGCAATGGCTTTTATAGAGGATTTCTATTATTTTTTAAGTAGAATTATGGTTCACAACATCTTTGTCTCATTGTTTGTATCCCATCAAAAGCTATTTTTTCACACAAACCATGGTGCTTTTTTATTCTTGTTTATCGTCCTTTTTGGCAATTCAAAAGAGTCAAAACACTGTTGTTAACAAAGCAATGGATATAGGGTATAAAAGAGAAATAGTCAAAGGGGATGGAAAAAAATCTTTGCCTCCTTCGTTTCTTTTTGTCCCTTAAGAGATATGTAATTTGTACTCAAAAGAGAATCATTTACCCATCATTGTATATTTCGGTATTGGTAACCATTAACCATTGTGTGCCTTTTCTTATTGTTATATGCCAATCTTTAGTTAATCCAATCAGATAGGTTATTATTATTTTTTAGGAACATATTAATATTAAAATTTAGAACTCACATAGACTATAAAATTTGAATTCCTTCCCTAGCATAAATATACCTTTCTCAACTTTTTTCTAAGATCAAATGTGGCATTGTTTCTTATCAGTTTAATACTTGATATGTGATTCAATGACTCACATGATGTTAAAAATACAAAGTCCCAGTACATTAACAGAAAATATATAAAGGTTTCTTAAGGGAAAAAATATAGCATATTTTTATTTTATTATATTAACTAATTTCTACCTCAATTTATATATCTCTATATCCTTTATTTCATGTTTTATTTTAACTATGTTTTACCTTAGTTGATGATATAAACACATACATCATTTTCTCTTCCTTTTGGGTATGTCCTTTACTCATATGTATCGTGTTAGATGGGGTACCTTTGCTTATAAAGAATATACATACGCATAGATTTATAACAGAAAAGAGAACCCCACATACACTAGCTAGCAAAAAAATCTTCTTTCTAGTAATTTGGGAATTAATCTTTAGATGCTATTAATTTGTTTCTTGTTAGCCTCTGGGTTTTAAGTTTTTGTTATTTAAATAAGGTTTGTATGACATGATTTGTGTTGCCTTGTGTTTAGCTAGGACTACCATTATGTTGATGCTTTCACTGCTTTCTTAAGAAAAAAGATGCTAAATTTATACGTCAATGTGTACCATTGAATTATATTATGGAGTGATGCACATGAACAAATATAGTGATTGACTTATTATAATGTTTTATCTTGCAGTATTTCCTTGATTTTAAATGCACATGAACAAATAAAGATGATGTAGTAAACTAACTCAATAACGGCATTTTAAAAATAAAACGCTTTAAATAGTATCACTCTATTATAGCATTTGTGGATACAAAAATAAATGCTATAAAAACGTAAATCAATTACGGCGTTTGCATTAAAAATGCTTTAAACAATGTTATCCTATTACAGCGTTTGTGTTTTTTAAAACGCTGTAAATGTACATGTTTTACAACATTTCCACAAACGCTGTCAAACATTTCCACCCATTACTACATACAAAACAATAACATTTAAAAACACTGTCAAATGCGGTATAGAAATGTCGTAAAAAATCATTTTTGGCATAGTGAGTGTGAGACGCCACTCTCTTGCAAGAGAGATAAGTCTTGGTGTTGTTCACCACCTTTGAGAGAGAATTCCAAAGGATAAGAACTTAGGGAGAGAGCTAAGCACTCAAGAGTCTAGAGAGAGGAAAAAACTCAATCTCACTAAAAACTTCACAAATGAATCTTAGCTACCTAATTACAAAGGAGGTAAGGCTTATCTACCTCCCTCAAATATGTATTTTCAAATTTGACATGGGTGGGTTTGTTAAAGTTGGCTTAGAAGTGACCCAAAATGAAAGTTATGGCCATGCAAAGCATAAACCTAACTATTAAGTCTAAAAATGTACAGATAAAAAAAGTCTAATCTAAGCTCATCCATGGACCTTATCAACTCCTCTTATTGGTTAAATACTCGTTAGATGCCATCACTTTTATGAGTTCTACAATCTCCTCCATAGTCTTTTTAGTGAGAAATCCATCATATGAATATTTTTGTAGCTTGTTTCACTCCACTATAAAAGATGTGGACCTATTGTACGTTAGGGAATCCATGATGAGGACACTTCCTCCAAAGTTCCTTAAATTACTCCAATACTTTGTACATATATTCTTCTTCTTTCTGATGAAAACATAAGATGTCTCCACAACTTCGGTTGCACTTGGTGGTAAAGGAGTACTTCTTCAAAAACTTAGACATCAAGTCCTCCTAAGTTATGATACCTATTCTTAGATGGGTTTGTAATTAGCTCTTAACCTTGTCCTTCAAACAAAATGAAATCAATCTAATTTTAATAGCGTCTTTTGATGCTCCATTCATAATGTCATAAATTTGGAGGAAATTAGAGATATGAATATTAGGATCCTCCAATTTGCTTCCCTTACACTACATGTTTTGGGCCAAATAAAGAAGTTGTAGGCTTCATTTTAAAATTATTTGCCATAATGAAAGGTCTAACGATGTTGGGTATACCTCGTTTGAGAAGTAAATCTCCTATCTTAGTAACTAGAATATTCTTCATCCATAATTCCTCTACAAATGCTAGGTGCTCTTTGCTCAAGCTTTCTTTTGTAACTTTCTTTTAAGCTTGTCGATTTTAAGGATGAAAGAAAACTCCAACTTCAGAATTCCTCGACATAATATCACACCATAAACATAAAATCAAAATAAAAAAAAATGAAATTAATTGTCGAGTTCAACCTAATTACAAATTGAAATTGCAACTGCACTACGCCTACACTAGAAAGTAATAACATATTTTTTTAGATTAATGATCCCTTAAAGATTTTTGATATTAGAGTCATCAACCGCATGAATAATGTTATAAAGTTGATGCATTATTTTAATCATGTTAATGTAATTGGATAAGGTTTTGATAATGACAAGCTTGTTAACAAAGACAATACACAAACATGAATAATACACATGGTTAAGGATTATATGCGTTTGATGAATTGAAGAACAACAAAGGGAAATTGTGGTTGACAAAGAGATGACAAAAACAATGCTTAAAGAACAAGGATGTTGTACAAAGCAATTAATGAAAAATCAGAAGCATGAAGATCAAGCTAATACGGGTCAAGAAATCAAGAAATTTATCGGTCTAAATTCAAAGAAACAAGAAATGATATTGAGGATCAAAAGGATGAAGAATCAAGATCAAACATAATAATTATGGACAAATTAATTATGTTTGATGATGCAAAAATGATGAACTCCAAAAGAATGATTCAAGACATTTACAGAGATTTAAAATAGGTGAAAAATAATCATCAAAGTGCCTCAGGATCAAAGGATTAGAGCCGCGATTGATCAAATATAAAAAAGGATAAAACAAAGTGCCAGAATTCATGTATCAGGTACATGAATCAATTCAAAACACAGCATAACATAGCTGCATGAATCGATTCACATGTTAACAGGGCAAGGAATTTATGATTCAAAATGAAGGAATCGATTCACTCAGCAAAGGAATCGATTCACATGATAAAATTAGCCCAGGAAATCAGTTTTAAAGCGAGCGAATCGATACAATAGCTAGAGGAATCGATTCATGCATGTGGGAATCCATTCCTCCCCTTTGGAATCGATTCATATGAAGGAAATGACAAAGGATTCGATTCAGCACTTAGGGAATCGATTCATATAGTGTATGTTTGGCAAAATTAAAGGCAGAAACATCAAAGGAATCGATTCATCACTTTGGGAATCGATTCATGTCATGAAAAACAACGCTTTATGATTTCTGGAAGCTTAAATTACGCGTTGGATTTTCAGAAATCAATCAAGCTGCCAATTTACAGATTCAAGGTCAGGAAACTTGTGTCAGGAAACAAGGAACTTAAATCATGGATTGTTTTGGGGAAATTTACCTTAGAAGGAATTAAAAATTGGGGAAATTCCATGCATCCTTGCCTATAAAAGGAGAAGAAACTGAAGGCCAAATACACATCAATGGAGAAGCATTTCCTCTGTTTTCTTTCTTCCTTCCTCTTTGTTGTTTATTCTCTCTGTTTACTTCATTGGCAAATTAATTCTTAGAGAATTTTTTTTAAGAAAGAAAAATATTTTTGAGTGAGTTTAAATTTGCATATCCTCTCTGTGAGAGTAATTATTTTGTGAGAGCTTAATTTGTATATTCACTCTATTGGAGAGTTATCATTGTAACCCTTAAACACCAAAATTCCTAGAGATTAAGGTTGAGGTTTAACCTTGGGTATTGAGATATTACGAGATTGGGTGGGTTGCCCGTTGCTTATGAGGATTGAGTTCTTGAGTGTGAGACACTAGGAAGCTACAATTGCTCAAAGCTTGTAATCTCAAATTCTCAATAGTGGAATCCTTCAAGTGGGTTACTTGAAGGCGAGATGTACACCAGGTTGGTGGAACTCGTTATATCGGTTTACAAATTCTCTCTTTCCTTAAACTCCTTTATTATTGTGAATTTAATTTGCATGCTAAAATATTTATATCTAATTGGTATGCTGAAATTGCTTAAATTAAATCCTTAAATTAATTGACTTAAATCTTGTTGGATTTAATTATTGTATAAGTAAGTTGGATATTTTTGTTAATAACTTGGTAAATTAATTATGCTTAATTAATTTGTTAGAAATTGTTTAAGTTAAACTTGTATTGGAATTAATTATTGCATGCCAAGTATTTCAAGAATTGCCTAAACTAATAACTTGCCTTTTTTAATCAAAATCAATTCTTTAATATTGTTTCTTCAACTCAAAGTATCTTAGTAGGATATGTGCTTCATAATTATTATCTCTTTTATATTGCATCATTTGTATATTACTAACCGTTTTCAAGGGGATTCCACGCAAAAATTTGAAATACTCAATTCACCCCCTCTTGAGTATTGAGGCCTTGGCTAACAAGTGGTATCAGAGCTTGACTCTTGCCATAAGGCTTAACAGCTGCAGAAGATCAAGATGGCCTCTACCTCTTATGATGCATTTCTACAAAATGGTATGATAAATAGACCACCAATCCTCAATGGTAAAGTCTATGGTATTTGGAAAGAAAGGATGAAAATCTTTGTCCAATCCTATAACCTCAAGGTATGGAATGTTATTCAATTTGGTCCTTTTATTCCCAAATACATTGTTAATAATATAGAATGTATGAAGCCTATAAACTTATGGACTAAGGAAGAAGAAAGAAAGGTACAATTTAATCTAAGAGCTAAAATTCTTATCATAGGCATTAGAACCTAATGATGTTTTTAGAGTTATTACTTGTAACAATGCTAAAGAAATATGGGAAACTCTTGAAAGAATTTATGGAAATACTAATGATGATCAAGATGCAAGAATTAGTACTCTTTCTAGCAAAAATTAAGTATTCAAAATAAGTCTGGAAGAAGAGCTCGATGAATCGAAAGAAAAATTTACCAACCTCTACCTTATGATAAAGCACTCCAGAGATGATGAGGTAAGTTCTCTAAATGAATCTAGTGATGATGAAAGTGAGATTGATAAAGATGAGTTGTTAGAAGCTTTTGATGAATTGCATGAAAAGTTTGTTTTATTATCAAAGAAATATGCATGTTCAAAACAAACCATTTTGAAACTTAAAAATGAATTGCATGATGTTCACATAAAAAAAGAAAATCTTAGAGTTCAAAATGGTGAATTAATAGCTTCAAATGTCACTCTTAGATGTTGTGATGGAAATAAGGAATGTATTCTAGTTGATAAATATATGGTTCTTGAAAAAGAGAATAAAGATCTAAAAGAAACACTTAAGAAGCTTACAAGTAGTCAAAAGAATTTAAGTGCATCTCTTGAAAATCAAAAGTATACGCTTGATAGAACGGGAATAGGTCATGGAAAATTTGAAAAGGAAAAGAAATGCAAGAAACCCCTTGCACCCCTTAAGGAAAAACCTATACCTATTCTAAAATGTGCAAACCGTGAAAGAAAGGGTCATACAATATCCAATTGTTTTAAGAGAAGGCACATAGAATATAAAAGGAACCATTACAATCATACTATGACTTATTCTTTGGATGCAACATGTTTCTATTATGGAATATATGGTCATATATCTTCTAATTACTTTATAAAGAAATCTCGTCAAAAGTGCATGAGAAAGGTATGGATTCCAAAAACAACCTTGAAATCCTAAACTAACAAGAAAGGACCCAACTCTCAAAGGGTACCATAAAGCTTTAAATTTTGTAGGCATACTTTAAATCGATAATTTCTCATTGACGAATGACCAAAGAATCAAGATTCACAATCTTCACTCCAAAGAATAAAGAATGTGAAAGATAAGGACATAGGAATTGTAAAATTCCAATGTATGATCGAATTCTTACTCTAGTAGATCAAATATCATGTTTTCTATGTGATTGTATGCTTAATTATGTTGAAACATCTATACACTCGGCTGATAGTTTATTGAAATTTTTTTAAAATGTTCTTTATAAAGCCAAACTCCATACATGTTCATAATAAATTTTTCATGATATATGAATTCTTGATGATGTATGAATTCTTGAATGATGTATGAATTCTTGATGATATATGAAATCTTGATGATATATGAATTTTTGATGATGCATGAATTCTTGATGAAATATGAATTTTTGATGATGTATCGATTTTTGAACAAAAGATATTTTTGTTTAACTAGTGGTATCTAAATAACAAGCATCTTCCAAACAAAATGGTATCAATTGAATCAGTAAGAGGGAGAAATCATAGGGACATAATCTTGATTATATACTTGCCACTATGCTTTGATAATAAATACATATATTGTGTGTATAAATGGTATCTATGCTTTGATAATAAATACATATATTGTGTGTACAAATGGTATATGCTTTGATAATTTATGCATAATTTGTTTTAACAAGTGGTATATCATATAATTTGCCTAACAAGCAAGTATCTTTTCATAACAGGTGGCATTGAACTTCATATCAAGAAAATGTTATGCCAAGTTGATTATGACAAATTTTATAGTTGCTTTTAGTTAAACTATGTTGTGCTTCTATGACTTATTTCTACAAAGTTGTCTATCTTAGGCAAAATGTTTCTATGCAATTATATGTAGTTTTTAATAATGCCTAAGAAAAAGTATGTATTCTCTATGTATGTTATAACAAGTGATTGCCTAGACTTAACTTCATGACTAGTAACATCATAGGCATGAACAAAAGAGATTAATGTTAAATGTTTGTGCATCATGGTATATTAAGAAACAATGCATGATATGTTAAGTGATAATGCATGACATGATCTTCCTTAATAATCCATGCTTGAGCAATTGGTATCTATCTTGATTGACATTATAATTCTTATCTACATCGTGTGTTTGATAATACATGATTTTGACTGTGAAAAGAAATTTGAAAATATGCATTATTGAGTTTGAAAAGAATTATTGAACAATTGAATCAAGAATGATGTATGCTTGAATGCTAAAATGCTTAAATGATAATAATTGATATCAAGAGCTTAAATTGGCAAATCCATTAAATGGTATCATACATAACATCAAGATAACAAGTGGTATGACATATATGTTATGGTAAATTGATTACAATGAGTATATGACTTGCATTACAGCTGCACCATAACCATCATATGATTTTGTGACTTATCTTTAAGTGCTGTAAATGATCTATGCCAAATATATTCTCTTGAACAATCACATGCTCTTAATAAATGACATATATGCTCTAGGTAAATGCTTGACTAGACCTATATGTAACATCATAGGCACAAGTTAAGAAGAGAATATTTGAGAAAAAAAGTCAATTGGAAAATAGATATATCGGCATATGTTCTAATACAATTGCATGAGTAAGTCAACAAGATGTATTAATCATATCACCTTTGCTCTGATACCTAGATATAAGTGAAATTGCAACAAATGGTATCATAGTGCATGAACAAGTGGTAAAGACAATGAACTAGAAGTAGATAGACCATGTACTGTTAAAATTATACAAGCTGGATATATCACTTCATCCCTGCTCTGATACCTAGATATAAGTATACATTGTTGAAAACTCCTCTATGTTACTGCTCTGATACATAGAAATGCATTAAGCAATATTAATTAAATGATTAACAAGTGGATTCTTATATGCAAGTGGTAACTAACCTTTGAGTGGTATCTATTTATATTGTGATATATATTATTTCAATAAGTGGTATCTATTAAAAGAAGGAGATCATGTGCTTAAGAAACAAACAAATGATATCAGACTTGATTAAATAGCCTAACAAGTAGTATCAGACTTGATCAAATTGGTATAATTGGTTTCACACGTTAATAAGTGGTATATTTTTTTACAAGTGATATCAATTACAGTAGTAAGGGGGAGCATACACATGAATGATTATCCTTGATTTCACCTCTCTATGATTATGTTTATGGCACTTATGCTTATAATTTTGTTTCTACTCTCCTATATGATTACTTGGAAGAATATCCTTGTGTGTTTTGATAATGCCAAAAAGGAGAAGATTATATTTGCCTATCCTAATTAAAGAAATTACTTGCTTACTTATATTTGACTTATTTATAAATGTGCAAGTAATGATATGTGTGCTTAATTGGAAAGAATCATGTGACGCTTACCATACTTGAAAATGATATCTACTACATGATTAAAAATTAGTTAGCAATTAATTATATGCTTACTTGATGAATGAATTACGTGGTTGATTATTGACTCTAGATATTAACATGTGGTATACAATAAAATGGTATATATCTTTGATCATGTTGTGAGCTTTGATTTGAATTCTACTACTTTCCATGAAACACTTGCTCTAAATCTCTCTTATTCAAATAAATGAGCTTATATGTTGATGGCATAAAGTATAACTAAGATGATAATCTTTTGATGATGCCAAAGGGGGAGAGATATCATGTTGCCATTAGAAAGGGGGAGAAGAATATGAAAGAATATGATAAAATAGCATGTTGTTAAAAGAGAAAATATTATTATGCTTATTATGCTTACTTACACTGCCACGATGATCTAAAAATTAGATGAACTATTTTATGGTATCTATTGCATGATTAAGGGAGAGATTATGATATATTATGATCTTTTAACAAGTGATATTCAAGAAGTGGTATCTTTTTCAAGTGGTATCTTTTTCAAAAAGACTATGCATGATACTACATCAATCAAATCCACAATTGGTATCTATTGCATGAGTAAGGGGGAGAATTACTCTAAAGATCAAAAGTAGTAATTGGTATCTAAATGCATCAGTAAGGGGGAGTTATTTGTTTGCAACATCATGAGCTATAACTGTTATAAAACTAACACCCCAAGAGATGAACATTTGTTGTCATCATCAAAAAGGGGAAGAATATGTTTATCTGTTGAAATAGGTTTTGATAATGATAAACATAGTCTCAAGCAAGAAGAATGCATCAGCAATGGATATGTAACATTAGCTGTCATCATCAAAAAGAAGGAGAATGTAATTGGATAAGGTTTTGATAATGACAAGCTTGTTAACAAAGACAATGCACAAACATGAATAATACACATGGTTAAGGATTATATGTGTTTGGTGAATTGAAGAACAACAAAGAGAAATTGTTGTTGACAAAGAGATGACAAAAACAATGCTTAAAGAACAAGGATGTTGTACAAAGCAATTAATGAAAAATTAAAAGCATGAAGATCAAGCTAATACGGGTCAAGAAATCAAGCAATTTATCGTTCTAAATTCAAAGAAACAAGAAATGATATTGAGGATCAAAAGGATGAAGAATCAAGATCAAACATAATAATTACAGACAAATTAATTATGTTTGATGATGCAAAAATGATGAACTCTGAAAGAACGATTCAAGACATTTATAGAGATTTAAAATAGGTGAAAAATAATCATCAAAGTGCCTAAGGATCAAAGGATTAGAACCGCGATTGATCAAATATAAAAAAGGATAAAACAAAGTGCCAGAATTCATGTATCAGGTACATGAGTCGATTCACACAGCATAACATAGTTGCATGAATCGATTCACACGTTAACAGGGCAAGGAATTTATGATTCAAAACGAAGAAATTGATTTAGTCAGCAAAGGAATCGATTCACATGATAAAATTGGCCCAGGAAATCAGTTTTAAAGCGAGGGAATCGATTCAACAACTAGAGGAATCAATTCATGCATGTGGGAATCGATTCCTCCCTTTGGAATCGATTCATATGAAGGAAATGGCAAAGGATTCGATTCAACACTTGGCGAATCGATTCATACAGTGTATGTTTGGCAAAATTAAAGGCAGAAACATCAAGGAATCGATTCATCACTTTGGGAATCGATTCATGTCATGAAAAACAACGCTTCATGATTTCTGGAAGCTTAAATTACGCGTTGGATTTTTAGAAATCAATCAAGCTGCCAATTTATAGATTCAAGGTCAGGAAACTTATGCCAGGAAACAAGGAACTTAAATCATGGATTGTTTTGGGGAAATTTGCCTTAGAAGGAATTAAAAATTGGGGAAATTCCATGCATCCTTGTCTATAAAAGGAGAAGAAGCTGAAGGCCAAATACACATCAATGGAGAAGCATTTCCTCTGTTTTCTTTCTTCCTTCCTCTTTGTTGCTTATTTTCTCTGTTTACTTTATTGGCAAATTAATTCTTAGAGAATTTTTTTTTAAGAGAGAAAAATACTTTTGAGTGAGCTTAAATTTGCATATCCTCTCTGTGAGAGTAATTATTTTGTGAGAGCTTAATTTGTATATCCACTCTATTGGAGAGTTATCATTATAACCCTTAAACACCAAAATTCCTAGAGATTAAGGTTGGGGTTCAACCTTGGATATTGAGAAATTACAAGATTGGGTGGGTTGCCCGTTGCTTATGAGGATTGAGTTCTTGAGTGTGGGACACTAGGAAGCTACAATTGCTCAAAGCTTGTAATCTCAAATTCTCAATAGTGGAATTCTTCAAGTGGGTTGCTTGAAGGCGAGATGTACACCGGGGTGGTGGAACTCGTTATATCGGTTTACAAATTCTCTCTTTCCTCAAACTCCTTTATTATTGTGAATTTAATTTGCATGCTAAAATATTTATATCTAATTGGTATGCTGAAATTGCTTAAATTAAATCCTTAAATTAATTGACTTAAATCTTGTTGGATTTAATTATTGCATAAGTAAGTTGAATATTTTTGTTAATAACTTGGTAAATTAATTATGCTTAATTAATTTGTTAGAAATTGTTTAAGTTAAACTTGTATTGGAATTAATTATTGCATGCCAAGTATTTCAAGAATTGTCTAAACTAATAACTTGCCTTGTTTATCAAAATCAATTCTTGAATATTGTTTCTTCAACTCAAAGTATCTTAGTATGATATGTGCTTCATAATTATTATCTTTTTTATATTGTATCATTTGTATATTACTAACCGTTTTCAAGGGGATTCTGCGTAAAAATTTGAAATATTCAATTCACCCCCCTCTTGAGTATTGAGGCCTTGGCTAACAGTTGGCAAATGCATTAATTGTTTAATCGAGTTTTTTAACCGATACTATTCCATCATTAAAAGTGACCAAAGGTTTATTTGGGACAAAATCATAATCAAGTTGATGATGGTCTTAATGATGGACGAAGTTCATTGATTAAATCTGCTGTTAAGCCCGTTATTATCTTAGTGGTTAGATTAATGAAGAAAGTTAGTAGCGGACAACTTACCTATTGATAATGTTTTATTACATGCTGATTTCTAAAATTGTTGCTATAGAAGTAAATACAACTAAAGGAAGCGGTTTAATGATGGACCCTATTCTATCGCAAGTAAAATAAGATTTTATGATAGGTTTAGAGACATAGTGTTTGGTACATAAGTGAAAGAATGCTTGTGTCATACCATATGTTTCATCACTATCATGGGTGGCATTAAAATTTAGTAGTTAGTGGGAACTTAAAAAGATTATCGGTCGCTAAGTAGTTGTATGACGGAAAATGGTCAGTGATGAACCTTTATGCAAGTTATGCACTAAATTATAGTAATTATCATTCAGTTTCATTAATTTGTCATTAAATTCCAGCATTGTTCATTGTAAAATTACATTAATTAATCCTCATTCATCATTTTGTCTCAATTATATGAAGTAATTAATCTTATGTATCCATGTTTATATTAAATAATCTTCCGTTAAATTACTTTTAGGAGAAAAGAAGAAAAAAAGGTTTAGAAGCAACTAGTTTATTAATTTTATACATTTTTGTAATTAATCTTATTTATCCATTTTTATAATTAACTAACCTAGTTATTTGGCTAAATGAAAAATATTATGAGACTCACATAAAAAACACAGTGAAAGGGCTAATTGTAGCGATTAGCCTACTAATAATGAAAATTCCAAGCAAAGCATATACCTATATGGTCACCAAAAATACTAGACATAATGATTTTCACCTTGATACAAAAACGAGGCATTGGAAGACACACCACATGAAAATACATATAGGGTGTGTATATCTCATGCCTAAACAAAAATGTCTTATGTTAAAGTTAAACGGTGCGTGAGACATAATGTCTTACACCTTCTCATGTTATTTCCTTCTATGCCAAAGTCATATAGGACACTCATGTCCCATGCTAAACTTGGGATATTAAGTCCCATACCATTTTGGGATGCAGAATGGGATCGCATACCTATAATTCCAAGCTAAATGTGCCTCTAGATGATCTAACTACTACTAGGCCTCCTGACGACGTCGATGATGCCAGGGGCGTTCCTTCTCCTCATTCTCAAACACAGATTGGTCATCCAATACAACATCAAAATGATGATGGCTATTCCTAAATGACCCTCCATGATGTGCTTGAGCTAGGGTGGTCATCTTGGCTTGCATCTAGTCAAATTACGCTTCCAACTGGCTATACTGCGGTAGCTGACCCCTGACTTCCTTGAGATTAACCCGAAGGCATGCCACCTCTGACGAATGTTACATCATCAAAGAAAACCCTAACGAACATTAGAGGCTCAAGAAGCGATGCCATTAAGGCAACCATGGTGTGCCTCCCACTAACAATGTTAATCCACAATTGAATTCTAAACACCACCTCAAGAGGCTCACTTGTAGGCTCAAGCTCAACCAAACGTTTATTGCACTCTTCTTTCTTATTAATACAGAAATTATGAATAATGTAGAGTTAATTAAATTTAAAATAAAATTAAAGTTGACTACAACTTACCATCACCTGACACGAACATTTATTAACATAATGTCCCTAGCCTAACTGTTTCAAGTGCGTCACCAGAAATAACTCAGTTGGGCTGATAGAGAGCTTATATATCTCCTCGTACAAAAATAATAGTTAAATAACATAACTTATGAAATTCATACTATAAAGTAGATAGATAGATAAATAGATAAACAACTTACCAACAACTAAGCAATGCCAACATATGGTTGACTATCCATGGTGTGTAGTGAATTATCCATATTGTTATTATAGTTACGCTTGTTGTACTCCTAGACCACCTTATATTCGAGCATAGCCTACTCAGCTAGTAGGTCATTCTATGCCTACTCCCTGATCCATAGGGAGCAGGTAGAGGTTTGATAATCAAGGTCCCTTATGAAGGTTCATAGGTGCACACTAAAAGGAGGGTTGAATAGTGTGACTAATGATTTTTTCGTAAAACGTTTCTTAAAATTTAGTCCCTCGTCAAAAGTTTTACAAAGCAAATTCAAACTACTATATGAGGATTGTTCAGACGATTCTTCATCTGATTTTCAAAACCTGTTTTAAGACAGATAAGTTTTTATACTGAAAGTAGTTCAAAGAGAAAAGTCATCACACAAAATATTATACTGGTTCACCTTAAAGCAAGGCTATGTCTAATCCTATTTGTCACAACTGGAGTTTGTAGATCTACTCAAAGTGCCTACAACATTATGTTATAATTTTTTTTTACTTAGCCTCTCCAAGCTAATTTGCAACATTAAGTATATTTTCTTAGACATGGCCTCTTCAGGCTAACAAACAACAAGTATTCTTTCCTCAAGCCTCTTCAAGCTTTACAACATACAATAATGTGAAAAAGAGATTTTGGTCCTAAGTCTTACAAGCAAGACGCTAAGGAACTGAGCTTATGGATAACTAAACAATAGGTTCAAGAAATGAAAGAAAGAAAGCTTTGTAGATTACTATTTACAACTGAATGTCAAAGTATGCATAACAGTTTGTGAAGCTTTTTGAAACTAATTATGATTACAGTAGACTAACTTAGTTTCTTGTAGTTTTTCAACTTCAATAACTTCAATCAAGGAACAACTTCTCTTTTATGGGCCTTTGGAAAGAGTTGTTAAGATAAAGAGAGAAGAATGATAATCTACTTGAAAAGCATGTTGGGCCACTTGGGATGACTTGAACCAAATAGTGGCAGGCGTAACAGGTGATCGTCTAATTGTCTAATGTTCTAATACTTTTTTTTATTTTGGTGAAAGTAGACAACGGGACATTTCAGCCTTGATCAACTTTCTTGAAAGCTTCAAGAAAGCGTTGTCTTCATAGACACGTTACAATGACTTGAAATCTCATTTGAACTTTGGAACCTTAGCTTGTGATGATTTGAGATGATTCTTCATCCTTTTGATCTTCTACATCTAAGAGATAACTCATTTAAATGATCATTAGTCTTCAGATAGTCATTAGTCAGCTTACATGTTTCTTTGGTTTTTTCTATAAACAAAACTTAAACAACTATGAAACATTAAAACTTTAAATAGTTTAGTGTTTGCATCAAAAATCAAAACAATTGAGGGCTCTATAGAATCTCATATGTTCTTTCAAGGACTTTACACTTTCTATGGGCCTTCCCTAGTATTTCACTGAGGCGTGTAGTCTTGACCATCACAAACATGACCTTCTGATACACTCATAAGTGTATGAGTATATTGCATAGTACAAAAGATTTATCATTTCCACAGGGATTTTGTGCTAAATTACCAATGATTGAAATTTTAATTATCTAGACAAGCAATTTCAAATATGATCGCTTAAAAATAAAAGTACTAAAATTAAAATGTTGTAAAGAAGTGACTTTTGAGAAAAATAAATATGTGAAATCTTGGGACTTCAAGAAATGAGACTACTTTGTTTTGACTCATAAAAATTGTCCTTATTCATGAAACCTACATTTTCAAGCCGAATTTTCATAATTAATTAGTTTTATCCTCTTGGAGCACCACTAACATACCAAATTTACAAAGAACCATGCTCAATTTAAAAATTTGGTCCTTTACATTTAATGATAATTTCAAAGCCTTCAAAAGATTAAGTCTCTTTTGTAATCCTAATCCTAGGTTGAATTTGCGTAAATTGAATAATTAGGTTCACTTTTTAGTTTTCCCCTAATTATTTAAAGATCGTTTTAGCCTATCTCTAGATCATAAAATGCATAAAAACAGAACACAAAATAAAGAGAAACATGGATTTTATTAATAAGAAACAAAGTACATTAGAATCAGTACATCATAGCTCACCTCTAAATCCCAAGAATGCAAATTTAGCTATTTATGATTGAGAAAAATAAGCTACACATAATGCAATTCAGAGTTTTATATAAGGAATACATAAGGGAAACTAAACCAAACCAATGGAATTTGTGTTCTTGATGAATTCTCCTTGATGATCCTTCATTTCCTTCTTGATTTCCTTGTAAGAATCTTTTCCCAAAGCTTCCTCCTTCCTTCTACAATGATGCGTTGCCTCCAAGAGAATCCCCCCTTAATCTGGACCCCCTTCCCCTTAAATACATCAAGAAACACATAAAATAGGGTTTCCTGTAAAGGCATAAACCATGGTTTGCCCGAGGAGTGCTCTACCAAGATCCTGTTTGTTTTTCTGGAATTCTGGAACCATCGCCATGGTTCCAACCATGGCTTGGCCGTAGAGGGCACTATCAAGGCTACAAAATCCTTTATTTTCTTCTTTTTGGCATAGTGGGCATTGCTATGAGTTGATTTCTAAAGTCGGAAAGAAAAGAGGTTTTGAAACCCTATTTTACCTATAAAACTAGCAAACCCAATAGCAAATGTAGGAAGAAACAAAACAATCAAGGGATTTAGGAGATTATAATGAAAAAAGACCTAAAAATTCCTAACAAAGAAGTCGTAAAATGATGTGTTTTAGAGACAAATTACCTTCATTGAATCCTAGTGCTTAGGAATGAAAGTCATAGACTCCTGTAATGGACAAACCATATATAAAATATTAAAAATCAATATAAACATTAATAAATGACAATTAAAAATAACTTACGAATTGCTTCTTCCACCACTATTGGATTGCATATCCTACAACGAAGGAGAAGTCTTTCCATGGTCCATAAAGGTGTGATTGAATCTTTTGTCTCAACTTTGTAGTACATTCATTCTTTGATATAAAGTTACTACATTGTAGTAAATAAAAAATATAAATAATTAAATTCAAAACCAGTAATTTAAATAAAGTATGACTTATCCATTTTTAAGGCTAAGTATGATTTTCCCTATGGCATGTAACAAGTCTTTCACATGCACAAACCCTCAAAACATCTAGAGGGTCCAAAGTACATGTTCTTAGGTTCGTAGCTACCTAGACCTTAGGAACATCTGGATGGTAAGATGTTGATTTTTGCACTCGCTAATCACCTAGTTAGAACATCTTCTTCTTAGGTTCGTAGCTACCTAGACCTTAAGAACATCTGGATGGTAACATGTTGATTTACGCATACGCTAATCACCTGGTTAGAACATCTTCTTCTTCTTAGGTTCGTATCATTCCAGACCTTAGGAACATCTAGATGGTAAGATGTTGATTTGCGCACATGCTAATCACCTGGTTGGAACATTTTCTTCTTCTTCTTCTTCTCCCCATCCTCATCCTTCTTCTTTTTCTTCTTCTTCTTTATTGACAACTCTTCCCTAAATTCTTTTGATGAACATCTACTCCATTAGTCATCTAAAATATGTTAATCATTAAAAAAGTAAAAATGATTATAAACTAATTTTGAGACTATCTCTACCTCATTTTGCTTGTGATATGGTTCTATAACATTAGCTGGTCATTGCTCAAAGTTATCTGTGACTTGAGATATGGTGGTTCTCTTGAATTTCACATGTTGAGTCCAAAACCAATAGTTGGGTTTGAAACCAAACTTGTACAGGTGAAATATTATCTCACTTTTGCTTAAAATCTTACAACACTTATATCATATACAGAGACACCTTATACCACCCTCTAAATAGTAATAGAGTTACTCTGAAGCCTTATTAGTATATTCCATAATTCCTCTAATAAAATCACTTTTTTAATATCTTCTACAGGAACACATTATATCATACATTCATGAATGGTCCATATCAAAATCTATATTGCCAACATACTAACAAGACATGTATTATTTAAAATTGTACACCCATAAACTCTAATTTATTTTGTTGTAATTAATAATTTTATGATCAACAAACCTAAATTAATTATCTTAAAATTGAGTACGTATTTAATTTGTAAGTTTCAATTTTATTTTGTAATTTATAATTAGAATTTTTTAATTTTTAAAAATATAATTAGGAATTTATAATTTATTTAGTTCGTAATTAATAATTTTATGATTCACAAATCTAATTATGTAAAATTTGAGTACATAATTGATTTATAAGTTTCTATTTTTTATTTTGTAATTTATAATTTAAAATTTATGTTTTATAATTCCTAGTAAACATATGTAAATTTATATTCTAATAGATGAACTTAAAACATTTCATTTATCCTAAGGTTCAAATGACAATATTTTCTAAAACATGAACTTTAAACCATAAAACTAAAGAAACTCATGGTTACTAACCTTTGAGTTGTTTGAAATTCCATTCCGAATAAAATGTTTCTTTTTTGTCAAGAACACTGAGACCAATAGGGAATAGAATGAATTCCTCTACACAAGAACCATAAAAAATTTTGGGATCTTAAAATTAATTGTGAGAAAGTTTTAAGGTTTTGAATTCAAAATAACATGGGACATGTCCCATGCCCCATCCCACACCAGCATTTAAAATTCTAGCTCCCACGTGTTCAAACAAACAACTCTCACAAGTTTCAAATATAATATGGAGTCTCATGCCTATTTCAAATTTCAAAAATGACATGGAGCCAGGTTCCACCTTTTAAAATCTCTGAAATGACGTGAGATTAGTTTCATACTAAAATCATTAAGTCCCAGTTATTTGTAAATTAGGAGGATTTCTCAAACCATGTTATCAAACTAAATTATTATTTTCTTAAGGTGACAACTGCCAGCACGTAAACAAAGGTAGGGACAGTACTTCCAATCTTAGCGAAACTCATTAATTTACAAAATCTGTGTCGTCATGGACAAATCAATTGTGTAGAATGAACTTGATAAGTAAAGATCTCAGTGAAAAAAATGTTGAAAATTATTGTTGGAGATTGTTTTCTAGTATTTTATGATTATTTCTTGACACACATAATCACGTTTGCTTTAGCCATATGGCAACATATTTATGTAGTATATATGCCTACATGGCTACATCCATTGTTGACATTTCATGGGCTAGTTAAGACCATTGAAGTCACCTTAGGACTTGAGAGAGATAGAGATCGATGATTAGGGATTTCTTGGTATGCTTGAGAAGTCTACGTGAAGAAATGGAATTATGGTTGGCTCAAAATTGTTCACTTCAATTTTCTTCATATAAATATATTTTCATGTATTTATATTTTTAACTTTATCTACACTCCAGGGTGACACTGGACCTAAATTCTCTGTGCTTATACATTAGGTTACCCCAACCCCACTCAACTTACTATCCATATTTTAATTGTTTATTTTCCTAATTTAAATCTGTTTTACATAAGAAACCCATTAGAGAGCCACCTTTAGTCAGAGTAAAAGGGACAAAAATACTTGCAAAACCAAAAGAGAACAAAAATTCTACATTTATTCTTCTACAAGTTTTCATATATACAAAGCAGAACTAAACTTGAGATCAAAGCAATCCCATTTTTTATTCTTATATGATCTCCTTGAACAACCAACCCTGCCACTAATTGTTAATCTCACTCTATTTAGATTATTCGGCATCTCTTTCTCCACTTTCTCGTTAAGTTCAAGCAGAGTGAGAGGTTGAGAAGGGTTGTTGCAATATTAACTCACTCATGCAAAAGTGATCAGCACAAACAAAAAAAGAAAAGTGGAGAGTTTTATTCCTTCCCACTCTTCAACAAGTAGTGGCATGAGGGGAGAAAGCTTTAGAAGAGACAAGTTTCCTTTTTGTCCCTTTTATTAATAACAACTACTTTAAATCCTTCTTAACTTAAACGTTTCTTTCTCTGTCCCTCTCGGTATTCTTCTCTTCTAGGTTCTGCTCCATTTGTTTAATTTTTAGAAGTTTAAGAAGAAAATTGCAAGGAATAGAAGGTCTGGGCATAAATGGAATGAGTGAAGAACAGAAGAAAATGACCAACAATCATCAAAACGTCATAGATGGAAGAAAGGATAGTTTAATTAGAACTTGTCCTACATGTGGTCATCATATCAAATGCCAAGAGCAGGTAATACAAGTTCTTTTGTTAATAAAAATATATATAATCCTTTTGTTCTTTTATTTAATTGTTTGAGTCACAATTTAAATGTTATTTATTTTGTGTATAATGTAAGAAGCGAGGTCATTTGATCTTAATTTTACTTTATTGGCTGAGTGTTTTTTAGTGTTTGAAATTTGAATGAACGGTTTCAAACAATTGTTTTTTAATTATACGGGAATACAAATGAATGAAATTTAATTAGCCATCAAAATAAAAATATGATAGCGAAAGAACATTAAGTTATGAGTTTTTATAAATGTTGTGTGGATGTGTTGATTAATTAGGCCGGGATTCATGACTTACCTGGACTGCCTGCTGGAGTTAAGTTTGATCCGACAGATCAAGAGATTCTTGAACATTTGGAAGCGAAGGTGCGATCTGATATTCATAAGCTTCATCCGCTAATTGATGAGTTCATTCCTACCCTTGAAGGAGAGAATGGAATCTGCTATACTCATCCAGAGAAGTTGCCAGGTCAATACACACTCTCAATTCCTGTTACAATTTCTTCCCTTAATTTCTCACCACTCTAAACTTTATATGCAATTTTCACTTCATGTACGTAATAATTTACCTAAGTCACCCAACCTAATTAAAGTTTAATTTCACTTAGCTTATTAAATAAAAAGATCATATTAAGTCTTTTTAAAAAACTTATTTGATTAGATATACTTGATTTAGGCTTTTCAAAAATGCATTTATCCGATCTGTTTAAAATCTTGTATATAATTTAATAAAATAAATTTTAATTTATAAATATACATGATATTCTTTATGAATAATAATTTATATATTTTTTGAAATTACCTTTACTACATAAATTAATAATTAAGTATATATTTTTTAACATGTTAATCTTTTATAATTCTATTGATTTGTTTAAGATAATTAAATTGATATATTTAATAAATGTTTTTTCGTGATTAATGGACATGGGGAATATTACCCTCAACAAACTTGGCTGTTACGTAGTACCTTAAGCTAGCTTCTTATCATCTGTTACGTAGTACCTTAATGCTATTAGTTTTAATTATAAGTTTTTCTTTGATTTCAATCTCCATTTTATGACTTTTCCTAAAAAAATTTCTACTTTCAGTTTTATTCATTTTTATTTTCTACATTTAACAGAAATAATATTATAGTTTTACTCTTACCAAAGATTAAAGGCAGTAATACTTGTAAATAAAAATTAACTTAAAACGTATATATTGTTTGCAAAACATATTTATAAAGGGTTGTTGAGTGGATCAAATGAGTGTCTTTTACAGGTAGGTTCTTGCACCAAATTAAATGTAAATATTTTTAAGTGCTGTTTTAATTCCAAAGGTGTATAGAGACCGTGAAATGGGAGGTTATTCTTTGCCCCTAAATTATTACGTACTAAAAAATATATATTACATGTATTGTTATTATATTTTTTTAATGAAAATACTGGGATTTACGTTGCTTTCATGGAATTTTTATAACAGGGGTTAGCAAAGATGGGTTGATCCGCCATTTTTTTCACCGGCCTTCCAAGGCATATACCACAGGAACAAGGAAAAGGAGAAAGGTTCATTCAGACGAGGATGGTAGTGAGACACGTTGGCACAAAACAGGTAAGACTAGACCAGTCTACAACAGTGCAAAGTTGAAAGGGTACAAGAAGATTCTGGTTCTTTACACTAACTATGGGAAGCAAAGAAAGCCTGAGAAAACAAATTGGGTGATGCACCAATACCACCTGGGCAGTGATGAAGAGGAGAAGGAAGGGGAGCTAGTGGTCTCCAAAGTTTTCTTCCAAACACAGCCTAGACAATGTGGTTCCCTTGTGAAGGACTCATCACTTCCTGCTCATGATAAACTTATGAAGGGTCAAAACTTGCATGAGGTAATCAATAACAACAAGAACAACAATAATGGGTTTGTTGAGTACTACCATTCACATTTCATATCATTTGATCAAGGAGGACAACATAGACCTACCACTGCTCAAGTGATTTCCCATTTTCCAGTGCATGATGGTGCTCCTTTCATTCCTTGAATAAATGGTGAAGATCTCAATTATTGAAGATAAATGGTATATGAGGCCATGTGGAGAGACGGAGAAAATATATTAAGTATATATATATATATATATATATATATATATATATATATATATATATATATATATATATATAATTCATACTGATGAGGCATTACAATATATTATGAAAAAATAAAATAAGTTAATAACCTGGTGTAGTTAGGAGGGGGAAAATTAAGTGGCCAAGAATAAGGAGAGAAATTGCTTCATTTGAAAACTAATGCATAGATATCATATTAAGGACAAAGGAGTTAATTTGGCGAAGTAAAGAAGATTTAGATGCATTTTGTTTTTCTTTCAGTCGATCCCTTGAGATTTTGTAAGGGTACTTAGTCACGATATATCATTGTTAGTACGATATATAGTGTCAAAAAGCATCACGCCCTTGCCTAACCATCAACCTGTACAAACATGACTTTTGCCTTAAGCAGCACAGTATACATGTGTGTCCTTTTCTCTTCAAAGGTTATATAATTTATTGTAAACGTTATTAATTATTAATTATTATCATTTCCTTCATCTGCGGGTGTGTGTATATATATATATAACCAACATTGTTTGCATAATGGTTAGCACCTCATCCTTTAAACATGTGAGTTTGATTCTTGACTCATGTGAATTGAACAAATCATTTAGCCAGTCTCCTATCACTTAGTGTGCTGACCATTGGGACTAGGGATTGGTCTCTAAGCTTCCGACTTGGTGGATACTTAAGGGGGGAACCTTACCCTACTATATATAATATTTTCATATCAGTAGCGTCATTAACCGATGTAAGAATATTTTTTATATAGATTATTTAATCAACCAGTTTAAAAATATTTTTTTATATCAATCATTTCTATATCTAGCTTAAAAAAGAAATTTACATCAATTACTGAACAACCAAAGTATAAAAATTTTAAAATATATGCTACACCTTCTCAATCAGGATAAAATATTAAACATGTCAAAGTAATTATTTTCTAGTCCACAAACTAAAAATCTTAGCTACTTGACACCTCAGCATGCTCACGCTTAACATGTGGAGGCAAGTTAGTTAGGAGAGTTAGTTTAGCCTATACACTCTAGTATAGATTTTCATTGTTGACCTTACTTTGTTTATATAAGCTTGTATCTTGATGGTTCATCAATGAGAATTCCAGCATTCAGTTTCCAATTCTTTCTCATATTTCTCTTCACTTCTCTGGTTTAGAGCTTCTTGATGGTATTAGAGCTTTGATTCTTTAGAGCTCTATTGTTGATTTTGCTTATGGTGCATGGGTGCAACATCAAACTCTAGCAACGGAATTGCAAACAATGATCCCTCATAGAATCCAACTTCACCATATTCCATATATTCAAGTGAGAGTCCTTTGATTGAGCTTGTTTCACCTCTAGTAACCGGGAGCAATTACCATGCATGATTTCATTTAATAGAAAGGTGCCTTATCTCGAAGAACAAGTACAAGTTTGTGGATGGATCAATCTTGATGCCAAACAATTTTGACCTAATGTTCGATTTACGGGAGAGATGCAACAATCTAGATCATTCATGGATTATACATTCAATTTCTCATCAAGTGATTTGGCTGTAGGAGTATGGAGCGAGTTAAAGGAACGATTCTCCTAGGGAAATTGGATCAAAGTTTATGATCTTCAGTAAGAGATTCATGTCTTAAAGCAAGGTAGTTCAAAAGCATTTAAGTAACTGAACTGAAAACTCTTTGGAAGGAACTTGAGAATTATAGGCCCTAACCCGATTTTACTTGCATAGTTCCTTGTCCATGTCTTGCTATGTTCAACTGTAGATTATTTAAGCACACATTCCAGGTGATTCAGGTTTTAACTAGTTTGAATGAGTAATATACCTCAGTTAGGTTACAAATTCTCATTATAGACCCCTTACCTACACTAAACAAAGCCTTCACGATAATTCTCCAACATGAGAGGTAGAACAGTTTAGGAGTGTTTGATGATGTAAAATGAAGCATTAATACAATTGACAACAGGAAAGCCTACAGCGATGGCAGAGGTAGAGGAAAAATTTGGATCTGTAATTTTTATGGTAGTCATAACCATACTATGGAGGTGACGTGAATATTTTTACAGTCGTGATTCCGTCAAATTAGTACATTAAAATTAATTAATGTAGTACTAGGGTGTCAACCTAGGTCGTTCTCTCAAGGATCAACACAAAAATTTAGGAAAAATCAAGTCTTAAACTAATTTTTAACAATTAAAAATAAAAACTCAACAACTAAAATTTTTTACAAACATAAGTTCAACAAACATACAATAGGGGGGTTTTGATTGATTTTGTTGTCACAATTAAAATTAAAACAAGGTAAATATAGAATTTAAAACAATAAATAACAAGCGATTGATTTTCTTGGAGTATTGTAAATAAATTTATCCTTGGTTCACTAAAGATAATTTGTACACTTTCATTACTGTTAATTTCTTAGCTCAATTTGAATTAATCAACTAAGCGTCTTTTTCAATTCACAATCCCTTTACTTTCATTAAAAAAAATGAATATTTTAATCAAGCATCCTAATTAAGCAAAAGGAGTCAAGACCGTAAAATCTAGGAATTATTGAGCATACATAAGAACATCGCCTATATACATAATCTATTCTCAAATTATGGAATTAAGCAAACCATAATTATTAAAAGTGATTATGAAAATATTCATTAAGCATGCATATTTTCTTAATCCATTCTAATTTAAAATCTTATTTTATTCCATTTGAATAATTAAACCGATTAAGCATACAACTTTAATTAAACAATATGAAATTAAATAAGCAGAGTAAGATTATGAAGAAATAAACAATAATAAAAGCATACTATATTAAAAATAGTGACCTCAAAATTACATTACAACATTCTCCAAGAAAATCAATCTAGGGGTTTTAGCCCTCCATAATAACAACTATAAAAAAAACTAACCCGGAATGGAGCAAAGAGGGGGAAGAAGAGAGGAGGAGGCTTTGTGCCTTCCTCTGATGCTTATAGAAACAACAAAGAGGGAAAAGAGAGAAACGTGAATTAAGGTGTGTTTGAAGCCTTTGGAAATGGTCCTATTTATAGTGAAAGCAAAGGTAAAGGTCTCCTGCTGACTGTGCGTCAGCAGGACGCTACGCGTCAACGTTGCGAATCTGCTTCTACGCTACGCTTAGTTGTGAGGCTACGCGTGAGGGTTTCTGACTCAGAATACATTATTTCATCCAATAATTATTCAATAATGCTTGGACACTTGTGCTGCATGTTCCCCACTGAGATAGTGTCGTATGTCTATAATGGATTGGCCAATAAGTGTTTTAATATAAATAAATCCTCCACTTCTGAAGTTGCACACAGCCTGTTAATGGGATCCTCGTCACTGTTGACGCTACGCGTGGGCTTGACGCTGCGCGTGGGTGTTGCGAATTTGTTTCCACGCTACGCGTGGTATTGGTGCTACGCGTCAGACCTGATGCTCAATTTCATAATTTCCCAATTGCAAACTCAATTATTCACTACAATATAAGGGAAATCAAGTAAGATTTATTATTTCCATTTAAAGATTATCGCCTAATTCAGTTAATATTAAATAAAGCTTGAATTATGAAAATGTGTTAAAATGCATAATATTACATAATTAGCAATGGCAAATTATACACATTTAAAGCAAGGAATTAAGGCTAAATCATGCATCATCAGGAGGTTTGCTATAAGAGGCATAGATATCCGTATAGAAAAAAGAATACTACTGTGAATTTTGTCATAAGAAGAAGTGATGAACATGATGAAGATGGTATTGATTTTGTTGAAGAAAGTCGTAGTATGAGTGCTGCTAATAGCAATCAGATGTTCGTAGATGATCAAATCAAAGGCTTGTTAAGCTTGTTGAGCAAGAAGAGAATGGATCTATAATTCACTCAAGCAATCAGATCTCAATCAAGAAACGCAACACAAGTGGCAAGGCAGTGATGGACTCAAGTACATTATCCAAGTTAAGCTCAAATTATTGGATCTTGGATTTAGGTGCTTCAGATTATATTTTTAGTTCCTTGCATTTGTTCACAAATTCTAGGAAGATAAATCCTTTCTTGGTGAATCTTCCTAATGGCACAGTTGTTACAGCGACACTTGTAGGCACTGTTGAATTTTCCCTTCACCTTATTTTGCAAGACACATTGAACTTCCACTTAACTTAATCTCAGTTTTAAAATGGTGTGATACCTTGGATTGTAACTTATTGTTTGGTTTTGGTCAATGTTGCATCTAGGAAAGGAAGAGCAAGAAGACGATTGGTTTAGCTAAGGTAACTCATAACTTGTATCAACTATTCTAGCCACAATTTATTGTTTCAACTAATTCCCTTTTAGCATGTGATATTGTTGTTGTAAATCTTCTCAATTATGTCCTTGAGAGAGATATTTGACACTTCAAACTAGAATATTTATCAAATAAAGGCTTCAGGCCATTAAGAAACTCCACTTTTATATTGTTTATGATGATTGTGAGCTTTATGAAATTTGTCACCTCTCAACCCATAGACACCATTCCTCAATCTTTCACTATTCTGAATCCTACAACCTCAACATATTCTCCCTACTGTAGCTCACTAACTTCCTCTCCCCATTCACCAGAATCACAACCACATACACTTAGATGGTCTATTAGGGTTAAGCAACCTCTATCTCACCTTATTGACTATGTTTATCCCATTGCCCGTCAATTCTCCACCAAACATCCTTTATCCAACCACCTCTTTTATTCTAGAATTCATCCTTCATATAAACAATATGCATTAGCTTTCAACACTGAGCCACAAACTTATGAAGAAGCATCTACTAATCCCTCCTGGATCCAAGCTATGACTGATGACTTGAATGCCTTGAACAGAAATAGAACACGGACAGTTATTGACTTACCTTTTGGGGTCAAGCCTATTTGTAGTAAATAGGTCTACAAAATCAAAAGGAATACAGATGAAACCATTGCTAGGTACAAGGCACGAATGGTGGCTAAAGGATATAATCAAGTTAAAGGGATTAACTACTTTGAGACCTTCTCTCCTGTGGTCAAAATCACTACTGTCAAATTACTTTTGGCACTGGCTGCTGTGCAAGGATAGCATCTACACTAGTTAGATGTAGACAATGCTTTTTTGCATAGACAATTACATTAAGCTGTTTACATGGATATCCCTGCTGGGTTCCCTACTACTAGTCCTAATTAGGTATGTAATTTAGTGAAGTCGCTTTATGGTCTGAAGCAAGCTAGTATGCAGCGGTATAAAACTTTCACTCAAACCTAGGCTGCCTATGGTTACCACCCTGCCAATAGTGATCCCTTCTTATTCCTCAAGTTCAATGGTTCCTTTTTTATAGCTCTGACTCTATATGTAAACGATATCATGCTGATTGACAATGACTTGACAGAATTTCATCTTTTCAACAAGAATCTCCATCAGGCTTTTGGGATCAAAGACCTAGAACCCTTAAAATACTTTCTTGGACTTGAGATTGCAAGGTCCAAAACTAGCATCTCCGTGTGTCAGAAAGTATTTCCTTGAACAGTTGGAAGACATTGGCCAACTTGGTGCCAAGCCCGCCTCTACTCCTATGGACCCGACAATTAACCTCACAAATACTGATTCAGCCATCCTTATGATGATACAATAGGGTATTAGAGATTGATTGGTAGGTTGCTCTACCTTACCACTACCAGCCAGATATTTGCTTTGTTGTACATCAACTTAGCTAATTCCTCAGTAATCTACAGGTCTAACACTACCATGCAGCATTAAGAGTTGTGAGATATCTTAAGCAAGCTTTTAGTCAGGGCTTGGTTTTCTCCTCCTTCTCTGCCTTGCAATTTTTTGGTTATTCAGATGCTTATTGGGGCCAATGTCACAATTGTAGGAGGTTTACTTCTGGTTACTACTTTTTCCTTGGCAGTTCCTTAGTTAGTTAGAAGTCCTAAAAATAAATTACTGTGTCTAGATCTTCCTCTAAGGTTGAGTACCGAGCCTTGGCATCTGCTACATGTTAGTCGCAATGGTTTTTATCTCCTTCGAGACCTTCACATAACTTGCACCAAGCCTCTAGTTCTCTTTTGTGATAATCAAAATATCTTGCATATAGCTTATAATCCTGTTCCATGAACGTACCAACATCTAGATCTGGCAGAATCTTCAAGAAGGAGTTCTTAAGCTTCTTTCCATCTCTACCAAGAATCAACTTGCGGATCTGTTCACCAAAACCCTTTACCTGAAGTACTTTACTAGTTTTGTTTCCAAGCTTGGCATGGTGAATTTGTTTTTCACCATTGCCGGCTTTAAGGGGGGTGATAGTTTGTATTAGTTTTGTTCACAATATTAAGCATTAAACAAAACCCTAGAGAATTACTCTAAAATTTTAGCGTTGTATTGCTTGAATATGTGTCACTTGAATTACAAGGGGGCTTCGAGGCTATTTATATAATTAATAGAAAGGAAAGAAAAGGGGGGACCTTTGGTTCAGACTCAAGGTGACGTGGATGTAACTGTATTTGTCCAGGATCCAGGAGAATCAGAATTTCATTCATTCTTGCCTAAAAAGGGGAAGGAAGGAGGGTAGCGTGGGGCCCCTTCAATCTAGGGGAACAAGTTTCATTAGTTTCTAACTAATTAGTATTAATTAAAAAATTAATTAGAGATTAGTTAGAGTTAGTTATTAATAAGTAACTCTCCTCGATTCAATATACCTACCTCAAATTAATTTTGATCAACCATTCAATTCAGATTTTCATTCAATTTAGTTTCCTTCTTTCTAAGCTTTCTTTCTTTCATGGTTGTCAGCTTCGTTTGATAAAGTTTCGGCATCCAAAGTTAAATCATAGTGTTAGCATCTGCGATTGATTCTTAGTTTCTGTGTTTTTTTTTTTTTCTTACCTTCTTTTTACATACGATAAATGTAATGAAGAAAAATTAAGAAAATATGGATATTGTATATTATCTCATACTAATTATTATTGTACATATATAATATCTTCATTTCCATCCCTTACAATTTATCAAAAAATAATCCCATCCCTTACAAATACAATTTTAAGGATTGAATAACGAAAAAAGGCATTGGATTACCGCACTTTCCGCTGAGTGCATGAAAAGAAGAGGACGAGTTGGGAGGCAAGAAAAACATAAAGAACTTAAAGGAAAAACAATTATAATTAAATAAAAAATTGTAACCAAAAAAATAATTAACTAAAAAATTTAATGTGCCTCGATCTTCTTAGGTACATTATTTTTCTGCATGTAAAGAAAAATTAGCCAATCTTGTTATACTACAAATAAGCACTGCAGGGTGAGCGAAAAGGGTACATTAATTTATTTTAATCTATAGGCTAAAAGCCTATTTGTACTAGAATGATGCTTTTTTGTCACTGGAAATTCTCCTTTAACCTCAGTTTGACAAAGACAAGAACCAGAACACACAACAGAGAGATGAATGAAACTGTACAATAATGGAGCTCCAAAGCTTGTCCTTTGCTTTGCCCCCACTACTCCACAAACCTTCCCCTCTTTTATCAAAAGTTAAAAGCCACCGTTTTTAAAAGGGGCAGCTTTCAGCATTCAAAAGAATATACATGGATCTCCTTTCAACTCTTTCAATAGTTTTCTAACAGCAAACTTTTTAGCCAACATCGATCAAGCACTCAATTCCCACCTTTTCCTCTCTGCAAAGTTTTCAGATACTTAATTCGGTTCCTCCAATTCCAACTTCACTTCCTCCACTTTTGCTTTTATTCTTATTTTCCCCTTATAGATAAAGGAAAAAAAAATTAAAGAAAGAAATTTAAACTCCACAATTAAATATTAACTCTAAATAGAAATATTAGATAATCTGGATTACATCTATAATAAAAAAAGAATATCAAAAAAAGAATACCAACTCTAACAAACATGTACAAGTGTTACACATATAGTGGTAGAGATATACTCTAGTTCAAATGGGAGAATGGAGTTTTCATAGTTTGTATTAGTTTTATTAGTTTTTAACTAATTAGCATTAATTGAAGAATTAGTTAGAGTTAGTTACTAATAACTACTCTCTTTGTATAAATAAGAGTCAATGTATACCTACCTCATATTAATTAATCAATCATTCAATGCAAATTTTCATTGAATTCAATTTCCTTTTCTTTAAGCTTTTTTTTTTTCCTTTAATGGTTGTCAGCTTCGTTTGATGGTATCAGAGCCCTAGTCTAGGGCTCTGCCATCTTCGCCACCATGATTCGCAATGGAAGCTCGAATACGACTCCTCCTCTACTATAAGATCCGTCGTTGAATCCAGTCAATTTGTTTTATGTTCATCCAAATGAATCAATGTCAACTTCGCTTGTGAATCCAATGCTCGATGGCTAAAATTACCATGCTTGGGCGAGAGGAATGAAAAAAGCGTTCATCTTGAAGAACAAGTGGAAGTTTTTTTGTGGTGCGATTCAAGCTCCAGATCTTTTCAATCTAATGTATAAGGCATAGGAGAGGTGTAACCACTTGGTTCATGCATGGATTGTAGGCTTTGTTTCATAATCCATAGGACAATCAATCATGTTCACTAACACCGCAGTTGAAGCTTGAGAAGAGCTTAGTGATAGGTTCTCCCAGGCAGATTCGGTATGCATATTAGAGTAACAACAAGAAATCTAGAGTTTCAAACAAAGTGAGTCCTCTGTTACCACCTATTTCACAAATCTGAAGGTTCTATAGGAGAAATTAGAGAATTACAGGTCATTACCAATGTATGCTTGCACAATGAGATGTATGTGTGAGGCAGTTGAAAATACAAAGAAATATAGATTGCTAGATTGCATAATACATTTTCTCGTAGGCCTTAATGACAATTTTTGTTGTTGTCAAGTCACAGATCCTGCTAATGGATCCCATCCCAAATTTGAACAAAGTTTTTTTTTGGTCTTGTAGCATGAGAGGCAAATTAGCCCTAAGTCACTAAATCAAGAAGACAATTCTAATGTATTAGTCAATATGATGGAAGGAAATAAAAAGTATTGGCAAAGGAAGATGATTTGGTTTTAATGGCACTAGCAATGGAAGAAACAAAATATGTTCATATTATGGAAAAATTGGACACATTGTTAATACCTGTTATGGGAAACATGGTTTTCCTTCAAATTTCAAGTTCATATACTCAAGCAGCACTAATCATACATTTGTTGAACATTCTGAAATGGATGCATATGATAGGCACTCTGAAGGTAGAAGAAAAGACTAGAGCAGTTTCTTTCATAGCTGAGCAATACAAGAGCATTCTAGCTCTAATTCAACAATCAAATCATTCAACACCATTGGCCCGTGTGGCGAATCACATTAGCTCAGTTGGTATTTCCTCTATACATCACAAGACAGGTGTCTCTCTTGTGATATCTTGCCCTACACACCATAAACATAGCACTAGCTTCTGGATTCTAGATTTAAAAGCAACAGATCACATATTTACATATAAATACCTTTTTGAATGTCTCAATCAAATACCTCCTCTCTGTTCATTTGCCTAATTGAAGCAAGGTAGTTACTGAGTTTATTGGCTTTGTTAGAATATACCATGATCTAATCTTTCATGATGTTTTGTATCTGCTTGAGTTCAAATAAAACTTCATATCTATTAATAAGCTGGTTATGAATCATGACTATCAGTTGGTTTTTCATCATGGCACTTGTGCAATACAGGATTTGATAAGCAAGAAGATGATTCATTTGATTGAAGCCAAAGATGGCCTGTATCAATTGAAAGCTTAATTGTCCTTAATAGTTTTGCATGATAGTTTGCACAGTGTTAATTCCATGTATGTGATCCCTAAAACTACTTTATGGCATTAAAGGCTAGGTCATCTATCCTTACCTTGTGTACAATTGAAGGACTATCCTTCCATCATAATTAATCATAATTTGGCGTGTGATTCATGTCATGCTTCTAAATAGAAAAGACTTTCTTTCCTTTTGAGCAATAGTAGTGCTACAAGGTTGTTTGACTTGATTCATGCAAATATATATGGACCATTCAATATCCTAGGCATACACAAGCATATGTACTTTCTCACCATTCTAGATGACCATAGTAGATATACCTAGACTGCTATGCTGAAGACCAAGTCTAAGGCAATTGTATGTATCAAGCACTTGATCTAGATGGTTGATACTCAGTTTGCTAAGAAGGTGAAACAAAGTTCCATATGCAAAGCTTCTACTCCTGCAAAGGTATTCTGCATCAGAAGCGCTATATGCAAACTCCTCAACAAAATTGAAAGTTGGAGAGGAAGCATCAACACCTGCTCAGTGTTGCATGGGCCATCATGTTCCACTCACTTGCTCCTAAAAACTTGTGGACAAGCAATAAAGCATGCTTGTTTCTTGATCAATAGGATTCCTACTATGGTACTACACAACAAGTCCCCTTTTTAATTTCTCTATGGACAGAAGCCAAACTTGACAGACTTGAAGGTGTTTGGCTGCCTGTGCTTTGTCTCAACTCTTAAGGCATGGAAAAGTAAGCTTGATTCTAGAGCCAGAAGAACTGCATTTCTAGGTTACAAAGAGAGGACAAAAGGCTACATTATTCTGGACTTGTGCACTAGCCAACTAGTTGTAAGCAGAGATGTTCACTTTCATGAAAAGTTCATGGCATTTACTTCTAGGAAAAGTTAAGGTTCAATTCACACTTGCCTTGATCCTTCTAGTACTGACTCATCCTGTCCTATTCCTGCCTCTCAACCCATAAACATCACTCCTCAATGTTATTCAAGTGGCCTCAATACTCAAGAGGGGGGTGAATTGAGTTTTTAAAACTTTTAGTTGGAATACCTTTGAACTTGATTCTTATATACAAATTTACAAGATTATGCAAGTGAAATAAAGTTTAGTGAAATATGCAATGCAAAACAAAGGTAAATATAGCTGAGACAATTAAACAAACACTTGGTGTGCAGTCTTCAAGATTTACCAATTTAAACAAGTTCAAGTATGCAAGCCACAATCAATCAACACAAGCCAATTAAGTGCAGTATATGAAAGTAAAAGAGTAAGGGAGAAGAGCTTTGCAAACCGATTTAACGAGTTCCACCAATCCGGTGTACGTCTCGCCTCTAAGCAACCCACTTAGAGGATTTTCCACTATTGTAGACTAGAGATACAACTTTGAGCAATTGCGGCTTCCTAGTGTCCCACACTCAAGAACCCAATCCTCACAAGTATAAGGGCAACCCACCCAATCTCTCAATCTCACAATATCCCAAAGGTTGAGCCTCAACCTTTGTAACCACTTAACCTAGAGTGAACTTTGGTGTTTTGATGTAGTGTTTACAAGCAAGTAACTCTCTCAATAGAGTGGATAAGCAAAATGATAGCTCACACAATTTCTAATCTCTCAAGAAGAGAGGATATACAAATGAGATTCAAGATATACAAGAATAGGGCTTACAAAGCACAAGAATGAGCAAAGGAATTGTAGCTTCTTGGGTGTCTCTTTGTGCTTGTGTTCCTCTTCAATTTATAGAGTCATTTGTGCAGCATCAAGGTCTCCTAGCCGTTGCAAGATGATGGCTCCAGCTTCTCTTTGCGCATTATAAGATTGGGTTCTTGTTTCCCACTTAAATCTGTCTTTTTAGTGGTGTTTCCCACTTCTTGAATCGATTCGTAGTGCCTTGAATCGATTCAGAGCATTCTGATTTATGCAAATTTGAGTTCTAGATTCGTATGAATCGATTCGAGCTTTGTTTGAATCGATTCGAAACATTCTGTTTCTGCAATTTGGAGTTTCTGATTCGTATGAATCGATTCGAGCATTGTCTGAATCGATTCGAAGCATTCTGTCTTCAAATAAAGTGACTCCCAGGTGTTCGAATCGATTCAGAGTCATGGTGAATCAATTTGACCCATTCTGTTTTCAGTTTTTGTGACTTCCAGGGCTGTGAATCGATTCACTCGTGCTTGAATCAATTCAGGCTTTGCAATTTGACATTTCTCCATGCCTGTTGGTCATCTATTTGTATTTAGTGATTCATGGTTGCTTTCCTGTGTCTTGGCTCATTGGTTTCTTGATTTCTTGAACTTTTGTGAAACCGTTTTCTTCTTGCATTTGAATTTATATGACACCTTTAATTGTTTTTGATTCACAAAGAGTTTGCAGTGCTTGTTTCCTTGTCATTATCAAAACCTGTTATCACATGCAAATACATTCTCCCCCTTTTTGATGATGACAAACAATGGCCATCTCTTGGGGTGTTTAATAACCAATAATACTTTTAAAAAGGCAGTGCTAACAAGTTATAAGAAATCATGTCTCCCTTTGTTAAACAATTATTTCTGTTTTTTAAAAAAAATATGTCTCCCCCTTTGTTTTTCAATAAAACCATGCCTTTTGTCATTATATCTCAGTCATTATCTCTCCTCCTTTCAAGTGTTTGAAAAAATACACATGTATCTCTCCTTTTAAACCATTAGCATATATCTCTCCCCCTTTGTCATTATCAAAAACAAAATTTAAGAGTATGCAATCAATCGAGGAATAATCACAGGCCACGTAAAACTATTCAAGTAAGAAATTTAATCATCCAAACAGTTAACAAAGTAGCTATTGTAATAAACCAAAGTAAGTAAAGGAAATGTGGCAGTAGAACAACCAAGTCTGAACATGAGAGTAAATAATAGAAATCATGAAGAGCAAAAAGTCAATCAAGGCTGAGGAAAATGGATGCTTGAGATTTGAGTGGCAAGCTCGGTGTATCGCTCTTCCATGTTGGCTTCAAGCTTGTTCAGGCGAGCATTGATGTTGGCTTCCATAGAGTCTAGGCGCTGATCCAAGTGGGCAGTGAGTCTGGTGAACAGATCATCAGTAGGAGCGGGTGGAGGAGGAGGAGGAGCATCATCTTCAGCATCGTGACGGGGACGTCTAAGAAATTGCCACCGTCCATGGTATTCAACAATATTCATCTTGGTGAGATGAGTTTTTCCAATTGGTGCTTTAGGACCAACAATTTCTTTGACTTCATTCTTCAAATCCACTTTGTAGTGGTGGAGAAATTTTGTGATGAAGATGGCATATGGAAGATGAGCAAGATTTTGGGCTTCAATCATATGATGCCTTACCAAGTCAATCCAGTTAATGTCCTTCTCATTTACAATGGCCCAGAGTAGCAAAATTTGTGCTTCATTTAGCCTTGCATAATTTCCACCGGAAGGGAGGAGAATTTTTACAAGGACAAAGTGCAGAAGACGGTGATTGAGGCTTAAAGTTCCAACGGTACTGGAAGGCCCTGCAAGATTGAAGAGAGTTCTTGCCTCCAAGGGGTTATAGTTCCATGCAAGAGGTGGTTCCTTGCCATGGAATGAAGCATTGCTAAGAGGAAGTAAGCCTACCTGGTTCATAACTTCATTGTCAAGAATTATAGTCTTGCCTTTCACTTTGGCAATGTACCGAGCATCTTGAAGGCGCAATGTTGAATAAAAGACACGGATTAATTCGGGGTAGATAGTCACTTCCTCAAGAGCCATAAATCCAACAAGCTCTTGTTGATGAAGGGTGTTGATAAGAGGAAGTCCAGAGGTCTCAAAGAAGGGAACATCAAGCCAATGAGGGGAGATAAGATGTTTTTCAGAGAAAGAGGATTGGTACCTTTCCAATTCCTTTTGGGTAGTGAAAAATCTTGAGAGATCGGAGTGTTGAGGCAATGAAGCAGCAACAATGTTGGCACGTTGCTTTTTGCGAGGTTGGGAAGAAGATGTCATTGAAGGTGGAGAAGTTGAGTGGAAGTTTTAGAGAGGAGGTTGGGAGGTTTTTAGGGGTGGAGAGTGGGAGATAGTGGAAGAGAAATGAGAGAAAGAGTGAATGAGTGCCTTAAATCAGCATTACTGGGGAGAAACTGTCGCGTGAATCGATTCGAGGGATTGCTTGAATCGATTCGAGCGTCACTGTTTTAAGAAAAATAGGACAGTCAGGTGCGTGAATCGATTTGAAGGAGGGTTGAATCGATTCGAGTGATTCTGTTTTGAAATTTTTGACCCATCAGGTGCTTGAATCGATTTGAGGATATGCTGAATCGATTCGAACGTTGCTGTTTTGAGAGATTTTGAATCATCAGGAGCTTGAATCGATTCGAGGAAAGGTGAATCGATTCGAATGACTGATTTACTCCAGATTACATTTCTATCCATTCCAATTTATTCAAGGCATGAAGAGGTTCATTTTGGATCATGAAGACTTTATTTTCATGAAGATCTTTTACCTTCTTATTAATCAACAACCGTTATCAAGCAATCAATACACAAAATTAAGAGATCATTCAAACATAATTGGTCATGTCAAGAATTCCTAACTCTCTTCTAATGTGGACGAATTGTTCTCTAGCCAAGGGTTTTGTGAAAATATCTACTAGTTGCTTAGAAGTTTCAACATGCTCAAGTACACAGTCTCCTTTTAATACATGGTCTCTAATGAAATGATGCCTAATCTCAATATTTTTGGTTCTAGAATGCATTACAGGATTCTTTGAGATGTTAATAGCACTAGTATTATCACATTTAAGAGGCACATGGTCTAATACAACTCCAAAATCTAGAAGTTATTGTCTCATCCAAAGGATTTGAGCACAACAGCTACCAGCTGCAACATATTCTGCCTCAGCTGTTGATAGCGCAACACTTACTTGTTTCTTGCTATGCCAAGAAACAAGAGAACTACCAAGCAAGTGACATGTTCCGCTAGTGCTTTTCCTGTCAAGTTTACATCCTGCAAAGTCTGAATCAGAGTAACCAACTAAAATACATTCAGCCCCTTTGGGGTACCATAAACCAACATTTTGAGTTCCTACCAAATATTTCATTATCCTTTTTACTGCAGTAAGATGAGATTCTTTAGGACAAGCCTGGTATCTAGCACACATACACACAGCAAACATGATATCCGGTCTACTAGCGGTTAAGTAAAGTAAGGATCCTATCATACCTCTATATTTTGTGAGTTCAACATCCTTACCTTTCTCATCCTTGTCCAAATAGCATGAAGTGCCCATGGGTGTGGCAATATCATTTGCTTTGTCCATATTGAATTTTCTTAGTAGCTCTTTGCAATATTTGGATTGGTTGATGAATGTGCCTTCATGGGTTTGCTTGATTTGTAGTCCAAGGAAGAAAGTGAGTTCCCCCATCATGGACATTTCAAATTCTTCCTGCATTAGCTTAGCAAACTCCTTACACATTGACTCATTAGTGGCACCAAATATTATATCATCAACATAGACTTGTACCAATAGTATGTTATTTTTCTTGTGCTTTATGAATAAGGTTGTATCAACCTTTCCTCTTTCAAAGTGATTTTCTAAAAGAAATTTACTCAACCTTTCATACCAAGCTCTTGGAGCTTGTTTCAAACCATACAAAGCTTTCTTCAATTTGAAAACATGTTTTGGAAATTGATGGTTTTCAAAACCTGGAGGTTGATCAACATATACTTCCTCTTGAATGTATCCATTCAAGAAAGCACTTTTAACATCCATTTGGTACAATTTGAAATCCCTACAGCATGCGAAGGCTAATAGTAGTCTAATTGCTTCTAATCTAGCTATGGGTGCATACGTTTCTTCATAATCAATACCTTCTTCTTGATTATACCCTTTAGCTACTAGCCTAGCTTTGTTTCTAGTAATTATACCATTTTCATCCATTTTATTCCTAAATACCCATTTAGTTCCTATTATTTGGTGATCATTGGGTCTTGGCACAAGCTCCCAAACTTCATTTCTTTCAAATTGATTTAGCTCTTCTTGCATGGCCAACATCCAATGTTCATCAATAATAGCCTCATTTATGTTCTTGGGTTCTATTTGAGATACAAAGGCTAAATGATTGCATGTATTTCTAATTGCATTTCTGGTACTTACACCTTGAGTCATTTCACCTATGACTTTGTCTAGAGGATGATCCTTCAAAGTGATCCAATGTTGTGGTTCCTCATGTTTGGCTTTATTTGTGTCTTTGATTTCTCCTTCCTTGTCATCAATGGTCAATTCTTGAAGAGTACCTACAAGATCATCAACATCTTCCTTTCTCGGAGGGTTATGGCTATTTTCATCAAATTTAACATGAATGGATTCTTCTATGGTATTCGTGCATTTGTTGAATAATCTATAAGATTTACTAGATTGAGAGTATCCTAGGAAGGTTGCCTCATCAGATTTGGCATCAAACTTTCCTAGATTATCCTTTCCATTATTGAGCACAAAACATTTACATCCAAAAATATGAAAGTGTGCAATGTTGGGTTTTCTACCCTTGTAAAGTTCATAGGGGGTTTTCTTTAAAATAGGCCTTATTAAACACCTATTCATAACATAACACGCGGTGTTTACCGCATCGGCCCAAAAATGTTTTGCAATATGGTTTTCATTTAGCATGGTTCTAGCAAGCTCCACTAAAGATCTATTTTTCCTTTCAACTACTCCATTTTGTTGTGGAGTTCTAGGAGCTGAAAAATTGTGATTAATACCATGTTTTTTGCAAAACTTTTCAAAAGATTGATTTTCAAATTCTCCCCCATGATCGGTACTAATGGATGTAATTTTAGAATTTTGCTCATTTTGGATAATCTTTGCAAGTTTCTTGAATGCATGATAAGCTTCATTTTTATGAGCAAGAAACAATGTCCATGTATATCTAGAATAGTCATCTACAATAACTAGACCATAGTAATTGCCTCCAAAGCTTTTGATTTTGGATGGTCCAAATAAGTCCATGTGCAAAAGTTGTAAAGGCCTTTGTGTGGAAACAATGTTTTTGGATTGAAAAGATGCCTTTACTTGTTTTCCCTTTTGACATGCATCACAAAATCTATTTTTAAACTTAAGCTTTGGTAAACCAATTACTAATTCTTTGGAAACAAGTTTGTTCAAATGGTCTACATGTATATGAGCTATTCTCCTATGCCATAGCCAAGTTTCATCCTCTTTTGAAATGAAGCATTGTTCATCATTTGTAGACAAACTATCCATATCAATCATGTAAATATTATCAATTCTTTGGCCTACAAACTTAACTTCCTTATTAGTCTTATGTTCAATTATGCAACAATTTGATTCAAACAAAACTCTATATCCTTTGTCACATAATTGACTTATGCTAAGTAGATTATGTTTGAGGCCTTCAACATACAACACGTCACTTATGGATGTGGAAGAATTCTTACCTATATTTCTGATGCCTAGGATCCTTCCTTTGGTGCTGTCTCCGTAGGTGACACTTCCTTTTCTCTTGGGAGTGAATGATGTAAACTTGCTTATGTCTTCCGTCATATGCTTTGAACACCCACTATCCAAGTACCAATGGGTGTTGCTTGCCTTGAAGCATACCTACAAAACAAGATTAGTTTAGAGAACTAGGTACCCATTTTATGTTGGGTCTTTTAAGGTTAGCTTATGGTAATGTCTCTTTGGGAACCCACACCTTTCTTATAACCTTTGGCCCTAATTTTCTAACATTGCAATTTGAAGAGTTATGACCTTTGAATCCACAATGATTGCATTTCATAAAGGGCGAAGATGATCTCATAGGGGGTACAAAGAAGTTTTTGTAATGCTTTTCCTTTTTAACAGAATTGTACCCTAAACCAGTTTTGTCAAACATGCATCTTTGATTTCCAAGTAGTACATTCAGATTATCTCTACCATTTGTAAACCTCTCTAAGGTTTTGTTTAGATCTAGGACTTTATTTTCTAGATCAACACATTTCTTAGCAAAATCACAAGGTTTACTTTTGGAGCATGTTTGAGCGTTTTTCAATTCTTCTTTTAAGCATTCATTCTCTTTGCAAACCTCCATAAGGTGCATCTCTAGAGTGTCACTAGTTTTTCTAGACACCTTAAGTCTATTGGAGACTTTTGTAAATTTATCATACAATTCCTCTAGAGCATCAAGTAATTCATCCTTATCTAAGTCATGGAAGTTTACCTCATCATCTTCTTCTTGGTGGTTGGCCATGAGGCAAAGGTTTGCTTCTTCATTTTCTGAGTCATCCGAGCTTCTTATCTCGTTTTCATCCCATGCTATATATGCTCTCCTTCTTCCTCTTTTCTCTTTTCCCTTCTTCTTAAGATTTGGGCAATCCGCTTTGAAGTGCCCTTCCTTGCCACATTCAAAACAATTGGGTGAGGAAGAATTTTCTTTAGTGATAGGTTTCTTACTTGGGTTTTTGAAGCTTCTTTGGAAGCGTTTGCCTTTCATGAATTTCCTGAAGCGTTTCACAAATAGTCCAAACTCTTCTTCTTCATCAAGTTCACTTCCGGATTCTTCTTCATTTATGGGAGTGGCCTTGAGAGCGAGACCCTTTTTCTTGGAAGATTTTTCTTCCTCTTCTGCCATCTTTAATTCTTTCAGCTCTTGTTCCTGTTCCTGCAACTTACCAAATAGTGTGGCAAGAGACATTTCGTTTATGCTAGGAGATTGTTTGATGGCGGTAACTAGCGGTTGCCATTCTCTGTTAAGACTTTTCAACACTTTATGAATGAGCTCTTTGTTAGTGTAAGTCTTTCCAAGTGTAATGAGTTGATTAATGATGAGAGTGAATCTTTTTTGCATATCAACAATTGATTCATGAGAGTTTAATCTAAAGCACTCATATTGACTAGTTAGTGTACTAATCTTAGAGTCTTTAACATCATTTGTACCTTCATGGGTTACTTGAAGAGTATCCCACATTTCCTTGGCGGATTTACAAGTGATTACTCGGAAAAATTCATCTGGTCCTAGTGCAAGAGTAATTAGATTTTTAGCCTTGTAATTGTATTATACTTTCTTCTCTTCTTCACTAGTCCAATTATCCATAGGTTTTTCAACTAGTTTATCATCAACAGTATGCATAGGTATAAAAGGACCATTTTCAATGGCATTCCACATTCTTAAGTCAACTGATTGAATGAAGATTTTCATTCTCTCTTTCCAAAAGGTATAACCTTCCCCATTGAAAGCGGGAGGTCGATTTGTAGCACCACCCTCAGGAAAAAGGTTTAGAGAATTTGAGGCCATCTTTATCTCTTGAAGCTGTTAAGCTTGATCTACCAAGAGTCAAGCTCTGATACCACTTGTTATTCAAGTGGCCTCAATACTCAAGAGGAGGGGTGAATTGAGTTTTTAAAACTTTTAGTTGGAATACCTTTGAACTTGATTCTTATATACAAATTTACAAGATTATGCAAGTGAAATAAAGTTTAGTGAAATATGCAATGCAAAACAAAAGTAAATATAGCTGAGACAATTAAACAAACACTTGGTGTGTAGTCTTCAAGATTTACCAATTTAAACAAGTTCAAGTATGCAAGCCACAATCAATCAACACAAGCCAATTAAGTGCAGTATATGAAAGTAAAAGAGTAAGGGAGAAGAGCTTTGCAAACCGATTTAACGAGTTCCACCAATCCGATGTACGTCTCGCCTCTAAGCAACCCACTTAGAGGATTTTCCACTATTGTAGACTAGAGATACAACTTTGAGCAATTGCGGCTTCCTAGTGTCCCACACTCAAGAACCCAATCCTCACAAGTATAAGGGCAACCCACCCAATCTCTCAATCTCACAATATCCCAAAGGTTGAGCCTCAACCTTTGTAACCACTCAACCTAGAGTGAACTTTGGTGTTTTGATGTAGTGTTTACAAGCAAGTAACTCTCTCAATAGAGTAGATAAGCAAAATGATAGCTCACACAATTTCTAATCTCTTAAGAAGAGAGGATATACAAATGAGATTCAAGATATACAAGAATAGGGCTTACAAAGCACAAGAATAAGCAAAGGAATTGTAGCTTCTTGGGTGTCTCTTTGTGCTTGTGTTCCTCTTCAATTTATAGAGTCATTTGTTCAGCATCAAGGTCTCCTAGCCGTTGCAAGATGATGGCTCCAGCTTGTCTTTGCGCATTATAAGATTGGGTTCTTGTTTCCCACTTAAATCTGTCTTTTTAGTGGTGTTTCTCACTTCTTGAATCGATTCGTAGTGCCTTGAATCGATTCAGAGCATTCTGATTTATGCAAATTTGAGTTCTAGATTCGTATGAATCGATTCGAGCTTTGTCTGAATCGATTCGAAACATTCTGTTTCTGCAATTTGGAGTTTCTGATTCGTATGAATCGATTCGAGCATTGTCTGAATCGATTCGAAGCATTCTGTCTTCAAATAAAGTGACTCCCAGGTGTTCGAATCGATTCAGAGTCATGGTGAATCGATTTGACCCATTCTGTTTTCAGTTTTTGTGACTTCCAGGGCTGTGAATCGATTCACTCGTGCTTGAATCGATTCAGGCTTTGCAATTTGACATTTCTCCATGCCTGTTGGTCATCTATTTGTATTTAGTGATTCATGGTTGCTTTCCTGTGTCTTGGCTCATTGGTTTCTTGATTTCTTGAACTTTTGTGAAACCGTTTTCTTCTTGCATTTGAATTTATATGACACCTTTAATTGTTTTTGATTCACAAAGAGTTTGCAGTACTTGTTTCCTTGTCATTATCAAAACCTGTTATCACATGCAAATACACTCAATCCTCCACTTTTTTGGACCCTTCAACCTCAACACATTCTCCTTACTCTAGCTCACCAACTTCCTCTCTCCATTCACTAGAATCATAACCACATACACTTAAAAGGTCCATCAGGGTCAGGCAACCTCTATATCACCTTATTGACTATATTTGCCCCACTGTTCATCAATTCCACACTAAACATCCCACATCCAGCCACCTCTCTTATTCTAGAATTCATCCTTCATAAAAACATTATGCATTAGCTCTCAACACTGACACTGAGCCACAAACTTATGAAGAAGCATTTACCAATCCTTCCTGGATCTAAGCTATGACTGATTAGTTGAATGCCTTAAACAAAAATGGGACATAGACAGCTGTTGACCTACGTCTTGGGGTTAAGCCCATTGGTAATAAATGGGTCTACAAAATCAAAAGGATTGTAGATGGAACCATTGCTAGGTACAAAGCACGAATGGTGGCTAAAGGATACAATCAAGTTAAAGGGGTTGACTACTTTGAGACCTTCTCTCCTGTGGTAAAAATCACCACTGTCAGATTGCTTCTAGCACTAGCTGCTATGCAAGCATGGCATCAATACTAGTTGGATATAGACAATGCTTTTTTGCATGGACAAGTAAGATGTTTACATGGATCTCTCTTTTGGGTTCCCAGCCACTAGTCCTAATCAGGTTTGTAAATTAGTGCAGTCACTCTATGGTCTGAAGCAAAGCTAGTAGGTAGTGTATGAAACTCTCACTCGGACCTTGGCTGTTTGTGGTTACCACCTTACCCATAGTGATCCCTTTTTATTCCTAAGTTCAATTGTTTCTCCTTTATAAATCTGACTCTATATGTGGATTATATTATGCTAATTAGAAATGACGTAACAAAATTTGATCTTGTCAAGAGGAATCTCCACCAACCTTTTAGAATTAAAGACTTAGGACCCTTGAAATACTTTTTGGGGTTTAAGATTCCAAGGTCCAAATTGGCATCTCCATGTGTCAAAGAAAGTATTGCCTTAAACTATTGCAAGACACTAGCCTACTTGGTGCCAAGCCCGCCTCCACTCCCATGGACACTACAATCAACCTTACAAACACTAATTATGGCCATCCTTATGATGATACAACAGGGTATCGACGATTGATTGATAGGTTGCTTAACCTTACCACTTCCAGGCCAGATATATATTTGCTTTATTGTACTTCAACTTAGCCAGTTCCTTAGTAATCCATAGGTCCAATACTACCATGCAACCTTGAGTTGTTAGATATCTTAACCAAGCTCCTGGTCAGGGCTTGTTATTCTCCTCCTCCTATGCCTTGCAATTCTTTGGTTATTTAGATGTTGATTGGGGCCAATGTCACATTAGTAGGAGGTTTATTTCTGGTTACTGCTTCTTCCTTGACAGTTCCTTAGTTAGCTGAAAGTCCAAGAAACAGACCATTATGTATAGATCTTCCTCTGAGGCTGAGTACCGAGCCTTGGCATCCGCTACGTATGAGTTACAATGGTTGCTTTGTCTTCTTTGAGACCTTCACATAACTTGCACCAAGCATCTAGTTCTCTTTTGTGATAATCAAAGTGCCTTGCATATAGCCCATACTCCTGTGTTCCCTAAATGAACCAAGCATCTAGATATTGATTGTCACTTGGTTCGACAGAAACTTCAAGAAGGAGTTCTTAAGCTTCTTTCCATCTCTACCAAGAACCAACTTGTGGATTTATTCACCAAAGTCTCTCACCCGAAGTACTTTATTGGTTTTCTTTCCAAGCTTGACATTAGTAGGAGGTTTATTTCTAGTTACTGCTTCTTCCTTGGTAGTTCCTTAGTTAGCTAAAAGTCCAAGAAACAGACCACTATGTCTAGATCTTCCTCTGAGGCTGAGTACCAAGCCTTGGCATCCGCTATATATGAGTTGCAATAGTTGCTTTGTCTTCTTCGAGACCTTCACATAACTTGCACCAAGCCTCTAGTTCTCTTCTGTGATAATCAAAGTGCCTTGCATATAGCCCATACTCCTGTGTTCCCTAAATGAACCAAGCATCTAGATATTGATTGTCACTTGGTTCGACAGAAACTTCAAGAAGGAGTTCTTAAGCTTTTTTCCATCTCTACCAAGAATCAACTTGTGGATTTTTTCACTAAAGTCTCTCACCTGAAGTACTTTACTGGTTTTCTTTTCAAGCTTGACATTTAGTAGGAGGTTTATTTCTAGTTACTGCTTTTTCCTTGGCAGTTCCTTGGTTAGTTGAAAGTCCAAGAAACAGACCATTATGTCTAGATCTTCCTTTGAGGCTGAGTACCGAGCCTTGGCATCCGCTACGTATGAGTTGCAATGGTTGCTTTGTCTTCTTCGAGACCTTCACATAACTTGCACCAAGCATATCTAGTTCTCTTTTGTGATAATCAAAGTGCCTTGCATATAGACCATAATCCTGTTTTCCCTAAATGAACCAAGCATCTAGATATTGATTGTCACTTGGTTCGACAAAAACTTCAAGGAGTTCTTAAGCTTCTTTCTATCTCTACCAAGAATCAACTTGTGGATTTATTCACCAGAGTCTCTCACCCGAAGTACTTTATTGGTTTTCTTTCCAAGCTTGACATGGTGAATTTGTTTTCTACCGTTGCCAGCTTGAAGGGGGTGATAGTTTGTATTAGTTTCATTAGTTTCTAATTAATTAGCATTAATTGAAGAATTAGTTAGAGATTAATGAGAGTTAGTAACTAACTCTCCTCTATAAATAATATTTAATGTACCTACCTCACATTAATTCATCAATCATTCAATTTAGATTTTCATTCAATTGAGTTTCCTTCTCTCTAAGAGACACTTTAAAGATTAACTTAAGTTTTACTAAGTTTGAACCTCAATAAAATAAAATCTCATTTTTTTCACACGTTGAATTTTACATTTTACACCTTGATCTATCTCTAATTTGTCTATTACTCACCAATCTATTATTTTCTCTTCCTTTCAAGGTGTATACATTTTAGGGAGTGTGTGAAAAAAAATATACTTTATTCATTGAACACATGCTCAAATCAAATCCATCCGTTGATTGATGAAAGGTGGCAAATGGTTTTGCACACCAACACCAAGAAAATCCCTAGTTTGCCCTCCTCCACTTTCATCATTATGTATGTATCTGCGTTTGACAGGATGCATTTGCGACAATTCACAAGAGTTCTCTGCCTCGCTCCCAAGAGTGGTGAGCACCAACCCTGAACCATACACGCTACCACTGAATTTGTTGTTCCCATCTTGACCTTGAGCGTTCCCACATTTCAAACCTAAGCTCCCAAGGAATGAAGGGTCACTTGAGGTTGCTCCAATTTGAGCAGCTTTTTGCAATAAAGCTGTGGCTGACATGTTCGCCGACAATGGTGCCTGATGTGATTGGTGTTGCGAGCTATACAAGGAAGGAACACTTATATTCCCTAGTGGAAGTGAAGTAGTGCTAGTTGTTAGCTCTTGGTTATTATTGTTGGAAAGCTTTGTCTCTAAAACCCAATTTAGTCGATAATTACTAGAGGATGGAAGATTTGAGCATTTCACAAGTGGGTTCCCACCATATATTGTTTCTGAGCTTGTGGTTGACCCAAGGTGGTGAATCTCACGCAAATGGACATTAACCATTGTTTCTTCAGCCTGAGAAGATGTTTGGCCCATCCAAATGGATAGTCCCCTTGAAGTTTGATTACTTGTTTCCTCAGTGCTTGAAACTGGCTTGAAAATTGAGTTAAAATGAGTTGCCATGCTATGGCCTAGGGGTGTTCCCATTACATTGTAACCAATGTTACCCCCTAACGAGGTGTTCATGTCTGCATTCACCCTTGCCGTTTCTTCTGCCAAGGCATCACAGAAGGCCCTGTGTGTGATGAAGCTATCCCTCCTGCTCAACCAAAAATCAAGGATATGTACACCATAAGTGAAATTTCTCGTTAAAAAGCATAAAAAAATGTCAAAGAAACTTTATATAAGATTTTTCAATTTTTACTGAAAAAATGATACTAAAGACTGTTTCAAGAGATTATATTAATGACAAATTCAATTAATTTTTTCTACAATTCTATTTCTTGACATTTTCTAGAATCCAAAGACATGCATGCATGTGTATATATACACACATATAGAAAGTCTCATTAGTGCCTATTTGTTTCTCTATTCGGAGAACTGGTTATTTTTTCCATTTTGATGCATTGAAGTTTGTGCCGTAACATAAATGTTTGTCATTTCTCCGTTTTGGTGTAGTGAAATTTGTACCAACTTCCAACATCAACTCAACCAAAGTCCAAATAGGAGTAACATATATAATAACAAGGCTACGGCATTATGTCTTGTACTAACTAGCCTAGCTATAGGAGTTATAATTAATTCCCAAACTAGTTTCAATTGAATTAATTATAAAATAAGGCAAAATTAACTCTAGGATATATAATAATTCCTTGTACCAAAAAAGTAAAAAAAAAAAACAAAGATAATTCCAAACAAAGAAATTTTGTCGTTTAGGGCTAAGGTTGGCAAAAGGCTTATCAAAAACTTGTGAGGCTTCTATCGAGTCCTTTCTTCGAACTACGCCTCTCATTCTATCCTTTTTCTCAAAAAAGTCAGAAGAGAGTTGATTTCAGACTATTACATAGTGAAGTTAAGCTACCACTTTTGCAAAAATAAAATAAAAAATAAAAAATTATTACTTGACCTATAAGATTGGCAATAAAAGAGTACTGATCAGAAAACTCAAGATGGATATATACCTTGAAAAGATGGTTCCACAGTCACATTTGTATTCTCTGGTGCCACAGGTTTTTGAGTGTGCTTTCCAATCTGACTGAACAGCGTAACGCTTTGAGCACTTCTCACACTTCCACTTCTTTTCCCCATGTTTTCTACAAAAGTGCTTCTTTATCCCAGTTAAGTCTCCAAGAGCCCTTGAAGGATCATGGTGTACACAACTCTTCTCTGGGCACACATAAACTCTCTTCCTTGGTTCCTTGCTTGTCCTTTGCTTAAGCTTCCATGGAAGGTTGTGTCCACGCCTATGGAGTTGAAGATTTTGATCCCTTTGGAAACCCTTCCCACATGTTTCACACAAGAATCTATTGGTAGCCATTAGTGTCTTTGGTGATAAGGCTATCACTTCAGCTTCAGGATCTGTGCACGTAGAAATTATTGATTAAGATAATTAAGATTCCCATAGTAAAAATCAATTTCCTCTTTATGAGAAAGTAAATTAACTTTGAATATACCTATCATGATAAAGTTAAAGAGAAAATGCTAAAGAGAAAAATAGAGATAAAACTTATATTAAAGAAAGAACCAAACATGCCTGGGTTCCCTGGGAGGTTTCTTTTCCTCTTCAAAATAGGAGGGTCGTTATTAGATGCCTCCCCACCAGTTGGGTTTTGAGACAAACCATTTGTGATGATTTCTCCTTCATCCATCTTTTTTAGCATCTTCATCAAGCTGTTGTGTTTCTTGGATTTTGATCAGCGACTCAATTTGCAATGAGAAGCTCTCACACAAGTATATAACTTCAATGAGAAGAAGTATCAGTAATTGTTAATCAAGAGAAAACCCAAGAGAATGGGCAACTAGCTTTGTTAATTGTATATGCCTCCAACCCTAAACAGCACAAACTGATATATGCAAGATGGGATCTCTCTCTCTCTCCTGCGTTTAAGTTGATTAAATTATCTACTTTTTAGGTGTGGAATAAAAAAAAATTCAAGATGCTGTGGGAGGCGGTGAAAAGTTAAAGAGGAAAGAGAGAGGGAGAGTGAGAGAGAAAAGGAGGGGGCAAGGCAAAGAAAGGGAGGGAGGTGAAGCAAAGTTGTATGATGACACATATGATGAGGTCGGAAGAAAGTTAATCTCCATTTGGAATGATTATCCCATAATTTGTTGTGGCTTTTTGTTTTCTCATTTTTTCAGTAATTTCCTATCCCATAACCTTTTCTAGGTTTTTACTTGTAGTTTAACTTGTTTATTTTAATTATAGTAAGAAACTCCACTGTGCCATTCTTATACATTTGTATTGGAAGCCTTGTATACTTCTTTTAGTTTATATTTACAATTTCAAGCAATTAATATATACTACTTTCCTTTTACTTTTAAAATTCTTTTTTACCTGTTGCTTTGATTACTTTTTTACAGCATATATATTTATTAACTAATATACATATTATTTTATATCGAGAAATTTCATTTGTTAGTCTTTACAAAGATGATAATTTTAAAAGTATAACAAAAATAATTAATAACTTTATTGTATTTACCTTTTCAAGTTAAGTTAGATATTAATGAGACTATATGTATGACACAGCCTTAGAGATTAGTGAAAATATTTTGAGGGTAAGTCATTAGAGTAAATATATTAATTTGTTATTAAGTTAAAAAGTTACTTAACACATATCAAAAATTAATTCGTGGTCTCTCACTTATAGATCACAACATTTAGTTAATAGGGCTTAGACATTAACTCTGTGACAGAAATATTAAATGGAACTATGTCATGTTAGTTGATATGACATCATTAGGACACTTGGATGTTGATTATGCATTAGGGCAAAATTGTTTTAATTATTACCCCCAAAATCCTTAATTTCTCTTTGTCTCTCCCACCACCCCTAGCCCATTTTCATCACTCATGTACCCATAATCACCACTACCTGCCACCCTCCTACCATCGTCGCCACCCTCACCCCTAACCAATAACTGCCCTTGAATTTATCTAATTATAGAAACAACAAAAAGGGATTACAAAACAGTGACCAAAACTCTTCCTCCTCATTGTTCTTTCCCATTCAAGAAATATCACCACCACCACCACCCTCTTAACTCACCCACCCACCTCTAAACAACACTCCTAATTTCCCTTAGGTGTTGATACTCATCCTCTGGTTTCATCAATCCTTCCTATGAACTTCTTTTTAATAATTAGACCTAAAGCCTTATTTCACCAAGGGATAGTTCTTGTAATCGAAGAAATTTGAAATAGACTATTACACAAAAAAAATCACATTTGCATAATCTTTCTATTTATATTTGATAGTGATAGGGACAAAAGTGGGGCATTATCATGTTACCATGAGGAGTAAGACGAAAAAGGAACTTCTTAAGGTTAAACTTCCTAGCGCACGTGGCCATGTGCCTCACATATCTCCACCGTGCATCATGGTCTTCTCAAGGAGAGGGAATAGTAGCGAATGAAAAATTTATATCTATCTTTCTTATGTTTATTATTCTCTCTTTAGCTAGGTTTTTGGGTTTGGTTCTCTCATAATGAATAAAAATTGAATCCATAAATTTGTTAATCTAAAAATAGGCTCTATGAATATGGAAATTTGGGTGTTGATTTTTGGGTTATGGGTGGAGGTGGGTGTTGATTTGGTGGTGGCTTGAGGTTGGAGGTGGGGGATGAGGAGGATGGTCGTTTGTGGTTCTGTTCATGAAGGGTAGATACTATTTGGATGAGAAGGTGATGGTGAGGAGGGTTTGAAATTTTCCAAAGAAGAGTTGATGTATGTGAGGCTTAGACAATAGGTAGAACAGTGATGTTGGTGGGAGAGTGTGGCAATAGTGGTTGTGAGGGGAAGAGGATGAAGTGAAATTTGGGATTAAATGGTAATAATTAAAAAAAAGTCACTCTAATACATTGTTAGCAAAATGAAATTCTTTTAGTGTTAAAGTAGGCATCTTAATAGGGCTAAAAGTGTCAACTAATGTGACATATAACTCAACTTAACATCTTTGTCATTAAGTTAACATTCGGGGACCTATTAACTTGATGTAATGTATAAGTGAGGACAATAGGTTGATTTATTATGTGTCAGGACCTATTAACCTAATGATGATAATGTCAAAGATGGACTAATGTATTTTAATTTACTTATGAAATTAATAGACATATATTATTCTTTGCTTTAACTTAATTGACCTTTATTTTTTCATAATATGGCTTTCTTTTGATGTCTCAATTTTCATTTAAACTGAAATGAAATACAAAAAGGAAACAATTTAAAATGATCCTTTAAAGATAGATGGTCCTAAACTAGGTCCTAAAAGATGATAAACTTTAAATTATGGATGGCAAAACAAGCTAACTTGCTTCACCAAAGCCCACCAAAAAGTAGGCCAGACTGGCCCACCTTGTCAAAATAAATGGATTGGAAAATATTACCTGCCTCGCCTTCTCATGATAGACTGGCAGGCTAGCACGCCAACACCAAAATCTTCAAAAATACTTCTAAAATTGAGTATATATACATGTGGCAGCTCGACAGGTTGTTCCGACTAGCCTATCAAAAATCCATTAAAAATTCAGCCCATTGTGGCCCTATTTGACCCAAATAGGCTAGTATGGACTAAGCAGGTCAAGCCTTGATGGATAGCAGGTTAGGATTTCTTTTCTGTCCCGCCATTTTTAAGAGCCTCTACCCACTTTAAATAAATTTTTTAAAAATTGATTTGGTAATCGGATCCAACCTTAAACCTTTTTATATTGATTAAAAAAGGGTAAATAACAATTGTTTAATTTGTTAAAAGGGGATTAATGACCAAATCAATTTTTTAACTAGTGTATGGTTTAACTAGTATAAAAAAATGATTTTAAGGATTTATTTAAGATTTATCATCTAATACCTACTTAGAGACTACTCTATCCATCAATCAAGAAACAAATTGAATGTTTTCTAAAACCAAAAAGTGTAATATAAATTAATATACATATTTAAAGCCTCGTTTATAAAACGAAATTTTAGCCGATATCTGCATCCAAGTTGATGCATGCTGTGTGTGCTAGTAAGCTATGTGTATCTTAATTCATATATATATGTATAACACATGTGTGTATATATGCACACACATAATTATGCCTCTATAATTATAAAACTGGTTGATCAAAAAAGCATTATTTCTGCAGAATTGGTTCATGCTCCTATAGATTAATTTGACAGCTATATATTCTCACAGCTATAGCCATTAAAATCCAAGTTCTGTTTCTGTCCTAAAAGGAAAATCATTGTGTCTCAGTTGTGGTGATGAGTGTGAGTTGGAAAGAGAAGCGTACCCAATCAGAAAGACTTTCTTTAATTTTTATGTTCCACAAAAGGCAAAATATTGAGTCTTTTTTGAACCTAGTCAAAGTGAATTGCAGGCCATTTCTCGAAGAAGATGGAAGATATATAGATACCAAAGTTTTTTGTAATTATTGCCACCGGAAGAGAGAGCCAATTTATCACAGCAAACACCGACGACTTCATTGTTTTGAACTCAATTCTTAGAACAGAACCATGCACCACGTGTGTCCATGCACTCACCAAAACTAAGAAGGCAAAGGTAAAATCCAAAGGAAACGACGAAATAAACACAGAAAAGGGAATAATATCGTCCAGATGACAACATGACTATGTCTCACATTTACTGAATTTCTTGCGCATTTAATATAAATACATATAGCATTTTTAAAATTTTCATGTGACAATTCGTTAACTTTTATTTTTAATATTTTATGTATAATTAATTAAGTAGTTTAGAGTTATACTTTTAATTTTTTACTCTAACAAGTTTTCTCAAATTAATAGTTATATGTTATCGAGCTAGTGCCTAGATCAGTTAATAAAGATTTTTTTTTACTAATTAAGAGTATTCTTCCTTGTAATTAATAAATTTTACCGTGTCTAGGTCCTTCAATTAAAAATGGTACTAACACTCAAAGGCATTCTAGCCGTGCGTTTCATCTTGTGATTCTTAGCTCCTATTGTTGTTGTTATTCTAGCCATCGATTATATCTCTTTAACTTTTACTATCATCATATATCAATGTGGGGGTGAGGTAATCAAACAGTGAGATAATATCGTGCCTCTTAAAGTTGGTGGTTTTGGTTGGTGTTTGCTTTTTGACCGACTTCCAACTAAGGTTAACGTGGGATTGAGTTGCAAAATTCATCTGATTCTTATGTTTTATGTGGGGATTGTATGGAACATAGTTCTCATTTTTTCTTTTCATGTAAATATGCTTATATCTTATGGCAAAAATGTTTATGTGCATGGTTGGGATATTGTTCGGTTCTTCAGTTTATGGCTAAGGATCATTTTGAAAGTACTTTGGGTTATGGGGATAAAAAAAGAGATTCAACTTGGGTTGCCTGTGATATGATTTGCTACTGTTTGGACTATTTGGGAGGTTAGAAATGCTATCATTTTTATGGAAGGATCTGTGAATGTTGACCATATGTTGGAGCTGGTTCAATATCGATCGTGGTTATGGTTAAGGTTTCGAATGAATAGATTCTTTAAGAGCTTTGTTAAATGGTTTAGGTCTTTTATGTCTTTTTAGATTGTAATTTTTTATTTATTTTATTTTCTCTTTTTGTATATGGGTTAAGGTACCCCTTGTATCTTTTTAGTATATTGTTTTTTGCTGACCAAAAAAAATCAAGCAGTGAAACATATACTTCTAATTAATTTCTTAACACGAAATTAAGGTCCGGGATGACTTTGATTTGGTGCGTGATCAATTTTTCAGTTGTAGATATATATCGGGAACCTTATAATTGCCTTTTTTTTCTTGTATTTCTGTTTCTTTTTGTTAATTCTTTTTAAAGTTTTGAGCGGTAGATATTTTACTTTTAGCTTTTTCTCAGTATCTTTGACGTACAGTTACTTTTCCTTTAAATAAAGATTAAACTTAAGGAATATGGCCCACCAATAATAATTATATTAAAGGCTTGTGAAGTAAGAACATTATATGAGAATAAAAATCATCAAATCTATATCATATAATTGTATATATAAACTACTAGTATAAAATTAAAGTTTGTTAATTATGACTCAGTTAAAAATATTGAGTGGGTCGTTAAATAAGACATACAATTTAAATTTATCGGTCTTAAATTAATTAAACTAATTATTTAAGGGTCATTAAATTAAATATTTCAAAGAACGATCCATTAAACTAGAAATTAGCCCAATAACTTTTAGGGATTAAATTAAAAGGACAATTAGTTTCAGTTGTTAACCGAAGGGGTCAAAGGATCGAACTACTCTTGACCAACCTAAACTAATTCTCTTTTCTTTTACTCTTCCTTCCACTTACTCTCATTTTCTTTTTCTCCACCAAGCCTTACGTCCACTCTCTCTAAGCCATCATATTCATTTCCTTTCTTCTCCACCACCATAACACCATAGGCTCTCTATCTCTCTCTCTTTCTCCACAACACCACCACTTTCCTTTCTCCTCCTACTCCATTTTCCATCTCCATCACACAATCTCTCTCTCCCCCCACCATCTCTTCCTCTCTATCATCACCACCACCTCCATAACAAGCCCAGGCCCGGTCCTATAATTTCATGGGCCCTGGGCGACATTACATTAACAAAGGCCCCTTAGTATATTTTTTTAAAAGAAAAAAATTATTGAATAATCAAATCAACATTAATAAAGTCATTGTAAATTCTAAACACATAAATTAAATATATCATCTTGGTGTAGAGAATAATAACAAGTCAAAAAATAATGAACGAAGTAAAAAAAATTATTGAAACAGAAGAAAGAGGAAACGAAGAATTATAGAACAAGAATAATAGACCGTTACGCAAATTTCGTATAACTTTACTATTAAACTATTTAGATTGTATTAAAATTTATTATTTTTCCCACATAAACTAAATATTATTTTTTGGGCTCTTATTGACAATGTGCTCTAGGTCATTGCCCTTGCTACCAAGGCCTAGGGCCGGCCCTGACCAAGCCACCCCTGTTCTTCCATCCCTCTCTCACGACTCTTTCTTTCTCTAAGCCATCACCTTCACCATAACACCACCTTATCGTAACCACTCTCTCTTACACCATCATCTTCTCCTTTCCCATCACCTCCAAAAACTGTAACCCCCTCCCTCCAAGCCACAACTTTCCTTCCTCCACTACACCACCAAGTCATGCCACACTTCAAGGATGTTTGGAGCAGAAAGATGAACGGAAGCCAACGAAGATTTTCTCCATTGCCTTTGAAGCGAGCCTGGGTAGCTTTTACCCCAACGGAGCTGGAATGGAGATTTTCTCCATTCACAGTGTCTTCCAAACATGCTGTTCATCTACCATCACGATTTTTGTTTTCTCCTTCCGCAAGTGTGCCCCTCTACCACGTCCTCCGTGAGTTTCATTCTTGATCCGCGAAGGTACTTACATGCATGTCTTACTTTTCCATTTTTCATTTGCATGCAACACAATCTACTTCGCCTTCGACGTGCATGGGATTTTTTTGCTCTTGCGTGCATGGATCTACAATTATTTCCCTTGCATGCACGGTTTTCTTCTTGCATGCACGACTCTGTCTCTCATTTTCCCTTTGCATGCGTGACTTTGATCTCCCTTCCCTTTTTCTAAGTTTTGGAAGTGACCCCCTTATTACAGGAAAAGTGAAGATCAACTCTTGAAAACTGTGTTTCTCAAAGCCTAAGTGGTCGGGGTATGCGTTCTTCGATAGGATTTCGGAGCTCCTGGATACGAGGCCTTGTCGACAAGTTTGGTAATCATTAGTAAGTGTGATCCTTGTCAAAAATCCATTGTTTTAGCTTGCTAACATCGATTATCCATTTTATGGATTATCCATTTTAGCACTCAAATTTATTGTTGGTTAAGTTGGATCCACATTGTATGCTTTTATGCATTTGAAAAGATATGATTTTGAAAGTCCATGACATTCGATCATTTGCATCAAGGGAATATATATATATATATATATATATATATATATATATATGTATTGAAAAAATGGGAGGTACCTGTGATGTTTGATATTGAAATGATGAATTGATAATTGATATGTATTTAGGTGATGTTTGAAATTGAAATGATGAATTAATATATGATTTTAATGATTCTATGCCTTTGAGCTATCGTTGTGATATATTGAATTAAATAACCCAATTGGTGAGTTTATCTATAAAATAAGCATTTACTACTTTGAGTGGTACTCACCCTTCAACTTTTATTTTATTGAGTTTTCAAGGTGACAATGCCGCTTGGTGAGGATGGAGAAATGTGATGCCACAGGAAAAGTATGTAATTACAAAGTTTATTACAAAGGCTAGAGAGTTTATTAATAAGGCCACAAAATAATCCAAATTACTATACAGAGGTTGGTATAAGGTACTCATGTGTTAGATATACATGTTATAAGATTTTGAATACAATTTAATGAGGTCACATTTCACTTTGTACAAGTTTAAACCAACTATTGGGTTTAGACTGATGATGACGAGGTGAAATTTAAGAAAGCCGTTATATCCCAGATAATGGATAACTTTGACCTTTTTAAGACTAATGTTAAGGAAAACATGCTAATATTATGGAACCATATCACAAGAAAATGAGATAGAGGTAGTCTCAATTAATTTGTAATCATATTTATTCAATTATTAATGTTTGACATTTTTTAGTTGGCCAATTGTGAGGGAAGAGATGGTCATCAGGAGGAGATTGTTAAAGAGAAGTACCGATTAACAGAGGGTGGGGTGGGGTGAGGTTATGGGAAAAGAAGGTAATCTTACTAGGTGATTTGTTTATGTATGCAAATGAGCTAGTGAACATTAAATATACGTGTGTTGAGCGAGTCATCTATGATCCAAACATTCAAACAAAGTCCGCCCCATAAGGACATTGATTATGACCCAATACAACTCCAGCTCAAATGATGATCATTAATGGAAGGATTCATCCAAGATGACGAGATTCTAAATGTTGCTAAGGATCATCAGGATCAGGGTGCTAGTCCTTTCGACCATCTGACGCCTTTGAGGGTCTGTGTTCATGATAGGCCTTTTGCACATAAGAATGTTTTCGAGAAGATCATTCTTACCCTTATAGATCATTCTCACTCATGTTATGAGAGAGAAAGTATAAATGAAGGATAAAATAGTAAGACTAATTGTTCCATGAAAATTAACAAAAATGATTAAACTTATTAATGTGTTTTTTCTCTCTAGATAGTTAATTAGAAACCGATGAAGTGTACGTGAAAGTAGTTACTTTTAATATCTATCTATCTATCTATCTATCTATAATTTATGATATATACCATTGAGTCCTTATTTCAAGGCAAGTATGACTTGTATCATTCTCTCATATAATAGCTTTCATCATATTAAATGTATAAGTTTCTATTTATAGAAGCTATATGATCAAAGAAAAAATAAATTGACAAAATATGAAACCTAGGATTTGAACTCATGCCCTCTTAACACTAAATAAGTGGGATTAATAGCAACCTTTTGATTTGGAATATTTATGAATTTTTTAACTAAGATACTTAAATCACATATTTAAAAAAAAAGTCAATTTCTAGGATGACCTTTCTTTTTTAAAGTTAAAATTAGTGCGAAGCTTTTAACTCAAACCACTACTAAAAAAATGCCTGTTAGCAATGGAAATAATTGGTCGCTAATCCATGCCAACGCCGTCGCTACAACTCTTAGCGACGGCATCTCAGACGGGACACACGCCGTCGCTAAAACCTTCGTCGAAAACACATTAGCGACCACTGACACACCGTCGCTAAAATATTGACGGCATAATACCGTCGCTAAAATGGTCTCTGCTTGACTGACTCAAGCCGTCGCTACTGTTGCCATACAGCGACCTTACAACGCCGTCGCTACTAACGGCCACACTACGACCACCATATGCCGTCGCTATGGTTAGACACATAGCGACCGACGCATCCGTCGCCAAGTGTGGCCTTCCAGTGACCATTTTACGCCGTCGCTATGGTTACTCATATAGCGACCAGGACAGCCGTCGCTATGGTTACTCATATAGCGACCATAAACTTCCGTCGCTGTGGGAAGCCATACAGCGACTACTGCAGTCCGTCGCTGTTTCTGGCCAACCAGCGACCACTCTACGCCGTCGCTATGTTTACAATATAGCGACCATCTATTGCCGTCGCTAATTGGAATTTTTTATTTTTTAAAAATTTGGTTAAATATTTATATAGGTTTGTTAATTTAACTTTAAAAATATAGATTAATATTTTAGTACTTTGTATTGGCTGATAAAATTTTATAATTAAATTTGAATAATTTTTTTAAAATATTAAATTATTATTAAAAACAAAATAATGGATTAAATTTATTTATCAAACAGGTTGAATTATTAATGATAATTACAATAAGGCTTTTTTATTTGAATTTAATTACCAATAAATATTGACATAATAAATAAAGAATGACAAAATAAATACTGAATGGAATATAATATAAAAACTATAAATCAAATATACAATGTGTATAAATAATAAAAATACAATCATGGTGGTGGGGGATCTTGGGGTGGTGGTGGGGGCGCCTGGGAAGTGGGGGGAGGTAGCCTCGCCATCAACTGCATCAGTAGCTCCTGCTACTGAGCAAGTTACCGACGAGTCTCGGCGTGCTGCTCCTCGGCCCGCCGTCGGTCCGCCTCAGCCCGCTGTTGGTCCGCCTCGGCCTGGTCCTCCAACAGCTGCCTCTGACGTCGCTCCTCCTGTAGCTCTTCGTTCAGGTTTTGAATTACCTGTACGACCTCAGTCGGAAGACTAGAGGAAGAGGAAGGGGTCTTCCCCTTTTTTGCCAGCTGCGTGCCGACGCCACCCAATCCAAATACCCTCCTTTTCTTGTTCACACCGCCAACAACCTCCATATAGATGGCGTTGTCGTCAGAACAAGATAGGGTGGGAGGAACCTCCCCTTCAGGAGTGGAAGCCACCAGGTCCACCTCCTTCTCGGCCCTCCTGGCCTGATACGTCTCCTGTAAATTCAAAAACAATAATAGGATTAGTAAGCTGATTTGTAAATTATAAGCATGTGTCAGTTAAAAGTAAATACCGCTAGATCCATAGTCTTCTGGTGCACCGGCTTTGTTCTTCTTGGTCATTTGCATGACCTCAAACAAAGAAGGCTCCCGGTGCTCCCTCAGCTCCTGTGGTGGACAAAAAACATTGAGATTATTATTTGTAAACATGTCAGATGAATCATAATAGAAATGTTTAACATAAATATACTTACAAATCTTTTCTTGTGCTCGAGGGTTGAAATGCTACCCCTAGTGTAAACTGAGGCTGCAGCATTGGCGGCTCTGTTGGCCCTGTTCCGAGCACTCGCCTGCTGGAACGGGACACCGCCCCACTTCTGGACCATGCCGTCCCAATGGTCCTCCGGGATCCAACGAGGGCGCTCACCCTTGTCCCTCACCTTCCAAAGGGTACTCTTGATGATTTTGGAGGTCTTTATGGGAAAGACCTTCCTAATGTCATCAATCATACCCTCCGCCTACTGGTAATCACGCTGTAAAATGAAATGAGAAATCATAATTAATAAGAGGTCTATTTTACAAATCAAGTCACAACAAATGAGCTAGGAACTTACCGAGAAGGTGTCAAACCACCTATCTTGGACAACCTTCCCAGCATCTGTCCAAGATATATATGGACCATCCCACTGGGCCTTTAATACCTTAGTAATCGCTTTGGTAGTGCGACTATTATCAACAAAGCTGTAATGACAACAATTATATCAGGAGAATAACAGTGGACAATCTAGGGAGACTCCCAAAATTTCGGCAGAGTCTCCCCTGTAAATGTAACATTTCCAAGTTTAAATAGTTACCCTGTTACAAACAGAAGAGTGCCCAGTACAATTCAATCTATACAAGTACTAATTAAAGTAACATCCAATAAACCAACAAGTCTTTCCACTAAAGTTTAATATAAAGTACCATACAAATAACATAAAAGTATTTGAGGTTTAGTCACTTACTCGTCTCCGGCCGGCACGGGTACCAACATGGGCAGAGGGGATGCCGGAGGTGGGGTGGCCTGATGGCCATGGTCCTCCAAGCCACCAACTCCAGGAGTCTGCTCTGGGGTGGTCTGCTGTAGAAGTGGTGATGGAGTGGTCTGCTGTGGTGGTGGTGATGGAGTGCTCTGCTGTAGTGGTGATGGAGTGGTCCGCTGTGGTGGTGATGGAGTGGTCTCCTGTCCTGGGGTGGGAGTCCCCAGCCGGGATGTCGGGGTCCTGGACCCACCACCTACTGAAGGGCAGTCGACGTCCCGTCATCTGTGGATAAAATCATGAAAAGAAAGGTTAGTCTCAGGATATATTAAACTTGTAGATATGTTTAACAACTACATACTCTGTGTCTGTTTCAGTTTCAAATTCCCCCTCAGTTTCAGTGTCACTGTGGTCATCTGTTTGAACAAGTTCATCAGTATCCAAATCAACCTTAGACCGTTTTGATCGAGAGACAAAGTCTTTGTCAATGTGTTCACCCCCCGTAGTGGCGAGTGTCTCATCCATTATGACTGGATCAATGTTGAACAACAAATTGGCATCGTTGAGCTCGTGTGGTGCAAGCTGATAAGCGTCATCGACCTCCTCGGAGACATTGTCAGTGATCTGACTTCGGGCCTTGGCCTTGATTACTGCATACCAGTCCCGATGTCCTCCCGGGAAGTCGGTGTAATAAACCTGCTCAGCTTGTTGGGCAAAAATGAAGGGATCAAACCTTTTATATCTACCATTCTTCTTTACCTCAACTAAGCTGTAGTTGTTGTCAACCTTTGTTCCAACACCGATTGTATTGTCGAACCAATCACATTTGAATAGAACAATATCTCTTCTTAGTCGTCCAGAGAACGAAACTTCAACAATCTCCGTCAGCACTCCATAAAAGTCTTCTTCCAACTGTCCGACGGTGCCTTTAACACAAACCCCGTAGTTATGGGTGCGCATCCCTTCACTCCATTGAAGAATATTAAACTTGTAGCCATTTACGTAGTAAATAGGCCATTTTTTAACAGTTTTCACCGGCCCCCAAGAAAGGGCTTGGAGTAAAGAATCTTTAATATGGTTGTTTGGGTCTTGTATCTATGTACAACATAACAAGTAGGTCATCGTTAGATATCGGGAGTTAGAAGCAAAGATAAAAAACACTTGGTAAACGGGTCTTACGTGTTGCGCGAACCAACCAACGAACTTGGATGACACCTCACTATGAATTTGGTCATCAGTTAAATTATTTTGCTCAAGTTTTAGCATATCTATGTATAAGCTATTCAAAGGAAACAAATTTAGATACTATAAAAGCTACGTTTAGAATGTAACATATAACTTCTATGACTTACTCAATAAAGGGTTCCACTTCTGGGCAATTTAGAAGAATGTACAAGTGAGCCGCCTTTCCATCTTTCTCATCAATGTAACATTTTGTGAGCTTGCCCCCCGGGTGACCAGGATAGTTGAAAATCGATGTTTGTTCATCAAACCCTGTGCGGCTGGCTACCCCAAGATTGTGGGGAATTCTACTCATTCTAGTTTCTATCTCCGTCGGAAAATAGAAAGAAGCAAAGGTTGTCATTTCTTCGACTAAGTATGCCTCACAAATTGATGCTTCAACGCAGGCTTTGTTCGACACTTTATCTTTTAAGGAGCGTAAGAATCTTCAACATCATTAACAAGATAGTGTTAAGTTAGAAAATACTATTATAAGAAGTTCTTGCAAGGAAATTAAAGAGTTCTGGCGTTCACCTTTCGAATGGATACATCCAATGATACTGCACCGGGCCACCAACCAAGGCCTCGTACGGTAGATGGATAGGCAAATGCTCCATCGAGTCAAAAAAACTTGGTGGGAAAATCTGCTCCAACTTACAAATCAATACCGGGATAGTTTCTTCCATCTTCACAAGTTTCTCCACAGTCAACGAAGTAGCCGTCAACTCCTTAAAGAAGTGACTCAACTCCACCAATGGTTTCCAAATAGGCTTCGGTAAGGCATGAAACGCGTACGGGAGTAGTTGTTGCATAAACACATGGCAATCATGACTTTTCATGCCAAACACCCTGCCCTCCTTCACGTCGACACATCTACTCAAGTTATAAGCGAATCCGTCAGGCAGGGTCAACCCATTCATCCAAATACACATAGCAATCTGTTGTGGTCTAGTTAAAACATATTTTGCATGGGGTTTAAACATTCTTCCACGTCCCGTATCCCTCAACTCCAACTCCTTCCTAGAACACCAAATCGAAAGGTCTAGACGACTCTTCTCGTTGTCCTTTGTTCTCCCTTTGATGTCCATAACAGTGTCAAAAATATTCATGAAAACATTACGTTCAGTGTGCATGACATCAATGTTGTGTCTTAACAACAAGTCTTTCCAATATGGCAAATCCCACAACACACTCTGCTTCACCTAGTGGTGTTCCTTACCGTAACCCGCAAACTCCTTAACACTTGTCCCAGATGTAAGGATACTCTTCGACCCTCTGCCAAACCCGTGCACCAGATAACCTACGGGGTGGAGGTTCATTAACAACCTTGTTCTTCTTAAAAGCGGTTTTGTTTCTCCTAAACGGGTGATCCAACGGTAGAAACTTTCTATGATAGTCAAAGAAACTTGTCTTGCCACTAACAGGGAGTGATTCCCCCCCCCCCCGGTATGTTCCATGCATACAGGGCAAGCAAGCTTCCCAGACGTGGACCATCCAGAAAGCATACCATAGGCCGGGAAGTCGTTAATAGTCCACATCAAAACAGCACGCATCATAAAGTTTTTCTTCAAAGACGCATCGTATGTCATTACCCCGACATCCCATAATTGTGATAACTCTTCAACCAACGGTTGCAAAAACACGTCTATGTTCGCCTTTGGATTTTTGGGTCCTGGAACCAGTATAGATAGAAACATGACCTCCCTCTTCATACACATATCAGGAGGCAGATTGTATGGGGTCAGGATGACTGGCCAACAAGAGTAAGCTCTTCCGTATTGACCGAACAGGTTAAAGCCATCAGTACATAAGCCAAGTCTTACATTGCGCGGCTCGGCAGAAAAGTCCGGATATAGCTTATCCAAATACTTCCATGCTTTCCCGTCAGAAGAATGGCAAAGAAACCCCTCTTGTGTTCGGTTCAGAGCATGCCAACGCATGTGTTTTGCCGTGGACAATGAGGCATACAGGCGTTGAAGACGCGGTGTTATAGGGAAGTACCACATTTTCTTCCTGGCCGTCCGGGTTACCTTCCCTCTCCTTTTAACGGTCTTGTAGCGTTCCTCATTACAATGCAGACATTTTGTGACACTCTTGTCTGCAAACTCATTTCTGAACAGCATACATCCACCAACACAACACTCTATCTTCACACAACCCAACCCTAAGTTTGCCACTTGTTTCTTAGCATGGTACAGGTTTGCTGGCATTCTATGATTACTAGGCATGGTGGAACCCATCAGATTGACCATCCTATTAAAACAACCTCCAGAAAGATTATAATCTGCCTTTAGGCTTAAAGCAGCTAGGGAGGCGGATAACTCAGTGTGACTGTTGCACCCGTCCCACAATGGAGTCTGAGCCGCCGCTAACAAATCATAAAATCTCTTCACCTCCGGATTAGGATCCTCCTCTACATTGTCAGAGTCTCCATGACTTGCTTGGTCATTATGTTCCAGCAGACGCCCGGTGGAGGGTCCAACATGATCCATCACCATTTGTTCTATGTTGTTGTACGTATCCCTGTTTCCTCTAACCTCATAGTAAGACTGTTGCACAGTTACGTCTGATGGTCTACGCGGTAACTGCTCACCATGGTTGTACCAGCAGTGGTATGTTTCCATGAACCCTTTCTCAGTTAGGTGGCACATGACATCATCCGCGTATTCAAAACTCATGCATTTGCACCTTGAGCACGGACAACGAATCTTCTGAGTCACTTCAAATCCAGGCGTGTTTGCCGTAGCGAATGGAATGAACTCCAATAGCCCCATCATAAACTCCTTAGTCACTCGCCGATTGCGATCTAGTCGGTTGTACATCCATCGCCGATTTGCCGGTACCTCCATTTATAATATCTAACAAGCACGATTTCTGTTACTTTAAATTATTGTAATTTTATTTGACTAACGGTTGTGAATCACTCTCTATCTCTTTGATGTTGCAAATTGGTGGGGCCCTATCCCATTCGGGATGAATATGCAACCATCTGTAACCCATCGATGTTATATGTGGTCTATCTTGTGTCATTGATGTTCATTTAAAATTTCGGCAGCATTTCGCATTGGTCCCCGAGTACACAGAGATACGTACGGTATGAAACACCGCACGCAGACATACACCCTGGGGACAATACGAAATACCATAGCCGAAATTTCAAATGAACATTCATTCAACGTCTTAAGATAGACCACATACAACATTGATGGGTTACGACCTACAGGTTACACATTCATACCAAACTGTCCAACCGGGACAATTCAAGATCCAACACAACACGGTACATCGACCGGTTGTTTTGAAACTTGAACGGGAATCTAATGGGTACACACACGACTAAACCCTACATTATTAACGTTGAGTTTCATTTTTTAAAGGGAGCCTGCCGAAATTTTGGCAGAGTCTCCCCTGTAAACTAGACATTTCCCAAAATTAGAAACGGCCTGTTACATACAGAAAACTTCCCAGTATTGATAATTATATATGATACGCATTGTATGTGATATTGAGAGGTATTAAGTCCTAATTCATGTTATCAACACACAAAACCAATTCCTAATGAGCTCTGCTCTCCACTAACAAACAACATTACACATGCATAAAAAATCATGTTATCAGCACACAAAACCAATTCCTAATGAGCTCTGCTCTCCACTAACAAACAACATTACACATACATAAAAAATCATGTTATCAGCACACAAAACCAATTCCTAATGAGCTCTGCTCTCCACTAACAAACAACATTACACATGCATAAAAAATCATGTTATCAGCACACAAAACCAATTCCTAATGAGCTCTGCTCTCCACTAACAAACAACATTACACATGCATAAAAAATCATGTTATCAGTACACAAAACCAATTCCTAATGAGCTCTGCTCTCCACTAACAAACAACATTACACATGTATAAAAAATCATGTTATCAGCACACAAAACCATTGCCTAATGAGCTCTGCTCTCCACTAACAAACAATAATTGACATGCATACACATAATGAGAAAGTTAGTGTTAGGGGATTACCTGGGCAAAAAAGTCAGGGATGAATATGAAGCTGTCGACAGACGATCAGAGACCACGCGTAATGTGTGCTAGTCTGCATGACAAACCAATAAGTGGTTGGACAGTTACAAGTAGCAAGGAAACTAAACAAAGAGAGACATGTAAAGTAAATTATAGATTAAGTTCATCATCAAAATGGGCGGGGCAACAAATTGAGGATACAAGTTTACCTTATAGATGCTATTAACAATCCTACCCCGCTGAAAGTCGAGCTATAGTAACATAACAATCCTACCCCGCTCAATAACAAAATAAATATACTTAGACATCATAAAACAAAACTCTCTTCTTATAAACAAAGAGCAACCCACTTGAACCCTTTGAATGACCACATGTACCTCTCGCAGCGGCTATTTCTATTGTTGTCATTCCATGACCACATCCTTTCCATCTCCATTGTCAGACCTTTGCAACTTTACATCTCTTTATCCAAATCGTGCCCACATAACTCACTACGCTCTTGCCCTGCCTCGTTCAGTCTCTATTTCCATGAAAATTGAATAATTGAAAAACAAAATCAGACATGCGTATTCTTGCCTTGACGATGTGATTGGAGGATGCGATTAGGAGTGTCAAACTTGACGACACAATCAGAGGATTCAAGAAGACAACATTGCAAACAAATATTTTCGATGAAGATGATGGCTTATGTTTAGTTAGTTTGACAAGGGTGGCATGAAAAGGAAAGGTGTATGGTAGTTCTATTGTAGGTATGAGCAGCGTGATGGCTTTGTGGACTTGGTGTGATGGCTTCAAAAGTGTAATAGTTGTGGTTTCATTGTAGAGATTGGAACTTCACTTGAGGTTGAGTTCTAATTTTTGTTTGATCTTGTTTCCTTTTTTCATGAGGTGTGAGATTTAAGGGCTTTGATTAAGGACGTGTAGTTATGGTTATAGTTGATTGCTCATATATGGAATTTGTTAGGAGATAAAGGTGGGTTACAATTGATATAATGAGAAGAATGGTGTTATGAATTAAGATGCATTATTTTGTGAAGGATATGATTCAGGTTTTGTTTCTTTGGTTGAGAAATAGGTTATTTGTCATTATTGGCGATGAAGAGATATTTGCATTGCATTCACGATCACATGAACATATTGGCCCTATATAGGTTTCTAACTATCCAACCTGCATTTTAAGGTCTTCAGTTGCTTTTATTCTACATTCTTTCACATTCATCTTTCTTTTTTAGTGTCACTCTTTTATCTTTCTCTTTTTTCCCCTATCCTACTTTGTATCCACTAGTGTCAAGCTCCCTCTTGGTTCACTAAACAAAGGAATGAACAACCACAGAGAGATCACTGTTACTGCTAGTGTAGCTACCAACAACAGCAACAACCCTTATGTTTACATTTCACCCGTTCTCCCTTCCTCAGCAGCAGCTAATCGCGAGTGATCTACCGGAGATTATGTTCCACTTATCTACCCTTATGCTATTTCTCCCATGTTTTCAAGTTCTAGTCCAATGGATACAGCATATAGTGCACTAAAATACTATAGCAAGGTGGTTGGAGAAGCAACTGCACAGGCTGAGAACTTGGCAATATATGGAATCACCGTCAGTTTTCTTCTCTGGAATATATGGAATCAATTCGTGGATGTGTAGTAAATTACAATATAAAGTTTTGTTATCCATAGCTAGTTTAGAACTCACCCTTCTTATTTACATTTTATGTTGTCTGCAGCTGATGAGGGTGACTTCATTGGACAAATATGAATTGATGCATATGAGAAGGAATAACTTCTTAAGGAAATTCAGAATCCAAGAAGCAAGCTGCAATTGTGTAGTGATGCATCAGTTAGAAAGTCCACTGAATGGCTGAGATCTTCTTTAGTGTCAAGATCCATTCAACTACGAAAAAGTAGTGTATTTTCTCGAGATAATGGTAGAGATGAGTTAGAAAAAGAGTGACAAAGATAGACAGAGATGGAAAGTGAGTGGATTTGTCTTACTGATGAACTAAGAGTTGACGTCGAGACCAACCGCAACTGATCAAACAGGGTGGAGATGGCATTGAGTTTAGAGAAGAAGTGACACTAGTATCTGAGTGACACTAGTATCACAAATATTTGGCTACCCTAGACTTTGACTTCTCTGGGGTGAATTATTAATAAAGTAGATATTAAAATTATCTTTCTATTTTCACCCATTGATGTTTCTACTAAAATATAGAACTTGTTTAAAATTCAAATTATAAAATTGTATAAATATTGCCTAGGAACCAGCTTTTATTTTGGGAGTGGATTATTTGACTGAAATTAAAATTTGTTTGAATACTACCATACATCATACATAAATAATTAGAGTTTCTCTCAATCGTTAAAATTCAATGTCTTTATCATGGTAATTAATTTTTGGCTCATATCCAATCAAAGTATACTAAAATTAAACTAAACCAAATGAGAATACATTGAAAACGTTAACTTCATTGATTTCTTCGTTGTCTAGCTAGATAAATAATAAACAGAGATAGGGACAAGGAGCATAGGAAGGATAAAAGAGGTCAATGATGAAAGGGATAGAGAATAAAAAGGTTAGTTTCTATAACAACTTTATATCACCAGAAGTGAAACTAAATTAGGTGGAAGAAAGGGATCAAGAATAGATTTAAAGTTTCAACATTTAAGTAGGACCATTTAATAAAGAATGGTTTTGCTTAAAAATAAACTCAGGTGGTAAACCATCAATATTCAATCAAACCTACCTATAAATCTTATTATTAGCCTTAAATCTAAAATATAAGCTCCCAAATGTTAGCTTGAAGAATCAATCAAAGATGTCAATAAAGGACAAAATAAGAAAACAAGGAGAACAACTACTGTGTATATTCATATTCAGTAAAGTAGGGTCCACGTGGAAATTAAGATGAATTGAAAAGCAAAAGATATGTAGTGTAGTGTAGTGACACAGAGAGAAGAGAAGAAGGGTGAAAGCATGGCTTTTCTAGCAAGTTTGGTTGCTGTTCAACTAGCTTCTGTGAGGAGTTTTTACTGGAAGTTCCCTTACTGGAACTAAGCTCTCTTTCAAATCCTCTCGCCTCACTTTCAAACCCAACAATTTCAAACATTTAATTGAAATATAACTAATTAACTAGTCTACATTCCACAACAGCATTGCATCAATCATATTCAGTTATTTCTGAAAGCCTTTAACTAGTTATTTCTGAAAGCCTATAGCTAGTTATTTCTGAAAGCCTATAACTAAACTTACCCAATTCAGGTACCAAGCTAAAGTTTGCATTGATAATGAGCACAAGAACAACAAATTTCAATGTTCAACCAAAAGCAGAGAAAATCCAAAATAGCTTCACACATAGCCAAGGAGAGAAAATGAATACTGCAGAGCTGACGGGAGGTAAGAATATAATTGGAATGTTGAATTAAGGTGAATGCCTAATTTAGGATTAAAAGTTACATACACACTCTTTTCTAGATGTTATGGATTTTTTTTTGTTACAACCCAAGGTTATGTTTAAAAGAGTTTATACTTATTTTTAACTTACTCTTAAGTTCAACAATTCGCTTGGCCACATATATAATAGACAGGACACTGACAAGTCCGCTTACTCCAAAGTCTGATATAAATGTTTTACTCATGTATACAAGATTATGTAACTCACTGGTTCCATGAGATTCATAAAGAAAATATACTCCTGGGTCTGTGATTTCTAACCTAGACACAGAACAGAACAGAACATGAAAATTAAAACTAACCTAGACACGAAACAGAACAGAACATAACATTACAGAACATCAATAATTGAAACTAACCTAGACACAGAACAGAACAGAAATTGGAAAATTAATGAAAAACAATATTGAATCAACAAAATTAATTATTACTAATGGGAGAAACAAACAATCATGAAAAAAACTAACCTACACACATAACACAAACAAAACCCACAAGTTAGAGAGGGGTGTGCGCGTGGTGGTGGTCTACTCTCTTCTGGTCAGAAAGGATCAAGGTGATGGAAGAAGAAAACTTCTTCTTAAAGACCTGCCAGCCAGCACAGTTTTTTTGATACCCAACAAAGATGAGAGCTCAGTTCACAAAGAGAAGAAAGAGAGACTGAGGGAGGAGGGAGGAGAAGAAAATAAAAAATCTCACCTGGGTTGTTCGGAGTTTAGGGGCTAACGGACACCACCGTCACAGGCTCGACGACGACACAGAGAGGGGTTCACCGTGAGGGAGGTGAGACGATGACGTTAGAGAGGGCTCGATGACGACAGCGAATACACCAAATGCAGAGCCACAACACGACGGGATGAAGATCAGGGAGGGGAGACAGGTGGAGGAAGTCACAGGAAGGGATGTAGGGAAGGAGGGAGTCGGGCGGACTCGGAGGGAACAGAGGGGGGAAGGATTGAGAGTTAGGGCAAATGACAGGGAAAGGGGTTGCTGTCGAGTTACATTAAAACCATAGCGACGGCTCAAACCCCGTCGCTAAAGACGTCACTAAAATTAAACACTTAGCGACGGTAACACAAATCCGTCCCTAATCTCCTAAACCGTAGCGACGGTGTCAACCCACCGTCACTAACATCAATTATTAAAAGAAAAAATTGGAGGGAAGCGAAATTTATAGCGACGGGCGAACCAATCCGTCACTAATCTCCTGAATATTAGCGACGATGTCACCCCACCGTCACTACCTTCCATTATTTAAAGGAATAGTGTGTAGGGAAGACGAAAAACATAGCGACGGTAGAGCATCACCGTCACTAACCTCTTCACAAATAGCGATGGTGTCGCCCTACCGTCACTAACTTCCACAAGAAAAAATCAGGTGGAAATATTAGCGACGGTTGAGCACTTCGGTCACTAATCTCTTTATTAATAGCGACGGTAACGTAGCTCCGTCACTAATTTGCAGAACACTAGCGACGGCTATATGCTCTGTCACTAGCATGGAGGGAAACAACATGGATGGAAACCCAAAAAAAGGGAATGTTGCAATGGAGGACGGCTATAGCGACCCTACATTTCCCGTCGCTATCAGTTGGCGCCATAAATACATTGGAGGGAAACCAAAAAAGTGGAGGGAATTAACTATAGCGACCGGGTCAGCGACGACGTATGATATTGTGACGGAGGTAGTGACGGTTCTTTACCAATTGTAGCGACGGTGAAATATCGGTCGCGAAAGTGGTCACTATGTTTCGTGTTCCAGGTCGCTTTCATTTTATGGTCGCTAACGCGGTCACTAATTAGCGACGGCATGTGGCGGTCGCTAACTGGTTGTAGCTATTAGTCATTTTTCTAGTAGTGAACCGGTTTCACTCGATGATTCAATAGAAAAAGATTGAGTCACATGGTTTCTGATTTAACATGTTCAACCAGTAGTCCTAATTAGTTTTAATAACACATCATCATACTAAATGTAAACTTATATGATTAAAGATAAAATTTATTATAGTTAATCTCTAATTTTTTTAATCAAAATTCCACATAAAAATTTACTTACATGTATAATCAAAGAAAAAATAAATTAACAAAATATTAAACCTAGAAGTTTAACCTAAGCCTTCTTAACACCAAGCAATTAAGATTACCAATGTCAACTTTTTTATTTGAAATGTTTGTCAATATATTTGGAAAGTCCTACTCATGAACACAAATAAAAGACTCTTTATAAGAGTAGAAAATTAATGTTTTTGAATTTGTACATCAAATATATATTCTCCTGTGGATAAAAGACAGTATATAAAGTCTGCATATTGTATTTATAAATAGGTTGTTTAAATTATAAAATTTGCAAACATTTATGATAGTCTTTCTTAGTTAAAATTAGTTCAAAATTTTTAACTAATATATAATTGACTTGCTAATACAATTAACTATATACAAAATATTATTTTTATATCTCGTGTAATACATGAGTTAGCGACTAATATTATTACATTTGATTGTGACTTGTAATATATATCGTTAAATAAAACGTGTTGGATATCAAATGTTAATCCAACATAAAATGGTAAATATAATATCTTAAGATTTGCAGTTATTAATGAATAATGATATCGTATTAATTTTCTATTGATGTGATGACGGTGATTTACCTGGTTCTTCTTACAAAGCGGTTGCCGCTGTTAACAGTGTTTGAGTTAATGATACGAATATTATTACTGGCTGATGAAAAGAGAGAAAAGAAAAACAATATGAAGATCTCTAATTTACACATAGGGAGACAGCGAGCTGACAAAGGCAGTGAATTTTTGGAAGTTTGAGCAGTCGTCTACTTGTGGGCTGACTTTTCCTGTTAATTTTCCCAATCCTTAATCATAATCTAATGATGTTTTTCCTTTCTAACATTGTTTAATATAAATCCTTGGAGTTTTGTTGTTGAACTGTGGTGGCCTTAGAATATTCTCTCCCCCTCCAACACTCGACCCACATAGGCTCCAACTTTCAAGGCCTTGTGTGAGATTCCTATATTCTATAGCTTGACATGGAAATACTCAACCCGATTTAGGTAAAAAAACATATTAATTAAATTATTTAAAAAGTAAGTATGATTTTTAAATTATCTTTATTATATTTAATAAAATAAATATAAAAAATTGAAAATCACATTAAATAAGAATGCTTTAACATTTAATATAATAAAATTAATCAAAATTTATTTAAAGATAAAAAACTTTGAGTTGTTTTCTTGTATTAAAGATGGGAGGGAGGGGTAATAACCATTTGAAAACAGGTCAATTTAAGGAAAGCAAGTTGTTGTCACGAAGGGTATGTTCGTTTCTTACTTTGTCCTGTTGTTTCAAATAAATTAAAGGGAAACCTTTTGTTTTTAGAACTGAGTGTGAAATCTAAGTAAGGTTTGAAAAAAATAAAAGGAGACAAGAACAAAATAAGCATTCCCTAACTAATTTGATGGCATGCAAGCATGTAATTGAATGCATTTGAAAATTTGTCAATTATTTTCCACTCGTAAAGACAAAGATTATCAACTTGTTTAGTTTTCTAAAAAAAAAAGTACAAATAAACTTGTTTGGTGTACGGCGTTAAGAAATAACATTCCTATAGTTGGGAGGAGGCCCTTCTATTCAATGCCATGGCATTTACTTTCATCTGTTTTTTTATCAGCAGATTCATTTCTTCTTTTATAAAAAGGATTTGGTATAAACTTCAATCCTTAGAAATAAAATAAAATTATTAATAGTAATTTTATATTGAGATAAATATATATAATTGCATAAACAATAGTATGAAAGTATAACTATATAACACACACATATATATATAATGAATTTGTCTAACCTATACAATTTGTATAAAAATTTATTAAAATTTGAACTGTTTTATTAAAATTTATGTAGAGATTGTTTAAAAATTTATGAGTATTAATGATATTTTTTAAAAAAAAATCATTTCTTAATCTCGTACAGATTAAATAAATAAATTAATGAAAACGTATTACTTTTAGCAGGAGATCAGGCAATTATGCATATTACTAGCTAGCTAGAAAGGGTAGTCTTGTAAAGTATAAAATTTAACGAGTTAGAGTTAGCTTAATTAGATTGGAAATTTGTAATAATTGTCCAATTAATACTGTTAGATCTATGATTCCAGTACAGGAAGGAACTCACATGCTTCTGCCTATCAAAAGCTGGAGAATATGTTCCTTTATATATATATGTCACACTAGTGATAATTCTTTTCTTTAATATTATTTCTTTTCCTTTATTTTTATTTTAATTTTAGGTCATTTTCTATACACATGGCTAGAGAGTAGAATAAATGAATTTTAGCCAACCAACTTTATAGGGGAAAAGGCAGCACATGAATATTCTTTTTCGATTTGCAAATTTGTACTTCACTTTTCAACAGATATCCTTGGCTTCTTTAAATAATGCATAGTTGCTGAAGTATGTTTTTCATTATACATATCAACAAAAAAATAAAAATTGTAACACCGGTTATAACGGGTTGTAAATCGAACAGGTATTAAAAAATCAACACTTTTAACACTTGGTATGAACCGGTGTTAAAAATAACTTTTCACTGGTATTTCAGTGGAACCAGTGTTAAAAATCCTTTTCTACACTTTATTATTTTTAGTTGGTGTTAATTGTACGTTTTAAGACCAGGTCTTTGAGGACACCCGATGTTAAATATCTGTTTTAACACTTAGTATTTCCTCAGTCTGGTGTTAAATATTCCTTTTAACACCGGTATATTCCTTTTAACCGGTGTTAATTCTATAACCTTTAACACCTGTTTACGCATTTCAATCAGTATTAAAAGTTTGTATCTTCTTTTCCCAAAATCTTTCCTTACACTACAACAAAACAAAATGGTCTTCTTAAGAGGTTGTTTTGAGTCTTTCTTAACAGTTTCGAACCACTAAGTTATGCACCACAAAGAAAGGTTTTCTTAGCGATTGAAGTCCCTTTCAAACCGTTAAGAAAGAATATATCTGTAGATCTTTCTTAGTAGTTTCTTATGTTGAACTGCTATAAAGGGTATTTTCATAGATCTTCATTAACGGTTTCTTTTGTTGAACTGTAAGATAGGTGTTTAATATGTGTTTTTTTATTGGTTGATTATACTCCATTTATATTTTCCTATTTTATATAATTGATATATATCATAAACAAATAAAATCTCAGATAAATATATTTTATTTACTCAAGGATAACCAAATATGTAAATTAATTAATTCCATAATCAAATATAAATGTATGTATATAATAAATTATTTGAGAACTTATATAATAAATTATTTTTAAATAAAGACTTATATTATAAATTTGATAGTAAAATTTATTAGAATAAAATTTAAAATAACTTATTTTCATGAACTCAATTAAGGAACTTATCAAGATAAATTAAAAACAATTCATCAAAATTATAAATTATTTTTATCATAAGTTCTTCTAGTCCAAATTATTTTTATTTGGTAGATGCTAGTTCCGAAGCAATGAAACAAAGCAAAAATGAAATCGTATCCAAATGAGTGAAAAGTTATTGTATAACAATATGTTCCTAAATTCATAAATTCCACCGGATTGCACGCAAGCAGAAAGGTTCTACAATAAACTCCATTTAACCTTCACCTATTATCCATATCCCTATAACTCGTTTCAGGTGATGCAAAATTTAATTTTCAACTCGTACCATGGCAACATTTATGTATCATTAATCATTACTATCCAAAGACATCTGAACATATGCAGGGCCAGACAGAACAAAAAGTCATTTGATTGATTCTCATACCATACCAATATACGTCCACTCCCATGTGTAGAAAAATAAAATATGGGTAATAAGCATTTTTCTTAAGCAATATCCGAAAAGAATACGGACAAAATTGGAACTTAAAAATGAGAAGAAAAAATCTTATTGGCTGCCACCAGAAGCTACACAAAGTTGACAAGACATACAAGCCATTATAACAAATGAGCCACCATTTTGTATGAACCTTGCAACTGCGAATGCCAAGTCTTCTGCTGGTCTACGAGGGTTTGCACTGCCAAAATCAGTGTACCTACAGAACAGAAAACATGAAACTAAACAAGGACAAAAATGAAAAACATTTTCATTTTTAAAAAACAAGGTTACCAGCCACTCTAACTCTCAGTCCAAATTTTGGGTGTGTAATTCTTGTTGGGCTTGTAGTTTTCACAGTAGAACCCATTGCAGGTGTCAATCTATAGCATAGTCAGTAAATTAACAGAGATCAGGGAGAGAAAGAGTCAAGGAGAAGAATCAATTTTCCCTTGGATACAAAAGCATCCCATAAAATGTATCATTGAAACCAAACTTTCTTGTGGAAAGAGAAAGAGAGTAACTTACAACAGGATCAGGTGCATCTTATTGCTTGCACATAACCCAGGGAGCACCTGTATCTAAACCAACAACCATTTGGGCAGCCCATTTGGTATAAGCTTTTCCAGAAGCACCATTTTGAGATTCCACGGGTCCATACTCATTTTCTATCTGTCAATTCAATTCTATTCTATTTAATTTTCAATCTAGAATTCAATTCATTTGAATCATAATGGTCAAAATTCACACAGGTTATACTGAATTATGTATGTCTCGCTTTCAATGGTGAGATCCGCTTTCCTTTTAATAAGGAACACCAGAAAGTAAATGCAATAAATAGATAACCAAATCACCTTTAACTCCCAAAGATGTTTGTCGAGAGCCAACAGCTGTCAAAGCATGTTCAATCTGAACAAGCTTTCCAGAAGGGCTGTTCCACAACACAATAGAATCAGTTGAAAACAAACACTGCATCACTTCCATTATAACAAAAACTATACTGAATTAAATAAAAAATTCTTCAGCAATAACCATACCCAAGGTTTTAAATTACGGCCGGGTCATGAATTCTGCGATTGTGGGTATTGCGGATGCTGCGATGCGGATTGTGGTCAACGCGGTGTGAATTGTTCACATTTCACACAAATTATAAAAAAATGATTTCTAACATTAAATAACTTATAATGATTCATATTACATATATTTTTTATAAAAAAATGGGTTGTCCAATTTAAAAATATTAGTTAAACAATATTAAATATAAATAAGTATCTACCACTTAATACAAACATATATAACATTATTAAATACTCAAAAATATCCGTAATGTCATAAATTACCAAATATAAAACATCACAATAATCCATGCATAATTGATAAGTTTAACATAAACAAGTACATAACTCTAAATAAAAACTTTCATGCTCTCACAAAGTTCAAAATATTAAAGAATAATGTGCATGATCATAGCCTCCATTATCACTTTGACCATCATCATTATATCCACTTTGGCCATCGTTATATCCACATTGTCCAAAGAAATACTAAAAAATCCTGAGTTTATTGGTGACTCCATTTGTTGCTGCACATACATAGATTTTGATGATGATTCACTAAATTCTAGATAATTTGAAGAATAATGGTTATTCAGTTGAAGATATTGATATGGCTGAAAGTGAGAGTGTTGGTAGTATGGTAGTTAGTTCTATTGACTTCCTTCATATGATACACCAACACCTAAATTACCAAGTGATTAGGCAACACCATTATCCATCATAAGATCTTGTATTCTTTTATTTTTTCTAGGCCTAGAACTCGTCCTTCTACTACCACTAGAAACATGATCAGACATGAGATTTTGATCACGTTTGAAATATGGTTCTTCTTGAATTGAATCAAATGTTTCATCTCTTATCTTTAAAAAGAAAAATCTATACAAATAATGAAGTTTAAGTTTTGCATCCATTAAATTAATACTAATTAACTAATAACTATCATTTTACAAATCATAATATTTAAAAATTATTTGTAATATCCCAACTATTAAAATTTATTTTTATAAAATTATTAAATTAAATTGACGGTTATTAAATTGATTGATGGTTTTAAAATTAAAATTAAATGGTGTATTTAGTTAATTAAGTGAGAAGATAACATTAGAAAAAGAAATTGTATTTTAAAAAAATGAATGAGTTTTAAAATAAAGAAAAGAGAAAAGGAAGAAAGCTATGAAAAGACCATAATGCCCCTAATTAATAAAATTAAATTCCTTGTTCAATTTCACTTCCTCCTCTATCTTTCCTTCTCGCGTGCATCTTTGCTCCATTTTCCTCCTTCATGGTCGATTGCTTCTGTAGCTAAGGGAGGGCCTGATTTTCGTCGAAACTTAAAATTGACCGCATATTTGGAATCCTTAAAACTAATTAAGGAACGCAAAGGTACTTTCAATTTTAAGAATCGCTTATTTTTTTCTTAAATTCTTGGGTTTTTAGGGTTCGGTAGAATTTTAAGTTTCTAAACCGGTTAAAAGATTCCTTGTAACCTCCGAATGGCGAATATGCTAATGGGTTTGTCTTTCGACAGTTGTAGGTTGTGAACCGAGCTTCGAAATCTAGTTGACGCTCATAGGTTGTTGAAACGGAAATAATAATTAGCTGAGGTGAGCTTCTACAAGCTTCAAGTGTGATCTTTGAAAGTTCTAGCCAAAGAAATTAAAGTTCCGGAAGCCAAATATGTAATCCCTCTTCGTTTCTTTTTGAATCTTAGATATTTGAAGCGTGTGATATTACAGAAATTGCTTACGAAGTTTGGAAATAAGGTAAGGGAGTGTTCTTGATATATGATTTAATGAGAATAAATTTAATTATAATCCTTTGAGGTATGTAAGTGGAAACATTGTTTTCTTATAGAAATAGCACAGAGAGCCAATTAATAGGTAAGTATTGTAACATCCCAGATTTTAAGGAAACTAAATTTATTGTATGACGACAATTGATTATTTAAGATCAGATAATTATAGGAGATGTTGTTAGACATTAGAGGTGAATTATCGGTAAATTAATATTTACCAGAACCGGATGAATTAACAGATGATGTGAGACCCACTTGATCAAATTGAGTATTTGATGGGCTTAGAATGTTGAGAAAATTATTGTGGTTAAGATGGTATAGTTAGATTAATTTTTAGTGCTAAGGAAATAATTAATTGGATTCGACGTATGATAATAGACGGGGAAAATACGAACCAATTGGAATTAAAAGAAAACCAAAAATCCCATTTCTCCTCCCATTATCACCGTGACCTCTTTCTCTTTATCACTTGATTCTTTTACCCGTTGGATAATGAGGAACTATTACCCATTGGTAAAAGCAAAATGTGACATCCTTTTAACCATTGGACAATGTCCAATTTTAGTCTAATTTTTCCCTTCTCTTCCTCATTCTCGGTACACTCTTCTCCTCCACTTTATCTTTGTCATTTTCTTCTTCCTCCTTCCATGGTAAAAACCGTCCACCACCTTCTCCACCTCTATTCTTGCCAAAAATTAAAACTTGAGCTTGGAAATGTGAGGCATCTATGGAGCTTGGGAGCTTGCATTGGTCACCTCCCTCTTCCTCACTTCATTTTCGTTTTACTGGAGCTTAAGCTTGAGGTAAAGATTTCTCATCTCCACCTTGATTTATTTATGGTTTTGGGGTTGTTGGGTTGAAGATGGTGATGTTAGAAACCTTGCATGTGGGTGGAAATGGAAACCCTAGGCTTGAATGTTTGGAAATGAAACCCTTGATTAGGGCTTTATAATTATGTGGGATTTAGAGGTTGATGAGGTCATTATGATAAAATAAAATGGATTGAAGATTGATAGAGATTGTTGATGGTTGTTGGGTGATTTTGGAGAAGAAAACCCTAAGTATTAATAATTTGGGGGTTTTGACCCACTTGATGATTTTGATGATTATGGATGTCTATGAATGGAGTATATGAGAGGAATGGATTTTTAGAATCATTAAGATTGATTAATGAGGTTGATGATATTTGCATGTGAGTAGATATGATGACTTGAGGAATAAATCTTGAGAATAGGAAAATGATAGGCAATGTTGAGTGATGTTATTGGTGATAACAATAATGGTGGATGACCATTGATAATGGATACTTGACTTGATGAAGTCTTAGGCCATGATAAATTCCATAAGGGTTTATTGATTAGTTATGGCTTAAGAGAGTCCATGGTGACTTAAGTTGAAATTGGATGCCTTATGATGGCTTATTAATTTCATGTGTATATGTGTGTTGTTGATAGGATTGTATTCCGGACGATGATGCATAATAACCGAGGCAATCGAAGCGTTTGGATTACGATTCTTCTCTCAAGGTAGGAGAGGAGTTTACATTTCAATTGCATGAGTGATTAATTGAAAATTATGTAAATGTGTGAACTCATGCAATGCCTTGCCATAAATGCCTTATATGATTGATTTGATGAAGTGATGAATGATGGCTTGGCTTATGTTGATTGTTATGAAAATGTATGTATTTATATAATGTTGATGATAAGTGTTTGATGGTCCCTTGGTTGGACGTGAACTGAATGATGGTGACAAATTATGAATGAATGAACTACATGAATTGTAAAGAATTGATTTAAAGTGGTTATGTGGAAAGATGAATGAGGGAGTGATGTGGGTTATAGTTAAAACCTTCTCTCGTAAAATTAAATAAGTAAAGGTGATTGATAAGTTGGAATGAGGATTTCCGAGTATGAATCTTAGAGCGAGTTTTAGATGTCCCATGTGGCGTGTATGAAGTATTGGTTGTAATTAAGTTGGCTTAAAATGAGAATTTCATGCGTCAGGTTATGAGAATTGTTAATTCTGTGTAAGTCCTGATAATCTCGCTCAAGCGAGATAGGATCTCGCCCAAGCGAGAGTCCCCTGTTTCAGAGAATTGGCCTCCGGCCCAAATCCGCCCAGGCGAATGAGTTACTCACCCAGGCGAGTCGAGCGAGAAAGGAGATAGTTCTGGAATAATTCTACCGAGTGTTAGGAAGCCCCACCGAGTGAAAGAGAAAAGAATCGGTTTAGGAACAATTATGCCGAGTGAAAAACCGGGTGAAAGATGAGTCGGCTTTGTAATAATTTTGCCGAGTGAAAGACCGAGTAAGAGATGAGTCGGCTGTGGATTAATTTTGCCGATTGGAAAACCGAGCGAGATGAGTCGGTTTTAGAATGATTTTGCCAAGTGTAAAACCGAGCAAGATGAGTCAGCTTTGGATTGATTTTGCCGAGTGGAAAACCGAGCGAGATGAGTCAGTTTTAGAATGATTTTGCCGAGTGTAAAACCGAGCGAGATGAGTCGGCTTTGGATTGATTTTGCAAAGTGGAAAACCGAGCGAGATAAGTCAGTTTTAGAATAATTTTGCCGAGAGCAAAACCGAGCGAGAGGTGAGTCGGTTTGGATTGATTTTGCCAAGTGGAAAATCGAGCGAGAGATGAGTCGGTTCTGGAATGGTTTTGCCGAGTGAAAATCCGAGTGCTGGGAAGCCTTGCCGAGCGAGCGAGTGCAGAAGGTAAGGACAGCCTCTGGTCGGATTTCGCCTAAGCGAGTAGGTGCCTCGCCCAAGCGAATGCCAGTGGAATTCGTTACTGGACGTTTCTCGCCCGAGCGAGTGGCTAGTTGAAGGGAGCCTCGCTCGAGCGAAATCATGAGGAATTAGTTGCTGGATAATTCTCGCTCGAGCGAGAGTGTGGTCCGCTTAAGTGAGAGTCGGGTCGGATGCTTAAAGCTTCTTCGCTTAAGGAAATTGTGGGCTCGCTCCAGCACTCCATGCTGTTGTTGCCAAGGCGAGTCTGGCCTATCTCGCTCAAGTGGAGGTGTATCTCGCTTGAGCGAGTTTCCACCAGAATGGAATTTACTCAATTTTAATTGTAGCAGGCTTATGTTAGACCCCATTCTTGGTAATATGAGATAATTATGAGATGATTATGGGGATGTATGAGGGATAATGTAATGATGATATAACATGGTGGTGATTGAGGTTGATTGGTACATGAGGACTAATTAATTGTAATGTATTTACCACCTGAAATAGAATAGTAAAAGCGTGATAATGAGATTATGATGATAGGATTATGAGATATATCCTAGAGCGAATTTGAAATTAATGAAGGGATAATTGAACGACATGGTATATGATATAAATCGATGAATTAGAGAAAAATGACATTAAATAATGATAGATGGTGATGTTGAACACTCTCTCGCACAAAGAGGTGTATATTTATATTGATGAATTGTTGTGTACCGTTGTGTGTGATACAAGCATGGTCTTGTATGTGTGGTATGAAATATGAAATTGAAAATGTTGTGAATGCCACACAAATATATATATATATATATATATATATATATATGTATACATGAGACAATGGTAATGAATAATGAGATGAAAATCCACTAAATGAAAGTGTGATAATATTGATGAATATTATGTAATATTGAAATGCCATTGTGGTTGATTGCAAGTGTTGACTTGCGTGTATGATGTTAAATATTGTGAAATATATTAAGATGAAAATGCCACATTAAAATTTGAAAACAATGACTAAGAAACCAACAATGATGAAATCCACTAAGGTGTATGGTGGTGTTGGTGATTATGATGATGATGTTTGATGAGTGGCATTTAGGATGCACAGAGTGAGAATACATCTGATTTGCATTGCATTGCATCCATGGCATATCATAGTTACCGGTGTTGGAATATTAGGGGATTCCCCTGGTTGGCCCAGTGGGAGGGCGGCTCAGTGCACGAGCATTTCTGTTGTTTTCCCTATGACTCGGTGTGTAAGTCACAAGCTGCCCATGCTGAGCTACGGGGAGCTGCATGTGGTTGACCATTGTGGGGGGTGGCTTTTGAGGAGCAGGTGTCCCCGGTGGTCCTTTGGATCACAGCTGCCATGTTGAGAATCATGGTTGGCCCGCAACACCATATGTTGAATATGTTGTGTACCGCGGTCATGGTGAAAATGACCAGGTGTTGCAAAATGGGTGATGCGGTTTGGTACCAGTAAAAATATGATGAATATGCATGCATTATGATATATGTGTACACATTTTACTACTGCAGTAGGGGCATGGTATGTGATCATGCTTGAACCCACAATTGGTGTTTATTTCCTACAGTCGGATCCGCATTTGTTGTTGTCTATTCCATCGTGCATATGCATTAGCCATAAGAGCATTTGCATATAGCATGGAGATATGCCAGATTATGATGATGATTGATGATGATTGAGATGGTGGTATGGTGATGATGAGATGGGAAATTAATATACCAAAAGACCACATAAAAGTAATAAATGATATGAATATACAAAATGATGTTGAATATGACGATATGTATGGTATGGCCCAATGTAATGAAGGACATATTTGTTTATGGTTTATAATGATGATGTTAGCCCATGATGGCTTTGATGAAAGACCAGAATGGTCTATATTGATGTGCTGGCCCATTGTGGCGATGTGATAGATATGTGTTGGCCCATTGTGGTGGAGGGATAGATGTGTATATGCTTGCTTTGCTATGATTTGATGAATAAGTATAAAATAAGTATATATTGTGAATTAATAATCTATGATGATTGTTGATGTGTTTAGCAAAGCATACATGATGTTGATATGCATATGCACATAATTTCAATTGTATTCATATCGTCATTTGAAATGTATAACTCACTCTTCCATGTGGTCTACTTTTTAGTATTGATGCAGGGAAACCATGGGATGAGAATATTTTTGAAGTGAAGCTCTTGGGAAGGTAAATAGTGGTAATGGAACGCCTTGGCCGACAGCATTATTATTTAATGTGTCGTGTATATAATGGATACGGTGATGTTATTATTTAGCGATGTTGATGGATGAAATTGCGAATATGTACCAATACGAATGATGTATGAATAATGGGAGTATTGGGATTCATACCCGATAGATGAATATAATGGTGTTGATTATGTAGCCACTATAGGAATGTATATATGTTGAAGATTTTCGACCCTAAGGTTGAATCGAATGTGGTCAATTATGAAATTGTGGACGTTGGGGATGTAAGATGCATGACTATATAAATATTTGTATATATATATTAGGCATTGCATGCTTATGTGATTATGTAAAATGATGATGGTTGTATATTAGGCTTATGATATGCCATTGCATGCTTTGTCGAGCCTTTTCTCATATCTTCATATACGGGACTAGGCGTGTGCCCGGTATACACATTTTTCTTCCGCTGTAAAACTCTGTTATTTTGTATACCGTGATGGGCCACTATTTATCGATCCAGTTATAGGTTATTTAATCTCACTCTTTGGTTTTCTGTGATTCGGGTCTTGATGTGATCATGGTGGTGTCTTGGAAATATTTTCAAACGTGAAAAATTTATTCACATTCAATTATGACGATTACATCGGGATTCGAGTACAGAAAATCAGGGGGGTTGATAAGTATATTATAATGAAATGATAGTGAGATTTGATTTTGTTTACGTTCAATCATTTAAAATGTATATAATGATTATCATAGTTGTAAATCGTGCTTATGATATGTAAATATGGAGATTGATTATTACTGGTATGGATAGTTGAATAATGCATTGTGTTAAGTATTTTTATATCCCAATGAGATGGCCTTTATGCTAGGGATGCTTGATAATGATGGTGTTGGATGATATATGCCAGCCATACATGTTGACGATGTATGTTGTGTGGTAAGGACAACCATTTGGTATGATTTACCCATCGTTTTTGGCTCTTGTAGTTGTAGTAGCCCAGTTGAGCTACCTAGTGGTCAAGTAGAATCCAGTGGTTGAGGTGGGGAGCCAGGTGGTCTCGGTGGACCAGGTGGGTTCACGGGAAGTCAGGTGGACTCTCAACTGATGGCTGATCATTTTAGTATCTGGATACTAAAGCATCTTACCTATGCTTAATTGAGAGTCAGGTTTGAGAATGTAGCGACCGACACAGCGACGGAGTGACGTAGCAATGGAGTTAGCGATGGACGTTTGTAAATTTTAGCGACGGGATTCTGTTGGTCGCTGATATGGTAACTAATTTTCTTTTTGAGGTCTTTTTTTACATTGTAGTCACTAATGTTGTCGCTAATTAGTGAAGGCTTTTGTCGGTCGCTAACTTTAAGTAGTTGTCAGGGGTTTTATAGTAGTAAAATTAGTATTCATATTAATTTAAATATCATTTGGACTCAAACATTAGGATCCACATATTAATTTAAATATAACTGAAATCAAACATGCAAATACTAAGTATGTGAAGTTTGCATAAACTTAAAATATTATAAAGGTTCAAAATAAATAATATATCCAAAAGTAATATTTTATTTCAACTTGGTTTTAAAAGTATACATTTAATAATATTTATTTAATATTTTATTTTGTTGTCATCCTCAATAATTCAATTGTTGCATATAAAAAGAAATTTCTTCTAAATAAAATAAAAAAGTTCACTTGACAGGCAGCCATACCATTTATCAAGTCATAATTTCAATATTAATAAAAAAAATCTATAAGACATAATTATTGAATGCAAATGCTGATTGGTAACATATTTAAATGATACATGAAAGCAAAATACTCAAGTTTCTTGGGTTCATGTGGAATCCTCTATTATGGTAATTTATCTCACTAGTACAAAATGTAGATATAAGCATAGGAAATTAACTCGGTTAAAAGCGAACCGAGTTAATATACACGTGGTGACATTTTTAAAATTTTAATCAAAACAATATAAACTTGGTTATATGGTAACCGAGTTTAAAAGAAGATATAAACTCAGTTATATAGACAACTGAGTTTATATGGTTTATGAATTTTCTATATATTTACTTTGGTAAATATTTAAACTCGGTTACCATTCCAACCAAACTTATATAACATAAACTCAGTTTTATAAGTAACCAGGTTTATATCTTTATAACTTAAAACCCTACAATCATTTCAGTTTTGTAAAATCTTTCCCTAATAAAACTAAAAATTTCAGGTAAGTTTTATGCGTTTTTGGGATTTAAATAGACCATGTACAAGATCCGAATAGACGATGAAACAACAAAATAATATAACAATATACGTAATTGAAATAATTAAAATGAAGATTATAATTTTCCCATATTAAATAAAGCTAAGTTAATGCCTATAAGTAATGAAATAATTTAGAGTCATTTAAATTAAATATTTAATCAAGCATTTAAACAATTAAAATAAATAATAAGATAATTAATAAAAGTAAAGTATATATATATATATATATATATATATAATGAGGAAAAAGTACCCCATATTGACGCATGTGCAAACAAATGGAAAGTAGGGAGACTTTTTACACTAATCACGTAACAAGTGTAGAAAGTAGGAAACAACAGATGTTAAATCTGTTACTTGACAGCACTTTTTGCTTGCGAGCGTGGGCACGCTCACCAACTATCCCCGCACCTGAATTATTTTATTTCCTAGCGTACGCATGCAATTTATCGGGCATTAACACGCCAGGCTTTTGACTTGTGCATTTCCAATTAATAGGCTTCAACGTTAGACACGTTATTTCCCTATGTGATTACGCTTAGTCACTACACCATTTTCTTGAAAACTTGTCTAAACCACGCGTAAACACACTTATTATGGCATTAGAACGCTCATGAATGACCTTAGCACCTGACACACTACTCTTCCCAGCGTAACCATACGCCCACGATCGTGGAAACACACAACACTTTTGATTCCTGCTCAAGACCACGCGTAAACACGCTCACCCCTAACATTGGTACGCTCATCGTCTGGTTTGGTACCTGATGCTTTATTCTTGTTTAGCGTACACCTACGTAGGTATGTGCATGTTTGTAGTGTCTGGCACAACTGACAAGTGTAAGCACGCTCCTGGTCTAGCGTTGGTATGCTTACTTTCTGTGCTTTGATGCTTTCCAAATTTCCTCGAGCATAACACACACCCTGCAGCGTAAACACGCTCAATGCAAGTATAAGCCTCATGGTTCCCTGACTGCACTAAGCATGGACACGGTGGTTCCCAACATTGATACGCTAAGTTTCCACCCACTTTGTTTAATTCTCAGCGTAGCCACACACTCCCCAACATGGGTACGCATGATGGCTCAGGCTCTGACTTAGAAACCTTTGGCACATGCTTGGCTTATTCACTCACATAAAAAATAAACACCAACCAATGCCAAGTTCTTATTAGCATAACAAAATTATTCATAGCAAATACTTTTTTTTCTTTCTTTTCAAGTTGTAATACTTTTCTTTTCCATCTACTACTTCCTCTCTCTTTTTTTAGTTGTAAATATATTTTCTCTTATTCTCTTAAAATGATGTGTTTTAGAAACACATCATTCATGATGGATTCATTTGTGGTCAACAGAGAAATCTAGGTATTTAGTTTTGTTTTATTTGATCGAATGTGGTGTTAGATGATGCAAGCCATCTTCATTTTGCAATTTTAATTTGTCATGTAATGGTTTATGCAATGCCCATTTGATCCAAATACATGTTAAGAATGCCCTGAACAAATGAAACAAAATGTAATTTTTTTAATTTTCCAATTCTTTTGCATCTTAAAGAAGTCTAGTAAATCTGTGATGGAACAAATTCGTCTACTTATGATAAGACATGAAGAATAAAAGTAACACAACATACTCTAAAATGGTAATTAGTCTTTTTCTAATAAAAAAAAGAGAAAAGGAGGTGAGAATAAAAAAAAAATAAAACAGTGAGAATATAATTTCTCCATGAAAAGGGTGGGAAATTATATATAGTGGATAATCATGCATTATTCTCGATCTCTCTCAGCTCTGCGAGTGTTGATAGCCAGAGTGGGCTATGTATGATTGATAACTTTTTGGTCAACATTGGAAAAGCACGTAGTATATATTTCACGGGAGGAGATCAATTTAAAATTAAGTCGCTATCGCTTTTGATGCAATTGAAATAAAAAACAACTACTATTTTTAATATGGGTAATATTGTGTAGGATATAAAATTATTAATGTTTTAAAAAATTAGATTGGATTTACATTGGAAATCATGAGAAACTATATATTATTAATTTTAAATAAAAAGATTTTCTTTTAATTTCTTATTGTGTGTGTGTAGTGTTACAGGATGAAATAAAGAAAGAAACACAAACGTGAATTTTAATGTAAATTTAATACCAGTAATAAGGGATAATTTCCATGATAACAAGGCTGAAGAGGCAAGCACTGTGTCTCATGGACATGGAATTGACCACCACTATAACCTCAATCTACCAATTATGATTAGCCATGTCACCTAATTAATGTTGAGAGGATTCACTATCGTAGCAAGGGAAAGCAAAATTAAAGCACTAGTCCACTCTCTTTCTTTTTAATTAAGGCCGTTAATTAGCAATTAATTATATAGGCCGGAGGGACCATGTGTATGCAAAGAAAGCGAGTGGTAGAGGACCAAATAATGCCCAAACCTGGAATTATTTAGTCATGAGAATTCATGTCAAGTTGTATTATATGGTACAAACAAGTCACTATCTATCTTTGTGTGCTTTCCAGGAAGGTCACTATCAAGAATTATTTGAGCATTAGTGAAGTTCCACTATGGAAAAAAAAGAACAAAGTTTAATACGAGCAGAAATCAACAGGGATTGTCCTTCACTGCCTCCTTGAATTATTGGCAAATTTTGGATGGAAAGGGGATTAAAAAGACAGATATTTCAAAAAAACCACTCCTTGTACGAATAAAAGTGTACGTAATTTGGCCCCTAAGGAATAAAAGTTTATGTATAAAAAGTGATCTTTGTTATCTACCTTGCTGTCTATATAAATTGATGGTGGCTTTCAAAAAATTGGTAGGGCACATATATGCTCTCTCTTTTCTGAAGATAATAGAGCAGAAATTTAAAAAAGGAGTTTACGTAAATATTTGTACAAACAATATCTGCTACGGACAGAGTCTACGATAATGTATTTATATATCTTGTCATTTGAGTCAATGCAATATATAAGGAGGCCATTTGGGCTTGCAACCAGAACAAAAAGTGGAGGCCCAAATGGATTTCATTTTAATTTCATTAAAAACATTTGGCTTATAACATGAAAAATGATGATATTAGCAAAATGATGAGTGAGTTTCATAATGACAGGAATCAAATAGGTTTAATGCAGCTTTTGTAGTTTGAATTTCAAAGGTTGACAACCCATAAGGTTTGAGGGATTATAGACCAACTTTTGGTCGGATGTGTTTATAAGATAATTGTTAAAATTATAGATGAGATGTTCAAATCAAAAGGTTCTTGTTCATAAAGAGTTTGTAACGTATAAAATCCTACAAAATTACTTTAGGAAAATAGAGTTATTTACTTAATATGTCACTTAAATTATAAAGGGGCTCTGAGTGTTGTATTTATACATCAAAGAAGGGCTTTGATCTTGCCCCGATATCTAATAGATAAGAATAATCTCCTAAGACAGGAGAGAGATAGAGATAACCTCCTAGAATTGAAGAGATAAATATAATATCCTAAAATTAAAGGATAAGGATGTCCTAGCTAATCCGGAAGGAATAGGAGCCCCCTAGTGGGAACCCCTTCCCCCCCCCCCCCCCCCCCCCAAGTGGAAAAAACCCACACAATTAGGAAAAAAAGTATCCCTGTTACATTCAACTATAATACATCTTTACTATTCTAGCAGACCCGTTAAAACCCCTCAGGGGGAAAACTCAGTGGTAAAAAACCTCTCGAGTAGGAAAAAAGTGCACTCATTACATTTGATTGTAATTCATGCGTAAATGGTATACTTCTTTCTTTTAACCCTTCGAGTCGGTATGCTCCTTTACCAATGACTTCTCTCACCCGATGTAGGGCTTCCTAGTTAGTTGTTAGCTTTATGTCATCTCCGATTCTTCTATTATTGTCAGTTACTCTTAGAATTAGATCTCTTTTTCAAAAAGGTTATGACTTGAGCGGTGTGTTATATTTCTGGGCATGTTTCTATTTGGAGGCTTATATCTTGATGTAGGTTATGTCTTATTCTTCTAGATTAAGGTTTAGGTCTTTTTATTTCTTCTTTGCCATAAGATGTTCTTCTACGGAAGGACTCTCCTAGTTTTTCATAGGAATTATTACATTTGCTCCGTAGGTGGGTAGAATGATGCCTCGTGGTTGGCACTTGCAAGTTTATTACGTGACACGATTGGGCTTTTGTCGTTCATCAATTGAATTTTGCTGTTACCCCTGAGCCTTTTACTTGGAGTTGTCGAGTGATTAGTTGCTGTTACCCCCGAGCAAGCGCTCAGGTTTTTAGGACTTAATGTACTTTTAAATATGTCATTACCCCTGAGTCGCGTATTTAGAGTTTTAGGACTTGTCTAGCGTTACCTCCGAGCCGTTTACTTAGAGTTTTAAGACTTGTTTGTCGTTACCCCCAAGCCGTTTAATCGAGGTTTTAAGACTTTATTGTACTTACCGTTGAGCTGTTTACTTGGAGTTTTAGGACTTTATTTTCCGTTACCCCTCAACCGTTTACTTGGAGTTTTAGGACTTTATTTGTCATTACCCCCGTACCGTTTACTCGGAGTTTTAGGATTTGTTTATCGTTATCCCCTAGCCGTTTACTCAAAATTTTAGGACTTGTTTGCAGTTACCCCCATTTGTTTGCTTGGAGTTTTAGGACTTGTTTGGCGTTACCCTCGAGCCATTTACTCGGAGTTTTAGGACTTTATTTTCTGTTATCCCCGAGTTGTTTACTCTAAGTTTTAGGACTTTATTTGTCTTTACCCCCAAGTCATTTACTCAGAGTTTTAGAACTTGTTTGTCGTTATATTAATTGACAATTGGTATTTAAAATTCCATTTGTAATCTTTGTATGTCTTGTTAAGTTTTTATTGATTATGCTTTCCAAAAGGCTTACTTGGTTTACTTTTACATTTTTTTTTACTTTTGTATGCATGTCATGGGTTCTATAGGCATGTTTCTCTCAAGTAGATGATGCATTTTTAAATGGCTGACTTAGCTTTTTGCTCTTTTTGTTGGTTTAGGTAATTAAATAGAAAATATGGTCCTTGATAAACCTTTGACTAGCTTAAGTGTTGAAGGTAGTTTTACCTCTGTACTTACTAGGTCACAGTCACAACTTCGAGCAATCGGTGATGGATCTTTTTGATTTGGGGCATTTTGGATAAACATTATGCATTTTGGATTTTAGTTGCATTTATGAACAATTAATAGGATGAATTATATTATTTCTAATTATTTGTATAACTAATTTTTTAATTATTGTAATATAATTTAGTTTCATTTTAATTAAAAGGCTTTAGGATTCATTTTTTTGAACTCAAGAGTTTATTTTCCTAATTTCAAAATGAAGGAAAAACATATTGCTCAAGGTATTAAAGATGAAGAAGTAGATGGTGGTCAAGGTATTGAAGATGAAGATGAAGAAAGATGATGTACATGATATATGTATGGAGAGCAAAGATATTTATAATTTCATAACCAAAAATTATGGAACAAAATCTTAGTGTTTATTTTAAACATGCATATGTTTGTTATGGTACTTTACATTAATACATATTTTTTTGTATTTATGAAATTTAGAATTAATGGCTTATAATATATACAATTATACTTTAAAAATTATGGTTTAAATCAGGGCCGGCCCTGGGCCTTGATAGCAAGGGCAATGGCCCAGGGCCCATTGTCAATGAGGGCCCAAAAAAATAATATTTAGCTTATGTGAAACAAAATCAAAAAATTTCAATATAGTTTGAATGGTTTAATGGTAAAGTTATATGAATTTTGCCTAAAGGTCTCAGGTTTGATCCCATGCTAACTCTAATTTTTATATTTTTTTGTTCTATTCTTATTAATGATTTTGCATCTAAAAATACTATAAGAAACCATTTTTATGATAATTTATCTTTTTTGCTTTAGTATAGGTGGAAGAACAATTTTTAAAGGAAAATACGAGACTATAGGAGCACCATTTATTATTTTGACTTCTTATTATTTTTTATACGATGATGATGTGTTTAGAATTTATTATTTTGACTTCTTATTATTCTTTACACGATGATGATGTGTTTAGAATTTACACTGACTTTGATAATGTTGATTTGATTATTCAATAATTTTTTTCTTTTAAAAAATATACTAATTAAATAGAGTATAATACTAAAAAATAATAGCTTAATATATATTGGTTATATTTTCTAAATTGTCCCATACTAGTATAAGTAAATTTGAGGGTTATATTGTGGTCTAATCATATTATCACATTTGTGAAACATGATGTATATTGAAATAAAAAAAGTGAGGCCTAAAGAAAAGTTAAAATTGTGGTCATAAATTTATGACCACACTTTTAGAATCATGGTTTAAACTAGTATTAAAAGTGTGGTCTAAAAATCATGGCCTAATCAAATTTAGCAAACTGTTGCCTATGATATGAACCCTTGTTTTGAAAATTGCAATTTAAACTTTATATGTTAAAGCGTGGCTTTAGGTCAATTAAAGAAACCATATGGTCTCTTCCATAACCTAAAGCCACGGTTTTCTTCATAGGGTGGCCCAAAAGAGAAAAATAAACTATGGCATATTATTAAAGACCATGCTCACATAAACCATAGCAGTCAAATCATGACCTATACATAAGACCATGGTTTTTCTACTCTAGGCCATACTTTTTAGTTGTGTCCTAAACTAATAAATATAGTAAATCCTTTTGAACCCCTTAAGACGATTCTTTCTCCTTCAATCATTATCCACTTCAACTAGAAAGAACTAGGAAAGACACGTTCAGAGATGCTCGAGCGAAGCGAGAGGAAGTGAAACGAGCGATAGTGAGAGGATTGACTCTACAGCCAGAATCCGAATCTTGGTTTGATTGTTTGAAGAATTGACTAAATTAAAAAATTGACTACTTCATTTAATCTAATTGATTAGGATTGCAATAATCATGCCTTTTTATGATTAATTGATCTAGAAATAAAATCGAACATATAGGTAGGATCATAAATACTTGGTATCATAATTTGTGTATTTCCAATAGTTGATTTAGTTCATAAACGCATTAAAACTTAATTATCCCTTTGTCATGACTTAGTTCAAATCTAAAGGGTATTTATTTACCATGTGTTTTGACTACATAATAAAATTGCTTAGGATTAATGAAACAAGAAAAGAACAAATAGGCGAAACCCAACAGTACGATGATGTTTTTATAGACTCTTTGATTTCTTCACATTTTGGTTTTTATTTCTTTTCTTTTAAATCGTTGCTTTCTTTAATCACTCATTTTCACAAACTCTCGATTGCGATTGTTTAACATTCAAGAATAATAGTATGTTGTCTTTCATACAATCCTTATAAATTTGACACTTCAGGTTTCAAAAATTCCTCTACACTAACACGTATGCTTGGTTAGCCATGAATGTCAAAGCTTGGTTCATGGTCTAAGCTTTTTTAAAAAGTTAATTATTTTTCACATCACAAAATCAAAAAATGACAGGTACTAAAATTTCATTTTAAGTTGGGCCAAATTGAATAACATTAGTGGTTACAAGAGTGTGCTTCTTTTATACGTAACTTTTTAGTAAGTACAAGGAATTTCATTCATCTATCTTATAGTAGATTAATTCCAGCTGAAATGTTAACCAAACAAAAGCAATGGGTATGATTTTTCAGGAATGACTTAAAGAACTAGTTTGGTTCATGTATAAAAATATTACAAAGTCCCTATGGAATCAACTCAGGCAATTTTTCATCATCATCTTCTTCAGTTATTGAACTAATTTCTCCAATTCCCCTGCTACTCCCCACATTCTTCCAGCTGCTTCCAAATGAGATCTCACCGTCATAGGTTCCTCTAGTGATGATCTTGGGATTCTCTTCTTCAATAGTTTCTAAAGTGGAATAATTACTTAACATCTCTTGGTCATTGGTAGATGCAATTCTATTTTCCTCCTCTTTGGTTCCGGTGGTGGTGGGAGAGACATGGCTTGTGATCTCCTCTGAGGTGTGAACACTATCCACTATTTCTCTTACTGAATTGTCACTTACTGTGGAATGTAAAGAATGTGAATCTTTACCTGAAGTTGAGTTGTTTTTGTTTAGAGATTGTTTAGCCTTCTTGTGCCAATTTTTTAGGCCCCTAGAAACACTCTTAGTGAAGATTTCTCTCCTTGTGCTAGAACCCATCTGTCATATATTGACAATATAATGCAAGTTGTGAATTAGCATCAATTACTAGCCAATTTAACATAAGACAATGGGCTAATCATTGTCAAATTAAAGGAAAACAGAACGAGGAAAGGATGTATTTACTCCATGTGCAAGTCCTGTTAAACATACTCTCTTTAATAACTTTTTATAAACATTAAATTAAATTAAATTAATTCATCCAATCTATTGAATGTTCTTATTAAATAGATCATTATAAAATAACATACCAATAACTGTTTGATTGGTCAAAAATTTTGTCTATATGATTGTTAAGATGATACCATATGATTCTAATTTATATTCTATGAAAATAGATTTAGTGGAGTAAGTGTTCAAGACTTATTCCTAAAGTTAATAGATTATTCCTCAAATTAAATTTTCCAGGCCTTTCAATAAATTTTTAGTAAGTTGACTTATTAAAATAACAATTTAATGATAACAAATTGACGAAATGAACTTCAAAAGGGGCAGTGTCTCATTAATGTAATATCGACCTGGGTGACAAGTGCATAGAGGGGCAGTGTCACATAACCACAAAGGAGCTGCACAGCTACACCCATGGCAATCCTTATAGCAATGTCCTCTTTTTCACGATTGAAGCAAGACCTTGGACCAAATTCATACTGTTGTTTGTCAGTATATATGGTTAGCATAAAAAGTAAACATCTCATGCACTGCTTACCCAAGTCCAAGTGAAGAATGCAAGTTGAAATGAGTTCTGCCAAAGACCATAATAGTTATTAAAAAGGTATCATCAACATGAGCATCAGCATATTCATTTTCTTTAATACTACCTTCTTTTAAATATAAACGAAAATAATTACTTTCACACATATTAAGAATAATGGTTGAAATTAATTATTTACATTAATATTATCAAGTATTTGATTTAATATCCTAAAATGCCCTTAATATCATTTTTTACACAAATTATTAGTTGTCTATATTGACAATATAATGCAAGTTGCGGACATTTAATGACATGTTTGGTAGACAAACATTTAATGATATTAGAAAAATATAATTTTGTCTATACTATATAGAACCAAAAAATTTCACTAAAATATGTTTATATTTAGAACTAGGTGTAGTATTAATGAATTTAGAATAATAGGTTCCAGAACCAGCGTTACTTTGAATGCATCAACTAGGAAAGAAAGAGTAGTTAATTTTCCTTGATATACAAAATTATCCATAATATTTTACTTACATAAATGTTCTACATTACATTTTACTTATAATGCAAGATTAAGTTGTTAAAAGATGGTTGATGATGATAACTAGTTTTAATATTGTTGAAAGATTGTTGATGATGATAAATGGTTTTGATATTTTGATATATGTAGAAGTTTTATGACAATATATATCTACCTGGATAAGGATGAATTTGAGTAAATGGAGAAGCCATTCAGGTCTATGAAACCAGAAATAGGCATCACTAGGTTTCACAAGTAGAGTTCCTTTGATCACTAGGTTTTCCTTGCAACTATCTACGCACATCTTTGTTATTATGGCTTGCAATTTTGTCCCAGCAAGTAAAGCAACCTTCATTATGAAGAAAACATTCAATAAAGAAAATCAAAAAAGGGAACAAAAAATACAGTCTACTAAATATCATTGATAAAATTAAGTGAAATAGAATCAACTATACCACAAGTGGAATAAATGGAAGCCAAAAGTAATTATAGAACTCTGCAAACAAAATGAACTCATGATTAATCACTGATGATTTTTGTTGCATAAAAATGTTATTACCCAATAGAATCGACTCAGTGGTAAAAGGATAACTTATTTAAGGTTTTATATTCAAACCATTGTACTTTGGTTGTAACAATAAAAAAACAAAAATCAAAATGCTTTTATGCCATGAAAGTATATTTTTATGTAAAACAGTGACAAGAGTAGTGATAACTTAACACATACCTTGTGCACTAAGAAATATGAAAAGTATGGAAAAAATCCAGATCCAGATCCTGCAAGGCATAAAAAGCTTAGGTTTATAAGTTTTTGGTCTTGTAATGTACTCTTGTAGTATGCTTTATAAAATGTTGATGTAGCTTTAAATTGTCAATGGCTAGTGACTATTTTTTTTATCTAATCATAAAACATACCTAATTCCAACAACCTTCTCAAAATCTTCATCATAAGTGCGGGAAAGAAATTTCTTGAAGTTGAAATTGCTGCCTATAGAAATATTTGCCTGCAATTTCCAAAAACAATTTCTATTTGGTGTCTTGAGGGAATAAGAATTGAAAACTTGCATTATAATGAGGTCCGATGATAAAATGAGTTGCAACTAAAATGTTAATGAGGAGGTTAAGAAGTTAGAGTATGAGTTGAGGTCGTTAGTTACTACTGCGTCATTATAAATAGGAACACAATGCGTTCTTGTATACATATTTTTTCATAATGAATTTGTATTTTATGCATTTTGGCTCTTTGCCTTTCTCTCTCTCACGGATCCCTTTCCTTCTCTATTTTCCAATGACCTTCATCTCTAATTCCTAAGATGATAGAATATAAATGGTAAATGAATTATTTGTCAAGAGTTTAAGAAGTTAGAGTATGAGCTGGCGTAGTTAGTTACCTTTACATCACTATAAATGGGAACATAATACACCATTGTATACATATTTTTCAAAATGAATTTGCATTCTATACATTTTGGCTATTTTCCTTTCTCTCTCTCATATCCTTTTCCTTTCCTTTTGTATTTTCCAATGTCCTTGCACCATCTTTGATTCTTAACATGGTATCAAACTTGTCCTTTAAGGAGAGAAATGATCCAAAGGAAAGTTCCACAACATCATCATTTTCTACTTATGTTTCAATGACCATAACACACATCAAGCGATGTTTTTGAAATCTTCCACCTCTACACACTACCATTTGTGATCCACGTTTCTTCCTTCTAACCTACTTCATCATTGCTCATCTATTGCAAAGAAGGAGAAAAGGTTCAATCTACTCTATATCAGTATGCTTGATGATTGTTTATCCTTGGGTGTCTAAAAACATAAGTTGCAAAAGAGGCCAATGCCACATCCTTTTGTGTTCAATGATTTCATCTTTTGCATAAGGACCAATGATGTTTTTGTTAGTGTATGCACTACGAGTTATTAATGTATAAATTTTAACTTATCAATAAAATAAGTCTTTTTAGTTTTAAATTTGTTTTAAAACTATTTATCCTTAAAATAGTAGGTCATATAAGAATTTTTCCTAAAATGTCCCTAGTCAAGTGTTTAGATGGGAACATGTAAAAACATTAAAATTAGTGTGTGAATGTACTGATGATTTGATCTCACAGATCATGAATATTGATGGCATCAAGTCTTCTCATGGGTTCATATTAAGGGTAATTTTGTGCTGGACAAAACCACCATGAGAACGTTGCATGCATTGTTATATGAGTGTCATAAACGATTCTCAATGTGATAATGGTATATGTAGTCCTTCGACTTAAAGTCACTACGATTCTTACATGAGGAGCTTGTTGTTTTAATACAATCAAACGTCATCTGTAATAGGTTGAATATAAAGATTGTGGTTAGACAATGAACAAATTATGCAGAGAGATATGAGTGATGTAGATGGGATTTGTCTCTCCTATGTGACAAGAGTGATATCTATGGGTCACTTAATGGAGTGAGACTAAAGAAATGTATAGTCATGCTAAGAAGAATAAATATTTGATATTTATTCAGTAAAGTTTACTTTAGCATTACGTAAAATGAATTGAGTGATACAAGGATGATGACGACCATGAATTGGGCCCAATTAAGTATTGTGACAAAACGAATAAATATATAGAATAATTACCTCTTATAGGTTATGTCAATGATAAATAATACTCGAACATAATAATGCATTGCTAGATGTAGCTCTTATTTTATTAATAATAAAATAAATATGACTGGATATTTTACCTATAGGATCACACGTATAGAGTAAACCCACCAGAGGATAGTTTTATTTTAATTGGACTAAAACAAAACTATTGGGTCTAACTTATTTAGAATGAGATAGGAGCCCAATGTTTATTGCGAGCTGAGCCTATATATAGAGCATGAGATGTTCTTAGGCAGTTGCCCAAGAGAAAAAGGATTACTTACTGAAATTTCACACTAGCATTCAAAATTTCAATATCTAGTGGGAGTTCTCGCTTGAACTTCTAAAGGACGAGGCTAAAATTGCTTTGATTGATAAGTTGATCTCACATCTACGAGAGGTAACTCTAAACACAATTTTCTTTTAATTTTGGTATATGATGCTTTGAAGCACAAAGTTTTGCCTTTTAATGGGAATCTTTATGTTCCCATTGCCCGACTCTGTAGGATTCCCTACCATTTTTTGCTAACACTAATGATGAAGAAGACAACTCGCTTGCTCTATTTAGTCTCCATGTAAGCAAACCTTATCATTTTGCTTTCTCTCACCTTATCATTTTGCTTTCTCTATTTATCGAGTCATTAAGCAGCTAGAAACTTTCCTTAGAGGACCAAACCTTTGAGATGATTGAAGTGTTTCCTTTATTGATATATCATCCATATTGATTAACCCTTTTAATGTTGTGGACCTAAGGTGTGCTATGGAGTTTCTAGAAATGACTGAATACCACTCTTTTAGCAACCTTTATGATCCGTATATGAATCAAGTGGTGTTGCAAAGTTAGGATGATAAATTTATTTGATAATTTGAAGATTTGCTTATTATGAGTCACTACATTGAGTTTTTTGCCTTCATGGCATGCATAGAGGTGCTTGATCTAGAGAAAGTGAAAGACATATAAATGTGACATACAAGAGTTAGCTTTACAAACTTAGAGCTATGAAATAATGCAGGATGTTATGAGCCAAGAGTTATTGATGAAGAATCTGATTGCTCTACCTTTTGACCTTTTCAAAAGGGTCATTGGATCTTTGAGAAAGTAAGGAATGAAAGAGAACTATACGAGTTAAATGTTTGTTATCCAAAAAGACATGCTAATTTTGGGAGAGTTTTTGTGAGAATATTGGAGAATGTGGCATGAATAGCAAATGTTCCCTCCCGGATCAGAGGGGGCCCCAGAGTACCCCTCATTCCTTTAATTTAACAGATAATGATTCTCCATTATCCCACTAGAACCGGTTATCTCCTTTACTGGACTTGAGCATGAATTTCCCTTTTTACTTTACTAGTGTATAAATACGGCCTATAGGCTCACATTGTAACCTAAGTGACACATATTAAGAATTAATAAACCTAATTTTTAGGGAAATTCTCTAGGGTTTCATGCTAATACTAACACAGCTAAGTAACCCCAATAATTCTACAAGGTGTCGTTGATCTCCTTCAAATAGATGATAAAACTAGGAAAATGATTCCTGTTGATTTTTATTTTGCCTTGCTTCAAGATCTATTGAGTTCGGGTTGAGGACTAAAAGTAAGGCAAAGTTACAAGACCAAATTACATCACCTTTGCACTTTGTACAAGTGGAGAATTTTCTTTTACCAAAAAGTCGGGTAAAGTCAATGTCCTCCAGCATTGTGTTAACTATGGAGAGCATAGTTTCTGCATATGTAGCATCAACATTCACATGTAAACCATACCTCAAAGGCTAGCAAATACAGGGTTGTTGAATAGTGGGATGAATATATCCTAGAGAAGTATCATTATTTTTTACGTTTCTCACAATTCATTTCAAGTTGGATATGGTTGTTTTCCCCATTGTCCAGCTTGAAGGGATGATAGAATATAAATTGTAGCTGAATTGTTAGTTAGAAAGTTAAGAGGTTAAAGTATGAGTTGGGGTAGTTAGTTACCACTATAAATAGGAACACAATACACCATTGTATGTATATTTTTCATAATGAATTTACGTTCTATGGATTTTGACTCTTTATCTTTCTCTCTCTTAGATCTCTTTCGTTCTTTATTTTCGAATGACCTTGCACCATCTCTAATTCCTAATAACACCCAGGCCAGTAAAAGTCAAGACCTATAAACGGTAAATTTGATCTAAATTTTTGCTGTTAAGTACTAGAATTTCTAACGATGGATTTAATTTTGTATGGATATGATTATATACTTACTGCAATGAATCCATTCCGGAGGGTAAAGTAATCATCTTTTGAGACTGAACCATAGAACTGCCGAACAAAACAAACCTATATAGAACAGAGGCATCAAATAGGTGAATTAATGGATTGTTTTAAGGGCAAGTTTTGTCATCAGATCAGTTGAAACAAAAACAATACAAGAAAAAAAAAAGAATAATATAATCAGTTTGAGTTCTAGCTGACTTCCTACTAAATAATGGATTGCAAATTCAAATTAATACAAATAGCAAAGACTTAAATATCTTTTTAATTTCTATAAATATAATTAATTTTAATTATCCTTTTAAAAAAAGATATTTGTTAGTTTTTGTTCTAATGAAAATTTAAACGTTTAAAAATGATTATCATGGAATGCATCATATTGTAAGTCGTTGATGAGTGATAATTATGTTTTAAAAAATAAAGACAAGTGATATGATGACTACTTCAAAAATAAATTAAGGATCAAAACTTAAAAATAGGGGAATTAATTAAAATTACAACAAGCCTTGAGGTTGTTTTTGTAGGGGCACTGGCAAATGACCTTTTACCTTGCAAGAGTCATATTTACTTACCATCCAAAGCAAAGGAGAATAATGGCTCCAGTATTTCAAATGACGCTTCCCAATCAATGTTTGACCTGTGTACTGGAACCTTTCCGAATCTGTGCGACAAAAGTGTAGAGGAATATAATCAAGGCTTGATTTCTATGGAGTCTCCATAAAATGAAAAATTACAGTAATTCTGTTACCATTAGCTATCTGATATTCAAGTGTTTGAGTCTCGTCCTCCCACTTTTTCCATCTTCTCATCTGTCACAAAAAATTGAAATATCCACCTAATAAAACGCTTTCCCACATAGCTACCATGTACTAATTATATAATTTCTATAGTATTATGTTTAGAGTTTAATTTTGATTTACGTGGAAGATTTTTACACTGTATCACTGTCCGCTAATTAAAAATTACTCTGGATATATACTTTTAAACTAGTTATTTTGTCTAAATATGATTGAATGTTAATATGAATAATCTTTGCACTATAATAAGTTGAAAGTACTTTATAAAAAGGGAATAAAATTTAATAATATTAAACGCGAAAATAGTTCATACTTTATGTATTATTTTAAAAGTTGGAGAAAGTTAAGGATTTGATAGTTTCATAAAAAGGACAAGAAGAGATATCTTGTAATCCAAGTTTTGAATTCAATATGCACAATTATATATCCAAATCCCATCTCAAAATTATCTACCTCTTTTCTCATTCTTCCCATTAAATTAAATCGTGTTATGTCAGTTTAAAAATATACATTGTAAAGTTTGAGACATATAAATTTTATCATTTTTATTAATACATTCTAGAAGTGAACGTGTGTGCTGGATTTTATTCTTAGCTTTTTGATCATCTGCTTTATACAATACAAACACACCAAGATATAGCGTTGACGGAAATTAGAAGGCAAAAAAGAGGACTACTAATATTACTACTTATTCCATGTTACAATGTAATTAATTTCATAAAATTGTTGTTTCTAAGCTACAATTCGAAACATGTTCTACATATTACGTTAAATTCCCATTTTGGCCCTTGAAGATTAGTTTTAAGCTATATAGTGAAATATGAGAATGTGGAAATTATTTATCACAGACTTGGTCTTTTTTTCTTCTACCTTCTAAGGGCCATGCAGGATTAATTTAAATTTAGGCACTTTTTTTCTTAATGAAATTTGGGCACTTTAGAGTAGAGATCAAATGCATGCAGAATAAAGAGATCAGATCCATTGTTCAATAAAAAAAATCAGTAAATCATTAAAAAATATTTCCTTACAATAAGTTGATTCAATTTCAAACACATACCATCAACTTGCTAAAAAATACTATCAAATGGCCATTTGGGCGTTCTTGAAAAGATTTAGTGGAAATATTAATTACGAGAAATGGAGAAAAGAATGACATATTCTAGGAATTGATTTTCAGGTTCCATCAATATTAAGAGAAATACAATGTTGACTTTCTAATTTGTGTCCCCGGATCAGTTTAGAACGCCCGTTACCGAGGTTGGTCAGAAACTCAGAATACACCAACTAAAGAATGAAATACACGGTAGGTACTTAGAACAGTTTCCGAATGTTGAAATTTTGAATAAGACAGGAATACGATAGCAGTCAAATTTATAAATGTGTGAATTCATATTAAAAATATGGATTTATGAGAAAAAATTATATTTATTTATAAGTTCCTAAAAAGATTAGAAAACTAATCAATTAATTATAACAACTAATTAATCAATTGACAAATTATCTAACTAATTAACTAATAAGTTAACAATTTTAATATCTTCCTTCAAACTAATAATTGGATGTCCAGTTTGAAATATTAATTTCTGTGATCCCATGCTTCTCAAAAGGATGTTCAGAATCTTGTAAAATATCGCATCATAGTGATATGCCAACATCAATCTAACGTCAAATATCAACTTCCCAAGTGCTTTGAAAGTCACTTCAAGTTTTGGTAGTGCGCTTTATAGTCTCGCCCAGAAGGTTTGCCACTAATAGCACAGTTAGTTGGGGAAAATAGTTCTGTTCAACCACTGAAATTGTATAAGTTATGATAACTTCTCGAAATAAACCGCTCGACAACCCAATAGCAGGAGGACTGAAAACTGCATGCGTAGTACATGCATATATTTCTCTGGCCCCTGATGCAATAGAGCTACATTTGGCAATAGTCCCAGCAGTATCAATCATGTCATCTACCATAACTGCTACCTTTCCCTTTACGTCACCTCGGCAACATTATGCCCCTGACGCCTTTTATCAACACTAGCTAAAGAAGCATCAGATAATTTTTTTGGCAAAAGCACGTGTTCTAGCAACACGACCAACATCTGGCGAGACAACTACCATATCATCTGAACATATATAGTTTTGCTAGCAAGGTAATCAAGCATAACAGGCTGTCCATACACATGATCAACCGGAATATCAAAATATCCCATGGACTGTCCAAAATGGAGGTCACATGCAAGAACACAATTTTCACCTGCTTCTGTAATTAAATTTGTTTGCTACAAGCTTGGCAGCAATTGATTCACGCCCTTGAGTCTTTCTATCACCTCTAGCATAACCAAAATATGGAATGACTGCAGTAATATTTTTGGTTGAAGCTCTCGGCATCAATCATTATGAGAAGCTCCATAAGATTCTCATTAGCAGGAGGACATGTGGGCTGCACAAGAAACATATCACACCCCTGACACTCTCTTGAAGCTGAACATATATCTCACCATCAACAAAACGCTTTATCTTAATTTTTCCTAGCTCCAGACCCAGGTAGCATGCGATTTCCTGAGAAAGCGTGGGATTGGCGATGCTAGAGAAAATTTGAAGGCGAGTGTCGTTTCTGTTAATCAAATCGTGAATGCGCCCATTTGATGGCGCCACTAAGAAACTCGGAATCTCACTCACACTTGGCCTCCCATTCTCCAACTTCAGAGCCGTAATTACCTTCTTACTCTTCCTTTGACTTACGACGCCGTTTCGGAGCGAGATGCGAGGTGAAAGAGCGAAACAACAAGTAGCGGTGATATGAGAGAAAGAGGAAGAAGAAGAAGAAGAAGTGGAAGTGGAATGAAGTAAAGTGGACATTGCTTTGTTTGGGTCGAGTGACCATTTTTGCAAGAAGATGAAAATCGCAAGGTAAAATCACCAAAAACGAACGGATGGGATACTGGTTTCCATTCTAATGAAACTTCCGCAGAATTTTTAATGCTAATGCAAAAAGGGTTTTTCTTCCTTTTTGTTAATCTTCATAGATGAGAGATGATTGAATGTGCAAGGAGAACCGAAGGAGAATTGTCTATGGTTGCATATAGGGGTGGAAGATTCGGAAAGTGTCTTGACGCAGGTAGTGGCCATGGAAGCTTGGTTGAAGAAAGGGTGCCAACAGAGAATGGATCGTTTCTCTCCCTAAAGAAGAGTTTTGATACCATGTTAAAATTTTTAGTAGGAGAGGAAAAAGATAGAGAATCAAACACACAAGTGCATGAATTCAAATTAAAAAGATGGATTTATAAGAGGATATTACATTTATTTAAGGGTTTCCAAAGAGATTAAGAAACTAATCAACTAATTATAACAAACTAACTATAACAAAATAATTATAACAACCTAACTAATCAACTAACAAACTATCTAACCAATTATCCAATGAGCTAACAATTCTATATCCCCTCAAACTAATAATTGGGTTGCCAATCATTAGTTTGAAATACTAATTTCTCTAACCCCTATGCTTCTCAAAAGGATGTTCAGAATTTGGTAAAATATCGCATCATAGTGATATGCCAACATCAAATATTTCAAGCAACGTGCTAACGAGTGATTTAAGGAAATTAATAATATTTTAAAACTGAATCATTGAATTAAATTAATAAAGATATCAGTCTATAGTTAAATTAAAAAAATATAATGTTAAGAATATAATTATTATTTTCTAAGTATCTAGAAAGTTCCGCAAGCACATGTTAAGGAATTACTACAGAATTCTACACTGTGACAATTATAATATATTATTAGAATTCTCTAGAATTATGGTGAAAAAATTTGCAACATGGTAAAATTACTAGAGAATTCTACACCATAGTCATTACTAGAATTCTCTAGAATTATGGTGAAATAATAGGAAGCATCTAGTAATAATCCACTAGTTTTCTTAAGTTGTATAAATAGGAGATGAGTGACATTTACAAGTACATACAAATGAATAAGCAATTCTTAGGAGTAAAATTAAGTGAGTGTAAGAGTGAGTAGTTAGTAAGTGTGAGTGTAAACAGGTGAATGCTCCATGGTGTAAATTACTTAAATGAGTGTGTATTTTAGTATTTAGGAGTATGAGAAATATTAAGAGATGTTAGGCACCATTGTAATCTCTTTTTTGTGTCATTAATATTCGTCTTGTTTCTCAACAATTGGTATCAAAGCAAGTAGTCAAGGACTTGCTTACTCAAGCCAATGCGTAGATCAAGGTTTTGATCAAGGATCGTACATGGAGATTCTACAAGTACATGGTCTGAGACTGTAATAGTGTTGGTCTAGGACTAAGCTAATATTGATTGAGTATCGGGTGCTAACCAATCACCATGACAGATCTCGCATCTTGAACTAGCTCAATTGAGAGGCTCAATAACAACAATTATGACATATAGAGCATTCGCATGAAGTACTATCTACTCGGGCAAAGACTTATGGGGTATTGTTGGTGGTTAAGAAACTACCCCTCCAAGTGATGAAGAAGAGAATAAGAAATGGAAGATCCAAGCTGGAAAAGCCATGAACGTGTTGTCTATCAGGGTGGAAGACGAACTCTTACAACGGATCAAAGACTTGTCAATCCCGAAGAAGGCTTGGGACACCCTCACGACCTTATTTGCAAGGAAGAACAATGCCAAGTTACAAATATTGGAAAATGAGTCGAATTTGGTTTGACAAAGGGACATGTCGGTAAGTCAATATTTTACGAGAGCTAAATCTATTTGTAATGAAATTGCCAACCTAGATCTGACGAATGCAATCAGTGAGACTAGGATGCAGAGAATTATAATCTTTGGAATAAATCTAAAGTATAATTGAATTATTACTGGTATTTGAGGTTAGGCCAAGGAACCCACGTTAACAAAGCTAGAAAGAATCTTGACCAACCAAGAAGCTTTAGATAATCAAATGTCTAAAGTTTCTGTAAATAAGAAAGACAGGGCGCTCTTAGCAAGAAGGGAGCATTCAAGGAAGCTGACACTTACAAGTTCCAGCAATAAAGGTGAAGGTTCAAGAAGAGGGTAAAATGGCTAGCAAAGATTGTTCCACAATGATTTTGGAGTTGCAGAGAGGAAAAATCGGCATTTGGTAGAAACTTACATGAGCATATTGCATGCTAAAAATGTTCTACCACGGTTCTGGGCAGAGTGCATGAAGACAGCAATATATGTCACAAATAGGTTACCACAAGCAAGACTTGACTTTGTCTCATCGTATGAGAAGTTATAGGGCACAAAGCCTTCAGTGGGTCACTTTTGAGTATTTAGGTGTATCTGTTATGTGTTTGTGTCAAGCCAATAACATAACAAATTTGACAAGAAAGCAATACGGTGTATATCTGTTGTTTATGGTAGCCAACGAAACGGTGGAGATGTTATGATCTTACCATAGGATGATGTCATGTGTCAAGGGATGTTGTATTTGATGAAGCATCATCATGGTGATCTTCACAAGTAGTGTTACTTCTATACTTAAAGGTGATTGAGGAGTAGGTGCAAAGGCAGATAAAGGTGCAAAGGCAGGTAGACACATAATCAAAAGATAAGGGGGTACAATATGAAGAGTGGTTAATGATGAACGATCATCTAATTAAGGCAGAGCGAGATCTCCAAATAGAGAGAAGAGCCCTTGGGAGATAGGTGTCCATACTAGATGTTTAGAAGAAGAACGACCAAGTCAGATAGCAGAATTTGAGGAGAAAGATCTCCCACCACAACTAATAAGATCTACAAGGATTCGAAGGCCAAATCCAAAGTATGCTAATGTAGCATCGGTAAAAGATAATAGAGCAAAGGATCCATGAAGATATGCGAAGAGAGAAGCAATCAAAGCATTAAAAACAAATGAATCCAAGTATGGCAACAAAGTATGTATACATCAAAAGGAAATAATAATTGAGGGGGAGCGTTAAGAATACAATTATTATTTTCTAAGTATCTATAAAGTTCCGCAAGCACATGTTAGGAATTACTAGAGAATTCTACACCATGACAATTATAATATATTACTAAAATTCTTTAGAATTATGGTGAAATAATTTACATCATGGAAAAATTACTAGAGAATTCTACATCATGGTCATTACTAGAATTTTCTAGAATTATGGTGAAATAATAGGAAGCATCTAGTAATTATCCACTACCTTTCCTAAGTAGTATAAATTGGACATGAGTGGAATTTGTAAGTACATACAAGGAGTAAAGAATTCTTAGGAGTAAAATTAAGTACAAGAGTAAGTAGTTAGTAAGTGTGAGTGTAAAGAGATAAGTGTTCCATAGTGTAAGTTACTTAAATGAGTGTGTATTTTAGTATCTAGGAATATGAGAAAAATTAAAAGATGTTGAATACCATTATAATTCATTTTTTGTGTTAATAATATTTATCTCGTTTCTCAATACATAATTAAATCAGAAATAATAAAAATTAATTTAAATTAATTATTTAACCGATTTAAGATTTAACTTGTTAGACCGATTCTTTGAATATGCTTTTGATAACAAGAGAAATTAGTGAAAGAATATCAGTATTCTCATTTTTTACTTAGTTGTATTTTCTATTATACGTCTGCGGCCACAATTAAAAATACAAATAAAAAACTATCGAAAAAAAAAAGAAAAACCGACTTCATCTTATAACGTGACTCACAATTGAAAACTTTTTTTAACACTATTGTTAAGATAACATTTGGTAATTTGGAATCATATTATGATTAAAATATTGAAGTCAGTTTCATATGAATAAAATTTGAAACAATTTAATATCCTATTTGAAATTAGCAACGCAACGCGAAGCTAATTTTATAGCAAAGAGTTAATCTCCAACTTTATAAGAAGTATTATACTAATATTTTTATTATTTAAAGTATTTTTATTTACGCAATATGTTCGTGTTTATAACTGCTAGATGAAAACAGCGTTGTTTTTTTATATATATAAAACTGTTTTGAAGAGAATAAATACATCCAATTCATTTTTAGTTAAAACATTTCTTATACAGTAAAGTTTCAGGTTAGTAGCTTGAATGGTTAACGAATTAATACATATTAATCATTTCTTTTATTCTTCTATTTTTTAAAAGAAATTTTTTCCATTTATTTACACATTTAAAAGTTGAAGAAATATTAGTTAATTACTATATTTCCAATCTTGGCCTTATTTGTACCTAGTTCACAAATACTTTTATATACTATAGTTATCAAATATATACATTAGGAGAAATAACGAAAGCGTCATTTATATTGTAATGATAAAAGTAATTTTAATATAAATTAGGGTAGCACGCAACTACTTTTTTTTTCTAACTATAACGTGATTGAACAAATAAGAAAATCACGTTAAAATTGCGCTAAAAATCACAGAGAATACATTGAGAATATACTTTTTTCTATAAATGTTTTTTTTAATATTTGACCTAAAATCCTTAAAAAAATAATCACAAAAAAAAATAAAATTGAAGAGTGTAAGTACCCAAGTCTTGCTCTTTTTTTTTTAATTTGGTATATAATCCCTTTTTTTGGTACATCCTAAAAGTCTTACTACACTATAGGAAACCTTGAATATTCCAGAAGCATTGATGGAAAAGTGGTAGCATATTCAAATTAAAAGTCCATTTATATATGGTTCGAATCGAGTGACGGGTAATGAAAACTATTATATATTGGCACTAAATATTGACCATTTCTTCCTTCTAATTTCTGCAAGATTGAAAATTGTTGAACATACCTTTGCCTTCCCAAGACCCATTGTTAGTGAGCAGAACAAGATATGAAACACTGCCAAAAAGGAGATGAATATATTTAGCTGCAGAATTCCCTCACTTGACACTAAACTAACCATTCCCTGCACTTATCAGCAAATCATTAGTTAATTATACATATAAATATTGTTTACTCTGAACGTATAAAATAACAAATCCTAGAGAATTACTTTAGGAAAATAAAGTTTATTTATCAAAATGTCACTTGAATTATAGAGGGGACTTTGGAGCCTTATTTATACATCAAGAGAATGGCTTCGCTCAACATTCATTAGATAATGAGAGATATCTTCCTAAAATAAAAAGGGGTTTGAGGGACCCCTCCCGATCTAAAAGGGAACAAGAGCCCCCTAGTCACGAGCTCTCGACCAAAGGGTGAGCCAAGTGACTATGTGTAGAGTGTTTGTCAGGTAGGTGAATATATATCGAGAAGAGGTGTTCTAGGTGATTACAGTTATATACCAAGTAGATTTATGCCGAGCGGTGATGTTCGGAGTGATTTTGTGTTGAGCGGTAATGTTCCAAGTGATTCTGTGCTGAAATTAGGAAGTAGTCAACGTTTTCCAGGGGAGGTTTAAAAGAGGACATGTGTTTGATTGTGGGTAATTGTCACTCTATTTCTCAAGGTGATGTCTGAATAAGAGAGTTTTTGTAATGATGGGACATTCTGTATCTCAATGTCTTTGAATGCGCCTCTTAGGGTTATGTGTGTTGTTTTAGGTGTGGGTGAGCTTTTTGCCACGTGTCTATGCCCTTGTTTGCTCAATCTTTATGTCTTTTGCTGTTTACGAATTGATTTGATCCCTTCGCTTGGGGTACTAATGTAGTTCTTGATTCTCTCGCTCGGGATACTAATGTAGTGCGCATGGTGTTTCTTTTGTGAATTAGAATGTTGTATTTCCTCGCTCGGGTTTTTAACGTAATTTGAAATGTGTCGCGTTATTCCCTCGTTCGGGATTTTAAGACTTAACGTAATTTGAAATACGTTGTTACTCCCTCACTTGGGATTTTAGAACTTAAGTGTATTGTTACTCCTTTGGTCAGGATTTGTAGGACTTAATTTAAAATGTGTCATTACTCTCTCAATCGGGATTTTAGGACTTAAATGTGTCATTAATCCCTTGGTCGGGATTTTAGGACATAACGTAAGAGAATTTTTGTCACTTCCTCAGTCGTGATTTTATGACTTAACATAAGAGAATTTTGTCATTACTCAATCGGTATGGATTTCAGTACTTTATAAAAGAATTTTGTTGTTACTCCCTCGGTTAGGATTTTAAGACTTAACGTAAGAGAATACTTAGGATGAGCTGGATGGTGCTTGTGTTATTGTTGTTTAATCGGGCCTTGTTAAAACCTCTTAGGGGAAAACATAGTGGGATAAAAACCCTTCCGAGGAGGAAAAAGGGTGCCCCGTGAATGATTACATGGTGTTACTTGGTGTCTTTACTCTTACCCTACTATTTTTAGAGCTCCCAACCTGACCGACTTTACGCTCCTCCATATTCATCTAACGTGTCATCCTTTGCCTGAAATTATCTATATTAGTTAGGGGGTTTTGGCCAAAGATTCAGAAAACTTACCTAGACGCAATCTCATTTGTATTACATATGGAGGGCTACCTCCGAGCTTAGATCCCGGATCTATATGTACTACTTGTTGAAGTGTGCCATGAATTGCTTAAGTATCTCCCTTTGTCCCCACTTGAGGTTGACTAGGCTATGGAAAGTCTATTGAACTGCCCCACTAGAGGCAAACTGTGTAAGAAACTTCTCAGTGAGTTCTGCGTAATATGAGACGCCCTAGACATGAAGAGGTTTGTTATGAATAGGGTGAGGTGTTCCTTCGGGTCACCTTTTTCGTCGTATTTTTCCATCATGGGAGGCTTGTAATGGCGTGGTGTAGGGGCTATCGTTACAGCCTCAGTGAACGAATGCGTAGAGTAGGTAACAAAGGGCTCTGGTGTATCTTCCTTCAACTTTGTGGCTTACATGCTTTTATAGCTAGAGGCCTTCCGCTCCTCTATTCAGTGGTTCCGCAAGTCTTCATTCTCCTTTCTCAATTCTTGTACGGTGTGTTGTAGTGTCGTGACCAGGGTTAGGACCTCTTTCATCTGGTCATTGTTGTCTTGTCGTCCATCTTTTTGGGCATCTTCATCTTCTCTCCAGTTGGCATTGCAGCGTGTAGTGACCATCTTCTTTGTTCTCGAAGCTAGTCTTTTCTTGTGGGATGTTGGAACCGTTTTACCGGGTCCCATGCCAAAATGTTCACTCTGAGTATATAAAATATCAAACCTTAAAGAATTACTCTAGAAAAATAGAGTTTATTTATCAAAATGTCACTTGAATTACCTAGGAAACTCTAAGGCCTTATTTATATATTATGAGAGGGAGCTTTAATTTCAACCCAACATTCATTAGATAATGATAATCTTCTAAAATTATAGAGAGGTAGAGATATCTTCCTAAAATAAAGAAAGATTTAAGGGACTCTCTTTCGATCCGGGGGAATAGATATCAAATGTTTAACCTAAGGTTATAGATTGTGTAGAAAAAAAGAAGAGAGAGAAAAAAATGTAAACCTATCTTTAATTAACATAACATTATATAAATGTCCTATTTAATAAACAACATTTCCTTAAAACGTGTCTTGGCATGAAAGATACTATAAATGATTCATACCCTTGCTTCACAATAGTTGACCTCATTTGCCAATTCGTTAGAAGCAGGGGCAATGTCGTCCCTTTCGGTGGCAGATGTTAATCCTGTTAAGTCCACAGAGTCTTTACATGGAAGGAAAGAATTTGCCACACCCTTGTTGATGCAGATTTTGGATACTGGCGCTTCCGATATTGTGAGAAGAAAGGACATGAAACCGAATTTCATCATTTCTATTAACCAAAACAACAAATACCAGCATTTCATCAAAACAAATTCGTTTCACAAAAGTTAACAAGAAAATTCCTTACTATTAGGATTCGTCTGGTATCTGCTGAGCGTTTACTTTTTGGAGGTAATATAGGTGTTTTGTTTTTTAACCAATTATAAAAATAAATGATGTTTAATTTTTTTTCTCATTGATTATAAAAGTAACTGACGTTAAAATCAGTAAAGACAAACAGGAGCAACGAACCAGTTTCCCAGACAGAGAAGCTCCACACAAAAAAATAAGTCTTTCTTATTATTATAACCCAGACCCATCCACCAAACCTGTTTCTCAGCTTTAAGAAAGTGATGAAGAAGATGTTTGGTTTGTATTTTTATCTCAACGAAATCGAGGTAGGTTAGAAGAAGTAAAAAAATAATTTTACGGTAACTGTTTTAAATAATAAAAAACAAACATTAATCTTTATATTTTTTTATTTTTATAATTCTATTTTCGAAATGACAAACCAAACATCCCTTAAAAGTTATAAATAAACGACATGTAGTACAACTCAAGAGGTTCTGCCACCAACCTGTTTGGGTTTTAGTCAAAGCCTTCTCCAGAGATTTTCTTTTCCTTTTTCTCAGAATCTGATGAAGCATGGTTGATTGTGTATGCAAAACAACATGCAAAACTCTGAATCAATTTCAAACATCTAATCCAATATCAGCAGAGCCAAAAGGAAAAATAGGAAGAGAAACAGAAATATATAGCTAGCAACAGAGATGATTAATTTCAATTGGAGCAGAGCTATAAATTTGTATATATAATATTTATTACCTCGGTCAATTTATGTAGACCGCCTTCAATGATCAAAGATATTATAAGGAAGAAGAAGCAGAAGACTGAAACAGCCCATGTGGGTGTTGCTTCTAGAGATCTTTCTTCTCCTATGTTCATAATTAAGAACCCTTGGTTTATTAATCTCGATACAATAGAAGAAAACACCAATCTGTATGCATAATATATATGTTAATTGAGTGCAAAATTAAGAAGATTTGTCAAGCCCGAGATGATTGGCAAGCTACCAACATGGGTGTTGTGCTTCTTTTATAGAGATGATGTACGGTACGGTTAGTCCCATATGGGAGGGAAGTGATTCCCAATTAAAATAATTAGTAGTAATAAACAAGTAGTACAAGCGACAAGTAGATGTCTGTTATCGTTGAATCTGACAATCCGTACAACGTACAGAATACGGAATTTGGCATCTTTTTGGCGGTCAGAACTGCAGTAATATTATATGATCAACCTTTTTTTTTTATATATTTGGTCCAAAAATATGATCAACTTGAATGATGTGTCCGCAACGTGTTAACCGCATCCTGCCATATTAAGGGTCCAAATTAGTGGCTAATTTATTTATGATTATAAATTTATACTTTTCAAAAGCCGAGCGTAATATATGCGAATATTATATGTGGATTGCAGTAGTTATTATTGGTATTGGTGAGGTTAATCAGGGGTTGAAAGTTAAAACGTTCTTTGTTTTTATTTTATGTTTTTCAATTTTAATTATAAAACTTTTATTTTTATTTTTATTTTTAAAATTTTATACAGAAAATATCGTAAATAATTTTTTTTATTTTTTGTTTTTACCTTTTTTAGTATAATTTTTTTAAAAAAATAAAAAACATGATGATAGTTTTATAATTAAAAACTGAAAAAAAAAAACAAAAATGAAAAACGCTTTCACAATGTCTAAATTTGGGTCTAGCCCAAGAAAGAGAAAATGACATTAAGCAGCTCCGTCCATCAAAGGATGACAAACTTAATTCATGGATACGAGGCTTTTTTTTTTTTTCACTTTTTAACCTAGGATATTGTTTAACTGAATCTGATATTGATTTTTTTAGGCACAAATATATTGATTGTTTTCTTTTTGATAAACTTTTCCACATACCTAATTAATTACTGTTAGTTTATATTTAACTATTAAAAAAGATAAATCTTACTTTTTTTCTAATAATGCCCAAATAAAAGGAAAGATGTATGAATCGAAATGCGTTCTTTAGCATGAATCATCTTGCATGATTATTATAGTTGCCTTTTTAAAAGGATAGTCTATTAGTCATGCATGACAAAACAACGTTAAAAAAATTTAGAATGAATGGTTGATAATACACAACCAAACTACTTAGGATTAATGACATAAAGAGGAATATGAGATGAACCTATAACGGGAAACTAAAAGCCCTAAGGAAGTTTTTAAAACATAAAAGACTCTTTCACAACTTTTCTACTTTTACTTTTCTTTACTTATTGCTTTCTTATTTTTCTTTATTTTTTTGTCAACTCTTAAAACTACGATTGCTTAATATTTAAAGAACATTAATAGTGGGTGCATGTCTTTTTCACATAATTCACATGGGTTTGACCCTTGGGGTCTTAAAAACTTTTTTCACTACACTAGTGCATTTTTTATGTAGGATGACCTACATGGAAAGATAAAGGATCTAGTTTTCTTCTCTTCTCTTCAATGCTTTGTTTCCTCTTCTTTTTTCAACACAAATGCACACGAAATCTTACTTGACCAAGGGGAAACCGAAACTATGAAATAGGGAAAAAGAATGGAAACTAGACTATTTAAAGGAAAGGAAAGGGTGAAAGGGAAATTATGATGAATGTATGGATTAGGAAGGTTATGAAAATGAAAATGGGAAGGCGCCACCTAGAGGATAAGCCTTCTATTCTCGCCACCAATGGAGGATGGAGCCATTGGATAAGAGCTTGTACTTAGACTAAAATGATCTAGCCTAAAGGAGAAGAAATGCACTCACTTTCTCATAAAAATCACTTCAATTATATTCAAAATATCTAAGGTGTGTTTACAAATAAAACAAGGCCTTATATAGGCTTTAAAGAATCTGGCTAGGAAGTGAGCTTTGGCTATTCCTTAGGCCCAATAAGCTAAACTAAGGAAAACTGGCTAAATACAAGACCCAAAATGAAATACAAGGCCCAAAAGTGACCTATGAGCATATAAGGTCTAAAAACCTAACCCTAATGTGTACAGAACACGATTATACCTCAAAGATCTAATGTTCTAAAATATTACAAGTAAACAACAAAAAGGTCTTCAAGTTAGAATCTTTAGGCTTGGGCCCATGCATGGTGACAAGAAAGGAAGTTAGGACTTTATGTGTGATGTCTTTGGCCTTCTTAGATCTTGACCTTGTCAAAGGTCCCTTGAAGCTCTCTAATCCTTTGTCTAATATCAAATTAGGGTCCTTTTTAGCCATGTCTTTATCATGCTCCCCTTCTTTGAGAAAATTTGTCCTCAAATTTTGATCATCTTCATAATCATCTACATCAAAGGGAGTTAAATCAGAGACATTAAAAGTTACAACTAGTGCATAATGGGGTTTTAAGCACGGTTAAAAATAGCCTTTAAGCACGATTCCTGTCACAGCCCAATTTTTAATTAAATTTGAATCAGTAATTAAACAATGAAAAACTAAAGTTTCTTAGAAAAATAAGAAATAAATTTTAGAAAATAGGAAATTTTATTATGGTTATAGAGATATTTTTATTTCGTAAATCGGATTTAGAATGAGACTAAATGAAAACAAAACGCGTCAATAAAACGTAGAATTATTAAGGAACTCGTTATTTAAATAAATAAAAACAAAAAAATATATAAAAATAAAAATATCTTCTCTCTCTCGAAAGCTCTCCTTTCTTCTTCTCTTCTCCACCGCCTTATTTCCACCGCCATTGGAAGCCTATAAATAAGGCTCCAACCTTCCAAATCTCTTCAAACTAAAAACACTACAAATCCCTTAACCTTTCATCACCTTCTTCAAGCTTCTAAATACCCACTTCCATATCTTAAAGCCTTTCAATTTTGCATATTAAGGAACCACACTCACTTGAAGAATTGAGGAGATACAAAGGAGTTTAGCTCAAGAAAAGCTTAGGGATCTTCAATTGAGATAAGAAATAAGAGATAGGATATTAAATACATAGAAATTAAGTTAGAATTGCTTGTTTGATTGTTAATTGCTTAAAAACTCATATAGTTATATTTTGATTTAATTTGAATCAAGTTATGAAATGTTAATTGGTTTGGAATATGATATATGATATATTTTTGATGTTGTATGGTAATTTGGAATCAATTGACATGTTTAATTTGTAAATAAAATGAGAAAAACAGCAAAAAAGTAAGAACAGAGTTGTTGTTTTCGTTCTGCATAATCAGACCCTATAACAGCAGACATTTTCAAGCGGTGTTAAAAACTGGAAGCGGTGACATTTTCGCAAATAAAAATGTGCGGTGGCATTTTTATAAATAAATCAGAAGCAGTGACATTTTTGTAAATAAATTAGAACGATGACAATTTCGTAAATAAAACCAGTGGCATTTTCGTAAATATTATTAAAAACTTAAAATAATGATTTTTTTATAAAAATCAGAATTATTATTATTATTATTATTATTATTATTATTATTAGATTTTTATTATTCTAAAGACTTTATTTTGAAATAAATAAATATAATTAATTAAATTAAATTCACAAGTTTATTTAAACATATTTAAATGAAGAAAATTCTTGTTTTTAAATTATTTTAGTAGCATAATTTTATATCATGGAAAATATGTTTTCCATAGTCTTTGGAATATGATATTAAATAATTACTATGACATGGAAAATGTGTTTCCATAGTCTTTGAATTATTAAATATTATGAATATGTTTCCATATGTTTTGAATTATGATATAAATATTATGGAAAATGTGTTTCCATATTCTTTGAATTATACTTATTTGATTATTATGATAATTTTATTACTAAGATTAATTATATAAAGGAATTTGATAATTTAATCTAATGCATTCATGCATCATATGCATTGGTCGTTCAAAGAATCCGCAGGGGATTCTTTGAGGGGGTTCCCGGTGGGGGAACGCGCTCTGTTGAGCAACAGACCTCTGTGGTGGTTTTATACCACGGCCGTCTTAAGGGCTGAGCAGTGTCCTTAAGAGGGGTCCCGCAACACCTATTATTGATGTTATGGTATTATTATCCGATGTTAGTGTTGCATTATGGGGCGCGGTATCGGTTGGATATCTGTAAAAATATTATTGTTGGAAATCACTGCTTATGTTCCCACCAGAATGGATCCATCATGCATTTTCATAAGAGAACGGAATATAATAACATAAGTATAATATAAAATATTTGTTTGGCATCCGCATCGCATAGCATCCTACTTGTGTTTGTGTATGTTCTAATTTAATTTCTATTTATTTGATATTTTATCTCACTCTTTCTGTTACTTGTGGCAACCCTTTAGTGGTTAATCAGGAAGACATGTGACAAAGTGGATGATGCTTGATGTGGATGAATTATGAAGACTTTTGATGCTGATGTTTGTTTGTGTGACTACTATGACTGTATTATGTATGCATATGCTAAGTTTTGGTATTTTATATCTTTATATTTTATAAGATCTAGGTGCCTGTTGTAAAATATATTATGTATGGAACTCTGATGTTATGTATAATAATAAGAAGTTAATTATAAAAAGGTTGCGCACTCTGATATTATATCAGTAACCTTTAGAATCAGGTTGTGAATCGCTTGATAATTATCAGGCGAAAAATAAGTTATCCAAGAGATTTTATATAGTGACGGTAATTATCTTGGGATTTACAAGTTGGCTCCAGGGTGTTATAGTTCCACACCTCTACTTGTTCCCAACGTGGTTAAAGATAATTATTTTTTACCACGGTTTTGAACCATAGTTATAAACCCTTTTTAAGCACGGTTAGGAGTAAACGTGGTTAAAGAGTCCTATTTTTAAACACGGTTAAATAGCAACTGTCTTTGAAAGTGAAAATTTGTAAACATGATTAAAGCTTAATCGTCTTTAAAAGTGACACTTTTAAGCACAGTTATGGTCATAATCATGCCTAAAAGTAAGGTTTTTTTTTAAAATACAGGTTCTATTTTTATTCATTCCTCAAACCTGCAAGCAGAGAGTTTATAACCAGACAACCCAATTGATGCACACAGTAAGATATATATAGCTCAATTAATGAAAAGATGAAAATGTATAAATTTCAATAAAACCATATAAACGATAAATATGGTACATAAAATGCACAAAATGGTAATCCTAAAGCTACACTAATAGGTATAAATCCTACACATTAACAATAAATGACAAAAAATGCTGTTGGATTCCTTCCTTGACTTGAAGAATGCTGATGGCCCAATGGTTTCTGATTTCTTTAATGTATTTGTGAAGGAATTTTGAGGAGTCTTGAAAGTGCTGCAAAGAAGACACAATCATTAACATTAGTAGTAAACAACAAAATTGTTAGGTAGTATGTGAAAACCAAATTAGAGAATATAGGCAGTGAAAACTTATAGTTGCCCATCCGTCTACTATGCTAGATTGGACAATGGTGAGCATCGTCTTCATGACAAAATACCCACACTCAAAGTTACCCTGCTGCAAATAAGACTACAAGGTACCACACATTGGTTACTATTATTGTTACTAGTTGGGGGAACTTAAAAATTAACGCTTGTTCATTTTTGGGAAGACCCACTATAGTTTTTCTGCTCACCCTTCCGTATAGTCGACAAAATCCAGTTACAGCCCTGTGTGAGAATAAAACACCCATTTAGTTAACAGAATAACCTAATCAAATATGTAAATTTATTTAATTTTTAAAAATCAACTTACGCGTCGACTATTTTCATAAAGTCCACAGTAGGACTCCCATGTGTAACACCCTCTGTTACACCTTAATAAATTCTAGAAAAACTCGTAATTTTTTTTAAAGATATGATTATTAAAAAGAAACTATCGGAATAAATTATATACATTATTTCTGAAATACCTCACAAATATTATTAAAACTTTATAAAGTATTTGTACATTCATTCGAAGAAAATAAACATTAAACATTATAAGAAAAAGAGGAAACTCCATGGCCCAGAAGCAGTTACTTATTAACATTATTTATTCATTGGACCACGGTATTCATACCGAGCTCCCTTTCTAGAACGTGCTATATTTACTGCCGATATTCTTCGATCCTTCCCTCTGAACCATCAATTTAAAACATGTGAAACAAAAACACGGAGAAAGGAGTGAGAAACAGAATATAATATTCCCGAATAAGACATAAGCAACAAAGGGTTTTCACAAACCAATACATAATAATATCAATCACAATCACATACACAATCAATTATGAATGCATGAATGTTATGCAATATCTTCATCATAACTTACCTATATATGTGGGCCCTTAAATTTTAATTTGCACTGGGCCAACCAGGAGTTTACACTGTTTCATAAGTCCGGATAATAATAATATGAACAGCTCAACTGGCATGGAAACACTTGGAGACTAGTCAGATTGAGAAAGTTTTTATTGTGAAAGTACCCGACACTAGGGAGCTACCCCAGGTCCCCTGAAGCACCCTTTCACACCCTCTCATCCCAAGGCTCGTAATTAAGCCTCCTCTAATGTATCCTCGGTTTCTATAATCCGTCCCCAGACAATATTATTTCATTTCACTTTAATGATTCATGATGCATGAACTACTCGCGTATTGAGTTGGTTAAGGCTTTTAGAAACTCAATTATTAAATCCCTTAAAGGTTTACAATATCATTTCAATAAACTGTACATTTTCTCAATTCTCTGAATTTCTGTCCCACAAAAATAAATTTGGTACAGTTTTCAAATCTCACTGAAATTGAGTTTCTAAGCCTTAAATATCTAAAAACTTTATCATATAAAACTTTACATAATCTTTCTCGAATTAAATCTTAACAAAATCAAATTTAGGAATCTTAATTATTTCCAAATATCTTTAGTTATTAAGTTAGAAAAAATAAAATAATTTTCTTTTAAAAAATTTTGTTTTATTAAAAGAGAATAATTATTAACCAAAAATACTTAAAATTACAAAATTTTTCTTTAACTCAAGATTTAATTAAATAAATTCTCATAAAATGTTTTCTTTCTAAAATAAATACTACTTTTTTTTATTCTAAATATTGAAAATAAAGTTAATAAAAATCATTTCTAAGAATGAATAAAAGATAATAAAATTTAAAGAGTAAGGTAAGAAATTCTTACTGAATTTTAGCTTTCCGTCATGTTCGCTATATGCTCAAACTCCATATTACAATATCATCAATCAAAATCAAGCAATATCAATCATAACTAAATATCATCAATCAATCAATCATAATCAAATCATAATCAAATCAATTAAATATCATTAATACATATCATAATACAAAATTTAATGATTATTAATATAGTCAATTTGAGTCATTTTGGTCAATTCCTCGCATAGGTATATGTAAGTCCATATAATCCAGTCCTTGCATAGGTATAGTTCAGTCCATATGGGTCATAATGGTCCAAGTCCTTGCATAGGTATAGTCCAGTCCATATAGGTCATAATGGTCCAAGTCCTTGCATAGGTATGTTAGAGTTAGTTAAACCGGATATTTAATTTAAAATTTATTAAAATTGTTAAGTTAAAAAGTTAATATTTTAAAATAATAATATTATTAAGTTTAAAAGGAGTAGGGGACTCCTCCCATTATTCTTATGTCTTTTCATATTATACTCTTATCTCACTCCCCCTTACCTTAAATTGTTACCCAAAATGGATTTGCTTTGCGCCTCCGATTTCTAGAAATATTAATACCAATCTTATTTCAGTATAAGCATAAGACGAAGATTAAGATTACTACTTAAAACAGAAATAATAAATTTTGAATAGTGAATAGTGAATAGTGAATAGTGAATAGTAAATCGTGAATAGTAACAGTAAATAGTAAAACGTGAATAGTAACAGTAAATAGTAAAACGTGAATAGTAACAGTAAATAGTAAATCGTGAATAGTAACGGTAAATAGTAATAGTAAATAGTAATTTACTATTTGAATAGTAATTTACTATTGAAATAGTAATTTACTATTGAAATAGTGTTTACTATGCAGAATAGTAACTTAAAATAATATTATTTTCAGTATAATAACAGATTTCTAAAAACGATATAAAAATAACCCAAAAAATATAAAAGAGAAGTATTCTTACCTTAGAATTTTGGCAGAACCTTCTCTCTAAAAACTTTTCTTCTCTCTCTCACTTCCACCACTATCTCACTAGCACTACTATATTAAGAAAACTTAATCTGAAATTGTGAATTCTAAAGAAGAAATCCTTCGGTATTTATAGGAAAAAATTTACTATGCATTCTATTATTTTAATATAAAAGTACTATGCATTTTTGAATTTTTTATTCCAGGTTACTGTGCATCTTTTGAAAATTTCATACATGCACAGTGATTTGCATAGTAATTGTCGGCAAAATTATTAAGTCAAATAGTAACCCTTCACTCGGTATATTTTAAATATTCAAAATGAGTCCTTTTTGAAATTTAGCGATATTATATCAGTCCTCACTAATTTTATAATAAGTAATATAAAGCTAAAATTTTAAAAATCTAAAATTTTAAAAATCTAAAATTTTCTGTTAATAAAAATTTATTGATACGTTTCCAATTTTTTAACGATTGGAAAAAATCAAGATTTTTCTCAAACCGATAATTTTTAGATAAGTCTACTTGAAACAGATTTTAGAAAATTTTCTTATAATTTAAATTCACTTTCTTATAAATATTTTTAATTTAAGTCACTTATATGAATTTAAAATTATTTAAAAAATATTATTTTATTAAAAAATTCTAAAATTCCAAAAAATTCAAAAAAATATAAATAATACGTAGGTTAAAAAGTTCTAAAGAACCATAATTTAGTTCCTTCAAAATTTTAATATAAAAATAAAAATAGGGGTGTTACAACTCTACTCCCCTTAAAAAATTTCGTCCTCGAAATTTATATTAATCAGTAAAACAAATGAGGATGGAACTCTTTCATCTCAGTTTCTAGTTCCTATGTAGCATCTTCTCCTCTCGTTTCACTCCAAATAACTTTTACAAGCGGAATTGTCTTGTCTCTTAATTGTTTTATTCTTCTGTCAATTATTCTAACAGGTGGTGCATCATATGTAAGATTATCTTTAACTTGTATGACATCAGGTTCAATAACATGTGTAGGATTAGATATATACTTTCGCAAGTTTGACACATGAAAAACATTATGGATATTAGAAAGAAAAGGTGGTAATGCTATTTGGTAGGCAAGGGGACTAACTTTATGAATTATTTGGTATGGACCGATAAATCTAGGAGTTAGTTTTCGAGATTTCATTGCCCGACCGACCCCAGTCATAGGTGTGACTTTCAAGAATACATGATCGCCTTCTTGAAATTCGAGCGGCTTTCTTCTTTTGTCATAGTAACTTTTCTGCCTGCTCTGTGTTGCCTTCATCTTTTCCTGAACTATTTTGATTTTATCCGTGGTTGTTGTACCAACTCTGGTCCTAGCATCAAGTTTTCACCAGTCTCAAACCAACATAGCGGGGTCCTACATTTTCTTCCATATAATGCTTCAAAAGGTGCCATGCCAATGCTAGCATGGAAACTGTTGTTGTAGGTAAACTCCACATATGGTAAGAATTGATTCCAACTTCCTTTATGCTCTAACACACAAGCTCGTAACAAGTCCTCTAGAGATTGGATTGTTCTTTCTGATTGTCCATCCGTCTGAGGATGATATGCTGAACTTAGACGCAGTCTTGTTCCCAAAGCCTTGTGCAAGCTCTTCCAGAATTGTGATGTAAAACGAGGGTCCCGATCAGAAATGATACTTGAAGGAATTCCATGCAATCTCACAATCTCCTCGATGTATAATTTTGCCAGCTTCTCCATAGAGTAACAAATGTTGATGGGAATAAAGTGGGCAGACTTTGTTTGTCTATCAACTATTACCCATATTGAATCATGTCCTAATGGAGTTTTGGGTAGAGAAGTCACAAAATCCATGGTAATGCCATCCCATTTCCATTCCGGTATTTCCATTGATTGTAGCATTCCAGGGGGTTTTTGGTGTTCCACTTTAACCTTCTGGCAAATTAGACATGCAGTCACATACTCTGCCACCGCTTTCTTCATTCCAGGCCACTAAAATAACTTCTTCAAATCTTGATACATTTTAGTAGCTCCGGGATGAATGCTCATATAACTTTTATGGCCTTCTTCCAGAATTGCTTTCCTCAACTCCTCTTGATCAGGGATACACACTCGATCCTTATACCTCAATAATTGGTTGTTTCGCACATTGAACTCGACTTCTTTTCCTTGTTTCAAGAGTTCTTTCTTCTCTTGCAGGAATTCATCCTCTCGTTGAGCCTCTAGAACTTGTCTCAGGAATTCACTTGTCACTTGCAACGCTCCTAGTCTGTAGCTGTTAGCATTAACCTTTACTGCTAGGTTAAGATCTCTGAAGTTCTCTATCAATTCCAGCTCTTTAATCATCATCGTGGACGCATGTAGAGACTTTCGACTTAAAGCATCAGCTACTACGTTCACTTTTCCAGGATGGTACTGTAACTCAAAGTCGTAGTCCTTTAAGAACTCCATCCATCTCCGTTGCCGCATGTTTAACTCCTTTTGGTCGAATAAATACTTGAGACTCTTATGATCGCTAAACACATCGAATGTTGCACCGTATAGATAATGCCTCCAAATCTTTAAGGCAAAAACTACAGCGGCTAACTCTAAGTCATGGGTAGGGTAGTTAATCTCATGTTGCCTTAATTGGCGCGACGCATAGGCTACAACCTTCTTGTCTTGCATGAGTACACTTCCTAGTCCTTGTTTAGACGCATCACAGTAAACTTCAAAACTTCGATGTGGATCAGGGAGTACTAACACCGGTGCAGAAGTAAGTCGATCTTTCAGCTCTTAAAAACTATTCTCGCATTGTGTCGTCCACACAAAAGGTTCTCCTTTCCGTGTTAGCTTGGTCAGTGGGTATCCTAACTTTAAAAATCCTTCAATGAATCTCCTATAGTATCCAGCCAAACCCAAGAAACTTCTAATCTCAGTGATTGTGGTTGGTCTCTCCCATTTTAAAACTGCTTCCACCTTGGAAGGGTCTACAGCTATTCCTCCTTGACTAATTACATGTCCTAAAAAGTTCACTTCTTCCAACCAGAATTCACACTTCGACAGCTTTGCATACAGTTGTTTCTTTTTCAGGATTTCCAACACGACCTTCAAATGTTCAACATGTTCTTCTCTGCTTTTAGAGTACACTAATATATCATCAATGAATACCACTACAAATTTATCTAGATATGGATGAAAAATCCTATTCATGTAATCCATGAATACGGTTGGTGCATTAGTTACACCAAAAGGCATTACTAGATATTCGTAATGGCCATAGCGTGTTCTAAAAGCAGTTTTTGATACATCTTCTTTCTTCACCCTTATTTGATAGTATCCAGACCTCAAATCAATTTTGGAGAACACCATGGCACCACGCAGCTGATCCATCAAGTCGTCAATCCTTGGTAGAGGATATCTATTCTTGATTGTCACCTTGTTCAGTTGTCGATAATCTACACACAACCTCATGCTACCATCCTTCTTCTTAACCAACAACACTGGTGCACCCCAGGGAGATACACTGGGTCGTATAAACTGCTTCTCTATCATATCTTCAAGTTGTTTCTTCAACTCTGCTAATTCTAGAGGTGACATTTGGTATGGTGCAATTGAAATGGGTCCAACTCCAGGTACTAGATCAATGGAAAATTCCACATCTCTTTCTGGGGGTAAACCAGGGATATCTTCAGGAAAAACGTCAGGAAATTCACACACAACCGGCAGATTTTTGATTTTGATTCTTGCTCTCCTTTCGTTGAAAGCAATAGCATGAATCCTTGAGCCCCTCCTTTTAAAGAGGCACTCACTTGGTTGGCGGTTAGAAATCTCGAATCCTCAGGATTCAAATTCACTGATTCTTTAAACATTATGGTTTTATTATGACAATCTATTAGAACATGATTGTCAGACAACCAATCTAGCCCAATAATAACTTCTAAGCCAGAAAGGGGTAAACAGAAAAGATTAGCTTTAAAGTCCCTACCATTTATGACAATAGGGCATTTCCAACAGGCTTTAGAAGTGACAATGGGATTGTTTCCAGGAGTATGTACAGATAAGTCAAATGGCAGTTCTATCACAGGTAATTTTAGTTTTTCTACACAGTCATTGGCAATAAAGGAATGTGATGCACCTGAGTCATACATAACAGTTAAAGAAATCTTATTAATGATACACTTACCTTCTACCATGGAATCAACATGAGATGCTTCTTCTCCAGTGATTGCAAAAACCTTTCCTTTTGCCTTTGGCCTTCCGACTGCACTGTGCGCGCCTCCTTGAGTATTTATGCTTGTACTTGCACCTTCAGGGTTTTCTCTCTTCATCTCTAGGCAATCCTTGATGTGATGACCTGGTTTGTTACACTTAAAACAAACATAAGTGTTTTTAGGACAATCCCTTTTCAAATGGGGTCCTCCACAGATAAAACATTTAAAATTTGGTTCAGATGTTGGGTAATAGCTTCCAGTTGAAGCTTGGGGTCTGTTAGGAACAGATGCTGCTCCAAACCGGCGAAATGGCGCTTGGTAAGGCTTATTCCTTTTGAAGTCTCTTCTTTGGTGATGGTGAGGTCCTCCACTTCTCATTTCTCCTACCTTGTGAATGGGCTCACGACTTTTGGTCATTCTATCCTTATGATCTTCTTCAAAGATCCTGCAGCGATTTACCAATACAGAAAATTCACGGATTTCCTGCATTCGTATAGCTTCCTTAATTTCTGGCCGTAATCCATTTACAAACTTTGCACACCGATCTCTTTCATTAGTAGCATCATTATAATGAGAATGAAAACGAGATAGCTCTTCAAACCTGGATGCGTACTCTCCAACGGTCATATTTCCTTGGGTCAGCGACAGGAATTCGAATTGTCTTTTCTCTTTAACATCAGCTGGAAAGTATTTCTCCAGAAACATATCCTTGAAATAATCCCAAGTGATCTCCACGTCATTGACTTCAAATTGTCTACGCATGCTATCCCACCAATGTTCGGCATCCTCAGATAAGGCATAAGTAGCGAAGACTACCTTATCAGCTTCATTACATTGTAATGCTCGAAAGATCTTCTCTATCTCTCGAATCCAGATTTGTGCTCCATCAGGGTTATATCCTCCCTTGAAACGAGGTGGATTGCGCTTTTCGAATAGGTCCAGCCTTCTCAAGGCATCGTTACCTTGACCTTCACGTGCTCCCATTGCATTGATTAAGCGTTCTACAACTCCAGCAAGATCGTTTCCAGCCATTAGTTTCCTGTTTCACAGTAACTGAGATTTGTCACATCAATCACAGTTACTACCAAGTCAGATATTCTATTCTCTATCACCTATACAGAGTTTACAGACAAAGCAAGATAGAAATTTTCCCCAGGCCTATTGGATTAACTGCTCTGATACCACTTTGTAACACCCTCTGTTACACCTTAATAAATTCTAGAAAAACTCATAATTTTTTTTAAAGATATGATTATTAAAAAGAAACTATCGGAATAAATTATATACATTTTTTCTGAAATACCTCACAAATATTATTAAAACTTTATAAAGTATTTGTACATTCATCCGAAGAAAATAAACATTAAACATTATAAGAAAAAGAGGAAACTCCATGGCCCAGAAGCAGTTACTTATTAACATTATTTATTCATTGGACCACGGTATTCATACCGAGCTCCCTTTCTAGAACGTGCTATATTTACTGCCGATATTCTTCGATCCTTCCCTCTGAACCATCAATTTAAAACATGTGAAACAAAAACACGGAGAAAGGAGTGAGAAACAGAATATAATATTCCCGAATAAGACATAAGCAACAAAGGGTTTTCACAAACCAATACATAATAATATCAATCACAATCACATACACAATCAATTATGAATGCATGAATGTTATGCAATATCTTCATCATAACTTACCTATATATGTGGGCCCTTAAATTTTAATTTGCACTGGGCCAACCAGGAGTTTACACTGTTTTATAAGTCCGGATAATAATAATATGAACAGCTCAACTGGCATGGAAACACTTAGAGACTAGTCAGATTGAGAAAGTTTTTATTGTGAAAGTACCCGACACTAGGGAGCTACCCCAGGTCCCCTGAAGCACCCTTTCACACCCTCTCATCCCAAGGCTCGTAATTAAGCCTCCTCTAATGTATCCTCGGTTTCTATAATCCGTCCCCAGACAATATTATTTCATTTCACTTTAATGATTCATGATGCATGAACTACTCGCGTATTGAGTTGGTTAAGGCTTTTAGAAACTCAATTATTAAATCCCTTAAAGGTTTACAATATCATTTCAATAAAATGTACATTTTCTCAATTCTCTGAATTTCTGTCCCACAAAAATAAATTTGGTACAGTTTTCAAATCTCACTGAAATTGAGTTTCTAAGCCTTAAATATCTAAAAACTTTATCATATAAAACTTTACATAATCTTTCTCGAATTAAATCTTAACAAAATTAAATTTAGGAATCTTAATTATTTCCAAATATCTTTAGTTATTAAGTTAGAAAAAATAAAATAATTTTCTTTTAAAAAATTTTGTTTTATTAAAAGAGAATAATTATTAACCAAAAATACTTAAAATTACAAAATTTTTCTTTAACTCAAGATTTAATTAAATAAATTCTCATAAAATGTTTCTTTCTAAAATAAATACTACTTTTTTTTATTCTAAATATTGAAAATAAAGTTAATAAAAATCATTTCTAAGAATGAATAAAAGATAATAAAAATTTAAAGAGTAAGGTAAGAAATTCTTACTGAATTTTAACTTTCCGTCATGCTCGCTATATGCTCAAACTCCATATTACAATATCATCAATCAAAATCAAGCAATATCAATCATAACTAAATATCATCAATCAATCAATCATAATCAAATCAATTAAATATCATTAATACATATCATAATACAAAATTTAATGATTATTAATATAGTCAATTTGAGTCATTTTGGTCAATTCCTCGCATAGGTATATGTAAGTCCATATAATCCAGTCCTTGCATAGGTATAGTTCAGTCCATATGGGTCATAATGGTCCAAGTCCTTGCATAGGTATAGTCCAGTCCATATAGGTCATAATGGTCCAAGTCCTTGCATAGGTATGTTAGAGTTAGTTAAACCGGATATTTAATTTAAAATTTATTAAAATTGTTAAGTTAAAAAGTTAATATTTTAAAATAATAATATTATTAAATTTAAAAGGAGTAGGGGACTCCTCCCATTATTCTTATGTCTTTTCATATTAAACTCTTATCTCACTCCCCCTTACCTTGAATTGTTACCCAAAATGGATTTGCTTTGCGCCTCCGATTTCTAGAAATATTAATACCAATCTTATTTCAGTATAAGCATAAGACGAAGATTAAGATTACTACTTAAAACAGAAATAATAAATTTTGAATAGTGAATAGTAAATAGTGAATAGTGAATAGTAAATCGTGAATAGTAATAGTAAATAGTAAAACATGAATAGTAACAGTAAATAGTAAAACGTGAATAGTAACAGTAAATAGTAAATCATGAATAGTAACGGTAAACAGTAATAGTAAATAGTAATTTACTATTTGAATAGTAATTTACTATTGAAATAGTAATTTACTATTGAAATAGTAATTTACTATTGAAATAGTGTTTACTATGCAGAATAGTAACTTAAAATAATATTATTTTCAGTATAATAACAGATTTCTAAAAACGATATAAAAATAACCCAAAAAATATAAAAGAGAAGTATTCTTACCTTAGAATTTTGGCAGAACCTTCTCTCTAAAAACTTTTCTTCTCTCTCTCACTTCCACCACTATCTCACTAGCACTACTATATTAAGAAAACTTAATCTGAAATTGTGAATTCTAAAGAAGAAATCCTTCGGTATTTATAGGAAAAAATTTACTATGCATTCTATTATTTTAATATAAAAGTACTATGCATTTTTGAATTTTTTATTCCAGGTTACTGTGCATCTTTTGAAAATTTCATACATGCACAGTGATTTGCATAGTAATTGGCAAAATTATTAAGTCAAATAGTAACCCTTCACTCGGTATATTTTAAATATTCAAAATGAGTCCTTTTTGAAATTTAGCGATATTATATCAGTCCTCACTAATTTTATAATAAGTAATATAAAGCTAAAATTTTAAAAATCTAAAATTTTCTGTTAATAAAAATTTATTGATACGTTTCCAATTTTTTAACGATTGGAAAAAATCAAGATTTTTCTCAAACCGATAATTTTTAGATAAGTCTACTTGAAACAGATTTTAGAAAATTTTCTTATAATTTAAATTCACTTTCTTATAAATATTTTTAATTTAAGTCACTTATATGAATTTAAAATTATTTAAAAAAATATTATTTTATTAAAAAAATTCCAAAATTCCAAAAAATTCCAAAAAATCATAAATAATACGTAGGTTAAAAAGTTCTAAAGAATCATAATTTAGTTCCTTCAAAATTTTAATATAAAAATAAAAATAGGGGTGTTACACCATGCAAGGAACAGAAGCATGCATCAATGCCATCCTTTGAGCAAATAACCACCAGTTACCAGTGAAGGTTGCAATGGACATTGATTAGTAATAACACAAAATGATTAAATTAACAACACAAAGTAATTATTTAATAAACTCTTACTCTCTATGATACTGCGCAAGGTACACAATCTTGTTCGACTCATTCATCTAATTCTGGATGTATGCCCGAGTCTCCTCCTTGGTGTTCTCGCGAGCTTGTATTAGAGAGGGCTCTAGAAAACCATAAGTGTCATGGAAGCCCCTTTCTATACAAACTCTATGTAGAAACCTAAGAAAATTTACACACGTTTAGTTAGTGAAAAATAACATTTTAATTGACACAATCATTGACCTGCTTGTTATGATCTGTACCAACTTCATGGACTCTACTAGTTGAGGTCGTTCATGTTCATTTTCATCCCAAAGGTCAGACCTAGTCTCGATGTCTTCTTCCAGAATGAAGGTTTGTCTTTACCGAAGGCTTTTGTGGTAGCATTCCTAAGCTATCTTTACGTCCATTTGAACAACCCCAATACGTCCATCTCCGAGTGAGAATTTCATTGTTAGGTGAAGGGCAGAGACGATATCACCAAGTGCACTGAGTGTTAGTCATCCAAGTATGGAGTTGTAGGAATTGAGAATATCAAACTAAATATTTAACCATGATTGTCTTATTGTCTTCTCCTGATCTGAAGGTTGTTTTTAGCTTTACATACCCCATGATTTGCACTGAGTCCTTTGTGTAGCCAAGGAGTGCTCAGTCATACCTTTTGAGCCAGTATAAGGTAGGTTGAGTCGCTTGAAGGTCTTCCAAGGAAGGATGTCTGTGGAGTTTCCTAGTCTGAGGAGGTCCTTCGTTGTACTTTTGCTACCCCTATTATGATTGTTATTGGTTCGTCTTTGTTTAGGACTCCCATAGGGAAATCTAAATTTTCGATTGTAATAGCCCTGTTTCCTGTGAGGTGGTGTGTAAGGTTGACTTGTTCTACTCTTCCTGATGTGCTAATCTTATTTCTTAGGAATCCACCAGAAATTGAGTATGTTTCTTTTTCCATCACTCTTTATGTCTTTCGGACTTTAGGATCGGGAGTGCTTACACTCCTGCCTAGGTGTTCTCGTAGCTATAACTCTACCTGTCTCGACGATCCCCTTTCTCACGTTCTCCTTACTTCTCATGATCTTCCTTTCCTTGATCGAAAAACCTCTCCAAATATACCTGCCGAATAAGGTGCTTGACCTAGTTTTTGAGTGACCAATAATCATCGCTATTGTGCCTAAATGTCCTATGGAATTCATAGAACTTGGATCTGTTAGAGCCTTTTTTCTGTTCCTTGGGTAGGGGGAGCTTGATTAGTTTTGTTTTGTAGATTTCATGCATGATCTTGTTTCTCCTGTTGTTTAGTGGGGTGAAGGTGTCATATTTTTGGTTGGGGTAAGAAGCAAGCGTTGGTTCCTTGTTTAGCCTGTGACTTTTCCTTAGTGACTCTGTTTTCATTTCTTTATGCTTGGAGCTCCCCACCCGATCGACTTCAGGTTCCTCCATATTCATGTAACGCACTGCTCTTTGCCTAAAATCATCCATATTGGTTAGGGTTTTTTAGCTAAAGAGTTAGAAAATTTACCTGGGCGCAGTCCTATCTGGATTGCATTGAGAACTACCTCTAAGTTGAAGTCTTTAATCTGTATGGCTTGTTCGTTAATGCATGCCATCAACTGCTTAAGTGTCTCCCTTCGTTCTTGCTTTAAGGTGACTAAGCTGTGTGAAGTCTATTGAACCGCTCAGCTAGAAGTGTGACATCCCTTGTCATTTTATAATTATTTTTACCCAATTTATAACTTTTGTAATAAATTTTCCATGGGTGCATAATTTAATTAAATCCTAATTTTTAAGAAATACTTATTTATATTTAAAATCAGTGAATTATGGAATATATTTAGCTAATTTAAACCCTAAAATCATTTAAAAAGAAATAACTTAAAAACCTGAAACAGGGGCCTGACGCTACGCGTTAGCCCCACGCTACGCGTGAACCCCAACTCGCAGCTCTGACGCTACGCGTGAGCTTTTCAGAGACAGCACCTGATGCTGTCATATATTTTAGGCATTTTAGCCAACTTCTAACCTACCTAATTGGCCCATTTTAGGTCTGATTGCCACGAAACTTCATGGGCCACATGTTTTCCCCACTCTAGAACTGTTGGCGCTATCCGTTTGCCAAAATTCCAACATACGCACAAGTTATGCACTAAATAAATTTTAACCCCTTTAAGTGTAAAACTCTTGCATCAAACATTCTAAATGGCCCTCAAATGGCTTAAGGCCAATACCTATAGTTCCTAATATATTAGATAGCCTATGGGTATCCTCCAGGGATCTTAAAACCCGTCAAATCTCAAAATCACCTATACGGTTCCATAATTTCCTATAACTGGCTAAAGGCAAAATCCTCTAAACTTATTAAATTCATTGCCATAACATTCCATTATGATGCATAATCATTATGTCAATCATATGCAATACTTCTTCAATCATACATTTAACATGTTGGTGTATACACTACGAGCTATTAATGTATCAATTTTAACTTATCAATAAAATTAGTATTTTCAGTTTTAAGACTAATTTTAATGCTATTTATCCTAGAATAATAGGTCATATGAGAATTATTCCTAAAACGTCCCTAATCAAGTATTTACATGGGGACATGTAAATACATTAAGATTAGTGTGTGAATGTACTGATGATTTGATCTCACAAATCATGGATATATGATATCAAGTCTTTACACGGGTACATATTAAGAGTAATGTTGTACTGGACAGACCCACCATGAGAAGGTTGTATGGATCGTTACATGAGTGTCATAAACGGTTCTCAATGTGATAATGGTATATAATCCTTCGACCTGAAGTCACTACGATTCCTACATAAGGAGTTTGTTGTTTTAATACAATCAAACGTTATCTGTAATAAGATGACCATAAAGATTATGATTAGGCAATAGACAAATTATGCAGAGGGATGTGAGTGATGTAGATGGAATTTGTCTCTCCTATATGACAGAAGTGATATCTATGGGCCACTTGATGAAGTGAGACTAACAAAATGCATGGCCATGCTAGGACAAATAAATATTAGATATTTATTTTGTAAAGTCTACTCTGGTATCAAGTAAAATGAATTAGACTATACAAGGATGACGACGACCATGCCTTGGGCCTAATTAGATATCATGACAAAAGGAATAAATATATAAAATAATTATCACTTATAGGTCATGTCAATGATAAATAATATTCGGACATAATGATGTATTGCTAGATACCGCTCTTATTTTATATTAATAATAAAATAGTTTATTATTAATATAACTGAATATTTTACCTATAGGGTCACACACATAGAGTAAGCCCACCAGAGGATAGTTTTATTTTAGTTGGACTAAAAATAAAAACTATTTGGGCCTAACTCATTTAGAATGAGTCAGGAGCCCAATGTTTAATGAGAGCTCAGGTTAAGACCTAGGCCTATATATAGAGCATGAGATGCTCATAGGCTGCTGCTCAGAAATTAGATTATAATCAAATCTCCGTACTAGCATTCAGAACTTTGTTTTTTTGGTGGAAGTGCTCGTGTGGACTCCTAAGGACGAAGCTACAATTGCTTCGATCGAGAAACTCACTTTGCGTCTATAAGAGGTAAACCTTAAATCAAAATTTAATTTTGCATAATGCCTTGAGACATTTGTATTTGTAATCCTTTTTGGGAATCTTTTATGTTTCCGCTGCCTGACCCTGATAGGATTCCCTAACACAACAGAACCTGCTCATAATGCATGATTTAATCTATTGTGGCTCCGTGCTATAACTATATTCATTCCGACATTACCTGGTCATCATACATGTAGTTTATCTAATGGCTCAATGCCACATCATACTATATACTAACATTGTTTAAACCATAAACATGTCATACTACGTATATGTTCGCACTCCCATAGAAATACAGATAATATACATATATATATATACACACGCACACCAACGGCTCAATGCCATTAGTCATCACAATCAACTACAGCCAAACATGTATCACTACAAGTCTGAAAGATGATATATTCATATACGAATATATACAATATACACATCCTGATTTCTTCTGGCATTGCTCCTTGCTCACTTTGCACTGGTCTCTGTAGTATCTGCAATATCCCTTGCTTTATTCACTATAAAAAAATAATGTAAGGGTGAGTATTTATCATAAAAGCAATACAACTAGTTAAATAGAGTTAATATCACCTGGAGAATCTCATTCTCCTCCCTTGATTACCGATCCATTAAACGTTCCTCTTATAACATCAAACATGCAATGATCTTTCATTATCATTATAATTTCAGTCTAAATATAATATAACGATTATTTCATAAAATCAAGATAAAGGACATAACTGACTCTCATGGTCATCGTATATACATATACACAGCGACACCTAGTATCCGGATACTAACAGATCAGTCAACAGCTAGGAGTCACAGTGACATCCCGTGAACTCTACCTGGTTCACCGAGCCCCACACTGGCTCCCCACCTCAACCACTGGGTCTCTACCTGGACCACTAGAGCCAATAGCGAGGGGTACTACATACCGAATGGTTGTCTACACACAACTCATGTACATACAATATATACAACCATTATATGATTTTTGGTATAAAAGCCAACTCTCGGCATAAAAGCCACTTCCTCTAAATATCATGCTTAATCACCAATATCATGCTATCACATCACACAATCGGCTATAGACATAACATACTTGTACACCTCCACATAACAATTAACATCAATTTCAATTCACTATAATCACACATCATATCTTTCATCCTTTTATCCTATAAAGCCGCTTTTTGTTACTATTCACCATTTTCTTATTACCAATCTTTTCATTAATCATGCCCATCAAATTCATGATGCCATCGTCGATATATTCTATGTGACATCCCTCGTCTTTTTCTCATTTTTCCAAAATAATTTTTTGCGTTTAAATAAAAATCCACCCGGTCTCAATAAAAATAATGTTTACTTTTCATAAATACCTTTCAAATAGTAAAATAATACTTAAAATAGTGAATTCCGACTGAAATCGATCGGAAATACCTCCATTAATGAAACAGTTATTTAGTAACAATGAAAGAAGGAAAAACGGAGTCAGGGGTCAATCGCCTAAGCGAGCCCCTGCTTCGCTTAAGCGAGTGCCGAATCGCTTGAGCGAGTGCTACTCTTAAACTTGAGCGCACAAGGTATACGAGTAAGGCCAACGAGTCGGATTTCACTCGCAGGTAGGTGCACTCGGGTATCTCTTATGTGTCACTCGGTAACAGTTTACAATTTCATCACTCGGAAAACTCAGCTTTCATTCACTCGAACATATCCCTCTGGACTCATTCCCAACCTTGCTCAAAAATAGTTCACTCAGTCTCAGCTCACCCAGGGATACTCTAGCCTCCTTCACGCGGTAAGGTTTCTCCCAACCATAACTCACCCGGTAACATTCTCACTTTGACTCGGGAGTGATCTACCCTCCTTCGCTCGGAATGTTCCACTCTTTCTTCACTCGGGAGCCTTCTACTCTTATCTAGGTTCACTCGGAGTTGCCCTAACCTTTTCACTCGGAGTGAGTTTCTTGGTTATTCGTTACTCAAAGAAATGAACAATACACACTTGAGCATAACTGGCGCCAATTCAATCGGCCCTTGCTCGGATAACAAGGAATCCACTCGGCTAACTTCACCCGGTAATGGACTCTGCTACAGCAATGCAAAATTTATTCATAAAATAAACACCAATCATGTAACGTCAAGAGCTTATACTGTAACACCAACACTCGGAAAAACGCAAAATATACATATATTACATAATTCATTCAATTTTAATCGGTGTCTTGGCATCAACCCTCCGCTTGGCGCACCTCCATGGCTCCGACCTTCTCCCTGTCACTGGTTACTAAAAATTGTAAACAACAGCAAGGGTGAGTGTTTAGCATCATAATTAATCTAGAACAGAATTTAAATAAAATACAAGTGTAAACTTCGTCCGATTCCTTTATTCTCAAACTGCACATTTCACTCGGCATTTACTCTCACTCGGTAATACACTCACTCGGCAATCTTAGCAATTAACACTCAGCTATTTTAGCAAATCACTCTCAAGTAACTCAGCAATATATCCATTAACACTCAGCTTTATGGCAACTCTCATTCAGAAATTTTAGCAAGTAACATGCGTCAAGTATAACATCTTACCACTCAGTCATTATAACAATCACTCGGCAAATATATGAAAGTGAACTCGGCAATCATAATAATTAACACTAAACAGCCATTCACATAGCAAGTAACTTTCAGTCGGCAATATAACAATTTTCTACTCGGAAAATATAACAACTCAGCAATTATAATACTGCATATTCGGCAATTATATTCAACCTTATTTAGCAAATATAACAATTTATACTTGTCAAACACAACATCATACTCATCAGTTTTCACTTGGATAATATGACATCTTGCTCAGCAAATACAAAATTTCCTACTCATCCAATATATCAAATTCTCATTCGGTAAAATCATTAATTATCACAACTGACTCTCATAAAATCGACTCCTAGTATCCGGATACTAAAGGATTGGCCTTCAGCTGGGGGTCCTACTTGACACCCTGTGAACCCTGCTTGGTTCACCGAGTCCTGCTTGACTCTCCACCTCGACCACTGGGTCCTACTTGACCACTGGGTAGCTCAACTGGGCACAAAAACCACGGGAGCCGGAAATGAGGGGCTATATATACCGTCGGCCATCCCATACCACATAATCACATTTCATATCATCATCAATCAACAAATACAACTACCAGAAACTGGCATGTGCTCTCATCACAAGGCGACCGACTTGTCAAGCCTTTCCATCACATTGTCACTCGAGCGACCTGCTTGTCAAACCCGACTCCTCATTCCACAAAATACCGATTGTCACAGCATCATTTAAATTTCAATCGGATTTACACATACACATACGATCCTCAACTGATCAATGTCCATATACATGCACATACATTTCACTCAGTATCATTTCATCATAGCATCAAATAATTCCATTTCACTCGGAATATACCACTCACACGATCAGAAACCGATCGGGGTACATACATATACATGCATTCATCCACATTCATATATAATTCATTCGGCATCATCACAATGATCTCAACATCAAATACTCCTCTAATCACATACACACGATCAGAAACTGATCGGTGCTCACACACATGTATACTCATACATTCTCAAATTTCATTCAGCAAAGTCACACACACACACACACGATCCTAAACCGATCGGTGTGCACACAAATACACATTCACAACTCGGACAGTATGTCCTATTCCAATTAATTATAACCCGAACACCCCCTTACCTGGGATAAAGCTTCCAGAAGATCCTCGAGCTCTCCACTCCGATCGGTTGCTCTCCGATCGCTTCTTTTCAATTGTGACTCTGCTCCAGTCGTCCAACACAGGACTCTGCTTGGAGGAACTCTGAGCCATTCACCCTTTCGAACAGCTCTGCCCCTATGACACTCCACGCTCTACATGCAAGACGGCGGAGGATTCTAAGCCTCTAAGACACAACGCTGTTCTCTCCCTTGAGCAGCTCCGTCTCACCATCAGTGGGATATTTCTACAACTCTGAGGCACTTTAATGCTGCACACTTCCACTCGAGATTCCAACATCCTTCGAGTAGAAGAAGAAGGCGAAGTAGAAGAAGCTTCGATTGATCTCAAACAGCGCCTCTGCATGCACGAAGAGAAGTGGCCCACTCTCTTCCGTAGTCCGACCCTCACCAGCAGTGGAGGACTTCAAGCCTCCAAGACACCACAACCGTGGCTGATGAAGAGAAGAAGACTAGTTGCCTACACGGAGGGAAGAAATGCTCAATTCCCCCTTACCTCTGTTCTACGCCTCAACTGTTCCTAGGTTCACCGTTCCACCACCGATCCAGCAGCAGTCTTCTTACGCGCTTCACCACCTTGAAACCACAACCATAACTACATAATTATCTCGAGGTTTGATGCAGAAAGAGACTTCCTTTCAAAGCTTTCAGCTTTCAACAATGGAGGAAGGAGAAGAGGAAGGAGAAGAAGAAGGAAAGAAACAAACGAAGGAGAAAAAGACTCTCGTGACAGGATGAACAATTGAAGGAAGAGAAAGAAATCTTTCTTTAATACCCATGGCAACCGGTCACTTGCACAACCGGTCATTTCTCCATTTCAATATAATACCTTTAATGATTTTAATTAAACATCTCTTCTCCTAATCACCCTTTCATAATAAATCAATAATTCTTAAAAATATCCAATAAATTCCTAAAACAAGTTTTAACATTTTCCACTTCAAAAAATTTTCTATAAATATCCGGGATGTTACATCCACCCCCCCTAAAAAGGGATTTCGTCCCCGAAATCAATGTACCGATTGGAAAAGATTTGGGATGCACCCGTCTCATGTTCAATTCCAATCCCACGTACAAGTTACCCCAATACCGATCGGTGTATTTCCATCGTCAGGTCCAATTCAAAGAGTCACTCGGAAAATACGCTCGGCGTTGTGACACATGAAGCACATCATGGATTAGTTAACGAACTGGGAAGATCCAGTCGGTAAGTAACACTACCGATTCTCCAATATTTGATATGGTCCGATACATCTTGGATTAAGCTTTTGGCTCATTGATATCCGACCGACACCTTTAGTCGGTGGACTTCCAGGAATACCCAGAAGAACTTCTGTTCTTCAGTTAGCACGGCTTACCTGAAATCACCTTTTACAGGCTCCACCACTCGGCCTCGGAATCTCTAAATTCCACCATTGCCTTTGATTAATTCCACATCTTTACCTCTTGAGAATAACACTCGGACCGAACAAAGACTCAGTAACTCAGATTATAAACCCGAGCACGAATTAAACAAATTCCCTACTCGGATACATACTCCCTTTGGGAATCATTCTCATAGAAACATACCTGTTCGAAGTCTCTCTTTCTTTGTCCAGAAGTACTCTCTCTCTGGAAAAAAGACCCATTCGGAAATATCACACTTGGAGGCACCTCACTCGGAAAGACACACCAGTCGGTCATTTATTCAAAAATGTCTTACTCAAGCGTCTCATTCGGACAGAATTCTTCTTCACCCGGAAGGTCTTGTTTCCAACATGATTTACTCGGAAATTCTCCACTCAGTATACCTTAGGTCATCTCTTCTCCCTGAAATCTAGCAATAATTCATACCGACTGCCACATCATAATATTTACTTCTTTATACCCACCATTCGTCAGTTACCAAATCTCAGCTCTATTCGTCCTTCATCTCTAACCTTTTACCGACTTCAGAAATACAAATCATAGCCTCTTTTCTCTAAATCCGATCACTCAAGATTGGCTAACACTCCTCTGTCTCCCCAACTTCACACGACCTCAACCACTAGTGCAACTCCCTGAGGTGATCAGTCTCCAAGGTGCAGCACTTCGTGGTTAATCCGGGTGAAAGTCAGGTATACAGTCCAACTATCCATATCACCAATCGACATGCAACTGCTTACATCATTATCCATTTACCTATGCCTATTGGCAACTTCATAAAGAATTAATGTTAAAAGGAACCCACGGTGGCCAGCCATTATGATTCCTAGGTAACATTAATATCCTGCAAAGTCCAAACGACTTGGTAAAACTCCTCTTCATTCCTATTATTTGCCCGCTCAACCACTTTCTAATTACTTTGTCCCATGCTCTTCATGCTCCAGGTATGACATCGGAATAAATCGAAATACAATCAATGAACGCCTTCATGAACCAACCCAAGTAATGCTGGAAGGTATTGTTCATATAATTCATGAACACCACCTGAACACTCGTCATACCAACGGCATTACCACATTTCCAAAGTGGCTATAACCAGTCCTGGACGCCATTTCAGGGATATCAGAACCTTGATCCAATTTAATAACATCCTGACTGCAAATTGATCCTGAAAAGACTGAGTCACACCATAATTGATCAACCAGATCATCAGTCCTCGGCAGTGGGTATTATTCCCTATGGTTAACTTACCCAATCGGTGGCAATCAAGGCATAACCACTTACCACCATCTCTCTTTTCGACTAGCAGCATCAGGGCACCCCCTGTCGGAAAGATCTCCCTTCTACTCCGACAATCAAACATCACTTTAATAGCTAATTCTTACCAAAATAACCTTTGATTCTCTCAGAGGTAAGCACACAGGGGTTAAAAATAAATCGCCTACTCTCATTCGATACGCTACCATCTACTACTCCTTCACATAACTCCTATCTTTATTCAGAACAGCCCGATAGACTCAAACCATCACCATAAGTAGCTACAGTCTCACCTGCCCAACTTATGAATTGCTGCATCCGACATATAAGATGAAGTCTCATTCCCATAGGGTTACAACAATTACATGGAGTCGCTGCAAAAGTGTATGCCGCCACAGTACCTATGGTGTGTAGAGTCATACCGGAACAGCATACCTTACACTCTTCTTGCTCACATCGACCATACTCACTCAACTAACACTAATCCATATGAGAATTAGTGGCAATCCCCTCAAGTCTATAATCAATATATTTACAACAACACTGACAATATGCATCATCTAGGGTACATCACGTAATAACAATCATTAAATACCAGTTACCACTACTGTAAAATGGTATAATAGCAATAGACTTCCGACCCTCACAGGGTATATACCTCGTCATTATACGTAATCTAGTGCAAATCACATGATGATAGTCATCGAATATCAGTCACCACACTCAATACCAAAGCATACCCAGAATTCGACATTACCATTCACTATCTATCCGATATCACATTTACTATTCGCATTTCATCACAGGATTTAACCTCCTCTCGGGAAACTAGCACCCCGAGTCCCAGTATTAGCTCGGTTGCCATGCCCACTCGGCTACTGCTTCTGTTGACACTCGGCATAAGGTATCCCAATTGTCTTCATTGGAAACAATTCGTCCAGTCGGACAGTGTTTTGCAATATAGCTCTCAGCCACAACTATAGCACACTCGGCTACCAACTGACACTCCGATCAGAAGGGGAAGAAGACGTAACAGAAAACTTACCATCACAAAAGAACCGACCCATTTTCTTGAAACTGGATCCTCTTGCCTTCAACGACCTCTTATCTTCCGACTGAAAGATCCTCTGTAATTACACTTCCTCGGTCAGCCTATCCTTGTTCACCAAAGTTGGATAATTCCGAATCTCAATTGGCATATTCACACTGTGAGTTCTAATTCACAATCCTGCTTTATACTGGGCACACTCACTACTCTTGGTTCCTTTTAGTGAGAAAGAGTGACAGAAGTCACAACTCATTAAACTTAATAGTGTGCTTGGCCATTTACACTCGGCCCTGCCCCAACCTCAAGTTCCATCTTCTTTCGAATTTTCTAATTATCCGAGAAGTACTTAACAAGAAACCACTCTCGGAAATTCGCCCACACTAACGACTTACTCATCGTCTTCATCAGTACCTTAGTCCGAGGCCACCATGTCCTAGCCTCTCCTTCAATTGATAAGTTGTAACTGCACCCTTTGCTCCTCCGAGCACTCGGAATACTCAAAAACTTACTCGGTTTCCTGTATCTAAACACACATCCCACTGTGACCGTGCCCTCCTTTATAAGCAGGGGAATTCCTTTTTAGGAATTTACCAAGAGTGAGACCTGATTCGGTCCTACTCATCAATTTAGAAAAATTCCGAGAGGGAACCATCCCCTTTATCAGAACTAGTTTACCGACCATAGAATAATTATATAATGAATAAACACTTTACCATTAACCAATATTCTACCAGGGAGTCGGATAATTACCTCACATAAAACAAAACGCCACTGGAGTGCCAAGGGAGTAATGCCAAGCTGCACAAACAACCAAAAATACATTGTAATAAAGTGTAAAACACAATCACTTGGTTCGCCCTTCCACTCGGCTCTAGAAAGAACCGCTCTGATACCAACTGTGACATCCCTCGTCATTTTCTCATTTTTCTAAAATAATTTTTCACGTTTAAATAAAAATCCACCCGATCTCAATAAAAATAATGTTTACTTTTCATAAATACCTTTCAAATAGTAAAATAATACTTAAAATAGTGAATTCCGACTGAAATCGATCGGAAATACCTCCATTAATGAAACAGTTATTTAGTAACAACGAAAGAAGGAAAAACGGAGTCAGGGGTCAATCGCCTAAGCGAGCCCTTGCTTCGCTTAAGCGAGTGTTGACTCGCTTGAGCGAGTGCTACTCTTAAACTTGAGCGCACAAGGCATACGAGTAAGGCCAACGAGTCGAATTTCACCCGGAAGTAGGTGCACTCGGGTATCTCTTATGTGTCACTCGGTAACAGTTTACAATTTTATCACTCAGAAAACTCAGCTTTCATTCACTCGAACATATCCCTCTGGACTCATTCCTAACCTTGCTCAAGAATAGTTCACTCGGTCTCAGCTCACCCGGGGATACTTTAGCCTCCTTCACACGGTAAGGTTTTTCCCAACCATAACTCACTCGGTAACATTCTCACTTTGACTCGGGAGTGATCTACCCTGCTTCGCTCGGAATCTTCCACTCTTTTTTCACTCAGGAGCCTTCTACTCTTATCTAGGTTCACTCGGAGTTGCCCTAACCTTTTCACTCGGAGTGAGTTTCTTGGTTATTCGTTACAAAAAGAAACGAACAATACTCACTTGAGCATAACTGGCGTCAATTCAATCGGCCCTTGCTCGGATAACAGGGAATCCACTCGGCTAACTTCACCCGGTAATGGACTCTGCTACAGCAATGCAAAATTTATTCATAAAATAAACACCAATCATGTAACGTCAAGAGCTTATACTGTAACACCAACACTCGAAAAAACGCAAAATATACATATATTACATAATTCATTCAATTTCAATCGGTGTCTTGGCATCAAACTTTCGCTTGGCGCACCTCCATGGCTCCGACCTTCTCCCTGTCACTGGTTACTAAAACTTGTAAACAACAGCAGGGTGAGTGTTTAGCATCAGAATTAATCTAGAACAGAATTTAAATAAATACGAGTGTAAACTTCGTCCGATTCCTTTATTCTCAAACTGCACATTTCACTCGGCATTTACTCTCACTCAGTAATACACTCACTCGACAATCTTAGCAATTAACACTCAGCTATTTTAGCAAATCACTCTCAAGTAACTCAGCAATATATCCATCAACACTCAGCTTTATGGCAACTTTCATTCGGAAATTTTAGCAAGTAACATGCGTCATGTATAACATCTTACCACTCAGTCATTATAACAATCACTCGGCAAATATATGAAAGTGAACTCGGCAATCATAATAATTAACACTAAAAAGCCATTCACACAGCAAGTAACTTTCACTCGGCAATATAACAATTTTCTACTTGGAAAATATAACAACTCGGCAATTATGATACTGCATATTCGGCAATTATATTCAACCTCATTCATCAAATATAACAATTTATACTCGTCAAACACAACATCATACTCATCAGTTTTCACTCGGATAATATGACATCTTGCTTAGCAAATACAAAATTTCCTACTCATCCAATATATCAAATTCTCATTCGGCAAAATCATTAATTATCACAATTGACTCTCATAAAATCGACTCCTAGTATCCAGATACTAAAGGATTAGCCTTCAGCTGGGGGTCCTACTTGACACCCCGTGAACCCTGCTTGGTTCACTGAGTCCTGCTTGACTCTCCACCTCGACCACTGGGTCCTACTTGACCACTGGGTAGCTCAACTGGGCACAAAAACCACGGGAGCCGGAAATGAGGGGCTATATATACCGTCGGCCATCCCATACCACATAATCACATTTCATATCATCATCAATCAACAAATGCAACTACCAGAAACTGGCATGTGCTCTCATCACAAGGCGACCGACTTGTCAAGCCTTTCCATCACATTGTCACTCGGGCGACCTGCTTGTCAAACCCGACTCCTCATTCCACAAAATACCGATTGTCATAGCATCATTTAAATTTCAATCGGATTTACACATACACATACAATCCTCAACTGATCAATGTCCATATACATGCACATACATTTCACTCAGCATCATTTCATCATAGCATCAAATAATTCCATTTCACTCGGAATATACCACTCACACGATCAGAAACCGATCGGGGTACATACATATACATGCATTCATCCACATTCATATATAATTCATTCGGCATCGTCAGAATGATCTCAACATCAAATACTCCTCTAATCATATACACACGATCAGAAACTGATCGGTGCTCACACACATGTATACTCATACATTCTCAAATTTCATTCAGCAAAGTGACACACACACACACGATCCTAAACCGATCGGTGTGCACACAAATACACATTCACAACTCGGACAGTATGTCCTATTCTAATTAATTATAACCCGAACACCCCCTTACCTGGGATAAAGCTTCCAGAAGATCCTCGAGCTCTCCACTCCGATCGGTTGCTCTCCAATCGCTTCTTCTCAATTGTGACTCTGCTTCCAGTCGTCCGACACAACACTCTGCTTGGAGGAACTCCGAGCCATTCACCCTCTCAAACAGATCTGCCCCCATGACACTCCACGCTCTGCATGCAAGACGGCGGAGGATTCCAAGACACAACGTTGTTCTCTCCCTTGAGCAGCTCCGTCTCACCATCAGTGGGATATTTCTACAACTCCAAGGCACTTTAATGCTGCACACTTCCACTCGAGATTCCAACATCCTTCGAGTGGAAGAAGAAGGTGAAGTAGAAGAAGCTTCGATTGATCTCAAACAGCGCCTCTACATGCACGAAGAGAAGTGGCTCACTCTCTTCCGTAGTCTGACCCTCACCAGCAGTGGAGGACTTCAAGCCTCCAAGACACCACAACCGTGGCTGATGAAGAGAAGAAGACTGGTTGCCTGCACAGAGGGAAGAAATGCTCAATTCCCCCTTACCTCTGTTCCACGCCTCAACTGTTCCTAGGTTCATCGTTCCACACCAATCCAGCAGCAGCCTTCTTACGCGCTTCACCACCTTGAAACCACAACCACAACTACGCAATTATCTCGAGGTTTGATGCAAAAAGAGACTTCCTTTTAAAGCTTTTCAGCTTTCAACAATGGAGGAAGGAGAAGAGGAAGGAGAAGAAGAAAGAAAGAAACAAACGAAGGAGAAGAAGGCTCTCGTGACAGGATGAATAATTGAAGGAAGAGAAAGAAATCTTTCTTTAATACCCATGTCAACTGGTCACCTGCACTACCGGTCATTTCTCTATTTCAATATAATACCTTTAATGATTTTAATTAAACATCTATTCTCCTAATCACCCTTTCATAATAAATCAATAATTCTTAAAAATATCCAATAAATTCCCAAAACAATTTTTAACATTTTCCACTTCACAAAATTTTCTATAAATACATTTTCGAGTAAAACATTCACATATCTATAATATTTCTATTTCATAATATAAAATTTTATAAAGCTTTAATTAAAGACACTTTACATACTCCCCCCTTACCTCACTTTCGACGCCCTTTTACTCAATCACAAAATTAGATGGGCCGCAACCTCTAAAAGGCAAGACTTACAAAGAGGTTTAAGGATTTGACCGTTAAGACCTTAATCTAATTTAGAGGAACACTCAGAAGTTACTTTTTGAAGCTTTAGAAGCTTACCACTCTAAATCCGATGAGTCCTCCGAGAACCCTTTTTCCCGCTAAGCTTCCAACGGCTTGTTCACAACTTATACAAAGCGGAGCTCAAATTTGTCACATAATCCTTCTCTTGAACACCATAAGAGACCCTTTAACCGGTTTAGAATCCTAAAATTTAAGACTCCCTTGTCTTTCCAAGAAATGGGTAAAGATAGAAAATCTTTATAGAATTTAAAATTGAAAGATCCCACGCGTTTACCTTAAAATCCATGATCAGTTTCAAATTCCACCTTTAATTTGACCTTGATTGAACTCAGAAGAAGAAAAAAGAAGAGAAAAGCCCAAACGCTAATTTTAAACTTCTGTTTCATAGTTTACCACTGTGAGGTCTTTATTCTGCCCGCGACACTAACTCTACGCGTCACCCGAACGCGACATGTCAGATATAAAATTTTACTCTGACGCTACGCGTAAGATGGGCGCTATGCGTCAAGTATAAATCAAAAATTCACTCTTAAATTCATATTTACATCATATAATAACCTTATATTACTAAATCTTCACAATTCTAAATATAAAACATAGGGATGTTACAAGAAGCGAACTGGGTGAGGAACTTCTCTTGAGCTTTGTGAAACATGATATATTTTTCAGGGGAATGTATGAAAACCAGAGCAGGGCAAATTTGGTGAGAGTGGTGGGAAAGCTTCTGTGAATAGATGTCCGAAGTAAGGAACCAAGGGCTCTAGTCTGTCTTCTTTTGATTTTGTGGCCTGTATATATTGATAGCTAGAGGCTTCTCGCTACTCCGACCGGTGGTTCCTTAGGTCTTTATTCTGCTTTCTTAACTCTTCCACGGTACACTGTAATGTCTTGACCAGGGTCAAACCCTCCTCCATTTGGTTGTCGTCGTTGTGTCATTTTCTTGATCTTTTCTAGTGTTTCCCTCCTCCCTCTCGCTGGTATTGCTACATGTGATCACTATCTTTCTTCCTTCTTAAGCCCACGATGGGTGTCAAAATGTTCATTCTGGGCGTATAAAGTACCAAACCCTAGAGAATTACTTTAAGAAAATATGGTTTATTTCTCATAATGTCACTCGAAAATACAAAGAGGGCCTTGATTTATACATCAAAAGAAAGGTCCTGATTTCGGCTTCGTATCTATTAGATAATGATAATCTCCTATGATGGGGAGTTAAGATAACTTTCTAAATTAAATTGGTATAAAGAATCTTTCCCGATCCGAGAGAGAACAAAACATGAATTCAAATTTTGGGTTTTATATTTTATCAATTTATTTCTTTGATCATATGGTTTCTATAAATAGAAACCTATACATGAAAACTATTGCATACAAATGACACATGGAAATCTAAATCATCCAATTACAAATGATAGATATATTTCAAGATAGGCCACTAAATCTAAATCATGCATTTATAAAACGATAGATATATTTCAAGATAAGCTACTAATCTAAAATCATCTAATTACAAAATGAGGAAAATTAGTTAGATGAAAAACAAAGATAATTAAAGACATGTAACAAAACATAAACATGCACTCACTGAATAATGGTTTATTACTGATTCCATGTTTCTTTCTTTTATTTTTTTAAAAAACGATTAATCAATGTTTCTCACCCTTAGTGCAAGGATGCACCATGAATTTGTCTGGAGCATTAATGATAGATATATGGTCCATTTTTTAAAGTTTTGGAATAGAAATCAACTAAAAGGCATATGAATATCATTTTTGTTTGTTGAATTAATAGTTGTGTTAACAATATTAATTTTAGACTAATTTCAACGTATTAAATAATATAAAAATTAAAACTAATAAAAAATAATCAAGGAATAAAAAAATATAAAAAACATAACAATCCAAAACATATTTAACTTTTTTTCCAAGAAGAGATAAGTATAGATATAAAAACTGAGAAAAAAAATGTATAACATGTGACACATAAATGATTAAAAGATAGATAGAAAAATGATGTCAATTAATGTATACTATTATTGATGTATGAATCTTTTTGTTATAATTATTTTTCAAGGAAGGCATTAAAATTTAAGAAAAAATTAATAAAAAGCAGACATAGTGAAAACTGACATAGGCAGCATAGTTAAAGAGGAATAATATAACACAGGAATTATTCATTTCAATGATTTGACACATACGACCCAACATTTTATTTTATTTTTTCTTTTGTCTCTATTAGGTACTTCTAAGGATAAACTTCAATGAGAGACTTTAAACCAAGAACGGGAATTATCTTGTAATTTTTGAAACCTGCAGAGAAAATTAACTTAGCCCAATCTTTCTCATTCCTCTCTTTTCCAGTAACCAACGCCATCATCTCCATATCATAGAAGAGCTTCGTTTCAACAGATTTTTTATCTCCCTTATCGTTCCCCAACACCACTTCTATGATTATCACCTTCCCTTCTTTATCTTTGCTCGTAATTGCCTCCTTACATTTCTTTAATATCTTCAAGCATTTCTCATCCATCCAGTTATGCAATATACACTACATGTCATTATTTAAATATCAATTTGCTAAGTAAAAGAGTAACATTTTCACTGTAAGAAATTTTCTTTTATGGACAATTTGTTTCTCACCGTTACTAATTTTTATGTCAATGTTATGTTATATACATAAATCCTATATTTTTCATTACCTATATAAAATTGAGTCACAAAGATAATTTTTCATATAAAAATATATTTTCTCGTAGTATTTATAATTTGAATTTTAAATATAGAATGATGGAACAATAAGTAGAATAGATCTTTCCCTTAAATAAAAACAACAGATGTTGATCTAGACATACTACACCAATAAATCATGATAAGATAGCTTGTGACATCGTATATTGTATATTTATGATTTACATAGATCATGTTTAAAAAATTTAAAACTTCTCAAAAGCAAAACTAATAATTGTTTAAGGATTTAAATCAAAATACTAGTTACTTTTATAAGGACTAAAAATGCTTTTTCTCTATTTTTTGAAATCATTTTTTTAGATATGAAAAAATGATTTTTATGAAGTTTACCATGTAATGTTACAATATTGTACCTTTAACACAATGCAATCAGCAGGAGGAATATCTTCAAACATGTCCCCTCCAACATAATCAATGTTCTGAGTTCCTTTGAAACCAGCAACAACATGCGGAAGATCAAATACAATACACTTCACTTTAGGGAATGACTTGGCAATGGCCTTAGCCATAGTTCCCGTTCCTCCCCCAACATCAACCAATGTCCCATGATCTACTCCCTCCAACACTCCCTTGCACTTCTCAACCACCACACTTGAAACTAATCGAGTATCACTAGTCATGGCATCATTGAAAAGGTTATTGAGTTTGGGCTCACGGCTTGCATAATCCCAAAATGTCATTCCATTTTGTGTGTGGAATGGTGAAGGGTCTTCATTTGTGAACCAAGTAGAAAATTGATGCCATGGGTTAACCAAAATTGGATCAAGCATGACTTGTAACAAAGGTGTCATACTGAAGGCATGGTCCTTGAGGAGTAGCCTAGATGCATCTGTTAACGCATAGCTAACTTCTAGCTCCTTTTCAGTTTGGTTGTGCTGAGAGAAGAAACCAGATATGGTCAAAACTCTCATCAAGCGAGAGATGCCATCAGTTTTTGAAGGGTGGATTGGTAGTGAAGCAATGAGTTTTGAGAGTGGCATGGGTTTGCCATACTTGTGTATGACATCGGATATGCATAAGTCAATTGCACATTTAAGGGACATTGATTTTATGAAGCAAAGACCTTGATTATATACGTGTGTTTGAGCTTCAAGTAGTTTGAAAGCATGGTCTTCATTACAAGAATCCATGTCTTGCTTCAAACAACCTCATCTGCATTGGTGCACTTATATAAGGCCAGCTTTTATTTATTCTATTTAATGTATTTAGTTTATTATTCTTCTAATCTTTTTAGGTCGGGTTTACCCCTTCTAACAAGACATAAACATGCACTCACTGAATAATGGTTTATTACTGATTCCACGTTTCTTTCTTTTTTTTTAAAAAAATGATTAATCAAATTTTCTAACCCTTAGTGCAAGGATGCACCTTGAATTTGTCTGGAGCATTAATGTAGGACCGCGCACAAACAAATAAAAAACAAAAGTGGGCATCATAAGTGGGTTTTTTTTGGGTTAAGTATGTTTTGGATTATTGTATATTTATCAATTTTAAGTTTAGATTTTTTTATTTTTAATTAATTTTAATGTTTATGTTATTTAACATGTTGAAATTTATCTTTCAAAATATTAAGGAGAAGAAAATAGGGTCTATTTTTTTAAAGTTTTAGAATAGAATAAGTTGAAAAGACCAACCAAAAGACATATGAATATCATTTGTTTGTTGAGTTAATAACTGTGTTAACCATATTAATTTTTAGACCAATTTGAATATATTAAATAGTATACAAATTGAAACTAATTAAAAAATAATCAAGGGATAAAAAATATAAAAAAAACATAGTAATCCAAAACATATTTAACTTTTTTTTTCCAGAAGAGATAAATATAGATATAAAAACTGAAAAAGAAAACAAAAGTAAAATGTATGACATGTGACACGTAAATGATTAAAAGATAGAGAGAAAAATGATGTCAATTAATGTATAATATTATTGATGAATGAATCTTTTTGTAATAATTATTTTTCAAGGAACGCATTAAAATTTAAGAAAAAATTAATAAAAAATTGTATCAGATATAAATATCTTTAAAAGTATAAAAAATTATATCAATATTATTTTTAAAGACTCATTTTTATTTCGTAACACGCGTTTTTTAATTGCAGATTATAGAAACGAAAATAAATTACATAATGCAAAAGTGTTTGCTGTTAAGACAATCATGCATGGTTCCAAAAGCAGACATAGGCAGCATAAGAGGAATAATATAACAAGGAATTATTTATTTCAATGATTTGACACATAGGACCCAACATTTTATTTTATTTTTCTTTTGTCTAGGATAAAGAGACTTTAAACCAAGAACCTGTTATAAAATAATTCTAAACTTTAATGGAAAAAAGGGAAATTAGAATTGAGAAAGAGGGATAACGCAAGAGGAAGAAAGAAAGGAACTAAGCAAGTGTTTTTCTGCCCACACATAATGAAGGCACATAACTTCTTTTCATAGGCATATTATGAACATCTATTTTGAATATAATATTCATAATACTCTCCCTTAGATGTTCATATTTTAGAATGTGTCTCGTTAAAATCTTACTAGGAAAAACCCAGTGGGATAAAAACCCTAGTGAAAGAAAAAGAGTACAATATTCTTTACAAAGTAAATAATTAATTAAATGTACAAGTCTTTAATTCTCCCCCTCATCAGAACACTTATGTAAGCATCGAAGACCAATCTTCTGTACTAGTTGCTCGAAGATTTTAGTTGGTAATGATTTTGTGAAGATATCTGCTAGGTTCTCACATGATGGGACTTACTGGATATTTATTTCACCATTCTTTATAAGATCATGAGTAAAATTTTTTTTGATGAAATATGTTTTGTCCTATCTCCCTTAATATAACCCTCATTTAACTGGGAGATACAAGCTGTATTATCTTCACATAAGATTGTTGGTGGTAATTTTCCAGCATGCAAGCCACAAGTTTCTTGAATATGTTAAATCATAGACCTCAACCAAACGCATTCTTGGCTTGCTTCATGTAATGCTAGAATCTCTTCATGATTAGATGATGTTGCTGTGATCGTTTGTTTTATGGATCTCCATGAAATTGTTGTACCACCACATGTGAACAAATGTCCTGTTTGTGATCAACCATTATGAGGATCAGACAAATATCCTGCATTTGCATAACCAATTAGGTTTTCCTTAGATACATATGGGAAAAATAAACCCATGTCCATTGTACCTCTAAGGTAGCGAAATATGTGCTTAATCTCATTCCAATGCCTTTTTGTCGGTGAAGAACTATGTCTTGCTAACAGATTGACAGCAAATGATATATCAGGTCGTGTATGTAGCAAGATACATTAGTGCGCCAATTGCACTGAGATATGGTACTTCAAGACCAAGTAGTTCTTCATTTTTTTCTTGAGGTCGAAAAGGATCTTTGCTTACTTTAAGTGACCTTACAACCATTGGATCGCTCAATGGGTATGATTTGCCCATATAGAACCGCTTTAGCACCTTTTCTGTATAAGTCTTTTTGTGCATTAAAATTCCTTCCTTTAAATATTCTAATTGTAACCTGAGACAAAACTTTGTTTTTCCTAAGTCTTTCATCTCGAATTCCTTTTTCAAGCAATTTACAGCCTTCGAAAGCTCTTCAGGAATTTTGATGATATTTAAATCATCTACATAAATAACAATTATAACGAACTCTTTTCCAAATCTCTTCATAAAAACACATGGACAAATCGGGTCATTTTTATACCCTTATTTCAACAAATATTCACTGAGACAATTGTACCACATGCGTCCAAACTGTTTCAATCTGTAAAGAGATTTATTGAATTTGATTGAATAATTTTCTCAAGGATTTGTTTTATATGCTTTAGGCAAATTAAATCCTTCAAGGAGTTTCATATAGATGTCTTTTTCAAGTGAGCCATATAAATATGCTATAACAACATCCATTAGGCGTAAATCAAACCTTTCATGGATTGCCAAACTTATTAAGTATCGAAAAGTAGTTGCATCCATCACTGGTGAATATGTTTCTTCGATATCAATACCAGGTCTTTGTGAGAAACCTTGTGCAACAAGTCTTGCTTTATATCACACAATTTCACCATTTTCATTTTTTTTCTCGTAAAGACCCATTTGTACCCAACTAGTTTTACACCTTTGGGTGTTTGGACTACAGGCCCAAAAATTTTTCGTTTTACAAGTGAGTTTAACTCTTTTTGCATTGCATCTTTCCACTTTGGCCAATCATTTCTTTGTGCACATTCCTTAAAAGATTTTGGCTCATGATTCTTATCATCATTTATAATATCAAGAGATACTTTAAAAATTTCTTCAACATCGACTTCATGTCGATTCCATTGTATTCCATCCATGACATAATTTATAGAGATCTCTTTATTCTTATCAATTTCAGGTACCTTGGTTTCACCTGGATTTGAAACCTAGATTATGTCGGGAGACTCTACTGGAGTCTTTATATCCTCGATTTGACCATCCTCTTTGTTTACTTTTCTTTTCTGAGGATTTTTATCTTTAGAACCAACAGGTCTGCCACGTTTTATTTTGGCTTCAGATTCATTTACAGTTTTAGATTGTCCTTCAGGGATATCAATCTTTATTGGAGTATTAACAGCTGGTATGTGTGACTTAGTCACTCTTTTTGGATCAGCAAATGCATTCGGCAATTAGTTTGCTAAATTTTACAAACTAATTATTTTCTAAACTTCTAGTTCACATTACTTTGTTCGAGGATCAAGATGTGAGAGATATCTCATTCCAACTGATCCTTTTATCCAACTGTTTATTTTCTCCTCCTAATGGTGGGAAAACAGATTCATCAAAATGACAATCAGCAAAATGAGCTGTAAATAAATCACCTGTAAATAAATCACCTGTTAAAGGTTCAAGATATTTTATTATGGATGGACTTTCATATCCAACATATATTCCCAACCTTCTTTGAGGTCTCATCTTAGTGCGTTGTAGAGGAGAGATAGGAACATATACCGCACTTTCAAAGATTCTTAGATGGGAAATATTTGGTTCTTTACCATGAACCAATTGTAAAGGGGAATATTCATGATAACTTGTAGGCCTAATACGAATAAGTGTTGCTGCATGCAAGATTGCATGTCCCCAAGTTAAAATTGAGAGTTTTGATCTCATTAACAATGGTCTTGCTATCAATTTCAAACGTTTAATTAATGTTTCAGCAAGTCCATTTTGTGTATGAACTTGAGCTACAGGATGTTCAACATCAATTCCGATGGACATACAATAATCATTAAAAGATTGAGATGTGAATTCATCAGCATTATCAAGGTGTATTTTCTTAATTGGATAATCAGGAAAATGAGCTCTTAAATGAATTAATTGAGCTAGTAATCTCACAAACGCCTGGTTACGAGTTGATAATAAACAAACATATGACCATCTAGTTGATGCATCGATTAAAATCATAAAATATCTAAATGGTCCACATGAAGGGTGTATTGGTCCACAAATATCACCTTGTATACGCTCTAAATATGTGAGTGATTCACTCCTAATTTTCATTGGTGATGACCGAGTAATTAATTTCCCCTGAGAGTAAGCAGCACATGAGAAATTATTAGTTTAGAGAACTTGTCTGCTGAACAAGCAATGACCATTTGAATTCTCAATTATTTTTCGCATCATAATTATTCCAGGATGGCCTAATCTTTCATGCCAAAGTCATGTTTATTTGTAAACTTCTGATTTACAATAACATTTGTTTCAACTGTTCTAATATAAGTATAATACAAACCAGAGGAAAATGAAGGCAATTTTTCTAATATACATTTCTTATCAGAAATTAACTTTGTGATGTAAAGATATTCATCTTTTTCTTCATTTGTGGTCTCAATATGGTATCCATTTCTGCGGATATCCTTAAAACTCAATAAATTTCTTTGAGACTTCATAAAATATAATGCACTTTCAATGTGTAATTTTGTTCCTCCAGGTAATAAAATACTGGCTCTGCCAGAGCCTTCAATTATATTTATACTACCAGATATAGTATTAACATTGGCTTCTTGTTTTACTATATGGTAAAAATATTTCTCATTCTTAAGAATAGTATGAGTTCTTGCACTGTCTGCGAGACATATATCTTCTTCATTCACTTAAGCATTCATTCTTCAAATAATAAAAAAAAATCATGAGTTAAAGATATAATTAACAACAATAAATATTTAACATAAAATTTTATTGATAAAGACATAATTTATAACAAAACAAATTACATGAAACATTAAAATAATTTATTTAGGGGCACTTCCCTCCCCAACCGAGTGGTCAATGTCTTCTTCAGGAAGAACAAGGAAATCATCAATATCAAAGGGAGTATAAACATCATCCATACCAGCAAAATTTGTTTCTATTGTTTTTCCTTTATTCTTAAGGGATTTGGTATAGATCAATCAGATGTTTTGGTGTGTGACAAACCCGAGACCAGTGGCCTTGGCTACCATTACAATAGTAAATATTTTTTGTTTGTTCGCTACTCTTAATATCTTTTCATTTTTCCATACGATCTTTGTTTTACCATACAAATGATGATTTGTCATTTCAACTTTGACCACGACCATAACCATAACCATATCCACGACCACGACCAATACCATGTCCCCTAGCATTACCTCGTCCATGATCACGACTTCGGTCACGACCACGACTATGAGTATGATGATCGTGTGTTGCTACATTCATTTCTGGGAATGGAGCAGTTCCAGTTGGACGAGATTCATGATTTTGTATAAGCAATTTATTATTTTGCTCAGCCACAAGGAGACAAGTAATTAATTCAGAATATTTTGTAAAGCCCTTTTAGTGATATTGCTGTTGCAGAAGCATACTGGATGCATGAAAAGTGGAGAATATTTTCTCTAACATATCACTTTCAGTGATGTTTTCTCTACATAACTTCAATTTTGAAGTAATTCTAAATAGCGTAGAATTATATTCATTTACAATTTTAAAATCTTGAAAGCGCAAATGCATCCATTCATAACGGGCTTTTAGAAGAATTATATGCTTTTGATGGTCGTATCTCTTTTTTAGATTATTCCATAAAACAAGAGGGTCTTTAACTGTTAAATACTCATTTTTTAAACTCTCATGGATATGGTGGCGTAAAAATATCATGGCTTTAGCCTTGTTTTGACTAGATGCCTGATTTCCATTTTTAATCGTGTCTCCAAGACCTTTTGCATCTAAATGGATCTCAGCATCTAATGTGCATGATAGGTAATTTTTTCCATATATGTCAAGAGCCACAAACTCAAGGTTGATAATATTCGACATAGTTATTTCTATGCAAGGAATTACAAATAATAAGTTAGATAATACTTCAATAAATATATTAACTATAATTGTCTAATAATGATGGTAATATTTTTATTTAATTATAAGAGTAATATATAGTGCAATCAGGCTTCATTATGCTAATATAAAATAAACTTCTCGTGAAGTACTTAGCAGGTGAAGTAATAATGTAAGTTATAGTATAAAATAAGCTTCACGTGTGCAATAGGCAATATGTATATGGATCAGATGCAATTGATTAATTTATAGTGGAAATTAGCAATTGAATGGACAATAACAATGTCTCGTGAAGCTACAATTAACCCACGCAATACTACAGCAATGTGGAATGCAACATTTAATAATAAAATAACAGCTAACAATGGAACATTTATAATGGATTAATATAAATAATATAAAATAGCATTTAATCAACACAAGAGCAATATTGGATCAATAAAATGTAACAGTTTACAGAATTTTAATATAAAATGTGCATGAAACTAATTATATGATTATTATTATTATTATATTATATATATATAATGAATAAAGTAACTTATAAATGAATAAAATTTCACATATAGAATATATTATATTATTTATAAATTGATCTATGTAGTTGGTAACAAAATTAGTGCTTTAGTGTGTGTGCAACCCGTGAAGAGCAAATATTCAATGTATTAGTGTATTATTGGCAATGAAGCTACACTGTAATATATTGTATTAGTGCATTAGTGGCAAGTTATAGTATAAAGGAGCAAATATTCACGTGAAGCAAGCAATTCAACATATTATATTGGTGCATTATAGGAGCAAGAAAGCAATACACCTAAAGTAGAAATGGAATGGAAAGCAGCAAAATGCAGGAATATAAAATAATCCAACGTGAAACAGGTAGAGGTGAATAAATATATAATTTATTTATTTTTTTTAGATTGTTATAGTTCTTCAGGAACTATTAATAAATATTTTCAAAATTCTTCAAGAATTTTGACTATTAATTTTATACATCCTCATGGATATTTATAAATAAGTTCTTCAAGAACCTTTTTTTTATGATATAGATATAAGTTTATACATCCTTCTGGGATGTTTAGAATATAAGTTCTTCGGAAACTTTTATAATATATACATAAATGATATAAATTAAAATTTAAAGAATAATAATAATAATAATAATAATCATATATTACATTTCTTAGTCTCGACTAGATCTCAGTTAGTTAGAATCTCGTGTTGATAACATGTTATAAAATAACTTTAAACTTTAATGGAAAAGGGGAAATTAGAATTGAGAAAGAGGGATAACACAAGAGGAAGAAAGAAAGGAACTAAGCAAGTGTTTTTCTGCCCACACATAATGAAGGCACATAACTTCCTTTTATAGGCATATTATAAACATCTATTTTGAATATAATATTCATAATAGAACCCGAATTATCACGTAATTATTGAAACCTATAGAGAAAATTAGCTTAGCTCAATCTTTCTCATTCCTCTCTTTTCTAGTAACCAACTCCATCATCTCCATATCATAGAAGAGCTTCGTTTCAACAGATTTTTTATCGTCATTATCGTCCCTCAACACCACTTCTATGATTATCACCTTTCCTTCTTTGTCTTTGCTCGTAATTGCCTCCTTACATTTCTTTAACATCTTCAAGCATTTCTCATCCATCTAGTTATGCAATATACACTACATGTCATTATTCAAATATCGATTTCCTTAGTAAAACAACATTTTCACTGTAAGAAATTTTCTTTTATGAATAATTTGTTTCTCACTGTTACTGACTTTTATGTCACTGTTATGTTATATATATAAATCCTATATTTTTCATTACCAATATTAAATTGAGTCACAATTAAGATAATTTTCATATAAAAATATATTTTCTCGTAGTATTTATAATTTGGATTTTAAATTTAGAATAATAGAACGGTTGGAAATATACTCTAAGAGTCTATATAGGATGCATCATTTTGAATAAGGCATTTTTATTAAATAGTTTAACAGTCTTTATTAGTCCTTAAAATAGTAGGTCATATGAGAATTATTCCTAAAACATCCCTAGTCAAGTATTTATATAGGGACATGTAAATACATTAATATTAGTGTGTGAGTCTACTAATGATTTGATCTCACAAATCATGGATATTGATGATATCAAGTCTTTACATAGGTATACCTTAAGAGTAATGTACTGGGCAGACCCACCATGAGAACATTGCATGGATCGTTACATAAATGTTATAAACGGTTCTCAATGTGATAATGATATATGTAGTTCTTCGACCTGAAGGCATTACGATTTCTATATGAGAAATTTGTTATTTTAATACAATCAAACGTCACCTATAATAAGGTGATCATAAATGTTGTAATTAGGCAGTGAACAAATCATGCAAAGAGATATGAGTGATGTAGATGATATTTGTCTCTCCTTTGTAGCAGGGGTGATATTCATGGGCCACTTGATGTAGTGAAACTTAAGAAAATGTATGGCCATGCTAGGAAACTAAATATTGGATATTTATTTAATAAAAGTTTACTCTGATATTAAATAAAATGAATTGGGTCATACAAGGATGACAATAACCATCCGTTGGACCCAATTGGATATCTTGAGAAAGGAACCAAACATATAAATTTTATCACTTATAGGTTATTTTGATAATTATATTTAGATAATGATATATTGCTAGATGTCCTTTATTATATTATATTAAATATAAAATTTTTATATTTAATATCAACCAAATATATTTCCTATAGGGTCAACATAGAGTAAGCCCACTAGAGGATAGTTTTGTTTTAGTTTGACTAAAATTAAAACTGTTGGGCCTAACTCGTTTAAAAAGAGTAAAAGAACCCATTCACTAAAGAGTTCTCATTAGGTCAGACCTAAGCTTATATATAGAGCCTGATATGCTCATCTACCACACTCTTATGATACATAAACATTTCATAAATGTTGCAGAGGCCACACTTCGACGAACTAGCCTTTGAACGCGTGGAATCTGCACTAGTGGGGAGAGCCTTCATAAATGAAGACTGCCTAGGCCTACATCCTTTAACCGAGCTTCCAAGGACCCCACGCTCGTCATTGGTTGAGTACATTCCCCTAACCCTAGAGGAGGAAGTTCCCAAGCCAGAAATAGAAGAGAATCCTGAGAGAGAACCAAAGGACAACCCGGAGGAAGACCCTAAGAAGGATCTAGATGAGGAGCCCATAGACATCATGGAAGAAGATCCAGCAGTTGTCCTTGGGGCAGCACCTGCTGCCATCCCTGTTGAGTGTAACATCCCTGTTTTTAGAAACAGTTTTACCCTTGTAATTTTTGAATTATGGAAGGTTTGTAAGTAAGAATAAGTCAATATATACCCTGTTGATGGTCTGTGGTATCTCAGAAATGTCATTTTTGTGCATAATAATGGAATTTATATAGACCATTAATGAAATTATGCAAATTCCGAGTGAAAAGGGCTCTGTTCCGAGTATCAGAGAGGAATTCCGAGTGAATAATTATAAATTCCGAGTGAAGGATGGAATTCCGAGTCAGTGTCATGTTTTCTGAGTAAAACATGACTGAGAGGGCTACCACCGAGTGGAGTCCTGACCTGAGAAGCAATTCTGAGTGAAGTGTGTTCAAGAGAACCACTTCTGGGTGAAATTCCGAGTCAAAACACCCTAGAAAGGCTCATTTCCGAGTCAAACCTTGCCAAATGCTTCCTTTTCCGAAGGAAACTCCTCTGATTGAAGTATTCCGAGTGAAAGAGTACATATATACCTATGTTTATGTTGATTTGATGCTTTCTACCGACTGGAATGTGTTGTGGAATTATTTGGGAAGGATTCCGAATGGTTTCGTATGTGTATGATTAGGAAACCGAGTGGAAAATGGTAGTGGGAGTCCATTTTGAGAGAAATGTAGGAGGCTGAACCATTTCCGAGTGAGTCTATGGGTATGACTCCTCTTTCGAGTGAGATATACTCTACTGGACTACTTCCGAGTGGAGATTAGTTTAATTGTGGCTGACCGAGTGGAATTTCACTCGGTATTCAGTGTCAGAATTGACGTGTTGACTTCAATTTTGTCTTTCAGTGTCTATTTTAATTTATTTAATTCAATCATGCGCATTATACCTTGCAGGCGGCCAGAACTGGGCACTAAGATAGCCTACCTCCTTATTTAATTGTCCATTACCTTCACTAACACTCCACTAGCAGCCCACTCATGAAAAGCTGTCCCCCACTCATCCTTTTTCCTTATTAAATTAACAGCAAAACTCATTTCAAGTCTGAAGCTTTCAGACCCAAGAGAATTTAGCAAAATACGCACTCTTTCTCATTTTTCTATACGTTCAAAGGTATTTCTCTTCCATTTTCCTTACTAATTCGCTGTGAGCTGGAACAAGGAGGACACACCTCTAATTATCATTTCCTCTTCGTACAAGCTTCTTCTTCTCTCTTTTCTTTTCTCTCTCACTCGGAACTGGAGCCAGGACAGTGAAGGGAACATAAATTTCTCATCCAAGAACTCCATTAAGGTAAGGGGGTATATTCTTGGGTGCTCTGTGGGAAAACCGAGTGAAGGAAAGGGCTAAGGAACCTTGTTCCTCACCTTTCCAGGACAGGTTCAGGAATTGCTAAATAACATGCTTTAATTATATGTATGTTTATATACATTTTTATTACTATGAACATGTTTAATTGGTTGTATATTTCATGATTCAATGAATACGTTTGATTATCTGTATTGATTATGATAAATTTTGATGATTGAGTGAATATGTTCGATGCTGAATTATGAAAATATTAAGTATCATGTGTGTTTATGTGTATTCCAGTAGAGAAGTGTAAACAGGAGATGAAATAAATGATAATAAGCTTGGTTTTATGTAAATTCAATCAGTTTTATGTAAATTCAATCAGTTTTATGTAAATTCAATCAGTTTTATGTAAATTCAATCCGTTTTATGTAAATTCAATCAGTTTTATATAAATCAAATCAGTTTTACACGATTTCATTCGGTAAACTATTATATATTTCAGACAGAACTCTTTTTAACTAATTTCACTCGGTAAATTCATGTTTCACTCGGAACTTATCTTATTTTCACTCAGAAAGCTCCTTTCAGACTAATTCCACTCGGAATCCTATTTTATTTCACTCAGAGACTTATTTTCACTCGGACTCACAAACATTTTTACTCAGAAAACTCCTTTCAGACTGATGTCACTCGGAATCATATTTTATCTCACTCAGAAATTCATTTTCATTCAGAATTTAAGGTATTTCACTTAGAAAATCCTTTCTAGTATCTATTTCACCCGGAATTAAACCATTTTACTCTGAAAATCATTTTTACTCAGATTCAAACTCATTTTTACTCGAAATCAGACCCATTTCAGTCGGAAAACAGCTTTCTAGTACAATTTCACTTGGATTTTTAACCAGTTCACTTAGAAAACCTCTCTCAGTATGATTCCACTCAGAATCATGCTTATTCCACTCGGAATTACCCTTGTCCTACTCGGAAAAACCTTGTTTTTCATACTTTTCACTTGAATTTTTATTTAGAAACTCTTTCTTAATTCTTTCTAAATTATTAGGACGTTACACTTATTATTATCGTTCTTATTTCTATTATTATTACTATTGTTACTAATATTATGAATCTTATTATTATTATTATTGTTATTCTTACTATTATTAATTAGTATTATTATTATTACTTTAGATATAAGTAATTAAATAAGGAATATATTATTTTACTCTTTACAAAGTATAATTTCAACCCGTAAATAGTCGATATACTTTCTCAAATACAACAATAAAATGACTTACCACGTCTAAATAATTGATGAGATTCAAGAGCTTATGAATATGTATGATGAGACTGGAAACACATAAATACCCAAAGAATCAAAAGACAAAAAGAATGCATTCTGCATCATGAAAATATCTTTCTAAAGAAGAAAATCTAGAGCATACACTTGGTACAGTGGAGGACATTCACGTTCGATCCCCAAGAGGATCTTGGGAGTACAACTGGAACGGAAACCTAATGGCATCAGAGTCGCACCTGATAGCCGGGTGAGACGATGCAATTCTAGTGTACTTTGACTAAATGACGGAGTGTAACTATGATCGTAGGGATCCAAGTTCTAAGAATATATAAATCAATGATGAGAACCAATGAGTTCATTTGTACCTTATAGGAACTTGGGCGGACTCTGATCGCTCTAGAATGGAATGGAGATATTCCAAAGAATGAGATGAAGAAATGATTTATTGGGCCCACATGCATCATGAGACTTAACCAAAGATAAATCATAATACATTCAACTAATGCATTCCATGACAACATGCTTGATTGTTATAGTTGTGAATATGCTAATTGTATGATTTATGTGATATTGTATGTTAACTGGATTATATCCGCACCGGATTAACCATCAGGGTCTTGGGTTATACTCACCCTTACTGTTGACAATTTTTAGAGGAATTAGGAAATCAAGAACCCGAGTATGAAGAACAGCAATATGCTGAACCCACTGAGAACGATCGTTAAAGATAGAATTTATATAGATTGAATATTTATTAATGATAATCAGACACCGGATGACTGTATAATATTTAAGGGTGCCTGCATGCCCCATTCTGTTATGAGTACAATTATTTTTAAGTTTGTGAATGACTATAAGATATATCTACTATTTGCTTCCACTGATCTGCCATATCTTTATTTTAAAAAATATATATATTCACTTTTTATGAAAACTGTTAACACTCTTAGTTAAATAGAATGATCCTATAGAAGGGTTGTCTTATCTAACCGAGGGTGTTACATTGGTGGTATCAGAGCATAGTCGATTCATTAAACTTGGGAAGTGGACCATTAGGTTTCCACGTACTCTGATAGAAAGATTGAACAGTCCATAACACTCCTAAGACTAAAATTCCTATGTGGAATACTCCACATAACATACATCTTGAATATTTTTGTTGATATTCTTTCAGCAAAATTCCAATGGCACGCCGAAATAACGATCATGTGATGGAGGATCTTCTTACCAGAATTGTGGAGGTAATAGAACGCCAAGAGTTACCTCATTCTTCTACTAGGCAAAGCCAAGGATTAGCTGACTTCCAGACGAATAATCCTACTCAATTCAAAGGAGGCTTTGATCCAGAAGGAGCACAATTATGGATTGAACATCTTGAAAAGATTTTTGCTATGCGATGCCCTGATGAGGACAGAATAACTTTTGCTGTCTTCATGATGGTTGGAGAAGCAGAGCACTGGTGGACTCATGCCAAAATTAGATTAGCAACTGAAGGACATGTCATTACTTGGGGACGATTCAAGACAGAGTTTCTCGCTAAATATTTCCCTGAAGACATAAGGAGGCAGAAAGAGCAGGAGTTCTTTAATTTGAAACAAGGCAATATGACTGTAGGGGAGTACGCTGCTAAGTTTGATGAGTTGGCAAAATGTTGTCCCTACTACACCCACATGGGAGAAGCGTCAAGATGTGCAAAATTTGAAGTAGGGTTACGACAAGAAATTCGCCAAGCTATATGTTGTCAACAAATTACTCAATTTTCTACTTTGGTTGACCGATGCCGCATTTTTGAAAATACCTCTAATCTTCGACGACCTGGAACGTCTAATCATGGGCCAGAATGATGTATACCAGACAGACAACAAAGGAGAGACTTTCGAGCAGATCGACCATACTCTCGACCACCTTATTCAGCCAACCAAATTTCTTCAAGGGATCAGGGGAACCAGAGAGGTAAAATCTGCACAATTTATGGACGAATTGGACATCGTGATATTGACTGTTGGTACAGAAATAAAAATAACCAACAATAAGAAACTCAAAGGCAGGCAGTACGACCAACAGGTCAAGGAAGTGGAGGATCTGCTACAAACACCTCTACGAACAATGCCCCAAGGATGCAAAATATTCACCGCGGCAACAACTTCAATCAGAACAATAATCTTAGAAGGCCTGGAAATAGCTCGACTAGAGGACAGGGAGGAAATGCCAGAGTTTTTACTATGAATGGTGCAGAAATATCACAAGGGAACGACCTTGTGCAAGGTACATGTTTTATAGGAAGCACTCTATTGAATGTATTATATGATTCTGGAGCCACTCACTCTTTCATATCTGAGAATTGTGTAAAACATTTAAAGCTTCCTACAACCTCTCTGCCCAATCAGATGATTGTCACAACTGCTACCGATAAGCCCATTTGCCCTTCCTACATGTGCTTGAAATGTCCACTCAACATCGAAGGGAAAACTTATCAAGTAGATCTGATATGTTTGCCTTTGATTGATCTAGATATTGTTCTAGGAATGAATTGGCTTACTGCCAACCATATTCTTATTGACTGTCATAATAGATCCATCTTTCTCGGGTCTACTACAGCACACTGTGATCAAGACATTGATTCTTGTCCTGTTAGCTCAGAAAAGGTAATTCCAGCAAAGGAAGTCCAACTATACATGATCCTTACTGAAACTGAAAGTAAGGCCACTCCTCAGATTGATCAGATTCCTGTTGTTCAAGAATTCCCAAAAGTTTTTCCTGATGATATACGTGAGCTACCTCCAGAACGAGAAATTGAGTTCAGTATTGACATTATACCGGGCGCGGGACCAATCTCTATTGCTCCTTACCGAATGTCACCCAAGGAACTCAGTGAACTTAAAGAGCAAATAGAAGAACTTTTAGAGAAAGGAATGATTAGACCCAGTGTCTCACCTTGGGGAGCACCAGTTCTTCTAGTCAAAAAGAAGGATGGCAGCATGCGGTTATGTGTTGACTATCGTCAGTTGAATAAAGCTACGATCAAAAACCGATACCCTCTTCCAAGGATTGATGATTTGATGGACCAATTACGAGGAGCCACTATCTTCTTAAAGATTGATCTACGGTCAGGCTATCATCAAATCAGGGTGAAGAAAGATGATGTACCCAAAACAGCATTCAGGACACGATATGGGCACTATGAGTATCTTGTTATGCCTTTTGGAGTTACCAATGCACCTGCAGTTTTTATGGGATACATGAATCGAATCTTCCATTAGTACTTAGATAAATTCGTAGTGGTATTCATTGACGACATTCTCGTCTACTCTAAGAGCCATGAGGAACACGAGGAGCATCTCCGAATTGTTCTAAATACTTTGCGTGCAAGGCAATTGTACGCCAAGTTTTCAAAATGTGAATTCTGGTTGACAGAAGTGAAATTTTTGGGAAATGTCATCTCTAAAGAGGGAATTGCTGTGGATCCTACAAAGGTAGAAGCTGTACTAAATTGGGAACAACCCAAGAATGTGACAGAAATTCACAGTTTCCTTGGACTTGCTGGATACTATCGTCGATTCATCGAGAATTTCTCTCGAATTGCAGCACCTTTAACTAGGTTGACTCATAAAGATCAACCATTTGAATGGACCGATAAATGTGAAAGTAGTTTTATAGAGTTACGCCAACGACTCACTAGTGCACCTATCTTGATTTTGCCAGATCCTGCCAAGCCCTATGAAGTGTATTGTGATGCGTCAAGACAAGGACTAGGATGTGGCCTAATGCAAGAAAGAAAGGTTGTTGCTTATGCTTCATGACAGCTAAGACCACATGAAGTCAATTATCCTACACATGACTTGGAATTAGCTGCAGTTGTGTTTGCCTTGAAAATCTGGAGACACTACTTGTATGGCACATACTTTGAAGTCTTCAGTGATCATAAAAGCTTGAAGTATCTATTCGACCAGAAAGAGTTGAATATGTGACAACGTAGATGGATGGAATTCATTAAGGATTATGATTTCGAACTCCGATATCACCCTGGAAAGGCAAATGTTGTAGCTGATGCACTCAGCAGAAAGGCATTACGCCTATCATATATGATGACAAAGGAGTTAGAATTGATTGAACAGTTTCGTGATTTGAACCTGGCAGTAACACCAAAAAGGAGAAGCCTTATGGTTGGAATGCTAAGAGTTTCAAATGATTTTCTGGAACAAGTCAAAGAAGCTCAAGTCAATGATCAGGAATTACAAGATCTAGCAGAAAAGACAAAAGAAGGAATCTCCGAATTTAGCAAGGATGAACATGGGGTGATCAGGTAGTAACAGAGGATCTGTATTCCAGTCAACACAGATCTTAAAAGATCCATCCTTGATGAAGCCCACAAAAGTAAATACAGTATCCACCCAGGATCGACCAAGATGTATCAGGACTTGAATAAATTATTCTGGTGGCAAGGAATGAAAAAGGATATCGCTGAGTATATGACAGCTTACCTGATGTGTCAGAAGGTAAAGGCGGAACAACAACGACCAAGTGGGACCCTTCGACCTTTAGAAATTCCAGAATAGAAATGGGATGAGATTGCTATGGACTTCGTGACCGGACTTCCCTGAACATCCGCTGGATATGATGCTATTTGGGTAATCATGGATCGATTAACAAAGACCGCTCACTTCATTCCTATCAATATGAAGTACTCTCTAGAGAAACTCACCCAGATCTATATCAAGGAAATCGTACGATTACATGGAACACCCACTGCAATTGTGTCTGACCGAGATCCTCATTTCACATCACAATTTTGGAAGAGCCTGCAACAAGCTCTAGGAACTCACCTAAAGTTAAGTTCCGCATATCATCCACAGATAGACGGACAATCAGAAAGGACAATCAAGACTCTTGAAGATCTGTTATGTTTTTGTGTCCTAGAACATGGGGGAAGTTGGCAAGAATATCTTCCACTTGTTGAGTTCACTTACAACAACAGCTACCATGCCAGCATCGGAATGGCCCCCTATGAAGCTTTGTATGGAAGAAAATGTCGTACACCTTTATGTTGGTATGAGACTGGTGAAAAGACGATAATTGGACCAGATATTGTTCAGAAGACTACAGAACAAGTCCAAAAGATCCAAATGGCAATGAAGACTTCACAAGATAGACAAAAGAGTTACTACGACAAACGTCGGAAGCCATTAGAATTTGAGGAGAGAGATCATGTATTTCTCAAAGTTACTCCTACCACTGGAGTAGGAAGAGCTTTGAAGGCCAAGAAGTTAAGCCCCAGATACGTAGGACCCTATCAGATTTTGCAAAAGATAGGAACTCATGCGTACCGTATTGCTCTGCCACCCGAGCTAACAAATCTTCATAATGTCTTTCATGTTTCCCAACTCCGCAATACCAAGCCCTGATCATGTTCTGAGTCCTGATCAATTTGTTCTGAAGGAAAACCTTACCTTTGAAGCATCACCGGTTAAGATTGTTGACCAATGTCTCAAACAGCTAAGAGGCAAGGAAATCTCTTTGGTCAAGGTAGTTTGGAGTCAGACAGATGATGGGGATGCTACTTGGGAAATTGAGGAGAAAATGAGAGAATTGTACCCTCAATTGTTTTAACTTTGAATTTCGAGACGAAATTCCTAAAAGGGGAGGAGAATGTAACATCCCTGTTTTTAGAAACAGTTTTACCCTTGTAATTTTTGAATTATGGAAGGTTTGTAAGTAAGAATAAGTCAATATATACCCTGTTGATGGTCTGTGGTATCTCAGAAATGTCATTTTTGTGCATAATAATGGAATTTATATAGACCATTAATGAAATTATGCAAATTCCGAGTGAAAAGGGCTCTGTTCCGAGTATCAGAGAGGAATTCCGAGTGAATAATTATAAATTCCGAGTGAAGGATGGAATTCCGAGTCAGTGTCATGTTTTCTGAGTAAAACATGACTGAGAGGGCTACCACCGAGTGGAGTCCTGACCTGAGAAGCAATTCTGAGTGAAGTGTGTTCAAGAGAACCACTTCTGGGTGAAATTCCGAGTCAAAACACCCTAGAAAGGCTCATTTCCGAGTCAAACCTTGCCAAATGCTTCCTTTTCCGAAGGAAACTCCTCTGATTGAAGTATTCCGAGTGAAAGAGTACATATATACCTATGTTTATGTTGATTTGATGCTTTCTACCGACTGGAATGTGTTGTGGAATTATTTGGGAAGGATTCCGAATGGTTTCGTATGTGTATGATTAGGAAACCGAGTGGAAAATGGTAGTGGGAGTCCATTTCGAGAGAAATGTAGGAGGCTGAACCATTTCCGAGTGAGTCTATGGGTATGACTCCTCTTTCGAGTGAGATATACTCTACTGGACTACTTCCGAGTGGAGATTAGTTTAATTGTGGCTGACCGAGTGGAATTTCACTCGGTATTCAGTGTCAGAATTGACGTGTTGACTTCAATTTTGTCTTTCAGTGTCTATTTTAATTTATTTAATTCAATCATGCGCATTATACCTTGCAGGCGGCCAGAACTGGGCACTAAGATAGCCTACCTCCTTATTTAATTGTCCATTACCTTCACTGACACTCCACTAGCAGCCCACTCATGAAAAGCTGTCCCCCACTCATCCTTTTTCCTTATTAAATTAACAGCAAAACTCATTTCAAGTCTGAAGCTTTCAGACCCAAGAGAATTTAGCAAAATACGCACTCTTTCTCATTTTTCTATACGTTCAAAGGTATTTCTCTTCCATTTTCCTTACTAATTCGCTGTGAGCTGGAACAAGGAGGACACACCTCTAATTATCATTTCCTCTTCGTACAAGCTTCTTCTTCTCTCTTTTCTTTTCTCTCTCACTCGGAACTGGAGCCAGGACAGTGAAGGGAACATAAATTTCTCATCCAAGAACTCCATTAAGGTAAGGGGGTATATTCTTGGGTGCTCTGTGGGAAAACCGAGTGAAGGAAAGGGCTAAGGAACCTTGTTCCTCACCTTTCCAGGACAGGTTCAGGAATTGCTAAATAACATGCTTTAATTATATGTATGTTTATATACATTTTTATTACTATGAACATGTTTAATTGGTTGTATAATTCATGATTCAATGAATACGTTTGATTATCTGTATTGATTATGATAAATTTTGATGATTGAGTGAATATGTTCGATGCTGAATTATGAAAATATTAAGTATCATGTGTGTTTATGTGTATTCCAGTAGAGAATTATAAACAGGAGATGAAATAAATGATAATAAGCTCGGTTTTATGTAAATTCAATCAGTTTTATGTAAATTCAATCAGTTTTATGTAAATTCAATCAGTTTTATATAAATCAAATCAGTTTTACACGATTTCATTCGGTAAACCATTATATATTTCAGACAGAACTCTTTTTAACTAATTTCACTCGGTAAATTCATGTTTCACTTGGAACTTATCTTATTTTCACTCAGAAAGCTCCTTTCAGACTAATTCCACTCGGAATCCTATTTTATTTCACTCAGAGACTTATTTTCACTCGGACTCACAAACATTTTTACTCAGAAAACTCCTTTCAGACTGATGTCACTCAGAATCATATTTTATCTCACTCAGAAATTCATTTTCATTCAGAATTTAAGGTATTTCACTTAGAAAATCCTTTCTAGTATCTATTTCACCCGGAATTAAACCATTTTACTCTGAAAATCATTTTTACTCAGATTCAAACTCATTTTTACTCGAAATCAGACCCATTTCAGTCGGAAAACAGCTTTCCAGTACAATTTCACTTGGATTTTTAACCAGTTCACTTAGAAAACCTCTCTTAGTATGATTCCACTTGGAATCATGCTTATTCCACTCGGAATTACCCTTGTCCTACTCGGAAAAACCTTGTTTTTCATACTTTTCACTTGAATTTTTATTTAGAAACTCTTTCTTAATTCTTTCTAAATTATTAGGATGTTACACTTATTATTATCGTTCTTATTTCTATTATTATTACTATTGTTACTAATATTATGAATCTTATTATTATTATTATTGTTATTCTTACTATTATTAATTAGTATTATTATTATTACTTTAGATATAAGTAATTAAATAAGGAATATATTATTTTACTCTTTACAAAGTATAATTTCAACCCGTAAATAGTCGATATACTTTCTCAAATACAACAATAAAATGACTTACCACGTCTAAATAATTGATGAGATTCAAGAGCTTATGAATATGTATGATGAGATTGGAAACACATAAATACCCAAAGAATCAAAAGACAAAAAGAATGCATTCCGCATCATGAAAATATCTTTCTAAAGAAGAAAATCTAGAGCATACACTTGGTACAGTGGAGGACATTCACGTTCGATCCCCAAGAGGATCTTGGGAGTACAACTGGAACGGAAACCTAATGGCATCAGAGTCGCACCTGATAGCCGGGTGAGACGATGCAATTCTAGTGTACTTTGACTAAATGACGGAGTGTAACTATGATCGTAGGGATCCAAGTTCCAAGAATATATAAATCAATGATGAGAACCAATGAGTTCATTTGTACCTTATGGGAACTTGGGCGGACTCTGATCGCTCTAGAATGGAATGGAGATATTCCAAAGAATGAGATGAAGAAATGATTTATTGGGCCCACATGCATCATGAGACTTAACCAAAGATAAATCATAATACATTCAACTCATGCATTCCATGACAACATGCTTGATTGTTATAGTTGTGAATATGCTAATTGTATGATTTATGTGATATTGTATGTTAACTAGATTATGTCCGCACCGGATTAACCATCAGGATCTTGGGTTATACTCACCCTTACTGTTGACAATTTTTAGAGGAATTAGGAAATCAAGAACCCGAGTATGAAGAACAGCAATATGCTGAACCCACTGAGAACGATCGTTAAAGATAGAATTTATATAGATTGAATATTTATTAATGATAATCAGACACCGGATGACTGTATAATATTTAAGGGTGCCTGCGTGCCCCATTCTGTTATGAGTACAATTATTTTTAAGTTTGTGAATAACTATGAGATATATCTACTATTTGCTTCCACTGATCTGCCATATCTTTATTTTAAAAAAAAATATATTCACTTTTTATGAAAACTGTTAACACTCTTAGTTAAATAGGATGATCCTATAGAAGGGTTGTCTTATCTAACCGAGGGTGTTACATTGAGCCCCTCTCGACATATGCCCCTGAGATAGAGGTCAAAGTAGTCATTCGATATGCGACACAAGGACTCTCTTCCATGACCCAATTCCTACTAAGGGCTGAGTGGGACCGATCGTAGAGCTTCCTCTGCTATGTATACCAGAGCTTCGTCTATGGAGATACGGAAGGCATCACATAGATGTATGTAGTGGCCCGTAATCTTCTTGTGGCCGCATCTAGCGCTTACCACTATCATCGCCGAGTTAGGCAGCCAAGACCTTCCACGAGTGGGGACCACTCCAGCTTAACATCGTCAAAGGATGAGTAGTCGATCAATAGGTAGGTTTAGTTTAGTCTTGTCTTGGGAGCTTGTGTGCCCCTGATATTTAGATTATTTATAATTTTGTTAATGATGACCATGTATGTTAGCAGACTATTGTAAATAAAGTTTATGTTCCACCAAAGTCCTTGTACAAAAAAAACTTCTATATTTTTCTAAAACTCATAACCTCTCAATTAAATAGGATGGTTTAATGGAAGAGGTTGTCCTCGTTAACCGAGGGTATTACATTCGTCGAATTAGTCTAAGAAACAACAACATATAGTCTCAGGTTTTATCTAAGTTACTTAGCATTAATAAAAATTTGAGTTTTAGGTAATTTGCTTTTGAAAAGCTCTAGTCTATACTGAGGGAAACAAAGCTCAGATTCAGAAGTATGACGAAGCAACATTTTCACTAAATCGGTAAAATAACCAAGTGCAGTTAATTTCACGATGCCCAATGAGTCTAGATAGACTTAAATTTGTTAACTGGCAAATTACTAAAGTGGCCAATGATTTCCTATGATGATTTAAGAGTTTAAATTTTTATCCAGACCTTAGTCTTAGTTACTCCTAAAAGAGATTTAGTATGTTACTAAGACTTATGCACAAGGACTTAAGATCTTACAACCTTTTTAATTGAATTTATGACACGTATTAACGAGGTTTACCCGATGTATTAAGGACAAAGGGCACCAAGCATAAGGACTCCGCCTGACACTTGGTTAACAAGGGATAAGAGATAAAGTAAGGTGAATCCATCCTATATCATGTGCATGTGCTGGAACTATGAGTGGAATTGTGAATCCTAGAGCATCAGTGATAGGTACACTGGAGGACATGATCGCTCAATCAATATGGAGATCTTGGAAGTACAACTAGGTCAATCACCCAATGGCTCAGAGTTACGCCTGAGGTCGGGCTGTCCGTTGTAAGCCTGGTGTACTTCGACTTAAGGTGAGTGTTACTAGGACCATGTTGAGCCAATTTTGTTTACATGTGATCACAATGTGTGTGATGGATCCATATTGTTTGGACATGTGTGTCCTTTACCCTTGTTGATTGTGGGAACTTGGTGAGCTTCGATCGCTATAGTATTTATGTATTTCTCCTAGTATACGTATTGTGGAGACGTGACTATGAGGATGAGATCTTGGTCCCCATTTGCATCATGAAACTTAATCAAGATAGTTCATAAGACACCTAACCCATGCACAAAATATGATTGACCAGCCTCTATGAACTATAATTACACCTGTGTGTATGCGATACTTTGTTAATGTTATCCTGTGAAATTATGTGACTATCATAATATGCCCTTGCATGAGAACCTATGGGTTGAGAGTGTATACTCACCCCTCTAGACTTTTGTATGTTTTTCTGTTGATCTTGTCAGTCGAAGATCAAGGAGAGCATGGATGACGTCCTAAGTATCTTCAATAAGCACCTAGATCGGACGCTATTGTACAAAACGCGATGGGCGTAAGTCGGCATCCCTTTTGGATCTGAGAGTAAATGTAGGCGTTGATGTTTATGATTGGACTCAGTATTTTGAATGATTGTCTGTATATATATTGGGAGTCTGCATGCCTTGCTCTTTTAAGTATCTAACCCACCTAGAGAATTGAACCATGTCGTTTCCCTGTCATCCTCAAATGAACAATTTATGATATTCACCGCATAAAAAAACTTCTCAAAATTTTCAAACTTAAGTAGCACTTCAGTTGTCTAAGACGATCTAGTATGAAGGATTATCTTAGTTAACCGAGGGATGCTACAGTCTTCTCCTAAGATATAATGCCTATATAAATGTTGAATGGTGCAATTAGAGCAAGTCAATTATATATTTGTTCAATTTGAAGTCGTAGACAACAGTTTTCATGACACAATGCATTTTTCCAATGAAGATAGCTTAAATAGACCTTTTGGCGGTAAAGTGATAGTATTTAGTGGAGATTTAAGACAAATACTTCCTATAATTCCAAAAATGATCAAGACAGGATGTTGTTCATGCTAACATTAATGCATCATACCTGTCGCAACCTGGATCGCGACGGCACGGCGAGAGAGAAAAACCTAGTGTGAAACAGGGAGTCGCCACCAACGTTTTTATCCATAGGAAAAACATTGGGAAAAAACTAAGTTCAGTAAAGCACTGGTTTAAAAAATGAGATTCAAGTTCGGGAGTCGGTTACAAGTAGGGAAGGTACTAGCACCCTACATCGCCTGTCAGAAACAGTACCAAGATTGGAAGCGCAATATAAATAGCCTTAAATAAAACATGGTTTCTTCCTTTTTTTTGTATTTATTTGAAAATGACGGAATGGAGTAGAGAACTGTACAAACATAGAATGTCGAAGTGAGGTCAACGGGACGTTTCATCCGAATTAAACTCGACTTCGATATGAGACAGAGAGGGGAAGAGAATGCTAATAAGACGTCACGCCTAAATTAGACATCCTCGAATAAAAAAAGGACAGGGATAGGAAAGAGATAAGCGGGACGTCTCGTCCTAAGTATCTCTTCCCTATGAATTGTGGCGAGGCTTGAACAAAAACTAGGGGGAAATCAACAAGACGTCACATCTGAATTGATTTTCACAGAAGCGACAAAAAAAGAACACTTATGAAAGAAACGTGAAAGTAGAGAAATAAAATAGCAAAAAAAAAGAAATAAGAAAGATGGGCCCGACAGGAGTTGAGTCCCGCTCCTATGTATTCTTGAATTATCAAGAAATCAGGGTTACGTAGTTCTGAGTGTTTTTTTTCTTTTAGGAAAAGATTGGGAAAATGTTGGTGGGTATCATTTTGGTGAGGAACCCATACAAGACGAAGTTCTTCACACGTGTACGGATCCTATAAAGGTTGTGTAGACGGAAGTATTTTTCGTACGACACTGACTAAAAATGATTTGTTTCTTTTTTGATTTTATTGAGATTTGAAAGAAAACATAGGAAACATTTATTTCCCTTTATTATATTTTTTACTACGAAGCAAAAGAGGGAGGGTAGCAGAAGCTACAAGAGAGAAAGAGAAACAGTATTTTCAGAAAAGAGAGGGAAAAATGAGCGAAAACTGAGTAGGAGAAGAGAAAACCGAGTGAGAAAAAGGGAAAACTGAGTAAAAGTGGAAAAAACCGAGTGAAAAATAGGAAAACCGAGTAAAAATAGTAAAACCGAGTGAAAATGGAAAAACCGAGTGAAAAGTGAAAATACCGAGTGAAAAGTAGAATACCGAGTGAAAGTTGAGAAACCGAGTGATGGAGCAGGAGAGCTGGTCTTAGGATGCTGAACAGTGAGGTGTGAAAGGTGCTGGTGAGGAGAGGGGCTGTACCGAGTGGTATTGGTGAGGAGAGGGGCTGTACTGGGTGGTGTTGGTGAGGAGAGGGAAGGGAGCTGGTGAGTGAAGAGAGGGACGGAGCTGGTGAGTGGAGGAAGGGTGCTGGTGAGTGAAGGAAGGGGGCTGGTGAGGAGAGGGAAGGGAGCTGGTGAGTGAAGAGAGGGACGGAGCTGGTGAGTGGAGGAAGGGTGCTCGTGAGGAGAAGGAAGGGGGCTGGTGAGGAGAGGGAAGGGATGGAGCTGGTGAGTGGAGAGATGGGCAGAGTTTTTTCTCTTAATGAATGTCTTCAGATCCCCTCAAAGCTTCAGCCCTTGTCCATTTATAGGCTTTTCCGAGTGGAAGGCCAGCTCAGGCTTCCACTCAGAGTGGAGGCAGCCTGGTAGTGGGGGACAACGGCTGGTGGGAATTTTTAATTCCTCCACTTCCGCCCCTGTCTACCACCCCCAGGATTCCTGGATCCACTTGGGTGGTGGAATCCAAGTCAGCACGGGCGAACAGGGGGAGCCTGGTGGAAATCCGAGAGAGGATGGTGGAAATCCGAGAGAGGATAGTGGAAATCTGAGAGAGGATAACTCGGATTAGCCTCTCAGTCAGCATTCATACTCAATTCGAGTCAATTCTGAGTGAAAAATAGTCCTTTCCAAGTGAGAATTCTTCTGGGAGGAGCTCTTCTATGGAAGGCCGAGTGGAAGTTTTGCTCGGTATTGGGTCGCTGTGAGAAGAATCCGAGTGAAAAAGTGTGCAATTGGATTGAGGGGACAAACAAGGCAATTCTGATTGGAACGATCAATCAGACCGAGTGAAAATTGACTCAGAACCGATTGAAGAGGACTCGGTGCTGATTGAAAAGTGTCACTCAGAATTGGTGAAAAGTGTCTCAGAATTGATGAAAATGGGGGCTCGGAATTGGTTTGAGGAGGGATGACACGGAATTGGTTTGAAGAGGGCTGACTGACTAAAGTGTCACTCGGTTCTGACTGAAAATTGGCTCGGGAATGGGTGAAAGGATAGCTCAGGTTTGAGTGAGAGTACTCACTCGGGAGTGGGTGAGAAAGGAATGACTCGGAACCGACTGAAGATTCTTCACTCGGTGCTAACTGGAGATTCTTCACTCTGAAAGAGCCTTTCTTCTTACTCAGAAATTTCATTCAGTCGTCAATTGTTCAGTGCACTCACTCGTCCTTATTTTCCAATCAGGAATCACTTTCACTTGGCAACCAGCTGCTCGGTACACTCACTTGGGAGTCCTCTTCACCATGGTTTCACTCGGAAGCTGATTGAAGCTTTACTCAGAACTAATTGAACAGTGTTTCACTCAGAAACCAATTAAAAGATGACTCAGAAATGATTGAATCAGTGTTTCACTCGGAGCTGACTGAGTCTGGTGAGTCAGAACTGACTGAATATGGCGAGTCAGAACTGACTGAGAATAGTGAGTCGGAACTGACTGACTGAATCAGTGTTTCACTCGGAATTCTCTCGATCAGAAGTATTTGGTTCAGATCTTATTTCTGTTTGAAGCATTCACTCGAAATCACTTCAATTAGAGGTGTGCTACTCGGATCTTGTCCCTGTTTGGAAGATTCACTCGGAATGTCTTCAAAAGTGACACTCAAAACTTCACTGCTTGAAGGTTTTACTCGGAACCGACCTTAGGAGTCGGATTTTCCTTCACTCAGAATCTAGAACTCGGGTTCCATAATCCACCTGGTGCAATCACTCGGAAGTGGTTTTTACACTTCAATCAGAAGGGTCTCAATCAATAATTGGCTCTCAGATGTGCTCACTCGGGTGTTTTCACTCGGAGACATCCTTTTCACTTCGATTAGAATTGAGAATCTGACCACTCGGAGACGGTCTTTTCTCCTCTCAGAACTTGGAACTCAGCTTCAATCTACTGAGTGCATTCATTCGGAATCCGACCTTATATTTCAGTCGGAATGTTTCAATCGACAATCCATTCGGATGTGTTCATTGGAGTCGGACTCAAAATGACACTTTACTCGTTTGACCATGTTTTCTTTCAAATATATCACTCGGCTTGCCTGACAATCATCTTGAATTATGGACTCACTGTCTAAGAGTAATCATCTTGAATCAGAATGGTATCAAACGGGAAAGTTCCACCCGGAAACACCTGTGCCTAGAAAAAGGGACCTGTCCTCAAGTCAGACTTGCAATCGGTAATCCTTCACTCGGTATTTGTTCACAGTCAGTCCCTCTTCTCTCGGAATGCATCTGATAGGGAACCATCCACTCGGATTTACCTCCAATCTGAGTCATTTCACTCAGATTTGCCCCCAACAGGTCATACTCCACTCGGCAATGCTCCAATCTGAGTCATTTCACTCAGATTTGCCTTCAACAGGTCTATATTCCACTCGGCAATGCTCCAATCTGAGTCATTTCACTCGGATTTGCCTCCAACAGGTCTATATTCCACTCGGCAATGCTCCAATCTGAGTCATTTCACTCGAATTTGCCTCCAACAGGTCTATATTCCACTTGGAAATGCTTCCATCAGAGTCATCTTGCTCGGATCTGATCATTTTTGAGTCATTCTACTCGGATTTGATCATTTTTTGAATCATTCCACTCGGATTTATCCCAACAGTGGTTATGTTCTACTCGGAAGTGCTCCATTCTCAGTCATTCTACTCGGATCTGATCATTCTAAGTTGGAATGCAGTATAAAAGAAGATTCTTTCCACTTGGACCGGACCAAAAGAGGTGTTCACAATACCTCTAGAAGCATTGTCAAGTCTTGACATTAACACAAAAATATGATACTTCAAACTAGCTCTGATTTGGATGTAGAAGAAATAAATTTATTCTCACTTTTGACAATCCATGTATATTAAATGTTGATTTTAATTTTTCCAATGATATTCACACTCCATAATTTTTGAATATAACTAATTCATCTGGTCTTCCAAGTCATGTCTTAAAGTTGAAAATTGATGCACCCTTAATGTTATTGAGAAACATTGATGAGTCTTTAGGTCTCTACAATGGGACTAGGCTCATTATTACTCAGTAAGGAGCCTATGTATTAGATGCAAAAGTTATTTCTAGAGTGAATGTGGGGTACAAAGTATTCACTCCTAGAGTGTCATTGACTAATAGAATTCGTTTTAAGTTCTAGAGAAGGCAGTTCACTATTGTTGTGTTATTTGCATTGACTACAAATAAAAGTCAAGGTCAATCTTTGAAGCATGTTGAAGTTTACTTGCCAAGGTCTATCTTCTCCCATGATCGATTATATATTGTAGTTTCCAGATTTACCAACAGAAGAGGATTAAAATTACTCATAACTGACGGTGAAGGGTATATTTCAGATACAACTTCAACTGTAATATACAAAGAAGTCTTCCAAAATTTATATTAGGTTGCTCCTAAAATCTTTTTATTTAAAATTATTAGTATTATTTATTATTTTTATTGTTATTATTGTTATTATTATTAATTATTAATTATCAATATTAAATACAATAATAAATATTATTATTTATATTGTTCAAATCTTTTTATTTATGCTTGTCTTCAATTAACAACTATCATATATTGATTTCTTTTGTAACTTTTCAACCTTTTTATGAAAGGCATTCAATAAATTTCTTTCAATGTCCACTTATAATTTTTATATAGTGGAAAACTTCATATTTCTAGACCAATATTATTTTGCATATCAAATGTTATGAAAAAACTTACTAAATTATCAATACCTCAAGTAAATTTTCTGTTATTACGTCTTTTCAATAAACTTTACTATTAACATTAATTGTTATTATTAATTTTTCATATATTATTAGATAAATCTAATGTTCCACTCTCTATCACTTCCCTTATATCCCCGCACCATGCATCGCACGGGTTCTCCACTAGTATAGATAAAGAGAAAGAGAGAAAGATAACATTTTACCATCAACAAAATGACATCAGGCGTAAGGAATTGACTCAAACATGTCCCCTCCAAAAAAAATTTAAGTTTTCACTTCCTTACAAATCAGCAACAACGTGTAGAAGATTAAATACAGTGCACTAGTTAAGGAAATGATTTGACAATTGCCTTTGTCATTGTCCTTGTGCCTCCTCCAACATCAACTAATGAGTCAAAGTTCTTAAACACCCCATTCCACTGTTCAATCACAATACTCGCAATAAATCGACTGTCACTTGCCATGTAATCATTGAGAAGGTGATTAAGTTTTGGCTCATGGCCAGTCTTATCCCAAATTGCCATCCCATGAGTTGTGTGGAATGGTGTAGGATCGCCTTTTTGAACCATGTATGCATTTGATAGTGAGGGTTTGTCAACATTGGATCAAGTATTGCAAGCAAGAAAGGTGTCATACTCAAGAGATGCTCCTTAAGTAGTAAAATTGAAGTCAACGCATAACTCATTTCTAGCTCATTTTCATTCACTTTTTTTTGAGAGAGGAAGCCAGAATGAGTTAAAACTCAGATTAAACGATAGATGTAATTGGTTTTAGAAGGGTGGATTGATAGTGAATTAACAAGTTTTGAGAATGGCATGGCTTGGCTATGCTTGTGTATGGTATCTAGTATGCCCAACTCAATTACGCACTTAAGGGACATAGAATTTATGAAATTCCATGTGGGTTTGAGCTCTAAGTAGTTTTGCAGCTTGCTCTTCAATTTGTGATTTTTTTTATGATTGACTACTTTAGCTTGATTTGTGGATTTTGGAACTTCACTTTACTCGATTCTATTTTTCACGTGAGTTTCCTGTTATAGAAGATTTTGATATGATCTAATACTTCTGTAATCTTTTGAGGTTTTTTTTAATATCACATCCTCTTTTAATTTTTTTTATTATTAATTACTTTCAGTTTAAAATATCTTTATTAAATAAGTAATTTTTACTATAATTTTAAAAAATAAATAAATTATATTATTTAAAATATTTATTTCTTTTATTATATTTGTCTAACACAAAAATTAATTTTCCCATCTTTTTTATTAATTTTGTCTTTTCTTATGAAATACACGTATAACTATGATGGACAAATAAATTGTGGAGAGAGAATAGGGAAAAAGGAAAAATTGTATCAATAATTTTAAGGTAAAAGGGTTTTGATAATTATATTTATAAGGTGATGATGAAAGTGAGGACTTCGAGTTGGAACTCTGAAACTGTGAAGTCGAGCAAATATGAGAGGGTTATTAAAAATCACCATTTTATTTAAAAATCACCCTTAACCCAAGAAAATTACAAAAAAAAAAAAAACCATCGTTCTCTTCTTAAAATTGAATTTTGGATAACCATTTTAAATGTGCAAATTTAAAAACTATTTTTCCACGAGTGGTCTCCTCCTTTAATTATAAAAATTGTGAAAAATGTCCATTTATTCTTTCTTTAATATCATTCACCTACTCCTTTAAAACTCGTGAAAAATCATCTTTTATTCATTCCTGAATGTCACGCACTTCCTCGTTTTTAAAAATTGTGAAAAAATTATTTTTTATTCACTCCTTAATGTCATCTACCTCCTCCATTAATCCTTTAAATTTTATGAAAAATGATATTTTATTTATTCCTTAAATTCATCCACCTCCTCCAATCCATTAAAAATGGAGAAAAATAATTTCTTATTCATTCCACAATGTCATATCCACCTCCACCTACTTTAAAATTTTGTAAAAAATGATCTTTTATAATTCATTCCTCAATGTCATCCACCTCCCCCTTCTTTAAAAGTTGTGATAAATTATATTTTACTCATTCCTCAATGTTATCCACCTCCTCCAATCCTTTAAAAATTGGGAAAATTTATTTTTTATTTTTCCTTAATGTCATCCACCTCCAACTTCCCACCCCCACAGTTATTCATCTAACTCTTCCTCGTTTCAGAGACTAAAATTAAAATATGAATTATAGGTTTTGGTCAGGTATATATTTAATACTAAATTAATTATTGATTGAGAATTATGATCATGTGTTATGTATGATTGACTATACGAATTAATTTCAACAGGTAAATGTAGTTTTAGTATATAACCATATGTACTATACTATGCTTCATGATGGTGAAAGCATACAGACATAAGGTACGTTTACTACAGCACCCCAAATAGAGTTTTGTCAACAAATTTCGGTTTGGGGGAGAAAAATTATCATATGGTCAAACAGAATTTTGACTATTTTAAATAGTATAAATGATCAATATTAACCTTTAAATTTTTTTATTTCCTCAACTCTATTTACCATATTCTGTGGCAAAGCATCTTGCTGCAATTTTTCAACGCCACTTGCTAAAAGCTGTTGGCCACTTATTAGCAGCTGCCAAATACTGTCACTTCTACTCTATTTGCCATATTCTGTGGCAAAGCATCTTGCTGCAATTTTTCAACGCCACTTGCTAAAAGCTGTTGGCCACTTATTAGCAGCTACCAAATACTGTCACTTCTTTGGGAGAGGAGGATGAATATATGAAAGATGAAAGTAGTGTAGATATTTCATATTTGTATATTTTTGCGCTTAGATGGAGACAAAACAATGAAGGTATCGTCTATAATAATTGGATTGATTGTGTTGATTTTACTATCTTCTATGATATATAACTATTTATTTTCCTACGAATATCATCAAAAACAAAGTTTTTAAAGTCTTGTAAAATTAGCATATAATTGTTTTTCTATATAATAAGATGATTTTTAGAATATTTTTTATACACTAAAATCAACATTCTTTTTATACTATTGATAAATTCTACAACTTAGAAGCTTTATGTCAAAATTTTCTATAATATATATTTTTCTTCTCGGTTATTTTTTTATCGGAATTATTCTGTAATAATATATTTATTTTAGAGAAAAATCTCACTGTATGATTTAATTATATTGAATTTATCAATTTTTTTTAATCTTATTGATATTATATTGTATAATAACTTAGGTTATTTAAAAATAAAAGTTATTTAATTCTAATCAAAGAATTTTTATATACTTGAAGTCCTGACTTCACCACTAATGAGACAATGATCTATGATGGATAGGTGTCAACTTAACACAAAGTGTATATAAGAAATTTGAGGCTTAGGTGATTTGATTTTGTTAATTATTTATGTGTCTTTTCTAAAGAGAAAAATAACAAGGGTTTATGTAGTGAATAATAAAAAAAAAGGAAGGTGTAGGAAGAAATTCCTTGAAATATGGGGATTAAATCTTATTGAATAGAATTTGGTTTTATTTTAACTCAACACAATGAAGCAAAATGTGAGCTTAACCGAAAAAGATACAAAAATTAAGTTGTTAATGAGATTAATCATCTTAAGTCTAAATAAGTCTCGACTATTTGGTTTAAGTCATCATTAGGATCTGTTTGGTTACCCAACTAAATTGGTCAAACCAGGGTTTGACCAACCCCAGAAATAGATCATACGGTCAAACGAAGTTTTGACTATTTCGAACGGCGTAAAAGATTAATATCAACCCTTAAATTTCTTCATTTCCTCAACTGAAAACCAAACGAACACTTAGTAGAGTCGTTAAACTGAACTAAACTTAATGGCTGTCCTAGTCCGGTATTACAAAATAGGAACTTGGATATAGAAATTACAAGGTTGATTTTTTTCTTAACCTTTTAACCTAGTCTAATCAAACCTAATACGCTACAAAAAAATCAAGCATAGCGATGAAAAAAAAGCATCATTAATCATTGATTCTCCATCGTTGTTAGGTCTAGCGAAAGCCTCAGTAACATGCACCACGCCGCCGTTAAAACCAACGCCACACAACAAGAAATTCACTTTTTAGTAGTGTTTTTTAAATGGGCTTGATGGCAGTTTTAACCGCCTCAAAATAAACTTCTGGCTGTTTCAAAATTGCTGCTAAAACTAGCAATGACAAATATTTACTAGTGGTTTTTCCTAAACGTCGAAACCATCGTCAACAATGTAACGACGGTTCTTTGGCGTTTTGAGATATTGTAACCACCCCTAAGATGCCTCTAACATAAACACATGGAGAGTATAATATTGTCAGTTAGTTGCAAAATTTAATTTATTCTACCGGTGGTTGTCACCGCTACCAAATAACCACCATTAAACTTGTCAATTGAAAAAAAAATGCTTATAATTTGAAGTCAAGGCTTTTTGTTCAATAGAAAAAAGATTCCACTTTAGTTATTAGCCTCTTGGCCATGTCTACTACTAGGCCTTCAAAATTGTTTTTCACAACATTTAAACTATTAAAGTCAGTTTTACATAAACAAATTGAAAAAAATCTTACTAAGAATGAATTAAGAATACTATATATAAAATAGCTTTTAAACTATGAAACACATGCAAATATGTTATTCATTAAAAGGAATCCAAGCTACATTAAGCATGAAGGGTAAAAAACAAAAAGGTTCTATTATAATTCCTAAACAATCCTAGAAATCGCATTAAGCTTCAACATGGTAATCCATGTTACATTTGGAACAATAACCAATACCACTAGAAATAACATAAAGCCTCTATTATAATTCCTATAAAAGGACTAAATGGTGACTTGTCTAGTTTGGGAGATGTGTGCCAGACTAAGATATGGATGGTTAGTTTCTTGGAGATGGTTTCACAGGCTGGTACAAAATAACAATAAACAAATTAGTTATAAATAGTATATAAAATTATTATATAAAATGCAATATAGATAATTAACTGAATCATTATTTTCATTAGCTACTTTTTTAGGCAAAGGCATTTTTTTTCATTTTTGTATAACTCAGTAATCAATATCTCCATCTGTTTTATCTTCTCACCCTTTGATTGCAACTCGAGTTCCAATGCTACAACTTTTTATTGCAATTCTGTATTAGAAGCACTTGCACTGTAGGTAAAAGAAGTTATATTGTGTTAATGGTAATCTGTGTTGAATGCCTGAGTGGGACAAATACCTCCTCCTAAACCTCAAACTCGACTCGGATGCTTCTTCCCCATAACTTGGCCAAGTGAATCATTTGGTGAGATATCCAGAGACAGGTTCCCTTGAGTCTCAATCTCGATAATCTTTTCCTGTATCATAATCAATTAAGAATGTAAATATTAAATAAATACATGTATATAATAATACCTTAAATAACAATAGAAGGTTTAATACTTACACAAACAATTTCATCAGCCTCATTGACACATTTCCCATCTTTCTTCTTATGAGTTTTAATATATAATTTCCTGCAACTCATTGGCTACCCTATCTCAGCTGTCTGTTGCATTCGATAAGTAGTTTTCTAGTTTTCATTCTTAGAAGATATTGTTAAAAACATACAAAATGTAAGTTAGAATGCAAAGTTTGTAAATTCTCACAATCTTTGTAGCCCTTTTCTTAAGATCAACCCCCTGGTATGTAGGATTATAAGTTTTGTAAGGTTTCGTGTATTTTGTTCACATGTATCCTACAAAAAGATAGAAAAGTTGCACTAGTAATACGGTTGTGATACTTTGTATCAACGTAATTATTTATGTTTATGTTACCTGAGTTTTATTTCTACTCTATAATCAATATATAAACCTGCTTAGTTTTTGTAATAGACAAAGGAGGATTATTTATATTTTCTTATCAGCTTTTGGTTAGGTCATAATACTGTTAATATAGCTATAATCTGTCATCCCTCTATTTCTTGCTACAATCCTTCAACACATATAACTTTGTTATTGTATCATGCATTGGTTCCCACCAAAATTTTGGCTATATGATCATTTAAATTTATAAGTGAGAATTATATCTTAACTAGTGAATTAATAAGCATCACTATATACTTTATACCTTAATCACTTTCTGCCATGCTTCATCTTTAAAGTTCAGTGGAACTTTTTTTCCAAGCTTTGAAACTAATGAGAAAATATTTGTTATCCCTAACTAATAATCCAAGTAAACGGGTAAATAAACTACTAGCAGGTATGCCAACAAGTTGAGCATCCCAAGGGAACATCACGTGCCTTCAATGTATCTCCTCTAAGCACTCCTTCAGCATTTATTTAAAAAGAGTAAGAACTCCTTAAAGTTACATTGATTCATGTTTTAATAAAGTAAAAGAAATAAAATAAATCACATACTTATCAATTTCACAAGCCAGTTTTGTCTCTTTCCAACACCAATAGAATCACTTGATCAGTGATAAATGTCCAGTATGCATAAATTTTACATGTTAATTGGAAAATTTTTATGAGATTTTATGCATTTGGATGAAAATTATATGATAAAATAGTAAAATTTTGAATTTGAATGAGCCAGCCTAGGTTTTGTGAGTTGATAGTATTTAATCCTTGTTTTTTCTTGTCTATTTTGTAGCAAAAAAGGAAGAAATGAAGAAAGAAATGTGAAGTGGCCAAAAATTTGAGTAAAATTAGAGCACTTCGCTTGATCAAGCAACTCACTTGAGTGTGGTTTGATTCGCTCGAGCAAGAAAAAGACAAAAAGCAATGAAAGATTACTTGCTTGAGCGAGGCTCAACCCGCTCAAGCGAAAAAAGTCCAGAGAGCAAAGAATGTTTACTCGCTTGAGCGAGGCTCATCTCGCTTAAGCGAAAAAGAGGCAGAGACTTTAAGTTGTTAACTCACTTCTCTCAAGCAAAAACAAAGCAGTAGCTTCAGGGCCAGTCTTGCTTAAGCGAGGAAACTCATGTTTAAGTGAGAACACGAGGGATCTAAGAGCTGAAAAGGAACCTTCAAGATAAGGAAAACGGTTTCACTTGAGCGAGACCCATCTTGCTTAAGGGAAATTATTAATATATAAGGAAATTTCACAAAGAAACAGGGAGTTGCTTTAGAATCCAAAATATTTCTCGTATCTATAGGGAGATTGTAACATCCTGAAATTTATATAAATGATTAATTGAGTGGATAAATATCAAATAATTATATATGGGTTGTTAAAAATAATTAAATTGAGATTTATGAAGACTATTAATGATTTATTAAGACTTAATAAGTTGAAACTATACCGATTGAGATATGGGTGTCGGACCAAGTATCTTCGATTGAGGTACTGTTGGTCAGGGCTGTTGAGAATATTATTATGAATCCGAATATGTATTCGGAATAATTTTTAGATAAAGTATTGAGCCTGAATTAAGATCCTGTTTGTTGTAAAATGGAGAAAACTTAAGTCAAATAAAATGTAAACTTCTTTTTTCTCCCTTCTATTTCACGCATGCAACAGAGAGGAATCGACTTGGCTTTTTCTTCTCCTCCGTGACGCCATCACCCAAATTCATCACTCTCCTTGCTTGGTTTCATCAAATTAGGAGCACAAATAATCAATTATTCTCTTCATCTCATGTGGGCAGCCATGGGTGTTGTGGGGCAAGCCTTAATTCTTTGATTTTTAGGTGAGAATCTCATGATTTTAAACCTTCCATTTTCAGTGTTGGGTTGCTCATGGTTCCCAATCTCTAATTCTTCTAATTTCTTGAACTTTGAAGTATTTGCAAGACTTGGTTGATAGTGGACAGCTTGGAGATGCTTGGAATTTTAATTTCTCCAAGTTCAAGTAAGTTAGAATGACAATCCATAGCTTCTAAAATATTGTTTTGCAAGTTTCAGAGCTTAATAACGATAAATTTCAAGAAATTAGGTAGTTTTGGATTGATGTAAAGCATTGGGTATCCTCCGGATTAAAGTTTCGGTGACCGTCGGAGCAAATCGAAACCATTTCGGAGTTGTTTGGTGAGTGGACAGCACTGGGTATCCTCCGAATTAAAGTTTCAACGACCGTCAGAGCACATCAGAACCATTTCGGAGTAGTTTGAGTGAGCGGACAGCTTTGGGATCCTTTGGAATTAAGTTTCGGAGGCCGACGGCTTAGTTCAGTAAGTCGTTGATTATTTAAATAACTATTGGAAGGTTGTTTATGCTCAGTTTAATTAAATCGAGTACTAATTGACGTAATCATAATTTAGAAAATTATTTGGAGGCATTTTGGAGATTGGGTGAATTATTGGAAGCAAGTACCGAAAGTGTATAACGTCTCTCGGACTTCTAGAGGCTTCAGATTAGTGATCAGACGAATTTTAATAGCGTTTGGATAGCTCGAGGAGCTTCTAGGATTTCTTATTCTAGGTAGGGGAGCTATTACATTTTAAATGTATGGTTTATGGACGGGTTTGGGGTATATTGATATATATTAAGTTATGAATAATGCGTGCGAACCATGATGATTGATTTGTAAATTGTGAAATGTTTGTAGATATACCCCGCTTGTATGGTAATTGAGAATTATCAATGTTTATGGTGTTGTCGTCCATAATATTATGTGAATTGCATGAGATGCAAATGGTAAATGTGATTGATATGATATATTACATATGATGTAATGAATTGATAAAGTAAATTCTATGCATAAGGTGTAATAGAATGTTATGGATGATATTGAATGTTACATGAGATGCAATAGAGAAAACGACTTAGTGTCGTCGGTAGCATGAGATGCTTGTGTGAATTGCATAATGTGGCATAAATGATAAGGGTGACCCGTGGAAGGTCAGGAACCCTGTGGGATGATTTCAAGTTACAGATTCTTGGGCTAGGTCCTATGAGAGCCCGTGATAGCCGACGGAGTTAGACTTAAGTCTCGAGACGTCACGAGGTGACCAGTATCACGCGGGAAGGGCTAATGGAGTGAGGCCGGAAAGGAATCTGTGATTGAAATCATTGATTAAGTCGGATCCGCATGCATATGTATTGGTGCATTGTTATCTAGAATAACATTAGTGATATAGCCTATGTCATTTGATATTATGAATATCTGGTGAATGTGAATTTAGTTGAATGATAGTGAATGATATTGATTGATTATTGTGACGCCCCCGGAAATACGGGGAAATTTTTTGTGTTTTTATAAGTCATAATTCAATGGAAAGAAAATAAGTGGTGAAGCTATCTGTACGATACCTGGATCTATGATATACCACTCCCATATATGAAGATATGAGAGGGTAATTAAAAATATAATTTAATAATAATTATCCAATTAAAAACAGCGGAAGAATTAATTTAAATTGATGGTTGTATGATTGAAATTGAGAGAAGTAATTTCATAGAGTTCCATGATTCACGACGTACCCAATAACACCCTTAAAGTGATGTATGATAAGAATTTAATGCATGAAAAACAAAGGTTTATCTGAAAACAAACAAATGAGCATCAGGGTGACACTCGCTCAAGCGAATTGATTCTCACTTGAGCGAGCCAGCGTGGGCACGCTTGAGCGACGCTGAGAAAGGCTGAGCGAATGAAAGGTTTGAGTATCAGGGGCTCATCTCGCTTGAGCGAGCCCTGTCTCACTTGAGCGAAATGCAAAAGAAAACCTTGAGCGAGTCGGCGAGACGCTTGAGCGAAGAGAGGAGGTATGCATCAGATATCAATCTCGCTTGAGCAGAACAGGTCCCGCTTAAGCGAGATTGCTTCAGAAACATTGGCAACTCTCTGGCTGATTTTCGCTTGGGCGAGGCATCTCTCGCCTGGGCAAAAATTTCCCTCCTTCCTCGCTTGAGCGACCACCGCTCCGTCTGAGCGAAAATAGTCTAGAGGCTAACCTCTGATTCCATGACAATCTCGCTTGGGCGAGATAGACACCCGCTCGGGCGAAATCAGGCCAGAAGCCAAACCCTGTTTCATAACAATCTCGCTCAAGCGAGATTCTCACTCGCTTGAGCGAGTTCTGTAGAACTTATGAAGAAACGGAAAATTCTCATAACATGGCATACCAAGTTACAATTCATGCTAGATTAACCTTATTTACTGCATTATATCCCCTCTAACATGTAAATATAATCTCATCCAACTACCATTCACCCAATGCATATAATTTGAAACCATCATCAGTTCACCAACTCCATAATATGGTACAAAACACAATACATACCATTCATTCATTAGAATTAACATCATCAATCATCATAATTCATCAACTTACATCCTTGGGTCATAAATAAAAATTGGACATACACCAAGATCCAATTTTCCTCTATGACCACCAAAATCATAGACCACCATTGTAGATATTAAAATAAACATCCATATACAAAACATGCTATACAAAATCTAGACCTCGCCGGCCAAGGCACTTCCTACACCACTATTTACCTCCTCAAGCCAAGTGTACTTCAAAATGTCAACTCCTTCCTATGAGTACCATGCATCATAAGTCTAAGAATAGACAACAAGGGAGAGTGAGTCCACATTCCAAAGGAATGAATATGAATACCAAGTGATTATGTACATATATATATGCCTTTATACATGTATACTTTGCACATCCATAACATTCACCATACCATATACCATCACAATTCCATCATACATTCATCATAAATAACAACACAATTCCAACAAAGTACACAAGCACATACATAATCACGTTCCTCAACAATTGAACTATCACACAACCATTATTTGGTATTCATATCTTTTATGTTGTCTTACAATATATTTTTACAACCTCATCACATCCATCATTATATCTCAACACTTTTGTATACCTCTTTGCTATATGCAAATGCTCTTAAGCTAATGCATATGCACAAAGGAATATTTCAACAATTACAGATCTAACTGTGGGATTACAACACCGAATATGGGATTCAAGCATGGTTATCTAACCATACCCCCATTGCAGTAGTAAAATATGTACACTTATTCAATAAATTGCATGCATTCACCAATTGTTTTACTGGTACCAAACCGCATCGCCTATCTTGCAACACCTGATCATTTCACCATGACCGCGGTATACAACATATTCAACATATGGTGTTGCGGCTTCGTGACTTACACACCGAGTCACAGGGGAAATATAATTCGCTCGTGCACAAAGCCGCCCTCCCACTGGGCCAACCGGAGGAATCTCCTAAAATTCCAACACTGGCAGCTATGCAGTATGCCATGGATGCAAATGCAAATCATATACATTCCTCACTCTATGCATCCTATACATGCCACTCATCATTCATCATCATCGTCACCAACACCACCACAAGGTTTTTAATGGATTCGATCTTGTTGGTTATTCTCATTAATTTGAATCTTTGTGTGGCGTTCTCAATAGTTATCAATAACATCTTTCCACTTTAATACCATACAAGAATACAATTTATCTCCATCAAAATCATTAGCATTTGTTATGCTTTCTCAGTGGACATATATTTATCTAACCACACATTCATCAAACAATTCATGCCACCACACCACACATCAAAATTTCTTCTAAATGCATTTAAAGCATATTGCCAAACACATCATCTACATCATACACCACATCATTATTTTTCACAACATTCAAGCAAGGCTAACATGCATGACAATACATACCACAATCAAATAACATTCAAATTCATGCATTTAGAACATAAGACTCCTCTCCTACCTCAAGAGAAGAATTCCGATTGATAAGACGCTCCCGCCTCGTCATTCGGAATAGGCCCTACATCAATATTTATGTAAAACCTCAATCAATCAACTACTCAAGCCATCAATTCAATTCTTTTTAGTCATATTCATGTGTATAATTTCACAACATGTGCTAGACATGTTGTAGATACCATTTTTATCCTTTATTAGGCTTCAGGAATTCCTTCCCATTAAACAGCCATCATTAAGTTCAAAGGTGACAAGACAATCCTAGCTCCAAGCTTCACAAAAATCCATCTACTAACATTCATATTTCTCAATGTCATACATTTCTTCATAAAACATGTTCTTAAATCAACATTAACCATTTTCCCCCAAATCTCAAAATTAGGGTTTTCACCAAAACCCAACCACATTCATCAATGCCTCATCATTCCTCATTTCCTACCATCATTAATGCACTAACCACCATTATTCCCTCATAAATACTTAAATTTATGGTAACTCATTCTAGGGCATAAGCATTAAATGCTTCTAATAAACACCCATTCACTTGTATGGCTCCCAAACTCACACTACCACATATCTATGGCAAAAACTCAACTAAATGATGAGTATTTCTTACCTCACACCCAAAAATGAAATGGGTTCAAGAAGAGGGGATGTGCCACATGAAAATAGAAAGAAGAAGAGATGAGGAACTCCAAGCTCCAAGCCTTCTTCAACGAAAATGAAGGGAGATAGAGATGGCACAAGTTATGCTTAAGGTTTTGGGAGAAGTAAGTAGAAGAAGAAATGAGGAAAAGATGAAGAAGAGAAGAAGTGATATGTTTTTTTTCTTCTAATTGCTTCAGCAACTCACGTGGAAATAGAGAGGGTTTTGGGCTCATGAGTTTTAATCTTAATCATTCACTAAAGATTTATCGTTTTATGACCAACAGGCTCTTCGTTTGGGCTCAATACTTTATCTAAAAATTATTCCAAACACACATTTGGATTCCCAATATTATTCTTAACAGCCCTAACCAATATTATCTCAATCAGAGATACTTGGTCCGACACCCACAACTCAACCGGCTTATTTTCAGCTTAACCGGTCTCCATAAATCACCAACAATTCCCAAAATTCTTAATTTGATTATTTTCAATATATTGGAACATTAAATAATTCATATTAGATTTGTCAATATTTATTTTCCTTAATTAATCCTCTATTTTAAAATTTTGGGATGTTACAATCCACCCCTCCAAAAAGAAAATTTCGTCCTCGAAATTTAACTTACCGGATTCGAACACATCGGGATACCGTTCTCTGATGTCGTCCTTACGTTCCCATGTAAAGGTCTCCACATTTCCATGTTTACAAGCGACCTTCACCAAAGGTAACAACTTGTTCCGCAATTTCTTCACGGAATGCTCGATGATGCAAACAAAACAGGAGGAATAGATAAATCATCTCGTATATCAATCTCGTCCATAGGAATCACGTGTAGGGGATCATGGACATATTTTCTCAACTGTGACACGTGGAACACGTCGTGTAGATTAGCAAGATGCGGGGGGAGTGCTATCCGATAAGCAACGTCACCAATCCGCTCCAACACCTCGTAAGGTCCGATAAATCTAGGGCTCAACTTTCCACTTTTCAACGCCCTTCCAATTCCTTTATCGCGCGAGACCTTCAGAAATACATGATCACCAACTTGAAACTTAAGTGGTTTATGCCTCTTGTCATAATAACTCTTCTGTCTATCTTGAGCAATCTTCATATTCTCTTGTATCTTCTTAATTTGCTCTGTAGTCTCTTGAATAATCTCCGGCCCTAAGGCCAAATTCTCTCCAACTTCAAGCCAACACAAGGGAGTTCTACACTTTCTTCCATACAATGCCTCATACGGTGCCATGCCAATGCTAGAATGGAAGCTATTGTTGTATGTGAATTCAATCAATGGCAGGAATCTCTCCCAACATCCACCATGTTCAAGGACACAAGCTCTCAACAAATCTTCTAGACTTTGTATTGTCCTTTCGGATTGTCCGTCGGTTTGAGGATGATACGCGGAACTAAGTTTTAGCTTAGAACCCAACTCATCATGCAAACTTCCCCAAAACCGAGAAGTAAACCGAGGGTCACGATCGGATATGATACTAGACGGCACATCATGCAGTCTAACAATCTCCTTTATATATATTTGTGCCAATTTCTCCAAAGAACTCTTCATATTTATGGGTAAGAAGTGAGCACACTTCATCAATCGGTCCACAATAACCCATATAACATCATTTCCAGCACGAGTTCTGGGTAGTCTAGAAACAAAATCCATAGCTATACTATCCCATTTCCAAACAGGGATCTCTAAAGGTCTCAGATAACCAGACGGCCTCTGATGCTCGACCTTAGCTTTCTGACAAACAAGGCAAGATACCATAAAGTTCGCCACATCACGCTTCATGCCAGGCCACCAAAAATTCTTCTTCAAGTCTTGATACATCTTGGTAGAACCAGAATGGATGCTCAATACACTTTTGTGAGCTTCTTCAAGCACATATTTTCTCACATCACCACTTGAGGGAACATAAGTTTGGCCCTTCATACGCTAAATGCCTTCGTGACCTTCCAATAAAAACAAATTCTTCCCTTTCTCTTGGGTTTTCTTCATCTCATTCAGATACTCATCCTCCGGTTGTTGAATCTTCACGTATTCCAGAAACTCATTTGTGACTTTCAACATCTCCAACGCCATTTTCTTGGGAGTGTAGGTCTCCACGCCCATATTCAAATCTCTAAATTGTTCAATCAACTCCATCTCTTTCGCCATCATCATAGAGATATGTAACGACTTCCAACTCAATGCATCGGCAACTACGTTCGCCTTTCTGGGATGATATCTCAACTCAAACTCATAATCCTTCAGAAATTCCATCCACTGTCTTTGGCGGATATTCAATTCCTTCTGGTCAAACAAGTACTTCAGGCTCTTATGGTCACTAAAGACCACAAACTTAGAACCATACAAGTAATGTCGCCATAACTTTAAAGCGAACACCACCGCCGCCAATTCCAGATCGTGAGTAGGATAGTTAACCTCATGCGGTCGCAATTGTCGTGACGCATAGGCTATCACACGCTCCTTCTGCATCAACACACAACCTAGACCAAGTTTAGATGCATCACTATACACTACAAATTCATCCGTCAAATCAGGCAATGCTAACACTGGGGCAGTAGTAAGTCTTAACTTCAACTCTTGAAAACTTTCTTCACATTCATGGGTCCACATAAAAGATTGATTCTTATGAGTCAACTTTGTCAGTGGTAAAGCCAAATGGGAAAACCCTTCAATGAACCTTCGGTAGTAACCGGCAAGACCAAGAAAACTTCTTATCTCCGTCACAGACGTCGGTCTTTCCCAGGCCATTACAGCTTCAACTTTTGATCTATCAACGGTAACTCCATCTTTTGAAATAATATGTCCAAGAAATTGGACTTCAGACAGCCAAAATTCACACTTGGAGAGCTTTGCATACAACTCTTTCTTGCGAAGAATGGTCAATACAAGACGAAGATGTCTTTCATGCTCTTCATGACTCTTAGAGTACACCAAAATATCATCGATAAACACCACAACGAATTGATCAAGATATTCATGAAAGATGCGATTCATGTAACTCATGAAAATCGCAGGAGCATTCGTCACCCCAAATGGCATCACTACGTACTCATACTGTCCATATCGCGTTCAGAAAGCCGTTTTCAGGATATCTTCGGTCTTTACTCGAATTTGGTGATATCCAGAACGCAAATTGATCTTTAAAAATACAACAGCACCCTTCAATTGATCCAACAGATCATCGATACGTGGAAGAGGATATTTATTCTTAATGGTTAGTTTGTTGAGTTGGCGATAATCAACGCACAATCTCATACTTCTGTCCTTCTTTTTCACCAATAATACAGGAGCACCCCAAGGAGACACACTTGGGCGAATAAACTCCCGTTCAAGCAATTCTTCCACTTGTTTCTTTAATTCCGTCAACTCCATGGGAGACATCCTATAAGGAGCTCTAGAAACAGGCTCAGCGCCGGGAACAAGGTCAATAGCAAATTCCACTTCTCGTGGAGGAGGTAATCCGGGAATCTCTTCCGGAAACACATCGGGAAACTCCAAAACAATAGGAATTTTACCAGATTGGGAAACACCACTCCCATCAACCAAACAGAACATCATAAGAAGCTGAGAGATACCTTGTACATTAAAGCCTTCAGCACTCGAGGTTGGGAAAATCACCGTCTTGCTATGACAATCCACCAACACCTTGTTAGCGGATAACCAATCCATGCCTATAATAACATCCAGATCTTTCATAGGCAAACATACGAGGGATACAACAAATTTCTTACCCTCCAGGTCTATCTCGACGTTCTCACATCGAGTTACCGATCTTAAACAAGTACCGGTTAGTGTAGTCACCAATATAGAACCCTTCATCATACAAACAGGCACCCTCAAGCGCCTCACACAATCTTCAGAAATAAACGAGTGCATAGCACCAGAGTCATAAATAATATGCACCGGGAGGCCAAGAATTTCACACTCACCACGGGTAAGATCTTCAGCCGGTGCGGCTTCTTCACCAGTAACTGTAAATACTCTACCTGCAGTTTGTACTTGATCACCACCATTTCGGTTTCCATTTCTTCCACCACGGCCATTACCTCGACCATTTCTTCCGCCATTGTGATTTCCACCACGACCACCATTACGGCCACCATTTTGTCCATCACCATTTCCACGCCCACGACCTCCAAAGCCACCACGGTTAGCACCATAGTTCATGCGGTTAGGAGTGTCAACATTAGCACCTCTTGCATTCAATGGACAATTAGGGTGAATATGCCCGGGTTGATTGCATTGGTAGCACACAACGTCATCTTGCAGACAATCACGTGCCAAATGGTTGGCACCGCATCTGAAACAAGTTAGGCCTTGGACATTTCCACGACCTTGGTTACCACCACCATAACCGCCTCTAGGAGCACCACGTCCTCTAACGTTTGAGGACCCACCATGAGAGAATTTCTTATTAAAGTGCCCTTGTTTCTTGAAACTAGAAAATTGGCCTTTCAACTTAGGCTCATGCTTTCCCTGTCTTGAAGGAACCACATCATCTTCTTCAAAAATTTGACACTTATTCACAAGCGTTGGAAAACTCCTTATCTCTTGATGTCGGATAGCCCGCTTGATCTCGGGCCTCAGTCCATTCTCAAACTTCACGCATTTGGAAGCTTCAGTACCCTCTTGTTGATAGGGCGGATAAAATGCACATAGTGCTTCAAACTTGGAGGCATACTCCTTCACAGTCATACCACCTTGCTTAAGCTCCATGAACTCAAGCTCATTCTTGCTCCTATAGCTGTCTGGAAAGTACTTCTTCAAGAATTCCATCTTGAAGTTTTCCCAAACCAAGGGAACATCAGTAGATATTATTCGTCCCCTAATAAGACGCCACCAAGCTTCAGCCTCATCGCGGATCATGAAGACCGCATATTCCACCTTTTGCGCTTCAGAGCATTCAAAGCTAGCATAGATTCTTTCTAAGTCATTGATCCAAGCATACGCGTCTTCAGGTTTATAACCTCCATGAAACTCTGAAGGTTTCCTCTTGAGAAACAAGTCAAGACCTTGGGAGCCTTGTCCCACATTCAGTTGGTCTTGTCTTTCCAAGAGATCGGCGAATTGATTCAAGGCGTTTGCCATAGCAGCAGCCTCACGATTTGGTCTACCAGCCATATCTTATGCCTATACATTAAAACATGGCTCACACATAAGTACACTAGACCAAACAATAACCTTTCGACTCATAAATTCCAAAATTTTTAGCATTCATAGGCCTATCATGTATTACACCTTATAATCATATCATTTTCAACACATGACCACAACATATTCATCATTAGAGGTAAATAGTATAAGGACTCTTGGCCGGACTCAACAACATTTGCATCAATCACGATTCAACAATAACCATCACAATTTAACCAAATAATTCATAACTCAATCAATCATAAACAATAATCACATGAATAATATTAATCATGGTCGTATCAAGAGCAACTAATGCTCTAATACCAGGTTATGACGCCCCCAAAAATACGGGGAAATTTTTCACGTTTTTATAAGTCATAATTCAATGGAAAGAAAATAAGTGGTGAAGCTATCTATACGACACCTGGATCTATGATATACCACTCCCATATATGAAGATATGAGAGGGTAATTAAAAATATGATTTAATAATACACCACTAAAAAAACACCTGTTAGCGACGGAAGGAATTAGTCGCTAATCCATGGAATGGCCGTCGCTAAAACCATTAGCGACGGCATCTCAGACGGTAAAGAGGACGTCGCTAAAACCCTCGTCGAAAACACAGCAGCGACCACATACATGCCGTCGCTACCATATTGACGGCGTAAGGCCGTCGCTAAAATCGTCTCTGCCCCAATAACTCTAGCCGTCGCTAAGTGTTGCCATACAGCGACCTCAAAACCCCGTCGCTACTAGCAGCCACCAGCGACCACCACAGGCCCATCGCTATCGGTACTAATGTAGCGACCACCTAGGTCCGTCGCTGTTTTTAACAATACAGCGACGACAACATCCGTCGCTAGTGGTATCCATGTAGCGACGAGATGATCCGTCGCTAGTGTTAACAATACAGCGACCACATCATTCCGTCGCTATTGGTTTAGGGTTTAGCCACGACAAGATCCGTCGCTAGTGGTTGTGATGCAGCGACGACACAATCCGTCGCTAGTGTTAATAATTCAGCGACGGTCCACTACCGTCGCTAACAGGAATTTTTAAATTTTTTTAAAATTGGTTCAATATTGACTGGTTTTGTTAATTTAACTTTAAAAATATATTAATATTTTGTATTTTGTATTGGCTGATAAAATTTTATAATTAAATTAAAATAATTTTTTTAAAATAATAAATTATTATTAAAAACAAAATAATAGATTAAATTAATTTATCAAATAGGTTGAATTATTAATGATAGGTAGAATAAGGCTTTTTGATTTGAATGTAATTACCAATAAATATTGACATAATAAATAAAGAATGACAAAATAAATACTGAATGAAATATAACATAACTAAAAATCAAATATACAATGTGTATAAATAAAAAAAATACAATCATGGTGGTGGGGGATCCTGGGGTGGTGGTGGGGGCGCCTGGGAAGTGGGGGGAGGTAGCCTCGCCATCAACTCCATCAGTAGCTCCTGCTGCTGAGCAAGTTGCCGACGAGTCTCCGCGTGCTGCTCCTCGGCCCGCTGTTGGTCCGCCTCGGCCTTCTGTCGGTCCGCCTCGGCCCGCTCCAACAGCAACTGCCTCTGACGTCGCTCCTCCTGTAGCTCATCGTTCAGGTTTTGAATTACCTGAATGACCTCAGTCGAAAGACCAGAGGAAGACGAAGAGGAAGGGGTCTTCCCCTTTTTCGCCAGCTGCGTGCCGACGCCACCCAATCCAAATACCCTCCCTTTCTTGTTCACACCGCCAACAGCCTCCATATAGATGGCGTTGTCGTCAGAACAAGATAGGGTGGGAGGAACCTCCCCTTCAGGAGTGGAAGCCACCAGGTCCGCCTCCTTCTCGGCCCTCCTGGCCTGATACGCCTCCTGTAAATTCAAAAACAACGATAGGATTAGTAAGCTGATTTGTAAATTATAAGCATGTGTCAGTTAAAAGTAAATACCGCTAGATCCGTAGTCTTCTGGTTTACCCATGCACCGGCTTTGTTCTTCTTGGTCATTTGCATGACCTCAAACAAAGAAGGCTCCCGGTGCTCCCTCTGCTCCTGTGGTGGACAAAAAACATTGAGATTATTATTTGTAAACATGTAAGACGAATCATAATAGAAATGTTTAACATAAATATACTTACAAATCTTTTCTTGTGCTCGAGGGTTGAAATGCTACCCCCAGTGTAAACCAAGGCTGCAGCATCGGCGGCTCTGTTGGCCCTGTTCCGAGCACTCGCCTGCTGGAACGGGACACCGCCCCACTTCTGGACCATCCCGTCCCAATGGTCCTCCGGGATCCAACGAGGGCGCTCACCCTTGTCCCTCACCTTCCAAAGGGTACTCTTGATGATTTTGGAGGTCTTTGTGGCAAAGACCTTCCTAATCTCATCAATCATACCCTCCGCCCACTGGTAATCACGCTGTAAAATGAAATGAGAAATCAAAATTAATAACAGGTCTATTTTACAAATCAAGTCACAACAAATGAGCTAGGAACTTACCGAGAAGGTGTCAAACCACCTATCTTGCACAACCTTCCCAGCATCTGTCCAAGATATATATGGACCATCCCACTGGGCCTTTATTACCTTAGTAATCGCTTTGGTAGTGCGACTACTATCAACAAAACTGTAATGACAATAATTATATCAGGAGAATAACAGTGGACAATCTAGGGAGACTCCCAAAATTTTGGCAGAGTCTCCCCTGTAAATGTAACATTTTCAAGTTTAAATAGTTACCCTGTTACAAACAGAAGAGTGCCCAGTACAATTCAATCTATACAAGTACTAATTAAAGTAACATCCAATAAACCAACAAGTCTTTCCACTAAAGTTTAATATAAAGTACCATACAAATAACATAAAAGTATTTGAGGTTTAGTCACTTACTCGTCTCCGGCCGGCACGGGTACCAACATGGGCAGAGGAGATGCCGGAGGTGGGGTGGCCTGATGGCCATGGTCCTCCAAGCCACCAACTCCAGGAGTCTGCTCTGGGGTGGTCAGTGGGGGTGATGGGGTGGTCTGCTGTGGTGGTGGTGATGGAGTGGTCTGCTGTGGTGGTAGTAATGGAGTGCTCTGCTGTAGTGGTGATGGAGTGGTCCGTTGTGGTGGTGATGGAGTGGTCTCCTGTCCTGGGGTGGGAGTCCCCAGCCGGGATGTCGGGGTCCTGGACCCACCACCCCTACTGAAGGGCAGTCGACGTCCCGTCATCTGTGGATAAAATCATGAAAAGAAAGGTTAGTCTCAGGATATATATAAACCTATATAACATTTTGTTTAACGACTACATACTCTGTGTCTGTTTCAGTTTCAAATTCCCCCCCAGTTTTAGTGTCACTGTAGTTATCTGTTTGAACAAGTTCATCAGTATCCAAATCAGCCCTAGACCGTTTTGATCGAGAGACAAGGTCTTTGTCAATGTGTTCACCCCCCGTAGTGGCGAGTGTCTCATCCATTATGACTGGATCAATGTTGAACAACAAATTGGCATCGTTGAGCTCGTGTGGTGCAAGCTGATAAGCGTCGTCGACCTCCTCGGAGACGAGTAAGTGACTAGGATCAGATCATAAAATGGAGTCTGAGCCGCCGCCAACAAATCATAAAATCTCTTCACCTCCGGATTAGGATCCTCAACTACATTGTCAGAGTCCCCATTACCTGCTTGGTCATTATGTTCCAGCATACGACTGGTGGAGGGTCCAACATGATCCATCACCATTTGTTCTATGTTGTTGTACGTATCCCTGTTTCCTCCAACCTCGTAGTAAGACTGTTGCACGGTTACGTCTGATGCTCTACGCGGTAACTGCTCACCATGGTTGTACCAATAGTAGTATGTTTCCATGAACCCTTTCTCAGTTAGGTGGCACATGACATCATCCGCGTATTCAAAACTCATGCATTTGCACCTTGAGCACGGACAACGGATCTTCTGAGTCACTTCAAATCCAGGCGTGTTTGCCGTAGTGAACGGAATGAACTCCAATAGCCCCATCATAAACTCCTCAGTCACTCACCGATTGCGATCTAGTCGGTTGTACATCCATCGCCGATTTGCCGGTACCTCCATTTATAATATCTAACAAGCACGATTTCTGTTACCTTACACGTTTAAACTTTTATTTAACTATCAGTTGTGAATCACTCTATCTCTTTGATGTTGCAAATTGGTGGGGCCCTATCCCATTCGGGATGAATATGCAACCATCCGTAACCCATCCCATAATTGTATGTGGTCTATCTTGAGTTGAATGAATGTTCATTTGAAATTTTGGCAGCATTTCGTATTGGTCCCCGAGTATACAGAGATACGTACGGTATGAAACACCACACGCACACATGCACCCTGGGGACAATATGAAACACCATAACCGAAATTTCTAATGCACATTCATTCAACTTCTCAAGATAGACCACATACAACATTGATGGGTTACGCCCTACAGGTTACAATTTCATACCAAACTGTCCAACCGGGACAATTCAAGATCCAACACAACACGCCGTATTGACCGGTTGTTTTGAAACTTGAACGGGAATCTAATGGGTACACACACGACTAAACCCTACATTATTAACATTGTGTTTCATTTTTTAAGTTCCCTAAGAAAGGGAGCCTGCCGAAATTTTGGCAGAGTCTCCCCTGTAAACTAGACATTTCCCAAATTTACAAACGGCCTGTTACATTAAAAAACTTCCCAGTATAGATAAATAAACATATCATACGCATTGTGTATGATATTCAGAGTTATGAACACCAAATCATGTTATCAATATATAAAATCAATGCCTAATGAGATGTACTCTCTACTAACAAACAACATTACACATGCATCGTAAATCATGTTATCAGCACACAAAATTAGTGCCTAATGAGCTTTGCTCTCCACTAACAAACAACATTATACATGCATAAAAAATCATGTTATCAGCACACAAAATCACTGCCTAATGAGCTCTGCTCTCCACTAACAAACAACAATCAACATACATACACTTCAAAACATACAACACACATAGCCAGAAAGTTAGCGTTAGGGGATTACCGTCGAAAGAGAGATAGCGATGGAGACAAAGCTGATGAGAGCCGAACACAGACCACGCGTAAAGTGTGTTGGTCTGCATGACAAAGTTGATGGTTAAAAGTGTGAATCAAAGTTCTCAACATTCAACTGGTTTCCATAATGAGGTTTCTAAAGATGTAATAGCTAATAATGTAACAACTTACTAAAAAAGGGGAAACAGAAAAACTTAATCCTAACGCTATTTAGGAAATTATCAATTTCTGTTCACATCAATAGCATATCTTATGTCACACGACAGAAGCAAATTACATTAATTAAAAGAAACAACACGTTTTATCATGTACAGCAGAATAACTTATCACAAACAACATAATAAAATTTTGTCATTCAACCAATGATTTACGAAGTTATGAACAAAAAATCTGGTGGAGAGACATATTCTTGGTACTTTCCTGTTAGTTTTTGCCTTAAACCTTTAAACCTTTCTAAAACAACCTTTCTTCATTTCATCATACTTGTATTTTAAACTTGGTACTTTCCTGTTAGTTATTGCCTTAAACCCTTTTTGAGTATCTTTCCATTTAAATATTTAATTGCACTCACTGTTGTCAATAAATTCCAAGAAAAGCTCCGCTAATACAATTGTACACTCATTTGTCAAAACAAGATGAGGGTGCATTTGCCCACCCCTTATATATGTTGGATTGTCCCTGTGGTTAAATATATCAGCACTTAATGTCACTGCTGACTGCTTCCTTTATTGGGGACGAGAAATTATTGACCTCTTCTTAATAACAAGTTTTGATTAACATAACAACATTCATTTAAGAATTTCCAAATAACAAGTTTTGATTAAAAATTATTGACCTCTTCTTAATCCTGAAAAAACTCCATGTTTTGACAAAAAGCAAAAATAAAAGTGTTTTTATAGCACTTTAATAAGTACATAGTTCTAGTTTTAATTTCTTAATTACTGTACTGGACAATGAATGAAGATACTGGTTAGCATTTGATTGTTTATGTTTTGCTGATGATTTGTTGTTGTTTGGTGTGGGGATGGAAGGTGTGGTGTGGAGGATTATATAAGGGCAATGAAGAGGGTGTGCTGTGAGGTGTTGGAAGCAATGGCTGATGGGTTGGGGCTGGGGAGGAATGTGTTTAGCAGGATGGTGAGGGAAGAGAGAAGTGATAGTTGCTTGAGGGTTAATAGGTACCCTCCATTGATGTGTGGAGTTGAAACATTGAGTGGAAAAAATTTGATTGGGATTGGGGAACATACAGACCCACAAATAATATCTGTACTCAGATCCAACAACACTTCAGGACTGTAAATCTGTCTCACAGATGGGACTTGGGCTTCAATCCCACCTGATCACTCTTCCTTTTTCGTCAATGTTGGTGATCTCCTCCAGGTACAATTAAATACTACTATAACAAAATATGCATCTCTTCCTTCATTTAAATTAAATTTAAATTCAGATCACACTCGACTGGTTCATTTAATAAAACACTAAAGAGTATGAAAAAATCAAACATTGGGAACTTTGAACATGTATTTCACATCTAGAAACAAAGGGTGGCATGGCAGCCTTCAATATGATTGAAAACTTTATATGCTTTAAGACAAGATTTCTTTTTTTTGAAACCGCAAAAAAGATTTTATTACTAAGAGAGCACAAGAAGTATTCAAGAGAAAAGATTACAAATCAAGCCCAGCAATGCATTTGACGCCAAATTGCCTTAAGGCTACAACACCTCACACATAAAAACTTTGTGCAATATCTTGCAGCAAACACAACATGACCAACACATAGACCAAGGCAAAAATAGCATGCGGATACCCAACCTTTATTGCACACGAGACCAGTCACCTTCTAAAACCACAAAAAGCCCCACTACAAGCCACACCAAAAACCACAAAATTGAAAACCAAACAGCATTAAACTCATCCCTCCTGCAACAACCAACCAAACAAAGCTGATCCCTTGCCAAAACAGACTACAAGACTGATAACCATCAAATAAACCAGATACCATATCCACTGTAACCGATATGGTAACAAATGCCAACTTGCAAAAGGCAAGTTACTTTTAAGACAGGAATTAACAAGAATTTCCAGAAGATAGTCTTTGCAAGTTGAAATTAATAGTTTTACCAACATAACTTTTGTTAGAAATAGCAAGTGTATTGAGTAACAACTGAAGTATTTTCGGAAGAGTGAGACTATGAGTACTTTTAGAGTATGGACTGGTAATAGACGAGGAGGAGTGTCAGTCAGCCATTAGTATTTCCTATAATCTTAGTATCTAACACCATGTAAAGGTTTGAGACAAAAGGAAAGGTGATCATTCACTGCCACTCCATTATACATGTCACTAGAATAAAATAATACGTAGAACCAAATTAATCACATAAAAAATTACAGCTAGTGTCCGAATCATATTTTCAAATATTACATTATCCTCAAATGTTAGGAACCTGGTTTACAAAGCTTGGCAAAGAAAAGATTGTCTTTTCAATGAAACTGAACAGAACAAGGGTGGGAGACCTCTCCTCCAAGGGTCTCACCCACAGAGAGGATTTCTCCTCCTACAGCATAGCTACCATCCACTGCTCAATTCTCTCAGATGATACAAAGATTGAATCCAAACTCTTCTATCCTTTCACCCTCTATTAGGCTCTAACCAACCAATAATTCGAACTAAAATTAATACTCTACTATAATCTATAATTTACTAGTGACATTTCAAGGTATTTAACACTATCATAAAAGTGCATGGGTCAGTCTGTGATGAGTATGAAGATTGTTCAGATTTTAACTCCCTTACTTCAGTGGACACAGTGTGTCGCTGGACAAATTAAGGACTGAATATGAACAGGTGCTTTTAACCAGGGACATCAAAGATTTTGCTACTTCAGAGGGAATGAGACAGTTTCTTATAACAAAAGATGTTGATTTTAGCTTGGGTCACTGTGTGTGACACTAGACAGGACAGTTAGCAGTTCTTAGAGTGTTTACAGATGAGATTCTCCTGTTTTCACTAATTCACATTCTGTGCTTGCTTATAATTTATTGAAAATCATGGTGGTCAATGTAAGAACATTGATGTTGATAATAATTGATAGATTTAATCTGAAAAAAGATCATACTACTAAGCTCACTAGTGATCTTGATGGGTACAAGGCACGGGAACAGCTTGGCAATTAAGAGTTATGTGGTCCATCACCAAATTCTCATTAATACATAAAACGTTTTATGAAACAATCCCAGAGACTATTGCAATTTAGAGATATGGAGGATAGAATGGTGGTAAGCTCTGACTAAGTTGTGGTCTGGAAGCCTTCAAGTTGGAAGATTAGAGGTTACCCATGAAGTTTGGTGAATTCCTTGTTTCGTAGTTTTCACTTTTCCGTGTGAGTGTGCGCACGGGTGTATCCTCCTCTCATTGAGATTATTGTTTCTTCTAATAATAATAAGGCAAAATAGTATTTCAGTACTCTTACTTTAAGGTTAGTTTCACTCTGGTCCTCTAACTTAGTTTGTTTGTTCCATTTTGGTCTTTCAAGTTTTAGAAGCGTCTCATTTTGGTCCTTTTGGGTGTTAATTTTTAGAATCCATGTTTCTTTCAAATAAAATAAGTATTCCATTCAATTTCAACAAAAAGAATAGTGGTTTTAACTCATAAAAGGACAAAAGTAGTACAGTTAAAACTTAGAGGACTGAAACGAATTAAAGTAAAATTAGAGGACCAAAATGAAACCGCCAAAGCACTATTTTTACCAATAATAATAGTATAAAAGTATAGTATAGAGGCTAATAATCATGCAATGATCAACATATGGTCAAACAACTTGCTTTGACACCTAGTATTAAGTTCTTAGGAATCTTACATAAGTTTCCCAACAAAACTATTCTATGTGAGGGATGAGAATCTTAGTTTCTCAAGCAAGTGGAAAGTTTTAGTTTTATTTAACATTCCCAATAAACTTAAACATACCAAATACATTTTAACTTTAACATTTTTAATCATTTTGATTCTCATAAATTTAAACACATTCCATATACTAACCAGGAGGCACCTATTTAAGATCCAACCCAGGACCCTATAAACTCCACATTAGAATCTCATACTTCTGATGCCTCAACCACTTATTTCATGCACGTGTTTGAAAAATAAGACAAAGCAGCCAGCACCAGGATGTGCATAATTACATGCTAAACTCAGTGAGTAGTTCTAAGAGGTATCTACTATTTAGTGATACTTAAACTGAAGAACTTCCTCGTATTGATTTGAATTAACACCCAAGTTTAGTAAGTACTTCATAATGTTATTAGTACCTGGATGAGATACACTAATTGTGCTATAAGAACAATCATCAGGCTGCATTGTTCTGACCATATTGGCCACTACCACAAAAAAAACAATCATTAAGCTCCTATCTGAAGTAAAAATGTTACCAGGAATTTTTTGAAGAGCCGGAAAAGCTGGTTGGAAAGTTGAAAAGTTGAAAACTCGCTGGAAAACCTGCAAGGGTGGTCGCCGGAGACTCCTCGCCACTTGTCGCAACTCTGCCTGGCCGGAGATGGTCGCCTGAGGCAATGGCACACCAAGCCTTGACGGAGGAAGAAAGGGAGCTGAGAGAGGCAGGCAGAGAGAGGGGTTCGGAGAGAGGGGTTGGGAGGAGGAGAGGGGGGGTCCGGAGAGAGGGGTTCAGAGGAGGAGAGGGGGGGTTCGGAGAGAGGGGTTCGGAGGAGGAGAGGGGGACGTCCGACAAAGGGAGGGAGGAGAGGGAGGAGGCGCTGAAAGAGGAAGGGGAAGTTAGGGCAAATGGCAGGGAAAGGGGTTGCTGTCGAGTTAGATTAAATACTTAGCGACGGCTACCACCCGTCGCTACCAACGTCACTACAATTAAAAGGATTAGCGACGGTCGAAACACACCGTCACTAAACGCCTGAAAATTAGCGACGGTTACACACCGCCGTCCCTAACCTCCTTAGACTTAGTGACGGTACAACAATGTCGTCACTAACCTCCTGAAAAGTAGCGACCGTTTCACCTCACCGTCACTAACTTAAAGAAAATTATGGAGGGAAGGCGAAAACCATAGCGACGGTGAAGTTATTCCGTCACTAACCTCATGAACATTAGCGACGGTGTCAGCGCGCCGTCACTACCTTCCATTATTAAAAAGAAAATTATGGAGGGAAGGCGAAAACCATAGCGACGGTCAACTTATTCCGTCACTAACCTCATGAACATTAGCGACGGTGTCATCGCGCCGTCACTACCTTCCATTATTAAAAGAAAAATATGGAGGGAAGCCAAAAAATCATAGCGACGGCAATGAATGTCCGTCACTAACTTGGCCAAACAATTAGCCACGACGGACGCTTCCGTCACTAGTACAAACCTTAGCGACGCGGGTGCCCCGTCGCTGGAGAAGAGGGAACGTTAGCGACGGTATATACCGTCGCTACAATTTGGCGCCAACAAAATATCCTGGCGGGAAACTGAAACAAGGTGGAGCTAAAAATTGGCGACCGTACTAGCGACGGTTTTCACAATTGGTAGCGACCGCGTCCTCTAGCAGTCGCTAAATAAGTCGCTAAGATATTTTGGGTCCCTTTTTGTATAAGGCGGTCGCTAAGTCGGTGGCAAATTAGCGACGGTGTTCGGTGGTCGCTAATTTCTAGTAGCTGTTTAGGGTTTTTTTAGTTGTGATAATTGTCCAATTAAAAACAGCAAAAGAATTAATTTAAATTGATGGTTGTATGATTGAAATTGAGAGAAGTAATTTCATAGAGTTCCATGATTCACGACGTACCCAATAACACCCTTAAAGTGATGTATGATAAGAATTTAATGCATGAAAAACAAAGGTTTATCTGAAAACAAACAAATGAGCATCAGGGTGACACTCGCTTAAGCGAATTGATTCTCACTTGAGCGAGCCAGCGTGGGCACGCTTGAGCGACGCTGAGAAAGGCTGAGCGAATGAAAGGTTTGAGTATCAGGGGCTCATCTCGCTTGAGCGAGCCCTGTCTCGCTTGAGCGAAATGAAAAAGAAAACCTCGAGCGAGCCGGCGAGACGCTTGAGCAAAGAGAGGAGGTATGCATCAGATATCAATCTTGCTTGAGCGGAACAGGTCCCACTTAAGCGAGATTGCTCCAGAAAAATTGGCAACTCTCTGGTCGATTTTCGCTTGGGCGAGGCATCTCTCGCCTGGGCGAAAATCATCCAGTATCAATTTCCCTCCTTCCTCGCTTGAGCGACCACCGCTCCGCCTGAGCGAAAATAGTCCAGAGGCTAACCTCTGATTCCATGACAATCTCGCTTGGGCGAGATAGACACCCGCTCGGGCGAAATCAGGCCAGAAGCCAAAACCCTGTTTCATAACAATCTCACCCGAGCGAGATTCTCACTTGCTTGAGCGAGTTCTGCAGAACTTATGCAAAAACAGAAAATTCTCATAACATGGCATACCAAGTTACAATTCATGCTAGATTAACCTTATTTACTGCATTATATCCCCTCCAACATGTAAATATAATCTCATCCAACTACCATTCACCCAATGCATATAATTTGAAACCATCATCAGTTCACCAACTCCATAATATGGTACAAAACACAATACACGCCATTCATTCATTAGAATTAACATCATCAATCATCATAATTCATCAACTTACATCCTTGGGTCATAAATGAAAATTGGACATACACCAAGATCCAATTTTCCTCTATGACCACCAAAATCATATACCACCATTCTAGATATTAAAATAAAGACAAAACCCCCCAGTTAGTCCCTGTCTCCAATAGAGTCAGACAATTAGGTCCTCGACTTAGTAAGTTGGACTCATAAATCCCTGACGTCCATAATCGTCGGACACATAGGTCCCTACCGTTAGGCGTCCATTAAAAGTGGGTGACGTGGGTCGTTATATGCCAACTAGGACTGCCAGGTGCACATCAAACGACGTCGTTTCCATTAGAAACAATACGACGTCGTTTAGGTTTAAATAGTGGACGACCACACAGTGGCTTCTTCAATCTCTCGATTCCCTCTCTTGTAACCCTAAAGGAAATCCCATCAATTCCCCCCAATTCTCTTAATTCTGTCTCTGGTAACCCTAAACATAATCCCCTTAATTTCACTAACGCTCGAAACTCACTTTTGTAAACCCAGGCCCCAAATTGGCCAGCGTCGTCAGTGATCGTGTTGGACGAGGGTCGTATTGGGCAGTGTTGTCAGTGATGGGAGATCACGTTGAGGTTAGTAGACCCGTAAACACCTACATTGGTTCTATATTTGTGTATTGGTTATGTGTTTGCTTATTGTTTTTGTTTTGGCATATTGTCTCTTGCCCTATGTGGTTTATTTTGTTCAAATTATTTTTTTAAAATGTTTTCGAAATTGTTATGAGCAAATGTTGTGGGAAAATGTTGTGTGAAAATGTATTTAAAGTTGTTCTGTGAATGAAGATGCTTGTGTTGGTCAGGGTAGAAAGTGTCATGTTAATTCCCCTGGTAGCCATTGACTTGTTGGGTAGGGTTATTTCGAACATGTGGTCATGTTATGATTCTACTGTTCTGTGTTATGTTTTGTTTATTGTTTATAACATAGTATTGATTGTGTTGTTATGTATTTTGGGTTTGATACTCAGATTAGGCTTCACATAGGGGGTAGGTTTATGGTTGATGGGCATGGCAAAACGGGATACAAAAGGGGTAAGGTGGAAGGGTGGAAGGAGTTGGACCCTGATTATTTAGACTACTTTGCTTTCATTAGGTTTACAGAAAATTGTGGGTTCTTTAAGATAGAGAAGGTGTATTGGTATAACCCCAAGTTGGAGATGAATGAAGGGTTGAATGTGTTGGAGGGGGACACTGATATATTGAACATGGTCAGGTGTGCTAAGGATAACCAGGGGGTAATGGATGTATATTTTGAGCATCCAGTTAATGACACAGTATTGATGGATGTGGATGAGAGGGACCCTATTGCAGCTGATAAGGTGAAGGTGAAGGTGCTGGTGAGTGTGGATGATGAAGTTGGGTGTGTTAGTCCTGAGACTAGGGAAGAGGATGTAGGGGGCAGTTCTAGGATCAGGGAAGAAGATGTTGTGGGAACTTCTAGGATCAGTGATGGAGATGTAGGTACATGTGATGAAGGTAATGAGACTAATGATGAAGGGCTAGAGGACAGTGATGAGAAAAAGAAGAAACATAAGAGGAAGGTACAAGAGAATAGGAAGTCGGCTATTCCTTCTATAATTGACAGTGATTCTGACATTGAAGATATAGCTAGATATGGGTTGGGTGGTGGAGGCACTGATGGAGGTTTTGAAAACTCTTGGGTTTCAGAAGAGTTGAAAACTCATGAAGGATCAGATAAAGAGGAAGTGGGTAGAGAAGTGTACCCTCAGTACAATGAGGCAGCTACTTTTGGGCATGTAGTGCTGGAGTATGAGATGGAGTTCTCTACACTGAACATCTTTAAACATGCTGTTAAAGATTACAATGTACATCTAGGCAGAGAGTTCAAATGGGTGAAGAATGATAAGCTTAGAGCCAGGGCAAGGTGTAAGGACAAGCGTTGTGGTTGGGAGATTTTTTGCAGTTTGAATCCAACAAGGCAATCCTACCAAATCAAAACCTTCAATGATCATCACATATATGTGAGGGTTTTCAAAAATACAGCCTGTGACCAGCAGTGGGTTACAGGGAAATTGGTGAAGCATATGAGGAGGCATCACAATATTACACACTTAGGAGTGTATGAATTGTTTAGGGAAAGGTACAAAGTGAAGTTAGAGCATAAGATGATATATAGATCAATGAAGAGGGCCAGAGAAGTGATTAAAGGCAGTGAAAAGCAACAATTTGGGATGCTGTGGGACTACTGTGGGGAACTATTGAAGAGGAACCCTGGGTCTACAGTTAAGATGGAGTGTGACCCACAACCTGAAGGACCACCAGTGTTCAGCAGGTTGTATATTTGTTTAAAGGGGTGTAAGGATGGATTTGTTAACTGTAGAAGACCATTGGTGGGGCTGGATGGATTTTTTTGAAAGGCTACTATAGGGGTCAGTTGTTGACTGCTGTGGGATAGGATGCCAACAACCATATATGGCCCATTGCTTATAGGGTCTGTTAGATTGACAACAAGGAGAATTGGAAATGGTTTTTGGAGTTGTTACATGGAGACATAGGTGACTATAAGGAGAGGATGTTGACCTTTATAAGTGACATGCAAAAGGTCTGAACACTAACCCATATAATTTTGTATTTATTTCAAAACCTAATACCTATTAATCTGGGGACTAATGCTTGTATTCCTTTGTGTGGTTTTTGTAGGGTCTGATACCTACACTACAAGAAGTGATGCCTGGTGTGCCACACAGATACTATGTGTGGCACTTATGGCAGAACTTCTCAAAACAATGGAGGGGCAAAGAGCCAAGGGGGCTCTTATGGTAGGCTGCCAGGTCCACTACAACAAATGATTTTGAAAGAAATATGTTGAAAATTAGGATGGTGGATGAGAAGGCTTGGACATACCTGTGTAAATTCCCAAAGGAGGCATGGAGTAAGGCCTTCTTTGATGAAAATTGTAAGGTGGACAACATCACCAATAACAACTATGAGGTCCTCAACTCCAAGCTTCTACATGCCAGGTGCAAACCCATTTTAACAATGCTTGAGGAGGTCAGGACCTATATCATGGTAACTATAGGCAATCACAAGTTGAAGTTAACAGGCCATTCTGGGAGGTTGCCCCCAATTCAACAGAGTAGATTGGAAAAGGCCAAGACTGCAAGTAACAACTACACAGTGGTATGGACAGGTATGTCCTGTTTGCTTTATTGTTCTTTTGCTTAACATTTCAATACTTGGTATTTGACTTGCCATACATTTTATGTAGGGGATGGTGGAGTTGAGAGATATGAGGTTACCTGTTTTCCAGATAAGGTATCTATTAATCTAAGGATACAAAAGTGCACTTGTAGAGTATGGCAGCTAACAGGTTTGTATTGTTTAGTGTGTAATGTTTTATTTAATCAACCTTAGTATGCATTTTAACTAATAACTGGAAATGGTTAACTGATAATTGGAAATGGTTAACTGCAGGATTACCATGTAAGCATGCCTGTGCAGCCATAGCCCACAAAGGAGAAAAACCAGAAGATCATTGCCATGTAGGGGTCACCATGGCAGCTTGGACTGCAACCTATGAGCACCATATTGAATCTGTCCCAGGCTCAGAGTTTTGGGAGAAGACAGGATTTGTCCTACCAATACCACCAACAGTTCAAAAGACAATTGGGAGGCCCAAAAAGCAGAGAAAGAAAGAGAACCAAACAAAGAATAACACTGATTCAATAGAGGACCCAAAAAATAATAATGAAGGGGACAACCATACAAAGAGGATGAAGAGGAAGTTGCAGCCAGGGAGATGTAGTGTGTGTGGCCAGACTGGACATAGGAAGGGCTCATGTTCAGTGGCTAAAGACAACAAAAGAAGGGTTGAGGAAACACAAACCCAGGAGACCCAATATACCAACCCAATACCTCAATAAACCCAACACACTAACCCAATACCTCAACAAACCCAAGATGTAATTGAAGTGTCTACCTCTCAGCCTATGTCTCAAACAACCCCTGTGAGGAGGAGTCCAAGATTGGCAGCTCCACCCCTTGACACAACTTCACCACCTAGGAGGAGTCTAAGGAGGAAGTTTCCTACCAAAAAGGCTGGAGACATGGTTTAATGTAATTCTGGATTAATGTAATTTTGGTTTCATGTAATTCTGGTTTCATGTAATTATGGTTTAATGTAATTCTGGTTTAGCCTGGTGCTACCAAATTTGATAATTTGATGGTTTCATGTAACTCTGTTTTTTATGTTAATTCTAAAACAATTGTTGGTTATGTGTTAATTCTGTTGAAAATTAGACAAGCAATTGATAGGTGAAAACTGATGCAAATAACTTGATTCATATTACTGCTTGCAAATATCTTGGTCTAGTCACCATTTGTCCCTGCAACTTAAAGAGCTGTAGTGATTGGTGAAAACTAATGGTTTTTGAAAATGCTTATGGGATTCAACTGAAAATGCTTTATGAGTGAAAACTGAGAATAATGATTGGAGAAAAGTTAAAATCAACTACAGGTGAAAACTTAAAATGCTTATTGGTGACAACTTAAAATTCATCACAAGTGAAAACTAAAAAACGATTATTGGTAAAAACTTAAAAACATGGTTGGTGAACCATTTACTATATTTTCAGTTAATGCATTACTTGCTTCAAATACAAACTCAGTTTTTGAACCATGCAGACAATTAAACCAATTTTTAAACAAACACTTGTGGCAATTCAATGAATACAACATTCTCATTGTCAAATACAAAGGAATACATTTTCTCATTTTCATGGTTATATAATACAAAGGAACACACATCCTTAGGAATACAACCTAAAATCACGATTCTCATTACAAAGGCTTCGACATATTCTTGAGTTATTCTACCCTAAGAACCACGACCCATAACCAAAACCAAAACCAAAGTCAAAATTATTACACTCTGCACAACCAAAATCATCTTCAACTTATGCAAATCCTGATGGATTTCTATGCATCCTTTCTTCACCAATGATTCCATTTGCATCTGCCACTTACCTTCCTCCTTACGTATCACTTGGGTCATAGCTTCATAGACATCCCTGTGCACATCACTTTTATGCCCTTGAATCACTTCCTTCATCTCTATTAGCTTGCATAACACTGTATTCCTCATTTCTTCCTCATGAATCACATTGTCCCCATCCTGGACCCAGGCAAAAAAATCACACTGTCCTCCTCGAAGTTGTGCGCATCTCCAGAATTATCGATTTGGGTTGCTCACTGTGTGGGACACGCGCAATGCTGGTGGGTCACACAACGGCAACAGAGACGCCGTCAACCTTGGCTGGATGAAGAGGATGATAATCCCTGGCTTGGGTTTTGACTCATGGTGGATTTGTTCAAGCCTCAACAATTCACAGATGGTGACAGAGAAGATAACGTGAGACACTAAAATGGAGAAGGAAATGGGATACTGATCAGAGTTGTAGATCAAAGTTGGGAAAAGAATTTGGTTAGGGTTTACCCCCAAAACGGTGTCATTTAATCACCATAGAAGGCTATGACGTGTGTAGCCAAAACGACATCGTTTGATGCGCACCTGGCAGTCCTAGTTGGCATATAACGACCCACGTCACCCACTTTTAACGGATGCCTAACGGTAGGGACCTATGTGTCCGACGATTATGGACGTCAGGGATTTATGTGTCCAACTTACTAAGTCGAGGACCTAATTGTCCGACTCTGTTGGAGACAGGGACTAACTGGGGGGTTCTGTCTAAAATAAATATCCATATACAAAACATGCTATACAAAATCTAGACCTCGTCGGCCAAGGCACTTCCTACACCACTATTTATCTCCTCAAGCCAAGTGTACTTCAAAATGTCAACTCTTTCCCATGAGTACCCTGCATCATAAGTCTAAAAATAGACAACAGGGGAGAGTGAGTCCACATTCTAAAGGAATGAATATGAATACCAAGTGATTATGTACATATATATATATATATGCCTTTATACATGTATACTTTGCACATCCATAACATTCACCATACCATATACCATCATAATTCCACCATACATTCATCATAAATAACAACACAATTCCAACAAAGTACACAAGCACATACATAATCACGTTCCTCAACAATTGAACTATCACACAACCATTATTTGGTATTCATATCTTTTATGTTGTCTTACAATATATTTTTACAACCTCATCACATCCATCATCATATCTCAACACTTTTGCATACCTCTTTGCTATATGCAAATGCTCTTAAGCTAATGCATATGCACAAAGGAATATTTCAACAATTACAGATCTAACTGTGGGATTACAACACCGAATATGGGATTCAAGCATGGTTATCTAACCATACCCCCATTGCAGTAGTAAAATATGTACACTTATTCAATAAATTGCATGCATTCACCAATTGTTTTACTGGTACCAAACCGCATCGCCTATCTTACAACACCTGATCATTTCACCATGACCGCGGTATACAACATATTCAACATATGGTGTTGCGGGCCAACCATAAGATATATCATGGCAGCTATGATCACAAGGACCACCGGGGATACCTACTCATCAAGAGCCACCCCCCACAAGGGTCAACCATATGCGGCTCCCCGTAGCACAACATGGGCAGCTTCGTGACTTACACACCGAGTCACAGGGGAAATATAATTCTCTCGTGCACAAAGCCGCCTTCCTATTGGGCCAACCGGAGGAATCCCCTAAAATTCCAACACCGGCAGCTATGCAGTATGCCATGGATGCAAATGCAAATCATATGCATTCCTCACTCTATGCATCCTATACATGCCACTCATCATTCATCATCATCATCACCAACACCACCACAAGGTTTTTAATGGATTCAATCTTGTTGGTTATTCTTATTAATTTGAATCTTTGTGTGGCATTCTCAATAGTTATCAATAACATCTTTCCACTTTAATACCATACAAGAATACAATTTATTCTCCATCAAAATCATTAGCATTTGTTATGCTTTCTCGGTGGACATATATTTATCTAACCACACATTCATCAAACAATTCATGTCACCACACCACACATCAAAATTTCTTCTAAATGCATTCAAAGCATGTTGCCAAACACATCATCTACATCATACACCACATCATTATTTTTCACAACATTCAAGCAAGGCTAACATGCATGACAATATATACCACAATCAAATAACATTCAAATTCATGCATTTAGAACATAAGACTCCTCTCCTACCTCAAGAGAAGAATTCCGATTGATAAGACGCTCCCGCCTCGTAGTTCGGAATAGGCCCTACATCAATATTTATGTAAAACCTCAATTAATCAACTACTCAAGCCATCAATTCAATTCTTTTTAGTCATATTCATATCTATAATTTCACAATATGTGCTAGACATGTTGTAGATACCATTTTTATCCTTTATTAGGCTTCAGGAATTCCGTCCCATTAAACCGCCATCATTAAGTTCAAAGGTTACAAGACAATCCTAGCCCCAAGCTTCACAAAAATCCATCTACTAACATTCATATTTCTCAATGTCATACATTTCTTCATAAAACATGTTCTTAAATCAACATTAACCATTTTCCCCTAAATCTCAAAATTAGGGTTTTCACCAAAACCCAACCACATTCATCAATGCCTCATCATTCTTCATTTCCTACCATCATTAATGCACCAACCACCATTATTCCCTCATAAATACTTACATTTATGGTAACCCATTCTAGGGCATAAGCATTAAATGCTTCTAATAAACACCCATTCACTTGTATGGCTCCCAAACTCATACTACCACATATCTATGGCAAAAACTCAACTAAATGATGAGTATTTCTTACCTCACACCCAAAAATGAAATGGGTTCAAGAAGAGGGGATGTGCCACACGAAAATAGAAAGAAGGAGAGATGAGGAACTCCAAGCTCCAAGCCTTCTTCAACAAAAATGGAGGGAGATAGAGATGGCACAAGTTATGCTTATGGTTTGGGGAGAAGTAAGTAGAAGAAGAAATGAGGAAAAGATGAAGAAGAGAAGAAGTGATATGTTTTTTTTTCTTCCAATTGCTTTAGCAACTCACGTGGAAATAGAGAGGGTTTTGGGCTCATGAGTTTTAATCTTAATCATTCACTAAAGATTTATCGTTTTATGACCAACAGGCTCTTCGTTTGGGCTCAATACTTTATCTAAAAATTATTTCAAACACATATTCGGATTCCCAATATTATTCTTAACAGCCCTAATCAATATCATCTCAATCAGAGATACTTGGTCTGACACCCACAACTCAACCGGCTTATTTTCAGCTTAACCGGTCTTTATAAATCACCAACAATTCCCAAAATTCTTAATTTAATTATTTTCAATATATTGGGACATTAAATAATTCATATTAGATTTGTCAATATTTATTTTCCTTAATTAATCCTCTATTTTAAAATTTTAGGATGTTATAATTATGATATGGTATACCATATTAGAGAATTGGATAGAATGATCTGATTCAATAACTGTTATTTAACATGTATCCTACTCACCCCTATTATGTGGTTATATTTTTCAGTGAGATTGGACTGTGATGGTGATTGGTGAGATGTCACCATGCTTGTGCAAAAGACAAGTTGTATATATATTGTCCATATATATATATATATTGTATAGTATCTTATGATGTAGCCTTGACTGGGTCCTATTGATATCTATTTTTACTATTGTATATAATTGTTTAGTGGATCCTAGGTAGCTGACGGCTTCAACTGGAAGCCTAGATTTATTTTGGATATGTATATAATGATGTGATGATGACATAGATATTGATAATGATGATGGTTGTGGCGACCATGGATGGTCCCACCACATATACAGGTGATGCTTGATATGCTCAGGAATTGTGTTTATGAAATTGATACGTAGTATGAATATGATGGGCAGGACCTGTTGATATGTATGAATGAGTTATAATTGGATTAGAATGTGCCTTAGATTTTGGGTTGATGAGAAAGGCATGAAAATGAAGTTTCATACTGAGTTATATGCAGATTTTAGTAAATGATAGGGTCATAATGCATTCCGTGGGGTTTGGGTACCTCCGGATGGGTCCGAACAACTAATTTGGGGTTGAATCAAATCGGAAAAATTTTCTTGGGTCTTTTTATGGTTCTTTAAAGTAAGGATGTTTCAAAGATTATTAATATATAAGGTCAACTTGTGGACTTGTCGTGTCTCGTTAATCATTATTTCTGAAAAATATTTTGTATCTATAGGGAATAATGATAACGAAGAATAAGTTACAGACCTTTCGGATCGTCTGATTTTGTTTTGGAAAACTTTGCATAAAAATTTACGATGCAAGGAGCTTATAACCTAAAGAATGAAATTGAACGGGCTTGAGAACCATTTGCCCCATGATGAATCATTGGGCTCTCTTAAAAAGAACATTTGTTGAGGTGTAAAAGAAAAAAATCCTTTAATTTAAAAGAATGAAAGATAAAAGGAATATTGCCCCTTGTATGCCCTAAACAAGGTTTGTCTGAAGGTCTCCTATCGGTTCTAGGGCTCTTCTAATAGTGTCCTCTCACATTGGGTGGCTATTTTAAATTACTAAAGGCCACTAGAACTCAGACTCCACCCATGATGTTGACCACAATAGTAGGCAGCCTATCAGGTGTGGGCACTATGAGGAAGTCATGTTTTAGCTGAGGCTCTCACAATGTCAAAAGTAAACGAATGTCCCAAATGACACCGCTACATAACCTTCCATAAACTTAAGGTTTATTCAGACTCCTAGGTGTACGCTCCCACTCGAAATATGTGTGAAAAATGTAAGTGCAATGCATGAGAGGCATACATAATGTACCTTACTCTTCCTTTACAAAGAACAAACACAGAACAATACAAATAAATCATCTAACCTAATGGTTCAATAACACAATAATATGATATTTTCTACACTAAGGTTCCAAAATAACATATATCGACAAAAATCATGGCACAAACACATAGCAAGAGGTTATGTAGGATTACTCTAATATACCTAAACAAATTAAACAAGCTTAACTCTCTAAAGTTCCCAGTGGAGTTGCCATCTGTCGTGACCAGGATCATGGCGAGAGGCTGACTGTAAAAATAAATTTAGTTCCCAGATTCCTTCTAGAAACCGTGGAGTCGCCACTAATGTTTTTAAGGTAAAACATCAGAAAAACCCTAACGGTCATAAATTAAGATTTTAAGTTCGGGAGTCTGATTACAGATGGGGAAGGTATTAGCACCCTACACTGTCCATTTTAAACGGTTATCCTAAATTGTTTAAAGTTATAATTTTAACATCTTAGAGATGCCCTATGGATTTATTATCGATTTAACAATTAAAGTTATATTTTTTGTGATTAAGAGGACGTCTCATCCAAATTAATTGGGCCATTGTTAAAATGTGTTATAGTTGTATTTTTCAAGATAATGGGATATATTTATTTTTAAAATTTGGGCCTGAAAGGATTAATTGCTCCTGCTCCTACGTATTTCACAAGCGTGAGGGGAAATCAAGGTCATGTATTTCTGTTTTATTACTTAAAAAAACATGAAGTAAGTTAAAAACGTTGAAATTTTAGGAAACATCAATCAATAGGACGTCTCGTCCAAATTGATTTCAAATATTGTATATAAAAAAGGAACCTTGTCTTTATTGATTTTATTATTTTTTAGAGAGAAACTTAATGGTCTAGATTAATTTAAAAATAAAATGTTTATTTGAAGACCTAGATCAATAGTACGTCTTGTCTAAATTGATCTTTAATTTGCAGATTTCAATTTTTGTTACATGTTATTGTCATTAAAATTTTTTTATGGTTTAAACATAGATTAACAGGATATTCCATCTAAATTAATCTCTAACATTAAGATTTTAATTTTTTGTTACATACCAATGTTAATTTTATTTTTAAATTGTAATACTCTAACTTGGTTAATAACGAAACATCAAAAGGTACTCTATGCTACTGATTATTAGATTTTTTTTTAGATGAGAATGGACTTCACATGTTTAATCATGCATGTTATTTCATTGTCATTCACTAAGAGACGAGAATCACAAACAATCACAACAAGAAATTGAAGGGTAAAAGAGAAAATACGTCGTATTATTTTTTATTCTTCATATTAATTTTTTGCTTCTCTGTGTCAACTTTTTCTTGCTGCGTCAACCCCTTTTTTCTTTTAGCTCTACGTTTGTTTCTTCAATAAAAGTATCCCTCGTGTGACGTGCTTTTTTTTCGTAAATTATCTCCCCTTTGAAGTTAGCTTGCTTTTTCAATCAATTGCCTCATCTTTTTTTTCATTTATCTCGTAACACACATGTATATAATAATAGGATTAGCCTAATTTTTAGATATGTATATAATTATAATATCCGAAGCTGATTATTTTATAATATATATATTCAAAACTCTATTTTATTCTATAATATATATATATATATATATATATAAACATCTATCTCATTCTATAAAAATCTATCTCATTCTCTTTGAAAAAACTTTATCTTATCCTTTAAAATCCTCTCCTCATTTTTTTAAAAGAATCTAATCCTTTTTTTATAAAATTCAAATTTTAAACTTCTCCCTCCTATTTGAATTTTAAAATTTCTCTAAGATTAGATTCCAGTTTTTTTAGAAATTCAAAATTTATGGTTTTGATAAGGATTTAAAATTTTAAGGATCAAAGCCCGAATTAACAATTTAAAATTCAAACAAGCTCACAAGTTCACTTTTTTTCTTAAAAATTAAATCCTATATTAGATTATTTTTTATTATTTTTATTATTTTTTATCTTTTATATTTTGTTTGGGTCCGGAAAAAATTGGATAACAACAACTGATGAGATGAATCAAAAAGCAAAGGAATAGTGTGCTGAAATGTTACTTGCAATTTGTGTGATGAAATGTCAAAGTAAAAATTTAGTCAATTTTATGTTCGTTAGGGAGAAATTTCTTTCCAAATTTTTAGTGTTTCTTGGTAACCTTTTAGCCTTTTTTCAATTTTTGGTGTTTTTTTGGTAATCTCTTGATGTTGCAAGTTAATAATTGGTATTGATAGAGATGTCAGAATTAGTTAATGATTGAGTATTAATTAGTCAATAACTAATTTAGTTAATGGTGGATTGGTTTGTTAACGAGGATTAAGTAAATAATAATGATCATTTTTCCTCTAATCAATATTTTAATAATGAATTTAATCAACGTTGTATTTGGGTGTTTACTCTTCTCTCCACCTCAATATTCTGTTATAACATAACGAGCACGGTGAGGATTTAGTGAAAAATAATGTTGTCTTCGGACATGTATCTTTATGAGAAATCTTTTACTACTTGTTTGATAATTCATTTAGTGAAATAAAATTCTATTTAAGGTATTATACAGTGGATATTATTGATCTTATACCTCATTTGACGTACCATCTATTTTTATTTTTTTAACCAATCAAAAACTTTATTCTAACTAATTAAGGTTTAAAAAATTCCAACTGAAAAACAAAGGAGCAAATAGTCTTTAAGAGTGTTTGGTTCGCAGTTGGGGAAACAGAGTTGGAGAAATAGAAAAATTTAAAGGTCGATATTGATCCTTCACACCATTCGAGACAATCAAAACTCCGTTTAACCGTTGGATAATTTCTCTCCCAAACCAACGGAGTTTTATTGGCAAACCTCTGTTTGCCATGTTGTACATGAACGTGGTGCACGTTGAGAAATGTCTAAAGTAATACAACGCCCTCCCTTGCACCTTCTGTATTTAATTAATGTTTTAAGGTAGTTCTTGATAATTACATATAGATTAAAGGCTAAATTACATTTTTAGTCCTCTAACTTGTAAGTTTTTTCCAATTTGGTCCCTCATTACTTTTTTAAATCAATTTTGTCCTCTAACCTATTAAATAATGTCAATTTGGTCCTTCAGTCAATCCTTTGTTAACGTCGTATGTGAGTGCTGATTACGTGGCAATGGTTACTGACATGTATGCTTATGTGTCACTCATTTACTTGGTGAGCTGGTTGGGCTGTGCAAAACGACGAAGTTTGGAAAAATGACCCAATACATGTTTTCGGATTGGTCCCATCGTCTTCTTCGTGTCTTCTTTAGTGTAACGTGTCTGAAGGGTAACCTAAGCTACAAGCAAAGGAGTTGGAAGGGTGACCTAGGCAAAGAGAGTTCTTGTGTTGTCGTGGTATTGCTCAACACTAAGTTTCTGAAGGTATGCACTGTAATCCTACTTCATTTTCAGTATCAATGTCATTGTTGTTGGTTCAACATAGTCATAGCAAGTTCTTAGTGTGAGTTCCTGGAAAATATTTTGTAGGGTTGAGTATGGGGTTTACATTAACATTTGGGTTTTCGTGTTCAAGTGAACCTATTTTATAAATTTTGTACAGTTTTAGAGATTCTGAAATTAGTATGCTTTTACATAGTTTTTGTAGGATGAATTCGCGTTTCAAGTTGGAGATTTTTCATGGTTGGAGCTTTGTTGAAGATAATGTATAGAATGTGGGGTACATTGGTGGTTCAGATTCTGAATGGAATATTGATGAAGACCGATAGAGTTATTTTGAGGTTATAGGAATAGTAAAAGACATGAGGTACGTGAACATTGAACAGTTATGGTACAAAATTAGAGGCAAGGATTTTGATGTTGGTTTGAAACATTTGGTGGATGATCAAGGCTATTTAGAAATGGCAAGAGTTGCACACTGTCAGGGAAAGTTCAGTTGTTTGTTGTGCACCCTCTTAGGATCAGAAGAAAGAGAAGATAGTGCCATGGAAATACATTTTGAAGACTCAGATGACGAAGGGGTTGATGAAGATTGTCGCGACTAGGATCGCGGTGGGAGGCCGACCCTTAAAATAAAAGATAAGACTGTTCGAAATCCTTTTGAAAAACAGAGAGTCACCACCAATATTTTTAAGGATAAAATACCGGGAAAACCTTTGTTAAAGCATTGGTTATAAAAATGAAATTCCAAGTTCAGAAGTCTAATTACAGGTGAGGAAGGTATTAGCACTCCACACTGCCCGTTATAAAACGGTTACCTCAAATTAATTACACACATATTAAATAGCCTAAAAATTAATTTAACTTCTCAAAAAAGGGAAACCAACAACACAGACAAAGAAATTTTTAAAATAAGATCAATAGGACGTCTCATCCAAATTAATCTTAAATTGAAAACTTAATTAAACAGTTACAGTAAAATACCAAACAGTGACAATAAAGGACTAAACAGTGACAGTAGAAATAAACCAAATAATGACAGTAGAAAAACCAAACAGTAACAGTAGTAGAAGACTAAACAATGATAATAAGGAAACCAAATAGTCACAGTAAGGATTAACAGGATGTCCCCTCCAAATTAACCTTAAGTCATAAAAACGATTGAGAAATTAAGACAAAAATAAAGTTGAATGGAATTAGATTAAATGGAATGAGATGAGATAAAGCAACATGAGATGATATGAAGTGGATTAAAACCAAATGAAGAGACTAACAGGACGTCTCGTCCAAATTAAACCCTTTTATAATAAATATTATAAATAAAAGATGTTAGAAAATTTAAGAAGATTAACAAGACGTCTCGTCCAAATTTACCTTATTTAATAAGAAATATTATCTAGATAAGAGGTATCAAAAATATGAGAATAACAAGATGTCTCGTCTAAATTAACCTCATTTAATAAAAATAGTATTTTAAAATTGAATATTAAAGAGATAAAATTAACTGGGATAGTAACAGAGACATAGAAATAAAATAAATGAAAGTGGGCCTGACAGGAATTGATTCCTGCTCCTACGTATTCTCGAACTTTCAAGAAATCAGGGTTACGTAGTTTTTTGGTTAAATTTTAAGAAAAAACTTAAAATTATATTTAAAATTATTTTAAATTGATTTGACTTTCTAATAATGAAGGAAATTCTATGTGAAAGGAGAAATACAAGGTGAAGGAATTCGCACGTGCATAAACTTTCAAAATCTTATAAAGTGTATGTAGGCAAAGTACTTTGCACGACATCGCTTATAAGATTTTGTGACATTTTATTTTAAAAGAAAATATACACACTTAATATAAAGTGGTTAATTTTATCCTAAAAAAAGGTACTAGATTTTAATATTTCCTAATTTAAAGTTAGCATAGAAACAATTTTCTTTTTTCCTAAGATTTTTAAGAGGAAGTATTTAAACTTTAATATATTTGTTAATAAAGCATAGATAAAACTACTTATTTTTGTATTTTTCTTAAAAAAATATTTTAGTATAAATAAGAAAAGTTGTTTACTTTATCATTGTTATATCTTTTTAAAAGGAAAGGGTACCTACATTCAAATATTTTTATTTTTATTTTAACATAAAACTATTTATTATTATTTTTATTTTTTTAAAAAAATACATTTATATTTTAATATCTTTTATTTTGTATTATTATTATTACATTTTAAAGGAAAAAACAAATTCCCAGAACCATTGGGCCTAAGAAAATCTGAAGCCCATGACTAAAACTAAAAAAGAAAATGAAATAAAATAAGTAAAAAAATGGGCCTCACAGTGAGGCCCAAAAGGAAATAAACAAAACAAAGCTAAAAAACCTAAAGTATAAATAAAAGTAAAAGAAAAGCAAGCATCAGGGGGAAAGCTGAGAGCAGATGAGAGAAAAGGGTTTTTTTATTAATTTAGGGTAGTTTTTAAAATAATTTATAAAAATGGGGTAGAATTGAAACATTTTAAGTGTCTGGGGTAGAAAACGTCAAATCCATATTTTTATTACGCACCCCCAAATTACGAAATATCTGTTACGTACCACGTGAAGACGTAACCAATGCATGTCCGCCAAGTGGCAAGACAGCATGCATTACACAGGTCCACCCTACGTAAGAGAAGATGACATTTCGCACCCTTAGAGAACGTAATACAGGCGTTGCAGTGCAGCAGCTTTTGACCGGTGTTATGTATTTTAGGAATACGTAACCATCAGGGCAATGACACGTGGCCCAAGTCGGACCCTTTATAGCAAGTGGTCCTCTTGCACTCTCTTCGTTTCACTATCTGCGTTTTGGAGTCACAGCAGTATATTCTCCCCTCTCTTGAAGTTTTATGTTTCATTTTGAAGGAGGTAGCAGGTAGGTGTAATGTTGGATGAATTGATTTTTAATTATTGTTTGCTTTTGTATTATGGTAGTGAAGATAATTGGTGTAATTTTTTATTAGATACCAAAAAAAAAATTTAATGTTATGTTTCTTAAAATGTATGCTGTAAAGTTTTATAATTAAATTATTTGTTTAATTTTATGCTTAATTTTTGAGTATTATGATAGTTAAATTGTACACTGTAAGTTTATGAAAAAGAAAATTATAGAAACTTTTGGTATTATGTTACTTAAATGGTATGGTATGGTGTTATTTTTTTAATTTTAGGTGTTATGTTTTAAATCATTAAGTTAAATAATATTTTATTTAATGTTAAGTATTTTAGGGGTTACGTAATTATTCTTTGTTGTTTGTTTTTAGTTCATTAAGTTAAATAATATTTTATTTACAAAATTGTTAAAATTGGAACTAAAAATATTGTATGTTACCGTTATTGCAATATGGCCTCATCGTCGCAGTCTCGTGAAGTGAACCCGGGTCCAGAAGATCCGTCGTTGTTGAGGTTTCAAAATGTGCACGTGTCTGAATTAGTTTGGAATGGAAAACCAGATCGAATCTTGAAATGTAGGCGTGCATTGGCTCTTCGTAGTGGTACACAGGGTGTGCCAGAAGTGATAAAGCCACTTTTGTAGAGGGCTGGATTTCTCGGTGTTGCCCAACTTCATTTCTTTCAAATAGAGCCCGTGTTATTGTCAGCACTTATTGAGAGGTGGAGGCCTGAAACTCATACTTTTCATATGCCACCAGGGGAGTGCACCATTACGTTACAGGATATGGCCATCCAGGTTAGTTTACATGTTGATGGTTTACCTTTGATAGTGGACACACATGGTCGTGACTGGAGTTCGGTGGTGGCTAATCTGTTTGGTATATATCCACCCGAAGATGCCTTTCAGGTTGGTTGTTTAAAAATGAAATGGCTATCAGATAATTTTTCAAACATTACAGATCATATGGGTAGTGAACTACAATTATTGAGGTATACAAGAGCGTACATTGTACGGTTAATTGGGGGTGTAATATTTCCCGATCATTCAAGCAGTCGGGTTTCGTTAAAATATCTGCCTCTGTTGGAAGACTTAGACTTGTGTGGCCAATATAGCTGGGGATCTACGGCCCTAAGCTATTTGTATCGTGAATTATGTTTATCGACGAATTATGAGCAGACAGGAATTTACGGGCTTCACCTATTGTTACAGGTGTGGGCTTGGGACAGATTTCCAACTATTGCTCTAAATGTGATGATACAGGGCAGACCTACAGGGACGTCGTATGCCGCAAGGTTTAGTGTGTTTCATAATTGTAATATTTTTGTGTTATGTTATTTGACCCACGGTGAACCGCATTTAACGACTTTTGTAATAACCTCTATTGTAGGTGGTTGGGCAGGGAAACTTTCAAGGCGGTTAGGAAAGACATTGATTTTTATCGTTGTGCCTTTGACCAGATGAAGCGTTCTGATGTAAGTTGGCCCAACATAGAAATGTCCATTGTTACCACCATTATAAATAATATTTGTTTTACTAACCACTTATTTTTGTTGTGTAGATTGTATGGACTCCCTACACTAATGAGGTCATGCAAACGTTACCTGCAGTGTGTTTGCAAGGAGCAGAGTGTTGGAGAGCGGTAGTTCCGCTGCTTTCTATAAACATAGTGGAGTGGCATCAACCGGATCGGGTGATGCGACAATTTGGGATGCAGCAACACATTCCTTCTCCCCCTCGACAACCTGATACTCTGAATGGCATTACACAAAAAGGGAAGGCTGGGGAGAATTGGAACCAGGTCTATCAGCCACTGATCAACATTTGGCAGCGTCGAACAGATTTTGTATATACAAACCCACCTCAAGAGGGTTTACTAGCTGAGAACTCAGACTACATGTGGTGGTATAATCTGGACACTCGACGATGGATAACCAGGAAACATGTTGTGTCGGAGCACTCGGTATGGTTAACTTACAATAGATGGTTGTTATTTAAGCTATTTGTTTATTATGCCCTAATTAATTGGCTTGATTTTGACAAATTCAGGTTGACGTTATGGAGAATATCCATTACATGGCATCGGATGATGTAGGGATGGAGACTCAGGGCCCCAACACCATGCTTGATCAGATCAGGCAACAATCCCTAAATGCGATACAAATGATAGGGCAAGAGTACAGGGTTTTGGAGGCAAGACAGTTCGCGCCAATTCCACTTCAGGAGGCACCTGTAATCGAATTTGACATTAACATGCCTGGGACACGCAATGAACGACAAGGCATTACCAGGGGTCGGACACAAGAAGAATGAATTGCTTATAGTCTACCTAAGATGTCCCCTCGTCAACATGGAACTTACTTTGTTCCGTCACAGTCTGTGCCTAATGATCCATGGGCAACATATCAGTTTCCTTCACATGGAGCGTATGGTGGGGATGAGCAGTTCTACTACACTCCTCCAACTGATAACATGTATGCAGGGGGCAGTGGATATGTTCCATCCCCAACACAGTCACCAACTGCCTTTCTTTGAGACCTAATAACACCTGAGACTCCACTTGTAATGCACAGGGGAGAAGGGTCTTCAAGGCAGTTTGACGAAGGTGTAGACCTTACGCTACATTTGTCTACAGCAGCTGACGATACCAACTTGTTGGACGAGGGGGTGGACAGGAATTGTCATCCAGAAGGAATCTAGTTCGAGAAGGCAGGGGTCGAAGAAGACCCTGTATACTTTCCCCTGAGGGGGAACCCCCATACCATCGTCATAGGTAGTTTTGATCGGGTGTTGTGTCTTTGAATGTTGGTCATGTTGTTTTGCTTACTCAGTTGGCGTGCTTAGTATAAAGTAGATGTGAGCTATTTGTGTTTGCTTTATTTGCTTATTTGGTTGTTGCAACGTTACGAACAGAAGACAAATTTCTATGCAAACGTGATAATTACAAAATATTATGCGACTTACTAGATATGAAACATGAATAACAAACATTACCATGAACCAATAAACATTATCATAGTCATTACACAGCATCATAATTAAGCAATTAGATTTGTGTACTACTACCACTAGCGTTTGTTGGGCACCGACGGCGGTTATAACTGTCCTTCCCACATTGGGTGCATCTGCCTATACTTGACTGTGACTCAACTAAGTCCATTTCGTTTCTAATACGGGATGATTTAGGACAGCCTTTGGCTCGTATCCGACCATGGTCTGGAGTCAACACCTAACCGACATCAATGAGAGGCATATCATCATCATTACCAAGAGGGTACCATCGTGGTGAGTAGGCATTTATAATGTACTGAATGGTATATATAGGATGGATGAATTGAAAGTAGTCAACGCTCACAACTTGGCAGGACGCGATCATGTGTGAACACGGATAATGATATGCTTGAAACCTTCCACAGTCACAGCTCGGTGTGTCAGACAACACGACCGTGTATTTTTGGCCACCGATTTGCTGCACAGCATCATACGCTTCCTCCACTTCAAATCGAGTATCATAAACATCATAACGAAGAACTGTGTGAGTGCTTGCGCACGCCTGGTTTTTTGTTATGTCATCAATCAACCTCTTCGTGTACCTCATCCCTTCCCCAAACTCTGCTATGGCGCGGCCCCCCCGTTGAACGAAGTACTCAACCAACCGTGAATAGGTGCATTTGACCAACGTTGTAATGGGCATGCTTCGGGCCCCCCTAAAGACCTTATTGACGCATTCAGACAAGTTGGTCATCATGTGTCCAAACCTACGCCCCTCCGCGTCATATGCCAAGCTCCACTGCTCTTTTGGGATTTCATCGATCCATGCAGCGATTTCAGGTTTGACCTCAAGAAATCTTTGTAATCTTCTGTCAAACACCGCCTTACACGGCGTATATCCTACAACAACACATATTAATAATGACTGGATGCAACTTCAATAAACAGGTATGACGGTAAACACTAACCCATCTTTAACAAATCTTGCTTGAGCGCAACGTTCTTAAACTTGTGGTTGAAATTGCTGGCTATGTGTCGAATCCAAAAAACATGGTGCCCGTTTGGTGGTTGCCATCCTGTCTGTGGATTTCCAATGGCTGACTTGATGCTTTGGTGGCGATCAGATATAAGACACAAACCAGGATTTTGTGTCACATGACATCTAATTTGTACCAAAAACCAACTCCATGCCTGCAGGGTCTCACCTTCAACTATTGCAAATGCAACCAGAATAACTGAGTTATTTCCATCCTGTGTTATGGCTATCAACAAAGTGTGTCGATACTTTCCATATAAGAAAGTGCCATCAACCTGAAGCATGGGTTTACAAAATGGTAGTGCATCAATACATGGTTTAAATGTCCAAAACACTTATTTAAACGTACGAAATCGTACATCGACCTCAGTGCCGACATAAAATTCAGTTGTCACCATTTCAAACGCAGAACCCCGAACTACATTACGCATATGGTTAAGCCAACGTGGCAATAAACGATATGATTGATCCCAGTCTCTAAACACCTTCATAATTGCCTTTTGTTTGGCCTTCCATGCCTTACTATATGAGCATTTATATCCAACCTGGCTGCTTATCCGTTCTTGTATCAATGCGATAGAGATTGACGGATCTTGGTTAACTATTCCTGCACAAAAAATTACCAAACAGAATTACAGGGGTGTGAATGATAAAACCATTCCTCAATAAAACCACTTAATTAATATGATCATACATACAGGGCATACCAACCTATTATGCATGAAGATATAAACTCTGAGTCCAACTTTGCATGGTCTTAGGAGAGTCTTACATTTACACAAGTGTGAGACCCTCCCCATTTACTAACCAGCCACGAATTTGTCTTCTTCGATAACATTGCCCTCATCCTCCATGGGCAACCATCGAAATGATTTGGACACCGAACAGTGAAATGTGTTGGCTTTGATTCAAGCACCATGTACGTTTGATGGACCCTCATCGAGTATTGTTTCAAGGCAACTTGTACAGCATTTTTTGAGCTAAATTTTAACCCAACATACAGTTCATCCCCAACACGCCATTCAGCATCATCATCATGTGCTACCACATCATTATCTGTATCTGGATGATCCAAATCTACATTACTATAAAAAGGTGATGAACTCTAAAATGTTGCACTGCTCAACCCTATAATGACCATGTTAAGTTAAGGGTGTTATGCGTATTTTTATGGCTAGAATATAGCATCTCAGTAATACATACTCACCAGTTACAGACAGACTAACGCCACGTGTATTTCCTAAGTTTAGGGTTCCTGATATTGAATCAAAGTCACCTTCAATATCTATGTCCACATCGCTATCAGTCGGAATGTTGCCTTCATCAAAATCTTCATCATCACTTTGAAACTCAAGTTCAACATTCAAATCCATGTTATCATCAATAATTAAATCATCATTTCTTTCATCTGTACTTCAATAAAAATAATACAACTTTTATTATATCTATTTGGAAACTAATAATGATTAATATACTAAACCTAACACATATCTAACTATTTACCTTGTGTTGAGCATTGGGAAGGGCCTTCTGCCTCCTGTAACCTCCCAACATCAACATAAACCTCGATTGCAGCCATGTCAGATTGTTTTTCAAAAAAGCACAACACTAACTCAAGCTCCTCATCATCAGATATTAGAAAACCAGAAAATTTATTTTTTTTCTTATCAATAACTAACCTGCTAGTTAGCTGAGTAATTGCAATATTACCTTTCAGTTTCAACTTAGTTGAAATTTTCTCTTTCAGCTCCTTAAAAGTGATATCACGCCTAATTTGAATTAAATTTGTGTTTCCTTCAAAGGTATAACCTTCTGGCCCATCATATTTTCGCCTTTTTGTGTAAAGAACCATCATAATTTCTGATGCCATATTCTGATTGCAACACTCAACAAATGCTGTAGGATACTGGAAACAACAAGCATCTGGAAACAACAAGCATGGAAACTGGAACGAGCAAGCTGGGACGGAAGCCATATATAATCACAACATTTCGTAGCACCATCAAACGTAATGCCACGTGGCATTTTCTGATTGGATCGACTGGACCGTGTTACGCCTCATGGGAATGTGTAATGGCTATTACGTATTACGGAAATACGTAACATGTTACGTACCTCCTTCAAGCGTAATGCATGGCTATTACGTTATTTCACAATGCGTAATAAATGGGAATCTGCCAAGTGTCATACAATCATGCTTTACGTAGCACTGAGAGACGTAACACTTGTTACGTTAGTTGAAAATACGTAATACAAATATGGATTTGATGTTTTCTACCCCAGACACTTAAAATATTTCAATTCTACCCCATTTTTATAAATTATTTTAAAAACTACCCTAAATTAATAAAAAAACCTGAGAAAAGGAGTGAGGAGAGAGAAAGAGAGAGACTGACGAGAGAGAGAGGGGGAGGGGACGGCGTCGGTAGCAATCGAAGGCCGGATTCTGGACGGCGTAAGGGGAGACCGGCCGAACGACGTCCACGCAAAGACGGAGGGGCCTGACGTCGGGGTCAGCATCAGGCGGTTCTGTCAAGGAGGAGCATTAGGAGGGTCGAGCTCTGGTCGGCGGTGCTCAGGTCCGTTCATAGAGAAAGAGCTGACCCTGGTCGGCGAAGGGAGAGGTTGGCTCGGCGGTGGAAAGGAACCGGAGAAGGTCGACCAGTTCCATGAGGAAGAAGATGACCGGCGGTCGACCGGTGGAGGTCCTGATGGCAGAAACCTTTTTCTTCCCTCTTCTCTTTTGTTGTTTGTGTTCTTTAGATGGTTGTTTGGCTTTGTGTTGTGGTTTGGTTGTTAAGTTGTTAATGGTGATGAGATGAAGAGAGAGTACTTGAATTTTTTTAGAGATGATTATTGCTATTGGTGTCAAGAAAATAAGAGAAAGAAGGGATTAATTGTTTTTTTTAAAGACGGTTGTGCCTCTGGATTGCTCTAGTTCTGGTGATTTTATTTAAGCTTTTATTACCATTTTTGTGCTTAGCTTTTAAATTCAGGCAAAAATCTTGTTTCAATAATCTGAGTTTGCCATATTTGATCTTGCTTGGAGCCTCCCTCATTGACCATGGGTGTTGTCCCTTCAGTCACCCAAAAATGAAAACTTGGGAAGAGAGATGAGGAAAGAGGATGATCAGAATGATAAAAAAATAAATAATAACAATAAAATAAAAATAAAAAATAGTGTTCATAAAGATGATGTGATGAGTGGTTGTCATCAAAGCTATGTGATGCCTACAAGTGCTGACCATGCAGATGTTCAAGGCACTGATGAGCCTATTGTAGATGATGAATATGTTAGAGGTGGTTCTGTTATTGAGGAGAAAAATATAGAGCCTGTTGAGAAAAAATGGAAGAAAGAAAATCCTAAGGACAGTTAAACTAAGGACATACATGAAGGGTGAGGGGTCCAGTTCTAAAAGAAACAAAGGCAAAGGCAAATGCAAAGAGGTTGAATCTGACTTTGAATTAGAAAGTGAAGCTGATGAACTGTATAGTGGTAACTCTGAAGATAGTGAAGATGAATTATTTCTAACTTTCAAGATGCCCACAAATATGGAGGGTTTTCATTGGGAGAAAGGAACTGTGTTTTTGTCCAAGGAGCGGTTTAAGGAAGCTATTGTGGCATATGCCATTGCCAATGGGAAAGATTTAAGGTTTGAAAAGAATGATAAGAAGAGGGTGAGGGTGAGGGTGAGGTGCATTGAAGGATGTGAGTTCTATGCATATTGTGGGAAGTTATCAGGTCAGGCAACATGGCAGTTAAGGACCATAATTGACACTCATAGTTATGGGGGCAACATAGCATTAAGATGTTGAGTTCAAAATGGTTATCTAAAACTTTGGTGAATGGTGTTATTGAGAACCCAAAAATGAAACTGCAGGATATATACAACAGGGCCAAGGAAACTTGGCATGCAAAGATGAGCAAGTCCAAGGCTTATAGGCCAAAAAAGCAGCCATGGATATTGTGGATGGGGACTACAGTGAACAATACACTGAGTTGTGGAACTACTGCAATGTCGTACTAAAGTCCAATCCTGGTTCAACAGTCAAGTTGAATTTGCAACCAATTACAGAGGGTAACAGAGTAAGTGATGATGTTCTAGGAGAAGGTCCCACAACTTTTCATAGGTTGTATGTTTATCTGAAGGCTTGCAAGGAGAGTTTTAAGCACTGTAGGAAAATTATGAGTTTATATGGTTGTTTTCTGAAGGGATCATTTGGTGGGTAACTCCTCAGTGTAGTGGGTAGAGATCCAAATGATCAAATGTTACCAATTATGAGTTTATATGGTTGTTTTAAGCACTGTAGAAAAATTATGAGTTTATATGGTTGTTTTCTGAAGGGATCATTTGGTGGGTAACTCCTCAGTGCAGTGGGTAGAGATCCAAATGATCAAATGTTACCAATTGTAGTTAGTGTGGTAGAAGTTGAAAACATTGAGTCATGGAGATGGTTTTTGGAGTTACTGGTTGGTGACTTGGGAGGCTCAGAGGTCTGCAATGGCATTACGTCGATGTCTGACCAGCAGAAGGTATGTGTTTCAAGTTAGCATTATATTGACCTGGACAGCTTGCTTAATGTTACCTGGTTTGTTGCATACCCACACCTGCATAATGTTACATACTCTGACCTGCATAATAAGTTGAACCTGGCCTGCATAATAATGAACCTGCATTATAATGTTGAACCTGCATTATAAGGTTGAACTTACATAATGTTACATGTTTCATATTGCATTATAATGTTGAACCTGGCCTGCAAATGATGAACCATGTTAACCTACCCAGCCTGTATACCCTGGCTTGCACAATAAGTTGAACCTAATACACATAATGTTACATAACCTGACCTGAACCAACCCTGACATAACCATGGCCTGTATATCCCTGCATCAGACTGGCCTGACCTGAACCCATGCTGAGTGCATTATATTGACCCTGACCTACAGTATTACATACCTGATGTCTGACCCCGACCATACTTTCCCATCTGCCATTAAAAACTAGTTTGATGTGGGTTTCACCTTGGTCCCTCATCTTTTTAAAAACATTACTTTGGTCCTCTAACTTACTAAGATGTTGCATTTTTAGGGCCTGTAGCATGCATTGGAAAAGATCATCCCTGGTGTTGATCAGAGGTTCTGTGTAAGACATCTGTACAATAACTTCAGAAAGAGGCACCCAGGGAAATAGTTGAAGGACTTATTGTGGAGGGCAGCTAAGTCCACATACACACAGGCATGGGAGAGGATAATGTTGGAAATGAAGGAGATCAATGATGCTGCCTACAGGGAGTTGATTAGGCTACCTCCCAGACACTGGAGCAAGTCAAGGTTTTCATATACCTCTAAGTGTGATGTTTTGGTCAATAATATGTCTGAAACATTCAATTCAATCATTGTTGGAGCAAGGGAGAAACCAATCATTACTATGCTGGAGGATATCAAGACTTATTTGATGGAAAGATGGGCCAATAATAGGGCAAAAATGTTACAGTTCACTAATGATATCCTTCTAAGGATCAAACATAGGATTGATCAGTCAAAAGCATATGCAAATGTGTACCAAGTCAGGTTAATGATGTTTTCATTTTTGTACTTTCATAGTCTTGAAAATTGGGTGGCTGTTTGAAATTAAAGAATGATATTTTCATGTGTAGGTGATCAGGGAACAGCGTATACGAGGTGTACCACATTAGGCATGATGATAAATTCATTATGGATTTAAGAGCTAGGGAATGCAACTGCAGGAGGTGGACACTAAGAGGAATACCTTGCAACCATGCAGTTGCATGTATGATACAGGTCAATGAAAGTCCAGACACCTACATCCCTTCTGAAACACCCTAATTTTAATAAATAAATAAAGTTTATATTTGGAATGTTAGACTTGTGAAGTAAAAGAGTTGTCGAGTTGATTTATATATAATAGATGAGTTAGAATGGAAATCTACAAGCATGATTGATTAGAGCAAGTTCTAAATATGTAATATAGTATGTATGAAGTGTTGAATCTGAGTAAAATTGATTAGAATGAGTTTTGGTATAGTGAGTTAAGTGTTTTCTGCATTTTCCTCTGTTTCATTGTCAATCTCGCTCAGGCGAGAGGGCTTCTCGCTCAAGTGAGAATGCCCCTGTATCGAATTTTGGTTCCTGGACGATTCTCGCTTCGGCGAGAATGGGTCTCGCTCAGGTGAGATTGTCTCAGCATCAGAGTTTGGCCACTGGACCATTTTTGCCCAAGCAGGGGTGCTTTTCGCCCAAGTGAAATTGCCTCAGAATCAGAGGTGGGATCCTGGACAATTTTCGCTCAGGCGAGAGTTAGCTTCGCCCAGGCGAGATGGCTTGGTATCAGGGATTGGTCTCGGGTTTATCAGGAATTTGCTCTCAGGAAAATTTTCGCTCAGGCGAGAGTGAGCTTCGCCCGAGCGAGTGTGGGACTTTTAGCTACTGGCCGATTTTCGCTTGAGCGAATGGCCTTGGGGTAGTGCTCGCCCAAGCGAGTGAGCGTGGATTGGGTTCTGGGCGTTTTTTGCCTTACGCTCGCTGGCTTCGCCCAAGCGAGGATTGCACTACTCGCTCAAGCGAGTTGGGGTTCGCTTGAGCGAAGTAGCCCCTGAATCCTCTTTTTCTCCTTTCGCTCAACTCTTTCTGTTTCGCCCAAGCGTGCTGTGTGAAGCTCGCTCAAGCGAATTGGGATTTCGCTTGAGCGAGGGGGACTCTGATTTCCCAAAACGCTTTGACCATGTCATGTTCCATTCTCTTCACATTAAATCTTGATTCTAATTTATTTTATGAATACTTTAGGCATAAATTGGACTTCTTAATTCCAAAACGAGTGATCTCTTAAGAATCTAATTCCATAACATTATTTTACTCAAAATATTTCCGTTGTTTTAATTATGGATTTCTTAAGAGTCAATACAATTAACTTACCTTCTCATATCTTCACATATGAGATAGGTTTCAGATAGATCCAGGGTAGTAAATAAATAGCTTCACCACTTGTATTTTCATAAATCAATATTATCAAATCGCGAAAAATTTACCCCTATTTTTGGGGTGTCACACCTTCAATATACAGAAAACAAGCGTATGGAAACTGCTATAATCGGATAATCTTTCCCAAAAATATGTGGGAGACCGTCCAGACAAACCCTCTACAACCTCCACCATTCAAGAGACAACCTAGAAGGCCTAAAAAGTCTGGGAGGAAGGACCTAAGTGAGAAAGATGACATAAGGATGTCTAGGAAGGGATTAAAGTGCAGATGTAGCGTATGTGGAGCAACGGGCCACAACAAGACTACCTATCCATCCAAACCACCACAAGAGGAAACCTAAACCCAAACCCAACAAATCTCCAACAGTCAAACCACAGCTGCCTCTAAAACTCCACCCTAACTTAGGCCAAAGCTAAGACCAAGGAGGAAGAACAACTGAAACATTTCACTATTTTTGTTTCTTTCAAGACCGTTGTATATGTTTTGAATTATACAATTGTAATGATGTTGATTTAGGCCGTCGTACTGTTTTGATATTGGCCAAGTGTATGTTTGAACAATGTTGTCTTTTGTAAATGGTGATGTTTGGCAATTATATTTAATAGCTCAAATTACAAACATTAATTTAACAACTTTTGTTAACATACTCGAATTACAAACTCCAATTTAACATCTCGATTAAGAACTTAAATTACAAACTCCAATTTAACAACTCGATTTGAGAACTTAAATTACAAACTTCAATTTAACAACTCGATTAACATACTCAAGATACAAACTTCAATTTAACAACTCGATTTAACAACTTAAATTACAATCTCACTCAAACTAACAACTGAAAATTAACAACTTACAAAGGTCACACTAAACCCACTATCTTGTCCAACATACAAGGACCACACACACATTACATAAGGCTGATAACACACAAACACAGTACATCCACTTGTTGCATCTTCTGGACTCCATAAGAGATTTTTGCAATGCAATTATTTTTTTCCTTTGTCTAACAATCAAAAAATCCTTCCCAGCTTCAGCAACATCTATAACCCATTGGAAAAAATTACAACTCCCATCACCTGCTACACCCTACAACAACACCATTTAGAGCATTAAGGACTGTCAATCCTGTTTTAACTTGTCACAAGTACAAAAGGCATGACAAACAAATAATTACTTTACCCGGTACTTTCTACACCCTAGAACTGTCTTCCATAGTTGATCGTCTTTTTTGAGGTTCGAAGCACAGCTTTATGGTGCCCCACACATTCACAATAAGGAGAATCTGCCCGTGTCATGTTGCTTCCATTGCTGAACACAGAACCGCTAGAGTAGGCCATCATGGATGATTCGAAGTAGGAACTCAGGCTCTTCAAATTTTCTCCCAATTTCAATGTCAAATTATGAAACCCTAGACCTTCACTCGAGCTTTAATGGAGGTAACCTTCCATGGAAACCTCCAACGTCTCTATTCCACGTAAGCAGCACTCACACACGGCGTTAACACAAGATTGACGGAAGGACCAAATTGATACTATTTAACAAGTTAGGGGACCAAATTGATTTAAAAAAGTAATGAAAGACCAAATTAGGAAAAACTTACAAGTTAGAGGACTAAAAGTGTAATTTAGCCTAGATTAAATTTAAAAGTTATTTGAAATCCTATTATAACTTCTGTAATTTAATCTGCATAGTCTATTACAAGATTTAATAATAAATATTTATTCATCTATTTTCATTTAAATAAGTCTTTCTCATCTTAAGTTTTTTTTTTGGTATATACACAAAGAAAATTCAAATTATAACATTTATTGTGACAAATTCAACTAAAATGTGCTTTTAATAGAACATTCCATCAGATGCTATGTTCCCCTGCTACACAATCGTGATAGGAGGGACATTGAATCGTTGTTATTTTATAGTTATACCACACCACACCTTGACATAATAAAATACAAACAAATAAAACAGCTTATCTAGACGATACATAATGTTCCTCTTTCTCTCATACTACTTTTCCAACCGTGACATTTATGGATAAACTTCAATGAGAGACCTTAAACCTAACACTGGAGTAATCTTGTAGTCACTGAAACCAGCAGAGAAAATTAGTTTGGCCCATTCTTTCTCATTTCTCTCTTTTCCAGGGTACAACACCATCACAACCATATCAACAAAGAGTTCTGTTTCAACTGATATGTTATCTTCCTTCTCCCTCTCCAATACCATGTCTATGATAATAATCTTTTGCCCTTTGCCTTTGCCTTTGTTCTTGATTGCCTCTTTGCAGTTCTTCAATATCTTTACACATTGCTCATCATTCCAGTCATGCATTATCCACTGCAACACACTCAAAATAATAATCAATGATTTGAATCACTCAAAGGTTGAAGGTGTTTAATTTAACAACTTTTATTTTTACACACCAAAATGTTGACCCCCATACATATTTTTTTTCCTCTCTTTCACTTTTCGTTTTTCTTCTATCACCTATCATATTCAACATTTTTCCATTTTTTTTCAATTTTCCCTTTATAATTTTTTTATAAAAGAGAGTACGAAATTAATTTTGAGGGACAGTTTTTTTTTTAACCTAAGACATCGTATAATAAAAAATCTAATTTCTTATACACAATATAATTTAAACTTTTAATAATATATTTTAAAAATCTAATTATTTATGAATTATATCAATTAGTATTTTAATGATAGTTAATTAATTTTATTTTTTAGCTGCCTTCAAAATCTATGGTTCCATGTCACTATCTGCTGATGAAGCAGAGCTAAAGAAAATCTAAAGCTTGTCTAATGACAGTGACTAAAAGCGAATATATTCAGAAGAACCAGGTCTTGAATAAAAAAATGAATTTTCTTAAAAACTTTAGTTAATATTGATTAACTTTTCAACGAGAAAAACATATACTAATTCTGGTTATACTTTACCTTCAATAAAATAGCATCAGCAGGAGGAACTGATTGAAACATGTCCCCTCCAACATATTTCAAGTTCTGACTTTCTTGTAAACCAGCAACAACATGTGGGAGATCAAATACAGTGCACTCCAATTGTGGAAATGAATTGGCAATAGCCTTTGCCATAGTACCGGTCCCTCCTCCAACATCTACCAGTGAGTCTAATCCCCTGAAAACCCCCTTGCACTTCTCAATCACAGCACTAGCAATCAATTGAGCATCACTTGCCATTGCATCATTGAAAAGATTATTAAGTTTTGGCTCACGCCCAGCATAATCCCAAATTTTCAACCCATGTGCGGTGTGAAACGCTGAAGGATCATCATTTTTGAACCATGCAGGCAATTCATGCCATGGATTTGTCAACATTGGATCAAGCATGGCTTGCAAGAAGGGTGTCATACTTAAGGGATTGTCCTTAAGTAGTAGAATAGATGAATCGGTCAGGACATAACCCATTTCTAGCTCATTCTCATTCAACTTCTTTTGAGAGAAGAATCCAGAATGGGTCAAAATTCGCATTAAGCGATATATGTAGTTGGTTTTTGAAGGGTGGATTGGTAGTGAATCAATTAGCTGTGAGAGTGCCATGGGTTTGCCATGCTTGTGTATGGTTTCTGGGATCTCTAAGTCAATTGCACATTTGAGGGACATGGAATTTATGAAGCTGAAAATGTGGTTCCATACATGTGTTTGGGCTCTAAGTAGTTTGGTGGCATGCTCTTCGTTTTTGTGTTCCATAATTTTATTTGGCCTGAGCTACTATAGTTGGATATGCGGTTTAATTCACTTGTATAAAACACACTACTTATGGGGTCTATTTATAAGACCCAAATTAAATGTGTGCTCATCTTGAAGGCAATATAAGAATATAATATTATCCGCTTAGGAAATGTGCACATACGCTAATCTATATGATTAGGATGCCCTGTGGTTACCCATAAAGCATATAATATATTAATTCATGTTTTTCAGGTGTACAATTTATATGGTGAATATATTGAATCTACAGTGCCTTCAAATATTATAATCAATTATTAATTTTATACGTTAATACCGCACATGAATAAAATAAAAAAGAAAGAAGAGCTCTACATCAAGGTCTATGCCATCATCGGTATAAAGTTGCGGCAACTAATTACTTGCCCTCACGATGCACGTAAGTTAGGGTGTCTTTTTATGAAATTTTATAGAAGATGCTACTAGCCTATATAACTCATAGCTTATGTTAAAACACAAGAACAATTGAGTTTTTTTTGGGGTAATTAACTACTAGGCTATATATATTTGACCATTAGAGAAAGAGTAGTTTTAGTTGAAGTTGAACAAACATTATATATTAAATTGGAATAAAGAAAAATTAAAGCCATCTGTATATATTGTTGAAGAAATTTATCAAAATAATTGTTGAAAGGCAAATTGGTTTTTTCAGCATATTTTTGTCCGGTTATGTGTTATATATGATTGACATCTTTTGAGGATTTTATTTACCTTGGAAGGGACCAAACCGACACATATGCAGCTATTGAAAAATAACAGTATATGAGATATTGCATGTGAATTATAGTTATATGTTAGAACTATATATCTATAAATAACAGTAACAGATTGTAATAAAGAAGAAAAATAAGCATCGTGGGAATCGAGAACATATGAAATTAGCAGCATAGCAAGACAAAAAAAAAAAACAATTGAACTTGCGTAATGAATCACAACCACCTATCTAATTTGAGCAACGCAAAATTTATCTTTTTTCCTTTATATGTTAGAACTATATATCTATAAATAACAGTAACAGATTGTAATAAAGAAGAAAAATAAGCATCGTGGGAATCGAGAACATATGAAATTAGCAGCATAGCAAGACAAAAAAAAAAACAATTGAACTTGCGTAATGAATCACAACCACCTATCTAATTTGAGCAACGCAAAATTTATCTTTTTTCCTTTAATGAATATGAAACTTTTCCTTGAGTCTCATCACTAAACTACTTAACATATTTAAAAAATATAACGTAATTATGTATATAGTTATATTATATTTGTAAAATGTATATTTGTTAATAAAATTTATCTACAAAATAAATATTTTTATCTTTTTTCATTTAGTATAAAAATTAAAATTAATAAACGAAAAAAGGTGAGAATATTTATTTTACAAAAATTTTTTATTAATGGATATACATTTTACGAATATAATATAACAATATATGGTTATATTATATCTCATAAATGTAACCTAGTGATGAGTGTAACATCCCAGATTTTTAAATAATTATAAATTTTAGATTAAGGTTATGGATTGATAGAATTAATGGTTAATTAAGGATTAATTGCCAATTAGGCAAATTATTGAGTGATAATAATAATAATTTTAATAATAATAATAAAAATAATAATAGTAATGCCTTGGTGGCATTAGAGAGAATTTCGGTTCTCTCTTTCCTTCTCCCGTGTGGTCCCCACGAGTGATGGTTGATGGCTTTAATTGGATGGAATGTTGATGGGATTTGCATTAATGAGGAAGTGGTTGCTGATGGAGATTAGAGACTGTGGCAGAGCAGCGTAATGATGGGCTGAATGGGAGTGTGAGTGTGAAGATAAGTTTTCAGCTTCACGTTTTCTCTCCTCATCCTCTCCATTTTGCTTGGTGCATGTTCTTAAGAGAGAGAGAAATGCTCCTCCTTCTCTCTAGAATCCATGAGGCTTTCTGCCTCTTTGCCTCCTCCTTTATCTTCATCTTCCCCCACTCACGCATGGTGTAGAACCGAGTGGAATGGTGTGGCTGTGAGTGGAAGGAGAACAGCGTGGCTGTGTGTAAACAAGTGGGGCGGCATGGTGCTGTGTTTTGGAGGTTGGTTCCTCCTTTGTTTCCTTGGTGTTTCTTCTTCTTCCTCTAGTTGATGAGGCTGTTTGTGGCTCGGTTGGGAGCCTGTGCCAGCAGCGTGGAGTGCCTTGGTTTGTGGAAGATGGTCCACTGTGTTGAGGCTTTGACGTTGTGAGGAAGGAGTCATGGTTGGGTGGAGCTTGGAAGCTTCTCCACTGACTGGGTGGCAGAGCAGAGTGGAGCATGGAGTGTTGATGCTGTGAGTGTGTTGCGTTCAAGGGAGCTTCTGGACGTATCTCGCTCAAGCAAGAATGGCCACGCTTGAGCGAGCCAGTGAAGAAATGGTCACTGGACCCGTTTCGCTCAAGCGAGTGCATGTGTGGCTTGAGCGAAAGGGTGATGTTTGATACTTGTTTGTTGAGGAAGCGTGTTGCTGGTTGACTGGGAAGCTGTGTGTCTCTTCCCACTGCTGGAATGCCAGGCAGGGAACTGCTGTGGCTGGGCCGAATGGCCCATGTGACTGCTGGAACTCCATTCCAGGTAAGGGGAGCTATTGCATCTTAAGTGCATAGTTTATGGACGGACTTCCGGGTGACTTTATTGCATTGTGTTGAGTTTTGTTGGATGTTGTATGTTGTTGAGTTGAACCCGGATTGATGTTTATTATTTAAGTTGTGCATGATTATCCGTCCAAGAGATGCATGATGATATTTATGATGATGATTATGTTATGATGCTTGAGATACATGTATGTTGATGCTGAGTGCATGTGTGATCCTCTATTTGTCCCTGGGTGTGTTGTACATTCGAATGCATGTGAGCTTTATTGATGTATATGCGTATGCTGAATGCATGTATAGGGACTGTTATGATGAATGCCGAGTAGGCTTATAGATGAAAGCATGAAATGCTTACTGGAAAGGATAAATCTGAGTGAATAGAGGATAATCCGAGTGGATGGCATAGGATTACCGAGTGGATGTGGTATAAGCCGAGTCATCTGATTGGGGTTGAATTATCGTGTTCATATAATGCTAAATGCTAAATACCGAGTGGGCAATCGGATGAATATGCGTTTAATGAAATTGAATGTGTTGATGTGATATGAGACCCGGGTTGGACTCGGGCAGTGCCTAGGGCACTAAGCGTGAAATGAGACGCTTGATGAAGTCCTTGGGTTGGACCCAAGGCAGATGCCGAGTGCATTGGAGTTGGACTCCGAGTGAATGTGACCATATGCATCCGATTCGCCACTGGAATGCTTGGAGCATGTATATATATACCGATCGGCAATCAGATGATGAAATATGTGAGAATGTGATTAAGTCCTGGAGCTGGGCTCAGGCACACTCCTTGAGCAGGACTCGGAGTTGAGTGAAATCCGAGTGGATCAGTATACTTGTTACCGAGTGAATTGAGCTTTATAGTCGAGTGAAATGGGTGAAATCCCGATCGGAAGATGCTTGTGATTGTTCATATTGAATGGCAGTATTTGTTATGCTGATTGATATATATATTATTACATGTTGAGGATTCTGTGATTAATCCGAGCCAATATCTGTCACTTAATATGTAATGCTCACCCCTACACCATTTTTCAGTGTATGCAGGTCTAATTGGATGATATGATGGCCTTAAACCCGAGTGTTGGGTGTTTACAATAAGGCTGTGTATATAAAATTATATTCCGAGTACATTTAATGTATTAAAGCCTTGGCCAGCTCATAACAATGTTGTATCATGAATATGAAATATATATGTACTGGAATCCGAGTGCATGTTAATATATATATATATATATATATATATATATATATATATACTTCGAGTGAATGGTATTATATGCATACCGACTGAATGTGTTGGTGAATGGAAAGTATAAAGATATTAAGTATCCGAGTGTATGGTTATACATATATAGGTCGGTGGTCGGATTTGGGAATTAGAGAATAAATTTACATAAGTGATTTATGTTGATTTGATGCTTCATACCGACTAGGAAATGATGTTGTATGAATATTTCTAAGTTATTGAATCCTGAGTGAAATATAAGTGGCCTAGTTGCTTTTCCGAGCGAGTCTTATGTATGTGACTCCATATCCGAGTGTGACTCAAGTGTGAGCCTCTTTCTGTGTGTTGGTAGCTCTTGTGGATTCTGAGTGGAGAATATGGGTAAACCCCGAGTGGGGAATGATTCGAGTATCCCGAGTGGAAATCCGAGTGATCCTCTTCCGAGAGGAGAGTTGTTGTAATGACTTAGATTGATTATATTCTAAGTGTATGAATTATGAATGTATCCCGAGTGAATATGAGAACCTATTCCGAGTGATTACGATAATATGTATTCTGAGTGTTTAAGTGTAGAATGAGTCCGAGTGGGGACTTAGCTTAATGGTTTCCCCGAGTGGTTAAGTATTTCATAAGTCCAAGTGAGACTTGATGTTGTGATTTCTCCAAGTAAAGGGAAGTATGAGTATTAACCGAGTGATGGATGGTCAAGATTAGACCGAGTGATTTATGGCTGAGAGGAAGCCTATGTATTCTCTGTTTGAGGGAGTTCGAATATTCCGAGTGTTGATGTTTACCGAGTGACTCGGGGTTGAATTATACCGAGTGGTGTTGAGTGGGAAATATTCCGAGTGTGGAAGGTTTTGGGATCCCGAGAGGGATCCCCCTCATTTCCGAGTGGATTATATGTGATCCTTGAGGATAGAAAAGAAATGACTAAGTATAATATGATGGAGCAATCCCGAGTGAATGGTTGTCTCGAATACCGAGTGATGGGAATGCCGAGTGTGGCTTCTCGCTTCAGCGAGTGAGTCCTCGCTCCAGCGAGTGTGTTGGCCGGGAAGGCTTTTGTTGTGGTTTCGCCTAAGCGAATGTGTGCTCGCCCGAGCGAGTTGGGCGTCTCGCCCAAGCGGACCCGTGTCTCGCTTGAGCGAGTGGGCGCTGGTGTAGCCTTCGCTTGAGCGCTGGCTGCTTCTTCCCCTGGGCTGCTTCTGGTTGGTTTTTCCTTCTTCTTGCCTTTCCTTTCCCTTTCTTATTTATTTGGACCCGGTTCTTCTTGGTCATTGGACCTGGCTCTCATATCTTTATATATGAGAGTGGCTTATTATAGATCCAGGTATTTTCTAAATAATTGACCCGGTTCTTCATGATTTATTTTGGGAAAAATTTCCCCTGTCCCGGGTCTAACTCTAATTAATTTTTAGGGTGTTAAAATGAGGCTCATCTTCCATATCCTGCTCAAATCGAACGTTTTAGATACTATCTTAGAACCCAAACAAAAATTATGACTTGGAAAATATGTGTCATAGATTGAGTTGACACATGACTAGAGATTAATACATGTGACATAAATTCAGTTGACAAATGGCTAGGGGGTCAGGGGCATTAGCAACTGGTCAAACCAGTCACTCATAAATAGTTAACATGTTAAAATATTTATATATCAAGATTTAAGTGTAACAAGGTTTGATCCCCTAATGTAGATATAGGAGATGGAAGATGAGCCTTAACAAATTAAAGGCATACATCATATGAGTTTTTTTTAGAAATGGATGCTCTCAGCCACGTGTGTGATTTAAGCAACTGGAATGAAATCTCCTAACCACGTGTCAACTGAATTTATACCACATGTATTAGTATCTAGCCACAAGTCAACTATGTCTGTGCCACATATTTTTTCAAGTCATCATTTTTGTTTGGATTCTAAGACAGCATATAAAGCGTTCGATTTGAGCAGGAGATGAAAGAAGAGTCTCAACACTAGGTTATATTTAAGAGATGTAATATAATCATATATTGTTATATTATATTCGTAGGACGTATATCCTTTAATAAAATTTATTTACAAAATAAATATTCTCGCCCTTGTTTGTTCATTAATTTTAATTTTAATTTTAATTTTAATACTAAATGAAAAAAGACAAAAATATTTATTTCATAGATAGCTTTTATTAACGGATATACATTCTACAGATATAATATAACTACATATAGTTGCGTCATATTTTTTAATTATGTTAGGTAGTTTGGTGGTAAGGGCTCTTCTTTTCTCTCTAATATGTTACGAGATCAAGTCTTGTCACATTTAAATTTTAGTATATAAAATGTTTTAATGTGTTGACTATTTACAAGTGACCAATTGCTAGACACGATCATGTCTAATCGAAGAAACACTATTGGGAATTCAGGTTCATTAGAGAGTACCAAATTCAAGTGTAATTCATTTCCCCAATTATGAAATTTTTTTCCTAAGTTAATTAGTAACTTTCTCTCAAAACCTTACTAATATCCTAATCACCAAAGAACCTGTTCAATTTGTCAATTAAGTCTGTTACACTTTGTGAAAACTCAATTAGTTCCTCAAATGGTTTTGCCAACTCTTGTAACCCAAAACCCTAGGTTCAATTTCATGCTTTTCAAACCACATGTCAATCTTTCAATTACCCACATCATTTATTATCATCTACGCTTATCTCTTAAGTCTTGTAGAACAATTAAGAATTCATGAATTGAATAGAAAATGAGGTTTCATAAATGCAGAACGAAGAACAATTAAATCTGGTATATGAACATACTACCCCCTTATCCCAAGAATGGAGTTTAGTTTGTCATAGAAAGGATGGTTACAATGCCACAAATCATTAATTCAATTCCCAACATGAAGAAATCACAAATTACAAACAAGGATTTAGAAAAAGAAAAGAAGTTCTCACTAAATCTTCTAATTCTTTGTCCAATATCTGAAAAATCCTATGTTCCTCCATGTTGTTCCTTGAATCTCCTTCAAAATCCCTTCAAAAAGCTCTCTCTTTGCTCTCCCAAAAACTTCCTCCAATGGTCTCTCTTTTTTCTCTCCTTGTGCGTTCCCCAGTTCAACTCCCAAATAACCTAAAAATCAGGAGAATATGGGGTTCGTGGCTCAATCCATGGCCTGTGGAATGGTTCCACGGCCAGTGGATCAAGGTCTAATGGTTGTGCTCTTCTAAATTTTACAGTTTCTAAGCACCTGATGACATCCACGGCCAGTAGATGGTTCTGTGAAGGTGTCCACGGCCTATTGAACGGAAACCATATCCTGTGGATTAATCTGCCAAGTGCCTTATGCACTCCGATGACATCCACAACCAACGGTTTGCATCGATGGCCAATGGATGGCTCTATCAAGGTGTTTCATGTACTCTAGTGATCCACTACCAGTGGATTGTCCAAAACTTGCTAAAATGCGACTTTAGGGGACACAGAAGTCCCGGAAGATGTCTATTTCATTTCATAATTCCAGTTCTTGTGCCAATGGACTTAAATCATCACAAAACCTACAAAAATAGAAACACCCAAGTAACACCTATGGAATGGAATCGAAAACCAAGGGAGTCGGGGGAAATCAAGACAAAATAGAATAGAAAACTTAACCTAAAAGACCTTAAACTAATGCAAAATGCATACTTATCAAAATACCCCAAACTAGAACATTGCTTGTCCTCAAGAAATCACTATATCTACAAGATGGAAAATTAAGAATAAAGAACCCATGCAATCTTAGAGAACCCAATATTTTACTTTAATTTTTATTTTGTTTTTTCCTTTTAGATGATTGCTAAAATGCCAAGGTGTTAATTCAACTAATCAATCAAACCATGCATAATTAAGATTTAGAATAAAGGTACTCTCTCTCTTTCTCTCAATTTCTCTCTTGGTGTATAGGCTTATGTTTCAATCAACTCACATCACAACATCCTAAACACTACCATATGCTTGATAATTGACCATAAACTTCATAGTTATCAAGAAAACATGCTATGGTCTAAAGGTATTTCACATGGTTGTAATGTGGCCAGGGGTTCACAGGAAAGGAATGGAATCCAAGAAAAAGAGAAAAATACAAAGGGTTAAATTTTTCTCAGAATGGCCAATTTCAGAAGGCAAGCTAAGAGGAAATAGAGGACTTATGGTGTAAGGAACCTAGATCTAGCCTAAGGAATTAAGGAGAAATGGAGGAGAACTAGAGAGGCAAGTGTGGGAGCTAGGGATCTGTCACTCTCTAAGGTTAGAGAGATAAGGTTCAAGGAGGTTCACCACCTTTGGGAGGAAGCCAAAGGATAAGAACTTAGAAAAGAGCTAAGGCTTCTACTTTCTAGAGAAAATGAGGAGTTTCTCACTCTAAATTTCACTAACATTCAAAATTATGAGAGAATTACAAAAGAGAGAAGCTTATATAGCCCTCTCATTATTTCGGCCAAGGCTAGCTAATTATGGGCCTTAGATTAATTCCTAAGGTCCAATCCTAAATCCTACACAAAATTGGCCCAATACAAGCCTAAATGCCAATATACTAACTACAAAGCCCAAAAGTGGCCCAAACTCAATGGTTATGCAAAGCCCAAACTAAAATTTAATTTTATATCCTAACATACTCCTAAAAATAAATGAAAAAAATATTTACAAAAATGTTCATGCCCAACAAAAAGGCCCAAAGGAGGCCCAAACCATGAAAGTAAGCCCATTACCCTTCTATAGAGCAAGAGAAAAGGGTAAGGGTCTTCAAGAGCTCCTCCTTGGGCTTGACACCAACTGTGGTATCCATGAAAGAAGTCAAAGGATTTTAGAGAGCCTCTCTAGCATTCTTGGCCCTTGACCTAGTCAAATGACCCCTAAAACTGTCCAAGTCAATCTCCAGGGTATGAGAAGGATCTGTGGCTTCCTCCTGGGTAATGGCTATGTCACTGCGGCGGACCTCTAACGAATCGAGGAGGACCGACTCGAGACTCGTCAATAGCTGGCGGCGCAGCAAGAGATTATCAACCGAATGATGGTGGTGGTGGCCCTATCTTCTCACCGTCTACTTCTCAACCACCCCCACCACCATAGGATCCCCCTCCACAGTGATCATGCTACCTATCTTTTCACATTTATTTTTATTGTATAATTATATAAAATTCTAGATAAATTTTGTTTACACTTTATGTCATTTTATATAATTCTCAGCATTTACTTCATGTCATTTTCTTTTTCATATGAATTCGCTAATTTAATATTATTAATGTTTATATTACTAAAAATTCAACGAAGGAAATCTAAATTACAATATAAAATCACTTTAATAATAGGCCATATAATTTAATATAAATTTTTTTAATATGTAACTAATATAATTAAAAAACAAATTATTTAAAAAATACAATCATCTTTCAAAAAAACTACCCATCTCCATAGTAGCGATAGAATCCTATGATCTCTAATAGACTATCACGTAGCGACGACAAGGATGGTCGCTAATAGGTTGTCACGTAGCGACGGCAATAGTGGTCGCTAATAGGTTGTCACATAGCGAAGGCCAAGAGTTGTCGCTAATAGGTTGTTACATAGCGACAGTAAAGCATTGTCGCTAATAGGTTATCCATTAAGGACGGTGTCCTTTGGTCACTAATTTGTCATCACCAATGACGAACAGGGTGACCACCCATAGGACCAATTTAGTGGCAGATGAATTTTAGAGCCCTTGTTGAGTTGCAATGGTGTATTGTTGCCATCGTTGACAAATCAACGATGAGCTATTTAGCGATGGAGTATTTCTCGTCAAAACTATCGTTGCTGATATTGTTAGCGACAAAATTTGGGTAATTTAGCGATGACTTTGTTTCGTCGCTGTTTGGTGTTTTTGTAGTGGTGTTAGTTTAAGTCCCACACAACACCTTCCATTCTTGTAGTTATTGATCATTGTTTTTAAACATCAACCCTTAGTATTTTATCAAAGGAATTTTTTTGTGTATTCATTAACACATTATAAAATACATTAAAATATACTAAATTACCTTAAAAATCTATATTAATGATCCTTTTATGATTTTAAAATAATAAATATTTTCATTTTTATTAATATAATAAATATTTTCTTTATTTTATGGATAATTACATTAACCACCCTAGAGGAGGTTGTGGCGACACTCCTTGATTCTCGGGGCCTGAATCCTGATGTAGTTAACAATTAAATCAATAAAAATACAAATAAATTTTTCACGTTTTAAAACCCCAACCATGTACCCTTACATTGAGAACCAAACCACAGAAGACTATAGACCAAAGTTTTTAGAATTAAGAAAAATGGATCTAGAAATAATTGCCCCAAACGTGTATATAGAAATAAATATTTTTATAGCTGAAGAAAAAGTGTATACGGGACATACGCACAGTCCTATATATGAAGATATGAGAAAAGACCCAAGAATAAGGAAATGAAGGAGAAAAATCCATTTCAGGTAGCCTCGCTTAAGCGAGGAAACTCTTGCTTGAGCAATCCCCCGAGCCCCGCTTGAGTGAGCATAAGCTTGCCTGAGCGAGCAGGGCCAAAGCATCGGACCCCCAATCCACGCTTGAGCGACACCACATTCGCTCAAGCGAAAATCTTCCAAAACCAAAACCCAACATCTTCAATTGAGTGAGTCATCACTTGCTTGAGCGAAAATTTCACAGAACCAATACTTCGTTTACTCGCTTGAGCGAGACATCTCTTACTTGAACAAAAAAGAGACAAAATCAAAACTTCTCATTCTTGCCTGAGCGAGCTCTTACTCATTTGCGGGCTGTAACATCCTAAAATTAATTAGAGATAAACCCGGGACAGGGAAATTTTTTTATTTTTTTATTTTTTTCCAAAATAAATCAGGAAGAACCGGGCCAAAATAAAACAAGAAATGGAAGGCAAGGCAATAAAAAGCCGACCACCATGCGTTACAGCGGGAAAAAAAAACAATCGATAGGCAGCCCAACGAAAATACATAGCTGAAGCGAGGCCCAATTCGCTTGAGCGAAGCCGACCCAAAGCCTTCCATTGAGGACACACTCGCTGGAGCGAGAACTCACTCGCTGAAGTGAGAAGCCACACTCGGCATTCCCATCACTCGGTAAAGGGGTTTCACTCGGTATCGACCCCAGCACACATGCCTCACTCGGCAACCCATAACTTAGTCTCTCAATTTTATCCACATAGGCCACATAATGATCCACTCAGAAAATAGTAATAATTCCACTCGAAATCTATGAATTTACTCCACTCGGAGTCCAATAACTTCCCTCACTCGGGTTACCACCCAACCAAACACCACTCGGTGTATTCCAACCACATTCAATCAGAATATACCATACACCTACCACTCAGTAAACTAACTCCAAGACCGACCAACACCCATTCGGTCTTCCACTCGGAATACATATATAACTTCACTCGGATTATATATATAAAACACTTAGAATATGTCCAATCTAATCCATCATAACAACTCTTCCCTCGGAGAGGTTCACTCGGATTTCCACTCGGATTTATTCAAAATCATTCCCCACTCGGGGTTTATTCATATTTTTCGCTCGGAATCATTCAAGCCTATAATCACTCGAAAAAAGGCCGCATTATTAAGCCTCACTCGAAAATGGCTCTAAACCTCCTATATTCCTCTCGGGATTTATTAACTTAGAATTATTCATACAACATCATTTATATTCCAGTCGGTAAGAAACATCAAATCAACATAAACACTTATATATATATATTCATCTATTCATTCAGAATTCATATTATGTTATTCCCTCAGGACAGATGCTCACCTTTCATTCGATATATACAAATAATGTCTTTTACTCAGAATCCACTAGAGCACACATGAGTTACACTCGGATATGGAGTCTCACCACAATCTCGCATCACTTGGAAGGGTTCTATATATATATTTTTCACTCAGTGATTTGACTTCTTTTGATAGTGAACAGTAGCTATAGTCTTTGCAGGTGCAAGTTGCCCAATTGCACCTGTGGTAGATTTACTGACCGAGGTTGCTATCATGATTCCGTAATGAGCTTGGACATATACTTCGACTTCTATGCACCTCATCCCGTACGATAATTCAATCTTGTTGTTTTTACTCTTTGTACTGACCGGTGTTGCTAGCCTTCTGGGCTGGTATGCACACCATATCACTATTTTCAAAATAGAATTAAATGAATAAAAAGAAAAAAATCATCCAATTTCAAATAATGTCTTTATAAACCCAATTTTACATTTAGTAATTATTTATTTGATTTTTCCTATATTATATCTTTTATCTCTATCCATTTTCAAATGGTATTTACTTTTATTCCAGGATTGTTTAACTTTTCCTAGGAATATTGGAAAGGAAAAATACTTCGAAGATGAACATGTTCACAAATAATAAAAGATTCTTGACGATATCAAGCTGGAACAATATGTTGTTCCTCAATGTCAACAAATATTCATAGATTTAATGTCAACAAATATTCATAATAAGACATTAGTTACAATTGAAAAGCCTTTATAAAAAATTATCCTTATTCCTAACATTTGATAGTGGAACAAAGTTCGGCTCCTCCATCAGACAATGATTTAACGATTCTGGGTTTTGGAGAAAGAGATGATAGGTTAAAAAAGATGAGCAAAAAAAAAAGGATTTTTTATTTTTAAAAAATGGCTTGAAAATATTTTTTAATCATTATAAACTATAAGAGTATTGTTTTTTCTTCCCGTAAAATATGAGATTTGCTTTTAGTCTCCATGCAGTAGCATCAACACCTCATAAATATGCTTACATAAACTTTTGTTAATTAGCCCTTGACAACTCAAGCCAATATCAAGAGCCAAAAACGTAATATCCAACGTAAGTTGAATATAAAAGAAATTTTTTATTTTCTAGAGACTAAAATCAAATTGTTCCTATTTTATAAGGAGTAATAACATATTTAAACTTTTTGTATCAATTAAAATATTCATATATAGACAATTGTTCTTAAAAATATTTTTTAAAATTATTAGATACCGATCATCATAAAATAACACAAATTGAAAAAAGTGTTCTATTCTGTTTATTTTTTATGCTCAACCAAACTTACAAGAGGATACAAATATATATAATTCAACAGTGTCCTGTTTAACAAGCACCAAACACAGACCAGGACATAATGGTCTTGTTCTGCTATGTAATTGCCAAACACATTATTGTCCACATTATTGTCCTGTTTCGTTGCCTTGTTTTATACTATGATGATCTGTTCAATGTGACCAAACGCTACCATAAAGTCAACTTCTTGGACAGAAATCTCAATCGATGGAAAGGGACTTTTCAAATTCAAAATCAAATATGTACTTAAAAACTACGAGCTGTGATGTCTCATTCAATAGAAGGCAAAGTGCTAGCAAAAACTCTAGTTTGCATTCCCAATGGAATTGCAGCATTAGTCTAATAACAAAACTAGTCGCACCATATGATAAAATGCACAGCCAACTTAATGCTATAAAATTCCAGGAGTATATCAGAAATTTGGGTGATAGCCAACATTAAAAAAGTATGCAGAATAATCCTCACAGAATATAACTAACTTCTAATCTTATGTAGACCACAGGCACATAGTGAGTTTCTTATTAGTAGATTTCACATAATGCCAATATCTGAAACTATAACAATGATAAATTCAGCAAGCATGAATTTGAGCACCTTCTACCACAAGAAACTGCAATTTGGCCCAGTTCAGGGAATGTCAGAAATTTCCACATGCAGGGGTCTGTTCTTAAATATGTACACATTGGTCAGTCATTTGGTAAAATCAACCGACGGAGTATGAATTTAATTTTTCAGGAGACCCAACATTCTCGGACTTGGCCTTTGTTTTTCCCTTGACAGGGTGTCCATCATCTGGTGATGGAACAGCAGCAGTAAGCTTTCCCATCTTGTTCTGTAAATCAGTGAGAGATTCCTTGGTCACTTTTCCTTTAGGACTTTTCTTTTTATCCACAAGCTTTAGTTCTAGTCTGTATAATGCACAACCATCATGGTTATTGATCTCATACTCATACAAATGCCACTCCAGATAACTCAGCGGCTGTGGGTCCATGTAATAGGATCTCTTTTGTCCTCCATGCTCCTTCATCACCTGCTTCCTCGATTCATGCCAACCACGCCCAGTGTAATCTGGAAGCGATCTCTGCTTCCTATTTCCACTTTCAAAAGCCCTTCTTGGCTTGTCAAAGAAAAGCCACTCCCTAATAGTTTCACCCTCGAGAAAAGAAAGGTCAAAGAACTCTGCAACAGAAAAAAGCTAACAGTTGAAACCTGAACATTCATTTACAATAACAAAAAATGTGTGTATGCAGGGCTAGAAATGAACTGAACCAACTCGACAAAAATTCGATACTTGAGACGTTAATTAGCTCAATGAAATTGGTTCATGAATCATTAGCCAAATAGTTGAACTAAATTAAGAATTAAGTTCGTTAATTAAATGAATTAAACTTGGGCTAAGCATAGTTCACCTTGGTCGGTTCATACACTAACCCGATAGATAAATAAGTAGAAAAATGTGTGTGTGGAATAAACTTTTATTTCAATTTTTAAGATCATAAGTATCAATTTAAGTTTTAACTTACCAAAGTTTCACTCGTAAGTTGTAGTCTCTATGTAAAAAATAATTCATTTCAATAATTTTTCATTTTATTTGTTACTAATACTTTACAATAAAATGAAAATAAATAATAAATTCGGAGATCAAGGACTTCAGCTTGTGAACTCATAAGCTTGGTGAACTTCAAACAAGTCAAACTTGCTGAAAATCTTGGATCATGATAAACTCGACTCAAGATCAATCCAAGTAATTTTTTGTTGCGCTGAGCCAAGATATGTTTGACTTGACTTGACCCATTTCCAGCCTTACGCGGATGGAACAATTTCTTATACAACAAATTTTAGAGACAAGCCTCTTTCTAGAATTTACAAAGCATTAATGAATATAATAAAATAGTGACATACAGCAAAAGTAATTAACTCTTGTACTCACCTGGAGCATTCCAAGGGGATTTAGTTGATGCAGCGCCTTCACAACTAGGGATGCCGACTTCCTTTCCCTGTGTCTTAGCAAGAACAGCAGAAAACAAAGGACCATCTTTCACGCCAATTCCCCCAGGTCGCAAAATTGGTGTCATGCCAGGAAGACCCTCATTATTTGCCAGAAGCTCGTGACAACTACTACAGTAGTCCTGGCACCACTCCACCCGTTGTGCAGGTCTGAAACAGTCCCACAGTGCACATTTTGGGGCTAAAAAGGCTGAAGGTGGAGGGCGGATATATGGAAGGATGTTAGGTATGATATTCTCTCCACATTGCACATTGTCATCAGCTCCAAAAAATTGGCTACAATCAAAGCCTTCTTCAAAACTGAAATGAGTGGACTCTGAGTTTTTTATGTCTGTGTTGTGCCCAATATCATGATATAAATCAAACTGACCAATCAATTCAGAGTTGTGAACCACAGGGTTGTGATCCAAATCTTGATTTGTACTGAATACATGATAATCCAACTGTGTCATATCTGAGTTATTGAAAGCATTGTTGTACAGAGTTGAAGCAGAGCCTTCAAAAGTATGATTTACTGATTGATTATCACCAAAACACTTCTGCAACATACCAAGTGCCAATTAATATCTCTTGAAGAAAAGCAAGGAAATAAAGGATTCATTAGTAAAACCATAAATATGACTAAACATCTTCCACTTTCTGCACATACATATTCTATTTCTTCATACATCATGAACTATTTCTTTAAAGTATCTTTTTTCAAAAAATTAAAAGAGTAATCATTGTAAGAATATTTCTTAGGGACTATAACCTCTCAAGTGTTTAACCACATCAATAAATGGTTCCATATTAACAACTCAGAGCAATGTTAACCGATTAAGAGCCTGTTTAGTATAAAGGTGAGGTTAGCTAAACTCATCATCCAATGTGGTATGGGAGGCTGCATGGTCTGCCCCAAAACTTTCAACAACTTACATTAATTAACGGGATGACTTGGGCATAGCTCAAGGGATATAGTTCAGGTAGGTTGTGGTATTGGTACAGACATCAATACTCTCTTACTCTTCCCTAATGTTATACTTTACTTTACAACATATAAATACGCTCCCCATTGGTGTTTACTTGTTTATATCTAACACCCAGAAAAACATTCTAACCATACAAAATCAATGCTTTTGAAATGGGCAATGAATCATGTCCTGTGTTGCCAGTGTTGGGATGATATAACTAAATCTGCAAGAGTTCAAACATATGATCCTTCAATTTTTAGTCTTCCGAAATTCGGACATCGCAAAGACAATATTCCCTAACCTTTCAATTTTTCCCTTATGATTCACATCATTTAGAAAACACTAGTGAAGTTCTGCAAGTCAGGCACATTACACATAAACAAATGATACACACCATCCATAACCCTACCTCTTGATGAAACCGAAAATTGCTATCACTAATGTTATTTGGATGGAGTTCAGTCTTCGGCAGCACAGGTTTTCTTAATGGACTGGTTGCGTCATCTTTTTCCTCAATCACTTGCAACAGTTGGGCTAGTTCGTTGGTAAACAAATCAAAGCTTCCATCCTGCAGAATGCCAATGCCACATACATTACAATTGGCAGTGTAAAAACAATAAACAAGCACAGATATCACAATCAGCTATGTCCAAGAACCCAAAAACATACAGCTAAGGAGGTGGCTGGCGACTCGAGCTCCGCTTTCCACTCCCGGAGCAACTGATGCATCTGCTCCTCAAAGATCACAATGTCATTAGTCCTCCCTTCCTTCCTTGCAGACTGAAGATTGCAGAAAATCCCTTGAATTTTATCCACCAGGTGTTTTTCCTTCTCTTTCATAGATTGATGAGAAGAAGATCCACATTTTCCCTTGGAACTTTCTCTCATCATACCTTTCCTTCAATAAGTTATACATCAAGAAAGAGCACAATTAAACAACAGCATCTCAGACAGAAAGTTCTAACAATTGAAACTAGCCAAGTATATGTTCAGAGACAAATGCTCATGTAACAGAAACTGGTGCATGACAGAGTGATCAACCACAATCTAAAATTAAACTCTTTCAACAAAAATAGCCATTTATATTCCATCAAAATTAAAAACTAAAAACATAATAATAATAAAGTGGCATGCACCCAAATTGATGAATGGACCCAAGTGAAAGGAGACACCCCAGTTGAGCAAGTTTGGGGCTTTCTACATCTATGGTGAATTTGAAGAAGAATAAGCTTGATGGGTAGTTTACCTTTTGCTTGGAATAGGAGAAAGGAGGCAATGGGGGTACAAAACGACGACGCAGGGTTGAAAAATGGAAGCCCTCGATTGTGAATCGAGTAGAATCTGTTTTCTTTTTAAGCCGCTGTCAATGATGCGGTGATTTGTGCACGTTGAAACTTGAATTAGACGCAAGAATTTTTGGTATGTGCCTACATATACCTTTTCTCTCTTGCTTTTACCCTTACTAACGTGCGTGGTGACGATGATGATGATATTGCAATGGGCAAGCGTTTTTTTATTTTTTTTATTTTCAAGATTCACATTTATTGTTGAATAAAACTAGCAAAAATATCTAGTTAAATATTAATAAGTTAAGTGATTGTATTTACAGTGTTTAGTAAAATTAGTTGTTTTAGTGTCTGAAAAATATAAAATGATATGTTTAATTATTTAGGTAAAATTTATATTTTTATATACACAACTTGAATTTTTTTAGGATATTTTGATTAATATCAAGATTAATAAAATAATATTTAAGATTTTTTAAAATAAAAAATTTATGAAACATATAAATAAATAAATAATATAGTTCAAATATAATAACTTATATAAGTATTTTTCATCCCTTTCACATATCTATAAAGTTTTGATAAAAGAAATAATAATAATAATAATAATAATAATAATAATAATAATAATAATAATAATAATAATAATAATAATAATAATAATAATAATAATAATATCAAAGAGCATTTCATAAAAAATAAAAAAATTAATCTTTTAAAATAAAATAAAGGGTAGTAGTAAGAATTATTAAAGATGCATAAGGATAATAAGGTAAAAAAAACAGCTAGTAACTGAAATTAAAAAAAATGTTACCTGTAACATTTCAAATGCTATCAACTAAATGAAAAATGACATTCAATTATTCATCAAAACACTTCTAATTTACACTTTATAGCATTTAAATTACTGATTTCAATTTTGAGCTAGTTGAAATGTCTTACTCGAAAGATACTTAAATTTTAACTGATTTTATTATTTATGTTAAGATTGAATTTTTTAAAAATTATTTAATCAATGATTATAGATAAGTTTAGACTTAGTTACATAACTTAATTAAAAATTTGTACACTAAATTATTTTTATTTAAGAATTATATTATAGAGTTCATCATAAAATCTGTTAAAACAAATTATTTTGATAACTTGCTGTAAAACATTATTGAAATAAAAGTAAACAATAACTTATAGAAGATATAACTTAGGGTGTGTAACTTAATTAAAGGCTTATACAATAAATTCTTTTAAAACAAAAACTTATATTGTAAATTTAATCACAAAACAACTTATTTTAATAAGTTATATTAATTAACTTATTACGATAAATCAAAAACAATTTATGGAATAGTTATAAATTATTTTTCATAAGTTGTCGAGGTGTTTGGTACACAGGTATTCTTTTAAATCTAAAGAATTATGTTTCCAATATATTTTATAGAAATGTTAAAAATATATTTAGTATGATTAAAATGTTATTGAAAAAATTACACGGATCTTTTAAATTTGGACCATTATCATATTTTTAATAATTTCAGATGAAAATTCAATATGTAAGAGAAGTTTAAATAAATTTATATATAATACATAATTGTATTTTTAATTGTAAAAAAAACTTTTAGACTAGGGAGAATTATGCTGCGTTTAGTTCATAAGTTTTCTTAGAAAAATAGAAAATTATTCTTAGAAAAATTTAAAAAATAGAAAAACTGTTTATTTACAAATTATTTAAATTTTTTTATAGAAAAATAGAAAACTGATTTTCTATTTTTTTAAGAAAATCAGAAAACTCTTTAAAAAGGTTTTCTAAGAAAAGTGAAAAATAAAATACGGTAACTGAATTACAAGATAAGGTAATTGAATTACAAGATAAGGTAACTGAAATACAAGATAGAGATTGTTGTAACCAAATAAGAATATGAAACAAACTGCTACTAATTCAAAAAGTTCTGCTACTATTTTGAAATATATTTAAACACAAACTCATTTGCTCTTATTTCAATATTATTTTAAATTTTTGTCATAATTTTTATGTGATGCATATACTATATACAATATTGTTATAAATAATATATATAAGACATATCTCAATTAATTTGAATTAAAAAATGTTTGAAAAAAATTTGAAAAACTGAGCACTTGAACAACTTTTTTAGTTTTCTAAATTAAAAAACTGTCACATTATCTAAACAAATTTTTAAAATTTTTCTAGGTATTCTAGGAAATGAAAATTTTGGAAAACAAGCGGAAAACTTTTCTTAGAAAACTAGAATAATTTTTTGTAACTAAACGCAGCCTTAGGATTCCTACATCTTTTTATGAGAAAATTTTGATGGGAATTAGTAATAGAAATAATATAGAATCTGAAATGATAATTTATAAATTTATAAATTTAGTATAAATAATATAATTTTTTATAAGCAAATATTTTAATGTTATATTTTAAAAACAGATTGAAATCTGAAATGTAAATCATTCCAAGCATGTCCGAAAAATATATTCTCTTAAATTGTAGTCACCAGTTTTTAATAAAAACATTTTTCTTGAGTGTATTCTTCGGCATATATATACTCTACAAGTTTAAAAATATAGGGATAAATACACTAATCTCACGGGAGATTAGCGTTAATTATACTCACATTTGTCTTCTTTTTCAAATAACATCTATCTTCTTTAATTTTTTAATTCACAAACACCCCTCGTACTCATTTAATAGACACATTATTAATATGTGGTTTTTATTTTTTAATTTTATTAATTAAATCATATTTTCTGAAAAAATATGTTTTGTTACATGATCTAAACCTAGTATATTTAGGCTAAATTTTATTCATCGATTATTATGTTAAGTATATTCTTTCTTTTCACCAATGCTTTACTTCATCATAGATAACTTAATCGATTACTAAAATTTAACCTAAAGATATATATTTTGATCATGTCACATAAAAGGTGTTTTAGTATAGAAAATATGATTTAATTAATAAAATTGAAAGATAAATAAAAAATAATGTATTAATCATGTGTCTGTTAAGTAAGTGATAATTTATTATCTTCAATGTATGTTTATGGGATAAGAATTCAAAAAATTAGGAGAGGTATATGTTATTTAAGAAACAAGAAAAGTGTGAGTGTAATTAACACTAACCTCTTTAACATTCCTAAAATTTAAATAAATATTTATTTGAGAAAAAAAATAACAAAATAATTAAATATAAATTACTTGATGTCCCAAAAATTTAGAAAAGATTAAATTGGGATTTATTATGATTACTCATAATTTATTGAGACTTATAGAACTGAATTTAATACCCGATTAAAATATGAGTGTCGGATCAAGTATATCTGATTGAGGTATCGTTGGTCAAGGCTATTAAGTATATTCAGAATAATGTTTGGATAAGTATTGAGCCTATACGGTGATCCTATTTATTGTAAAACGGAGAAGATTTTGATAAGGGACCAAGTTATAACTTAATTCCCTTATTCTTCCCTCACTCCTCACTCACGTGCATCCCTCTTTCTTCCTCATTTTTGTCACTCTTCATCATTTTTTGGAGTCTTATTCCATATACAATCCATCTTGCCACTTCTTCTTCATCTTGGAGGGTGTTTGGAGCTTGGAAACTCCTTCAATTTTCGTGGGCAAGCTAGGGCTTACATTTTCTCGGAGCTTGAGGTAAGTTCCTTCATTCCTTTGGTGTTCTAAGCCTTAGGTTATGGTTTTGCTTTGATAGGGAAGTGTTAAATGCATGTGGGTTATGTGTGAAAGTCATTAATGATGGAAAACCATAAGGTGGGGTGTGATACATGCATGGTTTTATGAGGGTACATTATGATACACGAAAATAACAATTATTATGGTGGAAGATGATGAGCATAAATGATGGTTATAAGGTTTTAATGAAACCCTAACCCTAAATTTGGGGAAAATATGAAATATGATTAGAAGAGTTGATTGTGAGAATGAATGTATGATATCTAGAGTGTGGGTATTGTTATTAATGTTGGGAGAGTGACATTAATGATAATGAGTGCCATTAATGAAGGTTGGTGGTCATTAATAAGGAAACCCATTAATGGGTATTGCCTTGAATGTGTAATAAATGAATATGGACATCAAACCTATAGTGGTTGTGGTGAATTAAATGAAATAGAAAGTAGTTTGATATTAATAATGACATAGACACCAAGTAGTTAACTTAAAACATTTAAAATCTTAGTGGTTTAAATGGAAATGATTGTATGGTGTATTGTGTGATGTAGGAAATGACCCAATTGACGAAGCGGGACCTTTAGAGCTCAACGAATACTACTTCTCTTGAGGTAGGAGGGGGTAACATTTTCTAAATGCATGATGTAACACCCTCGGTTAGATAAGACAAATCCTTCTGTAGGTTCATCCCATTTAACTGAGAGTGCTAACAGTTTTCAGAAAAAGTGAATATTTTTTTTATTTTTTTTTTAAATAAATAAATACGTGGCAGATCAGCAGAAGTAATATTGTATATATCACATAGTCATTCACAAACTGTAAATAATTGTACTCTTAACAGAATGGGGCACGCAGGCACCCTTAAATATTATACAGTCATCCGGTGTCTGATTATAAATATTCTATCCTTAATGATTATTCTCAACGGGTTCAGCGTATTGCTGATCTTCACACTCGGGTTCTTGAGTTTCTAATTCCTCTGAAAAATGTTCAACAGTAAGGGTGAGTATAACCCAAGACCCTGATTGGTTCATCCGATGCGGACATAATCCAGTTAACATACAATGTCACATAGATCATACATTTAGCATATTTATAACAATCAAACATGTTATCATGAAATAAATCGTACATATAACATATTCACAATTATAACAATCAAATATGCTGTAATGAATGCATGAGTTTGGATTTATTATGATTTATCTTTGGTTAAGTCTCATGATGCATGTGGGCCCAATAAATTGTTTCATCTTCTTCTCATTCTGTGGAATATCACCATTCCAATCATCTAGAGCGATCAGGGTCCGCCCAAGTTCCATATGGTACAAATGAACTCATTGGTTCTCATCATTAATTTAAATATTTTTGGAACTTGGATCCCTACGATCATAGTTACACTCCGTCATTTAGTCAAAGTACACTAGAATTGCATCGTCTCACCCGGCTATCAGGCGCGACTCTGATGCCATTGGGTTGTCGTTCCAGTTGTACTCCCAAGATTCTTCATGGAGATCGAACGTGAGTGTCCTCCACTGTACCAAGTGTATGCTCTAGAGGTTTTTCTTCTTCAAAAATATTTTCATGATGCGAAATGCATTTATCTTATCAATTGATTCATTGGGTATCTTATGTATTTCCAGTCTCATCATATCATTATCAAGTTCTTTGAATTTCCTCAATCATTTAAACCTTGTAAGATATTCGTTTATTATTTAAAGAAATATATCTATTATATATATTCTTTTATAAAGAGTAAAATAATATATATTCTTTATGTAAATACGCATAATTTGGATATTAACAATGTATAATAATAATATAACTAATAATAATGATAACAATATTAAGTTGACAGTAAATAATGATAATAATAGAATAAGAATAATAATTATAACTTACCAATAACTTAAAAAGTAGTGAAGATTAGTTTCTAATTAAAAATTCAAGTGAAAAACACTAAAAATAGAGTTTTCTGAGTGGAACAGAGGTAAATCCGAGTGAAATGAGTATGATTCCGAGTGGAATCATACAGAGAAGGGTTCTCCAAGCGATCTGGCTAAAAATCCGAGTGAAATTGTACTGGGAGGCTGTTTTCCGACTGAAACAGGTCTGATTCCGAGTGGAATAAATTATATCCGAGTAGAAATGTTGATTTCCAAACTTTTTGAGAAAAATAGGTTTAATACTGAGTGAAAAATTGAGTTTGCCGAGTGAGATGAGTCGAATACCGAGTGGAACTGAATCATCCGAGTAAAATAAATCTGTTCCGAGTGAAAAATGAATTTTTCCGCATGAGATAGCTATGAATCCGAATGAAATAAACTGAGCAGAGTTTTCTAACTGAAATTAATAAATAATCCGAGTGAAACAGAAGCTGAACAATGATTTTCTTAACTAAATATCTTGAATTCTGAATAAAACAAATTTCTGAGTGAATTAAAATATAAATCCGTGTGAGGTCAGTAGGAAAAATGGTTTCCTGAGTAGCATTGTTTGTAAATCCGAGTGAAAATCATTCTGCTGACTGGAAAACGTTCGAGTAAAGTAAATCCGAGTGAAATAATTCCTGATTCCGAGTGGAATCAGGTTGATACAAGTTTTCTGAGTGAAATTGACTACTTATTCTGAGTGAAATTAAATTAAAAGGGATTTTAAGAGTGAAAATAACTGTTTGCTGAGTAAAATGAATTATTTTTCGAGTAAAATCACTGAACGGGTTTTCTGAGTGAGAATAAAATGATTTCTGAGTGAAATAAGGTGTGTTCTGAGTGAAATCAAATGGAAAAGGTTTTCTTGAGTTAAGCTACTGAGTGAACTTAAATTCTGAGTGAAAATGAGTTCCTGAGTGAACTCAAGTATGATTCCGAGTGGAATCAGTAGGAAAAGAGTTTCTGAGTAAAAATAAAGTAAATTCCGAGTGAAACATGAGTTTACCGAGTGAAATTAGTTGAAAAGAGTTCTGTCTGAATGAAATAAAACAAATCCGAGTTGAATAACTGCTTGCTGAGTAAAATAAAGTGTTTGCCGAGTGAAATAGGACTGGGAAGCTACTGACCGAGAGCAATAGAGTGTTTTCCGAGTGAATTTACTGAAAAGGGTTCTAAGTAAAAGATAACTATATTTTTCTGAGTGAAATTAAGTCAAATTCCGAGTGAAATAATTTAAGAAATAGATTTTCGAGTAAAATAAGACTTGGGAGATGCTGTCCGAGAGGAAAAAAAAGAGTGTTTTCCGAGTGAAATGATACCAAAACCAATTGAAAGGGATAAAACCGATTGAAATGATACCAAAACCGATTGAAAGGGGTTTAAACCGATTGAAATGATACCAAAACCGATTGAAAGGGGTTTAAACCGATTGAAATGATACCAAAACCGATTGAAAGGGGTTTAAACCGATTGAAATGATACCAAAACCGATCGGATTGGCCTAAAACAGAACCTGTTATCTTTAAACTCATAGTTTTTCACTGGAAATCACACGGTACCCATGAATTCTTAGCATTTTCAGTCCAATAAGTACATGTCATATCACAATTCATCACTCGGTAAGAGATATATATATATATATATATATGCATATACAGATATCAATATAAAGCATTTAATTCATACACACTGAATCTGTCCTCCACTCGGTTTTCCCACAAGGCACCCAAGAATATACCCCCTTACCTCAATGAAGTTCCTGGAGGAGAAGAAAGAGGCTCCTTTCACTGTCCTGCCTCAAATCCGAGTGAAACAAAGGGGAAAGGAGAGGAAAGAACTTGCTGGGAAGGAGAGTGATGAAGGATGTTTGGTTCGTGTGTGTGGTGTGAGTTCTGAGGGCCTTGAACTCGTTTAAATAGGGAGAGAGTGAGTGGGTGGAACAGCAAGTGGGGGACAGCTTTTCTGAGTGGTATGCTGAGTCAGTGCCCATTTCTGAGTGGTATGCTGAGTCAGTGATAATGGAAGGGTCACTAGGGATTAAACAAATATATATGTTGAGTCAGTGTCCATTTCTGGTCGTCCACCATCCATAATGCGCACGATTGGATTTAAATATCATTAAAAGACAAAATTGAAGTCAAAACGCACTTCTGTCAGTGAATTCCGACTGGAATATTTGAATACCGAGTGAAATTACACTCGGTTAACACTTCTGTCAGTGAATTCCGACTGGAATTCCCACCTCCGAGTCTCAATTTGCAATTCTTCACTCGGACTTCCCACTTCCGAGTCTCAGGCACTCGGTTTCTCACTCGGTAATAAATCTTCAGACCGAGTCCTCTCTTTCTCAGTGAATCTTCACTCGGAACCCGAGTCTTCCTCACTCAATTCACTCGGTTTAGACCATTTCCTCTCGGACCAAGACTCACATATACTTCTCTCACTCGGTTTTAGTCCAGTGGAGTGTATCTCACTCGGAATTGACTTCCTCCACCATTTTCCACTCGGTTTCCTAAGTAAAACCATTCGGAAACCTTCCCAATTGTTTCCACAACATACTTCAATCAGAAAGGAAGCATCAAATCAACATAAATAGAAGCATTTATGCATTCTTTCACTCGGAATACTCCAACCATAGTAATTTCCTTCAGAAAGGAAACATTCAACTCGGAACCGAGCCTTTCTAGGGTGTTTTCACTCAGATTTTCACTCAGAAGTGATTCTTTGGATCACTCTTCACTCAGAATTGCTTCTCAGGTCAGGACTCCACTCGGTGGTAGCCTTCTCAGTCATGTTTTACTCGGAAAACATGATACTGACTCGGAATTCTCTCTTTCACTCGGAATTTCTAATCCTTCACTCGGAATTCTTCTCTGTCACTCGGAACAGAGCCTTTTTCACTCGGTTTTTGCATAATTTCACTAATATTCCATATAAACTCTATTATTACGTGCAAAAATGACATTTTTGAGGTACTACAGACCATCAACAAGGTATATATTGACTTATTCTTGCTTACAAACCCTCCATAATTAAAATTTACAAGGATAAAATTGTTTCTAAAAACAGGGATGTTACATTCTCCCCTCCTTTTAGAAATTTCGTCCCGAAATTTAAAGTTAAAACAATTGAGGGTACAATTCTCTCATTTTCTCCTCAATTTCCCAAGTAGCATCCCCATCATCTGTCTGACTCCAAACTACCTTGACCAAAGGAATTTCTTTGCCTCTTAGCTGTTTGAGACGTCGGTCAGCAATCTTAACTGGCGATGCTTCAAAGGTAAGATTTTCTTTCAGAACAAATTGCTCGGGACTTAGAACATGATCAGGGCTTGGTACATATTTGCGGAGTTGAGAGACATGAAATACATTGTGAAGGTTTGTCAGCTCGGGTGGCAGAGCAATGCGGTACGCATGAGTTCCTATCTTTTGCAGAATCTGATAGGGTCCTACGTATCTGGGGCTTAACTTTTTGGCCTTCAAAGCTCTTCCTACTCCAGTGGTAGGGGTAACTTTGAGAAATACATGGTCACCTTCTTCAAATTCTAATGGCTTCCGTCGCTTGTCATAGTAACTCTTTTGTCTATCTTGCGAAGCCTTCATTGCCATTTGAATCCTCTGAACTTGTTCTGTTGTCTTCTAAACAATCTCTGGTCCAATTATTGTCTTTTCACTAGTCTCGTACCAACATAAAGGTGTACGACATTTTCTTCCATACAAAGCTTCATAAGGGGCCATTCCGATGCTTGCATGATAGCTGTTGTTGTAAGTGAACTCAATAAGTGGGAGATATTCTTGCCAACTTCCACCATGTTCCAAGACACAAAGACGTAACAAATCTTCAAGAGTCTTGATTGTTCTTTCTGATTGTCCGTCTGTCTGTGGATGATATGCGGAACTTAACTTCAGACGAGTTCCTAGAGCTTGTTGCAAGCTCTTCCAAAACTGTGATGTGAAACGAGGATCTCGATCGGATACAATTGCAGTGGGAGTTCCATGTAACCGTACGATTTCCTTGATATAGATCTGGGTGAGTTTCTCTAGGGAATACTTCATATTGACAGGAATGAAGTGAGCGGTCTTTGTTAATCGATCTACGATTACCCAAATAGCATCATATCCAGCTGATGTTCTGGGAAATCCATTCACGAAGTCCATAGCAATCTCATCCCATTTCCATTCTGGAATATCCAAAGGACGAAGGGTCCCACTTGGTCGTTGTTGTTCCGCCTTTACCTTCTGACATATCAGGCAAGCTGTTACATACTCAGCGATATCCCTTTTCATTCCTTGCCACCAGAATAGTTTCTTCAAGTCTTGGTACATCTTGGTTGATCCTGGGTGGATACTGTACTTACTTTTGTGTGCTTCATCCAGGATAGATCTCTTAAGATCTGCGTTGACTGGAATACAGAGTCTCTGTTGATACCTGATCACCCCATGTTCATCTTTGCTAAACTCCGAGACTCCTTCTTTTGTCTTTTCTGCTAGATCTTGTAATTCCTGATCATTGGCTTGAGCTTCTTTGATCTGTTCCAAGAAATCATTGGAAATCCTTAGCATTCCAACCATAAGGCTTCCCCTTTTTAGTGTTACTGCTAGGTTCAAATCACGAAATTGTTCAATCAGTTCTAACTCCTTTGTCATCATATATGATAGACGTAGGGCCTTTCTACTGAGTGCATCAGCCACAACATTAGCTTTTCCAGGATGATATCGGAGTTCAAAATCATAATCTTTGATAAATTCCATCCACCTACGTTGTCGCATATTCAACTCCTTCTGGTCGAATAGATACTTCAAGATTTTGTGATCACTGAAGACTTCGAAGTATGTACCATACAAGTAGTGTCTCCAGATTTTCAAGGCAAACACGACAGCAGCTAATTCCAAGTCATGTGTGGGATAATTAAATTCATGCGTTCTTAGCTGTCTTGAAGCATAAGCAACAACTTTTCTTTCTTGCATTAGGACACATCCTAGTCCTTGTTTTGACGCATCACAGTACACTTCATATGGCTTGGCAGGATCTGGCAAAATCAAGACAGGTGCACTAGTAAGTCGTTGGCGTAACTCTGTAAAACTGCTTTCGCATTTGTCAGTCCATTCGAATGGTTGATCTTTACGAGTCAGCTTAGTTAAAGGTGCTGCAATTCGAGAGAAATTCTCGATGAATCGACGATAATATCCAGCCAGTCCAAGGAAACTACGGATTTTCGTCACATTCTTGGGTTGTTCCCAATTTAATACAGCTTCTACCTTTGTAGGATCCATAGCAATTCCTTCCTTAGAGATGACATGTCCTAAGAATTTTACTTCTGTCAACCAGAATTCACATTTTGAAAACTTAGCGTACAATTGCCTTGCACGCAAAGTGTTTAGAACAATTCGAAGATGCTCCTCGTGTTCCTCATGGCTCTTGGAGTAGACGAGAATGTCGTCAATGAATACAACCACGAATTTATCCAAGTACTCATGGAAGATTCGATTCATGTATCCCATAAATACTGCAGGTGCATTTGTGACTCCAAAAGGCATAACAAGATACTCATAGTGCCCATAGCGCGTTCTGAATGTCGTTTTGGGTACATCGTCTTTCTTTACCCTGATTTGATGATAGCCTGATCGCAGATCAATCTTCGAGAAGATAGTGGCTCCTCGTAATTGGTCCATCAAATCATCAATCCTTGGAAGAGGGTAACGGTTCTTGATCGTAGCTTTATTTAACTGACGATAGTCAACACATAACCGCATACTGCCATCCTTCTTTTTAACTAGAAGAACTGGTGCTCCCCAAGGTGAGACACTAGGTCTAATCATTCCTTTCTCTAGAAGTTCTTCTAATTGTTCTTTGAGCTCACTGAGTTCCTTGGGTGACATCCGGTAAGGAGCAATAGAGATTGGTCCCACGCCCGGTACAATATCAATGCTGAATTCGACTTCTCGCTCTGGAGGTAGCTCTAGTATGTCCTCAGGGAATACTTCTGGAAATTCTTGAACAACAAGAATCTGTTCAAGTTAAGAAGTGGCCTTACTTTCAGTTTCAGTAAGGATCATGTATAGTTGAACTTCTTTTGAGATTACCTTTTTTGAGCTAACAAGGCAAGAATTTGTGACTTGATCATATTCAGATGTAGTAGACCCGTGAGAGATGGATCTATTATGACAGTCAATCAGAATATGATTGGCAGCAAGCCAATTCATCCCTAGAACAATGTCTAGATCAATCAAAGGTAAACATATCAGATCTACCTGATAAGCTTTCCCTTCGATGTTAAGAGAACATTCTAGACATATGCGAGTAGAGCAAATGGGCTTATTGGCGGCAGTTGTGACAATCATTTGATAGGGCAGAGAGGTTGTAGGAAGCTTTAAATGTTTTACACAATTCTCAGATATGAAAGAATGAGTGGCTCCAGAATCATATAATACATTTAATAGAGTACTTCCTATAAAGCATGTGCCTTGCACAAGATCGTTCTCTTGTGATACTTCTGCACCATTCATGGTAAAAACTCTGGCATTTCCTCCTGGCCTTCCGGTTGAGTTGTTTCCAGGCCTTCCAGGATTATTGTTCTGTCTGAAGTTGTTGTTGCGGGGAATATTTTGCATTCTCGGGGCATTGTTGGTAGAGACATTTGCAGTAGATCCTCCACTTCCTTGACCTGTTGGTCGTACTGCCTGTCTTTGAGTTACTTGTTGTTGGTTATTTTTATTCCTGTACCAACAGTCAACATCACGATGTTCGATCCGTCCACAAATTATGCAGTTCCTACTACTTTGGTTCTCCTGACCTTTAGGAGGAATTCGGTTGGCTGAGTTGAAAGATCAGAAATATGGTCGATCTCCTCGAAAATCCCTTCTTTGTTGTCGATCTGGCATACGTCGCTCTGGCCCATGATTAGACGTTCCAGGTCGTCGAAGATTAGAGGTGTTCTCAAATATGCGGCATCTGTCAACCAAAGTAGTGAATTGTGTAATTTGTTGACAACATATGGCTTGACGAATCTCATGTCGTAGCCCTGCCTCGAACTTTGCACATCTTGATGCTTCTCCCATGTGAGTGTAGTAGGGACAACATTTTGCCAGTTCATCAAACTTAGCAGCGTACTCCCCAACAGTCATATTGCCTTGTTTCAGATTGAAGAATTCCTGCTCCTTTTGCCTCCTTATGTCTTCGGGGAAATATTTAGCAAGAAATTCTGTCTTAAATCGCCCCCAAGTAATGATATGCCCATCAGTAGCTAGTCTGACTCTAGCATGAGTCCACCAGTGTTCTGCTTCTCCAACCAGCATGAAGACAGCAAAGGTTACACAATCCTCATCAGAACATCGCATAGCGACAAAAATCTTTTCAAGATGTTCAATCTATAGTTGTGCTCCTTCTGGATTGAAGCCTCCTTTGAACTGCGTAGGATTGTTTCTTTGAAAATCAGCTAATCCTTGTCTGGTAGAAGCATGAGGTAACTCTTGTCTTTCTATTACCTCCACAATTCTGGTAAGAAGATTCTCCATCACGTGATTGTTATTTTGGCGTGCCATTAGGAATTTGCTGAAAGAATATCAACAAATAGATTCAGGGTATGCGTTATGTGGAGTATTCCACATAGGATTTTTAGTCTTAGGAGTGTTATGGACTGTTCAATATTTCTATCAGAGTACGTGGAAACCTAATGGTCCACTCCACAAGCTTAATGAATCGACTATGCTCTGATACCACCTTTTGTAACACCCTCGGTTAGATAAGACAAATCCTTCTGTAGGTTCATCCCATTTAACTGAGAGTGCTAACAGTTTTCAGAAAAAGTGAATTTTTTTTTTAAAAAATAAATAAATACGTGGCAGATCAGCGGAAGTAATATTGTATATATCACATAGTCATTCACAAACTGTAAATAATTGTACTCTTAACAGAATGGGGCACGCAGGCACCCTTAAATATTATACAGTCATCTGGTGTCTGATTATAAATATTCTATCCTTAATGATTATTCTCAACGGGTTCAGCGTATTGCTGATCTTCACACTCGGGTTCTTGAGTTTCTAATTCCTCTGAAAAATGTTCAACAGTAAGGGTGAGTATAACCCAAGACCCTGATTGGTTCATCCGATGCGGACATAATCCAGTTAACATACAATGTCACATAGATCATACATTTAGCATATTTATAACAATCAAACATGTTATCATGAAATAAATCGTACATATAACATATTCACAATTATAACAATCAAATATGCTGTAATGAATGCATGAGTTTGGATTTATTATGATTTATCTTTGGTTAAGTCTCATGATGCATGTGGGCCCAATAAATTGTTTCATCTTCTTCTCATTCTGTGGAATATCACCATTCCAATCATCTAGAGCGATCAGGGTCCGCCCAAGTTCCATATGGTACAAATGAACTCATTGGTTCTCATCATTAATTTAAATATTTTTGGAACTTGGATCCCTACGATCATAGTTACACTCCGTCATTTAGTCAAAGTACACTAGAATTGCATCGTCTCACCCGGCTATCAGGCGTGACTCTGATGCCATTGGGTTGCCGTTCCAGTTGTACTCCCAAGATTCTTCATGGAGATCGAACGTGAGTGTCCTCCACTGTACCAAGTGTATGCTCTAGAGGTTTTTCTTCTTCAAAAATATTTTCATGATGCGAAATGCATTTCTCTTATCAATTGATTCATTGGGTATCTTATGTATTTCCAGTCTCATCATATCATTCTCAAGTTCTTTGAATTTCCTCAATCATTTAAACCTTGTAAGATATTCGTTTATTATTTAAAGAAATATATCTATTATATATATTCTTTTATAAAGAGTAAAATAATATATATTCTTTATGTAAATACGTATAATTTGGATATTAACAATGTATAATAATAATATAACTAATAATAATGATAACAATATTAAGTTGACAGTAAATAATGATAATAATAGAATAAGAATAATAATTATAACTTACCAATAACTTAAAAAGTAGTGAAGATTAGTTTCTAATTAAAAATTCAAGTGAAAAACACTAAAAATAGAGTTTTCCGAGTGGAACAGAGGTAAATCCGAGTGAAATGAGTATGATTCCGAGTGGAATCATACAGAGAAGGGTTCTCCAAGCGATCTGGCTAAAAATCCGAGTGAAATTGTACTGGGAGGCTGTTTTCCGACTGAAACAGGTCTGATTCCGAGTGGAATAAATTATATCCGAGTAGAAATGTTGATTTCCAAACTTTTTGAGAAAAATAGGTTTAATACTGAGTGAAAAATTGAGTTTGCCGAGTGAGATGAGTCGAATACCGAGTGGAACTGAATCATCCGAGTAAAATAAATCTGTTCCGAGTGAAAAATGAATTTTTCAGCATGAGATAGCTATGAATCCGAATGAAATAAACTGAGCAGAGTTTTATAACTGAAATTAATAAATAATCCGATTGAAACAGAAGCTGAACAATGATTTTCTTAACTAAATATCTTGAATTCTGAGTAAAACAAATTTCTGTGTGAATTAAAATATAAATCTGTGTGAGGTCAGTAGGAAAAATGGTTTCCTGAGTAGCATTGTTTGTAAATCCGAGTGAAAATCATTCTGCTGACTGGAAAACGTTCGAGTAAAGTAAATCCGAGTGAAATAATTCCTGATTCCGAGTGGAATCAGGTTGATACAAGTTTTCTGAGTGAAATTGACTACTTATTCTGAGTGAAATTAAATTAAAAGGGATTTTAAGAGTGAAAATAACTGTTTGCTGAGTAAAATGAATTATTTTTCGAGTAAAATCACTGAACGGGTTTTCTGAGTGAGAATAAAATGATTTCTGAGTGAAATAAGGTGTGTTCCGAGTGAAATCAAATGGAAAAGGTTTTCTTGAGTTAAGCTACTGAGTGAACTTAAATTCTGAGTGAAAATGAGTTCCTGAGTGAACTCAAGTATGATTCCGAGTGGAATCAGTAGGAAAAGAGTTTCTGAGTAAAAATAAAGTAAATTCCGAGTAAAACATGAGTTTACCGAGTGAAATTAGTTGAAAAGAGTTCTGTCTGAATGAAATAAAACAAATCCGAGTTGAATAACTGCTTGCTGAGTAAAATAAAGTGTTTGCCGAGTGAAATAGGACTGGGAAGCTACTGACCGAGAGCAATAGAGTGTTTTCCGAGTGAATTTACTGAAAAGGGTTCTAAGTAAAAGATAACTATATTTTTCTGAGTGAAATTAAGTCAAATTCCGAGTGAAATAATTTAAGAAATAGATTTTCGAGTAAAATAAGACTTGGGAGATGCTGTCCGAGAGGAAAAAAAAGAGTGTTTTCCGAGTGAAATGATACCAAAACCAATTGAAAGGGATAAAACCGATTGAAATGATACCAAAACCGATTGAAAGGGGTTTAAACCGATTGAAATGATACCAAAACCGATTGAAAGGGGTTTAAACCGATTGAAATGATACCAAAACCGATTGAAAGGGGTTTAAACCGATTGAAATGATACCAAAACCGATTGAAAGGGGTTTAAACCGATTGAAATGATACCAAAACCGATCGGATTGGCCTAAAACAGAACCTGTTATCTTTAAACTCATAGTTTTTCACTGGAAATCACACGGTACCCATGAATTCTTAGCATTTTCAGTCCAATAAGTACATGTCATATCACAATTCATCACTCGATAAGAGATATATATATATATATATATGCATATACAGATATCAATATAAAGCATTTAATTCATACACACTGAATCTGTCCTCCACTCGGTTTTCCCACAAGGCACCCAAGAATATACCCCCTTACCTCAATGAAGTTCCTGGAGGAGAAGAAAGAGGCTCCTTTCACTGTCCTGCCTCAAATCCGAGTGAAACAAAGGGGAAAGGAGAGGAAAGAACTTGCTGGGAAGGAGAGTGATGAAGGATGTTTGGTTCGTGTGTGTGGTGTGAGTTCTGAGGGCCTTGAACTCGTTTAAATAGGGAGAGAGTGAGTGGGTGGAACAGCAAGTGGGGGACAGCTTTTCTGAGTGGTATGCTGAGTCAGTGCCCATTTCTGAGTGGTATGCTGAGTCAGTGATAATGGAAGGGTCACTAGGGATTAAACAAATATATATGTTGAGTCAGTGTCCATTTCTGGTCGTCCACCATCCATAATGCGCACGATTGGATTTAAATATCATTAAAAGACAAAATTGAAGTCAAAACGCACTTCTGTCAGTGAATTCCGACTGGAATATTTGAATACCGAGTGAAATTACACTCGGTTAACACTTCTGTCAGTGAATTCCGACTGGAATTCCCACCTCCGAGTCTCAATTTGCAATTCTTCACTCGGACTTCCCACTTCCGAGTCTCAGGCACTCGGTTTCTCACTCGGTAATACATCTTCAGACCGAGTCCTCTCTTTCTCAGTGAATCTTCACTCGGAACCCGAGTCTTCCTCACTTAATTCACTCGGTTTAGACCATTTCCTCTCGGACCAAGACTCACACATACTTCTCTCACTCGGTTTTAGTCCAGTGGAGTGTATCTCACTCGGAATTGACTTCCTCCACCATTTTCCACTCGGTTTCCTAAGTAAAACCATTCGGAAACCTTCCCAATTGTTTCCACAACATACTTCAATCAGAAAGGAAGCATCAAATCAACATAAATAGAAGCATTTATGCATTCTTTCACTCGGAATACTCCAACCATAGTAATTTCCTTCAGAAAGGAAACATTCAACTCAGAACCGAGCCTTTCTAGGGTGTTTTCACTCGGATTTTCACTCAGAAGTGATTCTTTAGATCACTCTTCACTCAGAATTGCTTCTCAGGTCAGGACTCCACTCGGTGGTAGCCTTCTCAGTCATGTTTTACTCGGAAAACATGATACTGACTCGGAATTCTCTCTTTCACTCGGAATTTCTAATCCTTCACTCGGAATTCTTCTCTGTCACTCGGAACAGAGCCTTTTTCACTCGGTTTTTGCATAATTTCACTAATATTCCATATAAACTCTATTATTACGTGCAAAAATGACATTTTTGAGGTACTACAGACCATCAACAAGGTATATATTGACTTATTCTTGCTTACAAACCCTCCATAATTAAAATTTACAAGGATAAAATTGTTTCTAAAAACAGGGATGTTACACATGATTTCATCCATTATTGATATATATGTATGGATGTATTTCCATGATTTGATTTGGATGAAAGTCTTGATGAAATATATTATTTGAAATGCATTTTGAATGATTTGTGTTATGTAGCGAATGATAAGTGGGATGATGATTACAATGTTGATTTTGATTCATGGCATTGTGAATTGCTTGTGATTGATGCTATAACCATGATTGAATTAAATATAAATGTGTGAATATCCCATGATATGAGAATTGATGAAAGTGTGTGTGGATATTGTTTGCCACTAACCATTTATATGAATGAAATCCAATAATAATTGGCGATAATTGAGAATGATTACAATATTGAAATCCACTAAGTGATGGTGGTAAGTTAATGATTGTGGAGTGGTATTTCAAGATGTATGGTGTAAGAATGCATCGATCTGCATTTGCATCCATGACATATCATTACGCTGTCTATTTTGGGATGTTAGGGGTTCCAACAGACGGGCCCAGTTGGAGGGTGGCCTAGTGCACGGGCAAGTTGTTATCATTCCCTAATGATTCGGTGGAATCACAAAGATGTCCATAGTTTGATAGCGAGGCATCTTATGTGATGGGCCCAGTGGGTGGGCGGCTCTATGATAAGCAAGTAACCTCGGTGTTCGTATGGGGCACAGCTTTCTCGATGTGTGTTTAGGAGGGGCACGTAGTGTTTTTTGCAAGTGAGGCCATGTTGTTGATCCGCAAGTCACGGGGTGACTAGTGCTACATAAGGACGATAGCGGTTTGGTACTAGTAAAAGATGGTGTTATACATTCAAAATTAAGATATAAGTGTACACATTTACTATTACAGTAGGGGCATAGTAACACACCTATGCTCACATGTTATATGATGTTGTTTCCCACAGTCGGATCTGCGATTTGATCATGATTCCTTTGTGCATATGCATTAGCTATTAAAGCATTTGCATATAGTCGGAGATATGCCGAGTTTGGTAGCTCGTGGTAGCAATGGATGATTGATAAAGAAATGGAAAAGATTTATGGTGCTAACCTTGAATGAATGGTTGTGATTGGTGAGATCACCAATAATTTGAATTGTAATGTAAATGAATTGATTGGTACATGTGCTATAATTATAATGATTGATGATGAAATTGTATGTGGAATGATTTTGTGTGTGGTTGAATCACATGGTCTCATTAAGGAACATATATTGTGCACATGTATATATATGTTATCATAATGTATGATATTGATTCATTTGGTATATGTTAGTCACCTCATAGTTCCCATTTTTAAATGTTGATGTAGGTGTGTGGAAGTCCTACTCTTTTTGGAGGTTGAGCTTGGATAAGGTAAATGTTGGAAGGAAGCTTTTAAGCCTTGGCCGGCTTTTGTGTTGAGAAAAACACATCACATATATGTTTTGTATATGACAATTGGGATAGAGATGAATATATATTTTGAGGGTCCTATGGGAAAATTAGGCATCAAGTACTTTGGAGACTAATTTTTAGTTATGATCTTGATAATGGTTGATATTAATTATGATGCATTGGTCGTACGTCATATTAGAGAATGAATGATGATATTATGGAATTTATAACCATTGATAATGCATATGGGGTTTGAGTATGAGTGACATTATGAATTGTATGCATGGCAAGGAAGTGTGTAGATCATATTTCCATTTATTTTGCAAGAATTCATGTAGAGGTCACCTATAATCCATAATGTAAGTATGAAACTTGTGTGCATGGTCGGATGTGGCCAATTGGCCATGGTTGCAAAATTGGCATGTCTAGTTTGTTGAAAAAGATTTGAAATGCTATTGAATCATAACTTGACCAATGAAGTGAGTTATTAGATGAGACTTATTGGAGCAAGTCACATTTATGCATGTGAATATATGTCCATTGTGAATTTAGATCAAAACCTTGTCATTTGCACTTTGATGTGTCCTTTAAAATGATTAACAAATGTGTGAAAATATGCATTTTGATAATCTCGCTTAAACAAGAACTAGAGTATTGATTTTGTGTAATTCTCGCTCAAGCGAGTAAGTAGAGCTAGCAATTCGAGCGGGCGGCCCTAAATAGGCCGGACTTTATCGAGCTGCGGGCCATTTAGGGCCGGGCTAAAAAAGGCCCACAAAAATTTGGGCCTTGAAATTAAAGGCCCTAGCCCGGCCCTCAACGGGCTGCGCGCCACTTCGGGCGGCCCACTTTAAGAAAAGTTAAAAAAATAAATTTATAAAAAAATTATTCTTTGTAATAATACTATTTAATTAAATTAGCTGGAAAAAGTTTTAATTAAAATGGCATTACCGAATGAGAAAGGCACACGATTAAAAAATATACATATATCAAAGATCATGATTTGTATAAACATATAGGCTATAGCTAAAAAATTCTGGACATACAGCTTCAAGTTTTGTCGTAATCAATTTAAAAATGCATATAACGTAGCGCATAACTATTGGTGAAGTCATAAAGTGATATTATCAATTCACAACGGCAACACTGTGAAACCTTATTAAGGTGAAGTCATGAACTACATAACTATTGGTGTTGACATAAAATGATATTATCTTATGGAGATGACATTATGTTTAACTTTCTATATCATGCTTTTTAATAAAATATATAAAATCAATCAAAGAAAACATTATGGAAGAAAACAAATGCACAAAGCTGAATCATATATTTCATAAAAGTCTATAATAAAAGTCACAAAAGCAAGCACCTAACCTAACTAAAAATTATTTTTTTTATATTTTAAAAATAATCAGGCCGCCCGCGGCCACACGGGCCGGGCCGCACTCAGGCTATTTTTTCGGGCTTTTTTCCACGTATTGATTTTGATTTTTTATTTTAGGCCCGTGCACTACATTTTTATGGGCGGGTTCGGACCGGCCCGTGTAGCATCCTAATTTTTGGATTAAGGGTAATTAAGGAATAAATATTAATTAAGGTTAAGCTAAATTGGTAATTGAGGAAAATTACAAATTAACTAAGTGATAACTCTGATCAACTCCAATTAATGCACGATGGCTGATGGCTGACGGTTAGTGATGTGACGGTGCAGCAGCCATCATTACACGTTGGAACACCCACTCTCCATTGGTCATTGGGGGTATATGTGCTGAAGGGCCTTTCATTCCCCTTCCACCTTTCTTATTCTCTCATTTTCTCAGAAATCTCTTGGAGACTCTTCTTCTTCCTCTTCCTTTCGTTGTCTTCTTCTTCCTTTTATCTCTTGTCCAAAACTGTTAATGTTCGGTAGGAAGTTGTACTGTGAGATACATAAGACTGTGGGGGTTGTTTGTTGAGAGTAACTATTGAAGAAGAGGTTAACTCTTGGTTTCTCCCAAGTTGGTTCAGAGTTGACATCTGGGTTCAAGGCCTGTTCGTGTGAAGGAGTAACTAGTCAAGCATTTTAACTCGAAGAGCTCTAAGTTCTCCTAGAGGTAGGGGGAGTTTAACATCTTGAATGCATGGTTTGTGAACGAGCCCAGGATAAAAGTATCACGTGTGCGTGTGTGTTTGTGAACTTGATGATTGTGTGAAATATTTTAATGATAACTTATGAATACCCCGTGTGTGTGTGTTAGCTAGGTCCTATTGGTAACTTGTATGTAAATGTATGAGATTGGGATGTGTGTTGGGATGTTATATTCAAATATAAAAGGGTACTAGTTATGTATGTATATACCGAGTGTATATTGTGGAACAGTTGGTTGACGTATTATGATTGTATGCATGTGCATGGTGGGATTTCATAATGATTATATGAGATGTATGTACTGCATGGCTTTACCGACTGAGATACTACTGTGTTGCTAATGAATATTTGTTGAATATGATAAAAGACCCTGGGTTGGACTTGGGGCAGTGCCGAGTGCACTAAGCGTTGGACGCTTGAAGACCTTGGGTTAGACTCAAGGCAAGCTTACCGAGTTGGACTCGGGGCTGCCCGTAACACTCCCGTTGTTGCTTGGAGCAATTATGTTACGTGTGAGGGCAAACGGTTTGGTACCAGTAAAACGGTCGGATCAGCTTGGAGCTGAATAAAAGGCTTGGAGCCTATGTTGCAACATAATAATTGTTAAAAACCGATCGGAATTGAATATGTATATGTTTACACTGTCGATGAGCTCAATATGATTGCATGTGTATGCTTGGGATTGACATGATTGATATAGCCTTGTACTAGTTAAACGAATCCCGACTGAATGGCACTGTGTGTATAGATATACTTAGTGGTAGTACATAATATGAATTGAGCGAGTCATTGTATTGTGTAATGAAGATTGGAGGATTTCCGAGTCATTAATTATCATTTTATATGTGTAAGCTCACTCCCCTACTGTGGCTATATTTCAGTGAATGTTGCTCGGGACAGCGAGTGAAGGAAGAACTGATTCCGTGCGCAAGTATCGGAACTTTAGAGGCATACATATGTATATATATATATATATATATATTGTGTGAAGGATGTTGTCATAGCCTTGGCCGGCTCTAGTTTAATCTTTTGTTTAAATGTATGAGAATTGAATCTCTCGGGTTGAGAATATAACTCATTAGATATATATATAAATATATTGATGTGTTTATCTTATTTTGTGAGTAATGATTGTAGATGAACGATCGAGAGGTGTATATTTATATTGACCAAGTGTATGGGTTGGTATGGCTCTTAAGAAAAAAAATGTGCTGAGTTATTGGTGTGGGAGACGAGATATTTGGCCCTATTTCGAGTGTAGAAGGACTAGAGTATTTCTGAGTGGGTAAGACTCAGGTTTTCCGAGTGAACTAGGTCATATAATCCGAGAGGGGATTTACTTGGAAACCTTCCGAGTCATAATCTATTAGAATTTACCGAGTAATGAGAATCTGAAATATTCCGAGTGAGTGAAGCTACGAGACCCTTAAGCGAGACTTGAACTTGCGGAGAGTTCCTAAGGTATGAGAGGTCTAATATGCCGAGTGAAAAATATATATATAGAACCCTTCCAAGTGATGCGAGATTGTGGTGAGACTCCATATCTGAGTGTAACTCATGTGTGAGCCTTTTTCTGAGTGGTGGTAGCTCTAGTGGATTCTGAGTAAAAGACATTATTTGTATATATCGAATGAAAGGTGAGCATCTGTCCCGAGGGAATAACATAATATGAATTCCGAATGAATAGATGAATATATATATATAAGTGTTTATGTTGATTTGATGTTTCTTACCGACTGGAATATAAATGATGTTGTGTGAATAATTCTAAGTTAATGAATCCCGAGAGGAATATAGGAGGTTTAGAGCCATTTTCGAGTGAGGCTTAATAATGCGGCCTTTTTCTGAGTGATTGTAGGCTTGAAAGATTCCGAGCGAAAAATATGAATAAACCCCAAGTGGGGAATGATTTTGAATAAATCCGAGTGGAAATCCGAGTGAACCTCTCCGAGGGAAGAGTTGTTATGATGGATTAGATTAGACATATTCTAAGTGTTTTATATATATAATCTGAGTGAAGTTATATATGTATTCCGAGTGGAAGACCGAATGGGTGTTGGTCGGTCTTGGAGTTAGTTTACTGAGTGGTAGGTGTATGGTACATTCTGATTGAATGTGGTTGGAATACACCGAGTGGTGTTTGGTTGGGTGGTAACCCGAGTGAGGGAAGTTATTGGACTCCGAGTGGAGTAAATTCATAGATTCCGTGTGGAATTATTACTATTTTCCGAGTGGATCATTACGTGGCCTATGTGGATAAAATTGAGAGACTAAGTTATGGGTTGCCGAGTGAGGCATGTGTGCTGGGGTCGATACCGAGTGAAACCCCTTTACCGAGTGATGGGAATGCCGAGTGTGGCTTCTCGCTTCAGCGAGTGAGTTCTCGCTCCAGTGAGTGTGTCCTCAATGGAAGGCTTTGGGTCGGCTTCGCTCAAGCGAATTGGGCCTCGCTTCAGCTATGTATTTTCACTGGGCTGCCTATCGATTGTTTTTTTTTCTTCCCGCCGTGACGCATGGTGGTCGGCTTTTTATTGCCTTGCCTTCCATTTCTTGTTTTATTTTGGCCCGGTTCTTCCTGATTTATTTTGGAAAAAAAATAAAAAAATTTCCCTATCCCGGGTTTAACTCTAATTAATTTTAGGATGTTACATTTTGGTATCAGAGCAGACCCAAAAGGTCCAAGGCCAAGGTACGCTTACTCTTAGTAGGCGGGTTGTGTGCACGATGACCGATTGATGTAATTGCCTATAATATTTGATGGGTGTGATGCATGCTTAAGCATGATTGTATGGCCATGAGTCCATTAATTCTTGGTAGACGGTAGTGTGAGATACTACTATGGAAGGTTGATTGGGGGTAGAGGATTGTCCCTACCCTGGCTGATTACTTGCATAGTATTAGGGATGTGTATATATGTATGGGGATCGGATTGGTGGCTAAATACTTGTATAAGTTATGATAGTAATTCATAACTATGGGAGATTGCCTACATGTTATATGGATTGTATGATAATGTGTTATAAATGTAGAAGTGTGAGATTGAAGTCCGATCGGATATGAATAATTCGGTATCCTTGCCCTAAGATTAACACTCGTGAGTTATATTTCAGGATAAGACATGGCAAATCAACAAGGTATGGAAGCTATAGCTGCAGCATTTCAACGCTTTGCTGACATATTTGAGAGGCAGAATCAGCCTCGTGTTAATAATGATCAAAGCTTGGATCGTTTCCTAAAGAGGAAACCAACTGAATTTCAAGGGGGATTTAACACCGAAGCAGCCTATAAGTGGATTCAGGACTTGGAGAGGATATTTGGGGGCCTTCCTTGTACTAAGGCCCAGAAAGTGGAGTGCGCGGTGTACATGCTGCGTGATGAAGCGGAGAATTGGTGGAAGATCACCAGAAACCGATTGAATGATGCTGGTACCCAGTTGATCTGGGAGAACTTCAAGGCGTGCTTCTTGGAGAAGTATTTTCCTGACACAGTGAGAAGTCGGAAGGAATTAGAGTTTATGGAACTGAAGCAGGGTTCCATGTCTGTAGAGAAATACGCTGCTAGATTTGAGGAACTATGCTTGTTCTATCCGCCCTTCCAGCAACCTGGGACTGAGAGTTCCAAGTGCATCAAATTTAAAAATGGACTAAAGTCAGATATCAAAAGAGCTTTTAGGCACCAGGAGATCAGGAGTTTCCCAGTGCTAGTAAATAAGTGTCGAATCTTTGAGGAAGATGACAAGGCCCATGCGGGCCAGAGTAGTAGGACCGACACCTCCTTGAGGCCCCAGCAATCTCGCTTCAAGAGGCAGGGCAACACTAGCAAAGGCGGACCCTCCTCTAGACTGAGAGGACGGGGAAATCGTGGGGGTCGTTTTGGGAATCGCCCTGGAGATGGCAAGTGTTTTAAATGTGGCGGCGACCACTTTGCCCGGGAGTGTGTTGTTGGGAATGAGGTGATATGTTTTCATTATAATGAAAAAGGGCATGTTCGCCCCGACTGCCCTCAGTTGCGACCGGAGAATGTTAATGCCCATCGTGGGGGATTCAGAGGAAGAGGCCGCGGAAATGGTGGTAGAGGCAATGGAGTTAGGGGAAACATGATGGTTGCCCCACATGATAAGTCTTGAAAAGACTTAATTATTCCACCTTTTATTTAACATAATTTATTAATTATTGTTTAGTTTTGACTATATTATTTAATGATTTGTTAATAAATCGTGTTTTAGTTATTTATTTCAAAAGTGCTTTACTTTTGTAAGAAAATGATTGAAAACATTAATAAATCAAGAGTTTATTACTATTTATAAATTTACTCAGCAGCCAGCATACAAATGCTAGGCAATTAGTTGTTTATTGGTGCAGGAACAGGGCGTACTCGAGAGAAGAAGACAAATCCGAGGAAAAATTACAAAATCCGAGTGAGAAATCATAAAGCCGAGCGAGAATTTACAAATCCGAGTGAGTCTTCGTATATCCGACTGAAAGGAGTCCAAAAGACCGACTGAGCGAGACTTCCTAAAAGGTTGACCGAAAAGAAACTTGAAATACTTCCAAGATACCGACTCCAAAATAGAATAGGGAACCGAGCGAGGCTAGAAAAAGAAGAGTCCGAGCGTTAACTTCAGAGTGCTGATTGAAAAGTCAATTCGCTCAAGCGAGGGTCAAACATTCATTCAAGCGAGTGAATTCGCCCAAGCTTCTTCATCACGTTCAAGCGAGAACAAAGTTCGCTCAAGCGAAAAGGCTGATATTTAAAACAGCGATCGTTCCCTCCAGAAGGCACTCGACACTAATGTTGTTTCTTGCTGCCTTCTCTTCTACTGCTGCACCCTTAGTAACTTAAGTAGTAAGCTGTTAATTAGCTGGTGCTGTGCTGTAAATTAGCTAAGGATGAGCTGGATCCTGATAAGAGCTGGGCTGTAATTAATTAATTATTCTGTAAACTATGTAGTTAGTTAGTTTAGTCGTTAACTTAAGTTTCCTAAGTTATCAGTTAAGTTAGTTAGTTAGGTAGAAGCTTATATATAGGTTGTACATATTCTGTAATAGAGAGCCAGAACAGAGACAAATTCATACATAGAATACAATTCATTCACAACTTCGTACTTCTCACTAAGTATTTTCTCTCTCTAAATCCTCTCTTCCATGACGTTCCACAATCCTTCGATGGAACCGAAGTCAATGGAGTTCTAATTCCCTGAGGTTGGGATTGCGAAGGTTAGCAATGGAGTCTTGAAGCTGTGAGCGAGGAAATCGACTTCTAGATCCTGAGGCGAACAAGCTGAGGAGTGGATCCAAATCGTTGGATTGACAAATCCAGAACTGATGAAGAACTTCGCCAGTGAGGAATCATGGTTGAAGCTTAGGTAACTTCCAGCTTTCTAACTAGTTCAGGCCTAATTAATTTAGGTGAATAGTTAGAGTTCAACCTCTAATTTCACATTAGATTATTAGGTTAATTGAGCACTTAAAGAATTAAGGTTCGATGCTTAAGGATTAGTGTTTTTCACCTAAGGAATTAGGGAATAACCACAAGCGGATTGTCCTCTGGATTATGGAGTTTGATTATACTTTAATTGCATGTTTCTTGATGAATTTGTGAACCGAAGCAATCCTGACCTGTTTTCTATTAATCACCTTTCACATTTCATTTTAACTCTGTTTCTGGAAATACAAAAACAACTATAAAACACTAAAACAACCAAAAACCGAATGAAATTCCTGTGTCTTTTGTTGGTTCAGCTTGTACTAATCCAAGATTGAGGTACTTACCACAATCCCTGTGGGACGATCAAATATTCTATAATTTTAACGACTGGTGCGCTTGCCAAAGTATAAATCCGAGAGTCATATTTTGTTTTTACTAAGATTTTTAGCACCAAGTTAATGGCTCAGGATTTTAGCATCAAGTTAATGGCGCCGTTGTTGGGGATTGTTGAGTAATATCAATAATCCTTGGACCAGTACTAGACTAAACCGTTTACTTTGTTTGCATTTAGTACGTAGTTTTAATTTTGTTTGTAGTAGTTGATATTTTCGTGTAGCTGTAGTCGTAGCTGTGAATCGTCCTTTTGTTTGATATTTGTTGTATGCAATCAAGGAGCAGAGGAGAGCCTTTCTTCTTTGATCCTAACATCGACTTGTTAGAACGTAAACTGAGAAAAGAGAAAAAGCAAAAAGAACAAAAAGAAATGGAACAAAGGAGAGTTACATTAGGTGACTACTCCAGGCCGACTGAAGAAGGATCGCAATCTAGCATCCTTAGGCCACTAATTTCAGCAAATAACTTTGAACTTAAACCAGCTCTACTGTAGTTAGTAAGATATGAACAGTTTAGAGGAAGTGAGGTTGAGGATCCAAATTTGCATCTAGCAACCTTCCTCCAAATTTGTGACACAGTAAAAATGAACGGAGTCCCTGATGAGGCAATCCGACTGAGATTGTTTCCATTTTCTCTAAGGGACCGAGCAAAAGCCTGGTTGCAGAGTTAACCGAGAGGCAGTATTTCCACCTGGGAGGATTTGCAAAGAAAATTTTTGATTAAATACTTTCCTCCTTCTAAATATGCAAAGTTGCGCAATGAAATCACGTGTTTCCAACAAAGAAAAGGTGAGTCTTTGATGGAAGCATGGGATCGGTATAAAGAGAGCTTGAGGAGATGTCCTCATCATCAGATTTCTGATGTGCAATAGGTAACTATTTTCTATAATGGTGTCAGGCCAGCTACCAGGGTCCTGATTGATGCCTCAGCTGGAGGTTCATTAACAACAAAAACTGTAGAAGAAGCCATAGAGCTGATTGACGTTATGGCTTCTAATGAATGTCTGATTAGTAAAAGGAGCCAAGTCCCTAGGAGAGGGATATTAGAACTAGAAGCACAAGATGCTTATCTGGCTCAGAGTAAACTGATGACTCAGGCTTTGGAGAAACTAAGCATACAGATTTCAGAACTCCAAAAGCCGAGTCAAGTTTCTATGATAAATTGTGACTTTTGTGGTGGAGACCATGAGAATGGAATGTGTGATCCGAATGTGCCTTCCGAGCAAGTGAACTATATGGGGCAGCAACAATATCAAAGGAATTATCCTTCTAATTCCTTTAATCCTAATTACAGGAATCACCCCAATTTTTCCTGGCAGAAAGGTCCACATTTGAATCAGAACATTCTGTTGTTCAAGTGGCCTCAATACTCAAGAGGGGGGGTGAATTGAGTTTTAAAACTTTTGATTTGAATACCTTTGAAATTGATTTTTATATCCAAGTTTATAAGAATATGCAAGTAAAATCAAGTTGAGGATAATATGCAATGTACTACAATGGTAAATGTTGCAGAAGCAATTTAACAAACACTTTGTGGGCAGTATTTGAAATGTAACAATTTAGGCAAGATCAAGTATGTACTTCACAAGCAATCAACACCAATCAACCAATATGCAGTATGTGAAAGTAAAAGAGTAGGGAAGAGAAGCTTGCAAACCGATATAACGAGTTCCACCAACACCGGTGTACGTCTCGCCTCTAAGCAACCCACTTAGAGGATTTCCACTATTGAAGTTTAGAGATACAAGCTATGAGCAATTGCAGCTTCCTAGTGTCCCACACTCAAGAACTCAATCCTCACTAGCACTAGGGTAACCCACCCAATCTCTCTAACTCTCAATACCCAAAGGTTGAACCCCAACCTTTGTGACCACTCAACCTAGAGTGAAAATCTTTTGTGTTTGTGAAGTGTTTACAAGTGAATAACTCTCTTAATAGAGTGGATAGACAAATGATAGCTCACTCACTTTCTAATCTCTCAAGATGAGAGGATATACAAATGAATTTCAAGATATACAAGAAATAGGGCTTACAAAGCACAAGAATGAGCAAGGGAATTGTAGCTTCTTGGTATGTCTTTGTGCTTGTATTCCTCTTCAATTTATAGAGCCATTTGAGAGCTTGAGGTGTGCCCTTCTTCTTCCTAGCCGTTGCACTTAGTGGGTTTCTGAAACATGGTGGACATATGAGCTGGTTTCCCACTTGAAAGTGTTTTCCCACTATCGTAATCGATTACACCCTCGCGTTGTAATCGATTATCTTCAAGTCAGAGAGCACCTAATCGATTATATCTTTGCCTGTAATCAATTATCACCTGTACCTGATGCATTTAATTTGACTTCGTAGCTTCCTAATCGATTATCTTGCTTGCCAATCGATTAGGTTAATTCCAGTAGCCTCCTAATCGATTATATAACTTCCTTTAATCGATTAGCCATTATACCTGATACATTTACTCCCATTTTTGATATTTATAATCATTACATCATGTATGTAGTTGATTAGCTTAATTCCAGTAGCTACATAATCGATTATTTTGAGTGCTGTAATCGATTAGCTTGTGGCCTGATGCAATTTCTTCCAAAACACAATGCTCCTAATCGATTATCCTGGTCTGCCTAATCAATTAGCTTCGCTGCATTTCAGGATCTGATTCCATGTCTTTGTTTTTGCAAGGATTTCTTCAAGAGTGTTTTTGTCATTATCAAAATTCTTGAACCTGTTTACACATTCAAACACACATTCCACCAAATCAACCCACAAATAGACCACAACAACCCTCTCACCCTCCTGTTAAAGAGAAGTCAGAACTTGAGAATGTACTTTCTCAGTTCATCCAGGCCACTCAGGCCAGTTTCAAAAATCAGGAAGCGTTCATAAGAAATTTAGAAAATCAAGTCGGACAGCTTTCTAAGCAATTAGCTGAGAGGTAAACAGGTAATTTCCCTAGAGATACTGAGGTAAATCCAAGGGAACATTGCAAGGCTATAATCACTAGGAGTGGAAAAATTATTTCTCCATCTCTGAGTCAGGAAATAAGCTCAGAAAAAGATAAAGAAAAAGAAATAGTGCAGGAAACCGAGCAGGTTAACAATGAAGCTGAAAATGAAAATGAAACAGAAAAAGAAAAAGAAAATAAAGTCCACCAAAAGAAAAAGAAAAAGGCTGATCTGATTCTGGAGGAAGCTTCTAAGCTGACTCCTGAAAAACTGAGAAATGCTCCATTTCCATATAGGTTTAAAAAGCAAATAGAAGAGCAGAAGTTTGCTAGGTTCTTAGATGTATTCAAGAAACTCCACATAAATATCCCTTTTGCCGAGGCATTGCAGGAGATGCCTTCTTATGCAAAATTCTTGAAAGAACTATTGTCTAAGAAAGGGAAGCTTAAGGGGGAAGAAATGATTGCTCTCACTCAGGAGTGCAGTGCAATCATTCAAAAGAAACTTCCTCAAAAGCTAGAAGATCCTGGATCTTTTATAATACCGTGTGCAATTGGGGATATTCATGTAGGAAGTGCTCTCTGTGATCTAGGAGCCAGCATAAATCTGATGCCTCTATCTTTGATGAAAAAATTGGGAATTAATGACCTTCAACTGACTCGCATGTCTTTACAGTTGGCTGACAGATCCATTAAATATCCCTAAGGGATGCTGGAAGACTTGTTAGTTAAAGTAGACAAATTTATCTTCCCAGTAGATTTCATAGTGTTGGATATGGAGGCTGACCGAGAGATCCCTTTAATCTTAGGTAGACCCTTCTTAGCTACAGGCAGAACATTAATTGATGTAGAAAAGGGTAAACTTATGCTGAGAGTTCAGGAGGAGCAGGTAACCTTTAATGTCTTCAATTCCATGAAACATCCGACTGAAAGGATGGATTGCTTAATGATTGAAGAGGTTAAAAGTTACCAGACTCCAATGCTTTTAAAAATTGAGGAAGAGGCCTTACGAACTTTTTTAGAGGATGACTTTGACTCCGAGACTGAGGAGTTAAATGACTCTCACTCGGAAATACTGAGCCTACTAGAAGTATTAGAAGTAGGTGATTTTGAAAAAGAAAAGAAAAATGATTTGAAAATTACTGAAGATGAGAAAGGAAGGGAATTTTCTGAAGAAAAATATGATTTAAAACCTTTGCCTTCTCATCTGAAATATGTTTTCCTGAGAGAGGACGAAACACATCCTGTCATTATTAATGCTGACTTAAACGATGAGGATGTGGACAAACTAATCGGGGTGTTAAAGGCACATGAATCTGCGATTGGCTGGAATATTTCTAACTTGAAGGGAATCAGTCCATCATTTTGTATGCACAAAATTCTGATGGAAGATGATTATTCCCCTGTAGTACAGCCACAACGCAGATTGAACCCCATAATGAAAGAGGCAGTCAGGAAAGAGGTGGTTAAGCTTCTTGATGCAGGAATCATTTATCCTATCTCAGACAGCGCTTGGATCAGTCTGGTCTAAGTGGTTCCCAAGAAAGGAGGAATGACAACTGTTAAAAATGAAAAAAGTGAAGTCATAGCTACTAGACCGACCACAGGATGGAGAATGTGTATAGACTATAGAAGGTTGAATGACTTCACTAGGAAAGACCACTTTCCCTTACCGTTTGTTGACCATATGCTTGAGAGACTATCGGGTCATGAATACTACTGCTTCCTTGATGGTTACTCGGGTTATAACCAAATTGTGGTTGACCCAAAAGATCAAGAGAAGACAGCTTTCACCTGTCCATACGGAATTTTTGCCTATAGGCATATGCCATTCGGTTTGTGCAACGCTCCAGCAACCTTTCAAAGGTGTATGCTGGCAATCTTTGGGGACATGGTGGAGAAATTCATTGAAGTATTCATGGACGATTTCTCTGTTTTTGGTAATAGTTTCGATTCATGCCTCAGCAACCTATCTAAGGTGCTGGTGAGATGCCAAGAAACTAACCTCGTCCTTAACTGGGAAAAATGCTATTTTATGGTTAAGGGAGGGATAGTCCTTGGCCACAAAATCTCTGCTGAGGGCATTCAAGTGGACCGAGCCAAGATAGAAATTATTGAAAAACTTCCCCCTCTGATCAACGTGAAAGGAGTGAGAAGTTTTCTAGGATGTGCTAGCTTTTACAGAAGGTTCATAAAAGATTTCTCAAAAATAGCTAAGCCTTTGACTGACTTGCTTGTAAAAGATCATGTGTTTGTGTTTAATGAAAACTGTGTCAAGGCTTTTGAAAAATTGAAACAAAGTCTGATTTCTGCTCCGATCCTTGCAGCACCTGATTGGTCTTTACCGTTTGAATTAATGTGTGATGCAAGTGACTTTGCAGTCGGAGCTGTGCTGGGTCAGAAAATAGGAAAATTAACTCATGTAATTTATTATGCTAGTAAAGTGTTGAACGAAAATCAAATACATTACACCACTACTGAAAAAGAAATGCTGGCTGTGGTGTATGCATTTGATAAATTTCATGCTTACTTGATTGGGGCCAAGGTCATTGTATATACAGATCACTCGGCAATCAAGTATTTACTAGCTAAGAAAGAATCTAAGCCGAGACTGATCAGGTGGGTTCTGTTACTCCAGGAGTTTGACTTAGAAATACGAGATAAAAAGGGAGTAGAGAACTCAGTTGCCGACCAACTGTCTCGTCTGGAAGGAGAGTCGGATTTTGTTTTAATAAAAGAAGAATTTCCAGACGAGAAGTTGATGGCAATTATCACCGGGCCATGGTATTGCTGATATGGCCAACTTTAAAAGTGCCTCGGTGGTACCTGATGGCTGGACATCCCAAATAAGGAAAAAAAATTTTCATGATAGCAAAAACTTTCTTTGGGATGATCCAGTTTTGTATAAAATAGGAGTTGATGGAGTGATCAGGCGATGTGTGCCTGAATCCGAGCAAGAAAAGCTCTTGTGGCATTGCCACGACTCCTATTATGGAGGTCATCATGGTGCCTCCCGTACAGCAGCAAAAGTTTTACAGAGTGGCTTTTATTGGCCAACTATCTTTCAAGATGCTAAAGAGTATGTCAAAAGGTGCGATAAATGTCAAAGGAGCGGAGGTCTCTCTGCTAAAGCTGGCATGCCTTTGACAAACATTCTAATTGTGGAATTATTTGACGTTTGGGGTATCGACTTTATGGGACCCTTTACAAAGTCATTCTCCAACGAATATATACTTGTTGCTGTAGACTATGTCTCCAAATGGGTGGAGGCAATCCCGACCAGAACCAATGATGCACATGTGGTGCTTAGGTTCATTAAGAAAAATATTTTCTCTAGGTTTGGAGTTCCGAGAGTACTTATTAGTGATGGGGGTTCACATTTTTGTAATAAAATAATGGAAAAAGCCCTGTGTCACTATGAGGTGTTACATAAAATATCCACTCCTTACCATCCACAAACTTGTGGACAAGTTGAGTTGTCAAATAGAGAAATCAAAAGAATCTTAGAGAAAGTGGTCGGGAAATCTAGAAAAGATTGGTCGGTAAAATTAGATGATGCATTGTGGGCCTACTGAACAGCCTTCAAAACTCCGATTGGCATGTCCCTGTATCAATTAGTTTACGGTAAGGCTTTCCATCTCCCTATGGAGTTGGAACACAAGGCGTGGTGGGCCACAAAGTTATTAAACATGGACTGTGACCAATCCCAGGAGGAAAGAGTTTTGAAACTCCATGAATTAGAGGAGTTCTGACTCAATGCTTATCAAAGTGCCTCCATTTATAAGGAGAAAACAAAGAAGTGGCACGATAAGTGGATTAATAAGAAAGAGTTTCAGAAGGATGATCAGGTTTTATTATTCAATTCCCGACTGAGACTCTTCCCTGGAAAACTTAGATCAAAGTGGTCGGGGCCTTTTACTGTAAATGAGGTTTTTCCTCATGGTGCAGTTGAGCTAAAAGACCCAACTACCGATCGGATTTTTAAGGTAAATGGCCAGCGACTCAAACTCTACTTTGGAGGAGAGTTTGATAGGCAGAAAATCTCCCTGTTACTGCAGGCATCTTCTTAAGATGTCATAAGGTCAAGCTAGTGACCTTAAAGAAGCGCTCTAGGGAGGCAACCCTACGTTCTGAGTGTTTTTAATGAAAAGAAAACTATAAAAATTTAGTGAATAAAGTTTGAATAAAATTTTTGAAGTTTTGAAGAAGGAAGTCCGAGCTTGAGCGAGAGTAGTACACTCGGATAACTGTTACTCACTCTTTGCCCTTTTTTTTTCCCGACTGAACTTCACTCGTCATTCTTGAATAAAAAGAGAGACTTTAATAAAGGATTCCTGATCGTTGATTTAATAAACGGGTTAGATGATGAAGGGTGATTTATTTCAGTCAGCCTTTTATCACTCGGATTCCTCACTTATCACAGTCAGTTTTGTATCCATTAGTCTCCTATTCACTTAGTATATTTTCTTGTTAGTCTTGTGTTCAGTCGGTTTTCTATTTTTTCTCATTCATCCACTCGGCTTTCTCACTCAGTCTCTTATTCCTTTGACCGATCTCTTTCACTCGTTCTCTATTCACTCGGTCACTCTTTCATTCTTTCATTCGTCACTTATTCACCCGATCTTTTTCACTCATTATTTCATGAATGCTTCGTCTTCCATTGTTCTTTTTCACCCACTCAGTATTTTCATCCACTCGGTATTCATTTACTCGTTGTTTCATTCCACCTACTTTCTTTCTCGGTTTTCTCACGTTGTATTTTTCTTTTTCATCCACTCGTGTTTCATTCGCGATTGGCACACTCAGTATTTCCAGTCACTCAGTTTCCTGTCATTTCATTTTTCATTCCCCCAGTTTCTCCATTCACTCGGCCCCTCACTGCATTCGTTTTGTTCACTCGGCCTTTCATTTACTCGGTATTACTTTCATTCGTTCTTTCTCCCACTCGCTTGTTCACTCGTCCATTCATTGTCGCACTCGTTTCTCATGCACTTTTCTTTATTCCATTCATTCTTTCACTCGTTCTATGATCCACTCGGTATCCCTTTCATGAGTCTTTTTCTACAGTCTCTTTTTCATTCACTCGGTTTCTCACTAGATCACTCGGTTTCTTCCACTCGCTCCTGCATTTAACTCATCTCCTTCATCGATCGGTATACCCTTCACTCATCTCCTTCACTCGGAATATTCTCATTTATTATTCCATTCATTCTTTTATCCACTGGTCTTTTTCATCCACCTTCAATCTACTCGTCTTTCTTCCACTCGGTCACTCATTCTTTTTCGTTCCTCACCTGTCCCTCAGTCTTTCATTACCGCACTCTATCTTTTATCTATTTGTTCTTTCATTTGTTGTTTCATTCACTCGGCGTTGCTCTTTTTTTTTCCGCTCGTCTTTTATTCATCGACCTTTCTACTTACTCACTCCTTCTTTGCACTTTTTGTTTGTTCACTCTTCCACTCATCCTTTACCACTCAGTATCTTCTTTATCACTTGGTATCTTTCTCCATTTTCACTTGGTCTCCTCTTCTGTAGTCTTCCATTCACCGTCTCCCGTTCAATCACTCAGTTTTCATTTATTCGTTCACTTTAATTCACTCGTCCTTTATTCACTCATTCATTCTTCCACTCTTTCTTCAATACACTCTTCCAATCGTCTTATATCTCTCCATATTCTTTCTTTCACTCAGACTTATTTTCATTGTTATTTCTTCCACCCGTTTTTCTGTCCACTCGGGATCCTGTATTCATTCACGCGTCGTTCTTGCATTTGTTCTTCCACTAACTCTTTCATTTACTTATTACTTTCATTCACTCGTTCGTTCCCATCGTTTGTTTATTCACTCATCTTCTTCATCTCTGTCACTCATCTTTTATAATTCACTCGACATTTCTTCCCATTCTCTTTCGATCTTCCACCTATTCAGTATGTGAGCCGAGTAAGAGTGTCAAAATAAAAATATATATATTTAATAAATAAATAAATATATAAATATATATAATATAATATTAATAAAGTAATAAATAAAACTGGAACATATTTATGCGTTTCTGGGATAAGTAACTTCAATAGTATAAAAACCTTTCAGCTTCCAAACCCTAAGTACCTACGCTGAACTTGGGTTGAAGATGAAAAGGCACTTTCTGATTTCTAAAAAGGTACTACCTTTCCACTTATTTCACTTATTTCGTGCACTTCTAAGTGCGTGTGTAGTATCTTCTTGCTTCTTTGTTAATATTCTTCCACTGTTCATAGCCATACACCTCACATTTTTGGTTTGCTGTGTTTCTTTTGGATTTCTGTTCTTATTTTTCATCTAGGTTGTTTATCAGCATTCTTTTAACATTAACTATGAAAAGAAGATCACAGAGACTCCTGCAAAAACCTAGACCAAATTTTGCAGAAGGAAGTGTGAGAAGAAAGCAAATAGATAACGAAAAGGAAGTAGCAACCATCAGTATATCTGATTCTTCTGAACATGCACCCAGTCAAAGTAAAGCTGAGAAGAATGCATCCCCTGCAGTTGAGAGGAATGAATTGCCAGAAGTTGAAAGTGTTAAAGCTGCTGAAGACCATGTTATAAAGTTTAAAACCAAAGAGTCCGAGCGTCCCAAGCAATCTGCAGGAGCCGGTTCTTCATCTTCTGACATTTCTGTGGTGTTGCAGGAATTGCAGGTCATAAAGAAGATGCAACTTGGAATTTATGATCGGGTCTTGAACCACGATCTCATGCTCAGAAAGATTGCCACGAAATTGAGGATAGAGCACACAGCAGAAATGGGAGCCCCACCTGACAGAGATGCGTGGTTAGCTTCCATTGGATTCACTATTCCCTCACAGGACGTATCCCAAGCAGCTGACCTCTCACCACCTTCAGAGCAGGACAAAGAGAATGAAGATCAGGATGCTTGAGTTGTTGCTACGTGTTATTATGATGTTTTTATGTAATTAACTTGACATTATTCTAACTGTTTCCTGAACAATGAATTCGCTTTTATTTTAGTTGTAATGAAATTTTCTTTCTTTGTTAAAATTACTTGTTTTATTCTGTTTTTCGATTGTATCAGTAAATTAATGCATCCCAATCCGACCACGAGTTTCCCATCCACAGCCACTCAGGTAAAAAGGGAAGTATTTTTCCGACTCACTCCTTAATTGATATTCTGACTTATTAATTGCTAAAATATGTTTATTGTTTAATTTCAAATCCATCTTAATAAATTAAAGTTGCTGATTCTTAAGCTTAGTCGGATAAATTAACTGATCGGTTTTGTTTAACTCAGGATCTCTGCCCATAACTTTTTCATCATTAATTAAATGTTTACTCGGCATGCTAGTTAGCAATCTGAATGTATGATCTTACATTAAGTTTGGGGACATGACTGGCTGATTAACTATTATATTCGTAGCTTTTGAGCCTGTTTTATTCTTTTCCGAGTGAACTTGCATGCTAGTTAGTGAGACAGAATTTGCTTCAGTACTTGCTAATTGTTTGTATGCCAGCCAATCGAAAATGATGAAGGCCTTCTTTGTTAATTCAGCCAGGGCCAAAAAGTAGCCTTCCTAATATACTTAATTATCTTTTGATCCAAAAATTATGTTTGAGCCTGAGACCCTTTTATTCTGTTTATTCACCTAACATTACAAGCCTTTTTATCTCGAAAAAACCGACTGATTTACCCCTGGATGTTCTGCTGATGAGTTGCTCAGTCTTACTTATTGCTAGGGACACTAGTGCAAAAATTGGATATAACAACGGGATATTATTCACGGGTAGAAGAGGATCAGTGATAAAAACATGCGCGGTGGCATTTTTGAAATTATAAGGTGAACGTTTTAATCAGAGAAAACTATATATCCACGGTTAACATCATAACCGTGAACGTACCCATCAATATATATTCACGGTTGAGGAGTCAACCGTGGATATATAGTACCTAAAATATATATCGACGGTTGTGTTCACAACCGTGAATATATATTGATGGGTACGTTCACGGTTATGATGTTAACCGTGGATATATAGTGATGTCAATATTCACGGTTGTATTTCCAACCGTGGATATATACTTCAGGTTTTAGGGTTTAATCACTGGGTACTGTATGTCCACGGTTGTTTCTATAACTGTGAATATAGATTTAATATTTATCCATGGTTGGTATCGTAACCGTGGATATATAGTTAGCATTTATCCACGGTTGTTTGTTAAACCGTGAATATATGTTTAATATATTCACGGTTTTAAGGGGAACCGTGAATATATATCCTTTCTGAAACTTCAAAAGCCGCGCCTTTCACTTTTTTTTCACTTTCTCCTTACTTTCGCGCTGGTTATCGTCTTCTTCCTCGTCCTCCTCTTTGTTGGTCGTAGGCTTCTGGGTTCACTTCCTTTTTCTTTCGCGTGCCCTTTTTCTTCTTCGTTCACCATTGTCAGGTAAGTGCTTCGTTGCCCTTCTTCTTTCGTTCACTTTTTAACCTCTGCTTCGTTGTTATGCTTTATAATCGTAATGGGTTTGCTTCGTTGTCTCTAAGTTTGTGTGTTTATTGTTGAAGCTGAACTCTGTCTCTGCTATTTTGACATTGCCTGTGACATTGCCTCTATTTTCATGTGTTTTTATTGTTGTGGAGACCTGCATTAGTAAATGTCAATAAAAGTAGTTATATTATCAAAATTATTGAGATAAAGTGTCTCTATCTTTGTTTATTTTAGCTCTAGTTAAAGCTTGTATCTGTGTCTCTGTTCCTTTTACTTTGCTAGAAATATTGTGGATCCTTCTCTGTGTGTGTAACAATGTGTATGCTTTACTATAGGATTTCACTTGTTTGGATTTAATGCTTGTCTGGTACTTGTTGTTAGCACACAAAAATCGCTTTTGAAACATTCCCCTTCAAATGAAAATGGAGCTAAGTTTATAGGCTTGAGCTCTACAACTGATTAGCAGAAAAATAGGCAGCTACCCCCACACTAACAACAAACTCTTAAACATGGGTAACAGAAAAACAATAACATAAACAAACTCTAAATCTTTTATTCTAAAATAACTGACTCGGTTGACACTCCCTCCCTTAAACTTTATGCTCACTGCAACAGTTTACGTTAGGTTCTTCAAGCATGCCCAAAGTTCACAGATGCTGGAAACTTTTAACTTTAAATGGGTTTGTCATTATGTCTGCCAATTGCTCTTCCGTGTTACAATAATTTACCTCAATAACACCATCGTTGCATAAATCGCACAAAAAATAAAATCTTACATGAATGTGTTTATTCCTTCCATGTAATAACCGTGAATATAAGTAGTTTGTAACTGAAACCTTTTAATACTTATATTCATGGTTGTGATGGACAACCGTGGATAAAATGTATCTATATCCACGGTTGTCCATCATAACCGTGAATATAAGTGGATGTAACTGACACCTTTCAGTTCTTATATTCACGGTTATGCTCGATAACCGTGAATATAAATAGTAAGTTATATTCACAGTTGTTCTTAACCGTGGTTAGATGTGATTTATTACCACGGTTGTTAACCGTGGTTAAAGACCATTATCTACTACCACGGGTGCAACAACCACGGTTCTTTAACCGTGAATAAAGGCCTTTTTTAATCGTGATTATATCCATTTTTTCCACTAGTGGGACTAGCAAGTTCTAAGTTTGGGGATGAAGAGTGTGCCTAGCATCAATTAAGGACACACTCCGACCTTGGTTATAGATGAATAAATAGAGGCAAATGAAAGGAAAAATAGAAAAGCTGAGAAGAAAAATGAAAAAAATCAGCAAGAAAAAAGGTGCAAAGCACTGATTGAAATGTGATCGGAAAAAGATGGAAAAGAAGAAAGAAAAGGAAAAGTCCGAAGGACTGAAAGAAAAAGAAGGTGCAAAGCACCGAAAGTGTTAAGTTAGCATTCACTCGAAAAATAATAATTGAGCCTGTAGCCCAGCCCCGTTATAAGCTTAAAAAGCCCTTACTAATCTGATTGTGTTGGCATATGGCATGATGTTTAGAACTGTTACAAGCCTATGTTTATCTAACAAGTATGCAGGTGATGAGTGCATTGTATTCACCTTATACACCGAGAGAAGAGTTAAACAATGACCAGTGAGGAAAGCATCAGCAGCTTGTTTCCCAAAGGAGGTGTAAGTTATTATACTTTTAGAAGTTGCGAAAAGAAAGCATGGGCGGTATTCAATAATTATAGCATGAACTAAGTTAAGGAAAGGTTGAGTGTGTTAAATAACAACTTGATTAGTTAAATAATCTGAGTATTTGCTTGAGGACAAGCAAGATTTAAGTTTAGGGATGTGATAAGTCTTGAAAAGACTTAATTATTCCACCTTTTATTTAACATAATTTATTAATTATTGTTTAGTTTTGACTATATTATTTAATGATTTGTTAATAATTCGTGTTTTAGTTATTTATTTCAAAAGTGCTTTACTTTTGTAAGAAAACGATTGAAAACATTAATAAATCAAGAGTTTATTACTATTTATAAATTTACTCAGCAGCCAGCATACAAATGCTAGGCAATTAGTTGTTTATTGGTGCAGGAACAGGGCGTACTCGAGAGAAGAAGACAAATCCGAGGAAAAATTACAAAAATCTGAGTGAGAAATCATAAAGCCGAGCGAGAATTTACAAATCCGAGTGAGTCTTCGTATATCCGACTGAAAGGAGTCCAAAAGACCGACTGAGCGAGACTTCCTAAAAGGTTGACCGAAAAGAATTAACAAAAGCCCGACTTGAAATACTTCCAAGATACCGACTCCAAAATAGAATAGGGAACCGAGCGAGGCTAGAAAAAGAAGAGTCCGAGCGTTAACTTCAAAGTGCTGATTGAAAAGTCAATTCGCTCAAGCGAGGGTCAAACATTCATTCAAGCGAGTGAATTCGCCCAAGCTTCTTCATCACGCTCAAGCGAGAACAAAGTTCGCTCAAGCGAAAAGGCTGATATTTAAAACAGCGATCGTTCCCTCCAGAAGGCACTCGACACCAATGTTGTTTCTTGCTGCCTTCTCTTCTACTGCTGCACCCTTAGTAACTTAAGTAGTAAGCTGTTAATTAGCTGGTGCTGTGCTGTAAATTAGCTAAGGATGAGCTGGATCCTGATAAGAGCTGAGCTGTAATTAATTAATTATTCTGTAAACTATGTAGTTAGTTAGTTTAGTCGTTAACTTAAGTTTCCTAAGTTATCAGTTAAGTTAGTTAGTTAGGTAGAAGCTTATATATAGGTTGTACATATTCTGTAATAGAGAGCCAGAACAGAGACAGATTCATACATAGAATACAATTCATTCACAACTTCGTACATCTTACTACGTATTTTCTCTCTATAAATCCTCTTTTCCATGACGTTCCACAATCCTTCGATGGAACCGAAGTCAATGGAGTTCTAATTCCCTGAGGTTAGGATTGCGAAGGTTAGCAATGGAGTCTTGAAGCTGTGAGCGAGGAAATCGACTTCTAGATCCTGAGGCGAACAAGCTGAGGAGTGGATCCAAATCGCTGGATTGACAAATCCAAAACTGATGAAGAACTTCACCAGTGAGGAATCATGGTTGAAGCTTAGGTAACTTCCAGCTTTCTAACTAGTTCAGGCCTAATCAATTTAGGTGAATAGTTAGAGTTCAACCTCCAATTTCGCATTAGATTCTTAGGTTAATTGAGCACTTAAGGAATTAAGGTTCGATGCTTAAGGATTAGTGTTTTTCACCTAAGAAATTAGGGAATAACCATAAGCGGATTGTCCTCTGAATTATGGAGTTTGATTATACTTTAATTGCATGTTTCTTGATGAATTTGTGAACCGAAGCAATCCTGACCTGTTTTCTATTAATCACCTTTCACATTTCATTTTAACTCTGTTTCTGGAAATACAAAAACAACTATAAAACACTAAAACAACAAAAAACCGAATAAAATTCCTGTGTCTTTTGTTGGTTCAGCTTGTACTAATCCAAGATTGAGGTACTTACCACAATCCCTGTGGGACGATCAAATATTCTACAATTTTAACGACTGGTGTGCTTGCCAAAGTATAAATCCGAGAGTCATATTTTGTTTTTACTAAGATTTTTAGCACCAAGTTAATGGCTCGGGATTTTAGCATCACCACATAACCGAGAGAGGAATGCTGAGCAACCGACTGCGGGCAGGGTATATGCAATCAACGCAGAGGAGGCTACGTAAGCACACGACTTAGTGCAAAGTAAGTGTTTACTCAGTAACCACGCTCTTATCATTATCTTCGACTCAGGAGCTACACACTCCTTTATTGCTGATGATTGTGTGAGGCAGTTAAGATTACCCGCTGTTGTTATGGATCGGAAAATGGAGGTATCCATTCCGACCGGTATTAAACTAGGGACAACAATGATGTGCAAGGATGTATCTTTTACGCTGGATGATCGAAACTTTACTGCTGATTTAATCTGTTTACCCTTAAAGGGTATTGATGTTGTGTTGGGAATGGATTGGTTAGCAGCCCACAAGGTGTTGGTGGACTGCCAAAACAGGAAGGTGATTTTTCCGAGACAAATCCATAATGATTATACGATTCGAGGCATATCACAACTCCTTGTAATGCTCTGTCTGACCGAGGGTGAGAGTGGAATCCGAGTGTAGGATATTCCGATTGTTTGTGAATTTCCTGAAGTGTTTCCGGAGGATATGCCAGGTATCCCTCCGAGTAGAGAAATTGAATTCTCTATTGACTTAATCCCTGGAGCCGAGCCGGTCTCCAGTGCACCCTATAGAATGTCCCCAACAGAATTAGCCGAGTTGAAAAAGCAAGTTGATGAGTTGCTTGACAAGCAGTTTATCTGACCAAGTGTGTCACCTTGGGGAGTACCAGTTTTGCTCATCAAAAAGAAAGATGGTAGCATGAGGCTATGCATCGACTACCGACAGTTGAATAAGCTTACTATAAAGAACCGATATCCATTACCGAGGATTGATGATCTGATTGATCAGTTAAGGGGTGCTAAAGTCTTCTCAAAAATTGATTTGCGGTCAGGTTATCACCAAATCTGAGTGAAGGACTCGGATATTCCTAAAACCGCATTCAGGACCCGGTATGGTCACTATGAATACGTGGTAATGCCATTCGGTGTAACCAACGCCCCTGCTGTTTTCATGAATTACATGAACAGCATTTTCCATCCTTACTTGGACCGATTCGTGGTCGTTTTTATTGATGATATATTGGTCTATTCTAAATCACCCAAGGAGCATGAGAAACACCTCTGTTCAGTACTTCAAGTGTTGAAGGAGAAGCAACTATTTGCAAAGCTTTCAAAATGTGACTTCTAGATGAATGAGATCCATTTCCTTGGACATGTAATTTCTGAGGAAGGTGTCTCGGTAGATCCTACTAAGGTAGAAGTTGTGATGTCATGGGAGAGGCCTAAGTCGGCCTCAGAAATCAGAAGCTTTATGGGTCTGGCCGGGTATTACCGAAGGTTTATTGAAGGATTTTCTAAACTAGCATTGCCTCTAACCAAACTGACTCAGAAAAATGTCTCTTTCATGTGGAGTCCCGAGTGTGAAAGAAGTTTTCAAGAATTAAAGGCTAAGTTGACAACCGCACCAGTATTGGCATTGCCAAATTTGCAAGAGGGCTTCGTGGTGTACTGTGACGCGTCAGGATTCGGCCTGGGGTGCGTACTGATGCAGAAAGACCGGGTGATAGCCTATGCCTCTCGGCAATTAAGGCCACACGAGCAACATTACCCGACCCACGACTTAGAGTTGGCAGCTGTAGTTTTTGCTTTAAAGATATGGAGGCATTATCTTTATGGAACGAGATTTGAGGTATACAGTGACCATAAGAGCCTCCAATACTTATTCAGTCAGAAAGAGTTGAACATGAGGCAAAGGAGGTGGACAGAATTCTTGAAGGATTATGATTTTGAACTGAAGTACCACCCGGGTAAAGCAAACGTTGTAGCTGACGCGTTGAGTCGGAAATCAATCCATATGGCAGTGATGATGGTGAAGGAGGCAGAGTTATTAGAGCAATTCTGAGACCTGAACTTACATGTGGACGTCTCTTTACCTTGGAAGTTAATGCTTGGAACATTGAAGATAACTAATGACTTTTTGAAGCTAGTTTATGAAGAGCAAAAGTTGGATTCCTACTTAGCTGAAGTGATGAAGACTCAGGCTAAGGGAAAAGACTTGTTCCTTATCAAGGGACCGGATGGAATTATCCGAATGAAGGGTAGAATTTATGTGCCAGGTGCTGGAGAATTAAGACGTATGGTGCTTGATGAAGCCCATAAAAGCCTATTAAGTATTCACCCGGGGACTACAAAGATGTACCATGACCTGAGACTGCAATTCTGGTGGCCCGGATTGAAGAGGGACGTGGTGAATTATGTGGCCGGGTGTATTATTTGTCAGAAGTCAAAGGTTAAGCATCAGAAGCCTTATGAGAGTTTACATCCACTTGACATTCCCGTGTGGAAGTGGGATTCTATTGCCATGGATTTCATTATGGGACTGCCTAGAACCCGAGCGGGTTATGATACCATTTGGGTCATTGTTGATCGGTTAACGAAGTCTGCCCATTTCTTACCCATGAATATGAGATATCCATTGCAGAAATTGGCCCAACTTTACATCTGAGAGATTGTCCGATTGCATGGTGTACCATCTTCCATTGTATCAGACAGAGACCCAAGATTCACATCCCGATTTTGGACTAGCTTGCATCAGGAACTGGGCACCAAACTTCAATTGAGTTCGGCCTACCATCCTCAATCAGATGGACAAACCGAGCGGATGATACCGAGTTTGGAAGACTTGTTGAGATCATATGTATTGGAACACGGTGGTAGTTGGGAACAGTATCTTCTTTTAATCGAATTTACGTATAATAATAGCCACCATAGCACCATTGGCATGGCACTATATGCAGCACTGTATGGCCGAAAATGTCGAACCCCACTCTGCTGGCTAGAAACTGGTGAAAGTCTATTATTGGGACCGGAGATTGTGAAGCAGACTACCGAAATGATTCAAATAATCAGGGAGAAGATGAAAGCGTCTCAAGATCGGCAGAGAAGCTATTACGATTGGACCCTATGAAGTATTAGAGCGGGTCGGTTCTGTGGCTTATCAAATAGCATTACCGGCTCACCTATCACGATTACATAATGTGTTTCACGTGTCTCAACTGAGAAAATATCTACCCGATTCCATTTATGAAATGCCGGATGATGAAGTTGAGATCAAAGAGGACTTGACTACTGTAGTTGTGCCGACTAAGATTGTGGACCGGTCGGTAAAGCGTTTGAGAAGTAAAGATGTGCAACTGGTCAAAGTAGCATGGCAACAAAATGGATGTCTCTTTTATACGTAGGAACACGAAGACGCCATGAAACAACAGTATCCCGAGTTATTTACTTAAGGTAAACTCATTTTTGAATTTCGAGGACGAAATTCTTTGAGTGGGGGAGAATTGTAGCATCCTAATTTTTGGATTAAGGGTAATTAAGGAATAAATATTAATTAAGGTTAAGCTAAATTGGTAATTGAGGAAAATTACAAATTAACTAAGTGATAACTCTGATCAACTCCAATTAATGCACGATGGCTGATGGCTGACGGTTAGTGATGTGACGGTACAGCAACCATCATTACACGTTGGAACACCCACTCTCCATTGGTCATTGGGGGTATATATGCTGAAGGGCCTTTCATTCCCCTTCCACCTTTCTCATTCTCTCATTTTCTTAGAAATCTCTTGGAGACTCTTCTTCTTCCTCTTCCTTTCGTTGTCTTCTTCTTCCTTTTATCTCTTGTCCAAAACTGTTAGTGTTCGGTAGGAAGTTGTACTGTGAGATACATAAGACTGTGGGGGTTGTTTGTTGAGAGTAACTGTTGAAGAAGAGGTTAACTCTTGGTTTCTCCCAAGTTGGTTCAGAGTTGACATCTGGGTTCAAGGCCTGTTCGTGTGAAGGAGTAACTAGTCAAGCGTTTTAACTCGAAGAGCTCTAAGTTCTCCTAGAGGTAGGGGGAGTTTAACATCTTGAATGCATGGTTTGTGAACGAGCCCAGGATAAAAGTATCACGTGTGCGTGTGTGTTTGTGAACTTGATGATTGTGTGAAATATTTTAATGATAACTTATGAATACCGTGTGTGTGTGTTAGCTAGGTCCTATTGGTAACTTGTACGTAAATGTATGAGATTAGGATGTGTGTTGGGATGTTATATTAAAATATAAAAGGGTACTGGTTATGTATGTATATACCGAGTGTATATTGTGGAACAGTTGGTTGACATATTATGATTGTATGCATGTGCATGATGGGATTTCATAATGATTATATGAGATGTACATACTGCATGGCTTTACCGACTGAGATACTACAGTGTTGCTAATGAATATTTGTTGAATATGATAAAAGACCCTGGGTTGGACTTGGGGCAGTGCCGAGTGCACTAAGCGTTGGACGCTTGAAGACCTTGGGTTAGACTCAAGGCAAACTTACTGAGTTGGACTCAGGGCTGCCCGTAACATTCCTGTTGTTGCTTGGAGCAATTGTGTTACGTGTGATGGCAAACGGTTTGGTACCAGTAAAACGGCCGGATCAGCTTGGAGCTGAATAAAAGGCTTGGAGCCTATGTTGCAACATAATAATTGTTAAAAACCGATCGGAATTGAATATGTATATGTTTACACTATCGATGAGCTCAATATGATTGCATGTGTATGCTTGGGATTGACATGATTGATATAGCCTTGTACTAGTTAAACGAATCCCGACTGAATGGCACTGTGTGTATAAATATACTTAGTGGTAGTGCATAATATGAATTGAGCGAGTCATTGTATTGTGTAATGAAGATTGGAGGATTTCCGAGTCATTAATTATCATTTTATATGTGTAAGCTCACTCCCCTACTGTGGCTATATTTCAGTGAATGTTGCTCGGGACAACGAGTGAAGGAAGAACTGATTCCGTGCGTAAGTATCGGAACTGTAGAGGCATACATATGTATATATATATATATATATATATATATATATATATATATATTGTGTGAAGGATGTTGTCATAGCCTTGGCCGGCTCTAGTATAATCTTTTGTTTAAATGTATGAGAATTGAATCTCTCGGGTTGAGAATATAACTCATTAGATATATATAAATATATTGATGTGTTTATCTTATTTTGTGAGTAATGATTGTAGATGAATGATCGAGAGGTGTATATTTATATTGACCAAGTGTATGGGTTGGTATGGCTCTTAAGAAAAAAAATGTGCTGAGTTATTGGTGTGGGAGACGAGATATTTGGCCCTATTTCGAGTGTGGAAGGACTAGAGTATTTCTGAGTGGGTAAGACTCAGGTTTTCCGAGTGAACTAGGTCGTATAATCCGAGAGGGGATTTACTTGGAAACCTTCCGAGTCATAATCTATTAGAATTTACCGAGTAATGAGAATCTGAAATATTCCGAGTGAGTGAAGCTACGAGACCCTTAAGCGAGACTTGAACTTGCGGAGAGTTCCTAAGGTATGAGAGGTCTAATATACACCACTTGCATCTAGGGAAGTTCTATAAATACAACTCATTTATTAAAATCACAAGTAACAACATTTACTAAGCTTCCGTAATCTCTTCACTTTTCCGTAATAACCATACTGACTTAAACATCAGAGCCCCTTTTGCAGGTGCACCTCCGTTGTGTCCCCTCAGAGCGCGGTTAGAATCGATTCACATCATTACCTTAACGCAAAGAGCACAGAGTTCCCAGTGAACCTGTGTGTATAATACCATACTCTCACTGAGACGGTATAAAAGTCAGAGAGTGAGACATATTTGACACCGGTTTGAATATTTGAGCATAGAATTTAATATTTTTTATAATAAATTTGATAATTCTTTTCTAGTTTAAAAATTTATTCTATTTATTTTTTGAATATTCAAAATAGAATATCTCTCAATTTTTTTTGTATGATTTTTCATCAAATGACCAAAGCCCTAATTAAAACTATTAATGAGTTTTTAAAATGAATTGCAACATAAATCCTAAGCCCAACTAAAAGAAAATATTCCTACATTAGAGTGGATCCTCATCATACTTCCTCCCTTAAAATGGATTTTCCCTTTAATGCAAAAGTCAATTGGGATCAAAGACTAATCTTGTCACCCTTGAAGTGACAAAAGCAAGAAAATCATCATAAAATACAATGAGATGGTCGCATAAGAATGCACATGCAAAGCTATGGGAAATCCCAAGAATCCTAAATATGATCTTATATATGGAATGCATAATGGATGAGGTATAAGATATGGATGCATGAACATGTGATGTAACACTAAGTAGGGGCATATCATGAGTAATGAATGGATGTGATGACCTAATAAATGTCATAATATGTGACGACATTTAAACTAGGGACTATGGTGGTCATGAAATTGTAAGGATGCAATTAGCTCTTTATATGACCCATCATGCAAATGGATGATATCAACATGGTCAAAGTTATTATATGGTCCTGTATGAGTCCTAACAGTGATGATATAAGATTGAGAAAAAAGGAAACCCTATGAGAGTTTTAGACTCAAGCAAAACAACAAAAAATATGACTTTTAATGTTTAGTTTTCCTTTTAAACTCACTCTATTTTTCTTTAATTCAAGAATTAATTATCTCAACCTTTGATTTTCATAAAATAGCTTCTTTCTAATACTAGATTTTATTCTAAAGATTAAAAATAAAGTCAATGAAAATTATTTCTAAGAAGAAATAAAAGACTAAAATAATGATAAAATACTTTCTCTTAGAATAAAAATTTAAAGAGTAAGGTAAGAAAATTCTTACAGAGTTTTAACTTTCCATCATGCTTGCTATATGTTCAAACTCCATATCACAAGGTCATCAATCATTCATCATTCACAATCAAGTATTGTAATATCATTATTCACAATCAAATATCATCAAATCACAAATATTATTAATCACAGTCTAGTATTATAAATCACAATATTATTAATCAAAATCAAATATTATTAATTATAATCAAATCAAATTAACTAAATATCAGTCATAAATATAATTTAAATTTTAATAGTTATTTAGATTAATAAGATTAATTTTAAGTCTTTATAGTCCATTCCTCGCATAGGTCTATGTAGGTCCATATAGTTTAATCCTCGCATAGGTATAGTTCAGTCCATACAGGTCATAATAGTCCAAGTCCTTGCATAGGTTTAGTCCAGTTCGCATAGGTTATCCAGGTATTTGCATAGGTATTCAGATCAAGTTACACAAGATACTCAATTTAAAATTTATTATAAATTTTTTTAAGTTAAATAGTTATTATTTAAAATAATAATATTATTAAATTTTAAAGGAGTAGGGGACTCCTCCCATTATTCTTATGTCTTTTCATATTATATTCCCATCCCACTCTCCCTTACCTCTTGTATCTTGGTTCGTTATAGAAAGTCCATATGCGCCTCGTCTCCGAGTTTTAAAATATACCAATTTCACTTTAATATAGTTATAAGATGAAAATTAAGATTTCTATTTAAAACATAAATGGTAAATTTTGAATAGTGAATAGTGAATAGTGAATAGTAACAGTAAATAATAAAACATGAATAGTAACAGTAAATAGTAAATCGTGAATAGTAATGGTAAATAGTAAATCGTAAATAGTAACAGTAAATAGTAAAACGTGAATAGTAATGGTAAATAGTAATAGTAAATAGTAATTTACTATTTGAATAGTAATTTACTATTGAAATAGTAATTTACTATTGAAATAGTATTTTACTATTCAGAATAGTAACTTAAAATAATATTATTTTCAGTATAATAATAGATTTCTAAAAACGATATGAAAATAACCCTAAAAAAATATAAGAGAGAGGTATTCTTACCTTAGGATTTTAGTAGAACCTTTTTCCAAAAAAATTTATTTCTCTCTCTTACTTTCATCACTATCTCACTAGCACTACTATATTAAGAAAACTTAATCTGAAACTCTGAATTCTAAAGAAGAATTCCTTCGGAAGAATTCCTTCGGTATTTATAAGAAGAAAAATTACTATGTATTCTATTATTTTAATATAAAAGTACTGTACATTTTTTGAAAATTCAACCCTGATTACTGTATATCTTTTGAAAATTTCGTACATGCACAGTGTTTTACATAGTAAATGTCGGCTGAATTATTAAGCTAAATAGTAACCTTTCACTCGGTATATTTTAAATATTCAAAATCAATTCTTTTTAAAATTTAGCGATATTATATCAGTCCTCACTAATTTTATAATAAGTAATATAAAGTTTAAATTTTAAAAATCTAAAATTTTCTGTTAATAAAAATTTATTGGCACATTTTTTATTTTTTTATGATTGGTAAAAATCAAGATTTTACTCAAACCGATAATTTTTAGATAAGTCTACTTGAAATGGATTTTAGAAAATTTTCTTATAATTTAAATTCACTTTCTTGTAAATATTTTTAATTTTAAGTAACTTTATATAAATTTAAAATTATTTAAAATATTATTTTATTAAAATATTTCAAAAAATTCATAAAAATTCTAGAAAATCATAAATATTATGTAGATCAAAAAGTTCTAAAGAACCATAGTCTAATTCCTTCAAAATTTTATTTTAAAATTCTAATAAGAGTTAAATCATAAATAAGTAAAAACATAAATATAAAAACATAAAATAAAAGTTGTGAATAATAAATATATTTCAAATTCTTAATATAATTTCATTAATAAATGAATACTAATTAAGTCATTTTAAAATTCTCATTCAAAATACATAAATATATTATTATTATTATTTTATTTTATTTTAAAAAACAAATAATTAAATGTAAATACCAAAATTTCATAAAAAATGATAATAATAAACTAACTAATAGTAAGTATTTATCATTAAAGATATATTAATATCTATTTTCTATTTGTGTTGAAAATGAGATGTTACATTAAACACATAAGGATTAAATGCGATAGCTTAATTTTACTTTAGTTATTTAAAATTTAAAGATTTAAAATACTAATTAAGCATGACTTGATTTGAGTGAAAACATGTTGTTGAGTAATAACTTTTTTAACTTGATTATTGTTAATTTTAGGATTTGAAATATTTTTTAAATTATTGTAGTTACTTTTTTTTAAACATTTACGATAGATCATAATCAATTACTTATAAGCAGTTTTTTGAACTATTTTATACTACCACCGGTTCCAAATATAAGCAAATTTTAGTAAAATTTTTTGGTCCCTTAATATAAGCAAAATTAGATTTTCCCAATGTCATTAAATACTTGTCTACCAAATATGTCCTCATTATATATATTTTCAAGGCCACTAATTCTTTATGTAACAAATGATAGTAAGGATATTTTAGAAAATTAAATCAAATATGTGGTCACATTAATGTAAATAACTACCTGTAAAATTAGGTATATTTGCTTATATTTGAAACCGAAAGTAGTACTTTTAATCTAAATTCCTAAAGTAACAGTAATTTTTTAGGTAACAAACATAATTCTTAAAAGAACAAATATCAGATGCTATATTATTTGACTTAAATTTGTATAATATTTTATACAATTATTCTTTCAAATTCAATTATATTTCAAGTAACAATATATCTCAAATAATATGCGTATATTATAACGCCTTGGAGTCAACTTGCAAATCCTAAGATAATTACCGTCACCATATAAAATCCCATGGATAACTTGTTTTTTTACTTGGTAATTATCAAGAGATTCACAACCTGATTCCAAAGGTTACTAATACAATATCAGAATGTGCAGCCTTTTCATAATTGACTTCTTATTATTATATATAACATCAGAGTTTTATACATATTATATTTTACAACAGGCACCTAGATCTTATAAAATATAAAGATGTAAAGTACCAAAACATAGCATATACATAATACAACAATAGTAGTCACGCAAGCAAGCATCATCATCAAAAGCCTTCATAATTCATCCATATTCAGCAACATCCACTTTGTCACATGTCTTCCTGGTTAACCACTAAAGGGTTGCCACAAGTAATAGAAAGAGTGAGATAAAATATCAAATAAATAGAAATTAGATTAGAACATACACAATCACAAGTATGATGCTATGCGATGTGGATGCCAAACACGTATTTTGTATTATATTTATATTAATATTCCATTCTCTATATGAATGAAAATGCATGATGGATCCATTCTGGTGGGAACATCTACAATGATTTTTTAGCAATAATATTTTTACGGATATCCAACCGATACCGTGCCCCATAATGCAACACCAACATCGGATAACAATATAATCATATCAATAACAAGTGTTGCAGGACCCCCTTAAGGACACACTGCTTAGCCCTTAAGATGGCTGTGGTATAAAACCACCGCAGAGGTCTGTTGCTCAACAAAGCGCGTTCCCCCACCGGGAACCCCCTCAAAGAACCCCCATGCGGATTGTTTGAACGACCAATGCATATGATGCATGAATGCAGTAAATTTATATCATTAAAGTTATTCATAATTTAACAATAAGAATTTATGGTAAAATTCAAGAAGATACGATATTTCATCATGTTTACAAGTATAATCCATATATGAAGACAACACTCTGTTTCCCTCTGTTTTTGCTGTTTTAATGATTTCAATTGCAAATTAAATATGCCAATTGGTTCTAAATCATCATACAACATTAGAAACATATCATATATCATATTCCAAACTATTTGGCATCAATTTCATAATTTAATTCAAATTAAATTAAAATCTAGCTAAATGAGTTTCCGAACAATTAAGCAAGTAATTCTAACTTAATTTCTATGTATTTAATATCCTATTTCCTCTTTCTTACCTCAATTGAAGATCCCTAAGCTTTTCTTATGCTAAACTCCCTTGTATTTTCTCAAATCTTCAAGTTTGTGTAGTTTCTTCTTATGAAAAATTAAAGAGTTTGAGTATGGCAAATGAAGGTTTTGAAAGCTTGAAGAGGGAGATGAAAGGTTGTGGAATTGGTAATGTTTTGGTTTTGAAGAAATTTGGAAGGTTGGAGCCTTATTTATAGGCTTCCAATGGCGGTTATTATAGCAAATCACTGTAGCAGATACTGTAGCAAATCACTGTAGCAAATCGAAGTGACATGAGGCGGTGTGAAGGAGGAAGAATTCTCGTGAAGTTGCCACGCAAGATTTTTCATGTGACAGATACTGTAGCAGGTACTGTAGCAAATTACTGTAGCATTTTACTATAGCAGATTACTGTGGAAGATTTTTATTTTATTTATTATTTTATTTTATTCTACGTTCCATTTTTGTTTAATTTCATTTTAAGTCAGACTAAAAATATCCTTATATTCAAAATTCAATTTTCTATTTTCTAGGATTCATTTCTTATTTTTCTGAGAAATTTAAATTTTTTTCACTGTTTAATTACTGCTTCAAATTTAATTAAAAATTAGGCTGTTACATTCTCCCCCCGTTATAAAAATTTCGTCCTCGAAATTTAAACGTACCTTGTTAGAATAATTCAGGATATTGACTTCTCATCTCATCTTCTTGTTCCCAAGTCATGCTTATTTCATCTCCTTGTTGCCAAGCTACTTTCACCAATAAGATCTCTTTGCCTCTTAGTCGCTTGACGTTTTTGTCCATTATCTTCACTGGTGTTACTGGAATCGTAAGGTTTTCCTTAACTTCTATATCATCAGCCTCGATCACATGGTCTGGATCAGGTACATACTTCCATAATTATGAGACATGGAACACATTATGAAGATTGGAAAGGTGAGGTGACAATGCAATCTGATATGCCACTTTACCAATTCTTTTCAGAATCTCATGGTCCTATATATCTTGGAGTAAGCTTCTTACTTTTTAACACTTTTCCAACTCCTTTGTTAGGTGATACCTTTAAGAATACATAATCTCTAACTTGGAATTCTAATGGCTTCCTCCTTTGATCATAATATGACTTCTGCCGATCCTGCGTAATTTTCATCCTTTTTCTTATCATCCAAATTTGCTTTGTTGTTTGTTGGACAATTTCTGGTCCAAGAGTCAGGTGCTCACCTGTCTCTAACCAACAGATTGGTGTCCTGCACTTTCTACCATACAATGCTTCATATGGTGCCATCCCAATGCTTGAGTGATAACTGTTATTATATGTGAATTCGATTAGTGGAAGGTAATGGTCCCAGCTTCCACCATGTTTTAATACACATGCTCTTAGTAAATCCTCCAAACTTTGGATAGTCCTCTCTGACTGTCCATCAGTCTGTGGATGATAGGCAGAGCTTAACTTCAGTTTGGTACCAAGCTCTTTATGTAAACTTCCCCAGAATCGAGAAGTAAATCTAGGATCTCTATCAGATACTATGCTTGACGGTACTCCATGTAATCTTACTATCTCCTTTATGTACACTTGGGCCAATTTCTCAAGTGAATGCTTCATGTTGATCCGAAGAAAATGGGCTGATTTTGTTAATCTATCGACTATCACCCAGATAACATCATTGCCTCTTTGTGTTTTAGGTAAGCCTAACATAAAGTCCATGGCAATGGCATCCCATTTCCATACTGGTATTTCTAGTGGTTGTAATCCACCAGATGATTTTTGATGTTCTACTTACTTTTCTGGCATATTAAGCAAGATAAAACATACTCAGCCATCTCCTTTTTCATCCCTTTCCACCAGAAATCCTTTCTTAAATCTTGATGCATCTTCGTAGATCCAGGATGAATACTAAGCATGCTTTTATGGGCTTCGTCTAGAATCATCTTCTTTAGTTCTGTATCCTTTGGGACACATATTCTTCCTTTCATTCTCCATACTCCATCTGAACCTTCTTGTAATCCTAGATCTTTCCCATTATGTTGTGTCTCGATCATTCCTTGGAGACATACATCCAATCTTTGTTTTTCACACACCATCTTCAGAAAATCATTAGTGATTTTCAGAACTCTGACCACCATATTTACCGAAATTTCTCCTCAATTGCTATGTTTAAGTCTCTAAATTGTTCAATCATTTCTAATTCTTTTATCATTAAAGCTGCCACATGAATAGCTTTTCTACTAAGTGCGTCAGTAACCACGTTGGCTTTCCCCGAGTGATACTTCAACTCAAAGTCATAGTTCTTGAGAAATTCTATCCATCGACATTGTCTCATATTTAATTCTTTTTTATCAAATAGGTATTTGAGACTCTTATGATCACTATAAACTTCAAACTTTGCACCGTATAAGTAGTGCCTCCAAATTTTTAAAGCAAAGACAATGGCCGCTAATTCTAAGTCATGAGTAGGGTAATTAAGTTCGTGTGGTCATAATTGCCTTGAAGCATAAGCAATTACTTTTCTTTGTTGCATTAGGACACAACCAAGTCCCAACTTTGAAGCATCACAATAAACTTCAAAGTTTTCTTAGGGGTTTGGTAAAGCTAGAACTGGTGTAGTTGTTAATCTTTTCTTTAATTCTTGGAAACTTGCTTCGCATTCAGTAGTCCAAATGAAAGGTTTATTCTTACAGGTTAATCGAGTCATGGGTAGAGTAATTCGAGAGAATCCTTCAATAAATCTTCGGTAGTAACCCGCAAGTCCTAAGAAACTCCTGATTTTTGTGACAGTCTTCAGCCTTTCCCAAGCTATTACAGCTTCAATCTTCGCATGGTCGAATGACACTCCATTCTTAGATATCACATGGCCTAAGAATTTTACTTCATTAAGCCAAAACTTACATTTAGATAGTTTGACATATAGCTGCTTCTCCTTTAATATTTGTAGCACTAAATACAAATGTTCCTTATGCTCTTCCTTGGTTTTGGAATAGATGAGAATATCATCTATAAAGACAATGACAAATTGATCTAGGTATGGATGGAATATGCGGTTCATGTAGTCCATGAACACGGCTGGAGCATTAGTTACACCAAAAGGCATAACTAAATATTCATAATGGCCATAGCGTGTTCTAAGGGCTGTCTTTGGAATATCTTCTTTCTTTACGTGAATTTGATGGTATCTCGATCTCAGGTCTATCTTGGAGAACACAGTAGCTCCTCGTAGTTGATCAATAAGGTCATCAATCCTTGGTAACGGGTATTTATTCTTAACCGTCACTTTGTTCAGTTGGCGATAATCGACACAAAGTTTTATACTACCATCCTTCTTCTTAACTAGCAGTACAGGTGTCCCCAATGAGATACACTAGGTCATATGAATTGCTTTTCTAATAACTCATCCACTTGCTTATTTAGTTCAGTCAGTTCCATTGGAGACATTCTATAGGGTGCTCTAGCAATGGGTTCTGCTCCAGGAATTAGGTCAATAGAGAATTCTATCTCTCGTTCAAGAGGTAATCCTGGAACATCCTCAGGGAATACTTCTGAGAATTCACAGACTACTGGTATCTTACTTACATCAGGAATAACTTTTCCTTTTGTAAGTGCAAATACCATGAATAATTGGGCTTCATTGTTTAAGGAATATCCTATAGGGTTTTGTAAGGTATCATATTCCTGACACTTCATGTTATCAGGTGGAAAGATCACGGTTTTATTACGGCAATCCACAAGTACATGGTTAGCAGATAACCAATCCATCCCTAAGATAATTTCCAAGTCCTTTAATGGTAAACATACTAAGTTCACGTTAAAATTTCTACCTCCTATATGTATAGAACAGCCTTCACACACGTTAGCTGTCCTAAGATGGTTACCAGTAGGAGTAGAGACAAGCAAATCATATTGCATAGATTTCATAGGTAAATTCAGACGCCTAACACATTCTTCAGCAATAAAAGAATGTGTCGCACCAGAATCAAATAAAACTGATAAGGTAGTATCCTTAAGAATGCACTCACTTTGTACTAAGTCATCTGCCTGTGATGCCTCTGATCCACTAATTGCAAATACTCTGCCAGCTGCAGGTGATTTGTTCTGATTATTCACTAGCTGTCCATTTTCTCGTCCTCGACTAGCTGTGCCTTTGACATTAAGTCCTCCGTGACCATTGGTATTACGTCCATCTTGAATGTTGGCTCCTCCTCTGTTGGCTCCATTGTTGTTGTTCTTAGTTTTAACATTCACAGTGTTAGTGCCTTGGTGAAGTTGTGGGCAGTTAGGACGAATATGTCCCTTCTGGTTGCATTGGAAATAGGTAACATCTGTCTGTGTACAATCATGGGTTCTATGATTTCCTCCACACTTGTAGCAGTTCCATGTGATTGGCTGGTTCGCGCGTCCTCCAGATGATAAAGTTGATCCTCCTCGAAATCGATTCTGATTAAACGTTCCTCGCCTTTTAAAGTTCACTAGTTGAGGTCTCAATTGTTTACTACTTTTCTCCTGCTCGATCCTAGCCCGATGGTTCTCTTCAAAGATTCTGCATTTATTGATTAAAGTAGGAAAACTCCTAATCTCCTGATGTCCTATGGCTTCTTTAATTTCTGGCCTCAGGTCATTTTCAAATTTGACACATTTAGAAGCCTTAGTTCCTGGCTGTTGGAAAGGAGGATAGAACAATGATAGTTCCTCAAATTTGGTAGTGTATTCTCCAACAGACATATTCCCTTGCTTTAATTCTAAAAATTCTAATTCCTTTTTGCTCCTGACACTAGCAGGGAAATATTTCTCGAGGAAACTTTCTTTAAAATTTTCCCAGTTAAGTAGTCTACCAGCTTCTAGTAACCTATCGTGAGCGAAGATCCACCAATTTTCTGCTTCCCCTACCATCATATAGGTAGCATATTCTACCTTCTGGGCTTCAGTGCAAGGTAAGGATCAGAAGATACGTTCCATTTCTTTAATCCATAGGTAAGCCATCTCTGGATTATAGTCTCCTTTAAATTGGGTAGGTTTCCTTTTCAGAAAACGGTCAAGTCCATGGGTTCCTTCAGCTAACCTTTGCTGTTCCTGTCTTTCAAGGATCTCAGCAAATCGATTGAATGCAGCAGCCATGTCATCATCGTTCTGACGTCTAACCATTTCTTATCCTACAGGTACGAGTACCACTGCATTCAGTTACTGAGTATCTAATATACTCAGAGTTCTAACAATTTTTATGTTATCTAACTAGTAATTATACTAAACAGAAACATACAAAGAGCACACATAACACACAAGCACACAAATTTCAAACAAATAGCAATCAAGGTTTACACACTTCAAGCTATCTTTCTTTAATTTCTAGTTACTTCCTAAGATTTTCTTTATATTTTATATACCATTACTTTGATACCACTTCAGTTGTAACGCCCTGGAGTCAACTTGCAAATCCCAAGATAATTATCGTCACCATATAAAATCTCATGGATAACTTGTTTTTCACCTGGTAATTATCAAGAGATTCACAACCTGATTCCAGAGGTTACTAATACAATATCAGAGTGCGCAACCTTTTCATAATTGACTTCTTATTATTATACATAACATCAGAGTTTTATACATATTATATTTTACAACAGGTACCTAGATCTTATAAAATATAAAGATGTAAAGTACCAAAACATAGCATATACATAATATAGCAATAGTAGTCACGCAACCAAGCATCATCATCAAAAGCCTTCATAATTCATCCATATTCAGCAACATCCACTTTGTCACATGTCTTCCTAGTTAACCACTAAAGGGTTGCCACAAGTAACAGAAAGAGTGAGATAAAATATCAAATAAATAGAAATTAGATTAGAACATACACAATCACAAGTATGATGCTATGCGATGTGGATGCCGAACACGTATTTTGTATTATATTTATATTAATATTCCATTCTCTATATGAATGAAAATGCATGATGGATCCATTCTGGTGGGAACATCTGCAGTGATTTTTTAGCAATAATATTTTTACAGATATCCAACCGATACCGTGCCCCATAATGCAACACCAACATCGGATAACAATACAATCATATCAATAACAAGTGTTGCGGGACCCCCTTTAAGGACACACTGCTTAGCCCTTAAGACGGCCGTGGTATAAAACCACCGCAAAGGTCTGTTGCTCAACAGAGCGTTCCCCCACCGGGAACCCCCTTAAAGAACCCCCATGCGGATTCTTTGAACGGCCAATGCATATGATGCATGAATGCAGTAAATTTATATCATTAAAGTTATTCATAATTTAACAATAAGAATTTATGGTAAAATTCAAGAAGATACGATATTTCATCATATTTACAAGTATAATCTATATATGAAGACAACACTGTTTCTCTCTGTTTTTGCTGTTTTAATGATTTCAATTGCAAATTAAATATGCCAATTGGTTCCAAATCATCATACAACATTAGAAACATATCATATATCATATTCCAAACTATTTGGCATCAATTTCACAATTTAATTCAAATTAAATTAAAATATAGCTAAATGAGTTTCCAAACAATTAAGCAAGTAATTCTAACTTAATTTCTATGTATTTAATATCCTATTTCCTCTTTCTTACCTCAATTGAAGATCCCTAAGCTTTTCTTATGCTAAACTCTTTTGTATTTCCTCAAATCTTCAAGTTTGTGTAGTTTCTGCTTATGCAAAATTAAAGAGTTTTAAGTATGGCAAATGAAGGTTTTGAAAGCTTGAAGAGGGAGATGAAAGGTTGTGGAATTGGTAATGTTTTTGGTTTTGAAGAAATTTGGAAGGTTGGAGCCTTATTTATAGGCTTCCAATGGTGGTTACTGTAGCAAATCATTGTAGCAGATACTGTAGCAAATCACTGTAGCAGATACTGTAGCAAATCGAAGTGACATGAGGCGGTGTGAAGGAGGAAGAATTCTCGTGAAGTTGCCACGCAAGATTTTTCATGTGACAGATACTGTAGCAGGTACTGTAGCAAATTACTGTAGCAGATTACTGTGGAAGATTTTTATTTTATTTATTATTTTATTTTATTCTATGTTTCATTTTTGTTTAATTTCGTTTTAAGTCAGACTAAAAATATCCTTATATTCAAAATTCAATTTCCTATTCTCTAGGATTCATTTCTTATTTTTCTGAGAAATTTTAATTTTTGTCACTGTTTAATTACCGCTTTAAATTTAATTAAAAATTAGGCTGTTACATATATACTTTCTATTTATTTCAATAGAATTAACTTTAAATTTTATTTTATAATAGTAAATATTCTTAATATATATTTATTATTAAGTATCATTCTATGCATAAAAAAAAAGTTTTTTCATAACTTCCTAGTTGGGTCTTCAAAATTACACCCCCATTCTCTCTCTTTAAACAGAAAACCAAAAGAGAACTTGGGTAACAGTTTGGAACTTTCGATTGTCTTGTCCCTGCACTCACCAACGATTTCTGCAGCATCATCCAGACGCATACTGAGTGTTACTCTCATTCTCCCTCTTCTTCATCGGTCCCAATGAAACGAGGGTACCATGAATCCCCTTCAACCTCTTTCGGTCCTCCTCAATCCAAGGCTAGGCATGATCCACAAGGTAACCTTTTCAATGCTTTTTCCGCCACCCCATTTGTTTCTTTCATTTGATTTCACAATTTGGAAGGGTTTTTGGATCTGGGCTTTCTTTGGTTTTGACACTTATGGCTTTCAACTTTCAAGTGGAGGAATCGGAAAATAAAAAAGGCGAAACTTTTGGGGCTTATTTTGTATTACCCGTGACTTTGTCTGGAATATGGAGTTAATAATTAACAGTAGAATGTAAACGAAATTACTCCCTAATTTTGTAATATTAGGTTACAGTTTGGGAATTGAAGTTAAAAGTAGTTTTTTTTTTTTAAAAGAAAAGCTTTATTATTATGTAATGAACAAGATAAGTTGATGGCATAGGTAATAATAATAACAAAATTATTGCAATGAGCCTTGGTGAATTAAAATTAAATGGTGTTAGACAATTTTGTATGACTCAATTGTTGGAAGGGAAGGAAACAAATAGTAGAGGCTTTTTGGTTATTGTAATTGTATGATGAGTAATCCAAATTGGGTAGAATGTGTATTATTCTTTTCTCTTTCTCTTTTTTCTTTTTGGCTTTTCTTGTGGAAAGTAGATATAAGGTTGTGGTTCTTATGTTTGTTTTCATCCCATGCTTCTGTGTTTAGGTGATGCAAACTTTCTTGAGGATGAAAGCACAAAGATTTTTGCTCGGAAAGTAGCTGATCATTATAGTGCAAGATCCAACCAGACTTTGGAAGAACGTGAGAATAGTCCAATAATTCATTTGAAGAAACTCAATAATTGGGTATGCTTTATATTATGTAACATACATGATTTGTTGCCTCCAGAGTGTTACATGATTGTTGATTAATAGCCATGTCAACTCTATCATCAAGCAGATTAAGAATGTCTTAATTCAGCTTTATATTATGTAATATATATTATGATTTGTTGCCTCCGGAGTGTTACATGATTGTTGATTAATAGCTATGTCAACTCTGTTATTAAACAGATTAAGAGTGTCTTAATTCAGCTTTATGCTCGTCGAGGAGATGCAGTGCTTGATCTCGCCTGTGGCAAGGTGTTAATACTTAGTAGTTATCAGTTACTGTTTATATACCAAAAGTCATTCCCAGTTTCTTGGCTAAGTGTCCTATTTTACTTCATAAATGTTCACCAGGGTGGTGATCTTATCAAATGGGACAAGGCCAAAATTGGATATTATGTTGGTATTGACATTGCTGAAGGCTCGGTTAGTGTTAAAGTTTTGCTTTAATTATCTGCAATGGTATTTTTTTTTTCCATAATTGATTACATCAAATCATGCCAAAGGCAGTTGAATAAGGCTTGTTTAGAACAATTGTTAAATGCGATTGCAAGGAAACATTTGGTACCCAATAGTAGTTATGTATTATGTCACTATGTTGCATGGGTTTGGCCATTTGGGTAGCATACTGGTACCTTGTAAGATATAGAACAATCTTCTAAAGTTGAAGGTATAGGTAAGTTAACAGTTTTTAAAACAAAAATTTGAGAACATTATATAACATAAATAGAACAAAATATTTGTAGATTGTTTTGAAAACATCATAGTAAAGTATTTAAGAAAATTAATAAATATGAATTGTGAGCTACAGTGGCATAGCAGAGTAGCAGTGCAGAGTGGCCATGAGCCTCTACAAAATATGAATAGCGTTACATTCTTTAATAATGGCCATAGAGGCTGCAATGACAGTCAAAATAGCGGGGTAAAGTGAAGCTTTTTCGAAAACTCATTTTTCCCCTCTTAACATTATTTGTTGTTTGGGAGGGTTAACAGGTGAGGTTGAGATTCCATCCCCATTTAGAATTTAAAGAAACCCTAATTGGGTGCAGATTACCTTGCATCTACCTGCTATGTGACAACCACATCATTTGACCAACAAGCACCCATCTCCAGCAATATTTCCGGCGTCATCCACCTTCCATTATTTTTCTCTATTCTGAAACACCTCCATTTTGAATGCCGACCTCTTGACCTCTGATGCTCTTTTCTTTGTGCCACAACCATCATCAATTTCTATTGAATGGTTTATGATGTCTTCTATTTAGAAACCATGGATGTCTTTATTAACAGGTGAGCTTGAGATTTTCCATCCCCATTTAGAATTTAAAGAAACCCTAATTGGGTGCAGGTTACCTTGCATCTACCTGCTATGTGACAACCACATCATTTGACCAACAAGCACCCATCTCCAGCAATATTTCCGGCATCATCCACCTTCCATTCTTTTTCTCTATTCTGAAACACCTCCGTTTTGAACGCTGACCTCTTGACCTCCGATGCTCTTTTCTTTGTGCCACCCACAACTATCATCAATTTCTATTGAATGGTTTATGATGTCTTCTATTTAGAAACCATGGACGTCTTTTAAATTTCACTTGCTTCCTTGACTTTTATTGTTACTTACATATATATATATATATATATATATATATATATATATTACTTAAAACCTATCACTTCATGTTGTTAACTATGAATACTTCATGAATTTTGAGTAAATTTGTTAAACTTTTTAGCATTATATTATATAATTATTTAATTTGTATACAAAATTTCAGCATCGAAGTCATCTTGCTAGGTGCTATATTACTAGCATTTTTTGGGGGTTGGCCATGATGTGCCACTATTTGAGATCAATAAGTATGCACACACATCTCACATCTCAAGTAAAGATGAACAAGTTCGGTTGAGTAGAGAAACCAAACCAGGGAAGTTGAGAAAAGGGGGAGGGGGGAGGGGTGGGAGGATATAGCAAATACATAAGGTAAACCTAGTCATTTCTCAAACTCCATACCCATTTATTTTTTAAAATAATAATTTTGATAAGTATTCAAACATATCTCTTGAACTTCGGCTAGGACTAACTCAACTTCTGAAGTTAGCTCATGTTGCGAAGATTGTCCATGCCTTTATAAACTCTACTTGCCATATCTATAGTCAATGAGGGACAACAATATCCAGCGTGTACCTGTATCTGATATGAGTATTTGTATGTGTATTCAAGCCACATGCCCTTTTTTAAAATTAATTTTGATAACTACTGAAGTGTAACTAGTGTACTTGTATGAGTACAAATAAAAAATTGAAGTGCAATGTTTCAAAGAGTAACTTACAAATGCTTTCTTTTGACTTTATCCCAAATGTTAATTTCATCTTCACCTCAAAGTGTTTGGATCCAATTGCAAGGTATGGGACTTGAGTCCACATTGGAAGTATGGGATTGTGTGGGGTTTATAAGGGTTTTGGGCTCTCCAACTAGTAACTACAATAGCTAGCTTTTGTGATATGGTTCTCTCAAGGTTCTTATCAATTGGTACCAAAGTCTTCCCCTATGTCTCTCAGTTGCAATCGAGTGGTGTAGGTGGTGACACCGGCATTGCAGTGTTTGCCTGGGACTAGTGTACAGCCAGCCTGTGTGGGCGTTGCGGCTGCAGAGCGTGGTAGGATGTTAGGATCCAATTGCAAGGTATGGGACTTGAGTTTCACATTGGAAGTATGGGATTCTGGTGTGGGGTTTATAAGCATCAAGGATAAGTATCAAGGATATAAGTCATCGTGGGCTAGCCCACACTGGAGTACTTCTACTCCAGTTAGTTAGAGCTTAGTCAGTTCTGTTGTAACTAACTACAGCTGTTAGTAGTTTCTAGAATCTATCACTCTAGCTTCTCATGTAGACTTCCCTATCCTATAAATAGGATATTCAATGTATTTCAGAATCAATCAATGTAAAATATCAAATTCAGTTTACAAATTCTCTCACTCTCTATGTTTTCTCAATCTCTAATAATAAGGGCCTTGAGCTCTCCAACTACCCTAGGTAGCTTTTGTGCTATGGTTCTCCCAAGGTTCTTATCATAAAGTTGTGGATCAATTCTTTGTTTCTTGTTACTTGTACTGTGCAAGTTTTGCTATTTATATTTCTAACTGTAAACAACTGAATAAGTAGTTTCTTGTCTTACTGGTAGTAAATCTGCTATCGGAACTATATACTCTGCCCAACATCAGGTGTTGAACTTATATGATAAAAGCCAAAGTCCTGTTATGTGGCAAAACATTGTGTACCTTATTGTTTCAAACTTTTTTCAATTATTATGTAATTGTGATGGGAATTGGTAACATGTTGTGAAGGTACTAGAAATAGTGGCTGGAAATTGTTGTAATGTGCTATCAGAAAATAAGTTATTACACATTATTTATGAAGTATTAGTTCTGTATTATTTATGAATTGGGAATTACCTGATGACAATCTAGTTTCAGAAAGTAATTAATAGCATTTGCGTATTAGAAGCATAGAATAAAATAACTGATAACGGTTCTGTATTAGTATTAGAACTATTAGAATTGTGTAAGAAACCAATGACTGTTATTTTCAGTTTGTGATTTTGTGGACAGCAAATACTCTACAGGGGACTTTTGTCTCTGGGACCGAAAGCATATTGCCATGTTTTTTATTTGTGTTCAATAATATATTTCCTCATTCTATCTATGATGTTCTGTCAGTTTTTAGTTCTTACTGTTTGCTCGGTGTATTCAACCATCTGTCCAGATAAAAGACTGCCGTACACGTTACAATGGTGATGCAGATCATCATCAGCGACGTAAAAAGTTTTCATTTCCTGCTCGCCTTATATGTGGTGATTGTTATGAGGTGATTATTATTTCTATTCTTTTATTAATCTATGCATTATAATTGATAACTTAGATCTCAAAAGAAGAATATAACTTACTATATTTTTAAATGCACTTCCCATTTCTTCTCTCTGTTTATTCTTACAGTCATAAGAAATGAAGGGTGTGTGTGTTGGGGGAGAAGGGGGGGGGGGGGGGGGGGCGGTATGATATAATGAAATTAGATGGTAGATGGATCATTACCTTTCCTTTGGAAAAATTGATCTTGTGATCATCGGTTTCAATGCCAATTTCTGTATTGCTATGTTGTTAAATGTGTCTATCATTTGCAATTTCAGGTTCGCTTGGACAAAGTGCTTGCAGATGATGCTCCTTTTGATATTTGTAGTTGCCAGGTGAATGCCACTCTTCAATTAATTATAAATCATGAATGTATCTATGCAGAAAGAGAAATGGATGTTGCCTCCTAGAAAATATAATCTCTTTAGAATGAACTCTCCCTGTAACTACCTTTGTTTTTTCCATTAACTTTGGGTCCATACATTCTTGTTAAAAATCCTTATGCATTTCTTTTATTTAACTTGAGAAGTTAATTTATTTGGCATCTAATTTTGTTCCTGCAAAGTCATTATTCTGCCACTGATAACCTTTTACAAATTAAGTAAAACAACAATTAACTGATTGTGACATGTCTACCATTTAAAGTCTTGACTACTGTCTTGTTTCTCTCAATAAGTGAAATCGCCATACTGTTCTTTTGGTACAAGCCAAATCATCATGCTTTCTAGTATCAACATTCTATATTGTCTCTCCTGATACAAATATTGAGCATCTTTCCATCTTAAAATACTTTGGATTCCAGTCTTAAACTTTTTAAATGCTGCAGTTTGCATTGCATTACTCTTGGTCAACGGAGGCCCGTGCCCGGCAAGCATTGGCTAATGTGTCAGCTTTACTTCGCCCAGGAGGCATTTTCATTGGAACTATGCCTGATGCTAATGTGATTGTCAAGAAGCTTAGAGAAGGTGTTTGGTGCACAAAAATTTCTTATTATATTTTTTATTATTCTTAAAATAAACTGTGTTTTTGATAAAGTCCTATAACATTGATTGATCTATATAGTTGACTTCATCTAGTGTGATAAGACAAGCTGACCGTTGTTTAAAAATAAATCTGATAGGAATTGTTAATTAGGACAGTTCACAAAGGCTTGCTTATATGTTTGAGTTAATGGTTTTAATTATAAGAATAGTATATGTAGGGGTTTGGTCTTTTGTAACGTGAATCATCCCAAGGCATATAGAAGACTATTGTTTTAATTCCATTTTGTTTGCCTATATTTACTCCCTCCGTTCTTTTTTATAAGACTCTTTTTTGGAGTTTTTCTTAGTCCTTTTTATAAAATCGTTTTTAATTTACAATGTGCATTTATTATTTATTTTACAATACATACCCTTATCAATGGAATATGAGAAATTCAATTTTCTCTCCTCATTAATATTAGGTTTAGGAGTGCTTTTGAATGTATAATAAAAATAATTGGTAAATTTAATGTTATTAACTAAGTTAACTACATTTCTTAATTCTTGTGAAGGTAAATTAACTACACTATATAAAATATGTCTATAATGTTAGCAGTTACTTTCCCGCTCCTTTCCCTTTTCTTTCCCAGCCAACCGCTCCCTCATTTTTTCCGCACAAAATTCTTCCGGCTTTCCATTTTTCTTTCCTCAGCATAAGTAATATAGATGGCTTGCTTTTGTTTAATAATAACATAATATATATTTATAAAAAAAAATTATATATTAACTTTATTGTATTAAGTATTTCGTGCAAAGCACGGGCACAATCACTAGTATATTCTAATATGACATTTATGTGGGTGCAATCAACAAGAAATGAATTATTCCATGAATAGCATTTTACACTTATATTCTCTTTTCATGTTGCCTTTTGCATGACCACAGGCCTCAGCAAAAACTCCAGCTTTTAAGTGCTGTTGTGTGGTTTGTGTTGTCAATGTCATTGTTAGAATATTGTAAATATAGAAAAATGTAATTAGAATTGATTAGGATTGTATATGATTGTATTATGATCATGTATTTATTACATTGCTATTATAAATATGTTACTCCATTGTGTATTCAAACACATGGAATTCATCCAATATCTTTCGGTTTCCTTGTTCTCAACATAGTATCTAGAGCCTAACGAGAGGCAACCCTAATCCGTGTTTACCGAGTGGGCCCACTGCTCACCGGTGAAATTTTTTTTCGAAACCTGTGCTTCTTCTCTAGGTTTCCTTCATCTCCTCTCTCTTTTGGTTGTGTTTCTCTCTCCGACCACCTTTTTTCCCTTTTTCAGTGTCCGATCCGCCTCTTTTAAAACAACACTTGCATTGTTCTTTTAAAACAACACTGGCATTGTCATCACAGGTAGTGATCACACTGACATTGTTCTTTTAAAACAACACTTGCATCATCACTTCCAGACAAAGGATCTTGGAAGGCTTCGCTACTTCTTAGGAATAGAGGTGGCACAATCTAGATCAGGTGTTGTGATTTCTCAAAGAAAGTATGCGATGGATATTTTGGAGGAGACCGGCTTGATGAGGACTAAACTGGTAGATACTGCCATGGATCCCAACACTAAGCTTATGCCGGAACAAAGGGAGCCTCTCTTAGGTCCAGAGAGATATAGTTGGAAAGTTAAATTACCTTACTAACATGTCCTGACATTTCCTTTGCCGTCAGTGTGGTAAGTCAATTTCTCAACTCCCCTTGTGAAGGTCACTGGGATGCAGTCATCCGCATTTTAAAATATATCAAAGGGGCACCGGGTAAAGGGCTCTTGTATGAAGACAAGGGTCATACTCGAATAATTGGATACTCAGATGCTGACTGGGCAGGATCTCCTATTGATAGGAGGCCTACAGCGGGGTATTGTGTCTTCCTTGGGGATAACCTGGTTTCTTGGAAGAGTAAAAAGCAAAGTGCTGTAGCTCGGTCAAGTGAAGAAGCGGAGCACCGAGCCATGGCTTTGGCTACATGTGAGCTCATATGGCTCAAACACCTGCTTAAAGAACTAAAATTTGGAGAAACTACATCTATGACACTCATTTGAGACAATCAAGCAGCATTGCACATTTCTTCTAATCCGGTGTTTCATGAAAGGACCAAACACATTGAAGTAGACCACAACTTCATAATAGAGAAGATTGTATCAGGGGACATTGTTATGAAATTTGTAAATTCCAATGATCAATTGACAGATGTTCTCACGAAGTCTCTTAGGGGTCCTCGTATTAAATACATGTGACAAGCTTGGTGCATATGATTTATACGCTCCAACTTGAGGGGGAGTGTTAGAATATTGTAAATATAGAAATATGTAATTATAATTGATTAGGATTGATTGTATATGATTGTATTATGATCATGTATTTATTACATTGCTATTATAAATATGCTACTCTGTTGTGTATTCAAACATACAAAATTCATCTAATGTCTCTCGGTTTCCTTGTTCTCACCAGTCATAAACTTTAAATTAGTAATAAAAAAGAAATGCTGTAATTCTCTGCATTTATGGTCCCCTTCTTTTAGTGAAAAGGGGAACAAAGATGTTTATGCTACATATAAGTGTGAATTTGTTGGACATGGCAGATCATTTTTGTCATTCTTGATTGGAGATGCTATTTTCACTGTGAATTTGCAGCTGAAGGATTAGCTTTTGGCAACAGTGTCTACTGGGTGCGTTTTGATGAAGAATTTTCTGATAAGGTAATTTTACTGTCCTGATTCTGTTGCTTCATTCTTTTCTTGGAAATGATTTTCTGAATTCTACTTGTGACCTGAAACTTCCTTGTGTGATTCAGAAATTTAAATCTTCCAGCCCCTTTGGAATAAAGTACACATTTCATTTGGAGGTATCATTTCTTTTCAATCTTCTCCTTCTAAGCATCAAGTAACGCTGTTTTCCCATAATACCAGGCTGATTTAGACATTACATGTCAAATTACTACAAGATGTATGACTCGGTGTATACATAGACATGAATATTAGAGAACCCTTTTTGTGTAGAATAAGTGTGAATGTTATGTTTCCCTTATTTGGACCTTAAACTCTTAAATATTGCTCAAACTTATGCTGCCATTTAAGATGTGACCTATCATTACAGGATGCTGTTGATTGTCCTGAATGGATTGTCCCCTTCCATGTATTCAAGTCATTAGCTGAAGAGGTATGTATTACCACTGTCTGAAGCTCTGCCAAATTTTACTGACATAATCCTCATTGCCACCCTAACTATGAAAATTAAAATTTCAAATTTTTACAGTAATCATTGGATTGCAAAGGCTTGTGCTTGTAGATTACTAATTTAAAATTACCATTTACAGTATGACTTTGAGCTTGTTTTTGCGAAGAACTCTCACGAATTTGTGCATGAGTACATGAAAAAACCAGAATTTGTGGAGCTCATGCGAAGACTTGGTGCTTTGGGAGATGGCAACCAAGATCAAAGTAACCCTCTATGCCTGCTCTGTCTTTTCAATTTACATTAAATTTTACTTTTCCCTATCTTTTTATTTGCAGCCCTGTTTTTAGGATACACGCAAATTGGTGCTTGAATGTGACATACCTTAGATCCCAAAAAGTTATTTTTCGTATTATTTGATTCTTGAATGTGTGTCCGCAGTTATTGATGTAGGCAAAGCCTACTTTACGAAGATGTTGGATCTAGCTCTCCTTTCCTTTCTTCTTGAATATGCCTTGCTTTGATGAATTGTGAAGATGGAATGGAGGATGAAAGGAGGTGACCGAAAATACTAAAGGAGAATAAGAGGGAGTTAGGAGGTTGGAAGGTGGTTAAGGTGGTTGAAGGGAGTTTGTTAGGGAGAAGAGAGTGGCGCCACTCCTCTATGGAGGAGATAAGCCAACCGCCACCTTGAGGGGAGGATGTCCAAGGATAAGGTATTCGGGTTGTGTGCTAAGCACATGGGAGAGACTTAGAGAGAGGATTCTCACTTTCTCACTAAAATTCTTCAAATGTATTCAATTGATTCAAAATACAAAGGAGTGGGGGATTAAATACCTCCTCCTCAAATTTGGAATTGGCTTAGGTGGGCTTGCAAAAGCTTCACCCAAGGCCCAAAAACTAGAAATACATAGCCCAAAAGTGGCCCTAACCTAGTATATACCTATACAAGGCCTAAAAGTGGCTCAAAATGAAAATTATGGCCATGCAAGGCCCAAACCTAAGACTTTCTAAACTAAATTTATTACATTCCTAATATTTACTAATTATTTACAAAATATAAAACAATCATGGATTTGTCCTCATCAGTTATCAATAGCGTGCTATAGGGGCCATATAGCATCATAGCAGGGCCAAGCAGCCTTGAGCTGCTACAAGGTGCTATAGTAAAAATTTTCAAAATAATCCATTTCCCTCCCCCATATGTTTAGGGGAAATAATTATTTTCCCCCGTTCTCAAAATTCTAGGAAAAAACCCATAATTGGATGTTGTTATCATGCTTCTATCCATGTGATACCCACATTGTGCTTCTAACCTTGACTTTTATTACCTTTAGAAAGGCCAATGACTTTTTATGATTAATTATGAATATACGAAGAATTTTGAGCAATTTTATAAATTTTGAACATTTATCTAGTGTTTTTGGAGTCAGTTGCTATATTCTGCCATATGAGGTTGATAACTATATATTTTGGTACTTTTAGTTTTAGGGACCCATCAGTTTATGAAAGTGTCCATGTGTATAGTTTGGTCATCTAGCATGTTAATTTTGTTCACATTTTACTATCATTTTGTTTACATTTATGTAAGGAAAGACTAACATGTGAGGAAGTTAACACATTAGTGAGGACCAAACTGTATAAAGTGAAATTTTCAGGGACCAAAGATAAACAGCATGTGGATTTCAAGATCAAATTGTTTATTGACTTCTTTTTTTACCTCACCTAGTCAAACAGTACATGTTACAATATACATGTCATATTTCTACATCAGGTACACTCTCGGCTGATGAATGGGAAGCAGCATATTTATACATGTCGTTTGTATTGAGAAAGGTCAGTAGCAAACCAGCACTTACATTGACTGACTGGTTCATATTGTTGATAATAATGCCACCATTGTCAACTTGATGAATTTTCTTTTATTGTGAACTCACAGCGAGGTCAGCCAGAAAAAAACCAACCTAGTGGAAGAAGAGAAAGAGGGTTGATGCATATTTCAGAGGAAGACATAATGTATATTAACAGTGATTATTAACTTGAATAAAACAGTGACTTAATTTTTCAGAATGGATCAAACAGCACAGAGCTCAAGCGGATTACATTGTCATGTGCCAACCATTGATCTCAACCTTGTGCTCCAGCAATTTTTTTTTTGTTGTAAGATACATGTTGAATTTTGTAGGTCCACAATAAGTGAGTGAAACAAATTTTCTGCCTTGGCATTTGTATTAGCTTCTGGACAAGACTTGAGACAGTTTATTTTTAACAAACTAGGTCCCTAACAGTGACTATAGACTTTAACTCAGTCTCTTAATTAATAGATGTAATATAAATTCATATTAATCCCTAATCTATTGATTTAAGGGGGAAAAATTAGTTCTTAGATGATTGGATCCAAGGACTTCTATAATATACTTCCTTCAAATCAATATGTTATGAATGATTTATTAGTCCTTGGGGGACTAATTTAAAAATATGTAAAACTCTGTCCATTTGGCATATGGAATAGAAGTATGCAATTGGAATTGAGCCTTAATATTTCAATTTTGATTTTGATGTTTGGAAGGTTGTAATGAATGACCACGCAATTCACTTAACGAATGCTCTTTGCTATTTTTTTACATGACTTTTTATTGAAAAATCTAACATGCAGAAATGAAAAATTCAATAAGCCGAGGGCAGGATTTTGAAGAGAATCCAGGAGCCATGGTTTCCTTAAAAGAGTTAACATGCGTTGTATGTGATTATTATGAGCGTGTAATTGTTAACACAGTGAGAAATCAACATTACACATAGATGTTTGCTCCTCCACCTACACCAAGAATACCTAAACCATAGTAAGCAGCACTTCCTGTCATTCCATTGCTCCTCTTGCACAAAGCAATATTTTGCTGCAAGATACATGAATATTCCTATAAGTACATGCTAGATCTTAATATACACCAAGCACATGCCATTGAACTCTCCCCGTGAATCACAAGGTTCCAAATCCTCTCTATTTTTTCCACTTCATATCTTTTTCTCTTTATTTATATATTTCCCCATGGCTTACATACACATTGAATCTTACCATACACTATAATATATTGAACCTCTCCCATAAAGAGAGGATCCTCGCATACTACGCCAACCCTTTTTTTCAGGTCCGCTTTGTCATGTTCCTAATTTATCAAGTCAGGTTTCATTTCATTCGATTTTCTTTTTTGTTTTAAAGTTTAAAACTATAAAAACAACTTTCAAATAAATCAGAAACTATTTTGTAACATCCCTCATTTTGTGTAATTGGTCCCTGGACCAATGTGTGTTATTTTCTGTGTTTGTTTTATGTGAAGTGATATTTGGGCTGAGGCTGACTCGGTCTTTGTGTTTGTGATATACTTTTAAGAGGATTTAAAGGACTAAAATAATTATTTGAGATTTAATTGAGTAAAAAAAATCATTAATTAGTTGAGGGAAAACTTAGTAATTAAATAAAAGTATATAGACTATACTGATTTTAATTATTGACTCTGTACATATATCACCAGGCCAAACAAATACTCAGAGTATCTGAGATGAGTCATTCTTGTCCCAGAGTGTTTGTATTATCATACCCTACAAATTTCGTGAAGGACCCGAGACCCAATTCCAACCATTTGGTTCCCCAAGAATTTATCTCAATAAAATTAAGTTAATCATTAAAGTCGTTCTAAGCACCTGTTTGTGTTTTTAGCATAACTTTCTCTCTTGTTAATGAAATTGAGTTGTTCTTGTCTCAAAATTTCCGTATCGAAATTTCCTACTACACCGCCTTACGTTTTTCCTGTGACAGCTTGACCTGTTTTCAGTAATTTCCACTTTTCTCACTTGTACAACCATGAAATTGAACGATTCTTTTTTCTAAAATTTTCTAGACTCATTCCTCTACAACTTTGATGAAGGGCACGAAAGCTAGTTCCCTACCTATTCGTCCCAAAATTTTTATTTTGTTCACTAACCTACAAAGCGTTCCAACCTGAAACAGTTTTCATATTTGGGGGCATATCTCCCTCGTCCGATGT